>JALAZF010000217.1:5794079-7215659 GCA_022829125.1 Lathyrus tuberosus
AAGATAATCAGACAACACACTCCCTTTGATAGCTTTCTGGGAAGTGTATTGTATATCATATTCAGTCAAAACCATCTGCCACCGAGTGACCCTTCCATTAAGAGCTGGCTTTTCAAAGATGTACTTTATTGGATCCATTTTTGAAATCAGTAGGGTTGTATGAGTCAGCATGTATTGCCTCAATCGCTTAGCAGCCCATGCTAGTGCACAGCACGTCTTCTCAAGCATCGAATACCTGGACTCGCAATCGGTGAACTTTTTGCTCAGGTAGTATATAACATGCTCTTTCCTACCTGTCTCATCGTGTTGACTGAGAACACAACCCATTGATCCATCACGTACAGTGAGATACATAATCAGTGGCCTCCCAGGAACTGGAGGCATGAGAATCGGAGGATTTTGCAAGTATTCTTTTATTTTATCAAAGGCCTTTTGACAATCATTGTTCCACCGGATTGATTGATCTTTTCTCAATAACCTGAATATTGGCTCGCAGGTTGTGGTAAGATGAGATATAAATCTTGCAATATAATTCAACCTTCACAAAAACCCACGAACTTGTTTTTCAGTTCTTGGCTCCGGCATTTCTTGAACGGCTTTTACCTTTGCTGGATCCACCTCGATTCCCTTTTCACTAACAATGAAGCCCAGAAGCTTACCAGATCTTACCCCGAAAGTACACTTATTCGGGTTCAGCCTCAGCTTGAAATGTCTCAACCGTTCAAACAACTTTTTCAAATGTATCAAGTGCTCCTCTTCCGTTTGTGATTTGGCAATCATATCATCCACATAAACTTCAATTTCTTTGTGAATCATATCGTGGAAGAGTGTTACCATGGCACGCTGATATGTAGCCCCAGCATTCTTTAAACCAAACGGCATCACCTTATAACAGAATGTGCCCCAAGGGGTAATAAATGTAGTTTTCTCCATATCCTCGGGCGCCATTTTAATCTGATTGTATCCGGAAAACCCATCCATGAAACAAAACACAGATAATTGAGTTGTATTGTCCACCAACACATCAATGTGTGGTAACGGAAAATCATCTTTTGGACTCGCCCTGTTCAAATCTCGATAATCCACACACATTCTGACTTTGACATCCTTCTTCGGTACAGGCAAAATATTAGCGACCCACGGCGGATAATTAGTAACAGCTAGAAACCCCGCATCCAACTGCTTTTGCACCTCCTCTTTGATCTTGATGGCCATCTCAGGTTTGGTTCTCCGAAGCTTCTATTTGACAGGAAAACAACCCTCTTTCAGTGGCAATCTGTGCACAACGATGTCTGTATCCAACCCCGGCATATGTTGATAAGACCAGGCGAAGATATCGACATACTCTCGCAACATCTCAATCAGCTCTTTCTTTACATTCTCAGCCAGGCTTTCCCCTACTTTAACCTCTTTCCTTACCTCTTCAGTACCAAGATTGACAACTTCTACATCTTCCTGATGAGGCTGAATGGCTCTTTCTTCCTGTTTCAATAATCTAGTCAACTCCTCTGGCAGTTCACAGTCTTCCTCGTCCCCCTCTTCGGCTTGGTATATTGGATTATCGAAGTCATAATAAACCATAGCAGAGTCGTCATCAATGAGATCCAGAGAATTACTTCTGCATGAATGATAACTCATGCCTTTAGAAACTGCTTTTTGAAAGGAAAAAGGAAAAAAATGCAAGAAAACCGTGAAGAAAATATTGCCATTTTTTATTTATCTGATAAAAATAAAAAGAAAGACAGGGAACACAATTTGCATACAAAAACGTCCTTTTATTAATGATAAAAACTTGTATGAAAACAAAATGGGGGCTCTACAATGAAGTCACTATGCCTTGGGCAGAGCATAGAACTTTTGCATGCTTAATGAAAGAAAACAAAGAAAATTACTTATTTGGCAGAGTAACTTGGATGAGATCCTCCGAAAACCAATTGTTCAGCTTCACTCCTGGGGCACATGGGCGCACCCAGTTGTCTAGGTCACCGTAACTATCTTCACCGTCTTCAATTGCTGCACAGGTATGGCTTGGATATATGACCCCTCCACTTGAGAAGAAAACTGGCCCTTGGCGCTCTTGACCCTGCAGTGGAACCCGAGGAGGTTTATAACCAATTCTTCTCTTATCATCCTTGAAAGGTATCACAACTATTTGTCCCCAACCTTCGGTATGACCAGACTGTACCACCTCTAAAGCCTGCTTATATGAAGTCATAGAGGTCCCCACTCTTGCCTCACCAGACAGAGAGTCTTTCACCATATTCATAGTTTCAAATGCCTGACAAAGAGTTTCGTGGATTTCTCCGTCCATCTCCACGTACTTGAAGGATGACAGATGGCTAACAAAAATATATTCTTCTCCGCATACCGTAACAACTTGACCATCAACTACAAATTTTATCTTCTGATGCAAGGTTGAAGATACGGCCCCAACAGCGTGGATCCAGGGACGACCCAATAGATAACTATAGGCCGGTTGGATATCCATCACATAAAACACTATATTGAACACCTGGGGTCCAATCTGGACAGGTAGCTCTATCTCTCCAAACACTGATCTCTTTGAACCATCAAACGCTTTCACCACTAGATCACAAGGTCTGAGTATCACCCCTTCCACATCCAGCTTGGCTAATGCTTTCTTAGGCAACACATTGAGAGACGAACCAGTGTCCACCAATACATGAGATAACATAGCACCTTTACATTCCATTGATATGTGGAGATCCTTATTGTGATTCCTTCCTTCCGGCGTTAAGTCAAAATCTGTGAACCCTAGACCGTTTCCAGCATTAACATTGGAGATCACACTTTCAAGCTGGTTCACTGATATTTCTTGCGGTACGTACACCATATTCAAAATTTTGAGCAAAGCATTCTGATGGGCTTCGGAACATAGCAACAATGACAATATGGAGATCTTAGAAGGAGTTTGATGAAGATGGTCAACGATCATATAATCGCTCTTTCTGATTATTCTCATGAATTCCTCAACATCTCTCTCAAATGACTTGTCAGATTCTACCTCTGGCACCGGTTCAGCCCCTGGCGTTGGTTCATCATTCAGTACCCGCTTCCCTTTGGCCCTCTCTAATGCTTCAGTATTGTCTTTCCTGAGTGTCTGAGGAGTAAAAAGCCTTCCGCTGCGAGTAAAACCACCCACTCCTCCAACATTTCCGATACTTGAACCACTTTCTTTAGGAGTCTGCACCTCCTGCCTCTGTCCTTGACTATTAGTCCCATAGTACCACGGGATAGCAACCTTGTTCTCATTTGGGACATAGCTGGGAACAGTTATAGTTATAGGAGCTACTCGTTCAGGTGCAGATATCTGTACAGGAGCAGGCACTGGAATTTCCACAGGATCAAAGTAGATTGTAATAGTAGAAACTTCATCATCATTCTTTTTCAACTGATCAAATTGCAAACATCCTTCGTCTATCATACTCTGAAGGCCAGTTCTCAACTTCATACAACCATTATCAGCAATCAAGCAATCTTCACAACTCTCTGAACAACCAGGAAATATATCCCCTTTCAGCAAGCGTTCCTTCACAACTTTCAACGGAGTCTTGACATCATTAATGTCCTTTACCAGATTCAGCCCTCTATCCTCTTTAATGGCATGCACCCCCGGTCCACCATGCGAAGGCATGGGATTTTGAATTACATTAGGCCTCGGAGCAAAATTAATAGCTTTTGAATCAACAAGGTCTTGCACCACATGTTTAAAAGCCTTGCAGTTTTCCACATTGTGTCCTGGCGCATTGGAGTGAAACTCATACTTTTCATTTGCATCATATTCAGCGGGTAACCTGCCCACTGGGGGAGCCAAAGTCCTCAACTATACCAAATTCAAACGAAGTAAATTCTATAGCATCTGTGAACAAGTCATAGGGAAAACATCAAAATGTATGTCATTCATTCTCTTTCTTGGGTGATACTGCCTCTGAGCTGCAGGTTGAGCCTCATTACCCAGAGTTGGAATAGTTATAGATGCTGCCTGGTGATGTGCACCCTGTTGTCCTCTACCTCTCCTCCCTTGTGAATACACAGCATTAGCGTCACCTTCACGCTTTCTGTTATTGTTGCCAAAAAACTTCTTTGCAGGATCTGAACTTGTACCACTTATGTCCTGAATTTTCCCCATCTTTAACAAACTCTCAATTCTCTCTCCAGCAATTACTATGTCAGCAAATCTAGTAGATGGACAAGCAGCCAGCCTATCAAGATACGGACCTTGCAAAGTATTCATGAACATGTCAGCCATTTCTCTATCTGCCAACGGAGGTTGCACCTGAGCAGCAAGTTCACGCCACCTCTGGGCGTACTGCTTAAAACCTTCCTTGGGGTCCTGTGTCATGCTTTGTAACTGAGTGCGATTCGGTGCAATGTCGATGTTATATTGGTATTGCTTTAAGAAAGACAAGCACAACTCTTTCCAATTTCTGATACGACCCCTGTCCAACTTTATGTACCATTCCAGTGAGGCTCCAGACAAGCTGTCCTGGAAAAAATACATCCATAACTTCTGATCATCAGAATAAGCTACTATCTTCCGGTTGTATGCCTGGAGATGAGTTTTGGGACAAGTGCTACCATTGTACTTGTCGAAAGTAGGTGGTTTAAACTTCGGGGGAATCTTGACACCCTGTACCAGTCCCAGATCTTCAACATCAATTCCCAAAGGAATCTGATTCTCTATAGCTTTCACCCTCTCAGCCAATCCCTCGTATTTCCTTTCATCATGGTAGAATCCCATATCAGCATTAAGTACGGAAAACTGGTCATCTTGATGATCTTCAACCAGCCCGCTGTTGCCAGGAGTAAAACCCAAATTAACTCCAACCAGAGGAGGAGTAACCAGAGGAGGATTGACCACAGGAGGGTTGACCCTAGGGGGATTAACGTGATCACCAGTAGGATTCTCAGTCTCCAACCTTTGGATGGTAGCTCTCATGTCTTCTTGCCCTGCTCTCAAGTCCTGCTGCCCCTGAACAACCCCCTGCATCAGATTCATAAATTGTTCCATGCGTGCCCTTAACTCAGCCAACTCTGTCTGTACTTGATCTATAGCTCTAGCTTGGTTTCGTCTGGTTGCGTATCGGTGAATGGGAGAATCAACTATTGTGCCTGAAACCAAATAAAGGTTAGAGAGCTCCTGCAGCGAGTACCTGTTATGCAAAAATGCTTATGATTATGCAATGCAAGTGCAAACATGTTTGTATATTCGCAGGGCGATCCACCCCTTGATTCCAGTTTAAAGATAAGATAGGATGAAACTGCTGCTCATATATAAATCAGAGTGAATCACTGTCAGAAATTACAACCCAAGGTACCATAAATAGCCTGAAACAAAAAATAAGCAAAGGTCCCAGCCAATAATTCTGGTGGTGACCCAAAATACAAAGAAAAAACAAACTACAAACTACAGAGTAGAGTTCCCTTCAATGATCTTGCACCCTTTGAGGACCCCTGCCCGAGCTAGAGCATTCCCACTTAGACCTCTTCACTCCTGCTCGTATTTTCAGCTCTTCCATGGTTACTATGGCTCCATTGAGTCGTTCCTCGACTGCGTGTCTTTGGAACGTCCCTGACAAGATCTCCTCTTCTTTCTTCCTGAGCTTCAACTTCAGACTCTTAATCTGCTCCAAATACTTATCCTCCTTCTGTTTGTTGGTTGTGATTGCAGTATCTCGGTAAGCATTGAACTTGTGAATCTTCGACCAAGCCTTGGCTAGGTCATCCTTCTGGGATTTGAGAGTCTTACTTACACCTTTTAGAGCTTGTCCTACCCTTTTCTTAGCTGTGATCTCTTCAACCAGCTCCTTTTCTTTCTCAACGAGACGTTCTGTCTTTAACTTGGCAATATGAACAGCCTCACCTCGCTCATGTTTCAACTGGTATATCTCCTTTTGCAAATCATCGTTCTCCTCTCGAAGTTTCTCCTTTTCACCCCATAATTTGTTATACTTCTCTATCTCAATCGTGGTTGGAGGTTCAATCAGCAAGGGGTAAGATGGAGGTTCCCTACAGAATGGTAAAAGTACACTTTCTACTCTTCTCTGAATCCAGTCTCCGTACGCAGGAAAAGCTTTGTTGTTACACTTTCCAAAAGAAGTCTTTCCTTTCTTATGGCGATCTCTCCAAGCGTTTGCAACTTCTTTGAACACCTCTGGATTGGCTTCCTCACTCACAAATAGAGACTCTTGAACATCTTGGCCTTTTGGCGGCTCTTTCAAAGCATACCCAAATTACCTAATAGCAAGAATGGGGTTGTAGTTAATTCCCCCCTTCCTTCTCATTAAAGGTACATTTGGGTAACCTCCACAACTAATTAGGATCTCTTGGCCCAGCAAATCACGATTGATCCAAATCAAGTTGTCAGCCCTTAACCCCATTAATCTCTTTGCCCAATCTAAAGTTTCTTTAGTGTCCTCGAATGCCCCAGATTTGGGAAGACGATCAGCAAACCAATTATTGAAAATTGGAGCACAACAGTAAAGAGGTCCACCTCTCTTTTTCTCATTCTTATAGTGCATTGAATAATACAGATCCCACAGCAAGGTAGGTACCGGATTCTTCATGGTGAATATCCGGACAGCATGCACGTCTACAAAATCCTTCACATTAGGGAATAACGCTGTTCCATAAACACACATAGCTAGAATTTCATTGAACACCGACCAACACTTAGCCTTAGCACAAGTAGCAGCCTGTTCGATCAAAAACTTCGTGTGAAAACCTTGATAACCCCCTTTACTAGCAATATTTTTCTTCAACAATGACTGATCCAAACGTAAAGTAGCAGCAACCCTTTCCAGATCAGGAAATTCCTTAGAAGGATAGAAGGGAGCTCCTTCTTTGACTGAAACATCCAAAATAAAAGCATACTCTTCCAACGTTGGAGCCAAAAGATAATCAGCAAACAGAAAACACCGAAGTTGAGGGTCATAGAACTGTGCCAGAGTGTGCAGGGCCCTGAACTCATAGTTGGTAACATTCCGGGCGAAACTCAGAATCCTCCCATATTCTCCTCTGAAATCTGCCAATACCCCAGGTTTTGCCATAGCCGAGATCTTGTGCACAACATCTAGATGAAGCTCTGGGAACTTGTACAGGATGATATTCTTTCTTTCTCCAGTGCTAATACTCATCATGGACAGTCTTCAGACAACTGAAATCAAAGTTAGGATGCAACCCTACAAATGAACAAACATGTCAGAATGCAAAAAGATGATGCAAAATGCAGACATGGGATTAAGGTATCCAAAATGCTCAAACTGCTATTGTTCTGCTGACTGAATAAGACCCTGAATACCAGAAACCTAGAAATCCAGAATAACAACCCAATCGAACTGTCAGAATGTCAGGATAATAATAGTACACTGATGAGAAACCCAGAAGCCAGGTAGGTTGAAGGTCTCGGTTACCTGCAAACCTGCAAACACTCATCCCCTCTTACATGTGGGTTCTAGAAAGGCGAGGATCCTAAATATCCCGGGCTCTTAGGTCGAGAAATGATGATATGTTCACCATTTCTGGTTTGGCATTATCACCAATCGAGGAGGCCTCAACTGATTCCCCTCAAAAGAAAACATCCTATGGTAATTCTTCAGTTTCGGCACTGAGGTCGAGAAGTAATAGTACATTCATCCCTCGGGGTACAGTACTATCGCCAATCGAGGAGTGCTTCCACTGATTCCTTTCCAAAAGGAAACCCTATAGCAAGTTCCCAATATTGGGTCCTCGGATCGAGAAGCGTAATGGATTTGCCACAGAGCGTGGTCTGCCATTATCACGTCTCGGGAGGAGTGCCGTTACTGAGTTCTCGGGAAACGGTCGCCAGAGTCGACAGTTTTCTAGGTTATATTCCATCGTTTTCCCCAAATGAACAGGACAGAATATTACCAAGAAAACCTCGTCTGGATGTGGAGTTTTCATGTATACTTCGTCTGGCCAAATGCCAAACAAGTCACACTACTTTCCACGCTAATCATAGGTGTATGCTCAAGCCTGGGTATTGGGATTTTCTCTCATGAATCCAGCCCACCCTACAAACAGAAAATCCAGCAGCAGAACAACACAGCAATATCCAGTATGACAGTAATAAAATGAAATGCAATGCAATAAAAGCTGTAAAAATAGTAAAGCAGTAAAGCAAAAATACAGTAAACAGCAATACAGTAATATACAACAAAGCAAAGCACCACAGAAAAACACCCGATGAAAGAAAACAAACAAGCGCTAGGATTGACTCGCTAAAGGGGATGGACCAGCAAGAGGTCAACCCTGGGTTCTATCCCCAGCAGAGTCGCCAGCTGTCGCTCCCGAAAGATTCGCATCCAACGGTACAAACGTGAGAGCGGCGCGGAAAACAGAATTGCCAGCAATGTGTATTTATCCCGAGAGAGGGAAAGAAAACACTGCGTAAACATGGAGGAAGGGATAGAGCATGGTCTTGCGACCAAGAGAACTGGGTTCGGGAGTCGGTTACGCGTGAGGAAGTTATTAGCACCCCCACGCGTCCATCGTACCCGATGGGATCCACGCTTGCTTGTCTCGATCAAAGGGTGTGGTCAACTGGAGCTTCACTGCTGCTGGAAAGGAAAAGGGACTGCTAGCTGGAGAACCAGAAAAGGAGGGTAGAGAGAAAAAGAAACAAATGTAGGGAAAATAAAAGAAGTGCTCGCATGGGCCCTACCCCACTGCCTACGTATCTCATCGGGAGCATGAGAATCAGAGCGACGTAGTTCCCCTCACTAGGGGTGGATTATGTTTTTTAAGGAAAGACTTACGTTCTAGCTCAGGTGTTGCAGCTCGCTGTATGGAGACTTAGGCGTTACCGTCTTGCAGGAGAACGAGAAGAAGCACGTTCGTACGTCAAGAGTGAGTGAGATGAGAAAAGAATTCCCGAAGGAAAGACGTTATTGTTTGTTTGAAGTTTTTTAAACATAAGTGGATTGAAATTAGTTCGTACTTAGATTGCACCAAAGTCTACCATGCGGGAACGAGTGAATCGCATGGTCGCCCCCAAATGGAACGTATGCTAAACACTCTAGAAGAGGAGGGGAGACCCCTCGTTCTTCACTTCCTACACTTAAGGCTCGAGCGCAATACACGTTAACCTTTATTAAGTATTTTTTACTTTTATTTTGAGATGAGAAGAGAAGCGACACAAGGGAAACTCTAAAGGGAAACTAAGAGTCCTAATGTTATCATGCATGGATGTCCTATGGTTAGTGAGGTTTAGGAGAAAATACTACCTAAAACCTAATGCTAATCCTACTCCAAGCTTAATCAAAAATTAAGTTGGACTAGGTAGCTCTAAAGGGAAATAATCCAAGACTCGAACAAGTCTTGAGATTCATGGGATGAGAAAGAGTGAAAGAGAAGAAAAGAGAAGAAGAAGGAAGAAGATGAGATATAATGAATGGAAGCAAGTACATCATATCATAAATGTCCAACTCAAATCAATCAACATGTTTCAAAGATCAATGCAAAACAATTCAAGTAATCATGCAAAGATAAACATGAAAGAATGCAAGCATACTTGTATGAAATGCACAATTAAGCATACATGGACTTCATATCAAAATGAAATGAGAAAGGCAAGATGAAAATGAAGACAAGTCAGAACCAATATCATATTATCATCAACAATTCATGTGTGCAAAAGTGATTCAAAACATGAAGCATTATGATCCAAAGAAGTTCACAAAAGGAAAGGTAATGACATTCATCATACAATTCAAACCAAATGCATTCAACTATGCTCAAGTAACATGAAAACCAATTATAGAACTCAAGAGGCAGTAGCATATACATCAATATCATATCAAAACCAAACTCAAGTCATACAAGTTCAAACATCAATCAACAACTTCAAAACATGCACCAAAGTAAACTACAAAAAGAGGACAAAGTTCCAACACTTAAGCATACTCAAACATGATTCAAACATGATCCACAAAGTGCAAAAATTAGTCTCAAAGGACCTCAACCAGGGGTAAACATCATGTCAAAAACTCATTCAAATAATCATAAAGGAACTCAATCCATTAAGCATGGCAAAACAACTTGTGTAAAGAAAGGTCAAGAGATGATCATGCATAAGTCACTTAAGCACAAATAAGCAAACCTGCATCATATGACATTCAACAATTGTGAAATTTAAACTCAAATGACATAGGTCAGAAGACAATCACATGCTAAAATATCTCACAAAAATTCACAAGTTAAGCAACTCAAACAATTTAGCAAAGATCAAATGAGAAACATGTATCAATATACAAAAGAGAGGGACCAAAATGCAATATGAAAAAGTTTTAAAAATGAAACAATAATGTTTTTATGCACTTCAGAATGTCATCTAACAAATGAAAAAAGAATGAATTGAAAATCATGTATAGATGATGAGAAATAAATTCTACAATGCAAAGCATGCACATGTGAGACAATTCAAAAAGAAAAAACAATTAAACAAATAGTTAAGGCACAAAAAATAAAATAAAATAAGAAAATAAAATAAAATATGGAAAAATTTTATAAAACTAAAAAGAAGCTTCATGAATTTTTTTGGTATTTTTTAATGCATAAAAATGATTTTAAAAATAAAAATGCAAAACAACAATTAAATGAAAAAATAAAAAGAAATAAAAAGCGGGTAGGGTGCAAACAGCAGCAAAAATACGTTGAAAGAAATAAAGGCCCGACAGAGGGGGGTGCAAGAAGCAAGTCCAGCCCAATCAAAAGTCAGCGCAAGTCAAAGCATAGCATGGATTTCAGTCAAATAATCAGATTTAATCATGGCCATACAAGTAATCTATCGCTCCTTACCAAGTCAACAAAAACAAAAGCAATCATGATCAGCGTTCAGGATCACACAACCACCACAATTATCATACACACGCACACACCAAACCCAATCAGAAATTAAAAACAACACGTGAGCCTCACATGCACATTTTAATGTGCTGGCTAAATCTCAACCACATGATTAATCAGACGCGCCATATTCATTCAACAATTCAAATATCAATCAAGATCAATGGCTAGGATTTGCAGCATATGATAACACGCATGGGGTGACACACACTAAAACCATAAAATAAAGCAGAAATTTAAAATAACGTGGCAAATCGTGAACCATTAGATCAAGCAAACGGACGGATGAGATCTTGTCTTCTTCGTCTAAATCATTGGCCGGACTGAACCACCACCAGTCGCCGGAGCTAGGGCTCCGGTCACCCTCTCCGGTGAGCTGCTACGCCAACTTCTCCAGAAATAACACATGAGTACACCATTTTGACCAGAAAACCATGAGGATCACAAATATCATGCTCATTTCCACAAACAATCAACACACAATGTAAATCGAACAAAAGAAGTTTTAGATCCAAAACTTTAAACTCAAAATACACACAATCTACACGTCCAAAATTCAAACAAAACACATCATCATGCTCAGTGAACCTCATAGATCATTATGCACACTTAAAATTCAAGTTCTAAGAGCATGAAAATTTCACTAACCTGAGATCTTGAAGAGCTTAAAATACCACAAGAACGCCTTCCAAAAGCTGCAGATGAAGTCCTTGGAACCTCTAGTTGCAAAATAAATGCAACTAGAGCTTGGAATCGTGCTAGATCTTGAGTTTTGAACTTGAATCCTCTTGAATGGAACTTGGTGAAATCCACAGTATGAGCTCAAAATAGCAGTTGATTCTTGCTCTATTCTCTTCACTGATCAAGAATGTGAAGAGAAATCTCCAATAAACTCCAAGGAGAGTGAGATTCGAAGAGAGGAAGTGTGAGAGCAAAAAATCAAAACTGAGCAATTGAGAGTCTCTGACCTAGCTGTGAGGGTATGAGTAAGCTTATATACTCTTGATTATTCCACTAATTAGGATTAAGAAGTGATTAGAACCTTGGTTAATGAGATTTGGATGAAATTGCAAATTTACATTTTGTACCACCACCACTAATCCACACGTGATAAGCCCTTGTAATCAGTATGATTCACCTCCAATTTACTTATGGATCACCTCTGAAGAGAATTTGGGCCTTGCAATGACTTGGTTCATGAATTTTGAATCCATTTGCAATTTTGCATAATGTGAAATAAGTGAGAAATAAATCATGGAATGAATTGATTCAAAAGCCAAACTTGTGCCAAATGAAGTGTACTTGAGTGTGCTAATCTGACTTGAGTCATTAGAAGCCCTTACAACTC
This sequence comes from Lathyrus tuberosus, assembly GCA_022829125.1. Lineage (NCBI taxonomy): Eukaryota > Viridiplantae > Streptophyta > Magnoliopsida > Fabales > Fabaceae > Lathyrus > Lathyrus tuberosus. The sequence goes on from JALAZF010000217.1 coordinate 5,806,315, forward strand.
ATTTTGTACCAAAATGCTAAAGGTGGAAAAAATGATACATGTGAGAACCCTTAAAACACCTTGCCATCTTTTGACCATAACTAGAGTTCCACAAATGATATGGAGATGTTCTAGTACTTTTTAGAAATGGGAGAGAAAGATCTTCAACTTTCATGTTGGAGGAAAATTCATTTGGAGCTTCCTTGATGATGAAAAGTCAAGTTGAATGTGGTGGAAAAATTGCCAAAAATGGAAAGTTTTTATTATAGGTCATTTTCCAAATTTAGTAACTTTTGCACAAACCCTTGATTCTTGAAGAATGACATGAATCTTGACAATTGAAGACCATATGAGGATGTGAGACCTTGAAAACCATGAAAAGAACCTCAAAATTCCACAGTTGACTTTCTCCTTTACAGTTGACTTTTCCTTATTTCACCAGTAACTGATCCACTGAACATTCTTCACCATGAACCATCAACCAAATCTCCATCCATGAACACTTGTGAGCATATGGAAACCATAAAAGCATGCTTGAATCCCCAAAGTTCAACAAGAAGTCCTTTTGATTCACAAACCCTAATTGGTCCCTCTGATCAGGAGGAAAAGATCCACTTGAAATCCTTTGCCATGCTTGACTTTAAGAAGATATGATGAACCCCATGAGCCACCTTGAAGCTTGAGACTTGAGAATATGGACCAAGTGCCTTGATCCCATGCCTTATGCTGAATGCCATGCTATGCAATCTATGACCTACTATGGAATGCAAATGAGTAAAGCATAGACCAATTTATTGAGAAAACATGAAGGTAAATTTTGGGGTATTACAGGTATTACACAAAAACCTAACATCAATCAGATGGCCTTACAACAACAAAACCATCACAAAATCTGAATAAAACCAAAACACAAAGTCATCGATAATTTCTAGCTCTGGTAATCAAATCCAATCAAACAAAACGAGAGAGAGAGAGAGAGAGAGAGAGAGAGAGAGACCAAGAAATGAACAGACAAAGGTAACATACCGTACTTCGAATAGGATTTCGTTCCAAGAAATGAATGAAGATTGTGAAAATGAAAATTTCGCTATCGTTGTCATTCGTTAGGGCATGTGTTATGAATGAAATAAAGAACAAGTTATATTTTAATTATGCGGGGAAGAATTTCACCACGGTTGAAAATACCAACCACATTGAAATATGACACATATAACCACAGTTGATAAAAACAATTGTAGTTTATTGTTTTTCAATTTTTATTAACAATATAAGTTAAGGGACACATGAATTGTGATGAAAAGTCTTTTAATAAAAAAATTAGGCGCGTAAACATGAGATATTACTACGGTTGACAAAATGACCGTAGTAATATGGTGTTACCAAAGGTCTATTTTATAGTGGTGGTTCTTTTTGTTGTTGTTGCTTTGTTGTAGTTGATGTTTTTAGGAAAAATTTATCGATGTTGTCATCCAAGGCAAAAGTTTAATGATTTATTGCTTGCCTTAGGTGACAATATAGGGAAACTATTCCTAACCACATTCAGAAGATTTTACAATCCAAAAAAAATGTTGAGTTAAGAAATTGATCTCCAATTCAATTAGTCTATTCCTTCAATTTGGATGACAACCGAGGGGAAAATTCTCTATAATACTATTCTCATATACCATTTTCTTACCTAAGTCTTTCTTACCAAAGTTGATGTTCCTTAACGACAATAATAATAACAACATAAACATTATTCAACAACAGCAACAACATAAACATTCAACAAAATCAACATAAACATTAAAGAAAACATCATAAACATAAACAACAAGAACATAAACGTGATGACACCAACGACGTTCAAGATCGATATATTACTGTACATGCATGGTAGAGAAAAATTTTACGCACCAGAAACGTGATGAAGAAGTAAAAGAGCTAAATATTATGAGTTTCGTCCTTCTTTCTTGTATATTTCTTCGTGTTCCCCCTTTGTTTTTCCTACATTTTTCATTGCTTTGTACATTAAGCTAAGAACGATAATGATGACATTTCTTACATGTTCATTAAAGAACGATATTGAAGCTACAAAAATAATGTTTAACGAGTTAAGTTATGTGTGTATTTCATTTCTTTAATAGAGATGAAAAGATAGTTAGGGTTCAAATGGTTTGTAAGTGCTGAATGTGTTACGGTTCAAATGGTTTCTCAGTGTTGAAAAGTGGCAACTAAATAGATAAGACAAGGTAAGTTGTGTTTCTTGTTTCTGAATAAAACATTTCACCATTGTTGTTTAAACCAATCGTGGAGGTATCTAATTTATTAAATTAAATTTTAAAAAACGCCAAATTTTACCCAATTAAGAATTTAAAAATAAAAGGGAAAATACATCACCACGGTTGCTTTAATCAATCGTAGTGACATCTGGATTATTTTCATATTCGAAATAAATAAATAAAAAGTGCCACGATGAAAATAAAAATACAAAGAGGTCATTCATATCACCACGATTGGATTAATCAAGTGTAGTGGAATCCGGTTTATATTTAATTTAAAAATAAATCAAAAATAAATGTTCCATTATAATATTAAAGAAATCACAAATTTGTAGACACTGAGATTCGAACCCATGAACTTTACGAACTTTCACCATGGTTTCTCTAACCAACCCTGTAAATATGTAAACTATTGTTAATTAAAAAAATATACAAAAATGATGGCGCCTGATTTTAGAGATGTCACCATTATCCATCAAAGAATCGTGGTAAAATTGGTGTTGTAGTATATACCATATGCAATAGTAAGATAGACATCTTTTAAAGATATAGTGTTTTTTGGCATTTGCTTCATAATAGTTTTCCAACTAGGCAGAATCTCCTAATACCTTAGTTAGTATCTAGTATTACTAATATGAGGTGTGCAATGTGTATAGGGGAAGTGGAGTCGTTTGATCACATTTTAGTGTTATACAAAGTTGTATCAACTATCTTGCATAGAGTTTTCAGGTGGTGTTGAAAGTGTTTTAGGTGGGTATTTGTTTTATCGTCTCCACAGGGAGTGGTGCGATATTACCGCCGTTTTACAGTTTAATATGTTTTAATCAAGGGTTTAAAAAAGGGTTTTGGTTACGAAAAGTTTTGATTGAATGGAAAGTAATCAATAATGGTAAATCGTTGAGATTTTTGACGGTCTAAAAAACATGTAAAGATTAGATTTCGCTAACCTAAATAGTACGTATTCTATTAATCAAACATGTGAACTTGTTAATAATCACTATAATCATGTATCACTCATCAACACCGCTATGCCTAGTCAATGTCACGAGTTTTACCTATTATTTAATCGAGAATCTCTCACTCTATTAGACAATATAATAACATTAAGCTTTGATACGAGTGAATATCAACTCCAAATCTATGTCTAGCATTTTGTTATTGATAGATGATAATCTTAGGTCAAGAGATGAAAGATATTTCTCAATAATGATTCAAATCAAAGATAAAGCATAAAAGCAAAGAGAATCAACTATATTGATCATTAACTTGTTCACTTACAAAAGATAAAAAGAAATACATACCTATTTATGATTAACTACCTCTAATCTTGATACAAAAGGGTTTAGCTACCCATAACCATGGTAGCTTCTTCAACAAGTAACGAGAAGAGATTCACAAGCATCAATATAAAAAAAAACTCGAATATTGATGCCTCGAAATCTTGATTCTGAGTTCTTGATGATTTTTGGTTTCAAAATCCTCTTGGAATAAAGATGGAATTGAATAAATCCTCAAAATATCTAGCACAAAGTATATATAGCATAGGCCATAAAGTGGAATCGCACTAAGCCCCATTAGAGCCCGCTTAGCGCGATCAATGAAATAAAACTCAAACCGCCATAATTCGTGCTTAGCGCGCTAAGGGCTCACTCCTAGCGCGAAAAGTTCAATTCCCCATTGCCTCCATTTCTTTAAGTGCGCTAGGACCGCGCTTAGCCCGCTTTGCAAAACTTAGATTCTTCAAAAATGCAACTTTGGGTCTTGCTTTGTGCCTTTAAGTTTCCAGTGCTTCCAATAGGCATTGAAAGCTACAAATTTGTACAAAAATGATCAAACAAAATCTATTTACATGAAAATGCTAAAAACCACATATTTACACTAAAACAAAGGTTTTATCAAGACATTCCATTGAGATCAAGTGGAAAGGGCCACAAAATACTGTGGATTATTTATACAAATTGGCCCTTAGCAACTCTCCCCAAGTTAGAACTTTGTTTGTCCCCAAACAAAAGTCTTTCAAACCAAAGGAAACAAAATGAACCTTCAAGAAATCGGGAACAATAAGTTTTCAAGAACGAAAAAAATTTCATGGTTCAATTTCAAAAGCACAAAATAATTAAAGCTTACCTCTACTCTAAAACAAACCATGCCTTTGAAATAAATTCTAAGTGCACACTTCATATCAAAATTTTTAAAGCAATGAAAATGCAAACATGAATCACACACCTAAACACGCATTCATCAGTGGATGAGAAACAAACATGAGGGAATTTTACTTTCCTCCAACAATCCTGCTAACATCCTGATCAAATTATGCATTCATCAACAAATTATATCGACATCACAAAAGCATGAATCACTAAGTACTTTCAAGGGTTGTAACTTGTCTTGGGTAACAAGGAAGGGTCATTTCTCAAGTTATTGAAATGAAATTTCCTAATCTTATGAGAGCATTCACACCTCACATTCTTAAACAATCACATTGTCTTTACCCTTTTTCTTTTATTAATTGTTAAAACCTTGAGCTCACTTATTGGCATAGAGTTGTTACCATTTTTCTTTTTCTTTCAAAACTCTTCTTTTCATTATTTCTTTTCTTTTCACAAAATTTTTCTTTTCTTCTTTTTCAACTATTTTTTTTCATAAGTTATCAACCAAACTCTTTCTCCCCGACTTTGAACATAACCCATGAATGATCCCCTACTTTCTAAGGCAAAAAAAATGCAACCATAATTTATGGTTGAGGTTTCAAGTGTTTCTCCAACAAAAAATCAAGATCAATTTCCCAACTCAATGATGAACTTATTTTTCATGTACAATTTTCACAATTCCATCATCAAAATGGATCTTGATACAAAAGTTCAAAGGGGTTAAACAAATTCTCACTCACTCACAAGGTGGGTTGATGATTTTTCTAGGCCAAGTGGTTATGCAGAATTAAAAAAATGCTTTGATCACTTTCATGCTTTTAAACAAATAAACATAAATACATGATTAAACATAATAAGATTGCGTTAAAACAAGGAATGTTTGTCTCCTGCATTTAGTGTACAATGGACAACTTCCTCGTACTTGTTTAGGATCTAAAGCGATTCTTCTATGGACATGCATTGCAAAAGAATTTATGGTATGATGTTTGCACAAACCGCAAGTTTTAAGTTTGTGCTAAGTTTAGAAAGCAATAAACATATACCTTATACTTGTTACTTCTTTTAATCACGTATCATTGCCACTCAATTGCATGTTGATCCATTCAACTTGAAATTATCACTTAGTTCCTTCAAGTTATTAGAACTTAGGAACAAACATTAAAAGATTCCACTTTACAAAAAAATTTGCTTTGTTCTAAATATTGAAACTAGAATTTAAATTAAACTACACCAAATAGACTATAAAACTTAAATTAACAACATAATTGTAGCGAGCGATTTTGGACGTGGTTCTTAAGCACTGTCGGTCTGGGGTACTACAGATCAATTCATTTTTTATCCTATTGAAGCTGATGAAGGAAGGGAAATAGATGTCTCCAACTAACCCTGCTTGCAAACTGAGTTTAAACAGTCAAAACTGTTGGTTTACAGATGCGGTTTTAGTTCGTGGGCCTCTCTCTGCTTATTTTATTCAGAACGAAATACCGGGACTATTCATGGGGAATTTGTTGGGATACTGTGCTAGATTGGCTGGAGGTAGGGGACTTTGGGTTTTTTTTATTAGGGTGCTCGCTAAGATTCTTTTTCAATCTTATGCCTACGTATTCCCGAGATAGGGAAATCAGAGCGATCGTAGTTCCCCATATTCTATGCGAGGAAATGGTGTTTTGGTGTCTTGTTCAAAGCCCAAGACATGAAGCTAAAGGTGGTTTATATCTTGTTCAAAGCCCAAGATGTGAAGCTGAAGGGTGTATTTGTATCTGGTTTGAAGCCCAAGATGTGAAGCTAAAAGGGTGTTTGACTTTAGAGATAATTTGTCATCTCTAAAGAGGGTCTGTTTGTCACAATTGTTGGGTGAATGATTATAAAGGAGAATTACTTTAACTGGGATATGCGAATCCAGCAATGCCATAATTTTCTTTATAGGGGATTTTCAAACTGAAGGAGAAGACTTTAACTCAGTTTAGAGCAATGCCATCTTTCCTTAGGAATTTCTCATGCTAAAAGAGAGACAGTGGCGTGGATGTAAATAATCCAGAGGCTTGCCGCTTACAACAATTAGACCAGGGAAAAGGAGTTGTTGATGTTTGTATGCTGTGACCAAAGCATGATTTGATGCTAAAAGGTTGATTGGATCGAACGGGGATTTCTTTATACAAAGCCTAAGAGGAGGCTATTGACCCAACAAGAGGATGCTTTTGTGTCTCGTACGAAGCCCGTGATAGAGGCTAAAAGGGTTGACTCAACAAGAGAGTGTTTTTATATGTGTCTTGTACGAAGCCCAAGACGGAGGCTAAAAGGGTTTGACTCAACAAGAGAGTCTTTTATACTCAACAAGAGAGTGTTTTTGTATCTCGTGCAAAGCCCGAGATGAAGGCTAAAAATGTTTGACTCAACAAGAGAGTCTTTTATGCTCACCAAGAGAGTGTTTTATATCTCGTACAAAGCCCAAGATGGAGGCTGCAAAGGTTAACTCTGCTGGGGAGAATCATTATACAAAGCCCAAGAGAAGGCTAGGGTTACTGTTTCGGTTGAGTGACAGGTCCAGTATTTTGGTTAAAAGAGAAAATCAGTTCTTATATGGGTAATGTTGTACTCATGGATTTGATCTGAGGACCGTGATTATTTCCTGTTCTTTAAGGAAACGGGGAATCTGAAGGGTATTGAGACTGCCCAAGTCTACGGGTGTTTTCTCCTATTTTTGAAAGGAACTTGAGAATGTCTTCGAGACTCAAGGAGATTAGACTGTCCAAGTCTAGAGTTTTATCTTTTGTACTATGCTTAAGAGAAATTAAGAGACAGTACGTTCGCGGTAGAAAGATCTAGACTCTTTGAAAGATTGTTCTATTAAGATGACTAATATCTGTTCCTATACCTTTAAGAGGTCGTCGGGACAATTTGTACGAAGCCCAAGAGGAGGCGAGAAAAACTTTTAACAAGCCCGAAGGGATAATTTGTACGAAGCCCAAGAGGAGGCTATATTCCCGGAGGAAGAATCATTATACGAAGCCTAAGAGGAGGCTGTGAAAACTTCTACGAAGCTGGCGGGTCCTTGTACAACGCCCAAGAGGAGGCGGGGGTGCTTTTAGGAAGCCTGTGGGTCCTTGCACTAAGCCCAAGAGGAGGCTGATGAACAGTTCCAGAACGGGTTTCACTTGGAACATTAGCCTTCTGTATATGAACTGTTCAAGGGGGAGATTTCTTAGATCTAGTTATCTAAAATTGTTGTAAAAGAAAATTCTCATGGTTTTAGGTTATGTTGAAATATCCGGGAGAACGTCGGATGTAAGGAGACGAGGTTTTGTCTAGTTCTAGACGTAGTTGCAGGGGAATTTCTAAATATCTATACTAGTATTACACAGTCGATATGAGTTTATGAAAGAAGACTTACAGTGAAACAGCCCCACAGTACAGTTATATACATATGAAAGCGGTAAATGAAAACGGGTAAACACTTACTCGGTTGTAGAGCTTCCATGCTGTTTGGTTAGTTGTTCAACAAAGAAAGCTTTGATAACAATATTATATTCAAAATCAAAGGAGAAAGTGCTTTGAAAAGATTGTTAGGGCTTACAGCTCAAGGAGAGGCCCAAGGTTTTATCAGTGATCGCACTGTGGTTTTGTGCAGGGACTTATACAAGTGACTGAGGCCCAAGAAAGGTTTTCTGTACAAAGGGGATGGGTCTTACACTCTCTCAAGAGGCCCAAAAATGATTGAAAGAAAAAGAAATGGGGCTTATAACACGAGGGTAGGCCCATATGATTTGTTTTTGAAAAGGACGACGATCGCGCCGAGGTTTTGAAAACACCGTGGGTCTTATACAATGACTGAGGCCCAAAAGTTTTGGTTTTCAAAGGGGTTGGGTCTTACACTCTAATAGAGGCCCAAAGTTTGAAAATGTTTTGTGAGGGTGAAAATCAAAGAACCCTAATTTTGCTTTTCTTTAAAAGCAAATATTTAAAGAAAATCAAATAAAAATGATAAAAATACCAAATAAGTTTGAATAAACCATTTGTGATTTTTGTTTAGGGTTTGAAAAATGAGGGATTAATCACAAGATGAATTAAAACCTACTTGGTTTTGATTTTCCAAAATGGATATTTATTTTTAAAAGGTTTAAAAACAAATAAAAGGCATTTATTCACAAAAATACTAATTATATTAAATAAATAATATAAATCTAATTTTTTTGGGGAACAAAATATTTCAACATTTTTGTGATTTTTTGCAAAAAGAACCAATAAAAAATAATTAAAATTGAAGGAGTTATTAATTTTTCAATTAATTAATAAAACATGAAAATATTGGAAAAATAGTAAAAATGTGAGAAAACACAAAATGGTCTGGGTGGGGTTTGAACCCACGACCTCAAGGTTATAGGGCGCGCGCCTTACCACTAGGGTGGTGATACATCCGTTGATTGAAACAAACCAACAAATACACAAGGCTTGCCTTGTGTCCTAGGCCTGGCCAAGGCAAGGCAAGGCAAGTTTTGGCAAGAAACGGGAAGGTCCATAACTTTCTCATTTCTCCATGGTTGGGAACAAAATTTATATGCATCTGGCCTAGAATTTCACAAGGAATCCAATGGTGGTGGTATTTTTTCCAGATCATGCTCCCTCCTCAAAATTCTATAGTGGTTTTGAAATAGGCCTCTAATTGCATTTTATGTGCTATCTCATGATATAGGCAAGGATTGCATGACAATTTAGTGCAAACAAAACATATATAACATGTACTAGATGTGCATGATCAGTGGACCTCAAAGCAATGCATATTTTGGAAAGTTCAAGTCATGATGCTTACCTCTTTTTGAGCTTTTGGAGTTTTTTGTGCAATCTGCCAAGTTTCTTGTTCCAGAAATGGTTTGATGCTTTGGACACTCTCAAATGACCCCTTAGAAGCTTTTAGGATGATTGGAATCAGCTGGAACCTACAAAAATAAAACTGGCCCTTTCTTGCAAAAGGGGTTAAAATGGCCAAAATAGCAACTCTCTCAAATGGTGTTCCAGATGTTGGGAGCCATTTGGGACAGTTCAAGGATGATATTTGGAGTGTGTTTGAGGTTTTATCTAGTTTGGAAAGTGACTGAATCAAGACATGTCTTGAAAAATGCACAAAAAGCATATTTTGAGGTTTTGAGAGACGACTTTGAGATTTAAGGATTACAGGTCACTTGTGTAAGTTTGGACAACTTAGATATGACATATTGGATGTGTTTGGATCATGATATGTGGTGGAACTGCTCCCTAACTCAAAAACTCAGAGTTACCTTGCTAAAGAAGGCATTTTGGCCAAGAGAAATAGATTTTGAGGAAAGCAAGTGTTGTAGTGCTTTGGTGTACTCAAACTGAGCACAAATGAGCTCTATTTATAGTTGAGCAAGTTTGTTTTGCAAGCAATAGTGAATGGCAACTGCTGCAGAGGTTTGGCCAATGGTTGCACTTTGGAATCTCAAGTCTCCTCTAGCCATTGACTAGACGTTAGGGCACAGAGCTGTGGTTCCCTAGTTGTTGGATCATTCTTGACAGAATTCAGTTGCAAATGTGTCAGTCAATGCCACCTTGGTACATCCATTAAATGCTCCAATCCAAAATTGGAGTCTTGTCCCTCTATTAGGGATTTATAGGTTTGGAATGCTACTTCTTGTTCCAAAGACTTTGGAGGCTTGGATCAGTGTTTGTTCCTCCTTGGTCCCCCCTTGAGGTGTTCAGATGCATAGAGTTGCTTGGAATTGCACAAATTTGGCAAATCGAGCAAAACTCCAAAATCTTCCTTGCCATGACAGTTTGCAGCAAGGCATATTGGCATGGTCATATCTCATGGCTTAAGTGGAGTTTCATGGAGTTCTTGGCCATTTTGGAAAGCCCTCATATGATACAACATGTGTGTGATCATAGTTGGTCTTGATACTTTTTGGATCCAAGTGAAAAATCCCCCTACTTTTGGAAAAAAAACAAGACAGATTCTGACTTAGTGAAAATTTCACAAGTGTTGGAAAAAGTGGCATTTCATGTTTTCAGCCATTTTTATCATTCCATAACTCAAAATCCATGATGAATTGGAATGAGGTGTAGTTGAAGGTTTTGTAAAGGGCCATTAGGGCTACAAATCCCGCTTTGAATGGGGAAAAATGGCCTTGTGGTTTAGGAGTTATGATCCTCCAAAGTTGGTACCCTAGCCACTTTGTTCCATAACTTAGAACATTTCTAAGTTTTTTATGGTTACCCCTTTTACAAGTTATCCCACTTTTCTTGATTTTTATTGATGAATGATGATTCCAATCACACATTAACATCATTTTAGGGTTAAAAAACCATAATTGTGAAAAATCTCAAAAAGTCAAAGTTGACTTTTGTGCACAGTTGACTTTTTGTCAGATGAATTCCAAACTGTGCGATCCTCTATGAAATCAAGTCCTTGACCTAAATCAAACTTTATGGATTGATTTCATAGGTGTTATAGGGTGTATTGAATCATGTCCTAGGGTTTGGGAGCATGTCCTGGTCAAAAGTCAAAGGCATAGTTGACTTTTTCCGCGAAACCCTAATTGTGGTTCAGATGAAATTGAAACTTATTGCTCAAGCTTCTCGGCTCAATCCATTGTTACAAATGGACCAATGTGGTGTGTTAGATACCCTCAAATCATGTCTTGAGGTCTTGGCTCATGATTTATCCCAAAAGTCAACTTAGGGGTGAATTAGGTCAAGAAACCCTAGTTCCTGATTTTTTATGAATGCATCCCCTGAGGCAAAATTGACTTGATGATTGGGTTTATGATGTCCCTTGGAGCATCATATGTTAGGCTTTGAAGCATTGGCTCATGCCCAGAGGAAAATTTCCATCTGGAGGCCCTGGTCGACCAAACCCTAATTTGGTGACACTGGCGATCTTAAGGCTTGATCCACCTAGAAGGGAGAAGCCTTGTGCTTAATCCTTGAAGTGGGAGTCCTCTTGATCCTTTGTGGATGTCTGAGAGGCTAGACAAGTTGAAGATCATGTCATTTCTTGATTGAGCCTTTGTCTAAGAGCTCTGAGAGGGCTTGAAACCCTAAGTCTGATTGTAGTGGATGCTCATCCATCTTTGGGGAGACTAATGGTTCATCCATATTGTGATGATGATTTGCACAATGATGGGAAATATTGGTGGTCAAAATTTGGGGTATGACAGATTCCCTTATTTAATCTTCTTGGACCCGAATGTGTGAATGGCGAAGGTATTTGGGCATTCGGGGTGCAAGAGGATTAAATATCGGAATACCCGAAATTTTGATGGTGGTTATGAATGGAAGTTCGCGCATCCTTCCTCTTTTGCTAAGCAATGATGCTTAGAAAAGGTAAACTTCCCCTCGATCCTGGTTTCCTACCAAGGAACTGGTCTCAGTTTCTGTTTTAAACTTCCCCTCGATCCTGGTTTCCCACCAAGGAACTGGTCTCAGTTTCCGATATAAACCTCCCCTCGATCCTGGTTTCCTACCAAGGATCTGGTCTCAATTTCTGAAATAAACTTCCCCTCGATCCTGGTTTCCTACCAAGGAACCAGTCTCAGTTTCCGATATAAACCTCCATTCGATCCTGGTTTCCTACCAAGGAACTGGTCTTAGTTTCTGAAATAAACTTCCCCTCGATCCCGGTTTCCTACCAAGGCACTGGTCTCAGTTTCTGAAATAAACTTCCCCTCGATCCCGATTTCCTACCAAGGATCTGGTCTTGGTTTCTTTTGTCAATAAACTTTATTGACAAAGGACGCTATTTGTAGCGGTTCTCTTCAAACTTCTCGCCGAATTTTCTTGGGGAGATGCCATTTGATGGAAAAAATTTTGATGTCAGACTTTCTGGGGAACCCATCTGTCTGAATTGTAGAGGTGTACAAACTTCTCTGTTTGGACACGCCATTTGTCGACTCTACTGGGGAAAACGAGTCTCTTTGAGAGACTGTTTCTTTCTTGGGGTATTTCATCATACTTTTCTCGGAGATCTTCTCGGAGAAATGCCATATGATGTGATCCAATTTTGAGGTGCCGATGACTTTTTCATCAGCGGATTTTTGGAGAAAAACGGTTGCATTGCCGAATCTCTGATTAAGAGGCTTTCTTTGGGGATTTTCTTTAATCCGGGAAAGCGAAGACATCATCTTCAATGGCGAAGAGTGACATTGGCTGAAGGTTCTCTGGCCTTTCAGAGGTTCAAGTTATCAAAGTGGTCAAGGGCCGTCTCCAAATCAGAAATAAACTGGAGGAGAGATCGCTTAGATGATTCATTTCCTGACGAGGAAAGAACTGACGACTCGATTGAGAGGACTCTTATCACTAGGGGATAAGACCGACTAAAGTGATAGTGATGCAATATGAATGCAAATACAAATAAATAATGCATGATGTATGTATGTTTATGCTGACAAAACTGACGTGACACACAAACTAATAGATGAACACGACTGGATACTCTGCCACTGCGGGGGACGAAGAGGTACCACTGGGTTCAATATAGCAATTCTACCTTGCTTAGGAGAGATAGTCCCTGTAGGGAACAACCGTTGGTCGGGCTTAGGAGGTAAGAACTCGGCCGAGGGTGTCAGATGAAACAATGGTCTCTGACATAGTTGATCCTTCATTCAGGTGCACTGGTTTAGAATGAGTACTTTGATTCTGCACTTTGAAGCTTAACCGCCTTTGGGAGAAGCCATCGATATTCTTTCGATGTTCAACAGTCAAAAGAATTTGCCATCTTTATTTTAAAGCAGAAAAAAAAAGTTTAACAAGTAAATTCATTTTTGTTTTATTTCAAGAATCGTTAATCATATCAAAACGTCGTTCTGTAAAGCTAAAACAAATAAGAATTGTAAACAAAAGCACAAGGGCTCAAATTTTATTGATAGGATGGAAATCAGCCAAACGCGTGATTCCATAGAGTATTTTCAAAGTTAGAAAATGGTAATTTAAGGGAAAAGGGCTACATTGAAACATAATGACCACTATCCTTCTACCAACTTTGAATTCTGGGTATCCTGAGCTTCTGTCGAAGATGACCTTGACTGGAGCTTTCCTGACGGATGATGTAACTACTGCCGAGGGACTTGTCCCTTTGTCGAACGTAGTTACTTGCCATTATCCCTAATTTTTTCCTGGATTGTACTTTGAGGTTTCCAATCCACCGAGATGATTTTTGATCATGTCTCTAATTTTTGCCTGGACCGCCCTTTCGGGTTTTCAATCCACCGAGACGTTTTTTTTATTATTATTCTTTTTTATTTAGGTGAAGTATTTCTTGACTACATCAACATTTGTGGGGTAGGAAAATTTCTCTCCGTCCATGGTTGCGAGTCTCAAGGCGCCGCCTGAGAAGGCTTTCTTGACCACATAGGGGCCGTCATAATTCGGGGTCCACTTGTCCCGAGAATTAGTGAAAAATGATTGTATCTTCTTGAGCACAAGGTCTCCTTTCCTGAAGACGCGAGGTCGAACCTTTTTGTCGAACGCCTTCTTCATCCTTTACTGATACAACTGACCATGGCATAGTGCCGTGATTCGATTTTCTTCGATCAGGTTCAGTTCGTCGTGTCGCCTTTGACACCATTCAGCTTCTGTTAGCTTAGCTTCCATCAATACCCGGATTGATGGGATCTCTACTTCTATGGGGAGTACTGCTTCCATGCCATATACTAGAGAGAAAGGGGTTGTCCCTGTTGAAGTGCGGACAGATGTGCGATAACCGTGAAGAGCAAAGGGTAGCATCGCGTGCCAATCTTTGTAGGTTACGACCATCTTTTGAACAATCTTCTTGATGTTCTTGTTAGCCGCTTCTACCGCGCCGTTCATCTTGGGTTGGTAGGGAGATGAGTTATGGTGTTCGATCTTGAACTCTGTGCACAACTCTTTCATCATCTTGTTGTTTAAGGTAGATCCATTATCAGTAATGATCTGGCTCGGATCACCGTAACGGAAAATGATATTGTTTTTGATAAATCGGACTACCACTTGTCGAGTTACATTGGCGTATGACGCTGCTTCGACCCACTTGGTGAAGTAGTCAATGGCGACCAGAATGAACCGATGTCCGTTCGAAGCCTTAGGTTCAATCATGCCAATCATGTCGATTCCCCAAATGGAAAAAGGCCATGGGGAAGAAAGAACTTTGAGATGTGTAGGCGGTACATGGATTTTGTCTGAGTATATCTGACACTTGTGATATCTCCTCATGTACTTGTAGCAGTCAGATTCCATTGTCAACCAATAGTACCCTGCTCTTAGAATTTTTCTCGCCATTGTGTGTTCGTTGGCATGAGTGCCAAAGGACCCTTCGTGAATTTCTTTTATCAGCATGTCTGCTTCTGGTCTGTCTACGCATCGGAGCAAGACCATGTCGAAATTTCTCTTATAGAGTGTATCACTGCTCAGAAAGAAGCTGCCTGCTAGTCTTCTGAGGGTCTTTCTGTCCTTTCTGGATGCCTCTGGCGGGTACTTTGGTTTTTGAAGGAAGCATTTAATATCGTGATACCAAGGTTTGTCGTCTATGACTGCTTCGATCGCGAAGATGTAAGTGGGCCGTTCAAGGCGCATGATGTCGATCTTAGGTAAGTCGTTCCATTGAACTACGCTAATCATGGAAGAGAGTGTGGCTAATGCATCAGCCATGTGATTCTCTTCACGAGGGATATGATGAAACTCAACTCTGTTGAAGAAAGGTAACAACCTTCTTGCGTAATCTTTGTAAGGAATCAATCCTGATTGATAACCAGGGCTGAGTCGCCGTATACATCCAAGTTTTTAATCCTTAAGTCGATTGCTTCTTTGAGACCCATGATACAAGCTTCGTATTCGGCCTCATTATTTGTACACTTGAACGTAAGTCTGGCAGTGAAAGGAATGTGGGTACCCTGAGGTGTTATAATGATTTCCCCAATTCCGTTTCCGTAATGATTGACAGCTTCGTCAAAGATTAGTCCCCATTGGGAACCTGGTTCTGGCCCTTCACTGGGTAGCAGTTCATCGCAATCTTTCATTTTTAGATACATGACATCTTCATCTAGGAATTCAAACCCGATTGATTCCTGATCGTCAATCAGTTTATGAGCCAAATGATCGGCTAAAATACTTCCCTTAACGGCTTTCTGAGCAGGGTATTCGATGTCGTATTCTGATAACAACATCTGCCAACGAGCGATCCTTCCCGTAAGAGCAGGTTTTTCAAATACATACTTGATTGGATCCATTTCAGAGATTAACCAAGTGGTGTGACGAATCATGTACTGGCGAATACGTTTGGCTGCCCAGGCCAGAGCGCAGCAAGTTTTCTCGAGCATAGTGTACCGAGTCTCACAGTCTGTAAACTTCTTGCTCAAATAGTAGATGGAAGACTCTTTACTTTTCGTTTCGTCTTGTTGACCAAGCACACAGCCCATGGAGTCTTCCAGGACTGTTAAGTAGATGATCAGTGGTCTTCCTTCCACTGGAGGTGATAGAATCGGCGGGTTCGACAGGTATTCCTTGATACTATTGAAGGCAGTTTGACAGTCTTCTGTCCAAACGCAGTCCTGATTCTTTTTGAGTAATTTGAAAATTGGCGCACATGTCGCGGCCATGAGGAATATGAATCTAGAGATGTAGTTCAAACATCCCAGGAATCCCCTGACTTGTTTTTCAGTCTTCGGAGAAGGTATTTCTTGAATGGCCTTGACCTTGTCAGGATCAACCTCAACTCCTTTCTGGCTGACGATGAATCCTAAGAGTTTCCCTGAACGGACACTGAACGTGCACTTGTTGGGATTCAAGCGAAGTTTGTACTTTCGCAAACGTTCGAATAGTTTTGACAGGTGGGTCACATGCTCCCCCTCTGTTTTAGATTTTGCAATCATATCATCGACATACACTTCGATTTCTTTGTGCATCATGTCGTGAAACAGAGTAGTCATATCCCTTTGATAGGTTGCCCCGACGTTCTTCAAACCAAATGGCATTACCTTGTAACAAAAAGTACCCCATGGGGTAATGAACGAAGCTTTCTCCATGTCTTTCGGCGCCATTTTGACCTGATTATAGCCCGAGAATCCGTCCATGAAGGAGAAAACTTTGAACTTTGTTGTACTGTCTACCAGCATGTCAATGTGTGGTAAAGGAAAGTCGTCCTTTGGACTTGCCTTGTTTAGATCTCGGTAGTCGACACACATTCTGACCTTTCCGTCCTTTTTCGGAACTGGTACTATGTTGGCTAACCATTGAGGATATTCTGACGTAGCGAGGAAACCCGCGTCAATCTATTTCTGTACCTCCTCTTTGATTTTGACATCCATGTCTGGATGAGTCCGTCTCAATCTTTGTTTTGCCAGCGGACAATCTGATCTCAACGGTAGATGGTGTTCCATGATGCCGGTATCCAACCCTGGCATATCCTGATAGGACCAAGTGAATACATCGGGAAACTCTTTGAGAAGTTTCGTCAAACTTTCTTTGACAGTTGGACTGAGCAGTGCCCCAGTCTTGACTTCTTTTCTCTCTTCTTCTGAGCCCAAGTTGATTGTTTCCAACAACTCTTTGTGAGGCTCAATGGACCATTCCTCTTGTCTGAGTAGTCGGGAGATCTCTTCTGGAATTTCGTTGTCAACTTCTTCTTCAGCCCCAAATACCGGGAACTCAAAGTCGGGAGAAGGCATCAGATCGTATGTTTCAACGGGGTTTAAAACAAGCAATCTGCATGACGTGATGATTTGTGTTTAGAAGAGATAGAGAGAATGCAAGAGTGTGTATAATGTATTTTTCTTTTACTGCTTGTTTTTATTATTGAGTTATTTTTTTTAGGATTACCATTTTCTGAAAAACAAAAAGAGAAAACAACAATTAATGCGGAAATTACAGAATGACGTTATTTTATTAATGAACAAGTCGATTCTTGAAACTACAGCCCTATAAAACAAAACTCTGTCGCTTTGGGCGAAGCGAAGAGGGATATTTACAGAAAGTGAGCCCTATCAAAACATTCGTTTCACCTGGGCAAGGTGAAAGGTTAAAGTAAAGATGGAAATTACTTAGACTTATGAACAATCTTCGGAACATCGAAAGCAACCTATTGGCGGTGAACTCCTCGGTGAATCACAAAGTCCGGTACCTTCCTTGATTTGTCTTCAGAAATAACGCTGATTTCTGGTGGAGCAGGATCATTGGAATCTATCTCCAAAGCACAGTTGTCGTAGGAGGATTCCTCAGTTGTATTTTGCATAGTATTTGTACTCTCAGCTGTATCTCCCCATCCAGTTGGCTGGATGTCTTCGAACCTGATACGAGAGCTTTCAGGAGCGGTGTACTTGACCATGAAATCAAATTTTCCGCTTGGTTGTCCCAGGGTGTCCCACGCTTATTTGGAACTGGAAGAGTCATCTCTCTCGATGACGTTGACCTTGGGAAAAGCATAGTTGATGAATTCTAGTCCGGCAAGCTTTGCCAATTCATCATCGTACTGGATAAGTTTGGAATGACCTGAGTGTTGATCCCATAACATGGCGGGGACACGGGTATTCTGTTCAATGATGCTTAACTGATTTTCATTGTTCGGCTGATTTTCTTGCCCCAAGTCTCCGGGATACGGCTGCCAGATAGGCAAGCCATCCATTGGGCCATAATAGTCGTGGTCAATGTTGTATTTCATCAGAGTGTCTTCCTCTAATGAATTTGGCGGAGCACGGCATCCTTCAAGATCATAATCTCCGTATATCATTTTGACATCTGACCTCGGTATAAATCTCGGACTCTGTGCGAGATAGCAAAAGGGAGTCTGCGTTTCGCCCTGAGACGTATAACCGTCCTCGTTGAGATAGGACTTCCATTCTTCCTCCGATATAGAGGAATCATCTTTGTTGATGGTATGCACGTCTTGAGTCACTGGTTGAAGGAAACCTCCACTGTGGAAGATGTTCTGAATGGGATGAAGACTTTCATCGTTAGAAGCTGTCTGGGTGCAGGTTGCAGAAAAACCAAGACCCTTCTTTGTTTTGTTATCAGTGAGAATGACAAGCTGTCCCCATCCTTTTGCATTGTTATTTTCTGTCACTTTGAGAGCATCTCTGTATGAGGAAATTGAGGTTCCTTTCTCTGATTAATTCTTATTGCTCACCGACAGTGCTTGGAACTGAGTTCCAACAACCTCCTCGGGTTCTACACAAGTAGATAATGACAAGTTGCTCACGATCAAGGCTTGTTCTCCACGGACTGTGACGAGTTGGCCATTTTGGACGAACTTTAGCTTTTGGTGGAGGGTCGAAGTGACCGCCCCAGCCTGATGTATCCAAGGTCTTCCTAATAAACAACTGTATGTTGCCCGGATGTCCATGACCTAGAAAGTGAATTGGAAAGTATGAGGACCAATAGTTATGGGAAGGTCGACTTCGCCGATAACCATTTTTCTGGATCCGTCAAATTCTTTGACGACGACCTCGCTGGTTTTCATCGGAGGTCCTTTGAATGATAATCGTATCAAAGTGGACTTCGGCATAACATTCAGGGCTGACCTTGTGTCTACTAGTACGTTGGTTAAAGCATCGTCCTGGCAGTTGACTGTAATGTTGAGCGCCATGTTATGACGACGATCTTCTTCAGGTAATTCCTCATCACTAAATCCCAATTTATTGCAGGAAGTGATGTTAGAGACAATGCTATCGAACTGTCTGATTGTTACATCCTGTTCCATAAAGGCTTGCTCCAAGACTTTTTGTAGAGCCTCTCTGTGGGCATCTGAACTAAGCAACAGTGATAATACTGTGATCTTTGAAGGAGTTTGTAACAGTTGGTCAATAATGTTGTATTCACTCCTTTGGATGAGCTTCAGCATCTCATCATTGTTTTTTGAAAGGTCGGGATTACTGGATTGACCGACTGGTGGATCGTGAACTTCTGTCTGAGGTTCCTTTTCTTTGTTGGGTTCTCCAACTCCTCTGTTGAAGATTCTACCACTCCGTGTTACTCGACTGATGTCTGCAATATTCGCGACGGAGGGTAACAGAATTTCCTTTCCATTCTCAATTGTGGTTGCACCGTATTTGTAAGGGATAGCCTTAGTTGATTCATACGGTAGCGGTCCCGGTAGATAGATGACTATGGGAGCCTTCTGATTTTTCTGACCATCGTAAGTAACTTCGATCTGTTTCCGGTTGGGAACTCTCGATTCGTCAAGTAGAGGGATAATGGTACAAACATCCCTAGCCCTCAGATGATCAGAGATTATGACAATGTCCTCGATTTGATCAGTGAAGTAGTTGACTGATCCAGAACTTAACCATGGTTGAATCTCTTTGCAGTCCAACTGACTTTGAAGGGCTGCTCGCATGAGGTAGCATCCTTGATTATCCACTAATCAAACTCCACACCGCTCATAGTTGTGTAGTGGCACCTGGCCACGTCCGCTTTGACTACAGTGTAACCTTACTAGATTTGTTTCTATCGACCGAACATCCTGACTTTGATATCTAGTAAGATTCCCGTTAGTGATACAGATTTGCTGGGTGTCTTCATCCATATAGATTGGAAGCCACCAGTGGTTCAACAAGTGCTGAAGTGTTTCCTGGACAAGGGCACAACCCTGATCGTCTTCATATAATCCTGTGATACCAGGAATCTGAGCCGGACCTGTTTAGTATGTAACTCCACCAGGCTGGTATTCGTCAAGCAAATATCGAAGATTTGAATCATGTTGATTTAATCATGATTCCTATCATGGTAGTCTTGAATCCATCCAAGATCCATCTGACGCTGGAGGGCCTCTTGTACAAAAGAGCATCCCTGTTTGTTTACTGAGCAAGTCAGGCAGGAATTATAATCGTGACGCGGCAGATTATGATACTGGCTTTGCCTTGAGTGCATTGCCACCAGGTTGACATTCATCGCATGGATATCGTGGTTTTGAATGATGTTGGAATTCGTATAAACCATGTTAACTCCTTGAACTCGGTGCTCTTGGATTCATCCGAGATCCATCTGTCCCTGTAGAGCTGATTGCACCACAGAACATCCTTGATTGCTTTTAGAGCAGATATTACACTGGTGATAATTATGAGGTGGCACATGGCCATATCCACTCTGTCTACAATGCATCTTGACCAAGTTGGCCCTTAACAAAAGTACATAGTGAATTTGATAGGTGTTGTTAGACTCTCCCTTTATCAAATTGATTGTAGCCTTCTCGTGTTGAGGCAGCGGGTTTGTGAGAACATTCGGATTCGTATCTTTGAAAGATAAGACCCCGCTCCTAACAAGCTTTTGCACGTCGGATTTGAAACTGAGACAGTTTTCTATGTTATGCCCTGGTCCTCCTTGAAGGTAAGGGCAAGTTTGATCCATCTTAAACCAAAAAGGCGGATTTTCCGGTACTGTAAGAGGAGACTTAGTCTGGACATGCCCCTTGGCTAGTAGTAACGGAAATAATTCTGCGTACGATACGGGTATAGGATCAAATCCTGGTGGCCACGTTGTACGGTTGTTGTTGTATTGAGGACGAGCCTGCTGAAGAGGCTGTTGTGCCCTTTGCTGAAATTGCTGCGACTGCGGTTAGCTTTGAGCAACCTGAGGTTGATACGTAGAATTAGGCGCAGGGTTGATAGCGGGAGTTACAGCTGCTACTAGTTGGTACCGTCGCCTTTGCTTTTCGAGAGAGATATTCCCAATATCCTGCTCTTTTTCTTAGGGAGAGCACTACCGTATTTTTTAGTACCACTTGTCGACCCAGTGTCTTTGACTAGACGTCCTTCTCGAACGGCTTCCTCAAGACGAACTCCCATGCCCACCATTTCGGTGAAGTCGCTGGGAGCACTGGCAACCATTCTGTCATAGTAAAATGAGCTCAAGGTCTTCAAGAAAATATTTGTCATCTCTTTTTCCTCAAGAGGTGGACAAATCTGAGCGACAATTTCACGCCATCTCTGAGCGTATTCCTTAAAGGTTTCCTTGTCTTTTTGCGACATTGATCTGAGTTGATCTCTATCTGGTGCCATGTCCAAATTGTATTTATATTGTTGAACGAAGGCAGTGCCAAGATCTCTGAAAGTGCTAATCGTATCACGGTTTAGACCCATGTACCATTTTAATGTGGCGCCGAAACTATCCTGAAAGTAGTGAATCAGTAGATCCTGGTTCTCTGTCTGAGCTGACATTCGCCGAGCGTACATCACCAAATGGCTTTGAGGGCAAGAGTTACCCTTGTACTTTTCAAAATTGGGTACTTGGAATTTGTGTGGAACTTTCACATTGGGGACCAAGCAAAGGTCTGCGGCGTCCTTTCTAAATAAATCCTGACCGCGAAGGGCTTGCAGTTCTTTCTGCATCTCTAGGAATTTTTCATGGAACTTATTCATTCTGTCGAACATGTTTTCCTTTCCACCAGAAGGTATCTGTGGAATCTGTCCTTCTGGGACAGTGTGCACCACAGGGGGTGGTACCGTTACTACGGCAATGAATCTTGGCGCTTCCTGAAGTTTGTAACCTTCAGGAGTCCTCATTATGCCTCTGGCATCCTCACTTTCCCGAAGTTTGTAACCTTCAGGCCTAGCAGCTTCTGCTATGATTCCCTGATCTTCAGTGATCGGCGGAACATATCCTTCCGGGATATAGTTAACAGGCATGCCCCAGGGACGATCTTTCGGCATTTGATACCTAGGATCATACTTCTCTACTATGGGCGTTGAGGTGATCTCAGAGATCACAGTTCTTTGTAGCTGAGCTTTTGCCATGGCTTGCATGTCGTTACGAAGCTTTCTCATATCCTCTCTCAGAGCGTCGATCTCGTCTTTCAACTCTCAGTTCTCTTCCTCGAGATCATCCATCCTTTTCTGACGATTGGCCCGAGTATTGTACGAATGAGACAGTTTGACTCTAGAACCGAGACACAAACGTGAGATTCGTAGGTAAGAAGAATACGTGACGTGGGAATGATGAATGCAATGATTATATTAATTGTATTTTTTTTTGTTTATTCAAAATAAACTTCGACAATTAGATTACAAATATAAAACAGTGGGGACACCTCTGTTTTATTGAATTCAAAGGATTGCGGAAATGGAAATACAGTAAATTACAAGGTGCGGAAACAGAAACCTAAGCTAATGGGTACCGAGTCCTCTCTGAGGAGAACTCGGGTGCTGATTCTGGTACTTTCCTTTTCTTGGACCGGGGCTCTTTCGCCGTTGTCGGGTTGTCATTCCTTTGCTAAGTGAAAGGAGCGAGCAAATTCCTTTGGTCATCCTGATTTTCTACAGCATGTTGCTCCAAAATCTCAATTAGAGCATCCTTATCTTTCAGCAGTTGCTGTATTTTGGTACACTCCACATTGAGAATGCGGTACTTGTTCTTCCAAGACCTCCTCTCCTGTTGGACTTTGTTGAGAGTAACCTGAAGTATTTCCATTTCATTCATGAAGTACATGACAGATTCCCTTGGCGGAAGAACTCCGTGACGAGGATAAGGCATCTTTAGCTTGAGAGCTCTAGTTTGTACCCAATGGAGATAATGCTCCACCGAGACACAGTCCGGTTTTCTTAGAGACTCCCGTCCTTTCTTATGCACATGTTTCCAAGCGTGCACTATTTCCATCTTTAGTGCCCTGTCATTTTCTCCTTCCTTGAAGAAAAGACCTTCCAGATGAGCATTACGTGGGACATGCCTCATCGGGTATCCAAATTGACAACGAACTAAAACTGGATGGTAATTGATTCCTCCCTGAGATCCTATGAGGGGTACGTTGGGGAAGTTTCCACAACGGTCAATGATCTTGATCCCGTCATAAATCCTATTGGACCAATCTATATCAGAGTTGGTAAGAGACATGATTTTCTACGACCAACGTAAGGCACTCTTATGATCCCAAAAAGCGGCAGACTTAGGCAAATGGGAGATAAACCATTTATATAGCAGGGGTACACAGCACGTGATCATTCCTCCGCTGTATAAATTCCTTAAGTGTATAGAATGATACGTATCTGCGAGTAAGGTTGGTACGGCGTTTCCAATGAGAAAAACCTTAAGGGCATTGATATCTACAAAGTTATCGATGTTGGGAAACAAAAATAACCCGTAGGTGAGAAAAACAAAGATGCTTTCAAAAGCAGTCACGTTCCCTATACTAGCAAAGTACAGAGCCTTCTTTACCAGAAACTTTGTTGGTAAACCTGGGATTCCTCCCTTGGTGGTCATGTGAGTCTTGACTTCTGACTCATCCAAATAGATTACTTTTGCAATGATTTGATCCTTTGGAATTTCTTCCAGTCCAGAAAAGGGAGCTTGATCAGTAATGGGTAGATTAATCAGATGAGAATACTCCTCCAGTGTTGGTGTGAGCTGGTAATCCGGGAATGTGAAACAGTGATAGACCGGATCATAAAACTGAATGAGTGCCTCCAGGATTCCCTCAATTACATGGACCCTTAACAGAGGCAGCATACCTCCATACTTGGCTCTGAAAGCGTCAGGGTTAGTGATCATCCTTGCTAATCCTCTTAAATCCCCTAGTTTTGGAACCTTGAAGGTATACTTGTGAGTTTTTCTTCTACCGAAATCCATGAGCGCAATCCTTTTCTCTCTGACATTTGCAATCATTGTTTTAGTTTAATTTGAAAAAGAGAGACTAGAAGAGAAAATTTTTCTTTGCTTAATGTTTTTTTTTAAATGAATGCATGAATGCAGCACACAAAAACATAGAAAAAACATGGGGTCAAAGGGTCGGTGTCATGAAGTCAAGGCTCTACCCATCTGTAGCACCCCAAAATTTGCTCTCCTACCTTTAGTACTAACTGGCTTATGTTTCATCTCATTTTGCATTATCATGTGTGCATATCATTGGTTCTTAGCATGGGGTCAAGGTGCCTGAGGCAAGTTCAAGAGGAGAAGATGTTCTTCAAAGGGTCAAGCAAGAGAGTTCAAGTGGATCACTTTCTCCTAACCAGTGCAAAAACTAGGGTTTTGAGACTCTTGGGTTTATTGCTCCAATGGGCAAGCTTATTGGGTTTTTATCATCACCAAATGGCATATCTTATCTTTGTTGGAGAGGATACACATCATATTCAGAAGAATTTGGATTTGGAGACTGTGTTATTTCCTCCTAGATTGAGGGTACCAGGATTAGGGTTTGCTATAAAGTCAGTTTATTTCTGATTTTTTGGACAAGACTTGATTCCAGGATATTCCTTGGGTCCCTAGGTATCTAGAAATGGAAGATTGTCCATCAATTTGATTCAGGAGAGATTCAATTGGCCAATAGATTGGGAATCAGGTGAATTGGGTAAAAGTCAACAGTGAGAGGGGAAGTCAACTGTGAAATCTTGAGGTTCTCTCTAGGGTTTTCAAGGTCTCACATCCTCATATGGTCTTCAAGGGTCAAGTTTCATGCCATTTATCAAGAATCAAGGGTTGGTGCAAAAGTTACTAAATATGGAAATGACCTATGATTTGAAAGTTTCCTTTTTGGGCAAGTTCCTACACCACATTCAACTTGACTTTTCATCATTAAAGATGCTTCAAATGAATTTTAATCCAACATGAAAGTTGAAGATCTTTTTCTCCTCTTTCCTACAAGTACTAGTGGGTCTCCATATCATTTGTGAAACTCAACTTATGATCAAAAGAGGGAAAAGTGGTTTTTAGGGTTTCTCATAATTCCATTTTCACAACTTTGGCATAGTGACCTATAATTAATTCCATTGCTTCATGTCACATGCTAACATCAAAGGACACTCCTTAAGGAACTTTTTTAGGCCTTTGAATCAAGTGAATCCATGGTGTATTTATCACTTATTCTCCATTATTCAAAATTGCCAAGACATTGAAAACTCATGAACCAAAATGTCTCAAGGCCCAAATCAAATTCAGGTGTGGTTAGCAATTCAAACATAAGTGATCCATCATGAAATATTTGGATATCCATGCATGGAAGGAGGTGTATCTCACATTATGTGATTTTCCAAAATTGCCCAAAACTCATTAAACAAAGAATTACCAAGGCCCAAATGCTGATCAATGGATTAAGCCTAGGTATTTAAACTCAATCATGCACTGGTTAGGGTTTCATTCACGTGTCTTTGTGGAGAATTCAAGTGTGAGCCCTAAAAGATCATTCCTTCATATCTCTCAAGCAAGAAGAGTTTTTCAAGAACTTCTTCCTTGTGATTAATAGAGTGCAAACCATTCCCCATTCGCAACCAACAACAAGGATTAGGAGTACACCATCTCAGGTTAGGGCATTTTTTCATGATCATAGAACTCTACTTTTAAATATGCATAATGACCTGTGATTGTTGCTGATAATTCTGATCTATTTATTTTTAAGATTGGACGTGTATATTGGTTGGTTCGTGCGTTTAAAGTTTTGAGTCCAAATCTTGTTCTCTTCGTTTTTTACTATGCATTGATCATTTGCAATTTTGGATGATATATTCGAGATCCTCGTGAAATTCTAGACAGAATGGTGTATGGGTTTGCGTTTTCTAGGTCGTTTTCCATTGCAGGTGACCAGAGAAGGGGGCCAGAACCCTAGCTCTGGCGGCGGCGGTTGGTTCAGTCCGGCGAGGGTGGCTGGAGGTAGGTGATGGGTTTTTGGCCGTTGATCCCTCTCATCGTGTGGCTATCATCGTGCCACGTTTTTAATTTTGTTTTTTTATTTTATATGATTACATGTTTATTACCCCACGCTACTTACCGTGTGCATCCAATCACGGTTTTTCATTTTATTTACTTTTTATTTGTATTGACTGATGTGGATCGTTTGATGGATCGGATGGACAAAACAATGCCAGCAAATAAAAAAAACATGTGCCTGGCACATGGGAGAGTATGGTATGCTGAGGGGTTATGTACGCGCGTGTGTTTATTTGTTATGGTGTGTCTTGAATCTGGGCCATAGATCATGCTTACATGTTGAGTTTTATTGACTTAATAGGACGCATTGGATCCATCTAAAGGTGGGAGGTGAGTCAACTGGCTGACTAAAGTCCACACGTGGACTCTTTTTTTCCTTTTTATTTTTCTGATTAATTATTTGGACTAGGCTTCCTATTCGTACCCCCACCCTTTATCCCATTAACATTTCCAACACATTTTATTACTGAACGTACCCCCTTTGCATATTTCTTCATTTTTATTTTATTTAACTTGCATTAATCCATTTTTAATTATTAAAAATAGTTTTTTGCATTAAAAAATTCTAAGAAAATTCATGCATCATTTTTATGATTTTATAAAATTTTCACAAATTTTATTTTATTATTTTATTTTATTTTTAGCATCTGAAATAAATGTTTGTTTATTTTCTTCTTGAATTATTCATATCATGCATACCTAAATTTGTTTATTTTATTTGTCTGCATCCATAAATTATTTAGAACTCATTCTTTTTGCATTCTTTCATCAATACTTTGAAATGCATTAAAATATTTTTCTTTCATTTTTAAAATCATTTCATGTTGCACTTTAGTCCTTGCCTTTTGCATGTTGAGCCATATTTCTCATCTGGATCTGCATAATTGTTTGAGTGACTAACATCTTGAATTTTTGCAGGAGTTTTTGGTATTTGGTTTGTTTCTGGTTTAGCAATGTTGATAATTTATTTGGCAATTTTATAAGATGTTTCACTAATTATGTGACTGCTCTTTATGTGAGATCTTCTTGTGTGCATATTTCTGATCATGTCTGAGTTTTTGTTTGAGAGGCACTTGTGCCATTGTTTTGGGATTGTGTCCTTGACTTCTTAATTCATGTTTGGATTGTTATAAGTCATTGTATGTCATTGTTGATTTCATTTGCCTTAATATCACTTGCGTCTGTTTTGTGTTAACCTCTTATGCAGGGACTAAGGTAAGTTATTTAAGGGTGTGGATAATCATCCATATTCACCCTTACTCTATCTTTCTCTCATCTTCTCTTTTCTTTAGGCTTAGGTTGTCGTCAAACCTCACTAACTGTAGGTCACCCATGCATGATAACATTAGGACTCGTAGTTTCCCTTTAGAGTCTCCCTTGTGTCTTCTCTCTTCTCATCTCAAAATTTCTTGAAAATACTTAATAAGGATAAATTGTATTGCACACGAGCCGTAAGCGTGGGGAATGAGAAATGAGGGGCTTCCTCTCATCTTTCTAGAGTGCTTAGCAAGCGTCTTGTCTTGGGACGATGCGTTAAGTATTCGCCCCTGTGCCCTAGACTTTGGTGCAATGCAAGTTATGAACTAACTTAAGTCACTTCTGTCCTAAAAAATACAAACAAACTTCAAACCTTTTTGTCCTTCGGGATTGTCAAACTAAAGGCTATTTTCAAAAAGGGCACGTTACTTTCCGTCTGAGTCGCAAACAGGTATCGACCCTAACTGTCGGACGCGAACTTAGCGTCGCTCATAAAAAACACAAAAAGAACTTGGTCCGAACTACGTTGACTCTGAATTCCCCATTGCACAAAGGGGGTACGTAGGCCTAGGACGTCGACGTCCTACCGAGTCTGTTTTTATCTTCCCCTTCTCCGTCTTAGTACAGCCCTAGATGATAGGATAACTCACCCTTAGAATAGACAAAAAGCGTGGATCCCATCGAGTACGATGGACGCGTGGGGTGCTAGCACCTTCCCCTCGCGTAACCGACTACCGAACCCAGGTCCTGGTTGCGATGACCATTCCTTTCCCACTTCCTCAGGTTTATGCGGTGTTCCCTTTCCCTCTCTTGGGATAAATTTACACGGCTGGCGACTCTATTTTCCGCGCCACTCTCGCGTTTGTACCTGGATGAAAATCCTGGGAGCGACAGCTGGCGACTCTACTGGGGATATCCGGTTGACCTATGTTGGTCCATCCCTAAGCGAGTATATCCTAGCGCTTGCTTGTCTTTGTTCTCTTTGGGTGTTTTGTGTTTATTTTTCTTTATTTGTTGTATTTTATTTTTACCACATTTTCTGCATTGCATTTCATTTTTATTACTGTCATACTGGATGCTGCTGTTTTGTGCTGGCTATTTTTTGTTTTGCAGGTTGGGTTGTTCTGAGAGATAAGCCCAATACCCAGGCTTGAGTACACCCTAGGACTAGAGTGGAAAGTAGTGGGACCTACGTGCCCGCTTGGTACGTTTGTGTGTTCACGAAATTCACAACCAGACGAGGCTATATTGGGACGCATTCTAACGTGTGTGTCTTGCGCATGTTAGGATGTCGATCTAGAGAGTTGTCGACTCTGGTGACCGATCATCGAGGACCTTAGTGGAAACATCCCTCTTTAGTGGTGACAGTGGCAGACCACACTCTGTGGCAAACCCATTCGCACCCGAGGGCCCACTTTGGAACTTGCATAGGATGGCCCATATCTTTTAAAGAGAATCAGTGGAGGCACTCCTCGATTGACGATAGTACTGTACCCCGAGGGATGAATGTACTATTGTTTCTCGACCTCAGTGCCAAATCTGAGGATCTTCCGCTTTGAAGAATCAGTTGAGGACTCCTCGATTGATGATGATGCCAAACCAAAAATGGTGAACATATCATTGTTTCTCGACCTGAGAGCTCGGGATACTGAACATCCTAGTACCCACACGTGAGAGGGGATGGGTGTTTGCAGGTTTACAGGTAACCGAAACCTTCAACCTACCCTGTTTTCTGGATTTCTCATTAGTGTTTGATTGACCTCAGTGGTTCGGTATTTTGGAATTCTGGTTTTCTGGGTTGTGGTTCTCGCTCAGTTAACAGCACAGCACATCCAGCAGTGTTGCCTTGACCCCATGTTTGCATGAGCATATCATTTATCTTGCATTCTGACATGTTTGACATTTTTCAGGGCTTGCATCTTACTCTTGATTCCGGTTTTCTGAGGTTACCTTGACATGGATGCCCCGAGAAAGAAGACTGTTGCCTATTCGTTCCCAGATCCGACCTTGACATTGATTCATAAGCTGATTAGTATGGCTGGTCTCGGAGTTCGTACAGAGTTCAGTGGAGTGTATGGGAGACTTATGAAGTTTGTCTACAATATCTCCAAGTATGAGAAGGATGCCATTCATACACTTCTTCAGTTTTACGATCCGTCTTTACGTTGCTTCACTTTCCCAGACTACATCTTGGCCCCAACGTTGGAGGAGTTCTCATTTATTTTGGGAATCCCCATCAGGCATGACATAGTATTCTTTTCTGAAGAACACCCCAAGGTAAAAGAAATGGCTGTCGCTCTTCATATTGGTGAATCCGTTCTGAGTAGTAATATTGAGGAAAAACAAGGAGCTAAGGGTTTCTTATTGAAGTTCTTGTTTGATCAAGCTTGCATACATGGTAAAGAGAAGAATTGGACCGCTTTCCAAGCAATTCTGGCCGTGTGCATCTATGGGATTGTCCTGTTTCCCAATGTTCCTGATCTGGTAGACATGCATGTTGTCAGAATCTTTATTTCGAAGAATCCTATACCTACCTTACTAGGTGATGTGTATCACTCGGTCCACTACAAGAATGAAAATAGGCGGGGAAAAACCGTGAGTTGTTGTCCAGTGCTCTTATCTACTTGGTTTCTGAGCCACCTCCCCGAAACTGGCGCCTTTGTTGATACGAAAGATTCTCTGAAGTGGTCAAAGAGGTTAATGGGCTTGACTGCAGACAACATTGTCTAGTTCAACCATGATTTGCTAGGAATACAGATTATTTGCAAGTGTGGAGAGTTCCCTAATGTACCCTTGATAGGGAGAAGAGGTGGAATTAACTATAATCCTTCCCTTGTTATCAGGCAGTTTGGTTATCCTTTGAGAGGTCCACCTGAAGAAAGAGATATCAGAGAGTCCTTATTCTTCAATGGCATTGAGGATCAAGAGATGATGAGGAAGATTGTGAATGCTTAGAAACAGGTGACCAAGAAGGGTAAAACTTCATTCGGGAAATGTAATAACCGGGCTTTCTCTTCCTATAAAGAGTGGATTAAGAAGAGAGCAGAAGAGGAGCTTCTTCCCTTCCCGGTGGAGCCACCTTTGTATCCTTTGACGATCGAGCCTCCTACCACAGTTGAGATAGAGAAGTTTAACAAGTTGTGGGCTGAAAAGGAAAAGCTGCGAGAAGAAAACAGAGAGCTATTAAGAGAGATTCATCAGTTGAAACATGAGCGGGGTGAAGTTGTTCATACCGCCAAGTTGAAGACAGAGCTTCTTGCTAAGGCAGAAAAAGAGCTAGCTGACATGGTCACATCCAGAAAAAAGATGAAAGAAGCTTTGGATGGTATCAGTAAGGTTCTCGAGTCTAAGAAGGAGGAATTAGACAAGGCTTTGTTGAAAATTCACAGGTTCAATGATCACCGAGAAACTGCAATGGCTGAGAATAAGCAAAAGGAAGATGGTATCTAGCTCGGATTAATGAGTTGAAGTTGAAGCTCAAGAAGAAAGATGCTGAGATCTTATCAGGGATATT
Source organism: Lathyrus tuberosus (assembly GCA_022829125.1). Taxonomy (NCBI): domain Eukaryota; kingdom Viridiplantae; phylum Streptophyta; class Magnoliopsida; order Fabales; family Fabaceae; genus Lathyrus; species Lathyrus tuberosus. The sequence goes on from JALAZF010000217.1 coordinate 5,837,079, forward strand.
CCAGAGACAAGTAGTTGAGGGTCGACTCAACAAAGCCTTAGCCTCCATAGAGGAACTTAAGATCCAAGCTGAAGTGAAGAGATCTAAACATGAGGGACCTAGCATGGATGGTGTTTCAGGAGAAGACGCTTGGGAGTTACATTGCCGATATTTGGAAGGGATTATGCATAGGAGAGACGTTCTCATTCAAGAGCTAATTCAGAGACCGAAGCATCCTGACACCAGAAAGCTGTTCAAAGAAATTCAAGACTGGAGCAAGAAGCATAATGGATGGGGGGGATTGACACTTGTAGACTTTGATGATATGCCATAGTTTTCTTTTTCCTTTCATTATCTGGACCACCGCCAGGCTTGTTGGTTGGGATCTTTGATTATTATGTTCAGACTTGTTATCTTGGATCTGCGATTATTGACATTTGGTTTTCCTCTGGTTTTCTTAATATATGAGCAGAAGTTCCATTCTATATTGTTATTAAACTGGAATCAAGGGGTGGATCGCCCTGCGAATTTTTTTTATATTCATTAGCATTTGCATATTCATAATCATAATCATTGTGCATAACAGGTGTTCAAGGATGGTTATTCTTATTTTGATCTGGTTTTCTTCAGAATTTCAGACTTAACTCCTCAAGCCATTCAAGAGTTGATAATGGAGCAAGTTCAAGCTGAGTTAAGGGAAATGCGAGGCCAGATGGGGCAGCTTATGGGGAATATGCAGACTCTCATTCAAGACCAGAGGATGCTGAGGGAGGAGGTCAATCAGTTGAAGACTCAGATGGGTTTGGCTATGGAAATTTTGAATAGGGTGTTGAAGAAGGAAGACAGTCTTGTGCCCGCTTCCACAACAGAGATCCTTACTCCTCCCATCTCTTTGGAATTTGATTTAAATCGTGGATTACCTCGTGAATCTCTTCCACGAGCGGAAGTTCCAGAACATTCCCAACAGCAGTTAGGTCTTGGCTCCCAAGAGAAGCCCAAGGGCAAAAAGAGTACACAGGGACAGAAGAAGTCTGAAAGAGTTTTTCATCCGCTCCCTATGCCATATTCTCAACTATTGCAGCATATCCTTCAGTTGCAACTGGTACAGAAAAGGACTTTGGCTCCTCCCACTGGTAATCCTCCGCCAGGCTATGATGCAAGAGCCCATTGTGATTTCCATTCTGGGGCACCAGGGCATACTGTGGAGAAATGTAGGGCCTTTCAGCACCAAGTCCAGGATTTGATTGATGCAGGGGCAATTGAGTTCACGTCGGGCGGCGTGAATATACAAGGTGATTTTACCCCAATGGTTGCAAAAGAAGTGAAGACTCCTCCCCTCTTTGCAGGATCCACCTCATGTCATGGACTTTCTCCACAACCTCTTGCTCCAGAAGCTCTACGACAGCAACCTTTGTTTATGCCTCAGCCAAATGTGGAAAGGAAAGTGCAAACGCAGGTGAGGCGCCCAAATCAGCACCGACAGCAGAATTATCAGCAACAGGGGCAACCGAGACAAAGAGAGCCCAAGAGGATATTTGATCCTATCCCTATCCCCTATAGTCAGCTATTTGCCCGTCTGCTCAAGAACTCTCTGATTCAAAAGAGGAGTACCGCGCCGGTACCGTACCCTATTCCTCCGGATTATGACATGACTGCTAGGTGCGAGTTCCACTCGGGAATGTTTGGGCATACAATTGATAAGTGTAAGGCATTCCAGCGCAAGGTGCAAGACCTGGTAGACTCAGAGATCATTGTATTCATTGAAGATGATATGTACATCAATGGAAGCCTCCTTTCTCAAATGAACACTCAGTCTGCAAGCACGTCCAGACAGAATTAAGCTTCCTCAGCAATGGCAATCTTCAGCTTCTTTACTGCATTTTCATTTGTAGTTTTTCATTTCTTGTTAAAGCATCGTATGCATGTAAGACTTGTTTGTTTTTTTATGATGATATTAATGCAATGAGTATGTTTTTCTTGAAGTAATCCATTCGTGTTCACTCTTAAATGTTTATATGCACCGCAATACCAATTTTCGTGTTTAGAACTCTTGAGGGAGGATGATGAGACGAAAACGCAAAAACTCTGGTTGTATGCTCAAGGATAGAACCCTGTTGAGGATGTACAGGCATTGTTTCAAACACCTAAACACTGGAGAGATAAGGAGATAAACCTTCGTTAACCCCTTTGATCCTTGGAGTAGGAGCTTCTTTCGTACGAAAAAACCCTCATACTTAACCCAGGGGCAGGGTAGGCGTCAGTTAGTTTGACCGAGCTTTCAAATTTCAAGGAGAATGTGCATCCGAGGACCCATTACCCTCTATCCCACCATCAAGAGGCCAAGAGACGTGAAACCACAATGGTTATCCATCAACAACCAAGGAGTGAGGCAGTCACAACCCTGTCAAGCAAGTAAGACAACCAGTGTCACACGCTTTGCTCAAAAGGGGAATAAAAAAGGAAAGCCCGCTAAGTCGAAACTTGTAAACAAGTGACTTAGGCAAAAGTCAGGGCATCCCGCTGGACTTCAAAATCGAAAAAACTCAAAAGAGTCAGTCCAGGAAAAAATTAGGGATCAAAAAAGCAAAAGAAAGAAAAAGCGAAAAGCAGAAAATCCTCGATAAGAACAAATTCGTGTGACTACAGATACAAAAGACAAAAAGGGGTGACTGTTACTCAAAAAAAAAACCTCATTGGGTGTCGAACCATCAGATGCATAGGTTTCTTTAAGGATCATAAAACCTTTTGAGAGATGAGCGCTTGCGCCGAATTAGCTGAACTTAGGACTGGAGAACGTCACAAAGAGTGGGTGGGCACCGATAAATTTTGAGCCATAAATCCTTTTTCTGAAACTGTGAACCAGACCACGTTACAACCCTTAAAAGTCCTAATTGAAACAGGGTTTATTCCGAAAGCGTACTTCAACGGGGTAGCGTTCCTGACTCCTATAAGTTGTGCTAATAAGATTGGTTGGTATTGCATGTGCGCATTGTTTTGCCATTCAAAATCAAGGTCGCATCCCAGCAAGTGATTCGTTCAGAAGGCTTGGCGACGCATTTTCAATAAAAACTTCAAGGTTAACATGAGTGTTGCATTAGAATTGTCATTTTCTGTTTGCATATATGTGCCTAAGCATCAATGCAGCTTACACAGTGAAAGTCAGTCGAGAAGCTTGATCCTGCCGAGTTGGGATGCTTGGAAATTCTGGAGGACAATCATATCAAAGGGCAGGCTGCCAAGAGACTCAGTGTAGATTGGGCTCTCCCCAGTAAGTCGTGTTAAGATGTAGCCAATCTGGGGCAGTCACGTCGAGAAATCCCTCCGAAATTCAGTTATTCTGGGACATTCATTCTAAGATCAGGGCCAAAGTCACTTCAAAGCTCATATTTGGGCAGGCCACCTCTAGAGCATGGGAGATTATCCACTCCTAAAAATGGTTAATTGAGAACACCTCCTCAAGGTTCAAAGTACTAAAGAAGAGTATTTTCAAGTCATTACAATCCTTTTCGAGGTAATGTACTTCATGGATTATGAAGACTGGGGCAGTTATGTCGAGATATGATAAATCTCTCCAAAAGTTTGAAGACCCTGGGGCAGTGAGAACGCCCGATCTTCTGTAAAATCCTCCTGAGATGATTTCTTCCATTAGACTTAGTGGTCTAGGGCAAGTGAAAAGTTCAAAGAGCCGTTTATGACCATAAAGACAAGTCAGGTTGCAGGGCAACAGGATTGTATTTCCCCAGCAGTTTGCTTTCCCCAGCATTGAGATTGTACTTTCATCAGCAGAGCAGACCTTCCCCAGCAGGAGACTTGGGAAGTATTCTCTCTGAATCAAGACGTTATCTCCCCGCAGAATCAGGGTATTCACCCTCCCCATCCGGTCAGGAAGCGTGCCTTCACCAATGATGTCATATTCTAGTCCCCAACAAGGCAGGAGTAAAGTCATCCTCCCCATCAGCAGGTTAGGTCCAGCAGTATCCCCAAGCAGGATAGTATTATGGATTATTTTCCCCAAGCAGGATGGTATTATGGGCTGGTATCCCCCAGCAGGTTCTGAGCCCAATTAGTTATTGGCAATCCTCAGTAACAGATTTTCGGTTCCGTTATTGGCATTCATTCTCAACTCCCCCAGCAAAGGAGGAATCTCAGGTTCCATGTCACCTTCAGTAGAGGACATGTATAATCCCCGGTGGTATGGATGTTCTTTTGGGATTTCATCCCCAGTAGAAGTTGTTGATCCGAGGAGTCGATCAGTATGATCCTTCTCAGTAGAGTCCCTGGATTCAGAGGACAATTTATTTTTGTCATCCCCAGCTGATTTGGTCTTTTCTCTCCATGCATTTATTTTGCTGGAGGGACCCCTTTTGCATATCATAGGCATTGGCATTACATCCTCAAAACGCGTAGCATTTCCACTTCATGTGGAGCATTACGGCAAAATTCAAACATTTGCATTCGAAGCATAAGCCAGGTTTGATGCTTTCCTTGCCAGTTCTCTTTCCCAGCAGAGATGGCATAACTCAGGAGATTTTGGAGGGATGCGTTCCTCATGCTTGTGCTCCCTGGCAGAATCTTTTATTTAGACTTCTCCTTTCCCCGGCGGAGTCATCTTATCTGTGGATCGTGAGTCCGTTAGAAGTTTGCCTTTGTTTGGCCTTTCTCTTTTGGTAAATCCAGTTCTCGTCTAGTAGTCAGTTCTCGTCTGACTTATTTGGTGTAAACCCAGTTCTCGTCTGGTAGTCAGTTCTCGTCTGACTTATTCTGTAAATCCAGTTCTCGTCTGGTAGTCAGTTCTCGTCCGACTTATTTGGGGTAAACCCAGTTCTCGTCTGGTAGTCAGTTCTCGTCTGACTTATTCTGTAAATCCAGTTTTCGTCTGGTAGTCCGTTCTCGACTGACTTATTTGGTGTAAACCCAGTTCTCGTCTGGTAGTCAGTTCTTGTCTGACTTATTCTGTAAATCCAGTTCTCGTCTGGTAGTCAGTTCTCGACTGACTTATCTGGTGTAAACCCAGTTCTCGCTTGGAAGTCAGTTCCCTTTATCAGCAGGGATGGCATTTATTTTGCTAGTTCTCTTTATCAACAGAGATAGCAATCTTTTGAAGATTTTCCTCGTCAATTCCCTTTATCAGCAGGGATGGCATTTATTCTGCTAGTTCTCTTTATCAGCAGAGATGGAAATCCTTTGAAGATTTCCTTCGTCAGTTCCCTTTATCAGCAGGGATGGCATATTTCGAGATTCCTTTATCAGTTCTCTTTATCAGCAGAGATGACATAACCTGGGAGGGTTGTGTTTCACGTTATCCCCGGCGAAGTCAACTTTATGTTGGTTATCCTTTGCGGGTACAATTGAGGTTGTATTCGTTTTGTGGGTGCGATCGAGGTCGTATTCATGTTTTCTTTGTGTTGGTCATCCTTTGCGGGTACAATTGAGGTTGTATTCATTTTGTGGGTGCGATCGAGGTCGTATTCATGTTCTCTTTATCTCGGATTATCCTTTGAGGGTACAATCGAGGTTGTATTCGTTTTGTGGAAGCGATTGAGGTCGTATTCGTATTTTCTTTGTGGGTAGAGTGATTGAGGTCAGTCTTCCTTTGAGGGTACAATCGAGGTTGTCTTCGTTTTGTGGATGCGATTGAGGTCGTATTCGTATTTTCTTTGTGGGTAGAGTGATTGAGGTCAGTCTTCCTTTGGGGGTACAATCGAGGTTGTATTCGTTTTGTGGATGCGATTGAGGTCGTATTCGCGTTTTCTTTGTGGGTAGAGTGATTGAGGTCAGTCTTCCTTAGTGGGTACAGTTGAGGTTGTATTCGTTTTGTGGATGCGATTGAGGTCGTATTCGTCTTTTCTTTGCGGGTAGAGTGATTGAGGTCAGTCTTCCTTTGGGGGTACAATTGAGGTTGTATTCGTTTTGTGGATGCGATTGAGGTCGTATTCGTCTTTTCTTTGCGGGTAGAGTGATTGAGGTCAGTCTTCCTTTGCGGGTACAATTGAGGTTGTATTCGTTTTGTGGGTGCGATTGAGGTCGTATTAATGTTTTCTTTGTGGGTAGAGTGATTGAGGTCAGTCTTCCTTTGCGGGTACGATTGAGGTCATATTCATTTTGAGGGTGCGATTGAGGTCGTATTCATATTTTCCTTGTGGGTAGAGTGATTGAGGTCAATCTTCCTTTGCGGGTGCGATTGAGGTCGTATTCGTCTTATTTTTGTGGGTATGGTTGAGGTCATACTCCTTATTTTTCAGCACGCTCCATTTCGTTATTCTCACCATTAGCAAATTTCTGGGGCTCTTTCGGTATTCAATCCCCGTGTATCCTGGAATGTCTGAGAGTCGTCGCTATCAAACCTTCAGGACCAAGTTGATTGAATAGGGGCAGCTGTAGCACCCCAAAATTTGCTCTCCTACCTTTAGTACTAACTGGCTTATGTTTCATCTCATTTTGCATTATCATGTGTGCATATCATTGGTTCTTAGCATGGGGTCAAGGTGCCTGAGGCAAGTTCAAGAGGAGAAGATGTTCTTCAAAGGGTCAAGCAAGAGAGTTCAGGTGGATCACTTCCTCCTAACCAGTGCAAAAACTAGGGTTTTGAGATTCTTGGGTTTATTGCTTCAATGGGCAAGCTTCTTGGGTTTTTATCATCACCAAATGGCATATCTTATCTTTGTTGGAGAGGATACACATCATATTCAGAAGAATTTGGATTTGGAGACTGTGTTATTTCCTCCTAGACTGAGGGTACCAGGATTAGGGTTTGCAATAAAGTCAGTTTATTTCTGATTTTTTGGACAAGACTTGATTCCAGGATATTCCTTGGGTCCCTAGGTATCTAGGAATGGAAGATTGTCCATCAGTTTGATTCAGGAGAGATTCAATTGGCCAATAGATTGGGAATCAGGTGAATTAGGTAAAAGTCAACAGTGAGAGGGGAAGTCAACTGTGAAATCTTGAGGTTCTCTCCAGGGTTTTCAAGGTCTCACATCCTCATATGGTCTTCAAGGGTCAAGTTTCATGCCTTTATCAAGAATCAAGGGTTGGTGCAAAAGTTACTAAATATGGAAATGACCTATGATTTGAAAGTTTCCTTTTTGGCAAGTTCCTACACCACATTCAACTTGACTTTTTATCATCAAAGAAGCTTCAAATGAATTTTCCTTCAACATGAAAGTTGAACATCTTTTTCTCCTCTTTCTAACAAGTACTAGTGGGTCTCCATATCACTTGTGAAACTCAACTTATGATCAAAAGAGAGCAAAGTGGTTTTTAGGGTTTCTCATAATTCCATTTTCACAACTTTGGCATAGTAACCTATAATTAATTCCATTGCTTCATGTCACATGATAACATCAAAGGACACTCCTTAAGGATTTTTTTTAGGCCTTTGAATCAAGTGAATTCATGGGGTATTTATCACTTATTCTCCATTATTCAAAATTGCCAAGACATTGAAAACTCATGAACCAAAATGTCTCAAGGCCCAAATCAAATTCAGGTGTGGTTAGCAATTCAAACATAAGTGATCCATCATGAAATATTTGGATATCCATGCATGGAAGGAGGTGTATCTCACATTATGTGATTTTCCAAAATTGGCCAAAACTCATTAAACAAAGAATTACCAAGGCCTAAATGTTGATCAATGGATTAAACCTAGGTATTTAAACTCAATCATGCACTGGTTAGGGTTTGATTCACGTGTCTTTGTGGAGAATTCAAGTGTGAGCCCTAAAAGATCATTCCTTCATATCTCTCAAGCAAGAAGAGTTTTTCAAGAACTTCTTCCACAAACTTCTTCCTTGTGATTAATAGAGTGCAAACCATTCCCCATTCGCAGCCAACAACAAGGATTAGGAGTACACCATCTGAGGTTAGGGCAGTTTTTCATGATCATAGAACTCTACTTTTAAATATGCATAATGAGCTGTGATTGTTGCTGATAATTCTGATCTATTTATTTTTAAGATTGGACGTGTATATTGGTTGGTTCGTGCGTTTAAAGTTTTGAGTCCAAATCTTGTTCTCTTCGTTTTTTACTATGCATTGATCATTTGCAATTTTGGATGATATATTCGAGATCCTCGTGAAATTCTGGACAGAATGGTCTATGGGTTTGCGTTTTCTGGGTCGTTTTCCATTGCAGGTGACCAGAGAAGGGGGCCGAAACCCTAGCTCCGGCGGCGGCGGTTGGTTCAGTCCGGCGAGGGTGGCTGGAGGTAGGTGATGGGTTTTTGGCCGTTGATCCCTCTCATCGTGTGGCTATCATCGTGCCACGTTTTTAATTTTGTTTTTTTATTTTAAATGATTACATGTTTATTACCCCATGCTACTTACCGTGTGCATCCAATCACGTTTTTTCATTTTATTTACTTTTTATTTGTGTTGACTGATGTGGATCGTTTGATGGATCGGATGGACAAAACAATGCCAGCAAATAAAAAAAACATGTGCCTGGCACATGGGAGAGTATGGTATGCTGAGGGGTTATGTACGCGCGTGTGTTTATTTGTTATGGTGTATCTTGAATTTGGGCCATAGATCATGATTACATGTTGAGTTTGTTGACTTAATAGGACGCGTTGGATCCATCTAAAGGTGGTAGGTGAGTCAACTGGCTGACTGAAGTCCACACGTGGACTCTTTTTTTCCTTTTTATTTTTCTGATTAATTATTTGGACTGGGCTTCCTATTCGCACCCCACCCTTTAGCACATTAATGTAACACCCTGATTCTACCCAACGTAATTATATAATATCAGAGTATAAAATTACAACATGCAGGATGTCACATTTAATTCAACTTTAACATATCATACCATCTCCTGTAATTCATACATAATTAATACAACTCTCCGGATAACTGATTCGAACCTGTTCAGTCTTTAAAATTTAACAACTTTAACTTTCATGCAGCGGATTCATAAGTTCAACATAAAATTTTCTTAATTTTGAATTCAACAAAAACAACAACTTCAAATCAACAAGTTTTTACCATTCAAATAATTAAAGCATCTTCATCCAACATAAAACAACTTCAAACGTAAGCTTTTACTAAAAATAATATAAAATTCAGTAACTTAAACATAATTCAATCAATAGGAAAAACACGCGATTAACCCCCCGAGTGCTACGTATCAGAGCGACAACCACCGACTCGAACTAATGAAGGTAGGCTTCCTTCATTCCGGATTGCCTGCACGTTACCAATATAAAGGCAACGGCGAAACAAAGAAAGGGTGAGATATCCAATAATATAATCAAAAGTATGATAATTAATATATTTAAATTAGAACCATACAAATTTCACCACTTCACAACTAACAACCATATCACAACAAATCAACAGTCATCATAACAACAAATCTATTAATACGACTCAATGCGACTCAACTTATGCAGATGCATGTGGTACCATTTCGGAGTAGAACTCCCAACTTAAACATATGCCAGATTATCGCGGCAATTTTCAACTTAAACAGGTGCCATCAAGGGCCAACTTAATCAATGCCATCAAGGCCAACTTAAACAATGCAATGTATGCGATGTATGAACGACATATAATTAACAACATCAACCCAACAAATACAACTCAGCACAACATAAACAACTTTCACTTTTGGCTGTTTAAGCCTCCAACAAAACATGTCCACATTTTGGGACAAAAACCAACTCAATCAGCTATACCGGCAATTCCACACATTCAACTTAATTTAACAAAATAAATACAATACACGTATTCTATTCATATACACGAACTTCCCCGTAAATTTTCGTTCAATTCCGGGCAACTAAATATACCGCTTAATTTTACCGAGCGACTAAAATTCCTACTGTTTTCAACTTCCAGTAGCTTTTCAACAAAAATAAATCAACCACACTGCCTACTAATTATTACGAACTGCTCCAAAAATTTTCATTCGATTCCGGGCAACTAAATATACCGCTTAATTTTGCTCTCAGCACCGTTTTCTGTCATGTTCTGCCACTAATTATTTTTCTGCTACAATATATTATTTTTCTGCTACAATAGAATATGCTCCTAATTTTTTTACTGTCACCAAAATCAATTCGGCTACCAAATTATCACTACCTGTTAGGACCTGCTAAAAAATTAACCAAAACCTGCTACTGGTATGAGTGTAGCACAGGAAATGGTTCAAGGTGGAGTTCCACCATTGCCACTGGCGGGCCCCACGCATACATATATATAATTTTACAAATGTGATAGTTTCCTTCTTCTTTTAATAATACTGCAACGCATGGAAAGAAAAGAGGGTGGAAATTCTCCACTACAGTAACCGCCCCACCCCCACATCCAATATATATAACATACTGCAATTTTTCTTCTTCCATTTACAAACCCATTAATATATTACATATTATCTAATCAATTAATTATTCATCACTACTTTTCAATCATTAAATATATATCATCATAAGCCATTAGTTGGAAAGTCAAAAAGTGCTACAGTACTAGAGGGATGAAAACGCATCTACAGCTTGAAATATGTTTTTAAATTACTCTATCAAATGATAATGGGTCTCTTTAATATACCAATTTCAATCCAATAAATACCACACAGTGAAAAATTATATAAATCCCCATTCCTACATACTAACTATCATTCTCCCGATTATAAAATTCGAACCCCACCCTTACCTGATTGGATCGAAGGTAGCTTGAATTTCTTGATTTTTCCACACCGGTAGCACTTTTCTCGTCTTCCCCTCCCTCAAGCACTGTTCGCAGCTTTACTCTCCTTTTCCCCAAATTCTCACGTTCTGCTTCTTTTTCCTCTAACTGCTATCCCACTCCCTGCTATTCTTTTTTTTTTATTTTAATTTAATAGAAATATAAGCCTTAGTTTCTAATTGGGCTTAAGTTCTCACACACCCTTAATTGCTACTAAAAACCCCAATGTAGGCCCAATAGTACTATTTCTCACAAAATCAATTTAATAAAAATACAATATTAATCCTAGTGTTAATTTCTCGGCTAATTTTACCCGACTATCAACTTACCGACTTAACCACATAATCGACATATTCGTCAATTATTCGGAAATTACTTAATAATATTTTAATTATATTATTTCTAATATAATTCTACGACTAAACCAACTTAAATACCAATTTACCAATTAAATCTCCTCAACCCAAAATTAACCGAATAATCACAAATAATTAATTAAATATTTAATTAAATAAATAATTAAATATTCGGGGCGTTACAACTCTCCCCTACTTAGAATATTTTCGTCCTCGAAAATTTACCTGATTCAAACAACTCGGGATAGGAGTCTCGCATCTTGCTCTCCAATTCCCATGTCATGCTTTCTCCAGTAGCTCCCAACCAGACAACTTTCACTAATGCAATTTCCTTTCCTCTTAGGGTCTTCATCTCACGTTCCGCAATTCGTACAAGCATCGTTTCCACGGTAAGATTATCCCGTACTTGCACGTCATCCATACTAACCACATGAGACGGATCTAAAATGTACTTCCGGAGTTGTGACACATGAAACACATCGTGCAAATTCGAAATGTTTGGCGGTAATGCCACCCGATAAGCAACTTTTCCAACTCTGTCCAAAATCTGATATGGACCGATAAAACGAGGAGTGAGCTTCTTAGACTTCAAAGCTCGTCCGACACCAGTCACAGGCGTGACTCTCAAAAATACATGGTCACCAGCTTGAAATTCTAAATCCTTCCTTCGCTTATCATGATAACTCTTCTGTCTACTTTGGGAAACTTTCATCTTTTCTCGGATTAACTTCACCTTCTCAGTAGTCTCTCGAACAACTTCCGGTCCAAGCACTATACTTTCTCCGGATTCATGCCAACATAAAGGAGTCCTACATCTCCGACCATACAATGCTTCGAAAGGTGCCATTCCGATACTAGAATGGTAACTGTTATTATAAGTGAACTCTATTAACGGTAGATGGGTGTCCCACGAACCCCTTTGCTCGAGAACACATGCTCGCAACAAATCCTCCAACGACTGAATAGTCCTCTCAGTTTGACCATCGTCTGAGGGTGATATGCCGAACTCAACCTCAACTTAGAACCCAACGCTTCTTGCAAACTCTTCCAAAAATCGGAAGTAAAACTCGGATCTCTATCCGACACAATACTCAAAGGAACACCATGCAGCTTCACAATTACACGAATATAAATCTTCGCCAACTTCGACACTGGAAAAGTGATGTTAATAGGTATAAAATGAGCCGATTTCGTAAGCCTATCAACAATCACCCATATCGAATCATGTCCTCTTAAGGTATTAGGTAACCCTGTCACAAAGTCCATAGAAATGCTGTCCCATTTCCATTCTGGAATTTCCAACGGTTGCATCAACCCTGCAGGTTTCTGATGCTCAACTTTCGATTTCTGACAGGTTAAACACGCATACACAAATTGTGCCACATCGCGCTTCTTCCCAGGCCACCAAAACAATTTCTTCAAGTCGTGATACATCTGTGTAGCTCCCGGATGAATACTCAAATTTCTCCTGTGACCTTCCTCAAGAATCATCTTTTTCATATTTGCATCGTCAGGAATACAAATCCGATCGCGGAATCTCAACACACTATGCATATCCAACTTAAAATCATTATTCTCAGACTGATCGATTCCAACCATCGAATCTACCAATTTCACATCTAACTTCTGAGCTTCTCTGATACTGTCCAGAAAATCATTGTTAATTTTCAACATTCCTAGAGTAACACTCTGCGGCGTCACTTCGCAAACTAAACTCATATCTCTGAATTGTTCAATTAATTCCAATTATTTAGCCATCATTGCTGACATATGCAAAGTCTTTCGGCTTAAAGCATCAGCCACTACATTAGCTTTTCTTGGGTGATAGTTCAAACCGAAGTCATAATCCTTTAGTAATTCCAACCACCCGCGCTGTCTCATATTCAACTCTTTCTGATCAAACAAATATTTTAAGCTCTTATGATCACTATAAACTTCAAATCTAGAGCCATAGAGATAATGCCTCCAAATTTTCAGCACAAAAACCACTGCAGCAAGTTCCAAATCATGCGTAGGATAATTCCTTTCATGAGTTCTCAACTGTCGAGACGCATAAGCAATTACTTTATTATTCTGCATAAGCACACCTCCTAAACCCATCAACGAAGCATCACAATAAACCACAAATGGTTCTCTTGGATTCGGTAATGTCAAAATCGGGGCCGACGTCAACCTCTTCTTCAATTCTGTAAAACTCTCTTCACACTGAACATCCCACACAAAAGCTTTACTTTTACAAGTTAATCTAGTTAACGGAAGTGCCAACTTAGAGAAACCTTTAATAAACCGTCTATAATAACCAGCTAATCCCAAGAAGCTTCTAATCTCAATAGCCGACCTTGGGGTTTCCCATTCTAAAACAGCGTCTACTTTAGATGGATCCACAGCGATACCACTACCAGATATAACATGACCAAGAAAACTGACTTCTTTTAACCAGAACTCGCACTTGGACAGCTTCGCATACAACTTCTTGTCTTTCAAAACTTCCAATACTGTTCTCAAATGTTCCTTATGCTCTTCTTCTGACTTAGAGTAAATCAGAATATCATCAATGAATACAACCACAAAACGATCCAGATAAGTATGAAAAATACGGTTCATGTATTCCATGAATACTCCCGGCGCATTTGTAACACCGAAGGGCATCACCGAATACTCATAGTGTCCATACCGTGTTCGGAACGCCGTCTTCTGAATATCCTCATCTTTCACTTTAATCTGATGATAACCCGATCTCAGATCGATCTTGCTAAACACGCGAGCACCTACCAATTGATCCATCAAATCATCTATTCTTGGAAGTGGGTACTTGTTCTTAATTGTCACTTTATTCAGCTGTCTATAATCAACACAAAGTCTCATACTTCCATCTTTCTTCTTTACTAACAACACTGGAGCTCCCCACGGCGATACACTTGGTCTCACAAATTTCTTTTCAAGTAACTCTTCCAACTGCTTCTTTAATTCAGCCAACTCGGATGCCGACATTCTGTGCGGTGCCATCGAAACAGGTCTAGTACCAGGTACAAGATTAATTCCGAATTCAACCTCTCTCTCAGGCGGCACACCAGGAATTTCATCAGGGAAAACTTCAGGAAATTCATTCACCACTTGCAATTCATCAATATTTGCTTTACTCTCAATAGACAGCGTTGCCATCAGAGAAAACATCTGAGCTTCCTCCTTCATCAATTTCTGCAACTCTCTGAAAGACAACAATCCAACTCCTTCCTCTTCTGGAGTAGAAAACCTCACCGACTTGTGATAATAGTTTATATGAACATAGTTATACTCTAACCAGTTCATCCCTAGGATTACATCCATTCCGGTCAACAACAAACAAACCAAATCAACATAAAATTCTTTATCAAAGATCGATAAAGGACACCTTAAACACACAAGAGAAGTAGTCACCGATCCCTTAGCCGGAGTCTCGACGACCATTTCTCCATTCATAGCAGATAACTTAAGACCCAATCTTTGAACACAATCAGCAGAAACAAAACAATGTGTAGCACCAGTATCAATAATAGTAATTAAAGGAGTACTATTAATGAAACATGTACCTCTGATAAGTCTGTCCTCATTAGCTGTCTGAGTTCCTGCTAACGCGAACACTTTTCCGGTCTGAGCTTTCTTTGGCTTCTGACACTGATTACCAATATGTCCCTCTTCACCACAATTAAAACAGACCATCTCCTTATGCTTACATTCAGACATAGTATGTCCCATCTTACCACAACGAAAACATTTCTTCCCCTCTTGATTGCACGCAGTACTCTTATGGCCAGGTTACCCGCAATTGAAACAAGTTATGCCAACAGGAGCATCTCCCCTACTAGTCTTCTTGCCCTTAATCGCTCTCTGTTTACCTTTTCCAGCTGGAGCATCATAAGGCTTACCACGGTTCTGTTGTTGCTTGCCTCTTCTATCACTAACAATTTTGTAGTGAGCATTGTTGTCCTCTTCATAAATTCTACAACTATCGACCAAATCAGAAAAGACACGAATCTTCTGATACCCGATAGCTTTCTTGATTTCAGAGCGCAACCCGCTCTCAAATTTGATGCATTTAGAAAACTCAGCATCATCACCGGTATAGTACGGATAAAACTTAGCCAGCTCAACAAACTTCGCAGCATAATCAGTAACCGACATAGTTCCTTGCTTCAGCTCAAGAAACTCAATCTGCTTCTTACCACGGACATCCTCTGGATAATACTTCCTCAGAAACTCCCTTCGGAACACATCCCAAGTGAT
The DNA here is from genome assembly GCA_022829125.1 of Lathyrus tuberosus. Taxonomy (NCBI): domain Eukaryota; kingdom Viridiplantae; phylum Streptophyta; class Magnoliopsida; order Fabales; family Fabaceae; genus Lathyrus; species Lathyrus tuberosus. The sequence goes on from JALAZF010000217.1 coordinate 5,852,363, forward strand.
AACTTCACCTGTAGTCTCCAACCTCTGACGAGTCTCTAGCCACCAGTCATTAGCTTCGACCGCTAGCATATGAGTCCCATAACGAACCTTCTGCGCTGGAGTGCAGTCCATCACCCGGAAGATCCTCTCAATCTCTTTCAACCAATCCAACGCTCCATCAGGATCATACTTGCCCTTGAAGGTAGGCGGATTCTCTCTCTGAAATGTCGCCAAACTACGAGATCCATCATTCTCGCCAGCGTTCGGTAAATTCTGCACAGCTTGAGCCATTGCTTGCATTGCAGCAGCCATTGCAGCATCATTCCTTCCAGCCATCTCAACTTATCACTGCAACATAAACAACAATTAGAACTAATTAACAATACTCGATTGATGAACTACACTACGACTCGACAATTTGGCCGGACGGACCGACCTGCTCTGATACCACTAATGTAACACCCTGATTCTACCCAACGTAATTATATAATATCAGAGTATAAAATTACAACATGCAGGATGTCACATTTAATTCAACTTTAACATATCATACCATCACCTGTAATTCATACATAATTAATACAACTCTCCGGATAACTGATTCGAACCTGTTCAGTCTTTAAAATTTAACAACTTTAACTTTCATGCAGCGGATTCATAAGTTCAACATAAAATTTTCTTAATTTTGAATTCAACAAAAACAACAACTTCAAATCAACAAGTTTTTACCATTCAAATAATTAAAGCATCTTCATCCAACATAAAACAACTTCAAACGTAAGCTTTTACTAAAAATAATATAAAATTCAGTAACTTAAACATAATTCAATCAATAGGAAAAACACGCGATTAACCCCCCGAGTGCTACGTATCAGAGCGACAACCACCGACTCGAACTAATGAAGGTAGGCTTCCTTCATTCCGGATTGCCTGCACGTTACCAATATAAAGGCAACGGCGAAACAAAGAAAGGGTGAGATATCCAATAATATAATCAAAAGTATGATAATTAATATATTTAAATTAGAACCATACAAATTTCACCACTTCACAACTAACAACCATATCACAACAAATCAACATTCATCATAACAACAAATCCATTAATACGACTCAATGCGACTCAACTTATGCAGATGCATGTGGTACCATTTCGGAGTAGAACTCCCAACTTAAACATATGCCAGATTATCGAGGCAATTTTCAACTTAAACAGGTGCCATCAAGGGCCAACTTAATCAATGCCATCAAGGCCAACTTAAACAATGCAATGTATGCGATGTATGAACGACATACAATTAACAACATCAACCCAACAAATACAACTCAGCACAACATAAACAACTTTCACTTTTGGCTATTTAAGCCTCCAACAAAACATGTCCACATTTTGGGACAAAAACCAACTCAATCAGCTGTACCGACAATTTCACGCATTCAACTTAATTTAACAAAATAAATACAATACACGCATTCTATTCATATACACGAACTTCCCCGTAAATTTTCGTTCAATTCCGGGCAACTAAATATACCGCTTAATTTTACCGGGCGACTAAAATTCCTACTGTTATCAACTTCCAGCAGCTTTTCAACAAAAATAAATCAACCACACTGCCTACTAATTATTATGAACTGCTCCAAAAAATTTCATTCGATTCCGGGCAACTAAATATACCGCTTAATTTTGCTCTCGACACCGTTTTCTATCCTGTTCTGCCACTAATTATTTTTCTGCTACAATATATTATTTTTCTGCTACAATAGAATATGCTCCTAATTTTTTAACTGTCACCAAAATCAATTCGGCTACCAAATTATCACTACGTGTTAGGACCTGCTAAAAAATTAACCAAAACCTGCTACTGGTATGAGTGTAGCACAGGAAATGGTTCAAGGTGGAGTTCCACCATTGCCACTGGCGGGCCCCACGCATACATATATATAATTATACAAATGTGATAGTTTCCTTCTTCTTTTAATAATACTGCAACGCATGGAAAGAAAAGAGGGTGGAAATTCTCCACTACAGTAACCGCCCCACCCCCACATCCAATATATATAACATACTGCAATTTTTCTTCTTCCATTTACAAACCCATATATATATTACATATTATCTAATCAATTAATTATTCATCACTACTTTTCAATCATTAAATATATATCATCATAAGCCATTAGTTGGAAAGTCAAAAAGTGCTACAGTACTAGAGGGATGAAAACGCATCTACAGCTTGAAATATGTTTTTAAATTACTCTATCAAATGATAATGGGTCTCTATAATATACCAATTTCAATCCAATAAATACCACACAGTGAAAAATTATATAAATCCCCATTCCTACATACTAACTATCATTCTCCCGATTATAAAATTCGAACCCCACCCTTACCTGATTGGATCGAAGGTAGCTTGAATTTCTTGATTTTTCCACACCGGTAGCACTTTTCTCGTCTTCCTCTCCCTCAAGCACTGTTCGCAGCTTTACTCTCCTTTTCCCCAAATTCTCACGTTCTGCTTCTTTTTCCTCTAACTGCTATCCCACTCCCTACTATTCTTTTTTTTTATTTTAATTTAATAGAAATATAAGCCTTAGTTTCTAATTGGGCTTAAGTTCTCACACACCCTTAATTGCTACTAAAAACCCCAATGTAGGCCCAATAGTACTATTTCTCACAAAATCAATTTAATAAAAATACAATATTAATCCTAGTGTTAATTTCTCGACTAATTTTATCCGACTATCAACTTACCGACTTAACCACATAATCGACATATTCGTCAATTATTCGGAAATTACTTAATAATATTTTAATTATATTATTTCTAATATAATTCTACGACTAAACCAACTTAAATACCAACTTACCAATTAAATCTCCTCAACACAAAATTAACCGAATAATCACAAATAATTAATTAAATATTTAATTAAATAAATAATTAAATATTCGGGGCGTTACAATTAACATTTCCAACACATTTTATTACTGAACGCACCCCCTTGCATATTTCTTCATTTTTATTTTATTTAACTTGCATTAATCCATTTTTAATTATTAAAAATAGTTTTTTGCATTAAAAAATTCTAAGAAAATTCATGCATCATTTTTATGATTTTATAAAATTTTCACAAATTTTATTTTATTATTTTATTTTATTTTTAGCATCTGAATTAAATGTTTGTTTATTTTCTTCTTGAATTATTCATATCATGCATACCTAAATTTGTTTATTTTATTTCTCTGCATCCATAAATTATTTAGAACTCATTCTTTTTGCATTCTTTCATCAATACTTTGAAATGCATTAAAATATTTTTCTTTCATTTTTAAAATCATTTCATGTTGCACTTTAGTCCTTGCCTTTTGCATGTTGAGCCATATTTCTCATCTGGATTTGCATAATTGTTTGAGTGACTAACATCTTGAATTTTTGCAGTAGTTTTTGGTATTTGGTTTGTTTCTGGTTTAGCAATGTTGATAATTTATTTGGCAATTTTATAAGATGTTTCACTAATTATGTGACTGCTCTTTATGTGAGATCTTCTTGTGTGCATATTTCTGATCATGTCTGAGTTTTTGTTTGAGAGGCACTTGTGCCATTGTTTTGGGATTGTGTCCTTGACTTCTTAATTCATGTTTGGATTGTTATAGGTCATTGTATGTCATTGTTGATTTCATTTGCCTTAATATCACTTGCGTCTGTTTTGTGCTAACCTCTTATGCAGGGACTAAGGTAAGTTATTTAAGGGTGTGGATAATCATCCATATTCACCCATACTCTATCCTTCTCTCATCTTCTCTTTTCTTTAGGCTTAGGTTGTCGTCAAACCTCACTAACCGTAGGTCACCCATGCATGATAACATTAGGACTCGTAGTTTCCCTTTAGAGTCTCCCTTGTGTCTTCTCTCTTCTCATCTCAAAATTTCTTGAAAATACTTAATAAGGATAAATTGTATTGCACACGAGCCTTAAGCGTGGGGAATGAGAAATGAGGGGTTTCCTCTCATCTTTCTAGAGTGCTTAGCGAGCGTCCCATCTTGGGACGATGCGTTAAGTATTCGCCCCTGTGCCCTAGACTTTGGTGCAATGAAAGTTATGAACTAACTTAAGTCACTTCTGTCCTAAAAAATACAAACAAACTTCAAACCTTTTTGTCCTTTGGGATTGTCAAACTAAAGGCTATTTTCAAAAAGGGTACGTTACTTTCCGTCTGAGTCACAAACAGGCATCGACCCTAACTGCCGGACGCGAACTTAGTGTCGCTCATAAAAAACACAATAAGAACTTGGTCCGAACTACATTGACTCTGAATTCCCCATTGCACAAAGGGGGTACGTAGGCCTAGGACGTCGACGTCCTACCGAGTCTGTCTTTGTCTTCCCCTTCTCCGTCTTAGTACAGCCCTAGATGATAGGATAACTCACCCTAAGAATATACAACAAGCGTGGATCCCATCGAGTACGATGGACGCGTGGGGTGCTAGCACCTTCCCCTCGCATAACCGACTCCCGAACCTAGGTCATGGTTGCGATGACCATTCCTTTCCCTCTTCCTCGGGTTTATGCGGTGTTCCCTTTCCCTCTCTTGAGATAAATTTACACGGCTGGCGACTCTGTTTTCCGCGCTACTCTCGCGTTTGTACCTGGATGAAAATCCTGGGAGCGACATCATCCTAAAGGTTTATACTAGTGATTTTTGTACCCGTCTCTCAAAATCATTGATTCTTGTCGAGATAACATCAGCGGGCCGCGAACCGTGCTAGGTGATGTATTTCGAAGAATCTCAGAAGAGGGTAGTATCGCGTGACAACTATTTCTGATAGCTTCCGCACTACTGAAAGAGGTTTTTCCTGGGTGTATACTCAATCTTTCCACATGCGGCATCACACGCATTCCCATTAGCAGAAAAATAAACACAGATATCAATTAGGAAAAGCTGTATATATATATTTGTCCTAATGTCCTAGACTTTTTAAGAGCTATGAATCCTATGATCCTAACAGAAAATGGCTCCCAGGCGGAGGCGCCATTCTGTGGTACCTTCCCAACTTAAAGGTTTTTTGACCTAAGATCCTAGTGAGGGCCGATTCTAGCAATAATGACATTCCCCAATGGAACCGTCATTCGATGATACCTTGTGAACCCAAGGACTCGTCCCAAGAGAAGGTTTCAACCAGGGAGATAAAAGAGACAAGATTCATTTGTAGAGCCCCGCGGTGGGCGGCATTTTTCTGTAGCGAGCGATTTTGGACGTGGTTCTTAAGCATTGTCGCTTTGGGATACTACAGGTAGATTCATTTTTATCCTATTGAAGCTGATGAAGGAAGGGAAATAGATGTCTCCAACTAACCCTACTTGCAAACTGAGTTTAAACAGTCAAAACTGTTGGTTTACAGATGCGGTTTTAGTTCGTGGGCCTCTCTCTGCTTATTTTGTTCAGAACGAAATACTGGGACTGTTCATGGGGAATTTTTTGGGATACTGTGCTAGATTGGCTGGAGGTAGGGGACTTTGGATTTTTTTAATTAGGGTGCTCGCTAAGATTCTTTTTCAATCTTATGCCTACGTATTCCCGAGATAGGGAAATCAGAGCGATCGTAGTTCCTCCTATTCTATGGGAGGAAATGGTGTTTTGGTGTCTTGTTCAAAGCCCAAGATATGAAGCTAAAGGTGGTTTATATCTTGTTCAAAGCCCAAGATGTGAAGCTGAAGGGTCTATTTGTATCTTGTTTGAAGCCCAAGATGTGAAGCTAAAAGGGTGTTTGACTTTAGAGAGAATTTGTCATCTCTAAAGAGGGTCTGTTTGTCACAACTGTTGGGTGACTGATTATAAAGGAGAATTACTTTAACTGGGATATGCGAATCCAGCAATGCCATAATTTTCTTTATAGGGGATTTTCAACCTGAAGGAGAAGACTTTAACTCAGTTTAGAGCAATGCCATCTTTCCTTAGGAATTTCTCATGCTAAAAGAGGGACAGTGGCGTGGATGTAAATAATCCAGAGGCTTGCCGCTTACAGCAATTAGGCGAGGGAAAAGGAGTTGTTGATGTTTGTATGCTGTGACCAAAGCATGATTTAATGCTAAAAGGTTGATTGGATCGAATGGGGATTTCTTTATACAAAGCATAAGAGGAGGCTATTGACCCAACAAGAGGATGCTTTTGTGTCTCGTACGAAGCCCGAGATAGAGGCTAAAAGGGTTGACTCAACAAGAGAGTGTTTTAATATGTGTCTTGTACGAAGCCCAAGACGGAGGCTAAAAGGGTTTGACTCAACAAGAGAGTCTTTTATACTCAACAAGAGAGTGTTTTTGTATCTCGTGCAAAGCCCAAGATGAAGGCTAAAAATATTTGTCTCAACAAGAGTGTCTTTTATGCTCACCAAGAGAGTGTTTTTTATCTCGTACAAATCCCGAGATGGAGGCTGCAAAGGTTAACTCTGCTGGGGAGAATCATTGTACACAGCCCAAAAGGAGGCTAGAGTTACTGTTTTGGTTGAGTGACAGGTCCAGTATGTTGGTTAAAAGAGAAAATCAGTTCTTATATGGGTAATGTTGTACTCATGGATTTGATCTGAGGACCGGGATTATTTCCTGTTCTTTAAGGAAACGGGGAATCCGAAGGGTATTGAGACTGCCCAAGTCTACGGGTGTTTTTTCCTATTTTTGAAAGGAACTTGAGAATGTCTTCGAGACTCAAGGAGATTAGACTGTCCAAGTCTAGAGTTTTATCTTTTGTACTTTGATTAAGAGAAATTAAGAGATAGTACATTCACGGTAGAAAGATCTAGACTCTTTGAAAGACTGTTCTATTAAGATGACTAATTTATGTTCCTATACCTTTAAGAGGTCGTCGGGACAATTTGTACGAAGCCCAAGAGGAGGCGAGAAAAACTTTTAAGAAGCCCGAAGAGACAGTTTGTACGAAGCCCAAGAGGAGGCTATCTTCCCGGATGAAGAATCATTATACGAAGCCTAAGAGGAGGCTGTGAAAATGTCTACGAAGTCGACGCGTCCTTGTACAACGCCCAAGAGGAGGCGGGGGTGCTTTTAGGAAGCCTGTGGGTCCTTGCACTAAGCCCAAGAGGAGGCTAATGAACAGTTCCAGAAGGGGTTTCACTTGGAACATTGGCCTTCTGTATATGAACTGTTCAAGGGGGAGATTTCTTAGATCTAGTTATCTAAAATTGTTGTAAAAGAAAATTCTCATGGTTTTAGGTTATGTTGAAATATTCGGGAGAACGTCGGATGAAAGGAGACGAGGTTTTGTCTAGTTCTAGACGTAGTTTCTGGGGAAACTCTAAATATATATACTAGTATTACACAGTCGATATGAGTTTATGAAAGAAGACTTATAGTGAAACAGCCCCACAGTACAGTTATATACATATGAAAGCTGTAAATGAAAGCGGATAAACACTTACTCGGTTGTAGAGCTTCCATGCTGTTTGGTTAGTTGTTCAACAAAGAAAGCTTTGATAACAATATTATATTCAAAATTAAAGGAGAAAGTGCTTTGAAAATATTGTTGGGGCTTATAGCTCAAGGAGAGGACCAAGGTTTTATCAGTGATCGCACTGTCGTTTTGTACAGGGACTTATACAAGTGACTGGGGCCCAAGAAAGGTTTCCTGTACAAAGGGGATGGGTCTTACACTCTCTCAAGAGGCCCAAAAATGATTGAAAGAAAAAGAAATGGGGCTTATAACACGAGGGTAGGCCCATGTGATTTGTTTTTGAAAAGGACGACGATCGCGCCGAGGTTTTGAAAACACCGTGGGTCTTATACAATGACTGAGGCCCAAAAGTTTTGGTTTTCAAAGGGGTTGGGTCTTACACTCTAATAGAGTCCCAAAGTTTGAAAATGTTTTGTGAGGGTGAAAATCAAAGAACCCTAATTTTGCTTTTCTTTAAAAGTAAATATTTAAAGAAAATCAAATAAAAATGATAAAAATTCCAAATAATTTTGAATAAACCATTTTTTATTTTTGTTTAGGGTTTGAAAAATGAGGGATTAATCATAAGATGAATTAAAACCTACTTGGTTTTGATTTTCTAAAATGGATATTTATTTTTAAAAGGTTTAAAAACAAATAAAAGGCATTTATTCACAAAAATACTAATTATATTAAATAAATAATATAAATCTAATTTTTTTGGGGAATAAAATATTTCAACATTTTGTGATTTTTTGCAAAAAGAACCAATAAAAAATAATTAAAATTGAAGGAGTTATTAATTTTTCAATTAATTAATAAAACATGAAAATATTGGAAAAATAGCAAAAATGTGAGAAAACACAAAATGGTCTGGGCGGGGTTTGAACCCATGACCTCAAGGTTATAGGGCGCGCGCCTTACCACTGGGGTGGTGATACATCCGTTGATTGAAACAAACAAACAAATACACAAGGCTTGCCTTGTGTCCTAGGCCTGGCCAAGGCAAGGCAAGGCAAGTTTTGGCAAGAAACGGGAAGGTCCATAACTTTCTCATTTCTCCATGGTTGGGGACAAACTTTATATGCATCTGGCCTAGAATTTCACAAGGAATCCAATGGTGGTGGTATTTTTTCTAGATCATGCTCCCTCCTCAAAATCCGATAGTGGTTTTGAAATAGGCCTCTAATTGCATTTTCTGTGCTATCTCATGATACAGGCAAGGATTGCATGACAATTTGGTGCAAACACAACATATATAACATGTACAAGATGTGCATGATCAGTGGACCTCAAAGCAATGCATATTTTGGAAAGTTCAAGTCATGATGCTTACCTCTTTTTGAGCTTTTGGAGTTTTTTGTGCAATCTGCCAAGTTTCTTATTCCATAAATGGTTTGATGCTTTGGACACTCTCAAATGATCCCTTAGAAGCTTTTAGGATGATTGGAATCAGCTGGAACCTGCAAAAACAAAAACTGGCCCTTTCTTGCAAAAGGGGTTAAAATGGCCAAAATAGCAACTCTCTCAAATGGTGTTCCAGATGTTGGGAGCCATTTGGGACAGTTCAAGGATGATATTTGGAGTGTGTTGGAGGTTTTATCTAGTTTGGAAAGTGACTAAATCAAGACATGGCTTGAAAAATGCACAAAAAGACTATTTTGAGGTTTTGAGAGGTGACTTTGAGATTTAAGGATTACAGGTCACTTGTGTGAGTTTGGACAGCTTAGATATGACATATTGGATGTGTTTGGATCATGAGTTGTGGTGGATTTGATCCCTAACTCAAAAACTCAGAGTTACCTTGCTAAAGAAGGCATTTTGGCCAAGAGAAAGAGATTTTGAGGAAAGCAAGTGTTGTAGTGCTTTGGTGTACTCAAACTGAGCACAAATGAGCTCTATTTATAGTAGAGCAAGTTTGTTTTGCAAGCAATAGTGAATGGCAACTGCTGCAGAGATTTGGCCAATGGTTGCACTTTGGAATCTCAAGTCTCCTCTAGCCATTGACTAAAGGTTAGGTAGGTTTGGCATGCTACTTCTTGTTCCAAAGACTTTGGAGGCTTGGATCAGTGTTTGTTCCTCCTTAGTCCCCCCTTGAGGTGTTTAGATGGATAGAGTTGCTTGGAATTGCACAAATTTAGCAAATCGAGCAAAACTCCAAAATTTTCCTTGCCATGACAGTTTGCAGCAAGGCATATTGGCATGGTCATATCTCATGGCTTAAGTGAAGTTTCATGGAGTTCTATGTCATTTTGGAAAGCCCTCATATGATACAACATGTGTGTGATCATAGTTGGTCTTGATACTTTTTGGATCCAAGTGAAAAATCCCCCTACTTTTGAAAAAAAAAACAAGACAGATTCTGACTTAGTAAAAATTTCACTAAGTGTTGGATAAAGTGGCATTTCATGTTTTCAGCCATTTTGATCATTCCATAACTCAAAATCCATGATGAATTGGAATGAGGTGTAGTTGAAGCTTTTGTAGAGGGCCATGAGGGCTATAAATCCAGCTTTGAATGGGGAAAAATGGCCTTGTGGTTTAGGAGTTATGATCCTCCAAAGTTGGTACCCTAGCCACTTTGTTCCGTAACTTAGAAAATTTCTGAGTTTTTTATGGTTACCCCTTTTACAAGTTATCCCACTCTTCTTGATTTTTCTTGATGAATGATGATTCCAATCACACATTAACATCATTTTAGGGTTAAAAAACCATAATTGTGAAAAATCTCAAAAAGTCAAAATTAACTTTTGTGCACAGTTGACTTTTTTTCATATGAATTCCAAACTGTGCGATCCTCTATGAAATCAAGTCCTTGACCTAAATCAAACTTGATGGATTGATTTCATAGGTTGTATAGGGTGTATTGAATCATGTCCTAGGGTTCGGGAGCATGTCCTGGTCAAAAGTCAAAGGCACAGTTGACTTTTTCCACGAAACCCTTATTGTGGTTCAGGTGAAATTGAAACTTGTTGCTCAAGCTTCTTGGCTCAATCCATTGTTACAAATGGACCAATGTGGTGTGTTAGAGACCCTCAAATCATGTCTTGAGGTCTTGGCTCATGATTTGTCCCAAAAGTCAACTTAGGGGTGAATTAGGTCAAGAAACCCTAATTCCTGATTTTTTATGAATGCATCCCCTGAGGCAAAATTGACTTGATGATTGGGTTTATGATGTCCCTTGGATCATCATATGTTAGGCTTTGAAGCATTGGCTCATTCCCAGAGGAAAATTTCCATCTGGAGGTCCTGGTTGACCAAACCCTAATTTGGTGACACTGGCGACCTTAAGGCTTGATCCACCTAGAAGGGAGAAGCCTTGTGCTTAATCCTTGAAGTGGGAGTCCTCTTGATCCTTTGTGGATGTCTGAGAGGCTTAACAAGTTGAATATCATGTCATTTCTTGATTGAGCCTTTGTCTAAGAGCTCTGAGAGGGCTTGAAACCCTAAGTCTGATTGTAGTGGATGCTCATCCATCTTTGGGGAGACTAATGGTTCATCCATATTGTGATGATGATTTGCACAATGATGGGAAATATTGGTGGTTAAAATTTTGGGTATGATAATAATATATTAAACATAAACCACTAAAACATGGTGTACCCAAAATTCAAGGCGGCATGTAATTCCCCTAAGGTGCTCACAAATCCTCACCCTTAAAAGGATGGTACAACACAAATCCAATCAACATGAAAGACAAACTTCTACAACAATATAAAAACACTAATCAAAATAAACAATAATTACTAAAAACTACAATTAAACCGCTCAATCATCACCATTTTCACTCTTCTCCTCTATTCCAATGGTCTCTCTACTAGACTCCTCCTCCTTCTCAGCAGTGCCACCACGAGCTGCAATGGCTTGTCCTTAGGCCAATCAACAAAAGAAGCAAACTCCTCTATGGTAGTAAGAGGAAGGAATCATGCATGTATGTAAAAGCTCTCTGGTGGGTCTGGAGCATATCCCAAGTGTACATGTAGGCTACTCTCTCATCATACTCCTGCTGCACAAGAGGAGGTGGTTGTGGTGTTGGTGCATCTTCAAGACTGTCTCCTCTTGGCTTACAATTCCTCTGAATGTAACGATCATTCACAACTCCCTCAATGGTTGCACAAACCACCAATGGAATTGCAACACCTGCTCGCCTGCATAATCCCATAATGAGTCCTAGAAAAGCTAAGGTGGACAGAGTTTTGGTACCCAACCTATGACCACTCGAGGCACTCATTCTAATCCTATTAGAAATAACCTGAGTGACATCCATCAGACTATCATCAAGAATATAATACAATAAACAAGCAGTGTCAAAAGGAATGGAGGAGGTATGACTCATGGGCCTTATGTTGTAAAGGACCAGGGTCATAAGTACCTGAGCAGTCAAATTCATATCCCTCTTGAGAAATTTGGTTGGGGCCCCCGCAACAGTTGTGACATATGACATTCCAAGAAACACCAATGCGTCTTTGACAAATTCAATGTTCCAATCCCCATGACGCACCCTCTTATAGTAAGCACGCTCTTCACCCTCTGCCAAAGGAAGAGGGTTTTCTAGATAGTCATTAATTGTATCCCTTGCGAAGGAAACCTCTTTTCCCCTCACAAAGGTGGTGAAGTCATACTTCACACCTTCAACTGGAAGTGCATTATATAGCACCCCAAAATTTGCCTTCTTTTTCTATCTCTAACTGGCTTATGTTTCTTTTCATCTGCATTGTCATTTTGCATTTGCATGTATCTTTTGGGCATGGGATCAAGGTATTATCCAACAGTTCATGGTGTCATCAGTTCAGGGGTTATTTTCAGCAATATTCAAGGCCTAACAGATAGCTTTCAAAGTCTTTTCGAGCATTTATTTTGCTCACTAGGTTATTTGATGGTTAGAAGCTCCGACAATTATTTTTTATTAGTGATTCAGCACCGGACAGTTATTTTTAACAGGTCATTTCAAGTACAGAAAGGAATTCACAGTATATTTCAGGCACGATCTAGTGGTAATATCAAATGACGAATTTCAGAGGCATAACATGGCTCAGAACATGTGGAAATGGGTGAATATCTAAGTTTCCCTCCAAAAGGCGCCAAATTCAAATTTCCCTTGTGTTAATCGATTAACACGTTTTGCACTAAAATGGGTTAATCGATTAACCAAGGCAAAATTTGCCCAGATACCTCAGTTTTCAGCGCTGCATTTTATTCTAAATCATCAATTTAATTTTCACACCAGTAGAAGGATCTAGAAAGGATTATATATTTTCCACCCAAAATTCAAATTCCTTCCAACATTTTCCACTCTAATTCCACATTCCCTTTCCAAATTCAATTTCCACTTTCCATTCCACTCATTAAACCTCATTCCAAACCCTAACTTAACTCCTAACCTAGGGGTTATTTAACCAAATTAATTCCAAACCTCACGATCAATCATCATTTTCACTTATCATTCACTCTCAATTTTCAGAATTCTCTCTCAATTTTCTCTCACATTTTCACTCTCAACCTCCATTTTCAACCTCACTTAGAGCTCTTCCAAAGAGATTAACAAGTTCTTCATTGGAACTTGTTAATTCTTGAGCTAAAGCCCCTCATTACCACTCCATTACTGTTTTCCATTGGTGATTTTCGTTTGGATCTAGATCTGGAATTTTAGAAGTGCTAATTGGAAGTGATTTTGAAGTATTGTTAGCTTATTGCTTGGATTTCCAGCTTTTGCTTGCAAGGAGTTCATAGATCTTTAGATTTCTTGCTTGGATCTGTTAATTGCAGCTTAACAACACTTACCAAAGCAATTCTCGGCTTTGTTGGTTAGTAATTTCTAGATCTATGCTTGATCTAGCTTAATTTCAACTTATGCAATGTAGATCTATGGTCTTTAATGTGTTTTGATCAATTTGCTTGAATTTGATCATGATCTTGTTTTTTGATTGATGAAATTGGTGTTTGATTACTGATATTTGATGTGAATTTCGTGTGTATTTGATTACATGATCATTTGGATGTTTGATTAAGTCATTTGCTGCTGAAAAGTGCTTTTGAAACTTGATTTTCTGCTACTGGTACAGAGTTAATCGATTAACCCTTTGCAGTGCAGATTGGTTAATTGATTAACCAGTGTAATTTTGCTATTTTTTGGCTGTTAATCGATTAACCAAATTGCACTTCAATTGGTTAATCGATTAACACTGATGCAGAGTGTGATTTTTGTGCATTTTTTAGCATGTTTCAAAATCTTCATGAATTGATATGATGCCTACCTGTGAACTGTTTTGATGTTGTTGCCCCTCACACCATCGTATGAACACGGTTTTCTGACACGCGACTTTTGGTTTTCATTGATGAATATTTATTGCTTGCGTTGTTGCTTTCTTGATACGATGAATGTGTTGCACACACTTCTTGACCATGTTGATTGTGGATTATTGCTTACGTTGCTGGAGTTGTGGTGCACGTGCTTATTTGCTTTCAATTTCGTAGAATGCATGCTTGAGTTAATTGTTCAAATGTCAAATGATGTGCACCCTTTCATGATGTCTTTAAAGATTGTTTACCATAGTTTGTGGTGTGATTGTGATCATGATTGATCTAAGAGTGTGAAATGTTTGATGCATGTTCGTTATGCCATGTTTGAATCATATTCGAATGCATGCCATGTTGTTAATCCACTATTGTCCCTTTGTATGTGAGTTGTTGTATGTACTACTGTTTGCTTTTTACGCCTACTTTGTGCTGAAAGCGTGAGATGTTGAATGCTGTTTGGTGTGTTGGCTGGTTTTTACCGGTGTGCAGGTGCTGGAGCGTTGTTGTAGCTGCTGTTTTTGGTTTATTTTGTTGGTTTCGGTTCGTTTTTGTGTGTTCCCTTAGGATTCCCTAGTCCAACTTAATCTTCGATTAAGCTTGGAGTAGGATCGACATTAGGATTTAATCTTTGCATGCTAACATTAGGTAGAATTCCCCTTCTTACCTCAACTATAGGGCCACCATTGCATGATAACATTAGGACCTAGTCTCCCTTAGTGTTTTCTTTTCCACTTTGAGTCTTCTTCTCTCATCTCATAACAAGTCTAAAACACTTAATAAAGGCAACAAGCATTGTGCGCCATGAGCCTTAAGTACATGGGAAATCAAGAATGGGGGGTTTCCCTTCATTTTTCTAGAGTGTTTAGCGGAAGTCCCGTCTTAGGTCGATTAGAGACGCATTCGGTCCTATGTCATAGACTTTAGTGCAATGCGAGTTTCAAACTAACTTCAGTCCACTTTTGTCTAAAAAACACAAAACAAGTTCAAATCTTTTTTATCCTTCGGGATTCTTGGGTTTCAAATCATTTTCGGAAAAGAGCACGTTACTTTCGTTCAGTCGCAAATAGGCATCGACCCTAACTGTCGGACGCGAACCTAACGTCCCTCATAAAAAATACTTAACCATTGTGGTCGTTACCACGAACTACGGACGCTCTGATTTCCTCTCTCTGGTTAGATTGAGGATACGTAGGCACGAGACGGCGATGTCTCGGCGAGCAAACTTCCCCCATCCACCTGTAGTCCTCCGAACTACGTTGACTCTGACTTTCCTATTGCACGAGGGAATACGTAGGCCTAGGACAGCGATGTCCTATCGAGTCTCTTTTTCCCTTTTTGTTTTCTATTTCCGTTTAGCAGTAGGCTTTAGATAACTCACCCTTTGATTAGACAACAAGCGTGGATCCCATCGAGTACGATGGACGCGTAGGGGTACTAATACCTTTCCCTCGCATAACCGACTCCCGAGCCCGGACTATTGTTGCAATGACCATGTCTTCTCCCTCTCTAGGTTTTCTTCGATCGTTTCCTTTCCCTGCGTCAGGATAAATAACATTCGGTGGCGACTCTTCTGTTCTGTTTCCGCCGGTTGTTTTTCGTAGTTGCAACAGCTGGCGACTCTGCTGGGGACTTTTGGTTCCCTATGCGAGTCAATCCTAGTGCTTGTCTGTTTTTATTTCATTGGGTGTTTCCTGTTGTGCATTATTTGTTGTATATTATTATATTTTACCGCATTTATTGCATTTCCGATTACTGTTATCATTTTTCTCTACTGTTGTTGTACTATTGGGTGGGTTGGATTCATGAGAGATGAGCCCAATACCCAGGCTTGAGTATACACCTAGGACTAGAGTGGAAAGTACTGTGGCCTACGTAGCGTCTTGGTATGTTTGGTTTACATGAAATCCACATCCAGACGTGGTTTTCTTGGGAGATATTCTAATTTGCGCGTCTTGTGCATTTCGGGGTGTTAACCTTGGGAGGTGTCGACTCTGGCAGCCATTCCCCGAGGACTCAGTTGAGGCACTCCTCCCAAGAGGTAATAATGGCAGACCAGAAATGGCAAACCCATTATACTTATTGACCCGAGGACCCGAAGCTGAGAACTTGCCATAGGATGACCTTTTTTAGGGGAATCAGTTGAGGCCTCCTTGATTGATGATGATGCCAAACCAGAAATGGTGACTATGTCATCATTTCTCGACCTGAGAGTCGTGATGCTGAGGTTCCTCGGTTTTTTTAGAACCCACACGTGAGAGGGGCTGGGTGTTTACAGGTTTGCAGGTAACTTTAACCTTCAACCAACCTGGTTTTCTTATTTTCTTATCTGTGTGAACCTATCAGCCTGGTATTCTAGTATTCCGGTATTCTCTTCAGAGTAGAATTTTGAACCTATTCAGTCAGCAGCACAAGAGTTATTCAAAGTTTATGGAAACTTTGATCCCATGTCTTTTGTATTGCATTTGCATACACATCTGCATCATTTTCCAAATCATTCTTCAACCGGCCAAAACTCTTATCCTGCCTTTGTCCTTGACCAGCCTGTTGATTCCCCGGTACTCGTTCTGAACAAGAGGGACTGTTGCAAGATGACAAAGTGTTTGAACAAGGTCAAGCAGTGTCAAGAAGTAAGGTCAAGTTGGAGGCTGTTGGTAGCTATGTCAGAGAACAACCTTCAGAATGTTGATCTTCCACCAGGTTTTACTGTGACGACTAATCCGCCGTATGGTTTTCTGCCTGATGAGGATCTTCCATAAGTGAACAATCTTACTCAAGCTCAGTCAGAGCAGCTCTCTATCGAGAATCAGAATTTACATGAACAGTCTGTTGTCTGAGTTGGACATTCTTCCTCTCTTGATACTACGGTTTATCAAAGTCTTGTAGTCTCTATGCTGAATTCCCAAAGGGAGGTTCAGATGATGAAAGCTAAGGATCCGTGAGCTATTGAGTTTGCTGAAAGATTTCGTGTGTTGGATGAGAAACTCAAAGCCTTGGAAGTTCAAGATACTTTTTGTCTCGACACTTCAGACATGTACCTAGTACCCGGCCTAGTATTACCTCCAAGTTTCAAAGCACCGAAGTTTGAGAAATACGAGGGGGATAGTTGCCCGAGGCAACATTTGGTGATGTTTTGCAGAAGAATGACCATGTTTGTTCACAACGATAAGTTGATGATCCACTGTTTTTAAGATAGTCTGAGTGGGGCATCATTGAGTTGGTACATGCAGTTAGAGAGTGGCCGCATCAGATCATGGTTGGACTTAGCTAAAGCTTTTCGGAAGCAGTATGAATTTAATCTTGACATGGCTCCCAGTCGCATGCAGTTGCAAAGCTTGTCTCAAGAGAACAATGAATCCTTCAGAGGGTATGCTCAGAGATGGAGAGAATTAGCTTCCAGAGTGCAACCACATCTTCTAGGCAGAGAATTGGTTGACTTATTCATGGATACTTTGCAAGGACCATACCTGGATAAAATGATCGGTAGTGGGACATCAAACTTCTCTGATCTGGTGATAATTGGGGAATGTATTGAGAGTGATTTAAAGAGTGGAAAAATTCAGGATGTCTCAAGCAGTCAGGCTAATGAAACTGAATCCCTCAACAGTTCCCGAGAGGAAAAGGAGGATGAAATCAATGCAGTCATGGCAGATGTTGAATATTCTCAGGGTGAACCAGTGAAATCTCTAGGTTCTTCATTTTCTCAGCAATCATTTCCTAGGGCACCTGATGCGTGTTTTTTCCCAAGTGTACGAACGCGTCAGAGTAATATAAAAGATTATCGTATCCACAGAGACCAAGTGTCAATCTATCGCTATCTATTGTTAAGGTGTGTATCTAAGGTGATTGAAAATAGTAGTTTTGAAGAGTGCAGGGTAATAAATAAAGTAATTAAAATTAATTAATAAAGACAGGTTCGAATGCAATTCACACAACCAATTGATAATCCAAGTACTTGATAATAGAACTACTTACGGGCAATGTTTTCTACTTTGAAAAGAACTAATTTGACAGGAACTGTCGCTTTCGCGTATTCAGAACCGAGTTGTACCCCCTAATCAAACCCTCTTATTGTCACGGATAAAAAGGCGCGCATTGCGTTAGAGTAGTAAACCTATTTTTAAGAAATATAGTATCTTGACCAAGTTGAAAAGTATTTTAACCCGGATTTTCTAAAAAAAAGAGGTTCTTACGAACCAGACTTTAAACTTCTTAACGCATCCGAAAATGGTTTTAAAATCTCTTTTCCTTTTAAATTAAAAACTCCTAATAAACTAAACAAAGCGCTTTCGCTGTTTTTGAAATAGTTTAAAAACAATTAAGTTTAGATAGGCGTTGGACGGCTTTCGATCTTACCCAACGGAATTTAAGAACAGGAAAACTTATATTGAAAGTTAAAATAGCCCTTAAGTGTTTCCACTAACAATTGTACAGATTATCGGTTCAGTTATGATCCTCACATTCTAACCTTTATAAAATTAGCCAGACATGGTAAAGTAAAAGTTCATTTTTAGATTTTTCATAAAAAAGGTATTTAAGTGCGAGTGCGGAAAGTAAATGAAAGTAGTGTGAGTGCGGAAAGTAAATGAAAGTAATGCGAGTGCGGAAAGTAAATGAAAGTAAAGCAATGCGGAAAATAAATGAAATTAAAAGACAGTGCAAGAAATAAAGTAGACAAAAGGTAAAGTAATAAAAACCTGCTCCAATCGGAGTGGTTGAATAAAATGCGAACTGAAAGTAAAATGGCGGCAGGATTAACTTCCTTCCAGAGTGCTCCAAGACTTAATCTCACAGGCTCTTACAGACTCGATCTCTCGAATGTAGTAACACCTCGATGTGAAGCGATTACCACTATTACACTGATATATGCTTATGAACAACTAAACTTGGATGATGAAAAACGAAAATCTAAAGTCCTATTTATAGGCAAGGAAACATGTGGAAAAGACAAGGATGCCCCTAGCATTTGAATTTGGGCGGGAACTTGTTTTGCTCTTGTGGCGCCCGCCACAACACCATGGCGCCCGCCATGAGTGTAAAATTGCTTGGGCAGTTGGAGATCGTGGGGAAAAACAGTTGGGAGGAGTTTGAGACATGGCCACGTCATGGAAGACCCTATGGCGGCCGCCAGAGTGGATGCCATAAGTGGAAAATGTTGATTTTCTCTATTTTAGCTCATTTCGGCTCCTTTTTCGCTCCTTTTCTCGCTCGGGGCTCCGTTTAGAATAAAAACTTGAAAACAAAGAAAAACATAATAATAACATAATAAAATGACGTTAAAAGACTAAGAATGCATGCGAAATCGGAGTCAAAAATACGGTGAAATTCAGTGTCATCAAATTCTCCCACACTTAGACCTTTGCTTGTCCTCAAGCAAAACATTTAAAGCTCAAAGTAAGAAAACTAGTGCTGACACGTGATTCGGGCAAAAAGGGCTTCTAAGTTCAAGTCAGGATGCAGTGACAGGTACTAAGTGAACCAAGGGTATCGTAATGACACTTATCCGCAGAGGCGGACATAAACTTCATTCTTATATTAGTCAACTGTATCATCCCACAATAACTAGGCCTACCTCTTCATCTCTTTTTGGGTCCTTTTCATTCAGGCGCAATCACATTAAGCCCGTTATCCGTACATGTTTCATAGTAGAGTGACCTGTTAGTGATTCTGATCCAAAACATAGGGTTTCTGGCACATAAGACTGTGTAAACCCTTTTATTTAACCCAAATTCAGTTGTGGGGGATCGGATCGTAATCCGCCCTACCGAGTTCAGCGCCAGATACCTCTGAACCAACTAACAATGGGTGAGCTAAAATTATATATATATATATATATATATATATATATTTTTTTTTTTTTTTTTTTTGTGGCAACAATTCAACTTTTTGGTTTAAACGACCTTGTGAGGGTCATCTATCCGGAGTTTTCCTTTTTCTTTATTTATTTTACTGGATCATTCACTTATGTTCATCAGTCCCCTACGTAAAAGATGCTTAGGCCGGAGCTGACTGCTGAAATAAACTACTTAGGACAAATTTGGAAATGATAATTAAGGCCATGGTACATGGGGTTTTGGAATGATTCCTATATTCGTGAAGTCTACGGTGCTAAAACGATACTAATGTTTCAAAAAGTTCACCTAAGTCACCACATCCTAATCCAAACCTGTCTTAAAGCCCAAAAACGTGTAGAACAACAATGTTTTTTTTTTGCAAAAATTTTTTTGTAGGGCTAAAGAAATAGGGAAAAATGAGGGTGCACTAGGGATACACTGTACTGGTGACTTGTCAGACTCATACATTTTCTAGAAGAAAAAAAAACATAGACAAAAACAAGAAATAAACAACTAACTAAAAATGGAAATAGAAAGCAATAAAATCCCCTCCCACACTTAAATCGAACATTGTCCCCAATGTTTCGAAATAAGATAAGGAGAGTAACCTGGCAATACTGCTAAGACCTTTCAGCAGAAAGTTCCCACATGCCACAGGACGTGACTGGGTCGCACAAAATAGTAGAAAGATCTCCTCCTCACTAAGCAAGGTCTCAGCATCTGGCAATCCAAAGAAAGAGTGTGCTATGATCATCTGAAAATACCTCAATGCAGGGTTGTGGATAACATGTGAGAACTGGGTGGAAGGATCCTGACTCCCTCCACCAGAGTTATCACTCCAGAACTTCTCCACTTCCCTACTCAGAAAGTATCCCATAGGTGTCTCAGGAATAGCGTCAGGGGTCGTCTGAAAACCTAATAAATCACCAAACTCCTTATGAGTGAAGGAGTACTCAGTCCCAAATAACCTGAAAATAGCACATCCATCTGGTCCGGCCCAGGGATCATAAGAAAACGAGCTGAGGAACTCCAAAGTGAGGTTCCTATAGGTGTTGTTCAGGTTGTCGAACTGGTCCCATTGAAGCTGGTGGCATAAGAATCTGACACTAGACTCAATGCCTAAAGCCTCCATGCAAGCCTGATCTGGGTACCACGTAGGTGCCATAGGACGCCTGAAGTGGACAAAGTAACGCTCTCTCTGGGCGTCATTCCTGAAAGTCACATGCATGTCGTCAAAGTTCTGCATTCTGCACAGAGTTAGGAAGAAGGTCCTGTAAAACACAAACATTTCAAACATTAGTCTTGACAAAATATAACAAGAAATAAAATAAAACAAAATGTAGAAAAAGTAAATAAGGTAAGAAAATCATGGGTTGCCTCCCATGCAGCGCTTGTTTAACGTCGTTAGCTTGACGACTGGAACTTATACATCTCTTGTCGGGATTGGTGGATCACTTAGAGTGTGGCTGGAGTAGGTTGTTGGAATGTCTCCTCCTTCGTAGAGCTTCAGTCTTTGTCCATTGACGATGAATGGTTTACATGTCTCGTTTTTTATTTCAACAGCTCCAGACCTCAGAATTTTTGATACTTTGAAGGGGCCAGTCCATCTTGAACGGAGCTTTCCTGGGAAGAGCCGTAGCCTAGAATTGAACAGGAGAACAGGGTCGCCTAAGTTGAAGCCTTTTCTTACGATTCTTTTGTCGTGCCAAGCTTTTGTTCTTTCTTCGTATATTATGGCATTCTCGTAGGCTTGCTGTCTGAGTTCTTCCAATTTGTGGATGTCAAGGATACGTTTCTCACCAGCAGTTAGGTAATCCAAATTCAAAGTTTTAATGGCCCAATAGGCCTTATGCTCTAACTCAAAAGGTAAATGACAAGATTTTCCATAGACTAGTTGGTAGGGGTTGTTCCTATAGGGGTTTTGAAAGCGGTTCTGTAGGCCCATAAAGCCTCTTGAAGCTTTTGCGACCAACCTTTTTTGGATACAGAGACAGTTTTTTCTAAAATTTGTTTAATCTCCCTATTAGATACTTCCACTTGGCCACTAGTCTGTGGGTGATATGTTGTTGCTACTCTATGCTTAACTCCATACTTGCTTAAAAGCTTATCAAATATTCTTGATATGAAGTGAGATCCTCCATCACTTATAACTAAACGGGGTGTTCCAAATCTGGGGAATATATAATTTTTAAATAATTTAATCACTACTCTAGTGTCGTTTGTGGGTGCAGCTATCGCTTCAATCCATTTAGACACATAGTCTACTGCAACTAAGATATACTTGTTTCCTAAAGATGGTGGGAATGGTCCCATGAAATCTATACCCCATACGTCAAAGAGTTCTACTTCTTGGATGTTTCTTAAAGGCATTTCGTCGCGTCTTGAAATATTTCCTGTGTGTTGGCATCTATCACATTTGACAATGTAAGCATGGACATCACGCCACATGGTAGGCCAGAATAGGCCAGCTTGAAGAATCTTGGCGTAGGTCTTAGAGGTGCTTGCATGTCCACCATAAGGCGCAGAGTGACAATGCTGAATTATACTTTCTACCTCGTCTTCTGGAACGCAACGGCGGAAAATGCCATCTTTACCTCTCTTGAAAAGAAGTGGCTCGTCCCAATAGAAATTTCTAACATCACTTAAGAACTTCTTCTTCTTGTGGTAATCGAGATCAGGGGGTATGATATCAGCAGCTAGGTAATTAACAAAATCAGCGTACCAGGGCACGTTACTTACAGCTAAGGATTTTTGAAAGTGCTCATTAGGGTCTGGTTTTTTATCTTCAATGGTTTCCAACTGGGCTATCAGTCTATCATAGGCAAAATCATCATTTATGGGTACTAATTCAGGATTCAGGTATTCTAGCCTAGATAGGTGATCGGCTACTACATTTTCTGTGCCTTTTTGATCTCGGATATCTAAGTCGAACTCTTGTAGCAACAAAATCCATCGAAGTAACCTGGGTTTAGCATCTTTTTTACTTAGTAGGTAACGGATGGCAGCATGATCGGTGTAGACTATAATTTTGGCTCCTACTAGATATGATCTAAATTTGTCTATAGCAAAAACTACCGCTAGGAGTTCTTTCTCGGTTGTTGCGTAATTGAGCTGGGCGGCGTCTAGGGTTCTACTGGCATAATATATTACATGTAATCTTTTATCTTTTCTCTGACCTAGAACGGCTCTTACAGCATAATCACTGGCGTCACACATTATCTCAAACGGTTCAGACCAATCAGGGGGTTTCATAATGGGTGCTGAAATCAATGCTTGCTTCAAAAGGTTGAATGCTTCATTGCATTTTTCATCAAAGATGAATTCAGCATCTTTCATTAACAGGCCAGTTAAAGGTTTTGTTATTTTGGAGAAGTCCTTGATGAAACGGCGGTAGAATCCAGCGTGTCCAAGGAAACTTCTAACTTCCCTGATAGTCTTGGGTGGTTTTAGGTTCTCTATAACTTCTATTTTTGCTTTATCTACCTCTATACCTCTTTCGGAGATTATATGTCCTAAAACAATTCCTTCAGTCACCATGAAATGGCATTTTTCCCAATTCAGCACAAGGTTCACCTCCACACATCTTTCCAGGATTTTCTCAAGGTTGATAAGACAATTTTGGAAATCAAAACCGCAAACCAAGAAATCATCCATAAATACTTCCATGATTCCATCTAGATAATCTGCAAAGATTGACATCATGCAACGTTGGAAAGTAGCAGGGGCATTACAGAGCCCAAAAGGCATTCGTCTGTAGGCAAAAGTTCCAAAAGGGCATGTAAAGGTAGTTTTTTCTTGATCTTCTGGATGTATAGGTATTTGGAAGAATCCCGAATACCCGTCTAGATAGCAGAAGTAAGAATGTCTGGCAAGACGTTCTAACATCTGGTCTATGAACGGTAAAGGGAAATGATCCTTCCTAGTTGCTTTATTTAACTTTCTATAGTCTATGCACATACGCCAACCTCCTTCTATCCGCTTTGCTATTTGTTCACCTTTCTCATTTTGCACAACTGCGATGCCTCCCTTCTTGGGTACCACATGCACAGGGCTCATCCACTTACTGTCCGAGATCTGATATATTATACCTGCTTCTTGCAACTTCAGAACTTCCTTCTTGACAACATCACCCAGTATAGGGTTTATCCTTCTCTGGAGTTCTCTGGAAGGTTTTGAATCTACTTCGAGCGAAATCCGATGCATGCATACAGATGGATTTATACCTTTCAGATCAGAGATATTATATCCTAAGGCTGAGGGATATCTTCGTAAAACGTCCAAGAGTTGATCTGTTTCTTTTTGTCTCAAGGCAGCACTAACTATAACCGGACGATTCATTTCTTCATCAAGAAACTCATATCTCAGGTTCTTAGGCAGTTCCTTAAGTTCCAAGGCTGGTTTAATAGGGCAAGGCATAGGATCTGGGGTAAGGGATAAACATTCGTAAAGGTTATCATCGATGTAGGGTTTCTATAATTGTCAGCTTCCAAAATAAGAGTTGATGGCAGCTTAATTGTTTCAATGACTTCTTCTTGCTCTAACTCCCTAACACAATCATCAATGATATCTATCGCATAACACGCGTCTCCTATCACAGGTGCCATAAGAAATTTTGAAAGTATAAATTCTATCTTCTCGTTCCCTACCTCAAAGGTTAGCTTCCCCTTTTTGACATCTATTATGGCTCCAGCAGTCGATAAGAATGGTCTACCTAGAAGAATTGGTATGTCATCATCTTCTTTAATGTCCATGACAACAAAATCAGTAGGGATAAACAGCTGACCTATCCTAACAGGGACGTTTTCAAGTATGCCTATCGGATATTTAACAGATCTATCGGCTAATTGAAGTGACATCTTGGTAGGTTGCAACTCTCCTAAATTTAACCTTTCGCAAACCGCTAAGGGCATTAAGCTCACACTAGCTCCTAAGTCTAGAAAAGCTTTTTTGATGACATGACTCCCCAAAATACAAGGAATGGAAAAGTTTCCAGGATCTTTATCCTTTTTTGCTAATTTATTTTCGGCAATAGAATTACATTCCAAGGGTTTCGGATCATCAAGTCTACGTTTATTGGTAAGGATGTCTTTGAGAAACTTTGCGTAGGATGGTATTTGGGTAATGGCTTCTGTGAACGGGATTTCTACGTGGAGTTTTTCTATAACTTTAATGAATTTCTGATACTGATTATTGATCTGGGTTTGTTTAAGTCTTTGCGGATATGGTATTGGTGGTTTGTATGGCGGGGGTGGTATATAGGTTTTGTCTTTGGGTTCTTCTCCTTTTTCTTGACTTTCCTGGTTTACAGATTCCTCTGGTTTCTTCTTTTTATCTGGGATGTTGTCATCTTCCTTAGAAGTTTTGGGATCACTCACCCTTGGGTTACAAGGTTCATCATAAGCGGTCCCACTTCGTAGGGTAATGGCATTTGCTTGTCCTTTTGGGTTTTGTTGAGGTTGTCCAGGGAATTGTCCTCCAGGTGTGGTCTGAGGGGCTTGGTTTAAAGCTACCTGCGAGATTTGGGTTTTAAGCATCTTATTGTGAGTGATTATTTGGTCAACCTTGGTTCCTAACTGGGTAATTAGTTCGTTAACATGAATGTTTTGGTTCATGAACTCCTTGTTTTGTTGGATTTGAGCAGCGACAAAATTATCCACGATTTTCTCAAGGCTCGGTTTTGGTGGTACAGGTTGCATAGGTTGATTTGATCTTGGGGCTTGATAACTTGATTGTCTCGGAGGGGCAGTATTTTGGATAGGGTTATTATTCTTATAGGAAAAGTTTGGGTGATTCCTCCATCCAGGGTTATAGGTATTTGAAAATGGGTTCCCTTAGGTGTAGTTCACTTGTTCAGAGCTGGTCTCGTTTAACAGACTGCATTCTGCGGATTGGTATCCTTTCGTCCCACATATCTCACAATCTGACGAAACTGCGGCTGCAGTATTCGGGGTTGTACACATATGCTCAACTTTTAGGGCTAATGCGTCCATTTTAGCTTGCATCATGTCTATAGAGCTTAACTCATGTATTCCTCCTTGGGCTTCCTTCTTTTCCACTGTCGCTCGTTCTACTCCCCATGATTGATGGTTTTGGGCCATATCTTCGATAAGGGCACTAGCTTCAGGGTAAGGTTTGTTCATCAGTGCGCCACCTGCGGCGGCGTCGATGGTCATCTTAGTGTTATAATGAAGTCCATTATAGAAGGTTTGAATGATTAACCAATTTTCTAAACCATGATGTGGGCATGCTCTTAACAGCTCTTTATATCTCTCCCAGGCTTCGAACAATGATTCTCCTTGGTTTTGGGTAAATCTAGTTATTTGGTTTCGAAGAACAGCGGTCTTACTCGGGGGAAAATATCTGGCAAGGAATACTTTTCTAAGGTCTTCCCAACTTGTTATGGAATTTGGTGGAAGGGAATCTAACCAAGATAGGGCCTTATCTCTGAGGGAAAAAGGAAATAATCTTAAGCGAATCGCCTCAGGAGGGGCTCCATTGGTTTTAAAGGTGTCTGCTAGTTGGAGAAAGTTTTTCAAATGTTGGTTTGGGTTCTCTGTAGCAAGACCTGCGAATTGTCTCTGCTGTACTAACTGCAGCAGGGATGGTTTAAGTTCAAAATTGTTAGCTGGTATGGCTGGATTTACTATACTATAACTAGGTTCCTCGTTGGATGGTTGGGCGAAATCCTTAAGAGGTCTTTGATTTTGATCTTCAACCATAGCTTTCCTAAGTTTACGGAAATATAAACGTGCGCGAGCGTAACGTTCTGGTTCAGCTAGAGGGTCTACTAAACTTCTGGTACTACGAGTTTTTCGCATTGACCGGCGGGTAACTTCCTTAGTCTAAACGGTATAACAACAGGGTACGAAATTTGACGAAATTGGTCCCCGGCAACGGCGCCAAAAACTTGATGCGTGTTTTTTCGCAAGTGTACGAACGCGTCAGAGTAATATAAAAGATTATCGTATCCACAGAGACCAAGTGTCAATCTATCGCTATCTATTGTTAAGGTGTGTATCTAAGGTGATTGAAAATAGTAGTTTTG
The DNA here is from genome assembly GCA_022829125.1 of Lathyrus tuberosus. NCBI lineage: Eukaryota > Viridiplantae > Streptophyta > Magnoliopsida > Fabales > Fabaceae > Lathyrus > Lathyrus tuberosus. The sequence continues at coordinate 5,878,960 of JALAZF010000217.1, forward strand.
AAGAGTGCACAGTAATAAATAAAGTAATTAAAATTAATTGATAAAGACAGGTTCGAATGCAATTCACACAACCAATTGATAATCCAAGTACTTGCTAATAGAACTACTTACGGGAAATGTTTTCTACTTTGAAAAGAACTAATTTGACAGGAACTGTCGCTTTCGCGTATTCAGAACCGAGTTGTACCCCCTAATCAAACCCTCTTATTGTCACGGATAAAAAGGCGCGCATTGCGTTAGAGTAGTAAACCTATTTTTAAGAAATATAGTATCTTGACCAAGTTGAAAAGTATTTTAACCCGGATTTTCTAAAAAAAAGAGGTTCTTACGAACCAGACTTTAAACTTCTTAACGCGTCCGAAAATGGTTTTAAAATCTCTTTTCCTTTTAAATTAAAAACTCCTAATAAACTAAACAAAGCGCTTTCGCTGTTTTTGAAATAGTTTAAAAACAATTAAGTTTAGATAGGCGTTGGACGGCTTTCGATCTTACCCAACGGAATTTAAGAACAGGAAAACTTATATTGAAAGTTAAAATAGCCCTTAAGTGTTTCCACTAACAATTGTACAGATTATCGGTTCAGTTATGATCCTCACATTCTAACCTTTATAAAATTAGCCAGACATGGTAAAGTAAAAGTTCATTTTTAGATTTTTCATAAAAAAGGTATTTAAGTGCGAGTGCGGAAAGTAAATGAAAGTAGTGCGAGTGCGGAAAGTAAATGAAAGTAATGCGAGTGCGGAAAGTAAATGAAAGTAAAGCAATGCGGAAAATAAATGAAATTAAAAGACAGTGCAAGAAATAAAGTAGACAAAAGGTAAAGTAATAAAAACCTGCTCCAATCGGAGTGGTTGAATAAAATGCGAACTGAAAGTAAAATGGCGGCAGGATTAACTTCCTTCCAGAGTGCTCCAAGACTTAATCTCACAGGCTCTTACAGACTCGATCTCTCGAATGTAGTAACACCTCGATGTGAAGCGATTACCACTATTACACTGATATATGCTTATGAACAACTAAACTTGGATGATGAAAAACGAAAATCTAAAGTCCTATTTATAGGCAAGGAAACATGTGGAAAAGACAAGGATGCCCCTAGCATTTGAATTTGGGCGGGAACTTATTTTGCTCTTGTGGCGCCCGCCACAACACCATGGCGCCCGCCATGAGTGTAAAATTGCTTGGGCAGTTGGAGATCGTGGGGAAAAACAGTTGGGAGGAGTTTGAGACATGGCCACGTCATGGAAGACCCTGTGGCGGCCGCCAGAGTGGATGCCATAAGTGTAAAATGCTGATTTTCTCTATTTTAGCTCATTTCGGCTCCTTTTCCGCTCCTTTTCTCGCTCGGGGCTCCGTTTAGACTAAAAACCTGAAAACAAAGAAAAACATAATAATAACATAATAAAATGACGTTAAAAAACTAAGAATGCATGCGAAATCGGAGTAAAAAATACGGTGAAATTCAGTGTCATCAGCACCACACCAGAAACCTTAGGTCCCTCCTCATGCAAATAAACGAGCCCATGGCCGAGGTTATCAAAATCACCGCCAGAATCACAATAGGCCTCGTAACAACTTGGAAAGAAGGAATGCTCCTTTTCATCTAGTTCCTATCCCGTACAGTCAACTTTTGCCACATCTGGTTCAAAGCTCATTGGTAGAGCCCAAGACTCTGAATCCGTTGCCAGAACCTTACCCTCTTGGGTACAATCCCCATGTACAGTGTGGATATCATGGAGGATCCATGGGGCATTCAATCGAAGATTGCAAAGCCTTCCAAGCCAAGGTACAACAGTTGATTGACAAAGGGTTTATATCCTTTCTAGAAGGAAATTTGGTGGTGCATATCAACCTCTCATCTGTTTGAGTTCGAAGACTTCAAGGGTCATCTTCTAAAGCCAGTGGTTCAGACAGGAAGACATCCTCAGAATTGGCAGTCCTTGGGACGCTTTTATCATTTACATTTGTAGTTTCTTTCTTGTTATTCACTACTTTTTTTTAAACATTGTCGTTCTAAATGGTAATATTAATGAAGTGATTATGCATTTTCTAAATCAATCATGTCGTATTCGCTCATTTGTATCATTTATTGCAAAGCACGGACACATACACTTCTTGTTCACTCCTCTTTATCACTATTTTTTTCAGCAAAGCTTGGAGGGAGGATGACGAAAACTGAATACCCATAATTGCTGATAGTAGGCTTTTGGATAAAATCCTGCTGATGATGTACATGCATTTTTTGGAATCCCCTAAACACCGAAGAGATAAGGAGTTAGTCCTGAGTTAGCCACTTCGAGCCTAGAAGTAGGAGTTTCTTTCGGACTTTCAAACCCTCACATCTTAACCTAGGGGCAGGGTAGTTGTCAGTTAATTTGACCAAGCGTTCAAATTCCAAGAGGAGTGTCCCCAGTCGAGGACCAATCACATCATATCCCTCTCAAGAGGTCGTACCACACCAACCACAATGGTTACCCCTCACCGCGAGGAATGAGGCAGTTATAACCCTTTCGGAGAAATCAAGACAGCCAGTGTCACACGACTTGTTTCAAAAAAAAAGATAAAGAAAAGAAAAAAGAGAAACCCCTCTAAGTCAAAAACTTGAAGCAAGTGACTTAGGCAAAAATCAGGGCATCTCCCTCGACTTCAAAATCGAAAAAAAAGTTCAAAAGAATCAGTCCCGGCAAAATTTAGGGAACAAAAAAAATGAAGGAATAAAAAGTGAAAGAAATGATCAAAAGGAAAATCCTCGAGCATGAACAAAGTCGTGTGACTAGAGACACCAAAGACGAAAGGGGTGATTGTCACTCCGAAAACCGTGTGGGTTCCTTAACCATCACCTCTACCATTCAATAAACTTTTTGAAAGGTGAACGCTTGTGCCAAGTTAGCTGAACATAGGACTGGAGATCATCAAGAAGAAGAGGTGGATAATAATCAAACTTTGAGCCTTTCATCCTTTGTTTCAAAACCCGTGAACCAGACCACGATACAACCCTTAAAATACCTAATTGAGGCAGGGTTTATTCTGAAGGCATACTACGGCAAGGTTGTGTAAACTGACTCCTACAAGATTTGCTAGTCTTCTTCTTGCCACATCTTTCCCTAGCTAAATCAGCACTGCGTTTGGACTAACGGTCCATTCGTCACACACTATCACATCATTCTAATAATGATTGGTCTTTTTCAAAATCTGCATGAGCATTGCATTAAAATTGCCATTTGTGAACGAACAGGTTTAATTGCAGGTCAGTAATTGATATTGAGGAAATTCTAGCAGGGCGAAATCGAACAGAACTGGATCATTCAGCAAAGTTGATCAAAATCAAGTGTACCTTGTAGCCCTATGGATCTGGGGCATTGACATCTAATGATTATGAAATCAGTCAGTTTGAGGCAAGTCCCCGAAGCATTAGTTGATTATGGGGAAAATCATTTGAGAACCGGTTGATCAGAAGTGAATCATCTTGAGACTCAACCAATCAGGGGAAAGTCATCCAGAGGTTCTTTTTAAGAGCGAGTCCTTCCACTATTTAATCAGCACAAGTTAAGTCACTTCAACGCTCATTCTGGGGCAAGCTACATTCAGGGTACATTAAAGTCAACTGTTCCAAGAGTCGGTTAATCAAGGACGAATCCTTTCATGACTCATAATTCTGGGGCATCCATCTTGAGGTTATCTCATGGCAAGGGCTTTCAAGGTGAACCTCTCTAAAGACCAGACTGGGGCAATTTGAACTACACTGGGCCAAGACTTTTCTTTGTTTGCAAGCTACTCAAGTAAGTTCCATTTCGTTAGCAACTGTTGAGTTCAAGACGAGTGTCGGGGAATCATGCCACCACCCCATCCAATAACCTTGGCCTTCTGAAGAAGCCTTGCTACAGAGACCCTCATTCCATTGCTGGGAATTTTCATATCCTTGCACTCTATCATTGGGTTTCATCCTACAGCCTGTCATCTGTCAATCACTTCAAAACCAGTTCCCGTCTGGCAAACCCTTCACCAAATACCAGTTCTCGCCTGGTACACGTCAGTTTTTAAACCAGTTCCAGTCTGGTCACCCATTCTTAAACCAGTTCTCGTTTGGTAAACACCATTTCAAAGTCTAGCTCTCATCTGGCAAACCCATAGAATCAGTTCTTGTCTGATACCAAAGACAAGAAACCAGTTCTCGTCTGGTGGTCTACCCTTTTAAAAACCAGTTCTCGTCTAGTAGTTCACCTTCAAAGTCCAATTTCATTGGCAACCAAGAATAAAGTCCCTAGAAATCTAATCACCGTCAATCTGGTACTACACCTAACCAAAACCCCAACCGTATTTGGCACAATCATTCCCAGTGGTTCACATATCTTCGCATCCCCTGGTATGAGGCTAGTTTGATCTCTTATCCCCAGTAGAGTTGCTCTCCCCGACATAGAGCATTGAAGTTTTATCATCCTCAGCAGAGCATACTCTGCCCATCAAGAATGCAGAGGATTGTTTCCCCAGTCGGAGTCGTGGTCGGTCTATTATTCCCCAGCAAGTAGTCAGAAATGGATCGCTCCAAGGTGGATGTTGTGGTATCTCCAGTAGAAGACTTGTTGGATATCTTCCCCGGACGAAGATGTTGTGTCCCCCGCAGAGTCTGAATACCTACTTTCCTCAGTAGGTCAGGAGGTGTAGTTTCACCAACAAGGGTGTAATCTTGTGTAACACCTCAAAATTTGCCCTCTTATTTATACCCAATAGGTGGCTTAGACTTCACATTTCATTTGCATCTAGGACATAAACATTTGCATATGCATCATTAGCTCTCGTAAGGCATGGTATCAAGGGTGTCACCATCTCCGTATTGTGCAAGGCAAGAAGAGTGAAATACTAATTCATCAATCCATTGAAGCTTGTCATATCTCCAAGATAACCCATATGGCCCATCATACCATCAGGAATTTGAATTTGGCAAGCAAAGTAATGGAGGGTGCATTATCATAATGGCTGATCATCAACTAGGGTTTTGACCTTTTGAGCTTGAGACACCTCCATGAGTAGGGTCCTTGGGTCTCTAACATCATCTCATCATATAAGTCATCTTGGGTTGAGGCAATCCACATCATAGTTAGAGGAATTTGGATTCTGAGGATCAATCATGTTCTCCTAACTGTTGGGGACCAAATTAGGGTTTTCCATAAAAGTCAGTTTATTTCTGATTTTTTTGGGCAAGACTTGATTTCATCATATTCCACATGTTCACAAGTGTCTATGAATGGAGTTTGAGCCTTCAGTTACATTCATAAGGGTTTCAATTGGAGGACTAACTGAAAGTCAAGGAAATTGGGGAAAAGGTCAATTAATCAGGGAAAAAGTCAACTCTTGACTTTTTAAAGTCAAAATCATGTTCCTTACGTCAAATATGGTTAATGGACAAAATTTGATCATGAAATGTCAAAGGGATCAAAGAAAATCAAGAATTTTGAAAGTTACCCAATTTGGAAATCTAGGGTTTCTATTGCCTTTCCATTTTGGGAAAGTTTTCACTTCTTTTCAGCCACCTTTAGAGCCGCTTTTCTCTATGATACAAAATCCAAATCAATATTTTCGAAATGCTATGTTGTAGTACATGTTCCCCTCTTCAAAAGCATACCAAGAATTTTGCAATTGGATGAAAAATGAGAAAGATATGAGGTTTTGAAGATAATCATTTCAAGTTGTCAAAGGGCCAGCAAAACAGGCTTATGTGCGTGTCAGGCTAAGGAATTTTGTCAAACAGGTGGTGGGCACGCGTGGTCATGTGTTCATGGTTGATTTTCTACATGAAGCAAGTGTCATTTGCAAAAAATGGTCAACATCAAAGTTGTTAACCTTGTGGCCCTCTACAAGTTTGATGTTGAGAGTTTTTCATTTCAACAATCGTAGCTCAAGATATGTGGATACAAAGTCATGACCATCCAAAGTGGAAATTTGCCCAGCATATGCAGCATGCGTGCGAGCCATGCCTAGCCAGGCCAACGTAGTTATGACTTCTTGATTGTAGCTCTCATTTTCTCTATGATATAGGCCTCTATTTAAATTGCATCCTACACAAATATTGTTGTATCAAATACCTACAATTCAATGGATCAAGAATCATTCATTTTGGTTCAAATCTCATGAAATTATGAGGCTTCAAAGTAACCACCATGAACATGTCTTCAATCCACCTAAACCGTATTATTTTCAATGCAAAGAACCAAGGGAGAATTCACATGTTGTTGCTGCATTATTTGTACCATGCACATTATCCTCCAACATTTCTCAAAATAGCCATGCAAAATCTTACATCATGCCATGCATACACAACACTTACCTCCTATACCAAGAAATGTCAAAATCCAAACTTCATGTACATGGAGCATCCTAATTGTACTAATATAACCCCTGCGCATCACCATCCATCATTCGTGTACCATGATTTAATCATGCACCACACACACTTGAACAAAACCCATGCCAACACTATCATTCTCTTTTTTTTTCTTCATTTTTGATTAAGCTCACTTAACTCTCATTTTCAATTTTTAACCAAACTTAACAAACTTCTAACTATGATTAACCTCTAACTACACTCAAACCCTGCATATATAATCCCAAAAACCCTCTCTAACCAATTCGGTTAGATCATAATCACCATTTTTTTTCCATTTTTTCCCACTCACTCTCAAAGATTCAAAGCATGATTTCTCACGAATTTTTGGGATTCTTCGTGGTTTCTCTTCACCATCACCATCTCCATGATACCTGCAAGCTTCTGTATGCAAGAAATCTGATCTGTGTTCATCCATTTATCATTTTCGGTCTTCATATTAGTTGCTAAGAACTTCCATCCGTCGTAAGAATCCAAAGCTCTTCAGGCCTTTATTTGGCTCTTTATGTGGATCTGAAGACTAGTAGGAAGGGATTTTGGTGTTCTTGAGCTCTGTTTTCCATTCTCCGATCAGGTAATGGCTGAAAAGTTTTATGCATCATGCGTAGCAAAATCACGTAGTTAGGATCATGGAGGAGTGCAAATTAAAGTCTTATGGAGTGTAGGCCATGTTTGCTGGTAGAAAATAGGTCGTATGTGTAGTTTGAAGTTTTCAGATCTTGTTTGTTTCGCTTCGTTTTCATAGTTAGAGCAACAATAAAGAAAAGCTAATTTCATTTTTGGACTCTACGTGGAAAACTGCATGGAGTAGTGCACTTGTTTTTTATCACTGGGAATTTTCACCACCGGTCACGGTGGCGCTGTGATCGGAGAAGACGACCGGAGCGGAGCTCCAGCGTCTGATGTATAAACCCTAATGGAATCCGGCCCCCACCATGTTTTAATCTAGACCGTTCTTGTTGTGTGATCTGACGTGTGTTAACATGCCACCTCATTAATGAGGGGTGTGCCTCTCACGTGATCCCTTTTTACTTTCCTTTTTTATTTTCTTTTTCTTCTGAATATTATGATAATGGTGTGTATGTGATGTGTGTGCTTGTTATCATGGTCGTTCATTCATGACCACTGGATTAGCATAGGTCTTGTTCATATTACGTTGACTGCATCATGTGGCTCACGTTGAGTCCAAATCTTTGACTGATCCCTATGATAAGGACCACCAGGCCACACGCGCATTGGGTTTTGGTTTCAACGCTTCTCACACCCCCTTCAGCACAGCCCATGAATAATTGAACTGAAATATTGCTAGTGTTGCACCCCCTGGTTACATTTCTAGTTTTATTTTCTTTTTCTACATGATTCAAAATGCCAATTTTAAAAATACCTGTGGTTACTGTAAAGCCCCAGTTTTTGGTTAGATTTATTTAACCGAGTCGATTTAATTATTTTTATTATTATATTATTTTATTCTTGACTTTTATTTGGCAATATATTATTTTTCATCGTTGTTATGTTTTATCGCGTTTTGGGAGCGTTTGCGAGATATTTGAGTGTATGGGTATTTTGGTCTTTTTGCTTGGTTATTTTTCATAAAATAGAAAATAGAGGTTAGAAAGAGAGAAAAATAGAAATAAGTGAAGAGAAAGAGAAGAAGGAAAAGAGAAAAGAAAGAAGAAAAGGGGAAAAACTTGGAGAGTAAGGAATCGATTCAACCGACTTTTGAAAACACGATTAATCGGGTAAGGGTGTGAAACTCGATTATCATATACTTGTGTATGATTATGTATGTATGTATTTGTGTGATATTTGGTTGAAATTGGATATAGAACCAAAACCATTAATATGTTGAGATTGTTAGAAATTGATGCAAATTGTGTCTGAAATCATGTTTTAATGTTCCTAATTGCTGAGACATGTTAGATAGATATTGTTGTGCAATCTATTGGTAATTTGTTGTTGTTTAGGTGAGATTTAGGAGAGGAATTGGGTGAATCCGTAGCAGAAAATTATGCAGGAAAAATTCTGGGTTTCGCTACCCATACGCGTATCAGGCTTGGCATTACGCGTATTGGTTTGGGCAATACGCGTATGGCAAGGGGGAAATGAGGGCAATACGCGTATGGAACACATTTTTCACGACCTTCTGCTAATTTGCGTAATGGTACGCGTACTTGGTAAGGCATTACGCGTATCAAGTGAGGCATTACGCGTATGGAGTTTTTAGTGGAGTTTTAGGGCATTAATGGAAATTTTGAGAAAACCCTTAGGTGTGGATGTAATATTTGAGAGTTCTTTTTGGTTGGTGGTTGCTACATGTTGGGATTTATGGAATTTGGACTGTTAAGCGAAGAAATTGTGTATGGATTACTGACAGTTGATTAAGGTAACGATTGAGAACAAGTGTCCACTTTCATGAATAGATTACTGGAATGGTTTGGTTGAGTTTGAGTGAAATTACAATTGTTTGGAATGTTTGATAAGAGTGGTGAATTGTGTGAGTTGAGGCTTTGATCGTTTTCATGTGACTGGTTATGGTTGTTATCATCAGATTAAGGTGTTATTTACTTGGTTAAACTTGTATGTGAGTAACCAGTTACCCAGTGAAAATTTTTGCAAAACTTTAAGAATTTATATCTTTTGGAATTTGGTTGGGCATTACAAGGTGCAGTGATGTTGTTCGGTGATAGTAATGCGTTTGGAATGTTTGTGGAGTATATGAATCGTATCTTCCATATTTAATTGGATAAGTTCGTGGTGGTTTTGATTGAGGATATTCGGATCTGTTATAAACTCAGAGGAAGGACAGGTAGTGTGTTTGAGAATTGAGTTACAAGTGTTGAAAAGGGGCGAAGTTTTATGCTAAGTTATTTGAGTCAAAATTTTGGTTGAAAAAGGTTAGTTTTCTTGGATATGTGATTTTTGATGATGGTATTGTTATGGATCCATCGGCAGTAGATGCAGTTCGACAATGAGAGGCTCCGAAGTCGGTTAAGGTAATTAGAAACTTTTGGGCTTAGTTGGTTGTTACTGCAGGTTATGGAGGATTTTGCGAAGTTAGTGCTTCTGTTATCTTAGTTGACTTGCAAAAGGTAAGTCGTTTATTTAGGATGTTCGTTGTAAGGAAAGTTTCAGAGAGCTAAAGTAGAAGTTGTCTACGGCTTCAGTTTTGATTCTGTATGATCCTAATAAACCGTTTGTGAGGTATTAGGATGCGTCTTTAAGGAGTTTAGTCAGTGTGGTAAGGCAAGATGGTAAATTCGTGGCTTATGCTTTACGACAATTGAGGATTCATGATTTCAAGATGGCTGCGGTTACTTTTGTGTTGAGAATCTGGAGGTATTATCTTTATGGTTCTAGGTTCGAAGTGTTTAGTAATCACAAGAGTTTAGAGTACTTGTTTGGTCTAAAGGAATAGAGTATGAGACAACGAGGAGGGTTGGAATTCGTGACGAGTTATGAATTTGGCTTGGATTATCCTTCGGGAAAAGCTAAGGTTGTGCCTGAAAAGTTAAGTCGAAAGTTTTTATGCATGTTTGTTTTGATGGTCAGAGAATTAAAATTATTTGAGCAGTTCAGAGACTTGTGTCAGGTGTGTGAGATAACACAGGAGAGTGTGAGGTTGGGAATATTAAAGTGAACAGTGATTTTTGGCAGAGGTGAGAAAGAGTTAGACTTTGGACGTGAGATTGGTAGACTCGATGGTTTCGACTAATCAGAGTGCGCAGCGGAAGCGTGATGTGGCACATTTTGTATTTGCGTGTGGGACTTGTAAGATTTCATAGGTTGAACATTGGAAACATGTTGGAATGATGAGACCATTGGACGTTTCAGAATGGAAGTGTTAGGTGAAAGGTTTAAATATTATTCATGGGCTACTATGTAGATGGATGTTTTGGTTATATGTTCGATTGGTGAATCGTAGCATTGTTGTAATATTGTTGTGTGACAAGGATGTTAGTATTGTGGTTATGTAGAGGTTGTTGAGACGTTGTTGTGTCGTGGGACTTTAGGTTCTTGTTTTTGTTGTTGCCTCGTTTCCATCGTGATGGTTCGAGTGCGAGTAGCTAATTCCAGTGTGGTGAATTAGGGGAGTGTTACTTGAGTATTGGTAACGTGGTTTTCCTTGAGTCGTGAGTTAGTCGTCAAGCGCATTGTATGGGCTTTGCATCTTGTCGTCGTTGTTGTGTCGTTGTTGCAGTTGTGGTTAGCGAGGTGGTTTGTCAGTTTGTGTTACTCGTGGTGTTGCCTTTTGTTGGCATGAGAGTGGGTTAGTCGGATGCGAGAGTCGTATCCGGAGTCGTTCGTCTCAGTTATATTTTCGAGGACGAAAATTTCTAAGTGGGGGAGAGTTGTAACGCCCCAGTTTTTGGTTAGATTTATTTAATCGAGTCGATTTAATTATTTTTATTATTATATTATTTTATTCTTGACTTTTATTTGGCAATATATCATTTTTCATCGTTGTTATGTTTTATCGCATTTTGGGAGCGTTTGCAAGATATTTGAGTGTAGGGGTATTTTGGTCTTTTTGCTTGGTTATTTTTCATAAAATAGAAAATAGAGGTTAGAAAGAGAAAAAAATAGAAAGAAGTGAAGAGAAAGAGAAGAAGGAAAAGAGAAAAGAAAAGAAGAAAAGGGGAAAAACTTGGAGAGTAAGGAATCAATTCAACCGACTTTTGAAAACACGATTAATCGGGTAAGGGTGTGAAACTCGATTATCCTATACTTGTGTATGATTATGTATGTATGTACTTGTGTGATATTTGGTTGAAATTGGATATAGAACCAAAACCATTTATATGTTGAGATTGTTAGAAATTGATGCAAATTGTGTCTGAAATCATGTTTTAATGTTCCTAATTACTGAGACATGTTAGACAAATGTTGTTGTGCAATCTATTGGTAATTTGTTGTTGTTTAGGTGAGATTTGGGAGAGGAATTGGGAGAATCCGTAGCAGAAAATTATGCAGGAAAAATTCTGGGTTTCGCTGCCCATACGCATATCAGACTTGGCATTACACGTATTGGTTTGGGCAATACGCGTATGGCAAGGGGGGAATGAGGGCAATATGCGTATGGAACACATTTTTCACGGCCTTCTGCTGATTTGTGTAATGGCACGCGTACTTGGCAAGGCATTACACGTATCAAGTGAGGCATTACGCGTATGGAGTTTTTAGTCGAGTTTTGGGGAGAAATCAATCTCTGCCCATACGCGTAGCACTTTGGGCATTACGTGTATCGAATGGGCGAGCGAGCTGGGCAGTGCGCGTATGGCCCAAGGCAATACGCGTATGACCAGAGAGGGTGTAGAATGGTTCCCGATTTTGCGTTCGATGTCGTAACTTTTGATCCGTAATTCGGATCGAGGCGTTCTTGGTACCGTTAGAAAGCTATTGAGATGTTCTTTCTTATTAAAATGGTTTTGAGATTGTTGGCCGATTTTATTATGTCGGGAATTTGGAAATGTGTCGTTTTGTTGACTTTTACCATCTTAACTGTATGTGATTGTTGTTTTATCATGCAATATGCTTCATATATATATCGTAGGACTTGTGTGATGTTATACGATGTGAATTAATGTGATGAAATGTTGTGATGATGGTTTGTGGCCTAAGGGAAAGAAAATGCATTGTGTTGTGTGTGATTGTATATGCATGATTATGGATGTGTATATGTGTGCATTTGAATGTCATGAGTCATTGTATGCCAAGCATCATGATATGCATTCTTGTGATGTCGTGTGCCCTAGTGGGTGTGAGCGACAAAATGATTCCAGAGGGAATCTGCTATAACATCGTGTGCCTTATACAAAGAGGTGTGAGCGATGATTATAGACGATCGTGTGCCTTATACAAAGAGGTGTGAGTGATTGGGTCGTGTGCCTTATACAAAGAGGTGTGAATGATCCATAAACGTCGTGTGCCTTATACAAAGAGGTGTGAGCGACGGGGAACATCGTTTGCCCGACGGGGAGTTACACTAAGTAACAAGCAATGATTCCAATAGTTCCTGAGTGAACTGATGATGAGATGATGGATGGATGGTACCACATTTGCATAGAGTCGTTGTGTCGGTCTCTTTGCATTTGCATAAATCATGAATGGATTGATTATGTGTGGAAAATCATGAATGGATTGATTATATGTGTGAAATTGTGAATGGAATTGATGAGTTGATATATATATATATATACGTTGGTGATAAATGCATTGAGCATGATTGATATGTCGTTGTGATGGATGTATGAGATATGAATTGTGGTGTTTTGTATTTGAATTATAGTGTAAGTTGTGGTGAGAATGTTTTACATGAGTATTTTGTGTTATTATATAATTGTATGCAACTATATTATAATTGTGTTTCTCACCCTTCTGCTGTGGTTTGTTGCTCTATGAGGCAATTGCAGATTAGGAGTCTTGGAGGCTTTTGTGAAGATTAGTTCTCCATCCGTTTGTCAGTCTGTCTGCTCTGATACGTAACACGGGAGTCGGGGAACGCTTTTGTTATATATGTATACATTTGTTGGATCTATTTTGTATTACATTTGTACGAATATTTTGATGTTATAAAACAATTTATTTTGTAAAACCATTCAGTTATGGATCTTTCCGCTTTATTCCATAATTGAACTTTCCTTTTGTATGGAAAAAGTTTCCCTTTTATGTTTATTCCATTTTGTGTTATGTATCAAATTTATTAGCAGGGATTGTGTTTTCTTTCTTTAAATGTGGCATCCTTGTTTCTGTCGGAAAAATAAATTTTTATTCACTCTGATTTATTTATGTATTATTTATTCGTGATGGGAATTGGGGTGTTACAATTACTCAAAAATTCTGAATAAATTCAGGGCTGATCTTAAACATGTCATTTAATTTTTGGTGATTTTTATTATCCATTTTGGTTTGTTTTGATTTTTTATTAAATTTTCTTTGAAGTGTATTCATGTGATCATACTTTGTAATACTTGTTGCATATTTGTTTTTTTGTAGCTAGTTAGGAGTTGATTTTTTGCATGCCATTTGGTACATGTATTAGGCACACATTGGAGAATCTTATGCATTTTTTCCTGATTTTTTTTAACTAATTTTGACTACATTTTTTACACCATTTTGTACATGATTGTTAATTGACCATATTGAGTTGTTTAGGCTTTGTTTAAGTATGATAAAAAGGAGTTTTGGTCTCATTTTTAGGTCATGTTTGGCCACTGACCTCACATCAATTTTCTTGACTTCATCTAATTTTTATGGCCTTTAATCATGTTCTTTTGGATTGTTTAAATGCACTTGTGTTCATGGATGTTGGTTCAAGACTATGCCTTAGGGTTTTGTGATTATCTCTATGCCATTCATTGCTAAATTGTTGAGACACTTGTGGACATGTATGATAGAGATTATAGATCTTTAGAACTCAATTATTGGTCATTCATTGATGCATATTGTTTGACTTGTGCATTGTTTGATTTGAACTTGAATTTGTCTTGTGGTTGGCACTTCCTTTGTGGTTCTTTTAATGACATTCCTTCACTAATTCTTTTAGGACTTAGAAGTTAATTGAAATATGACATGCTTACTGACCTTGAACACCATTGATCATCCCCACTTGACTTCTAATCTCATCTCACCCTTTTTAAAGTGGCATGACTTGTAAATGTTGCATTAATGCATAAACTTGTGTCTACTTGTGTGTTTGTGTAGTATGCCTTAACATGATGCTTCTAACTTGCATTTCACCACATCACACATGACCTATAATGTACATATCTACTTACATGAAGCATAATAACCTCTAATTGCATTTCATACCCCATGGAACATAACTTTGTTTTACACTTTCTACTTGAACATTGTTTGTTTAATTGCCTAATCCTTGTATGCTCCTTATTCTTCTAACTTTTTAGGACTTGAATAGGACCTATTATAGGTCATTAGGTACTGACTTTGACCCATCTAACATGTGTACATTCATTTCATGTTCTTCTTTTGCTTGTGTTACAAGTTTGATAACTTCTAAGAACTTAAATGACATTGTTTGGTATTTGTTTCATTCTAGTTTCTAAACTTGGAATGTTTTGAATTCCATTTGACAATTGTAAGTTGTTTAAGTCATCTTTAATATGACATCATTTATGATCTTTTACTTTTCCATAGCATACATCCATCCTCACATGTCCTTTGCATGAACAATGTTTGTATGTTGCATTCTAAGTTGATATTACTTGTGCATAACTTGTTCAAACTTTGTGATTGCTTTGATGCATGACTTCCATATTCTTCTAATGACATTTAACCATTTTAATACACTTCATTCACTTCTGACCTTGAGATATAATCATGTTTTAATTCACTTTTATGTGGCTTAAACATCTATTTTCTTCAAGTTGTGAACAATGTACATTTGTGCAAAGTTTTGGTGCATAGTTTGACATAGTTTGACTTCTTTTAACATGTTAACCTAAATAGAAGTTACTTAGACATAGCTACTGACTTGTATGAGATCCATAACCCTTAGGACTCACTTTACTTTGTTTACTCATGTATGTTACTTTAAACACCAATGCAAACTAACTAGTCTTAGTTTAGGAGTTGTATGCTTCACTTTTCTAATCAATTAGCAATTAATGCTTATGTTTTACATTCTCTAATCAATGTTGCTTAGGTTGCTTGCAAGGTAAGACACTTGAGTACATGGGTACTCATTCTTCTTTCATCTCTCATCTCTTTTACTCTCCCTTACTTTTTCACTTATGGATTGTATGATATATTGCTTGATTGAATAACTCTTTCTCATCCCCTTTGGGATCTTAGCTTATCCTTCATTTTTTACTAAGGTAAGGTAAGATAAGCATTAGATAGTGCAATCCCTCCTTGTCCATTAGGTAGAGTCCTTCTTTTAACTCAATAATAAGGCCATCAATGCATGATAACATTAGGAATTCATTTAGTCTCCCCTTAGTTGTTTTCTCTTTATAACTTAGAGTCTCTTCTCTCATCTCAAAACAAAAATCAAAACATTTAATAAATACTACATGTCGAGTGCGCCATGAGCCTTAAGTACATGGGAAATGGAGAGTGGGGGATTTTCCTTCACTTTCCTAGAGTGTTTAGCATGCGTCCCGTCTTAGGTCGATTTACGACGCATTCGATCTTATGTCATAGACTTTAGCACGATATATGTTACAAACACTAAATCAAAACACTTTCTTCTAACAGACAAAAACAAACCATTATCTTCTCTTCTCATCTCCTTCAATTCATTCTTAAAGGATGCGTCATTTTCGTTCTACCGCAAACAGGTAAACGCGTAAGACTCCCACAACGAGCGGCAACTCCTAAACTGCTAGAACGTGACCGTTGACGTAGTCCACCTAAAAGACACAAACAAAAACGACCTGGTAAGGTCGAACTACGACTGTTCTGACTTCCTCTCTCCGGTAATATTGAGGATACGTAGGCAAGAGACGCGATGTCTTGGCGAGCAAACCTTCCCCCACAAAACCGTAGTCCGAACTACATTGACTCTAACTTTCCCGCTCCCGAGGGAATACGTATACCTAGGACGGCGATGTCCTATCGAGTCACTTTTTTCTTTTCTTTTCCCTTTTCTCCCGATCCAGATTCTAGTTAGCAGTTGAGTTCCAGATACCCTACACCCTTTGATCGATAACAACATGCGTGGATCCCATCGAGTACGATGGACGCGAGGGGGTGCTAATACCTTCCTCTTGCGTAACCGGCTCCCGAACCTAGGCGATGGTTACGACGACCATTCCTTTCCCTTTGTTGAGGTTTTCTTCGATCGTTTCCTTTCCCTGCGTCGGGATAAATAACGTTCGGTGGCGACTCTTTTGTTCTTTTCTGCCGGTTGATTTTCGCAGATGCGACAGCTGACGACTCTGCTGGGGATCGAACCCAGAGTCTCTGGTTCCCTAAGCGAGTCAATTCTAGCGCTAGTTTGTTTTCTATTTTTGGGTGTTTATCTGTTTGCTTTACTCGCTTTATTTATGGCTTTATTGCATATTTACTGTTTTATTACATTTACTTGCTTTTCATTTACTGTTGCCATATATTCTGTGCTGGACTGTGCTGTTGTTTTCTGTTTGGTGGGCAGGGTGTTCTGAGAGATAAGCCTATTACACAGGCTTGAGTGCACACATAGGACTAGAGTGGAAAGTAGTGTGGCCTACGTAGCGTCTTGGTACATTTGGTTTACACGAAATCCACAACCAGACGAGGTTTTCTTGGGAGATGTTCTGATTTGCGCGTCTTATGCATTTCAGAGTGTTAACCTAGGAAGTTGTCGACTCTGGTGACCATTCCCGAGGACTCAGTTGCGGCACTCTTCCCGAGATGTGATAATGGCAGACCAGAAATGGCAAACCCATTACGCATTCTTGATCCGAGGACCCAATGCTGGGAACTCATATAGGATGATCTTTTTTAGGGGAATCAGTTGAGGCCTCCTCGATTGATGATGATGCCAAACCAAAAATGGTGAACGTATCGTCATTTCTCGACCTGAGAGTCTGTGATATTGAGGATCCTCGCCTTCCTAGTACCCACATGTGAGAGGGGCGGGTTGTTTACAGGTTTGCAGGTAACCTTGACCTTCAACCTACCCGGTATTCTGGTTTTCCTATCAGTGTGGACTCATCAGCCTGGTATTATGGTATTCTGACATTCTAACCATCCCGGTATTCTGATTAGGTCGGTACTCTGATTATGCCGATATTCTGGCATTTTGGTATTCTGATTATGCCGATATTCTGGCATTTTGGTATTCTGATTATGCTGATATTCTGGCATTCGGATGTTCTGATTATTCGGATACTCTGGTATTCCGGTATTTTCTCTTCAGAGCGGACCCATGAACTTATTCAGTGCAGCACAGTTACCCAAACTATATGGAAGCTTTGATCCCATGTCTTATTGCATTCATATTATTGCATTGCATTTGCATCTTGCATCATTTTACATATCTTTCTCCAGGCCAGATCAGTGAGCTTATCCGTCTTTTGGCCTCAACCTGCAGTTGGTTTCCTGATGCTCGTATTGGACTTGAATCAGTATCTTGGCAGAATCATGAACTCAAGAGAGCAGAATCAGTTTATGACTAGGGCCGATGTTGAATCGATGAAAACTCAGTTGGATCAACTAATGGAAGTTATGACCGCCATGACAATGGGAGGGCCCAATATTCAGAGAATTGAGAATGTCATTCCACCTCCAATGAACAATGTTGCTCAAACTCAGCCTGTGGGAGTCCCTGTTGAGAATCAAGTTATGCAAGGATGTCCTTTTGTCCGAGGCGTACATTCATCTTCTCTTGATGCTGCTGATTATAACAGTTTTGTATTCTCTGTGCCAGATGTCTAAGGGGTAGTTCCAAAGATGAAGCCTAAGGATCCACAATCTGTTGATGATGAAAGACACCATGTGTTGGAGGGGGAACTGAAATCCCTGGAGATGCGTGAGACTCTTGACCTGAATACTTCAAGCATGTGTTTGGTTCCTGGCCTTGTGTTGCCACCAAAGTTTAAGACACCGATGTTTGAGCAGTACAAAGGGGATGGTTGTCCAAAGTAACATTTGGTGATGTTTTGCCAAAGAATGACCTCTTATGTCCACAACGACAAACTCATGATTCAATGTTTCCAAGACAGTCTGAGTGGGGCATCTTTGTATTGGTATATGCAGTTAAAGAGTGGTTGCATCCAGTCATGGTCAGATGTAGCCAACGCCTTCGTGGAGCAATACCACTATAATCTTGACCTGGCTCCCAGCCGAATGCATTTGCAAGACTTGTCTCAAGCAGATAATGAATCATTCAGAGGGTATGCTCAGAGATGGAGAGAGTTAGCTACTCGTGTTCAACCACCACTTTCAGATAGAGAATGGGTAGATTTGTTCATGGATACCTTTCAAGGTTCGTACTTGGAAAAGATGATTGTCAAAGGGGCAGCAAAATTTTCTGACCTAGTAAGGGTGGGAGAACGTATTGAGAGCCTGCTCAAGTGTGGGAAGCTCCAAGGTGTCTCGAACTTCCAAGCTAATGAAAATGAATCAGTTGTCAGTTCTCAGGAAGAGTTCGAGGAAGAAAATAGTTCCGTTCAGGAATATTTGTTACCTCATTCTGAGCATTCAAGCATATCAACTGTTCAAAGTCAGCAATCTTCTGAGTCTTCGAGACCATATTCTTCTGAAAATCAAGGACCTCCTCAGAATCAACGGTCATATCATCGTCATTAGCATCAGCACGCCCGACAAAGGCCAAGGAAGCCAGAGATGCATTTCACTCAGTTTCCAATGTCGTGCAGTCGGATGTTGCCAGATTTGATCAAAGGTGGATTAATAGTGCCGAAGGAATTGAATCCAGTACCTCTTCCGTACCCACCAGGTTTTGATGTCAACGCCCGTTGTGATTACCATGCTGGGGCACAGGGGCATTCAACTAAAGACTATAAGGTGCTCAAGAGCAAGGTTCAGACACTTCTTGACTCCAACATGTTTTCATTCACGCCTCAGGGTATTCAGATTAACAAGTCTCCTTCATCCAGTCAGGTGGGTTCATCAATCCAGGTTATGGAACAAGGCACCGAGAGCAGTTGTGCAGATGGTTATCAGATTGACCTCAACGAGCAATTCTGAAGATGGCTAGCTCAATAACGAATCAAGCATGGAAAGCCCAGTTCTCCGGAGCTGGCAATCATTGTATCATGTCATTTCTTTGCATTTGTAGTTTCTTTTCTGTTAAAGTGCAAACTCATTTGTAAAACTTGCCTTTTTAATTGATAATGATGATGGAATGAATATGCATGTTTTGATTAAATCCATTTGCGTTCACTCATAATTTTTTATCGATATCATGTGCTTGTTTAAGCAGGAGCCTAGGGAGGATGACAAAATCGAAGACGCAAAACCTTCTGATCGTATGCTTTTGAACAAAACCCTGCTGATGATGTACAGACATTGTTTCAAATCCCAAACAATGGAGACATAAGGGAGTGAAACCTTTGTAAACCCCGTTGAGCCTAGTAGTAGGAGTTTATTTCTGAAAATGAAAAAACCCTCAATCTTAACCCGGGGCAAGGTAGATGTCAGTTAATTTGACCGTGCGTTCAAGTTTCAAAAGGAGTGTCTCGTTCGAGGATCAATTACATCCATGGTTATCCCTCACCAACCGAAGAGTGAGACGGTCACAACCCTTTACAAGTCAAGACAAACCTGTGTCACACGACTAGTTCAAAAAAAAAGAATCAAAAGGAAAAGAAAGCCCGCTAAGTCAAAACTTGAAAACAAGTGACTTAGGCAAAAGTTAGGGCATCCCGCTGGACTTAAAAATCGAAAGATTCAAAAAGAATCAGTCCAGGAAAAAATCATGGAAATCAAAAACAAAATAACGACAAGCGAAAAATAAGAGGAACAAAAAGAAAAATCCTCGAGCAAAGAACAAGTCGTGTGACCACAGACACCAAAGACAAAAGGGGTGACTGTCACTCCGAAAACCGTGTGGGTTCCTTAACCATCCTTTTACCATTCATTAACCCTTTTGAAAGGCGAGCGCCTGTGTCAAATTAGCTGAACATAGGACTATAGAACATCAAGGAGAATGGGTGGGTTAAAATAAAACTTTGAGCCTTATATCCTTTCTTTCTCAAACCGCGAACCAGACCACGTTACAACCTTTAAAAGACCTAATTGAAGCAGGGTTGTTTCAAAAGCATAATTCGGTTAAAATTGCGTCAGTTCTGACTCCTGAAAGGTTTTTCTTACAATTCATGTTGGTATCGATGTAACATTTTGATAAGTGAATTGTTCGCTATATGTCACAACATTTTTCCAGTGAACAAACTTGGATCTCAAAGCTGTCATATGCATTGCATTAAAATTATCATTTTCAAAATGAATTGTTTTACTTGTGAGTAAATACTTGACATCAAGAAAGTTTCTGCAATGGAAAGATTGATCAAGATAAGATGCAAATGCCAGAAGACTCCATTGAGCAGGGGAAAGCCATCAAATGAACACGCCAAATGGGCAAGCCATTCCAAGATTCAGCAAATCTAGAGCAACCACGTCGAGAAATCTCTCTGAAGTTCAGCCAAACAGGGGCAATCATGTCGAGATTCAGCAAATCTCTCAAAGATCAATCAGTCAGGGGCAAAATCACTTCAAGGCTCGTATCGAGGCAGGCCACCTCAAGAGCACGAGAAGTTATCCTCCCCCAGAAGATGGTTAATCAAAAGCCCCTCTTCAAGATTCAATATACTGGAGCAGAATATTTCAAGTCATTTACGAATCCTCTCGATGCCAAATTCCTTCGTAGGTTATCCAATTGGGGGCAGTTACGTCGAGATCCGACAAATCTCTCCAAGAGTTTGAAGATCCTGGGGCACTTTGAATGCCAGGTTTTCTATAAAATCCTCTTGAGACAATTCCTCCCAGTAGACCAAGCGGTCTAAGGCAAGTGGAGAGTTTGCTTATGATAATTGGCATGTAGTTGATCAACAGAAGAGTGAAACGCCAAAGTGGTTCCCAGCATAGGGTTTCCATTCCTCGGCAAGGTATCTTTCTCAGTGGGGTGTGAGAATGAATGTCTCCTCGATAGAAATACCCAAGGTTGTATCATCCTCGGCAGAGGCTATGTCTTCTCATCACCTTCCCCAACAGAAGTTGCCAAGGTAGAGGCTATGTCTTCTTGTTATGCTCCCCAACAAGGGTCCAGAGGCTTGGTTTCCCCAGCCAGAGTTGGATTTATCCTTTCTCTAGTAAGAGTTCAAGCCCAAACAAGATAGGGGTGATTTGTTTGCTCTCCAAGCAGGTTGGCATCCACAGCAAGAGACTCATTTCTCTCCCCACAGAGTACTGGTATAATTTTCTCATCGACTCAGGAAGTATTCCCTTCCTCAGCAGAGACCTAGTTGATCTCAATTCCCCAGCAGCCAGGTCAGAAGGTTGTCATTCCCCAGCGGAGTCCTATGGTTACAGGGTCTCCTCAAGCAGGATGGGCTCAGGTGATGTCTTCCCAGCAAAGTCATCGTTATCTACAAGTCAGAGCCCAGATATATCAACTTTCCTCCCAGCCGGGTTGTTGATCTGTTTCTCCACAGAAATTTAGAAGATCGGATCGGTGATCACGTCCTCAACAGAGTTGCTAATTATCATCCCCGGCAAGAGGCTCGTTCGACCTCCTGGCTCCAGTAGAGTTTCTCTCCCTGCAGAGTACTGGTATAATTTCCTCATCGAGTCAGAAAGCATTTCTTCCCACGAGCTGGGGCAAGACAAGTAACAATGGGACGTCTCAATTCTTTCAAAGCTACTCAGGTAAATTCTGTCAACCTTCAAGTCGAAGACGAATGTAGGGAAGTCACGTTAACCATTCCCAGACCTTTCAACCTAAAACCTTGTAACCAAACAAGACATCTTTCCAACGCCAGCTGTACCTGACCCTCTTCGGAATCACCGGTTGAGCCGTCATATCATTGCATAATCATCATCATCGCATATCACTTGCATAACATATCGTAGCATGAAGCCCTGTACAACCAAACAGAAGATCCTTAAAGCCCAATACGTATTGACACCTTCATCCAAAACCCACTTTGATGGTATCTCCTTTCCAAAACCCACTGTGTTGGTATCACCTCTTTCTAAAGCCCACCTTGCTGGCATCTCCCCTTCCACCTAAAGCCCAACCTTGCTTGGCATCCATCCCAAAGCCCACTTTGCTGGCATCTTCATAAAACCAAAAGCCCAATCCGTATTGGCACCTTCAACCAAAGCCCACTTTGCTGGAACCCCCTTTTATCCAAAAGCCCACCTTGCCGGCACCTTCCTTTGTCCAAAGCCAACCTTGCTTGGTACCTCATTCCAAAGCCCATTTCCTATCGGCACCTCATTCCAAAACCGAATCCACGTTGGTACCCAAAAAGATTTCACCTTCAAAAAAAATTAATCACTATCAGGTTTCACTTATCCGTACCAGCAAAGCCCAATCATACTTGGTACCTCCTTCTTTTTCCCGGTAGCCCGAGCATACATAGACATTCAGCATATAGTAATCATTGCATCCTCAAAATGCGTAGCATTTCCATTTCGCCATAGAAAAATTCAAACATATGCATTTGAAGCATAAGCCAAGTTTGGATATTCTTGCTGCCAGACGGTTCCTCAACAGAAAATGGTTTAATCCATGAGGACTAGTCATATTTTATCCCCGGTGAAGTTGCCAATGAACTTGTTCATTCTACTTGTATTCCCATGCAGAGTTGTCTGTTCAGACCTCTCTTATCCCTATCGAAAAGATGTAACTATAGCCCTCTAGCAGGCACCTTAATCAATCCCTAGGGTAGTAGATCGGTCCATCTTCCCTTTTTTGGTCTTTGTCCCCTAGCAGAGTTGTCTGACTAGGATGCCAGTATACCCTCAATTCCTTTTGATACTGGAAAGTGTCATATTTCGATGCCGGTAAGCATCGTTATTTCAATTTCTTCTTTGATGCCGGAAAGCATCATCTTTCGATGCCGGTAAGCATCGTTATTTCAATTTCCTCTTTGATGCCGAAAAGCATCATCTTTCGATGCCGGTATGCATCGTCATTTCGTTCCTTCTTTGATGCCGGAAAGCATCATCTTTCGATGCCGGTAAGCATCGTTATTTCAATTTCTTCTTTGATGCTGGAAAGCATCATCTTTCGATGCCGGTAAGCATTGTTATTTCAATTTCTTCTTTGATGCCGGAAAGCATCATCTTTCGATGCCGGTAAGCATCGTTATTTCAATTTCTTCTTTGATGCCGGAAAGCATCATCTTTCGATGCCGGTAAGCATCGTTATTTCAATTTCTTCTTTGATGCCGGAAAACATCATCTTTCGATGCCAGTAAGCATCGTTATTTCAATTTCTTCTTTGATGCCGGAAAGCGTCATATTTCAATGCCGGTAAGCATCATCATTTTGTTCCTTCTTTGATGCCGGTAAGCATCGTTATTTCAATTTCTTCTTTGATGCCGGAAAGCGTCATCTTTCGATGCCGGTAAGCATCGTTATTTCAATTTCTTCTTTGATGTCGAAAAGCATCATAATTCAATGCCAGTAAGCGTCGTCATCTCAATTCACCATTTGATACCGGAAAGTATCATCTTTCGATACCGGTAAGTATCATTCATTCAATCTTTCTTTCGATACCAGTAAGTATCGTTAATTCAGTCTTTTCTTTGATACCGGAAAGTATCATCTTTCGATACCGGTAAGTATCGTTCATTCAATCTTTCTTTTGATACCGGTAAGTATTGTTAATTCAGTCTTTTCTTTATTATTGGAAAGTATCATCTTTCGATATCGGTAAGTATCGTTCATTCAATCTTTCTTTTGATACCGGTAAGTATCGTTAATTCAGTCTTTTCTTTGATACTGGAAAGTATCATCTTTCGATACCGGTAAGTATCGTTCATTCAATCTTTCTTTCAATACCGGTAAGTATCATTAATTCAGTCTTTTATTTGATACCGGAAAGTATCATCTTTCGATACCGGTAAGTATCGTTCATTCAATCTTTCTTTCGATACCGGTAAGTATCGTTAATTCAGTCTTTTCTTTAATACCGGAAAGTATCATCTTTCGATACCGGTAAGTATCGTTCATTCAATCTTTCTTTCGATACCGGTAAGTATCGTTAATTCAGTATTTTCTTTGATACCAGAAAGTATCATCTTTCGATACCGGTAAGTATCGTTCATTCAATCTTTCTTTCGATACCGGTAAGTATCGTTAATTCAGTATTTTCTTTAATACCGGAAAGTATCATCTTTCGATATCGGTAAGTATCGTTCATTCAATCTTTCTTTCGATACCGGTAAGTATCGTTAATTCAGTCTTTTCTTTGATACCAGAAAGTATCATCGTTCGATACCGGTAAGTGTCATATTTTCAGTACACTCGTTCGTGTCTGAACTTCCTCTTGATACCGAAAAGTATCATCTTTTGATACCGGTAAGTATCGTCTCTCCAGTACACTCGTTCGTGTCTGAACTTCCTCTTGAGACTGGAAAGTATCATTTTTTGATACCTGTAATCGTCTCTTCAGTACACATTTGTGTGTCTGTATCATCTTCCCTTTTTGATACTGGTGAGTGTCATCTTCCGATGCTCATCCTACCTCGCTCGTGATTTTAAACATCAGTCTGTGTCGTGTCTTCTCTATATCATATTTCCCAATCTCACCTATTCCTTGTTATCCCCAGTAGATTCTTCCACATTCATCAGATCTTCTACCCTAGTTTATACCCCAGAGTGCAAATTTTCGGTTTCTGTTGGTATTCAATCCCTATCTACCTTGAATGTCTGAAAGAACTGCTCTCATCCCTTCAGGTCCACAGTTGATTGAATAGGGGTTATTGTAACACCTCAAAATTTTCCCTCTTATTTATACCCAATAGGTGGCTTAGGCTTCACATTTCATTTGCATCTAGGACATAAACATTTGCATATGCATCATTAGCTCTCATAAGGCATGGTATCAAGGGTGTCACCATCTCTGTATTGTGCAAGGCAAGAAGAGTGAAATACTAATTCATCAATCCATTTAAGCTTGTCATATCTCCAAGATAACCCATATGGCCTATCATACCATCAGGAATTTGAATTTGGGAAGCAAAGTAATGGAGGGTGCATTATCATAATGGTTGATCATCAACTAGGGTTTTGACCTTTTGAGCTTGAGACACCTCCATGAGTAGGGTCCTTGGGTCTCTGACATCATCTCATCACATAAGTCATCTTGGGTTGAGGCAATCCACATCATAGTTAAAGGAATTTGGATTCTGAGGATCAATCATGTTCTCCTAACTGTTTGGGACCAAATTAGGTTTTTGCATAAAAGTCAGTTTATTTCTGATTTTTTTGGGCAAGACTTGATTTCATCACATTCCACATGTTCACAAGTGTCTATGAATGGAGTTTGAGCCCTCAGTTACATTCATAAGGGTTTCAATTGGAGGATTGACTGAAAGTCAAGGAAATTGGGGAAAAGGTCAATTAATCCGGGAAAAAGTCAACTCTTGACTTTTTAAAGTCAAAATCATGTTCCTTACGTCAAATATGGTTAATGGACAAAATTTGATCATGAAATGTCAAAGGGATCAAAGAAAATCAAGAATTATGAAAGTTACCCAATTTGGAAATCTAGGGTTTCTATTGACTTTCCATTTTAGGAAAGTTTTCACTTCTTTTCAGCCACCTTTAGAGCCGCTTTTCTCCATGATACAAAATCTAAATCAAGATTTTCCAAATGCTAGGTTGTAGTACATGTTCCCCTCTTCAAAAGGATACCAAGAACTTTGCAATTGGATGAAAAATGAGAAAGATATGAGGTTTTGAAGATAATCATTTCAAGTTGTCAAAGGGCCAGCAAAACAAGCTTATGTGCGTGCCAGGCCAAGGAATTTTGTCAAATAGGTGGTGGGAACGCATGGTCATGTGTTCATGGTTGATTTTCTACATGAATCAAGTGTCATTTAAAAAAATGGTCAACATCAAAGTTGTTCACCTTGTGGCCCTCTACAAGTTTGATGTTGAGAGTTTTTCATTTCAACAATCGTAGCTCAAGATATGTGGATACAAAGTCATGACCATCCAAAGTGGAAATTTGCCCAGCATATGCAGCATGCGTGCAAGCCATGCCTAGCCAGGCCAACGTAGTTATGACTTCTTGATTGCAGCTCTCATTTTCTCTATGATATAGGCCTCTATTTAAATTGTATCCTACACAAATATTGTTGTATCAAATACCTATTATTCAATGGATCAAGAATTTTTCATTTTGGTTCAAATCTCATGAAATTATGAGGCTTCAAAGTAACCACCATGAACATGTCTTCAATCCACCTAAACCGTATTATTTTCAATGCAAAGAACCAAGGGAGAATCCACATGTTGTTGCGGCATTATTTGTACCATGCACATTATCCTCCAACATTTCTCAAAATAGCCATGCAAAATCTTACATCATGCCATGCATACACAACACTTACCTCCTATACCATGAAATGTCAAAATCCAAACTTCATGTACATGGAGCATCCTGATTGTACTAATATAACCCCTGCGCATCACCATACATCATTCGTGTACCATGATTTAATCATGCACCACACACACTTGAACAAAACCCGTGCCAACACTATCATTCTCTTTTTTTTTCTTCATTTTTTAATAAGCTCACTTAACTCTCATTTTCAATTTTTAACTAAACTTAACAAACTTCTAACTATGATTAACCTCTAACTACACTCAAACCCTGCATATATAATCCTAAAAACCCTCTCTAACCAATTCGGTTAGATCATAATCACCATTTTTTTCCATTTTTCCCCACTCACTCTTAAAGATTCAGAGCACGATTTCTCACAGATTTTTGGGATTCTTCGTGGTTTCTCTTCAGCATCACCATCTCCATGATACCTGCAAGCTTCTGTATGCAAGAAATCTGATCTGTGTTCATCCATTTATAATTTTCGGTCTTCATATCAGTTGCTAAGAACTTCCATCCGTCGTAAGAATCCAAAGCTCTTCAGGCCTTTATTTGGCTCTTTATGTGGATCTGAAGACTAGTAGGAAGGGATTTTGGTGTTCTTGAGCTCTGTTTTCCATTCTCCGATTAGGTAATGGCTGAAAACTTTTATACATCATGCGTAGCAAAATCACGTAGTTAGGATCATGGAGGAGTGCATATTAAAGTCCTATGGAGTGTAGGCCATGTTTGCTGGTAGAAAATAGGTCGTATGTGTAGTTTTAAGTTTTCAGATCTTGTTTGTTTCATTTCGTTTTCATAGTTAGAGCAAGAATTAAGAAAAGCTAATTGTATTTTTGGACTCTACGTGGAAAACTGCATGGAGTAGTGCACTTGTTTTTTATCACTGAGAATTTCCACCACCGGCCACGGTGGCGTTGTGATCGGAGAAGACGACCGGAGCGGAGCTTCGGCGTCTGATGTATAAACCCTAACAGAATCCGGCCCCCACCATGTTTAATCTGGACCGTTCTTGTTGTGTGATCTGACGTGCGTTAACATGCCACCTCATTAATGAGGGGTGTGCCTCTCACGTGATCCCTTTTTACTTTCCTTTTTTATTTTATTTTTCTTCTTAATATTATGATAATAGTGTGTATGTGATGTGCATGCTTGTTATCATGGTCGTTCATTCATGACCACTGGATTAGCATAGGTCTTGGTCATATTACGTTGATTGCATCATGTGGCTCACATTGAGTCCAAATCTTTGACTGATCCCTATGATAAGGACCACCAGGCCACACGCGCATTGGGCTTTGGTTTCAACGTTTCTCACACCCCCTTCTGCGCAGCCCATGAATAATTGAACTGAAAGATTGCTAGTGTTGCACCCCCTGGTTACATTTCTAGTTTTATTTTCTTTTTCTACATGATTCAAAATGCCAATTTTAAAAATACCTGTGTTTACTCAAAAATTCTGAATAAATTCAGGGCTGATCTTAAACATATCATTTAATTTTTGGTTATTTTTATTATCCATTTTGGTTTGTTTTGATTTTTTATTAAATTTTCTTTGAAGTGTATTCATGTGATCATACTTTTTAATACTTGTTGCATATTTGTTTTTTTGTAGCTAGTTAGGAGTCAATTTTTTGCATACCATTTAGTACATGTATTAGGCACACATTGGAGAATCTTATGCATTTTTTCCTGATTTTTTTAAACTACTTTTGACTACATTTTTTACACCATTTTGTACATGATTGTTAATTGACCATATTGAGTTGTTTAGGCTTTGTTTAAGTATGATAAAAAGGAGTTTTGGTCTCATTTTTAGGTCATGTTTGGCCACTGACCTCACATCAATTTACTTGACTTTATCTAATTTTTATGGCCTTTAATCATGTTCTTTTGGATTGTTTAAATGCACTTGTGTTCATGGATGTTGGTTCAAGACTATGCCTTAGGGTTTTGTGATTATCTCTATGTCATTCATTGCTAAATTGTTGACACACTTGTGGACATGTATGATAGAGATTATAGGTCTTTAGAACTCAATTATAGGTCATTCATTGATGCATATTGTTTGACTTGTGCATTGTTTGATTTGAACTTGAATTTGTCTTGTGGTTGGCACTTCCTTTGTGGTTCTTTTGATGACATTCCTTCACTAATTCTTTTAGGACTTAGAAGTTAATTGAAAAATGACATGCTTACTGACCTTGAACAGCATTGATCATCCCCACTTGACTTCTAATCTCATCTCACCATTTTTAAAGTGGCATGACTTGTAAATGTTGCATTAATGCATAAACTTGTGTCTACTTGTGTGTTTGTGTAGTATGCCTTAACATGATGCTTCTAACTTGCATTTCACCACATCACACATGACCTATAATGTACATATATACTTACATGAAGCATAATAACCTCTAATTGCATTTCATACCCCATGGAACATAACTTTGTTTTACACTTTCTACTTGAACATTGTTTGTTTAATTGCCTAATCCTTGTATGCTCCTTATTATTCTAACTTTTTAGTACTTGAATAGGACCTATTAGAGGTCATTAGGTACTGAATTTGACCCATCTAATATGTGTACATTCATTTCATGTTCTTCTTTTGCTTGTGTTACAAGTTTGATAACTTCTAAGAACTTAAATGACATTGTTTGGTATTTGTTTCATTCTAGTTTCTAAACTTGGAATGTTTTGAATTCCATTTGACAATTGTAAGTTGTTTAAGTCATCTTTAATATGACATCATTTCTGATCTTGCACTTTGCCATAGCATACATCCATCCTCACATGTCCTTTGCATGAACAATGTTTGTATGTTGCATTCTAAGTTGATATTACTTGTGCATAACTTGTTCAAACTTTGTGATTGCTTTGATGCATGACTTCCATATTCTTCTAATGACATTTACACATTTTAATACACTTCATTCACTTCTGACCTTGAGATATAATCATGTTTTAATTCACTTTTATGATGCTTAAACATCTATTTTCTTCAAGTTGTGAACAATGTACATTTGTGCAAAGTTTTGGTGCATAGTTTGACATAGTTTGACTTCTTTTAACATGTTAACCTAAATAGAAGTTACTTAGACATAGCTACTGACTTGTATGAGATCCATAACCCTTAGGACTCACTTTACTTTGTTTACTCATGTATGTTACTTTAAACACCAATGCAAACTAACTAGTCTTAGTTTAGGAGTTGTATGCTTAACTTTTCTAATCAATTAGCAATTAATGCTTATGTTTTACATTCTCTAATCAATGTTGCTTAGGTTGCTTGCAAGGTAAGACACTTGAGTACATGGGTACTCATTCTTCTTTCATCTCTCATCTCTTTTACTCTCCCTTACTTTTTCACTTATGGATTGTATGATATATTGCTTGTTTGAATAACTCTTTCTCACCCCCTATGGGATATTAGCTTAACCTTAATTTTTGATTAAGGTAAGGTAAGATAAGCATTAGCTAGTGCAATCCCTCCTTGTCCATTAGGTAGAGTCCTTCTTTTAACTCAATAATAAGGCCATCAATGCATGATAACATTAGGAATTCATTTAGTCTCCCCTTAGTTGTTTTCTCTTTATAACTTTGAGTCTCTTCTCTCATCTCAAAACAAAAATCAAAACATTTAATAAATACTACACGTCGAGTGCGCCATGAGCCTTAAGTACATGGGAAATGGAGAGTGGGGGGATTTTCCTTCACTTTCCTAGAGTGTTTAGCATGCGTCCCGTCTTGGGTCGATTTGCGACGCATTCGATCTTATGTCATAGACTTTAGCACGATATATGTTATAAACACTAAATCAAAACACTTTCTTCTGAAGACAAAAACAAACCATTATCTTCTCTTCTCATCTCCTTCAATTCATTCTTAAAGGATGCGTCATTTTCGTTCTACCGTAAACAGGTAAACGCGTAAGACTCCCACAATGAGCAACAACACCTAAACTGCTAGAACGTGACCGTTGACGTTGTCCACCTAAAAGACACAAACAAAACCGACCCGGTAAGGTCGAACTACGACTGCTCTAACTTCCTCTCTCCGGTAAGATTGAGGATACGTAGGCACGAGACGCGATGTCTTGGCGATCAAACCTTCCCCCACAAAACCATAGTCCGAACTACGTTGACACTGAATTTCCTGCTCCCGAGGGAATACATAGGCCTAGGACGGCGATATTCTATCGAGTCACTTTTTTCTTTTGTTTTCCCTTTTCTCCCGTTCGAGTTTCCAGTTAGCAGTTGAGTTCCAGATACCTTACACCCTTTGATCGATAACAACAAGCGTGGATCCCATCGAGTACGATGGACGCGAGGGGGTGCTAATACCTACCTCTCGCGTAACCGACTCCCGAACCTAGGCGATGGTTGCGACGACCATTCCTTTCCCATTGTTGAGGTTTTCTTCGATCGTTTTCTTTCCCTGCGTCGGGATAAATAACGTTCGGTGGCGAATTTTTTGTTCTTTTCCGCCAGTTGATTTTCGCAGATGCGGCATCTTGCGACGACCATGATCTTGTTTTTTAATTGATGAAATTGGTGTTTGATTACTGATATTTGATGTGAATTTCGTGTGTATTTGATTACTTGATCATTTGGATGTTTGATTAAGTCATTTGCTGCTGAAAAGTGCTTTTGAAACTTGATTTTCTGCTACTGGTACAAGTGCAAATTCGTTAATCGATTAACCAGTGTAATTTTGTTGTTTTTTGGCTGTTAATCGATTAACCAAATTGCACTGCAATTGGTTTATCGATTAACACTGATGCAGTGTGATTTTTATACATTTTTGAGCATGTTTCGATTCCGTTCCACTTTTAATCTTCATGAATTGATATGATGCCTATCTGTGAACTGTTTTGATGCTGTTGCCCCTCACACCATTGTATGAACACGATTTTTCGACACGCGATATTTGGTTTTCATTGATGAATATTCATTGCTTGCGTTGTTGCTTTCTTGATACGATGAATGTGTTGCACACACTTTTTGACCATGTTGATTGTGGATTATTGATTACGTTACTGGAGGTGTGGTGCACATGCTTGTTTCCTTTCAATTCCGTGGAATGCATGCTTGAGTTAATTGTTCAAATGTCAAATGATGTGCACCCTTTCATGATGTCTTCAAAGATTGTTTACCATAGGTTGTGGTGTGATTTTGATCATGATTGATTGAAAAGTGTGAAATTTTTTATGCATGTTCGTTATGCCATATTTGAATCATATTCGAACGCATGCTATGCTGTTAATCCACTGTTGTCCCTTTGTATGTGAGCTGTTGTATGTGCTGCTGTTTGCTTTTTACGCCTACTTTGTGCTGAAAGCGTGGGCTGTTGAATGGTGTTTGGTGTGTTGGCTGGTTTTTACCGCAGTGCAGGTGCTGGAGCACTGTTGTAGCTGCTGTTTTTGGTTTATTTTCTTTGTTTCTGTTCATTTTTGCATGTTCCTTTAGGATTCCCTAGTCCAACTTTATCTTCGATTAAGCTTGGAGTAGGATAGACATTAGGATTCAATCTTTGCATGCTAACATTATGTAGAATTCCCCTTCTTACCTCAACTATAGGGCCACCATTGCATGTTAACATTAGGACCTAGTCTCCCTTAGTGTTTTCTTTTCCACTTTGAGTCTTCTTCTCTCAACTCATAACAAGTATAAAACACTTAATAAAGGCAACGAGCATTGTGCGCCATAAGCCTTAAGTACATGGGAAATGAAGAATGGGGGGTTTCCCTTCATTTTTCTAGAGTGTTTAGCGGACGTCCCCTCATGGGTCGATTTGCGACGCATTCGGTCCTATGTCATAGACTTTATTGCAATGCGAGTTTCAAACTAACTTCAATCCACTTCTGTCTAAAAAACACAAAACAAGTTCAAATCTTTTTTTATCCTTCGTGATTGTTGGGTTTTAAATCATTTTCAGAAAAGAGCACGTTACTTTCGTTCAGTCGCAAACAGGCATCGACCCTAACTGCCGGACGCGAACCTAACGTCGCTCATAAAAAACAATTAACCATTGTGGTCGTTACCATGAACTACGGACGCTCTGATTTCTTCTCTCTGGTTAGATTGAGGATACGTAGGCACAAGACGGCGATGTCTCGGCGAGCAACCTTCCCCCCATCTACACGTAGTCCTCCGAACTACGTTGACTCTGACTTTCCCATTGCACGAGGGAATACGTAGGCCTAGGACGACGATGTCCTATCGAGTCTCTTTTTCCCTTTTTGTTTTCTGTTTCTGTTTAGTAGTAGGCTTTAGATAACTCACCCTTTGATTATACAATAAGCGTGGATCCCATCGAGTATGATGGACGCGTGGGGGTGCTAATACCTTCCCCTCGCGTAACCGACTCCCGAGCCCGGACTATGGTTGCGATGACCATGTCTTCTCCCTCTCTAGGTTTTTTCGATCGTTTCCTTTCCCTGCGTCGGGATAAATAACATTCGGTGGCGACTCTTCTGTTCTGTTTCCGCTGGTTGTTTTTCGCAGTTGCGACACATTGGCATAAAATTCTCTCACAATCTCATAGTTCAAATCTGTTGGAAGGGTCAACAGCTTGTGCTAGTTCTTGACTTCTATCAAAGCAAGGCATCCCCTGTAATTCCCTAGAGGGTTGATGTTAAATTTCCTCTCTGACAATACGTTCCTATTAGAAATAAGTAAATGGTCTCGTTGTCAGGTTGCCCAAGAGAAAGTTGTGTGAGTGCAAAGTGTCCTAAGCTAGGCAAAGAAAAATAAGAGTCCAAATCCAAGTCTCCTTTCGCTAGGGTAAAGTACAAGGTCCAAAATGTCCAAGATACTCCAAGTCATGGAAAGGTCAATCACAATCCACAATCCATTCTATGCGTTCAAACATGTTAGAGAAATAACAAAAAGTTATTCTCCTAAAACATGCAACACGATGATAAAATAGATGAAGGAAAAAGTAGAATCAAGCTCAAGTCCTCACAATAGGCTCATCTATCATCAAGAGATTCAAAATATGATCAACCAAGGGCAACCTATTAATACCTCAAAGTGTCAAGAATGATCCAATGATCATTATCAACAAGTTTGAAGTATTGAAAACTCAATCAGCCTAAGCCTAGGGATCATTACTCAATGATGCTTAAGATTTCATCAACTCCAAAATGATCACAAATGGTAAAAAGCAAAAGTAAACAAAAATAATAATAATAAAAAAAAAAGAATTACAAAGATTGTAAAAAGTGAAAATATAGTGTTAAATAAAAAATATTGCTAGAAATTTTTAGAAGAAACAAACTAAAATGATAAACTAAAAAAACAAAGGGTAAAATACAGTTTTGGTCCCCCTGTTTGTCAAAATTCACGGTTTTGGTCCCCCCATTTTGTTTTTTAACAGTTTTGGTCCCCCACCCCTCACTATTCATGTACTGTTCATGTACGGACATGTACTGTTCATGTACGGACCAGGTACTGTTCATCACTTTTTTGGGCCAAAATTGGAGTGAGGGACCAAAACTGTTAAAAAACAAAATAGGGGGACCAAAACCGTGAATTTTGACAAACAGTGGGACCAAAACTGTATTTTAGCCAAAAACAAATAAAAAGTAAATAAAGAGAAAGAGAAAGAGGGGGTGCAGGGTTGTGTATGTGTGCAAGTAGTGAATCTGTCTGGGTTGGGCAAAACAAAGCCCAAGACAAACAAAGAGAAGGTCAGGAGTGTGTGAACCGTGTACAGGGAGGTGCAGAAAGTGAATACAATAGGCTGAGCCTAATGTGCAACTAATGTAGGGTTCAAAAAGAGAAAATACTCAGCCATCACTTGTAAAGTTGCATCACGTGTTCTTTTATTTCCATTCACAGCACCGGAAAAACAAACTACGCAACGGCGGCGGCGGCGGAGCACCTACCATCAAAATAGTTACATGACCTCGATCGTCTCTTTCACCTTATTTCAAATCTCACCCTGATTTCTTCTAATCTTTCAACAAACACAAACACCGAATCTCTACAAATCTGCAACGAAATCAAAAACGAAGGATCAATCACCTTCGAATAACACCTCAACAGCAGTGATGAAAGAATAATCAAAGGCGAAGTCTGAGTAGTGCAGGTACGTTCTTGTAACGAAATCTTCTTCCAACCCGTCTTCAATTTCCGTTATCTCGTGATTGTTGTGTGTTGTTCTGAAGTTGTGTCTTTTGTTAAGGTTTTTGAGAATTTGAGCAGGATTTATTTTGTGTGAAAAAATGAAGTGTACGTGAACATTAAAGCGTGAAGGGTGAAGAAGGTGCAATGAGCTTTGTTTTGGATTGTAACTTATGTGGTACTTGTATTGGACTCATTTTGTATGTTGTAGCAATTCATTCTTGGGCCTTGTTTGTTACTTGCACCATATATTTGCTTAAACAATACCTTGATTTTACAATTGATATGCTTGTATTTGTTTCATGAATGATGATAATAGCATGAACCCGAATCAAACCACCAATTGTGCATCACTTTTGTACTTGAAACAAGCTTGAATCATGTTGCCAAAATGATGGAGAATGGGTTTTGTTTAAGGCACCTTTGGTTGAACTTCGAATGGCATTGAAATTACTTGGAATTTGATTGAAAATGGCATGCAATTAACATCCTAAACCAAACTTGAATTTGAACTTGAATGGATGGTAAAGCCTTAAACTTGTTTGAATGATAAAACCTTGAATAATGAAACTGTAAATAATGGTGGAAATCTTAGATAATGCTTAATGACAAAAAGATGCTGGCGACACTTGAAATTGATCTTAGAACCAAAGTAGAACCATTTTGAAATCACATTTGAATCAATCTTGCAAAAGAATTTGGATATGAGTAGTACATATCTTGCCACTCAAACCATCATGAGCCACAATCCACATTCTTTGACAATGTTATGACCAAAATGAATATGCCTTGAGGAATGAATCCAAAAATGAAACAAACTTGCACTCGTGGCCACTTGAATCATAAGGTACTTGATTTTTGAGCCAGAACCCTAATTGAGCAAATGCTTGATCACCTGATGATTTCCAACACCAAACACTTGAGTTTTATTCACACTTGTCTTCAAAATGATCCATAACCTGCCATGACTTGTAAATGAAGCAAAGATCTTGTGTTTGACCAAGATTAAGTCAAACTTTCCTTGAATTTATCCATGAATGAATGATCATTGAATCAATCTCACACACTTGACTTGAGGCAGTGATCCTTCCTTGATACCTCCTTTCCAACCCTAATGAACATAGAGAAAGAAAAGCTTATGCAACATGTTTTGTTATTTATTTTTATTTCTGAATGCATAATGATAAGCTAATGATATGATGCATAAATGATGAAAATGCTAGGGTAAAATTGAGGATATGACAGTTTTCCCTATTTAACTATCTTCAACTAGATGTCAAGAGAGACGTTAATCGTCATGTTATCGCGGTGGAAGATAGGTAATTACTAGAAGATCCGAATTTTTGTCCCTAAACGTAATGATATGATATGCTATGCATGATACTATGAAATGAAAAACAGACTCTGTGGGGATAACCGAAAAGACTGATAATGGAAACTTTATTGAATACAGTAAAGTAAGAAGACTGGCTGGGGAAAACAAAATATTTTTGGAGATCTGTCAGGATGTCAAAGAATATCCAGGAATATTTGGAATGAAAGGAGTTAAACCCTGGAAAGGTAGTAAGGATATCCAACAATGGCATCGGAAGGAACCAAACACAGTTTGAAGGTATATCAATGATATCCAAGAATAGCATTGGACAGAAATACAACAACCTTGGCAAAAACGTCAGTGACATCCAATAATAGCATTGGAGCAGAGCAGAGAGACATTATGGTAAATAGCATTGGAGCGGAGCAGAGAGACATTATGGTAAATATGTCCAAGACACCAAAGAATACCATTGGATGGAAACAAATTTCAACCTTGGGAAAAAACATCAGCGATATCCAAGAATGGCATTGGACGCAAATAGAAACACAACATCCAAGAATGACATTGGATGCTAATAGAAACATGACATCCAAGAATGGCATTAGATGCAAAGGAATCACGACATCCAAGAATGGCATTGGATGAAAGTGAGAAACACGACATCGAAGAATGGCATTGGATGAAAAAGAAACACGACATCCAAGAATGGCATTGGATGAAAGTGAGAAATACAACATCCAAGAATGACATTGGATGGAAGTGAGAAATGCGACATCCAAGAATGGCATTAGATGAAATCGAATCACGACATCCAAGAATGACATTGGATGAAAGAATGGAATTTGATGAAAGGGAAACACGACATCTAAGAATGGCATCCGATGAAAGTGAGAAATACGACATCCAAGAATGGAATTGGACAAAAGTGAGTAACAACATCCAAGAATGGAATTGGATGACAATGAGACATGACATCAAAGAATGGCATTGGATGACAATGAGAAATACAACATCCAAGAATGGCATTGGATGAAAAACATCACGACATCCAAGAAAGGCATTGGATGAAAAAGTAACCGACAGAGACATTCAAGAATGGCATTGGATGAAAGAAATAAATAGACAGCGACATCCAAGAATAACATTGGATGAAAGATAGAAATAGACAGCAACATTCAAGAATAACATTAGATGAAGGAAAGAAATAGATAGAGACGTCCAAGAATAGTATTGGTTGGAAAGAAGAAACAGACAAAAACATCCAAGAATAGCATTAGATGGGAGAAAGAAACAGACAGACATATATCTGTTTTGGTAAGTGCCAACTTAGTTGAACTTTGACCACAAAGTAAGACGTTGATAGTAACAAAATCTCGGGAAATTCGAATGAACGCGAAACACACTTCGAGCTATGCATGATATTGAATTGTGTATGATATATGAATGATCAATGTATGACATGCAAATGCTTATGGAAATTGGATTAGACTCTTTTGGGAGGTAAGGTTGGAAAAATGATTCCGCAACACAGGGAACTCTGCCTTCAAAAGATGTATTGAACACAACTTCTGTCACATTTGGTAGAAGTATCAGGATGATGATCCTTTTGGGAGGGACTGGTGAGCTTGATTTGGGATTTTTTGAAGTAGACTTCCCTAGACTGACTGATTTCTTGGAATGACTGCTTTACTGTGTCCTGGAAATGCTTGCCCCAGCATGAGTCTTGGAGAGATTTTCTCTAAATAACTGGGTCTTTGACTATGATACACCCCTGATAGGATCAATGGTCAAGTTTTTCAATTGTTTGAACTTCCTTGATGATGAGTACTTACTTGCAAATAAAATTGTTCATTCGAAAATGGTAATTTTAATGTGATGCTCATGCAATTTTTGAAATAAAAATAAAGATTGGAATGATATTGTTAATGTATAGAAAATGGATCACTGGTCAAAATGCAATATTAGACATTCAAAGTGAAAGATAAAATGAAGGTATGATAGCAAAACAAATGATTAGCAAAGTTTTTTGGAGTCAGTTTACACAACCTTGTTGTAGTATGCTTTCAAAACAAACCTATACTTAATTAGGTCTTTTGAGGGTTGTAACGTGGTCTGGTTCACGATTTTTTGAAACAAAGGATATAAGGCTCAAACTTTAATTTTTAACCAACCCATTTTCCATGATGATCTTCAGTCCTACGTTCAACTAATTCAACCTATGCATTCAAGTTCCAAGAGATTTGGAATTCCACTGATGATGATGGCTCAAAAGCCAAAGGATTTTTGAGATAGCAGTCACTTCTCCCTTTTTGATAGTCAAAACATTCTCTTTTTTTTTCAAGAATTTCAATGACCCCTTTGATTTTGATATGATGGTCAACTCATTTACAACTTTATTGAATTTTGTTATCCCTAATTTTTGCTTGGATTGCTTCTTTGAAGCTTTCAGCCCACCGAGATACCCTGATTTTTGCGTAAGTCACCTTTTTAGGTTTTGACTTTGCGGGCTTTTTCTTTTTTTGATCTGGGAAGATAGTGACTGCCTTTGATGAGAACAACCGCTGGTTTCTTAAACACATCTTTGATGTATGCGAAGGAAAGGTCGTGCTTGAATCCTTTATTGAAAGGTGCATAAAATGATTCTCTAGAATTTGAATGCACATCCAAATTAATTGAGAACTACCCTGGCTCATGTTAAGATTATGGGTGTTTTTGTACAGAAAGAAACCCCAACTTATAGGCTCAAAGGGGTTGACTAGGGATTAACTTCCTTTATTTCTCCAGTGCTTGGGAATTGAAACAATGTCTTACATCGTCAGCAAAGTTTTATTTGAAAGCATACCATTCAGCAACATGGGTATTTCGTTTTCGTCATCCTCCCTTCGACCTTTACTTAAACAACAACTTGGTAAAGAAATATGAATGAGAGAAGCATTGATATATTTTTTGAATTTTGAAAAGGGAAAGCATAAGTATGCACAAATATGAATGTGAATGAATTGATTCTAAATATACAACAATCATTTCGTTAACATTAACATTTAAAAACAAACAAGTTTGAAAACAAATAAACACAATACAAAGAAGGAAATTGCAAATGGAAAGAAAACACGGCTTAGTGACTAATCAACATCGAAGTTGAGCTTTCCTATCTGATCCACTAGCTTTAGGGGGTGACTTGTCATGTTCTGAACCAGTCTTCACTCACTCTATTTTGGAAAAGGATTATTGACAACATTGAGACCAAAACCTGCAAAATCTATCACATATGCCCTAACCAAGTATCGAACTCTAGCTTTCAGTGCAAAATAATTTTCTAAATCACGGCCTGCAGCTCCCTCATAGAACTTGTAGTGGAGGTCGGACCTAAAGCCAGGTGGAAGAGGATTTGGATGAGGAGGTAGAGACCTAGTTGTAACCAAACCTTTATGGACCAAGTAAGGGTATAACGCAATATATGTCACGGGATTAGGTCAAATTAAGTCCTATTCTTGGATTTAGGATTCTGATTTTGGCCACCATTCTGTTGTGGATGAGCCTGAGCTAGTGGAGTATTAACCATGAGAGCAACAGTAGATACACATGGTTGACCATAATGTTGTTGCTTGCGACGAGGTCTCATTTCATAAGAAACAACATTCGTATCGCCCTCTTTATTCTTTTGAACGTTCCTAGAGGACTTTCTTCCACCACTGGAGGATTCAACAACGCGATGCAAAAAGCAAGGATCTTCATAAGTAGCTTGGCCAACGGTATTCACGGGAGGTGGAGGTTCATTGAATGATGGAGCTTGGAATATTGACTAAGCAGATTGGCCAACCATTAGAGCAGTTGTAAAGGCTAGAGAATAGTTCAAGGGCAACACAAATTCTGGTCGAGAAATAGCCGGCTTTTGAGAATGTTGAGGGTCAATAGTAGAACCACTAATTTGAGAGATGTCAGTCCTCTGGGGTTGAGTTACTCTAGCCATCAATGTTTGCATCATTTCCATGAGTTTAATCACGTTTCCTTTCAACTCATCAATGTCTTCCCTAACTCTTTTGTTATGCTGCTCATGATCTTCCATTCCTATTTTGACGTTGGCCCTAGTTCCATACTTGTGTTGAGGAATCAACTTGACGGTAACTCAACAAATCTGAAGATGAGAACGGATGAAAATGAGATTTTTAATAACTTGACTGTATGCATGAAGGAATGCAATGGTATGCAAATAGATGCAATGATATGTCATGCATTATCTCAAGTACAGGGTCTCATAATTCTGAGGTACAGATGGAGGATAAGTCTGATTGCTTTCCAAAAAGGGATCTCATCAAGTAGGATCTAAAGTTAAATAGGAACCCCAAAGTCATGGATCCACATGAATGTTTTTCACCCACAACAACTACATGTCAGACGTTAACTTCATCAAGGGGATCTATTATGGGTGAGGTCTTCATACCGACCCTTACGAGATCTTCATCCTGTGGACCCATACTATGTGACCATCAATCCTATTAGGTCAAGGGTTAAAGCTTCTACAAAGGTCCTTAGAGTCATGGATCCCAATGAAAACATTGATTGCTTATGCCAACATCTTGACGATCGTCAATATCCTAAATAGAATCTACTCTAAGTGAGGTTCTTGTATCGACCCTTACGAGAACAGCTTCTCGGTGGCCCATAATACTCAACCTCATCCTATCTCAAGTTTTCACTCTAGACTTGGGTAGAGAGTCTTTCCCTCATGGTTTGCAGTCAAAGTATATGATCCATATCATAACATAAGAGAGCGACATAATAAATAAGATACAAATATCCACAGTAAAGGCAATAAAGCAAGCAAAGAACAAAGATAAACACCCAAACATGCAAAGATGGCAACAAAGACACGACTTGACTTTCTTAGGGAAAGTCCCCAGCCAAGTCGTCATTTGTCGTACCTCAAAAAATGAGAGACGACCTCGCGATGCATAATCGCATACTCGCTGGGCGGACTTAACAGAGTCGCCATCGAACTTTATTTATTCCCGAAGAAGGAAAGGAAAAATATCGATACAACCCATAAATGAGAAGGATAGGAAAAGATAGGGTATGGTCGTCGCAACCAAAATCGGGTTCAGAAGTCGGTTATGCAAGGGGAAGGTATTAGCGCCCTCACATCCGTTGTACTCAACGGGAACCATCTATGTTGTATAAGCGCGAATAGGTGTCGTTATCTAAAGGTTACTTACTAATAGGGGAAATGGTTAGTTTTTTATTAGGGTGCTCGCCAAGACTTCGCAATCTCGTGCCTATGTATCCTCATAGTGCAATAAAGAAATCAGAGCATTCGTAGTTTGGGGTAAAAAAATGAATGTGTGCTGATTGATTTTTTACCTTGCAAAAAGGGGTTTGAAATATTGCACGGTGGCGAGAAAAAGAGTTTGATGTATTGATGTTGTCTTTAGGTTTTGAAAAGAAATTATTTTTGATTCGAATTGCACTAAAGACAATGGGTAGAGGTGAATATTTCAAACTACCAAGCCAAGCTTCTTGTGTCCAATATACTCAGAGTGAGGGCAGGAAAGCTCCATTATCACTCCTTGTTCACTAGTTAAGGCTCGTGGCGCGCAATCCTAATCATATTTTATAAGTGTTTTTTATTTTATTGAGAAAATACCAATTGACATTGGATAAAGGGTTTTATTAAGAAAATTCCACTTGACGTTGGATTAAGGGTTTGAGAAAGTGGTGAGGTAGATCTTAGTTCCTAAGGATATCTAACTAACAAAACCGCAACCAAAGAAAAGCAGGAAAGTAAAGAAAGTACATCCAAAAGGGGAGAGGGGTACATGAAAAATACAAGGGAAGTATTGCAAGAAGTAAATGGTCTCGTTGTCAGGTAGCCCAAGAGAAAGCCATGTCTGTACAAAGTGTCCTAAGCTAGGCAAAGAAAAATGATAACGAGAAATCATATCATATTTTTAGGCTCATTACACATATGATTCGTCTGTTTTTATTCGAGTTTTATTTGCATTTTACTATGTTTTGTGTGTTTTGCAGTTGACAGCTTCATCTGTCGCAGAATTGAGAGAAAAGCGGAATAAGAGTGAAAGAAGAGAAAAATCCAGCAAGAAAGAAGAAAATCTACACTTTTTCTAATATGGCGTTCGCCATACATCAGCATGCCACGTATTTAAGTGAATCAAGACCATGGCGTTCGCCATGGCTTGGTGGCGCTCGCCATAGTAGCGCAGTTGCAGAATTCAAATTCTGCAACTGTCTTGGGCAGTTATTACAGCCCATTTTTCCCTCCACACAAGAGCACGGCCTGGGCAGTTATCATCTGCACCTTATCTATATATAGGACCCTCTGGTCATGTTCTATGCACCCGATTTTCATGCGGAAGCTCTGTCGAAGTTCTGTTTAGATTTCTAGGCATATATTTACTTTCAAAGCGGAAATTACTCACATCAAGGAATTGTCGCAATTTCATTGTAATTTTCTTTTCTGTTTCTAAGGACGAACTGTTTATTATGTACTGTGCTTCCAATGGAAGGTCGGTGAATGTCGCTTTCTTTATGTTAGCAAATCTGAACCGTATTGCACATGAGACCCATGGTGCTATTCTCCTTAGAGGATTATTCATCATGATTGCATAAGCCATAGGTCTACGTTACCAACTTAGCCGTATCCATGCCTATGGAGGCATGCGTCCCATGCACTTGAATTTTTGTTTTAACCGTGGAATTTTGGCTAACCTAGGACCAGCAGAATTTGAGTTCCTAATTGATAACAAAGTGCTCCACAACTTTACCTTACCTAACCATGAGAGGACCAATGTGCACAATAGGAACTACTGGTTGTATGACCTAGAGGAGCAGAGTGAATCATCTACACCACCTTATAGTCCTCAACCATATGAAGGCCTGATGCCATTTCCCATGTCTCTGGAGCTCGTGTAAGACTATGTTGCTGCCATTGGTGCTCTACAATATCAAGTAGACACTCTTTGGTTTTATGGATGTTGCCAATAAGCAGTTCGACCATTTGTTTCAGCAAGTCCATTCATTCAGTAGGCATTTTTGATAGATGATATATGACATGTACCGATGGAGTTTCGTTGTTTTTATGTTTTAGTTTTTTTTGGTTATTATTGCATTTCATTCCATTGTTGTTCCTAACTTACTGTATCGTCGATTCATCGGCGAAGACATGTTGTTCTTGTTATTGAATTAATGCGATTTCCCTTATGTCATTTATCTTTGTTCATAGTATTTTATGCTTATTTTTACGTTTATGCAATTTTTAATCTCAAAATTTAATTTCTGCAATTAGCTCTTTGTATTATACTTGTTTAATATATTAAAAACAAAAAAAAAATCTGGTTCTGAACATTAAAAAGTGAAATTTGCGCATTCTAGCTTAATGGCGTTCACCATAGCTAGATGGCGTTCGCCATCTGTTCATATTTTCAATTTTCCAACGTTTAAACACATGGCACTCGCCATGTGTTTAATGGT
The DNA here is from genome assembly GCA_022829125.1 of Lathyrus tuberosus. NCBI lineage: Eukaryota > Viridiplantae > Streptophyta > Magnoliopsida > Fabales > Fabaceae > Lathyrus > Lathyrus tuberosus. The sequence continues at coordinate 5,922,300 of JALAZF010000217.1, forward strand.
GTTCTCCATGGAGACGGAATGAGCAGTTTTCCTGTGCGTATTTTGCTATAAATTTTGCGCGGTTTCCAACCTAAACTCCTTTCAAATTCCCATACTTCTCTATAACCACCCAAAATAACTCCCATTAATCATTATCCTAACGCCCAACCATCCATATACCTTTTCTTTCTCTATATAAACCTAAAAATCTCATTCTACATCATCATCACTCCCACTCTCAAACTTTCCTCTTGCTCATTGTTTTTCATCTTCCAAAATCTCTCAATCCTTTTAAAAAATTTCCAGAATGCCTCCTAGAGTTTCTCGTGAAATCGACTACATGGGAATCGAGTTCCCCGAAGGAATCCTTGGTGAGCGTCAACGCACTGTTTTCCACAAGCTTTGCAAGAGGCCTGTTGAAGCCGCACGATAAGCTCATATTGACATTATTCATGCATTAGGGCTGTTTCATAGCATCAACTGGATGCTGACCAATCTCGGATTGTCCTATTTTTTCTCTCTTAACTCCCCCACTTACATTAGATTAACTTATGAATTTTTGAGTTCTTTTTAATATTTGCATGATTTGTCCCGTACCTCTGGCACTGTAAATTTTAGGATGTTCAATTGAGACTATTCATTGTGTCGCGGTGAGAATTGGATATCAAGTTATTAATTAACTTGAATCACAAATCTTAATTCACCACCAATCTTTAATTTATCCAGGGGAAGGGAAAAAGAACGAATAACCCATGAGTATGCAATGCAATGCAAAGCAAAAGAGAATCTAAGGTTCGTGGGTTGGTTATACAAAGGGAAGGTATTAGAACCCTAAGTATCTGTAGTACTCTACAGTAACCTTTTGTTTTATTGTGTTATTTGTTTTGTTTGCTAAGGGTGAAAAGGTAAAGGAAGACCTAAGGTGCTATTCCTAAGTATGCTCGCCAAGACATCGCATCTCGTGCCTACGTATCATGACGGGAATGGAATCAGAGCATTCGTAATTCCCCTCAATAAGGGTAAACAGGGTAAAAAGAAAAGGTTGCTCGCCAAGGATCGATCTTGTGCCTACGTATTCTAAAAAAGAACTTTGAGAAATCAGAGCGTCCGTAGTTCGGACTACTACGGATAAAAAGCAATGTTTGTTGGTTTCAGGAGAAGAGACACGTTGTCATCTTAAGGGGAAAACTCAACTGAATCACCACAAACATGCGAAAGATGGATCTTTGCTTCACATTAAGAGAATGGCTCTAACTCGGATATCGGATCAACGAGTATGCCTCATACCTCTCTCAAGCGGAAAAGAATCTACAACTTTCTCAATTATGTCATGGGGTGGGAGAATTACATCTCAACTAAGGATGACTCATGTCTAATCTCTCTTGGGAGAAAAGGGGGGACTAACTGTAAGTTGTCTAAGGTTGAACATCCTAAGGAAAACTCTCCTAAGGGAAACTACCTAAGAGGTATTTGTCTAAAGTTAAGAATCTAAGTATGTACATCCTAAGGTAATCAACCTATAGGGCAAACAAGGATCAAGAATAGAGGTAAGATGCAAATGAATAAAATGCAATGTATGACTGTATAGTCACAATAAGTCCTTCCCTTGGACTCAAATAGGAAATCAGAAAAATTCAAGAGCCACAAAAGAATATCAAACAAAGTAGGCGTCATGAAAATATTATACAGTGAACAAACAGCAAAATATCAAATGTCAGATTCATGGAAAAATAACAGCATATATACACAGTGAGAATCAAGGCACGTAATTAACTTGCAAGGTAAGACATCAAGGATAGCCATCAATTAAGCAGGACAAAATGTCAAAAATTAATCGATGAAAATCGGGCCCAAAACAAAGAGGCAAATAATCACCGAAAATAAAATCGGGCCACAAAAGAATTATTAATCAAATTAAATATTAATATTTAATAAGAACAATTAATAATTAAATTATTCAATATTAAATAAAAATATTTAAAATAATTAATATATATATATATATATATATATATATATATATATATATATATAAACCAAACGAAAAAAAATTATATAAGGATTTAATTGAAATGCACTGACAGTGTAAAAGGATTTTACAATGTCAGTTAACTATAACCGTTGGATGTAAAGAGAAGTTTGACTTTTAATTTTAATAATCTCTAAAGTACCCCAAACGGATGACAGTGATGTATTGACAGTGTAAAACTTTTTACACTATCAGTGCATAGTAATTAATCTCATTATATAAATATGTGTAACCTACCGTACTATGTAATATAAAAGTGTATATATACTTATTCAGGAAAACAAAACATGTATAACTCCCTTTTTTTAAAACAAACGTATATAACCCTCTTTTCTTTAAAAAAGGACAGCATGTTTATAACTTAAGAAATTAAAATGTATATAACTTATATGGAACTCATTAACCGGAAAAGAAATTAACAATATAATGTGTGTATAAAAACCTTATGACAGAAGGTAACATTGCCAATAGAACTCAATCCAAACCATCACTAGGTATATATATGTGAATTTCAAAGCAGTGGTCTGGTCCATGCATATATAAGACTCATAACATTAACAAAAAGAATAAACAATTGATAACCACACACAAACAATACACAAAATGACATATGCACATTAAAACTAAAAGGAAGAAACAAAACGCACCGAGTTATTTACTTCTGATCTGTACGAAAACCGTGATTTCTTGAGACACAAGGGTGGAAGAATGGAACAACAACTTGAACTTCGAGCAAGCCGAATCTTGACGTTGTGTTGCTACGTGAAGAAGGTTGATGAAGGTCGTCGATGGAGGTTTTCTAGTTTGTTGCTGCGAGAATGGCGACGGACGAAAACATGAGAGGAGGCTGAATATGAATGAAGAAGGAGGTTATGTGGTGTGCGGCTGTGGATGAAGGATGAGGCCGAGGCTGATGTTTGCGGTGCGATGTTGAGGAACGACAAAGATGTTATTGAAAGTAACGGCCGACGGTGCAACAAGGTCGAACGTGGAGGTGATCTGTGGCTTGTACGGTTGACGGTTAGGAAGCGAGACAGAAGTAGAGGTGTTGAGAAAGTGTTTTTTTGTGAATAAGAAATGGGAAGAAATGGTTGTTCTGTTGTTGTGTGTTGAAGGAGAAAGATAGTGAATGGATTAGTGATGGAATCTCACATGAATGATGATATTGTTAACGTTTTTAGTTTAAGGTTGTGGTGGAAAATGATTTGTAGTTGAGGACTAATGGTTATGATCTTCATGGGACAGAGGGACGTGTTTATTGTAGGTGTGGTACAAAGTTGATGGTATTGTGTCTCTGTTACATGGTTTGTGAAAGGTGATGACAGAAACGAGGTTTGAATGGTATTGAATATATTGGAAGTTTGTGGAGTGGGGGAGAAAAAGCCATGCGTTTTTCTTTTTGAATATGTGCAGGATCTTTTTAAGTGGTGGTGAGATAAATGGCTCCTTTTCCAAAATCTCAGAATATGTGAGGGGAAGTATATGTTTTGGATTTTTATGTGAAAGAAAAAGAAAGGGAGTGGGGACCATGCGCAGGTTTTGGTGAGAGAAAGAGAAATGTGTTTTCATGATTTCCTAGCAGGTTGTGTTTCACCAAGATTAGAAAAAAATAAAATAAACTTTAACAAACTTGCTTATTAAGTTTTTACTAAAAGAGAAAACTAACAAAATTTAAAATATATAAAAATGAAAAAGGATAAATGAAATGAAATAAAATATTTAAAATTAAATTAAATTAAAAAAATCTAATTAAATTCAAATTAAATTATTTAACTAACAATAAAAAAAATGAGACTGATTAAAAATGAATAATTGGACCAATATCAACAGGCTCAGAAAAATAAAAAAAATACGCCAAAATGATTAGCACAAGATATACTCATTGAAAAAAAATACAGCGTTTGGTCAAATTTCAAAATAAATTTTTCGCACTAAAACAGCATAAACTATCCAGAAATGCGATCGAAAAGTAGTCGCAAACCTAGAGGAGGAAACTGTTAACAGGGACTATGCTGCGACTATGGGGTTTTCACCACAGACTGGCCCCCGTGCCAATGTTGATATCCTAGGGCCTAGTCACCGAGCACACACTGCACCCACTTTTTCTAACCAATTTTCAGGTATATACCAGCCTCGTGAGGAGTACGATTACATCGCCATCCAGAGCAGCCTGGATGACATCTTGTCCGAGCTACGGCTTCGGAATGACAGGGAGGCGGAGCGTTATTTACTACTTCATAGTTTGGAGCGTCAGCAGGAGGACCTCAGAGTTGCTTTGGATCGTGCCAACCAGCAGCAGGTTGACTTGGCCGACTGGATAGAGCATGATATGGCAGATCTGACTGAGCAGATGGAGGGCATGAGGATGGAGGCTACTTCTTTGAGAGAGCTTGTGCAACACATTCCTAACCCTGCCCTTGGCAGAGGATTTAGACGTCATCGCGGCCAAGGCCGCAACCACTGATTTCACCAGGTTTTCCCACTCCTTTTTCACCTTGTACTAAAACATTGGGGACAATGTTTAGTTCAAGTATGGGGGAGGAGCTTTATTGCTTTGTTTTTAGTTTTCCGTTATTTTTATGTCTTTTTGGTTAATTTATTTCTGTTTTAGTTTTGTCAAGTCTTTTATGCATCAATTGAGTCCTATTGTATGCTATCTTTTTCTTTTGTTAGATAATTCACCTAAGATTGATAAAAAGTTGACCCCAACGAAAAAAAATTCATCCGATTCAACATCATGACACTTTTCACTTATAGGCTATGGTAATTAGACTTGGGAAAGTCTTGATATCGTCGGTACCATTTTGCACTCTAGCCTCCCTAAGTATGCGACACCGATCTAAATAACCATTATGCCGAGACCTTGATTTCCGAGTTTATGTAGTAGTCTCTTGAGTAGTTTATGTTAGCGGTCATCACCATCCTAATGTACACGCTAAGTAATGAATCAATGCAAATATGTGGTGATCTCGAAAAATAATAATAATTTGAATTAAGTTATTTTATAGAAAAGTGAATGAAAGGATTCGTTTCCCTCTACGTTAGGTAAACCTAACCCGACCATTTAGCCCAACGGATCGGATTTTTGAAATTAAAAAAGAACAGAAAAAGAAAAGAAGAAAAAGAGAAAAAAGTTGAATACCGCGATCATAAACACTAACAGGTTCACTTACCATGCGAGTGCGAGGATAACAGGCTTAATGTGATCGTGTGAGAATGAAAGAGAGGGAAAAAGAAACAAGGAATGTAGGTCGAGTTATAATGGTATAATATGGATTAGCATCGCATAGGGGGGAGTTTTTGTCCGCAAGTGCGGATATGTGACATTACGATATCCTTGTTGTCAAAGTCTAGTACCTATCTTTGAACATTAGCCTAATAGTTGTGTATCGTTTTAAAGTCGCATCGTGCTTTCGGTTCGGATACTGCACCTACTGTTTTTACATGTGTTGGGAGTTTGCTTGAGGACAAGCAAAAGTCTTAGTGTGGGGGAGTTTGATAACGAGAAATCGTATTGTATTTTTAGGCTCATTGCGCATATGATTCGTCTGGTTTTTTTCGAGTTTTATTTGAATTTTACTATGTTTTGTGTGTTTTGCAGTTGACAGCTTCATCTGTTGCGGAATCGGGAGAAAAGCGGAATAAGAGTGAAAGAAGAGAAAAATCCAGCAACAAATAAGAAAATCTACACTTTTGCTGATATGGCATTCGCTATACATCAGCATCCCACGTATTTAAGTGAATCACGACCATCGGCGTTCGCCATGGCCTGGTGGCGCTCGCCATAGCAGCGCACTTGCAGAATTCAAATTCTGCAACTGTCTTGGGCAGTTATTTCAGCCCACTTCCCCCCCCCCCCCCCCCCCCCCAACTCAAGAGAACGACCTGGGCAGTTTTCATCTGGACTTTCTCTATACATAGAACCCTATGGTCATGTTCCATGCACCCGATATTCACGCGGATGCTCTGTCGAAATTCCGTTTAGATTTCTAGGCATATATTTACTTTCAAAGCGGAAATTACTCACATCGAGGAATTGTCGCAATTTCATTGTAATTTTATTTTCGTTGCAGTATTTTGGATTCCGATCAAGCCTGCCGGCATTATTTGCAATACAATTCCGTATTTTTACTTTACAGGTTATTTCTTTATTTTACTTTGTATTTAAATTTACTTTATTTTGTATGCAACGTGAGTTTTGATATCAATTACCGTTAATATGTTTGCAATAAAAAATACCATGTCTTGTTAAATTTATTTGAGTTCGACATATGAGGACCGTCATTACCGACGAGACTCCGTAGAAAACTTAGGTGCGAAATTATTTGAATTTATGATAGTTTTGGTATTTGTTTCCAATTTTTATGTCTTATTATTCCGACACAAGAGTGAGGAATATACTAAGTTCGGATTGATAGCGCGAGAGTGTGAGGGAAGAATTGATAATGGAAACTAGGCATCGATCCTAAAAACAGCGAGAGCGCTTTAGGTATCGTTTAGAATTTCATTAACTTTCAAAATACGCTTTTCAATTAAAATGGGTAAGCGACAGCAAAATCCTGTGGTTGAAAGGTGCGGTTCTTGTCGATAGCACGAGAGTGTGAGACAGAGTCTTTAAGTTAGTACTTTCTACAGAAGAAGTTCAATCGTAATTAGCACCCGACTTCTACAAGTCCTTTAGGTACGCAAAATCCATAATCCGGACTCGTTTTTATTGTTATTTCTTAAAACATATAGAATTAGTAATTCTTTCTTTCCGTTTAAAACCTGTTAATCCTCAGCCTTAGCTTTACACTGCAATAATAGATTGCATTAGTTTGATTATCCCTTCCCTGTGGGTTTGACAACCTTATTTAAAACTACGCGAACAACTTTATACTTGCAGTCTTTATTCGACGAACACGTTAGTGTGCTCGAAGCGCATCAAAAAATAAGAGTCTAAATCCAAGTCTCCTTTTTCTAGGGTCAAGTACAAGGTCCAAAATGTCCAAGATACTCCAAGTCATGCAAAGGTCAATCACATTCCATAATCCATTCTTTAGGTCACCATTAGAGAATCATATTTTTGGTCTTTTCATTTTATCATGTTTTTGTTCTTTTTTATAAGATGAAGAATAAAAATCAAAGAAGAAGAAAATGACATAAAGTAAGGGCATGAATGATAAATGAGAAATGAAATAAATTGCGGAAATTAAATGACGAGAAGATAAATTGCAAGAATTAAAGTTCGATAATGTAAAAAGTTAGAAGTTAGAAGTTAGTAGTTAGTGATTGAATGATCGATTACTCGCATCGGGACAATTTAGCGCTATGTTAAGCAATTGTAAGTGGACTTATGTAGAAGCCACATCTATCTGAGACCGGTCAATAAGAATCTATGCGTTCAAACATGTTAGAGAAATAACACAAAGTTATTCTCCTAAAACATGCAATACAATGAGAAAATAGATGAAGGAAAAAGTAGAATCAAGATCAAGTCCTCACAATGGGCTCATCTATCATCAAGAGATTCAAAATATGATCAACCAAGGACAACCTATTAATACCTCAAAGTGTCAAGAATGATCAAATGATCATTCATCAACAAATTTGAAGTATTGAAGATTCAATCAGCCTAGGGGTCATTACTCAATGATGCTTAAGATTTCATCAACCAAAATGATCACAAATGTTAAAAAGCAAAAGTAAATAATAATAATAATAATAATAATAATAATAATAATAATAATAATAATAATAATAATAATAATAATAATAAAAAGAATTACAACGATTTTAAAAAGTGAAATTATAGTGTTAAATAAAAAATATTACTAAAATTTTTTAGAAAAAATAAACTAAAATGTTAAACTAAAAAAACAAATAAAAAGAAAATAAAGAGAAAGAGAAAGAGGGGGTGTGGGCTTGTGTATGTGTGCAAGTAGTGAATCTTCCTGGGTTCGGCAACACAAACCCCAAAACAAACAAGGAGAAGGCCAGGAGTGTGTGAACCATGTACACGGCGGTACAGAAAGTAAATAGAATGGGTTAAGCCCTAACCATCACAATAGTTACATGACCTCGATCGTCACTTTCACCTTATTCCAAATCTCACACCAATTTCTTCTAATCTTTCATCAAACACACACCAAATCTCTACAAATCCGCAATGAAATCAAAAGCTAAAGAGCAAGCTCCTTCGAATAACACCACCTCAACAGCAGTGATTGAAGAATAATCAAAGGCGAAGTCTGAGTAGTGCAGGTACATCCTTGTAATGAAATCTTCTTTCACCCCTTCTTCAATTTTCGTTATCTCGTGATTGTTGTACGTTGTTCTGAACGTGTGTCTTTTGTTATGGTTGTTGAGAATTAGAGAAGGGTTTATTTTGTGTGTAAAAATGAAGTGTACGTGAACATTGGAGTATGAATAGTGAAGATGGTGCAATGTGCTTTTTCGTGCATGAAGAAGAGCCACTGCATAAAGTGAATTTTACATGAAATTTTAGTGTAAGAAGGGTAAATTAGAAACTTGCTAGTGATTTTTTGTTATCAAAATTTTTTTGGATTTGTATTGATGTGCCTCCACATTGTATAGATGTGTTTTTTGAATCATGTGTATGCTGGTTTATTTTTCCTTGGTTTGATCTTGGATTCCGTTTGCCCTGTTGTATTATTTTTCCTTATATTGCAACTTTTTTTTGTGGATTGTAACTTGTATGGTACTTTTATTGGACTCATTTTGTATGTTGTAGCAATTCATTCTTGGGCCTTGTTTGTTACTTGCACCATAGATTTTCTTGAACAATACCTTAATTTTACAATTGATATGTCTCGTTTTTGTTTCATGAATGATGATGATAGCATAAACCCGAATCAAACCACCAATTGTGCACCACTTGTGTACTTGAAACAATCTTGAATCATGTTGCCAAAATGATGGAGAATGGGTGGTGTTTGAAGCACCTTTGGTTGAACTTTGAATGGCATGACAATTACATGGAATTTGAATGAAAATGGCATAATTTAACATCCTAAACCAAAATTGAATTTGAACTTATGGTAAAGCCTCGAACTTGTTTGAATGATAAAATCTTGAATAATGAAACGTTGAATAATGGTGGAAATCTTGGATAATGCTTAATGACAAAAAATGTTGGTCTGATAAACTTGCTAAGAGTAAGATTAGATCTAGGGTTGCATCAAAATAAAAACATAAAACAACTTTAATTTTTTTCATTGAAAGAGAAGCTAATACAAGGTACCCTTATATACTTAGGGTTACTTAAAAGAAAGGGCTTAATAGCTAAAAACAAACGGCAAGACTTAAAAACAAGGCCCAAGTAAAAATTACTGATTACACTCTCATTTAATGAGTGTAAAAATCCTTAAGTCAAAGTGGCATTTTTCTCACTCTTTTGAACAACACGTTGGACTTCTTATCAATACTATGGGACCCAAAAAGAACCTTGTCCACAAGGTTCACATTCTGATTGGGTTGGGCCAAAAATTCAGTAGTGGGTCGGAATTGATGAGGTGTGATAGTTGTATGTGGACGCAAGGGAAATGGACCGTTGGAATTGAAGGGAGTGGGGGGAAAATTGAATTTGGGAATCAATTTAGCATTGGGAATGAGGTGTTGTGTAGGTATCGAGGTGTGCAGCAGATTAGGCGAGGGAGCAGACCTAGGGAAGTGTGTGTGAGTGACTTGGGAAATGGAAGGAGATAAAGTAACAAATTTTGTTGGATTTTGTTGGGATAGTGGGATTCGAAGGGATAAGGGGGGACCTGGCATGTGAGCTGGGGTGGATTGGGGGGAAAAGGTGGATGACACGTGGCAGCATCAAGGGGGACAAAAAAGTTTTGATTTGATGTAAGGGTGAATGGGGCTGCAACGTGGGCTAGTGGTATTCTTTGGGAGAGAGAGTTAAAGGCATTGAGTGGTCACGCAGAAGTGGTACATCCTCTTCAGTTTGCAAAGTCTTTGACATTTTTTTTTTCTGAAAACTCTCTTCTTGCTCTTCAGTTTGCAAAGGCTTTGGCATTTTTTTTTCTGAGAACTCTCTTCGTGTTTCTTTTCTAAGTTCAAGTCAGTACCAAAAACACTTTTAGTTTGGGCATCCAAGTCTAAATTGTACGAAAGAGATGTTGTCTCCTTTCCTATTTCTTCCTTTGTAAAATCTTCAACATCATCATCTTCCACATGATCGGTGCTTGCATGTTCAACCGTCGCCTCTAGAGTAGGGTCGCAGTCACCATAATAAGGTCGGAGAAGAGATACATGCACTACTGGATGAATACGAGAGGTAGAAGGCAGATCTAGTTCATAAGCGACCTTACCAACTTGTTTAATGATGGAGTATGGACCGTAAAAACACTTGGAGAGTTTCACGGAAAGTCGTTTAGACACCGTTTACTGACAATATGGTTGCAGTCAAAGGAGGACTTTGTCACCTAATTAAAAGGTATAGTCAGATCTCTTCTTATTAGCTTGCTCTTCCATCTGTTTTCGATTGTGGTTGAGATTTTGTTTCAAAAGTTGAAGTGTTTCATGTCTGTGTTGCAGTGTGGTGTCCAAATCGTCGACTGATGTTGACCTAGCGATGTAATCAGGAATAGAAGGTGTGAACGGAGTCATCTTGATTGCGGAGTGGAAGGAGGTGTTAAACCAAAACTCGATGAGGTAAAGGAACTTATACCGAAGTCATGGCTGATCACTCACAAAGCAATGAAGATACGTCTCAAGGCAACAGTTTACGACTTCTGTTTGGCCGTCGGTTTCAGGATGGTAAGCAGTACTGAATTTAAGTTCTGTTCCTTGTAATTTGAAAAGTTCTTTCCAAAATGTACTTAGGAAAAGAGGATCTATGTCTGATACAATCGATTTTGGAATGCCAGGTAGTCTACAGATTTCCATGGAGAAGCGAGTAGCAAGGTTCGGGGTTGTAAACTTCGTTGGAAGAGCAATAAAGTGAACATATTTGGTCAATCGATCACAGATGACCCATATGACAGTGTGGCCGAAGGAGTTTGGCAAGTGCGTGATGAAGTCCATACTAAGGTCTTCCCAAACTTGTTGTGGCACTGGTAAGGGTTGTGTCATACCCCAAATTTTGACCACCAAGATTTCCCATCATTGTGCAAGTCATCATCACAATATGGATGTACCTTCATGCATCATCAATCTCCTCAAAGAGGGTTGAGCATTCACCGCAATCAAGAATTAGGGTTTTAAGCCCTCTTAGAGCACTTAGACAAAGGATCAATCAAGAAATGACATGATCTTCAATTTGTGGAACCTTTCAAACACCTATAAAGGATTAAGAGGACTCCCACATCAATAATCAAGCACAAAGTTGCAACATTCCAAGTGGATCAAGCCTCAAGATCGCCAGTGTCACCAAATTAGGGTTTTGGTCGAATGAGGCCTCCAGATGAAAATTTTCATCTGGGCATGAGCCAATGCTTCAAAGCATAACCCAAGATACTCCAAGGGACCTCATAGACCCAATCATCAAGTCAATTTAACCTCAGGGGATGCATTTACGAAAAATCAGGGATTAGGGTTTCTTGACCTAATTTACCCCTAAGTTGACTTTTGGGACAAAGCATGAGCTAAGACCTCAAGACATGATTTGAGGGCCCCAAATATACCACATTGATCCATTTGCAACAATGGATTTACCCAAGAAGCTTGGTTCACAAGTTTCAATTTCCTCAGGATCACAATTAGGGTTTTGAAGAAAAAGTCAGTTGTACCTTTGACTTTTGACCAAGACATGCTCCCAAACCTTGGGACATGATTCAATACACCCTATAACACCTATGGAATCCATCCATTATGTTTGATTTAGGTCAAGGACTTGATTTCACAAAGGATCGCACAATTTGGATTTCGTCCGATAAAAAGTCAACTGTACACAAAATCAAGTTTGACTTTTTTGGTTTTTTCACAAATATGGTTCCCCTAAGTCAAAAATAATGTTAATGTATGGTATTGATCATCATTCATTAATAAAAATCAAGAAAAGTGAGATTTCTTGCAAAAGGGGCAACCATGAGAAACCAAAATTTTTCTAAGTTATGATAAGAACAAAAGTGGTTTTGGTACCAACTTCCAAGGATCATAACTTGAGATCCAAGCAACCATTTTGGGTGATCCAAAGCTGGATTTGTAGGTCTTGTTACACTCTAAAAAAGCTTCAAGTACCTCAGACTCCAATTCTTAATGGATTTTGAGTTATGGATTGATCAAAATCACAAAAACATGAAAATGACACTTTTTCCAACACTTAGTGAAAATCTGCCTAAGTTACCAGCCCTGAACATCAATGTTCATGGAGTTTTTTCAGTTGGATCCAAATAGTTTCAAAACAAACTATGATCACACATGTTTTGTATCATATGAGGGCTTTCTAAAAAGCACAAGAGCCTTCCATAACTCAACATGAGCAGGGAGATATGAATCCCTCAAAATCACCATTTCCAACTGTCCTAGGCAAGGCAGAATTTGGTGTTTTGCTCTATTTGACAAATTTGGACAACTCTAAGCTTTGTCATCCATTTGGACACATCTGAGGATAAAACCAAAGGAGAATGATCTGATCCCCAAGCCTCCAAAGTCCAAGAATCTACATTTAGGCATAACAAACCTAAAAAAGCTAAAAAGCTGCCAAGACTCCTATTTTGTTTACAAGCATTCAATGGATGCACCAAGGTGGCATGGACTGACACATTCCTAACTGAATGAGTCAAGAATAAGCTCTGAATCAAAGGACCATAGGCCTGTGCCCTAACCTCAAGTCAATGGCTAGAGGAGACTTGAGATTCCTTTTGCTCAACATTGGCCAAAGGCCTGTTGCAGCTGCCATTCACTATTGATGCCAAAACAAACCTGACACACTATAAATAGAGCTCAATTGTGATCGGTTTGAGTACACCAAAGCACTAGAACTGATGCTTTCCTCAAAATCTCTCTCTTTAGGCCAAAATGCCTTCTTTTGCAAGTCATCTCTGAGTTTTTGAGTTAGAGAGAAATTCCACCACAGCTCTTGATCCAAACACATCCAATATGTTACATCTAAGCTGTCCAAACACTTACTTATGACCTGAAACACCAAAATTAGAAAATCCACTTCCAAATCCTCAAAATTGGACTTTTCTGCATTTTCCAAGACAAGCCTTGATTCAGTCACTTCCAAAACCAAACAAGGCCTCAAACACACTCCATATATCATCCCCAAACTGTCCCAATTGGTTCCCCTCATCTGGAACACCATTTGAGAGGGTTGCTATATTGGTCACTTTTGCCTCTTTTGCAAGAAAGAGCTAAAACTTGTTCCTGAGGATTCCAGCTGGTTTTGATCATCCTAAAAGCTTCTAAGGGATCAATCAAGAGTGCCCAAAGCATTGGATTACTTCTGGCACAAGGATCTTGACAGTTAGCACAAGAAGCTCCAAGAGGTAAGTGCATGATAACTTGAACTTTTTGAATTATGCATTCCTTTGATGTCCATTGATCATAAACATCTCATACATGTTGTATATGTTGTGTTTGAACCAATTTGCCCTGTTATTGTTGACTGTGTAGTGAGATAGCATAGAACATGCAAATCTAGGCCTATATTGAAACCACTATCGAGTTTTAAAATAGGGACACTTTCTGAAAATTCCAAAAGCACCATTGGATTCCTTGTGAAATTATAGGCCAGATGCACCTAAATTTTGTCTAAATCCATGGAGAAATGAGAAAGTTAGAGGCTTCACGTAAATTTCCAAAACTTGCCTTGCCTTGCCTTGCCATGGCCAGGCTTAGAAACTTGGCACCCCATATATGCACATGGGGTGGTTTTGATACACGGATGTATCACCACCCCAGTGGTAGCGCGCATGTGTGTTTGGTTGCAAGGTCATGGGTTCAAACCCCACCCAGACCTTTTTTGCCATTCTCTTATTTTTTGTTATTTTTCAATATTTTCATGTTTTTGTTCATTAATTCAAAAATTAATTTCTCTCCCAATTTTAATTATTTTTTATTGATTATTTTTTTGAAAATTCACAAAAATATTAAAATATTTTATTTCATGAAAATTTCATAAAAATATTATTTATTTCACATATTTGGTATTTTTGTAAAGAATTATGTTTTATTTGTTTTTAAACATTAAAAATATTTCTTTCTCTTGGTTTTGCAAAATTCAAATGATTTTTAAATCATCCCATAAATGAAACATGATTTTCCAAATATAAATCCAAGATCACAACCTTTTTTCACACGTTTGATTATTTTAATTGAATTTTTATTCAATTAAAACACATTTAAAAACAAAAAAATTAGGGTTTAGACAATATCCACCCTCACAAATCTTTTTCTAACACTTTGGGCCTCTATTAGAGTGTAAGATCCAATCCCTGTTTAACCAAAACCTTTTTGGGCCTCAGCCATTGTATAAGTCCCACTGCGATTTTAAAATCTCGGCGCGGTCGTCGCCTTTTAAACGAAAACTTTTGGGCCTCCTCTTGTGTTGTAAGTCCCATCTTTCTTTTAAAAATACGCTTTGGGCCTATAATAGAGTGTAAGACCCAACCCCCACCTTATACATAAATAATTTGGGCCTCAGTCATTGTATATGTCCCGATACGGTTTTCAGAACAGCGGTATGATTACTGTTTTTCATCTGGGCCTCTCCTTGAGTATAAGCCCCAACAATCTGTTAAAAAACAACATCCCTTTTGATTTAGGTTCAAATGCATAGTTGTTATCAAAACTTTCTTTAATTTCTTGAGCAACTAACCATACAGCTGTTACAAGGGAAGCTTGCTCGCCAGTAAGTTTTATCAGCTTTCTTTTAAATACTTGTCATATATATATAATGTATTGTTGGAAGCTTGCTCACCTGTAAGTTTTTATCAGCTTTCTTTACATGCTTTCACACACACACACACACACACACACACACACACACACACACACACACATATATATATATATATATATATATATATATATATATATATATATATTTGTCTGTATTGCTGGAAGCTTGCACACCTGCAACTTCTTCTTTCATATCCTTTTAAATACTTGTCATATACAAACTGTATATATTCTTGTATATCTGCTTAAAGTTTTCCCCGACAAATAGGTCTAGAACTAGGTAAATCCAGTTGGTCACTCTTAAATACAGTCAAAACTAGTTCCTCATAGGAATTTCCAGATATAGTCTTGTCTTCTCTTGGGCTTAAACAATATGGAACAAAGAGAAAGGCATTATTCCCAGTGAAACTTTTCTCAGACTGTCACTATTAGAAATTGTCAAAGAAGTTCATTTCCCCAGAGAGGATTAATTCCCGGTGAAACCTCTCTTGAATTTCTTCAAACCCTAGAACTATTCACAAAAGAAAAGATTATTCCCGATGAAACTTTTCTTGAACTCTTCTTAAGTTTGGACCCACAGGCTTCCTAAAAGCATCCCCGCCTCCTCTTGGGCTTTGTACAAGGGCCCTCCGGCTTCTTAGAAGTTCTCATGCCTTCTCTTGGGCTTAATACAAGGACCCTGAAGACCTCTTAAAGGTATTGGACAGAACTTAGTCATCCTTTGTTAGAGCAGTCTATCTAAAAGAGTTAAAACCTCATACCAATTTAGGGTTGATTCTCATCCCTTAAAACACCAGCCTCCTCTTGGGCATCATACAAAGATAAACTCTTCCATACCAGTAGACTTGGACAGTCTAATCTCCTCTTGGATCTCAAAGACATTCTCAAGTTCCCTACAAACATAGGAGAAACCCTGGTCATTTTAATAAATCTCCAGCAGAGTTAAAACCCATGGGTTCTAAAACCCAGTCTTTCTCCTAAAATTCCCCAGCCAGGGTCAGCTTACCATTAGTATAACACTATCCCAAATCAGAACCTCAAGGTATCTGATACCTCAACTCTTTTGTAACCCTCGGCAAGAGTTGATCCCTCGACTTGGACCTGCCTCTGGATCTCAATAATCCTTAGCAGAAGTCAGCCTCCTCTTAGGCTTTGTATAACGATTTTCCTCAGCAGAATTAGCACCAACGACACCCTTTTGTTGAGTCCATCTTCTTTCTTAAAACACTCTCTTGTTGAGTTAACCCTTTCTTTAGCCTAAATCTTGGGCTTTGTACAAGACATATATAAACTTTCTCCAACAAAGTCAAAATCTTCATAACCTTCTCTTAAGCTCTGGATAAATATCTTCCCCAACGAAGTCAATTCCTCCCCAGCCTTCTTTTAGGCTTTGAGGAATAATATCCCTAAGCAGAATCAAGCCTTTTCTATCCTCCTCTTAGGCTTTGTAAAATGATTTTCCCAGTAAGGTCAGCCTCAATCTTGGGCTTTGTACAAGACACCTAAAAATCCTCAGTTGAGTCAGTCTCATTTTAGCCTCAATCTTGGGCTTTGTACAAGATAGATAAATATTTCTTTCCCATAGAGTCTGTTTCTTTTCAGCCTCAATCTTGGGCTTTGTACAAGACACCGTATAAATCTCTCTAGCAGAGTCAATCTTCTTTTAGCCTCAATCTTAGGCTTTGCACAAGACAGACAAAATATTCCCCCGAAAAAGTCAACTTTTAGCCTCCTCTTAGGCTTTGTATAATGATATCCCCCAAAGAGTCAGTCTCTTTTTAGCCTCAATCTTAGGCTTTGTACAAGATAGATAAACACTCTCTTGTTGAGTCAGCCTTTTCCAGCCTCATCTTAGGCTTTGTATAAGGACTTCCCTAGTAGAGTCAATCAATCTCTTAGCTTCAACCTTGGCCTTTGATCAAGGCACACAAAAATAAACATTCCCCTCAGAGGAAATCAAAATCTCTCTGTAGGAAGATATTTCTCTGTATATCACATATAAAAACAGGCATTCAAAACAAACCCTAAATCCCAGATAACTGCTGTAAGTGGCACACTTGTTGATCCAAATATCCAAGTTATCGTCCATCTCTTATCCAGGCCAACTTCCTCTTTCATCTAATTGCTGTAAGTGGAAAGCCTCTGGATTATTTACATCCACGCTACTGTCCCTCTCTTAGCATGAAAGACTCCTACGGAAAAATGGAATTGCTCAACACTGAGTTAAAGTTTCCTCCTTCAGAACAAATCCCTTATAAAGGAAATTATGGCATTGCTGGATTCATATATCCCAGTTAAAGTAATCATCCTTTATAAACAGTCACCCAACAGTTGTGATAAACAGACGAGATGTCTCCCTTTAGATATGACAAATTCTCTCTCAGTCAAACCTTTTAGCTTCAATCTTGGGCTTTGAACAAGATACAAATACTCCTTTAGCTTCAATCTTGGGCTTTGAACAAGACACCAAAACATCTTTTTTCCTCCCATAGAATAGGAGGAACTACGATTTCTCTGATTTCCCTGTTTCTTTAAACGGGAATACGTAGGCATAAGATTGCGAAATCTTAGCGCGCATACCAATAAAAAACTCTAGGTCCAGTACCTTCACATACCAATCAAAAACTCTAGGTCCCGTACCTTCACATACCAATAAAAAATGAGGTCCAATACCTCACCAAAATCATTAAAAACTCTCTCTCTCTCATATCTCCCAAAGAAGAAACTTTCCCAACCCACAACTGATAAACACCATCAAATACTAAGCAGAACCTATTGCTAACAACCTGTGGATAACCACATATAGGATGGGTAACTAACAACTCCCCATTGTATAACCTGACCCCGAACTCCCTGAATCTCTTTAAGTGTTTGTTCAGTTAAACATTCGCGTGTAAGGTTAGTTTTAGATAGCTTCCCTTTCCCTTCCAGCTTCACGGGATAAATAAGAAATCAGAAAATAGCACCCCACTCCTACCATTGCGGTGGAGAAACCCAATTTGCGATAAGGTGATCGCGTCACCGACAAAAACTACAGAAAAATGGCGACTCTGCTGGGGAGTTATTTTGTCTGTTTAAGATTAAGACTAGAATTCCTAAGAGGTCTAGGATGTTTGTTTTAGGAATCATAATATATATATATATATACTGCTTTTCCTACTTGATATCTGTGTTTATTTTTCTGTCAATGGGAATACGAGTGATGTCGCGTGTGGAAAGTTTGAGTGATACCTAAGATAGGTGATGGCATAGACGGGTGGTCTTACAGGGAGTGAATCCCGAATAAGCTGTCCCGGTAGACCATCAAATCAGTGGAGATACCCTTTGCGGATTCAATGCTTAATGACTCTGTTGTGAAGGCAGATTGTCCCAATGTGGTATCCGTGAAACTGAGGATTTAGTATACAGTAACCATGTTACCATTTGGTAGTGCGGTAGCTATCGGAAATAGTTGACACGCGATACTACACTCAATTGAGATTACCCTAGGATACTACGGCTCGCTCGGGTGAACCAGCTTGTTGTTGTTATCCCTAGGGGGGTAAATGATTTTGGGAACTTTTAACCCGTTTTACTGGTACAAAAATTCACCAGAATACAACCTTTGGGATGGGTAGAGCCATGACTCAATGCTCGTGACGTTGAACTCTTGAACCTATGTTTTTTCTATGTTTTTGTGTGCTGCATTCATGCATTCATTTAAAAACTTTTAAACAAAGAAAAAATCTTCTTTTCTCTTCTCTCTTTTTTCAAATTAAACTAAAACAATGATTGCAAATATCAGAGAGAAAGATTCCGTTATGGATTTCGGTAAAAGGAAGACACACAAGTACACCTTCAAGGCTCCAAAACTAGAGGATTTAAGGGGGTTGGCAAGGATGATCACCAACCCCGATGCTTTCAGAGCTAAGTACGGAGGACTGCTGTCTCTATTAAGGGTCCATGTAGTTGATGGAATCCTATCTACGCTAATTCAGTTCTACGATCCAGTTTATCACTGTTTCACATTCCCGGATTATCAACTAGCACCAACACTAGAGGAGTACTCTCACCTGACTGATTTACCCATCACTGACCAAGCTCCCTTTTCTGGAATGGAAGAAATTCCAAAGGATCAAACCATTGCAAGAGCAATCTATTTGGACGAGTCAGAAGTCAGGACTCACATGACCACTAAGGAAGGAATCCAAGGTTTACCAGCCAAGTTTTTGGTAGAGAACGCCCTATACTTTGCCAGTATAGGAAACGTTACTGCTTTCGAAGATATCTTTGTGCTACTCACATATGGGTTATTCCTTTTTCCCAACATCGATAACTTCGTCGATACCAACGCCACAAAGATATTTCTGATTGGAAACCCTGTACCAACTTTGCTCGCAAATGCTTATCATTCTGTACACTTAAGGAATTTGTACAGCGGAGGAATGATCACATGCTGTGTACCCCTGCTATATAAATGGTTCACTTCCCATTTTCCTAAGTCTGTTGCTTTTTGGGATCATAAGAGTACTCTACGATGGTCACAGAGAATCATGTCTCTTACCAACTCTGACATAGATTGGTACAATCGGATGTATGACGGGATAAAGATCATTGACAAATGTGGAAATTTCCCTAATGTACCCCTCATAGGAACTAAAGGAGGAATCAACTATCATCCAATTTTAGTTCACCGTCAACTCGAATACCCGATGAGGCATATCCCGCGTAATGTTCATCTAGAAGGTCTTTTCTTCAAGGAAGGAGAAAATGATAGGGCACTAAAGACAGAAATAGTGCATGCCTAGAAACATGTTCACAGGAAAGGAAGAGAGTCTCTAGGAAAACCAGACCGTGTCTCTGTGGAA
Organism: Lathyrus tuberosus; assembly: GCA_022829125.1. Classification (NCBI taxonomy): domain Eukaryota; kingdom Viridiplantae; phylum Streptophyta; class Magnoliopsida; order Fabales; family Fabaceae; genus Lathyrus; species Lathyrus tuberosus. The sequence goes on from JALAZF010000217.1 coordinate 5,942,010, forward strand.
CCTTATCTCCACTAGGTACAAACTAGAGCCCTCAAGCTGAGGATACCTTACCCTCGTCAAGAAGTTCTTCCGATAAAGGAATCTGTCCTTTATTTTATGTCTGATGCGGAAAAACTCCAGGTCACTCTCAACAATGTTCGACGGGAAAGGAAATCTTGGAAGAACAAGTACCGTATTCTCAATGTGGAGTGTACCAAAATTCAGCAAATGTTAAAAGAAAAGGACGATTTGATTAGGATATTAGAGCAACATGTTGTAGAAAATCAAGAAGACCGAAGAAATTTGCTAACTCCTTTCACTTGGCAAAGGACCGACAACCCGACAGCGGCTCAAGAACCCTGGTCAAAGAAAAGGAAAATACCAGAACCACCACCTGAGGTCTCCTCAGAGAGAACTCAGGATCCATAAGTTTAGACTTTTCCTTTTACAGCACTTTGTAATATACTGTATTTCCATTTCCGCAATCTTTAAAGTTCAATAAAATGGGGTCTCCCCATTGTATGATATTTGCAATCTATTTGTTGAAGTTTCTTTTTAATTAAAAAAAATTAATATAATCATTGCATATCATACATCATTCTCACATAACGCATTCTTATTACCTTCGAATCTAACGTATGTGTCATGATTCTAGAGTCAAACTATCTCATTCGTACAATACTCAGGCCAATTAACAAAAGAAAATGGATGATCTCGAGGAACAGAACAAAGAGCTGAGAGAAGAAATCGACGCTCTGAAAGAAGATCTGAGAAAACTTCACATTGACATACAATCTCTGGCAGCAGCTCAGAGACATCAACAAAGGACTGTGATCTCGGAGATCACATCTACGCCCATAGTGGAGACGTATGATCCTCGGTACAACATGCCTAAAGATCGTCCCTGGGGTATGCCTATCAACTTTATCCCTGAAGGATATATTCCGCCGGTCACTGAAGACCAAGAAACTGCAGCAGGAACCGCTGGGCCTGAAGGTTACAAACTTCGGGAAGGCGAAGATGCAAGAGTCGTGACAGCGGATCCTGAAGGTTACAAACTTCGGGATAGGGAAGCACCAAGAGTCACCGCCGTAATGACTATACCACAACCCGTGATATACACTGTCCCGGAAGGACATATTCCACAAGTAATCTCTGGTGGAAATGAAGATATGTACGACAGGATGAATAAGTTCTAGGAACAATTCCTGGAGATGCAGAAGGAACTGCATGCCATTCGTGGCCAGGATTTATTTGGAAAGGACGCCACAGACCTTTGTCTGGTCCCTAATGTAAAAATTCCACACAAATTCAAGGTGCCTGACTTTGAAAAATACAGGGGCAACTCTTGCCCTCAAAGTCATTTGGTGATGTACGCTCGAAAGATGTCAACTCAGACAGAAAATCAACAGCTACTGATCCATTATTTCCAAGACAGTTTAACCGGTGCCGCACTCAAATGGTACATGGGTTTAAGCCGCACCAAGATCGTCACTTTTAGAGATCTTGGCGCTGCCTTTGTTCAACAGTATAAGTATAACCTGGACATGGCACCAGACAGAGATCAACTCAGAGCCATGTCGCAGAAGGACAAGGAAACTTTTAAGGAATATGCTCAGAGATGGCGTGAAATTGCCGTCCAGATTTGTCCCCCTCTTTAGGAAAAAGAAATGACAAATATTTTTTTTGAAAACCTTGAGCTCATTCTATTACGACCGAATGGACGCCAGTGCGCCCATCGACTTTACTGAAATGGTGAACATGGGAGTACGCCTTGAAGAAGCAGTCCGAGAAGGACGTCTGGTCAAAGATACAGGACCATCAAGCAGTACCAAAAGATACGGTAGTGCTTTCCCTAAGAAAAAAGAGAAAGATATTGGTAATATCTCTCTCGAAAAGCAAAGGCGAAGGTATCAACCAGTAGCAGCAGTAACGCCTGCTATCAACCTTGTGCCTATTCCAACGTATCAACCTCAGGTTGCTCAGAGCCAACCAAATTAACAACAGTATCAGCAAAGGACACAAGAGCCTCTTCAGCAGGCTCGTCCACCGTACAACAATAATAATTGTACAATACGACCACCATGGTTTGACCCTATACCGATGTTATACGCAGAACTGTTTCCGCTACTGCTAGTCAAGGGGCACGTCCAAACTCGGTCTCCTCTTACAGTACCGAAAAACCCACCTTTTTGGTTCAAAGCAGATCAAACTTGTCCTTACCATCAAGGAGGACCGGGGCATAACATTGAAAACTGTCTCAACTTCAAATCTGATGTGCAGAAGCTTGTCAGGAATGGGGTCCTATCTTTTAAAGAGACAAATCCAAATGTTCAGACGAACTCGTTGCCTCAGCATGAGAAAACTGGCATAAATTTGATAGAGGAAGAATTTAACTGCAGTTATCAAATTCACGATGTACTCCTATTAGGAGCCAATCTGGTCAAGATGCATTGCATATAGAGCGGGTACGGTCATGTACCGTCTCACAATTATCTCCAGTGTGATATCTGCTCAAAGAATAATCAAGGATGTTCCGTAGTGCAATCAGCTCTACAAGAACAGATGGATCTCGGATGGATCCAAGATCACCGAATCCGTGAGGTCAATATGGCCCACGTAAACCCCAACATTGTTCAGAACCACACTATTCTGGCAATGAATGTCAACTTGGTGACAATGCACTCTAGGCAAAGCCAACATCATGACCTGCCACGACACGATTACAATTCTTGTCCAATCTGCTCAATAAATAATCAGGGATGCTCTTTTGTACAAAAGGCCCTCCAGCGTTAGATGGATCTCGGATGGATTCAGGATTACCATGATATAAATATTCATCAAGTCAATATGATTCAGAATTTTGATATTCGCTTGATGAATACCAGTCTGGTAGAATTACATGCTAAGAAAGTCAGGCTCGGTTTTCTGGCTTCACATGATTATCAAGACTGTAATGTGTGTCGTAAAGACGACCAAGGATGTGCACTTGTCCAAAGAACACTTCAACACATGTTGGACCACTGGTGGCTTCCAATATACTTGGATGAAGCTACACAACAGATCAGTATGACTAACGAGAATCCTGATAGGTATCAAAGTCAGGATGTCCACTCGATGGAAACAGATCTAGCAAAGTTGCACTGCATACAAAGTGGACGTGGTCGGGCACCACCATACAGTTATGAGCGTTGTAGAGTTTGCTCAGAGAACAACCAAGGATGCTACCTCGTACGAGCGGTTCTTTAAAATCAGGTGGACCACAAAGAGATCCGACCATGTTCAAGTTCTGGATCGACCAACGGGATACTCGACTATCTCCCTAATCAAAGCAAAGACGTTGTCTTACTCTCTAATCAAGAAATGGCCAAAGACGTATATGTCATAATCCCTCTACTCCATGAATCAAGAGTTCCTCTTGATAGTAGAAAGATTTGTAAGTGTAAATGCGCCTAAGAGGGGGGGGGGGGGGGTGAATTAGGTTCTTAAAAAATTCTTCGATCTTTTTACCGGTTCTTGGTTATTTTTCCGTTTTATGATAAGTGCTGGTAAGTAAAGTGCGGAAAGGAAAAGTGACACAAGAGAATTATAGTGGTTCCCCTCACAGCCCGAGAGTACTCTACTCCTCCTTCAACACGAAAGAGAGTTCACTATAGTTTAGAATTATTGTACAGCCTAATCACACCAATAGTGATGCTTACTATCTAACCTATAGGTAATTAAGTGTATGAAGAACAATCCTCTTCAAAACACTCACTTGTTTCCAACAATCCTGGACAACAAGGTAATACAACTCCACAATCTTATTTTAACAATCTTAAAATAAGATGTGTCTTTAAATAAATTTGAATTTTATTGAGTAATTGTTGATGATGAATCTTTGAAGTGTATATCAATCAAATGATTGATCTTCCCCTTGTAAAACAATCACACTAATAATGTTATCAAGTGGTCAAATGCTAATGGAAAAAATTCATCAAGTATGAAGGTTGTAACAGAATTTTCACACTTAGAAAGTTTGATGAACACTTTGAGAAAATTCAGAATTTTTGTGATTGATTTGTTTGAAAATGATTGCTAAACAAAAGGGCAGTTTGAAAATAAAAAAACAGTCCTTTAAATAATGCCAGACACCTCCACAAAAGGGTATGAAATATGATACAATGCAATGCTTCAATTGAAAAACGTTTGAAAGAGATATGCTGAAAAAATGCAATTTTTTGCCTCTGCATACAGTAGTAATCGATTAACAACAAATGTGTTAATCGGGTACGCTCCTTCAACGTTTAAAAAAATTGAAAAATTACAACTGTTAATCGGTTAGCAACAAACCTGCTAATCGATTACAGCTGATTGATTTCAAAAAAAAACTTTTCCAGAACAGCATGAAACAAAAGTTAAAGCATAGAAAACCTTTCCAAAAGATATGTTATATGCAAAAAATAATTTTGTGAACACTTGGATAACCATTATTGAGGATTGCTATAATATACCTTTGATCAATCAAGTAAGTCTTCAATTCTTGATATTTGAAAGTTTAAGCTTGAATTATTCAATCACTTTTTGCAAGTCTTTAATGAGCTAATGTAGTTGTCTTCATCAAAACATATATTTGAAGAGGCTTGAAATCACAAGATTCTCAACCTCGAACCAATTGAGGCCGGCTACGATGGTCAGAAAAATCAAAAGGCTCATGCGGTTATCTATCTGCCGGGACCAATACCGTACAAATCCGATAAAGCTATCCCTTACAAGTACGGTGTAACAATAATCGAAAATGGAAAGGAAACTCCATTACCCTCCGTCATAAACATTGCCGACATCAGTCGAGTAACCCGGAGCGGTCAGATCTTCAACAGAGGAGTTCGAGAACCCACCAAGGAAAAGGAACTTCAAACAGAAGTTCCCAATCAACCAGTCGGTCAATCTAGTAATCCCGACCTTTCAAAGAACAACGATGAGATGCTGAAGCTCATCCAAAAGAGCGATTAAAACATTATAGACCAACTGTTGCAATCTCCGTTGAGAATATCTGTGCTATCTCTCTTGACAACATCATCTCCAACATCACTTCCTGCAACAACTTAGAATTCTGTGATGAGGAACTGCCGGAAGAAGGCAAAAATCACAACATGGTGCTTAACATTACAGTCAATTACCAGGACGATGCTTTAGCTAGCATACTGGTAGATACCGGATCAGCTCTGAATGTTATGACAAAATCTACTCTGGTGCGACTATCATTTCAATGATCTACGATGAGAGGCAGTGAGTTCATCGTCAAAGCCTTTGACGGATCCCGAAAAATAGTTATCGGCAAAGTTGATCTTCCCATAACTATCGGTCCTCACACTTTCCAAGTCACTTTCCAGGTCATGGACATCCGGGCAGCATACAACTGTTTATTAGGAAGACCTTGGATACACGAAGCTGGGGCAGTCACTTCAACACATCACCAGAAGCTGAAGCTCGTCAAGAATGACAAGCTAGTCACAGTCTGCGGAGAACAGGCCTTAATTCTAAGAAACTTATCATCATTCACCTGTGTAGAACCAGATGAGGTTGTCGGAACTCAGTTTCAAGCACTCTCGGTGAGCGATGAGAATCGATCAGAGAGAGGAACATCAATTTCCTCATACAAAGATGGTCTCGAAGTGATCAAGAGTAACGACGTAAAAGAATGGGGACAGCTTGTCATTCCTGCTGATAACAAAACAAAGAAAGGTCTTGGTTTTTCTTCAACCTATACCCAGACTGTCAAGAAGGATGAAAGTTTTCATCCCATTTAGGACTTCTTTCACAGTGAAGGTTTCCATTACCCAGTGTCTCAAGAAGTACGTATCATCAATGAGGGTGACTCCTCCGATACAGATGAGGAGTGGAAGTCCTATCTCAATGAGGACGGTTATATGTTTCAGGAAGAAACGCATACACCATTTTGCTATCCCACACAGAGTCCGAGATATATACCGAGATCAAATGTCAAGATGATGTACGGAGATTGTGATTCGGAAAGATGCCGTGCTCCACCCAACTCATTAAAGGAGGACACTCTGATGAAAAACAACTTTGACTATGACTATTATGACCCAATGGATGACTTGCCTATTTGGCAGCCGTACCCAGAAGACTTGGGGAAAAAGAGTCAGCCAAACGATGCATATCAGCTGAGCATCATTGAAAAGAATACTCGCGTCCCCACCAAATCATGGGATCATTACTCAAGGCATTCAGAATATATCCAGCACAACGATGAATCTGCAAACATTGCAGGGAAAAAGTTCATCAACTATTCTTTTCCCGAGGTCAACATCATCGAGAGGGACGATTCCTCCAGTTCCACTGAAGTATGGGACACCTTAGGACAACCGAATGGCAAGTACGACTTCTTGGTCAAGTACACCGCTCCTGAAAGCTCTCGTATCAAGCTCGAAGACATCCAGCCAACTGGATGGGGAGATCCTCCTGAGAGTGAAAACACTGTGCAAGTGTAGCGCGATTTTTGTGGTTTCGAATCACTATCGCTTTGGTACTATAGTTCGATTCATTTTTTATCCTGTGAAGCTGATTAAGGAAGGGAAATAGATGTCTCCAATTAACCCTGCTTGCATATTGAGATTAAACAGTCAAAACTGTTGGTTTACAGATGCTATCAAAAGGGGGGTCTGTTTTAGGTTATTTGCTTAAAAACAGTGTCTAGACTATTTGCTAGGTTTCTGGTAAGGTGTTTGGTCTGATGCTTTAGATGTATGAAGGTACGGGATTTTGGGTTTTAGATTAGTATGCTCGCTAAGATTTTGCAATCTTATGCCTACGTATTCCCGTTTAACGAAACAGGGAAATCAGAGCGATCGTAGTTCCTCCTATTCTATGGGAGGAAAGAGATTGTTTTGGTATCTTGTTCAAAGCCCAAGACATGAAGCTAAAGGTGATTTGTATCTTGTTCAAAGCCCAAGATATGAAGCTAAAAGGTTTGACTGAGAAAGAACTTGTCATCTCTAAAGAGGAATTGTTGATGTTTGTATGCTGTGAGCAAAGCACAAATTTGATGCTAAAAGGTTGATTGATTCAACCGGGGTTTTCTTTATTCAAAGCCTAAGAGGAGGCTAGAAGTTTGACTTTTCCGGGGAAATGTTCTTTCTGTCTTGTACAAAGCCCAAGATTGAGGCTAAAATGGGTTTTGACTCCGTTGGGGAGAATGTATCTTGTATAAAGCCTAAGATGGAGGCTGAAACGGTTTGACTAAACAAGAGATTACTTTTATCTGTTCTGTATAAAGCCCAAGACAAAGGCTAAAAATTTTGACTCAGCAAGAGAGTCTTGAGCAGGTGATTGACTCAACAAGAGAGTCTGAAGATTGATTGACTCAACAAGAGAGTCTTTTATACTCAACAAGAGAGTGATTTGATGTCTCTTACGAAGCCCAAGATTAAGGCTAAAAGGAGATTGACTCAACAAGAGAGTCTTTTATACTCAACAAGAGAGTGTTTTATATGTCTTGTACAAAGCCCAAGACGGAGGCTAAAAATGAGATTGACTCAACAAGAGAGTCTTTTATACTCAAGAAGAGAATGTTTTTTCTATCTCGTACAAAGCCCGAGATTGAGGCCAGAAAGGGATTGACTCAACAAGAGAGTCTTTTATACTCAACGAGAGAGTGTTTTTATATGTCTTGTACAAAGCCCAAGACGGAGGCTAAAGGTGTTTGACTAAATAAGAGAGTCTGAAAAGGTTAGCTCCGCTAGGGAGAATCATTTGTACAAAGCCCAAGAGGAGGCTGTCTTAATGCTGAGGATTATTGAGATCCTGAAGCGTGTCCAAGTGTGGGGAACTCTCATGAGAGAGACCGGGTTTCTGCGGGAGATTGATCCAGAGTGATTGGTATTTTTTCCTATTGTTTGAAAGGAACTTAAGAATGTCTTTGAGACTCAAGAGGTTTAGACTGTCCAAGTCTAGAGTTATATATTTTGTATGATGCCCCAGAGGAGGCACGGGCATTAAGGGATGAGTATCAACCCTAAAATGGCCGGAGTTTTGATGCTGGAAAGACTGCTCTAGAAAAGGATGAATAAGTTCTACTTATACCTTTAAGAGGTCGTCAGGGTCCTTGTATTAAGCCCAAGAGAAGGCATGAGAACTTCTAAGAAGCCGAGGGGTCCTTGTACAATGCCCAAGAGGAGGCGGGGATGCTTTTAGGAAGCCTGTGGGTCCCCAAACCAAGAGAAGTTCAAGACATGCAATTCATAGAGAAGAGATCATTCCAGGAAAGTTTGAGAATTTGGAAGAAGCTCAAGAGATGCCATTCACGGAGAAAAGATCATCTCTGGGGAGTTAGAGTTTCTTTGACAATTTCTAAAGGTGACAGTTTGAGAAAAGGTTCACCGAGAATACTGCCTTTCTCTTTGTTCCATATTGTTTAACCCCAAGAGAAGCGAAGACTGTATCTGGAAATCCTATGTGGATCTAGTTTTGTTTGTATTTAAAGAGCGACCAATGGGCTTTACCTAGTTCTAGACGTAGTTGCCGGGGAAAACTCTAAATAACTATACTAGTATTACATAGTGGATATGTGACAAGGATATAAAAGGATATGAAAGAAGACTAACCATGCGTAGCTTCCCAAAATACAGTTATATATATTTGACATATATTTAAAAGAATGAAAGAAGACTAACAATGCGCAGCTTTCCACAATACAGTTATATATATTAAAGCGAGAAAATGAAAGCTGTAAAAACTTACAAGCGAGCGAGCTTCCATGCTATATTGTTAGTTGTTCAGAGAAATTAAAGAATGGTTTGATAACAACTGTATATTTGAACCTAAATAAAAAGGGAGTTGTTTGTGGAAAAAAAATTGTTGGGGCTTATACTCAAGGAGAGGCCCAAGGTTTGAATAGTAATTGTACTGTTGTTTGGAATATCGTATCGGGACTTATATAACGAATGAGGCCCAAAAAGTTTCCTATACAAAAAGATGGGTCTTACAACTCAAAGAGAAGCCCAAAGGTTATTTAAATAAAAGAAATGGGACTTACAACACGAGGGTAGGCCCAGTTAAAAATAATTTGAAAACGACGATCTCGTCGAAGTTTCTGAAACTACATCGGGACTTATACAATACACTGAGGCCCAAAAATGGTTTTTTTACAAAAAGGGGTTGGGTTTTACACTCTATTAGAGGCCCAAAGTTTATTTTTGTACAGGAGATGGGGCTTACAACTCAGGGAGAGGCCCAGGGTTATTTGTTAAAAAGGCGACGATCGCGCTAAACGTTTGAAAACATACAGAGGGACTTATACAATATGTGAGGCTCAAAATATTTTATGTACAAGGGGATGGGTCTTATACTCTATTAGAGGCCCAAAAAGTTTTTAAATAAAAGAAATGAGACTTACAACACGAGGGTAGGCCCAGTTGGTTTTGTAAAAAAGGCGACGATCGCACTGTTGTTTTTGAAAATACAGTGGGACTTATACAATGACTGAGGTCCCCATTTTTAAACCCGATAGTGGTTTTGAAATAGGCCTCCATTTGCATTTTCTGTGCTACCTCATGGTACAAGCATGAATCACATGATGAATTGGTCCAAACACAACATATATAACATGTATGAGATGTGTATGATCAGTGAACTTCAAAGCAATGCATATTTCAAAGAGTTCAAGTTGTGATGCTTACCTCTTTAGGAGCTTTTTGGGCAATCTGTCAAGTGCCTTGTTCCAAAAACAATTTGATGCTTTGGACACCCTCAAATGATCCCTTGGAAGCTTTTAGGATGATTGGAAACAGCTAGAAACCTCAGGAATGGAAACTGGCTGTTTCTTGCAAAAGGGGTAAAAGTGACCAAAATAGCAACTCTCTCAAACGGTGTTCCAGATGTGGGGAACCATTTAGAACAGTTCAAGGATGATATTTGGAGTGTGTTTGAGGCTTTATCTGGTTTTGAAAGTGACTGAATCAAGACATGGCTTGAAAAATGCAAAAAGTCATATTTTGAGGTTTTGAGAAGGGACTTTGAGGTTTTGGTGTTACAGGTCACTTGTGAGAGTTTGGATAGCTTAGATATGACATATTGGATGTGTTTGGATCATGAGATGTGATGGAATTGCTCTCTAACTCAAAAACTCAGAGTTACCTTGCTAAAGAAGGCATTTTTGCCTAGAGAAAGAGATTTTGAGGAAAGCAAGTGTTATAGTGCTTTGGTGTACTTAAACTGAGCAAAAATGAGCTCTATTTATAGTAGAGCAAGTTTGTTTTGCAAGCAATAGTGAATGGAGGCTGTTGGAGACCTTTGGCCAATTGGAGCATTTTGGAATCTCAAGCCTGCTCTAGCCATTGACTAGAGGTTAGAGCACAGGCCTTTGGTTCCCTAGTTCAGAGATCATCCTTGACTCATTCAGTTGGAAATGGCTCAGTTCATGCCACATTGGTGCATCCATTAAATGCTCCAAAACAAAATTGGAGTCTTGTCCCCTTTTTAGGGTTTTTTAGGTTTGGCATGCTATTTTTAGTTCCAAAGACTTGGGAGGCTTATGGATCAGTGTTTGTCCCTCCTTGGTCTCTCCCTGAGGTGTTCAGATGGATAAACTTGTTTGTCATTTGCACAAATTGCTCAAATCGAGCTAAATGTACAAATCTTCCTTGTTATGACAGTTGCAGCAAGGCATATTGCCACTGTCATAACTCTTAGCTCAGATGGGATTTGATGGGGTTCTTGGCCATTTTGGAAAGCTCTCATATGATACAACACATGTGTGATCATAGTTTGTCTTGACACTTTTTCGATCCAAGTGAAAAATGCCCCTACATTTTGAAAAAAGTGAAACAGATTCTGACTTAGTGAAAATTTCACTAAGTGTTGGAAAAAGTGACATTTCATGTTTTCAGCCATTTTGATCTAACCATGACCCAAAATCCATGATGAATTGGAATGAGGTGTAGTTGACACTTTTAAAGTATGCCATGAGAGCTATAAATCCATTTTTGGATCAGCCCAAATGGTTGCTTGGATCTCAAGTTATGATCCTTGAAAGTAGGTACCCTAGCCACTTTGTTCCATAACTTAGAAAATTTCTAAGTTTTTTATGGTTACCCCTTTTGCAAGTTATCCCACTTTTCTTGATTTTTCTTGATGAATGGTGATTCCAATCATACATTAACATCATTTTAGGGTTAGAGAACCATAATTGATCAAAAAATTGAAAAGTCAAACTTTGACTTTTGGGCATAGTTGACTTTTTATCAGATGAATTCCAAACTGTGCGATCCTCTATGAAATCAAGTCCTTGACCTAAATCAAACTTGATGGATTGATTTCATAGGTGTTATAGGGTGTATTGAATCATGTCCAAGGTTTGGGAGCATGCCCTGGTCAAAAGTCAAAGGCACAGTTGACTTTTCTCGCGAAACCCTAATTGTGGTTCTGATGAACTTGAAACTTGTGAATCAAGCTTCTTGGATCAATCCATTATTGCAAATAGATCAATGTAGTGTATTAGGGACCTTCAAATCATTTCTTGAGGTCTTGGCTCATGTTTTGTCCCAAAAGTCAACTTAGGGGTGAATTAGGTAAAGAAACCCTAATTCTTGATTTTTTATAAATGCATCCCCTGAGGCTAAGTTGACCTGATGATTGGGTTTATGAGGTCCCTTAGAGTATTTTGGGTTATACTTTGAAGCATTGGCTCAAGCCCAGAGGAAAATTTCCATCTGGAGGCCCTGGTCGACCAAAACCCTAATTTGGTGACATTGGCGATCTTGAGGCTTAACCCACTTGGAATGTTGCAGCCTTCTGCTTGATTCTTGATGTGGGAGCCCTCTTGATCCATTGTAGATGTTTGAGAGGTTTAGACAAGTTGAATATCATGTCATTCCTTGATTGATCCTTTGTCTAAGAGCTCTGAGAGGGCTTGAAACCCTAAGTTTGATGGTAGTGGATGCTCACCCATCTTTGGGGAGACTGATGAGGCACAAAGGTACATCCATATTGTGATGATGATTTGCACAATGATGGGAAATCTTAGTGGTCAAAATTTGAGGTATGACAGATGCCCCTATTTAATCTTCTTGGGCCCGAAGGTGTGAATGTCGAAGGTATTCGGGCATTCGGGGTGCAAGAGGATTAAATATCGGAATACCCAAAATTTTGATTGTGGTTATGAATGGAAGCTTGCCCATCCATCTTCTTTTGCTAAGCAATGATGCTTAGAAAAGGGTGAAACTTCCCCTCGATCCTGGTTTCCTACCAAGAACTGGTCTCAGTTTCTGAAATAAACTTCCCCTCGATCCTGGTTTCCTGCCAAGGAACTGGTCTCAGTTTCTGATATAAACTTCCCCTCGATCCTGGTTTCCTACCAAGGAACTGGTTTCAGTTTCTGATATAAACTTCCCTCGATCCTGGTTTCCTACCAAGGAACTGGTCTCAGTTTCTTTTGTCAATAAACTTTCTTGACAAGGGACGCTGTTCGTAGCAGTTTTTCCTCAAACTTCTGACCGAATTTTCCTGGGGAGATGCCATTTGATGGAAAAACTTTTGATGTCAGACTTGCTGGGGAAACCCATTCTTCTGAGCTGTAGAGGTGCACAAACTTCTCTGTGGGAGACGCCATTTGTTGACTCTACCGGGGAAAGCAAGTCTATTGAAAGACTATTTTCCGCTTGAGGGGTATTATGTCACACTTTTCCTCAAGATCTTCTCGGAGAAATGCCATGTGATGTGATCCAATTTTGAGGTACTGATGACCTTTTTTGTCAGTGAATTTTATGAAGGAGAACTGTTGTATTGCCGAATCTTTGATTAAGCGGCTTTCTTTGGGGATTTTCCTTAATCCGAGAAAGCAAAGATATCATGTTCAATGGTGAAGAGTGATGTTTGTTGACAGTTCTCTTATTTTTCAGAGGTTCAAGTTATCAAAGTGGTCAAAGAATTACCTTTAATCCAGAAATAATCTGGAGGAGAGGTTGTTCAGACACGACGTTTCCTGACAAGGAAAGAACTGACAACTCGATTGAGAGGACTTTTATCACTTGGGGATAAGACCGACTAGAGTGATAGTGATGCAATATGAATATGAATGAATCGATAATGCATGATGTATGTATGTATATGCTGACGAAGCTGACACGACATACAGATTAATGGATGAATATGACTAGATACTCGGCCACTGCGGGGGAATGAAAAGTCTCACTGGTCCAAAAGTAGCAATTCTGCCTTGCTTAGGAGGGATAGTCCCTGTGGGGGAAAACCGTTGGTCGGGCTTAGGAGATAAGAACTCTGCCGGGGATATCAGATGAGAAAATCACATCTGATACAACTAATCCTTCATTCATGTGCACTGGTTTAGAAGGAGTACTTTGATTCTGCACTTTGAAGTTCGATTACTTCTGGAGGAGCGATCGACGTTCTTTTAATGTTCAACAGTCAAAAGAAATTGCCATCTTTATTTAAAAGCAGAAAAAGTTTGATAAGTAAATTCATTTTTTTATTTTATTTCAAGAATCATTAACCACATTAAAACGTCATTCTGTAAAGCTAAAACAAATGAGAATTGCAACCAAAAGCACTAGGGCTCAAATTTTATTGATAGGATGGAAGTCAGCCAAGCGCGTGATTCCATAGAGTATTTTCAAAGTTAGAAAATGGTAATTTAAGGGAAAAGGGCTACATTGAAACATAACGACCGCTATCCTTCTACAAACTTTGAATTCTGGACATCCTGAGCTTCTGTCGAAGATGACCTTGACTGGCGTTTTCCTGACCGATGGCATTACTGCTGCTGAGGGATTTGCCCTTTTGTTTAACATAGTTACTTTCCATTATCCCTAATTTTTGCCTGGATTATACTGTGATGTTTCCAATCCACAGGGATGATTTTTTATTACGTCTCTAATTTTTGCCTGGACCGCCCTTTTAGGTTTTCAATCCACCGAGACGTTTTTTCTTTTTATTTTATTTTATTTAGGTGAAGTATTTCTTGACTACGTCAATATTTGTGGGGTAGGAAAATTCCTCTCCGTCCATGGTTGCGAGTCTCTAGGCACCGCCTGAGAAGGCTTTCTTGACCACATAGGGGCCGTCATAATTCGGAGTCCATTTGCCCCGAGAATCAGTGAGAAATGATTATATCTTTTTGAGCACAAGGTCTTCTTTCCTGAAGACGCAAGGTCGGACCTTTTTGTCAAACGCCTTCTTCATTATTTGCTGATACAACTGACCATGGTATAGTGCCGTTATTCGCTTCTCTTCGATCAGATTCAGTTCATCGTGTCGACTTTGACACCATTCAGCCTCTGTTAGTTTAGCTTTCATCAATACCCGGATTGATGGGATCTCTACTTCTATGGGGAGCACTGCTTCCATGCATATACTAGAGAGAAAGGGGTTGCCCATGCTGAAGTGCAGACAGATGTCCGATAACCGTGAAGAGCAAAGGGTAGCATCTCGTGCCAATCTTTGTAGGCTACAACCATCTTTTGAATGATCTTCTTGATGTTCTTGTTAGCCGCTTCTACCTCTCCGTTCATCTTAGGTCGGTAGGGAGATGAGTTATGGTGTTTGATCTTGAACTCAGCGCACAACTCTTTCATCATCTTGTTGTTCAAGTTAGATCCATTATCCGTAATGATCTGTCTTGGAACACCATAACGGAAAATGATATTGTTTTTGATGAATCAGACCACCACTTGTCGGGTTAGATTAGCGAATGACGCTGCTTCGACCCACTTGGTGAAGTAATTAATGGCCACTAGGATGAACCGATGTCCGTTTGAAGCCTTAGGTTCAATCATGCCAATCATGTCGATTCCCCATATGGAAAAAGGCCATGGGGAAGAGAGAATTTTGAGATGCGTTGGCGGTACATGGATTTTGTTTGAGTATATCTGACACTTGTAACACGTCCTCATGTACTTTTAGAAATCGGATTCCATGGTCAACCAATAGTACCCAGTTCTTAGAATTTTTCTTGCCATTGTGTGTCCGTTGGCATGAGTGCCAAAGGACCCTTCGTGAATTTCTTTTATCAACATGTTTGCCTCTGGTCTGTCTACGCATCAGAGCAAGACCATGTCAAAGTTTCTTTTATAAAGTGTATCACCGCTCAGGAAGAAGCTGCCAGCCAGCCTTCTGAGGGTCTTTCTGTCCTTTCTTAGTGCCCCGGGTGGGTACTCTTGTTTCTGAAGGAAGCATTTGATATCGTGATACCAAGGTTTGTCGTCTATAACTACTTCAATTGTGAAGATGTAAGCAGGCCATTCCAGGCACATTATGTTAATCTTAGGTAAGTCGTTCCATTGACCTTCACTAATCATGGAAGAGAGAGTAGCTAATGCATCAGCCATGTGATTCTCTTCACGAGGGATATGGTGTAACTCGATTCTGTTGAAGAATGGTAACAACCTTCTCGCGTAATCTTTGTAAGGAATCAATCCTGATTGGTATGTGTTCCAATCTCCTTTGATCTGATTGATAACCAGGGCTGAGTCGCCATAAACATCCAAGTTCTTGATCCTTAAGTCGATCGCTTCTTTGAGACCCACGATACAAGCTTCGTATTCGGCTTCGTTGTTTGTACACTTGAATGTCAGTCGGGCAGTGAAAGGAATGTGGGTACCCTGAGATGTTATGATGATTGCCCCAATTCCGTTTCCATAATGATTGACAGCTCCGTCAAAGATAAGTCCCCATTAGGAACCTGGTTCTGGCCCTTCACTGGGTAGCGATTCATCACAATCTTTCATTTTAAAGTACATGACATCTTCGTCTGGGAAGTCAAATCCGACTGATTCCTGATCGTCAATCGGTTGATGAGCCAAATGATCGGCTAAAATACTCCCTTTGACGGCTTTCTGAGCGTGGTACTCGATGTCGTATTCTGAAAACAACATATGCCAACGGGCTATCCTTCCCGTGAGAGCAGGCTTTTCAAAGACATACATGATTGGATCCATTTCGGAGATTAACCAAGTAGTGTGACGAATCATATACTGGCGAAGACGTTTGGCTGCCCAAGCCAAAGCACAACAAGTTTTCTCAAGCATAGTGTACCGAGTCTCGCAGTCAGTGAATTTCTTGCTCAAATAGTAAATAACAGACTCTTTCCTTTTGGTTTCGTCTTGTTGGCCAAGTACACAACCCATTGAGTCTTCCAAGAATGTTACGTAGATGATCAATGGTCTTCCTTCCACTGGAGGTGACAGAATCGGTGGGTTCAACAGATATTCCTTGATACTGTCGAAGGCGGTTTGGCAATCTTCTGTCCAAATGCAATCCTGATTCTTTTTGAGTAATTTGAAGATTGGCGCACACGTCGCGGTCATGAGGAATATAAATCTGGAAATGTAATTTAGATGTCCCAGGAACCCCCTGACTTGTTTTTGAGTCTTTGGAGAAGGCATTTCTTGAATGGCCTTGACCTTGTCAAGATCAACCTCAATTCCCTTTTGGCTGACGATGAACCCTAAGAGTTTCCCTGAACGGACACCGAAGGTGCACTTATTGGGATTTAAGCGGAGTTTATACTTTCTCAACCGCTTGAATAACTTTGACAGATGGGTCACATGCTCCTCTTCTGTCTTAGATTTGGAAATCATATCATCGACGTATACCTCGATTTCTTTGTGTATCAAGTCGTGGAACAGAGTAGTCATGGCCCTTTGATAGGTTGCCCCAGTATTCTTCAACCCGAACGACATTACCTTGTAACAAAAAGTACCCCATGGGGTGATGAACGAAGTTTTCTCCATGTCTTTCGGCGCCATTTTGATCTGATTATAGCCAGAGAATCCATCCATGAAGGAGAAGACTTTAAACTTTGCTGTACTGTCAACCAGCATGCCAATGTGTCGTAAAGGAAAGTCGTCCTTTGGACTAGCCTTGTTTAGATCTCTGTAATCCACACACATTCTGACCTTTCCATCCTTTTTTCGGAACGGGTACGATGTTGGCTAACCATTGAGGATATTCTGATGTAGCGAGGAAACCCGCGTCAATTTGTTTCTGTACCTCCTCTTTGATTTTGACGGCCATGTCTGGATGAGTCCGTCTCAACCTTTCTTTTACTGGCGGACATTCTGATCTTAGCGGTAGAAGATGTTCCATGATGCTGGTATCCAACCCTGGCATGTCCTGATAGGACCAAGCGAATACATCAGGAAATTCTTTGAGAAGCTTCATCAAACTCTCTTTGATAGTCGGACTGAGTAGTGCCCCAATCTTGACCTCTTTTCTCACTTCCTCCGAGCCCAAGTTGACTTTTTCCAATGGCTCCTTGTGAGGTTTAATGGACCTTTCCTCTTGTCTGAGTAATCGGGAGATCTCTTCTGGAATTTTGTCGTCATCTTCTTCTTCAGCCCCAAATACCGGGAATTCAAAGTTGGGAGAAGGCATCGGATCGTATGTTTCAACGGGGTTTAAAACAAGCAATCTGCATGACGTTATGATTGTTTTTTAGATAGAGAGAAATCCAAGAGTGTGTGCAGTGTATTTTTTTTACTGCTTGTTTTTATTATTTGAAATTTTTTAGGATTACCATTTTCTGAAAAAGCGAAAAGAGAAAACAACAATTAATGCGGAAATTACAGAACGACGTTATTTTATTTATGATTCGGTCGATTCTTGAAACTACAATCCTATAAAACAAAACTCAGTCGCTTTGGGTCAAGCGAAGAGGGATATTTACAGAAAGTGAGCCCTATCAAATCATCTGTTTCACCTGGGCAGGGTGAAAGGTTAAAACAAAGATGGCCATTACTTAGACTTATGAACGATCTTAGGAACATCGATTGCAACCCATTGGCGGTGAACTCCTCGGTGAATCACAAAGTCTGGTACCTTCCTTGATTTGTCTCCAGAAATAACGCTGATTTCTGGTGGAGCAGGATCATTGGAATCTGTCTCCCAGGCAGAGTTGTCATAGGAGGATTCCTCAGTTGTATTTTTCATAGTATTTGTGCTCTCAGGAAAATCTCCCCATCCAGTTGGCTGGATGTATTCGAGCCTAATACGAGAGCTTTCAGGGGCAGTGTACTTGACCAAGAAGTCGTACCTACCACTCGGTTGTCCTAAGGTGTACCACACTTCTTTGGAACTGGAGGAGTCATCTCTCTCGATGACGTTGACCTCGGGAAAAGCATAGTTAATGAATTCTAGCTCTGCAAATTTTGCAAATTTATCGTCGCAATGGATATTTTCTAAATGACCAAAGTGTTGATCCTATGACATGGTGGGGACGCAGGTATTCTTTTCAATGATGGTCGGCTGATTTTCATTGTTCGGCTGATTTTCTTGCCCCAAGTCTCCCGGGTACGGCTGCCAAATAGGCAGACCATCCATTGGGCCATAATAGTCGTGGTCAAAGCTATCTTTCATCAGAGTTTCTTCCTCTAATGAGTTTGGTGGAGCACGGAATCCTTCTGGATCACAATCTCCGTATATCATTTTGACATCTGACCTTGGTATAAATGACGGACTCTGTGCAGGATAGCAAAATGGCGTAGACACCTCTTCCTGAGACATATAACCGTCTTCGTTAAGATAGGACTTCCATTCCTTGTCTGTGTCGGAGGAATCTCCCTCGTTGATGGTATGTACTTCTTGAGACACTGGGTGAAGGAAACCTCCACTATGGAAGAAGTTCTGAATGGTATGAAAACTTTCATCATTAGTAGCAGTCTGGGTACATGTTGCAGAAAAACTAAGATCTTTTTTTTTTCTTGTTATCCGTAGGAATGACAAGCTGTCCCCATCCTTTTGCATTGTTACCTTTGATCACCTCGAGAGCATCTTTGTACGAGGAAATCGACGTTTCTCTTTCTGATTGATTGTCATTACTCACTCTAAGTGCCTGGAACTGGGTTCCAACAACCTCTTCTGGTTCTACACAAGTGGACAATGAAAGGTTACTCACGATCAAGGTTTGTTCTCCACAGACCGTGACGAGTTGGTCATTCTTGACGAACTTTAGCTTCTGGTGAAGTGTCGAAGTGACTGCCCCAGCCTGGTGTATCCAAGGTCTTCCCAACAAACAGCTGTATGTTGCTCGGATGTCCATGACCTGGAAGGTGACTAGGAAACTGTGAGGACCGATAGTTATGGGAAGGTCGACTTCACCGATAACTGTTTTTCTGGACCCGTCAAATGCTTTGACGACGACCTCACTGCCCCTCATCAGAGATCCTTTGAATGATAGTCACATTAGAGTGGACTTCGGCATAAAGCATTGTCCTGGCAGTTGACTGTGATATTGAATGCCATGTTGTGGCCTTTTCCTTCTTCTGGCAATTCCTTATCACTAAACCCCAAGTTGTTGCAGGAAGTGATGTTAGAGATGATACTGTCGAATTGCCTTATCGACACATCCTGTTCCACAAAGTCCTGCTCTAAGACTTTCTGTAGAGCCTCTCTGTGGGCTTCGGAACTGAGTAAAAGAGATAACACAGAGATCTTTGAAGGAGTTTGTAACAATTGATCAACAATGTTGTACTCACTCCTTTGGATGAGCTTCAGCATCTCATCATCATTCTTTGAAAGGTCGGGATCACTGGATTGACCGACTGGTGGGTTGGGAACTTCCGTTTGAGGTTCCTTTTCTCTGTTAGGTTCTCCAACTCCTCAGTTGAAGATTCGACCGCTCCGTGTTACTCGACTGATGTCTGCAATATTCACGACGGAGGGTAATGGAATTTCCTTTCCATTCTCAATCGTTGTTGTGCCGTATTTGTAAGGGATAGCTTTATCAGACTTATATGACACTGGTCCCGGCAGATAGATAACTACAGGAGCCTTCTGATTTCTCTGACTGTCGTAAGTAACTTCAATCAATTCCTAGTTAAGAACCTTTGATTCGTCAAGTAGAGGGATGATGGTACAAACATCTTTGGTCCTTTCGTGATTAGAGATTACAACAACATCCTTGATCTGGTCAGCGAAATAGTCAGGCATCAAGTTGATGGACCCCGAAACTGGACATGGTTGAATCTCTTCGCGGTCCAACTGGCTCTAAAGGACTGCTCGCACGAGGTAACATCCTTGGTTATTTTCCGAGCAGACTCTACAGCGTTCATATTTGTGTGGTGGCACCTGGCCACGTCCGCTCTGTATGCAGTGTAACCTCACTGGATCTGTTTCCATAGATCGGACACCCTGACTTTGATGCCTAGTAGGGTTCCCGTTTGTCACACTGATTTGTTGCGTGTCTTCGTCCCTATAGATTGGAAGCCACCAGTGTTTTAACAAGTGTTACAAAGTTCTTTGAACGAGAGCACACCCTTGGTTATTCTCACAACATACTTTACAGCTCAGATAATCATGTGAAGTGAGAAAATCGAGTTGGACTTGCCTGGCGTGTAACTCCACCAAACTGGTATTCATAAAACGAATATCGAAGATTTGAATCATGTTGATCTGATAAGGATTTCTATCATGGTAGTCCTGAATCCACCCAAGATCCATCTGACGCTGGAGGGCCTCTTGTACAAAAGAGCATCCCTGTTTGTTTACCGAGCAAGTCAGACAGGAATTGTAATCGTGTCGCGGAAGATTATGATACTGGATTTGCCTTGAGTGCATTGCCACCAAGTTGACATTCATCGCACGGATGTCGTGGTTTTGAATGATGTTGGAACCTGCATGAGTCATGTTAACTCCACGAACTCGATGCTCTTGGATCCATCCGAGATCCAATTGTTCCTGTAGAGCTGATTGCACCACAAAACATCCTTGATTGTTTTTAGAGCATATATCACATTGATGATAATTATGAGGTGGCACATGGCCGTATCCACTCTGTCTACAATGCATCTTGACCAAGTTGGCCCTCAATAAGAGTACATCATGAATTTGATAGCTGTTATTGGACTCTCCCTCTATCAAATTTATCGCAGCTTTCTCGTGTTGAGGCAGTGGGTTCGTGAGAACATTCAGATTCGTATCTTTGAAAGATAAGACCCCGCTCCTAACAAGCTTTTGCATATAGGATTTGAAACTGAGACAGTTTTCTATGTTATGCCCTGGTCCTTCTTGATGGTAAGAGCAAGTTTGATCCGCTTTGAACCAAAAAGGCGAATTTTCCTGTACTGTAAGAGGAGACCTGGTTTGGACGTGTCCCTTAACCAGTAAGAGTGGAAACAATTCTGCGTACAACATCGATATAGGGTTGAACCCTGGTGGTCACGTCGTACGATTGTTATTATACGGAGGACGAGCGTGCTGAATAGGCTGTTGTGTCCTTTGCTGATATTGTTGTTGATTCGGTTGGCTCTGAGCAACCTGAGGTTAACATGTAGGAACAGTTGCAGAGTTGATAGCAGGAGTTATAGCTGCTACTGGTTGGTACCATCGCCTTTCCTTTCCGAGAGAGATATTACCAATATCTTGCTCTTTTTTCTTAGGGAGAGCACTACCGTATCGTTTGGTACTGCTTGATGATCCATCGTCTTTAACTAAACGTCCTTCTCGGACTGCTTCCTCAAGACGAACTCCCATGCCCACCATCTTGGTGAAGTCACTGGGCGCACTGGCGACCATTATATCGTAGTAAAATGCTCATGGTCTTTAAGAAGATCTTTGTCATCTCTTTTTCCTGAAGAGGTGGACAAATCTGGGTGGCAAATTCACACCATCTCTGAGCGTACTCCTTAAAGGTTTCCTTGTCCTACTGTGACATGGCTCTGAGTTGATCTCTGTCTGGTGCCATGTCCAGGTTATACTTATATTGTTGAACGAAGGCAGGGCCAAGATCTCTGAAAGTGCGATCTTAGTGCAGTTTAAACCCATGTACCATTTGAGCGCGACACCGGTTAAAATATCCTGAAAGTAGTGAATCAATAGCTCTTGGTTCTTTGTCTGAGTTGAATTCGCCGAGCGTACATCACCAAATGGCTTTGAGGGCAAGAGTTACCCTTGTAATTTTCAAATTCTGGCACCTTGAATTTGTGCGAAACCTTAACATTGGGGACCAAACAAAGGTCTGCGGCGTCTTTTCCAAATAGACCCTGACCGCGAATGGCTTGTAGTTCTTTCTGCATCTCCAGGAACTGTTCCTAGAACTCAATCATTCTGTCGAACATACTTTCGTTTCCACCAGAAGGTATCTGTGGAATCTGTCCTTCCGGGACAGTGTGCACCACGGGTGGTGGTATAGTCATCATGGCAGTGACTCTAGGTCCTTACCTCTCCCGAAGTTTGTAACCTTCAGGAGTTGTTGTCATGCCCCCGGCATCTTCTCTTTCCCAAAGTTTGTAACCTTTAGGCCCAGCGGCTCCTGCTGCGGTTCCCTGATCTTCAGTGATCGGCGAAACATATCCTTCCGGGATATAGTTAATAGGCATGCACCAGGGATGATCTTTCGGCATTTTGTACCTAGGATCATACTTTTCCACTATGGGCGTCGATGTGATCTCTGAGATCACTGTCCTTTGTTGGCGCATCTGAGCTTCAGCTAGAGCTTGCATGTCGTTATGAAGCTTTCTCAGATCCTCTTTCAGAGTGTCGATCTCTTCCCTCAACTCTCTGTTCTCTTCCTCGAGATCATCCATCTTTTTCTGTCGATTGGCCCGAGTATTGTACGAATGAGACAATTTGACTCTAGAATCGAGACGCAAACGTGAGATTCGTAGGTAAGAAGAATGCGTTACATGAGAATGATGAATGCAATAATTATATTTTAATTAATTTTTGTTTAATCAAAATAAACTTCAACAATTGGATTGCAACTATCAAACAGTGGGGAAGCCCCGTTTTATTGAATTCAAAGATTGTGGAGTGGAAATACAGTAATTTACATCGTGCTGTAAAAGGAAATCTAAACTTACGGGTCCTAAGTCCTCTCTGAGGAGAGCCCAGGTGCTGGTTCTGGTACTTTCCTTTTCTTTGACCGGGGCTCTTGAGCCGTTGTCGGGTTGTCATTCCTTTTCCAAGTGAAAGGAGTGAGCAAATTCCTTAGGTCATCCTAATTTTCTACAGCACGTTGCTCTAAAATCTCAATCAGAGCGTCTTTTTCTTTTAACAGTTGCTGTATTTTCTTGCACTCCACATTGAGAATATGGTACTTGTTCTTCCAAGACATCTTCTCCTGTTGAACTTTGTTGAGAGTAACCTGAAGCTTTTCTGTATCAGACATAAAATAAAGGACATGGTCCCTTAATGAAAGAACTTCTTGACGAAGGTAAGGCATCCTCAGCTTGAGAGCTCTAGTCTGTACCCAGTGGAGATAAGGTCCCACCGAGACACAGTCTGGTTTTCCTAGAGAATCTCTTCCTTTCCTATGAACGTGCTTCCAGGCATGCACTATTTCTGTCTTTAATGCCCTGTCATTTTCTCCTTCCTTGAAGAAAAGACCTTCCAGATGAGCATTACGCGGGACATGCCTCATCGGGTATCCAAATTGACGACAAACCAAAACTGTATGATAATTGATTCCTCCTTTAATTCCTATGAGGGGTACATTTGGGAAATTTTCACAAAGGTCAATGATCCTCATCCCGTCATAGATTCAATTGTACCAATCGATGTCAGAGTTGGTAAGTGACATGATTCTCTGCGACCAACGTAAAGTATTCTTAGGATCCCAAAATGCAGCAGACATGGGCAAGTGGGAAATGAACCATTTGTACAACAGGGGTACGCAATATGTGATCATTCCTTCGCTATACAAATTCCTTAGGTGTACCGAATGATAAGCATCTGCGAGCAAGGTCGGTACAGGGTTTCTAATCAGAAAAATCTTAATGGCGTTGATATCTACAAAGTTATCGATGTTGGGAAACAAAAATAACCCGTAGGTAAGCAAAACAAAGATGCTTTCGAAAGCGGCCACGTTCCCTATACTAGCAAAGTACGGAGCTTTCTTGATTAAGAACTGGGCTGGCAAACCCTGAATTCCACCCTTAGTGGTCATGTGAGTCCTGACTTCTGACTCGTCCAAATAGATTGCTCTTGCAATGATTTGATCCTTTGGAATTTCTTCCAGTCCGAAAAAGGGAGCTTGGTCAGTAATATGCAAATCAGTCAGGTGAGAGTACTCCTCAAGTGTTGGTGCTAGCTAATAATCCGGGAATGTGAAACAATGATAGACCGGATCGTAGAACTGGATTAGTGTGGACATGATTCCTTCAATTACATGGACCCTTAACAGAGACAACAGTCCCCCATACTTAGCTCTGAAAACCTCAGGGTTGGTTATCATCCTTGCCAGACCTCTTAAATCCTCTAGTTTTGGAACCTTGAAGGTATACTTGTGAGTCTTCCTTCTACCGAAATCCATTAGCAATCTCTTTTTCTGACATTTGCAATCATTGTCTTAGTTTAATTTGAAAAAAAGAGAAACTAGAAGAGAAAATTTTTCTTTCTTTTAATGAATGTATGAATGCAGCACACAAAAACATAGAAAAAACATGGGGTCAAAGGGTCGGTGTCATGAAGTCAAGGCTCTACCCATCCCCAAAGTTTTATACTGGTTTTTTTGTACCTGTCCTCAAAATCACTGACCCCTCTTGGGATAACGACAGCAAGCGGATCGCCAGCGAGCTGTAGTATCTTAGAGTAGTCTCAAATGAGGGTAGTATCGTGTGACAACTATTTCCGATAGCTTCTGCACTACAAAATGGCTTCAGTCTACTAAAATCCTCAGCTTCTCGGATAACCCAATTGAACAATCTTCTTTCAACAACCGAAGTCATATGGGCATTGAATCCGCAAAGGGCATCTCCACTGATTTGATGGTCGACCGGGACCTCTTATCCGGGATTCACTCCCTGTGTTTAATCCTTTTGTGTAGGATGTCCGGGGAGAAGTTATCTACATTAAGGATCTGTGACCCGTGTTTAATCTCCCTGTGCGGGATGGTCGGGGAGAAGATTCCTTAACTAGTTGTCGTTTTGTGAGTTGTACGATGTGTTTCTCTAGTGTGAGATTTTGTGAACTTGAAGTCCTTCCCTTTCCCGTGGACTTGAGTTAGGATTTGGTTAGAACCTTGTAAAGCCGAGAGAATCCATAAGATAGAGAACTCACTGAGATTTGATGTATCTCACCCCACTACTGTTGAATATTTCAGGTACTTCAGGTTCCGCGAAGGGTAAGGATAAGGCCATGTGATTATCCTTATTTGGTTGTTGGCTTAGCTTCCGTTGTGGAATTTTGAGATCGTTGTCGATCTATTTATTAGTATTTATCTTTGGAACACCTTGTATATGTATCTATGCCATAGTTTTTTTTGTATTAGTCTTTTTGGGCATGTATATTTATAATGTGTTTACTAGGGACTTATTAGTATTTCAGTACCAAACGTGGAATTCATGTATAATATATGCCTTTGTTGTATGTATTTATATATGGGCATTATAGTTGGTATCAGAGCAGGTCGTATCCTCGACCTAGCCATGAAATAGAATAAGTATTTTTCTTTCCGTTTCATATGCGTTGTGTCGCCTTTGGTCTTAAGCGTTATATTTATGGTATTGAGCCTGATCAACTTAATCCTATCTGTATGACCTTTAGGAACATGGCCGACAGACGCAGAAGCAACCGTGGTAGACCCCGAACTACTCCAGCTGGGACGAATCTGCCGGGCGGCGATGAGAATGCTCCTTTGTATCAGTTTATGCAACAGATGCAGCAGCAACAAAACCAGTTTATGCAACAAATGGTACAACAATTTAATGGAGGTCTACATCCTCAGGTGGTTGCTCCAGAAGCCGCAGGTGGGACTTTCTGGGATTTCTTCCGCATGAATCCTCCAGATTTTCATGGTGGATTAGATCCTGTAAAGGCTCACGAGTGGGTGTCGGGTATGGAAAGAATTTTCTTAATAGTGCATTGTAGTGAAGAGAATAAGGTGGTATTCGCTTCGCACTCGTTGAAGGGTCCTGTCATGAGGTGGTGGGAGAGTGATTCG
This sequence comes from Lathyrus tuberosus, assembly GCA_022829125.1. Taxonomy (NCBI): domain Eukaryota; kingdom Viridiplantae; phylum Streptophyta; class Magnoliopsida; order Fabales; family Fabaceae; genus Lathyrus; species Lathyrus tuberosus. The sequence goes on from JALAZF010000217.1 coordinate 5,967,883, forward strand.
GCTCTTATGACTATTCAGGGTGTGCCCCAAGTCTGGGAACGATTCAAGGCAAATTTCATGGAGAAATATTTTCCTAGCTCCTTGAGGACTCAGAAAGAGTTTGGATTTCAACAGTTAAGGCAGGGTAGTATGACGGTGGCCAGTTATGCGGAAAAGTTTGAGGACATGGCTGCTTATTCTAGGCAGGCTATGTATGCTCCAGATGAACGGTGGAAAATAGACCAATTTTTGTTTGGACTAAAAGCTGAAATTTCTCATAGTGTATCTCAGAGGGAGTTCACCACTTATGCAGACATTCTAAGACAATGCTTTGTGGCCGAGCATAGTTTGAAGAAAGTCCAAGCTGAAAGTGTCGCAAGTAGGGGGAGTTCGAGTGATCTTGGGAGATCCAGTAAGCAGTTTGGGCCTAGATCACAGGCTTTCAAGGGAAACCAGGTTGCTAGACCTAATGTTGTTCCTTTGTGTAAAGTGTGCAACCAACGTCATTTTGGGAAGTGTGCCGGTGGGAGTTTTAGGTGTTATAATTGTAATGGAATAGGACATGTGGCTAGAGAGTGTCCTCAGAATAGAAACCAAGTGTAAGGAAGGAATACCGGATGGGTTTATACTTTAGATGCAAGGAAGAAGAAAAGTGACTCCTTGATTGCGGGTACGTGTTTCGTAAACGGGCATCCTTGTTTTGTTTTATTTGATTGTGGGGCAACACATTCTTTTGTGTCTATGCGATGTGTGAAGAGACTTGGGTTGCAAGCTATTCCTTTGTCTCCTCCTATGGTGGTCACTACCGCAATGGATGAAATGGTTGAGACACCGTTGATGTGTGAAAACTGTGTTTTGTCTGTGAATGATAGAGTTTTTTAGATTGACCTTATCTGTTTACCGCTTAAGAAAGTTGATGTCGTTTTGGGGATGGATTGACTTTCTGCTAATTCGGTGTTTATTGGGTGTGAGGAAAAGCTAATCACCATTCCATCTGTTGAGGCTACTCCGAAGGATGTGTTAACAACTATTTTAGAAGGTACGGTGGGAATGATACATTTCTTGTTTGAAAATGAGAAATCTGTTTTACTGGTTCTTACTAAGGAGGGGAGTAGTAACCAGCAGGTGCTGAGTATTCCTATAGTCTGTGAGTTTCCCGAAGTGTTTCCCGAGGACGTCACTTCTCTTCCTCCTGAGAGAGAGGATGAGTTCTCTATTGACCTGGTACCGGGAACGACTCCTATATCCGTTTCTCCTTATCGGATGGCACCGTTTGAATTAAGAGAATTAAAGGACCAATTGGAGGACTTAATGGCTAAGCATTTTGTTAAACCTAGCGTTTCACCATGGGGAGCTCCAGTGTTATTGGTAAAGAAGAAAGATGGGGGAATGCGTCTGTGCATTGATTATCGTAAGTTGAACAAAGTCACCATTAAGAATAAGTACCCCTTACCTAGGATAGACGACCTGTTGGATCAATTGAAAGGAGCCTGTGTGTTCTCGAAGATTGATTTACGGTCGGGTTATCATCAGATCCGTGTGAAGAGTTTCGATGTGCCTAAGACTACATTCAGAACCCGTTACGGCCATTACGAATTCTTGGTGATGCCTTTCGGTGTGACTAATGCTCCAACTATTTTTATGGATTACATGAACCGTATATTTCAAGCTTACTTAGATTATTTTGTCGTAATCTTTATTGACGACATTCTTATTTATTCTCGTACTCCACAAGAGCACAGAGAACATTTGAGAATTGTCTTATCGGTGTTGCAAGAGAAGCAACTTTTTGCTAAGTTAAGCAAGTGTGAGTTTTGGATGTCGGAATTTATCTTTCTTGGACATGTTATATCTCAGGGTGGAGTGGCGGTAGATCCATCAAAGGTAGAAGCAATGATTAATTGGGAGAGACCGAGGAATGCTTCGAAAGTTAGAAGTTTCTTGGGATTGGCAGGTTACTATAGAAGGTTCATCAAAGGTTTTTCTCAATTGGCACTACCAATGACGAAACTTACTCGAAAGGATGGTGATTATGAGTGGGATTCGGGTTGTGAGCAAAGCTTTATGAAATTGAAGGAAAGTTTGACGACTGCTCCTATGTTAATCATTCCTGATCCTAGCAACTCTTCCGTAGTATTTTACAATGCTTCTAAGATGGGATTAGGAGGTGTTCTGACGCAAGGCGGTCAAGTTGTAGCTTATACTTCTCGACAATTGAAAGTTCATGAGAAGAATTATGCAACGCATGATTTGGAGCTAGCAGTGGTTGTATTTGCACTGAAGGTGTGGCGTCATTATTTATATGGTGTACATTTTGAAATGTCCAGTGATCATAAAAGTTTGAAGTATTTATTTGATCAAAAGGAGCTGAATATGCGACAAATAAGGTGGATGGAGTACTTAAAGGATTATGACTTAGAATTGAAGTATCATCCAGGAAAAGCAAATAAAGTAGCAGATGCATTAAGTCGGAAAATGGTTCATAGTGCCGAATTGATGATTTTGGATTATGCCTTGTTGGAAAAGTTTAGAGATCTTAATCTTCAATTTGTGTGGACTCCGAATGGTGTAATTATGGGAAATTTGAATGTCAATTCTACTCTAAGAGAGGAGATTCAACAAGAACAAGTTTTAGAGGAGAAGTTTCAGGAGATGTTACTTCAACTGGGTTTTACACGAGCAGCGGATGGGATTGTCCTATTTAACCAAAGGATTTGTGTTCCGGATGACTCGGTATTAAAAAGAAAGATTTTAGATGAGGCCCATAAAGATACTTTTACGATACATCCTGGTTCTTCTAAGATGTATCAGGACTTAAAGAAAGATTATTGGTGGTCCAGAATGAAAAAGGATATTGCGGTGTATGTGTCAGAATGTGCGGTGTGTCAATAGGTGAAGATTGAACACCAGAGACTGGGCGGTCTGTTGCAACCTTTAGAGATTCCAGTTTGGAAGTGGGATAGTATTTCTATGGACTTTATAGTAGGTTTACCCCGTACGCAAGGTGGTTATGATTCTATTTGGGTGATTGTGGATCGACTAACGAAATCTGCGCATTTCTTAGTTGTGAAGACCACTTTCAAGGCAAGTCATCTTGCAAGGTTGTTTATTGCAGAAATTGTGAGATTGCATGGTGTTCCCTCTAACATTGTATCCGATAGAGGTCCAAAGTTTACTTCAAGGTTTTGGAAGGTTTTTCAACAAGCTATGGGCACGGGGTTGCGTATGAGCACGTCGAATCATCCTCAGACGGATGGTCAGACTGAGCGAACAATACAAACGATGGAAGATATGTTAAGAGCTTGTGTGTTAGAAAGTAGAGGAAATTGGAAAGAACTTATACCGTTGATTGAGTTTTCGTATAACAATAGTTACCATGTGAGCATCGGTATGGCTCCTTACGAAGCATTGTATGGGAGAAAATGTAGAACACCTTTGTGTTGGATGGAAGTTGGTGAAGATAGAATTTTGGGACCCGAAATTATTCAAGAGACTACGGAAAAGATCCGAATGATCCGTGAGAAAGTTAAACAAGCACAAGATCGTCAAAAGAGTTATGCGGACAATCGAAGGAGACCTTTAGAATTTGGGGAAGGTGATCATGTGTTTTTGAAAGTTACTCCGAGATTGAGGATGAAAGGACCGTTTAAGTCACGCAAGTTAAGTCCGAGATACGTAGGACCGTATCAGATCTTGGAAAGGATTGGTGAAGTCGCTTACAGATTAGCCTTACCACCCTCTCAATCAGAGATGCATGACGTCTTTCATGTATCTCAGCTCCGAAAGTTTATTCCCGATCCTCTTCAGCCAGTTCTACCAGAATTAGTGGAAATAGATGCAGACTTGACCTTTGACCCTCAACCGAGCTGCATTGTGGGAAGAGAAACGAAGGTATTAAGGAACAAGGACATTCCACTTGTTAAGGTGCAATGGGATGTGACACATCCGAGTGATGCTACTTGGGAACTAGAATCGGAAATGCGGGATGCTTATCCTCATCTGTTCAGGTAATATTTTAAATTCGAGGACGAATTTCTATTCAAGGAGGGGAGGATGTAATACCCCGTATTTTATAAACGCTCTGGATAATATTAGTGGAGACCAGTTGAGTTCCAGTTGTCGCTCCCGGGATTTTCATCCAAGTACAAACGCGAAAGTGGCGCTGAAACAGAGTCGCTAGCAATGTGTATTTATCCCAAGAGAGGGAAAGGAAAAACTGCGTAAACCTGAGGGAAGGAAAAGAACATGGTCTCGCGACCAAGAGAAACAGGTAAGGGAGTCGGTTACGCGAGGGGAAGGTCTTAGCACCCCCACGTATCCATCGTACTCGATGGGATCCACGCTTGTTGTCTCGATCAAAGGGTGTCGTCATCAGGAGCTCCGCTGCTACTGGAAAGGAAAAGGAACGGGAACGGGAAAGAACAAAGAAACGGGGAAGAGAAGAAGAAGAAGTGACTCGGTAGGACGTCATCGGAGTCCTAGGCCTACGTATTCCTTCGTGCAATGGGAAAGTCAGAGTCAACGTGGTTCGGACACGAACTAGAGGGGAGGTTGCTTTCCAAGACATCGCCGTCTTGTGCCTACGTATCCTCGATCTAACCTGAAGGAGGAAATCAGAGCAGTCGTAGTTCGACTTAGCCAATGATGGATTCGCTTTGTTTATGTTTTTTAACGGAAGACGCCAAGTTTCGCGTTCCAGCAGTTAGGTGTCGCAGCTTGTTGTACGGAGTCTTAGACATTTACCTGTTTGCGGTAGAACGGAAGTTACGCATCCTTTATGAGTTGAGTAAGGAAGATGAGAAGAGACTCAAAGGGAAGAAAGGAAAAAGTCTATGTGGGGAAAGACTAAATCCTAATGTTATCATACATGGATGTCCTATGGTTATGTGGAGCATAAGAACCACCTAAGTCTAAAGAGAAGAGAGGGATAAAACTATCTAATGGTCATCCTACCTCACCTTAATCAAAAATTAAGGATGAGCTAGGATCCCTAAGGGATGTGAGAAAGTTCTACACAAACAAGCATTATATCATGCTATTCACAAAAGAGAAAGATAAGTATAAGAGATGAGAGATGAAAGAAGAGATGAACATGGATAACCATCCACATGTTCAAGTACCTTACCTCTGCGCCTACACAAAAGGTTAGTATATAATCAATCACAAGTAATGAATTCAAGTGAAAGAAGCTAAACAAACAATACTAGTTGTTTTAGGAAGACAACTTAAGAAGAAAGTAAAGTTCAAACCAAAAGGGAAAGGTCCTAATGGTTAAGGGACATGCCAAGTCAGTATGTACATGTTAAAGGATCCTACTAATGTAAACATGCCACATGGGATCAAACAAAAGCAAACTAGGCACCAAACAATCATACAAATGCAAATGAAACATTAATAATGCAATATGAATGCAAATGAATCATGAATATGGATGAATGCACATGTAAGCATAAAAGTCAGAATTTAATGACATTTAAGGATGAATCAAGATGTCATTAATGTAGCATATGATTCATGAATGCAAGTATTGAACAAGTAGGAAAAAGTGTGAGCAAACATCACTCAAGTTTTAACAATGAAACATACTTGTAATGCGAGTAAGAAATGAAAATGGAAAATGAATAATCATGTCATATGAATGCAAGACAGTAGCTCAAGACACTTAACATGATGTTTAAAAGTCAAGAATGGAAGCACAAATTCCAAACAAGTATCATCTTGAAGCACATGGATGATTAAGAGCAAACATGTTCAAGTTAGGTCAAGCAAGCATACAAAAGTTTATGCACTTAAGAAAACTTGTAATGTGCAATTATGGGTCATGGAATATGGTTGAGGATGATAACAAATAGAAGTGAATCATGTTTATGGGATGGTTCAAGATCATGCAAGAGTTGGTACAAACATAGACTCAAAGAAGATCCAAGAAGAATGCACAAGTTCCACAACACATTTCAAGTCCAAACATGTACACATCAATCACACAAAGATGCATCAAGAATGACTTGTAACATGAGCAAAGTGACCTATAATATTGACATAACATGTACCAATAGGTCTCAATAAGGGTCAAAGAAGAATGGCAAACAACAATCAATAAACCCTAAGCATATGTCTTCTAACACTTACACACAACAAACATGCTTTCAAACAATCCAAAAAGTCATGCTTAGATGATGAGGAAATTAAGAAAAGACAAATTAAATAAGGTGCAATCAGAGGGTAAACATACTTCAAAATAATGGCTCAAAAACCATTACCAAACATGCACAAACATGCCTCACAATGCCATACAAAACACACAAACAATTGGCTCAAAGGCCTCACTCAAAAGACAACAAGAAAAGACCTAAAAAAACCATAAAAAATGAATTTCATGCCTCAACATATCAAAAATGTATGTACCAATTATTAGGCATAAATTCAGTGCACAACTATGTCAAAAAAATTCCACAATGTAGCATAGGTCATGGTTTAGTGCACACACAAAAGAAAATAAAAGAATATTCATGAAAATATGCCAAAACATGATAAAATCAGAAAATAAAATGTGTAAAAATTACTTAAATGTCTTTTAATACTTCATGAATTTTTATATAATTTTTGGATGCATGAATGTATTTTTAAAAATTAAAAATGAAACATGTATGAAAAGAAATTAAAATACAAAGGAAAATAATCAGGGGGGTGCAGCGCAAGTAATAAACCAGTTCAAAAATGTTTGGGCTCAGGAAAAGTGGGGTGTGGATATCAAGCGAAGTCCAATCCAAATACACGTTCACAGATAGGTCCATAACATGGAAATCAGTCAAATTATTGACTCAACAAGAGCCACATGATCAAGTTAACGCATGATTATCAGTCCAAGTAATACAATCACATGCATCTAAATGAAAGTACATGATAAGCTATAACACACCACACACACATGAGCACAAAAAATGAAATTAAATAAGAAATAGATGGCACGTGAGCAACACATGATTCTTTAATGCGCTGGCAGGCTTATGGACGTTAGATCATAATCATCCAACGACTGTGTTTTAATCTGAGGATGGAGTTAGGGTTCTTCTTCAGATGGACTTTCAGGTGGCCGGAGAAGACTCCGGTCGTCTTCTCTGGTGAGTCTCCGCCGTGCACAGTTGCCAAACATCAAAGAAATTCACAAACCATACCTCAAATTGATCCTCTCCTCATGTAGATCACAAATCCACCAATGAAATTCACAAACAATACACATACAGAGAGAATCGAAGCCAACAAGTTTGCTCTAAGATTTTCAACTAAGCACCTAAGGTTCCTATCAACTATCCGGAGGTCACATTGCTCCTACTGAGCTTCAAAATAGTAAAAAACAAGTAGAATTAAAGCAAGATTAGAGCAAGAGATTCTAAACTGAACCTGCACTTTTGATGCACTTGAACTCCAAAGAAAACCAGAGGTAAGACTCCTAGCTTCTTGAACTTCACTCTAGCCAAATAAAGGTTGTGGAAGATCTTGTTGTGCTTGCAAATCCAGTTGAAAAAAATGAAGAAAATTGAAGTGTGATGCTAAACTAGATCAAACTCTATTCCATTGATGCTTGTTGATGAAGAATGGAGGAGAAACTTGCAAAGATTGATGAAGCTTCGAGAGGAAGAAAGAGCAAGTTCAAAGAGAGAATGTGTGAGATTTTGGTGGAAAGTGAAAAATGAACCAACCTCCTCCAAATTCTGTTATGAAATGGTTTTAAAGGGTGAGTTAACTGTTAACCACCTTGGTTAACAGTTAGAACTCTGATTAACTGAGTTAGTGGTGAGTCAAATTAGTTAGGGCACGAGTTATGGTGTTGTGTTAGAGTGTGGTGAGATCATGGAATTTTATGGTGGTGGTGAAGTTGGATGGTGATGATGTATTGGATTTCCAGTAGCTACACAGCTTGTCACGCAAGCTTTTTTTTTCTTTTTTACTTGGTTTACACATAGGTGGTAAAAAGGACATGGTCATGGGATGATATGTACAAAGTTTGTTTGGCCTTTTAGGGTAAAGATGACATGGGATGGTACATCACATTCAGCATGCGTATGAGTACCAACAAGGCAACCTATTTTATGTTGGTTTTGTTTACTTGCCTGGGAAGAAAATAGTTGATATGCTATGGTCTTTGGAGCTTTGCATCTTCATGACCAATGGATGAAAACATTTGATTTTGGGGTCTTTGGAAAGAGAATATGTAGCACAACAAGATTGGTGTTCAACATAAATGGAAATAGAGCCTCTAACATACCAAAAAATGGCCATGAAAATGGATGTTTATAACTGCATAAGCAAGTCAGTCAGACCTGCCTTGACCAGCCCATGTGCAAATGGATAAATCAGTTGAAGGCTACCCTCTTTGAACCACCCTAACCTCCAAATAATTGCTCAAATGAAAAAATGTCAAACACCAAAGTTGAAGAGGAGATGGAGATGAACAAAAGTGATGTTGAACTTTTTCTCATTTGGAATATCTATCATGGAGAAATTTGTATTTGGACTTGGGCACAACATGCACACCAAGTGTTTGTGGAAATTATGGCGCATTGGCTGGTCATGACTTGCCATTTTGCCTTGATTTCTCCTCACTTTGATCCATCATATCTCTCTCAATTTTGATCCAATGGGGATGTTCTTGGTATGGATTTGAAGCTTGAAATGTGAACTTTTGATAGGCCTCCCTAACCTTTCCATTTATTTCTTGGAGCATGGAGAAAGAAAGCTCTAAAGTTGACCTCCCACCTTGCCAAAACTTGCCATAAATAGAAACCCTAATTTTTATTTTTGGCAACTTTGTACACTTCTTGATTTTTGATGAATATTTCATTATTTCTTGATCAAATCCTCACCAATGATCATATTTGACATGAGGAACATGAATTTGACTTAAAAAAGTCAAGAGTTGACTTTTTCCTCTACACAGTTGACTTTTCCCCAATTCTCCCAATTCTCAATCAATTGATCAATTGAAACCCTTCCAAATCAAATTGGTGGACAATCCTTCATCCTTAGACCATTGAGGACATGTAGAATACCATAGAATCAAGTCTTACCCAAAAAATCAGAAATAAACTGATTTTATGGCAAACCCTAATTTTGACCCCTCAGTCTAGGAGAAATCAACACATCCTCCAAATCCAAATTCCTCTGAGTATGATGTATATCCTCTCCAACAAAGATGAGATATGCCATTTGGAAATGATAAAAGCTCAAAGATCTTGACCATTGGGGTGTTACACTTCAGAATTCCAAAACCCTAGTTTGCACTGGTTAGGAGAATATGACTTCCTTCAATCTTCTATTGAATTCTCATCTTGTGATTCCTTGAGGGCTCAAATGAGATGAATTGAGATATGAGAAGCCCTTGTGACTTGTTTGGAAAAGCTTTTTCTCTTGTCCTTTGGCTTTGAACTGTCCACACCTTGATGTACTTGATACCATTCCTTGCAACCAATGATGTGTATGATTTAGTATGACCTATTATGAATTGCAAATGAATGAAACATAAGCCAATTATTGGAGAGAGATAAGAGGGAAAATTTTGAGGTATTACAGCTGCCCCTATTCAATCAACTGTGGACCTAAAGTGATGAGAGGAACGTCTGTCAGGAATTCAAGGTACATAGCGATTGAATACAAAAATAACTAGAAAATTTGCGCTCTGTGGGTAAAAAGAATGGATATATGACAAACACAACAGTTGTGATGATGGATGTTGGTGGAAAAGAGTCTGGAACAAATGAAATCAAAGGTCGCCTGTCGGGAATGGCTAAGGTCTAAAGCTTATAGTATGCCTGTCGGAAACGGCTAAAGTCGAAAACCTATGGCTTACCTGTCGGGAAAGGTAAATGGGCCTGTCGGGAACGGCTAGGTTTAAAACTCAAAGGTCACCTGTCGGGAACGGCTAAAGTTGAAAACCTATGGCTTACCTGTCGGGAACGGTAAATGGGCCTGTCGGGAACGGCTAGGTTTAAAACTAAAAGGTCGCCTGTCAGGAACGGCTAAAATTGAAAACCTACGGCTTACCTGTCGGGAACGGTAAATGGGCTTGTCGGGAACGACTAGGTTTAAAACTCAAAGGTCGCCTGTCGGGAACGGCTAAAGTTGAAAACCTACGGCTTACCTGTCAGGAACGGTAAATGGGCCTGCCGGGAACAGCTAAGTTTAAAACTCAAAGTTCGCCTGTCGGGAACGCCTAAAGTTAAAAACCTATGGCTTACCTGTCGAGAACGGTAACTGGGCCTGTCGGGAATGGCTAGGTTTAAAACTTAAAGGGTGCCTGTCGGGAACGGCTAAAGGAATCCTATTGGGAATGGTTCCTGAAATACGGTCAAGATGTAAGATAAAAAAGGATCTACAAACCCAAAAAAAGGACTCTGGTAAGTAGGAAAGAGGTGAAACCCTAGTACTGCTTTGAGATGTCCGTTGGGGAATGAACGAGGCATTCTTTTTGGTTTTGTCAATATGATAGAAGGGAAACAATTTTGGGCTCTCGCATGAGGTACCAAAACTGGCTTATGCTTCACATGCATATGTTTGAATTTTTCCTTGGCGTAATGCTACATCTCGAATTGAAATGCTACGCGTTTTTGAGGATGCAATGATTACTACATGCAAAATGCAAGGAGGCCCCCCAACAAAATAAATGTTGAGGTAAATAAAGTCAACTCTGTTGGGGATAGCAAACTGAATTGTCCTTGTGGTTACAAACCGTGCCGAGGAAGGCAAATTACTTGATCTCTGAGAACCCTTGAGGAAGTATCCTCCTAGCTGGGGATAATGCTGACACAATCTGGGCTCTAAACTGCCAAACTTGTTGAGATTACTGTAAAGGAATGATGACCTTGCTGGGAATGTATCTTCTGAACCAATATGTTTGGGGAAGAACTATAACCATAGAACTCCGTTGGGGAAATCAAAATCCTTTGACCTGGCTGCTAGGGAACTGAGATTAATCGACCTCTTGCTGAGGAAGGAAATGCCTGCTGAGGGACTGAGATCAACCATGTTCCTGCTGGGGATGACAACCTTAAGGAAGAAAATTCCTGTTGAGCTAACCGCTTCTGCTTGGGGAGAACTATTATTTGAGTTCTGCTGGAAAAGACACTGAAGACATCACGTGATATTGATGGGCCAACCACCGAACGTTCAACACCTGCAAACAAAAGGGTGTACACATATGCCCCAGGTTATCACTGGGTTTTGAATTCATCATCCAAGAACACCTGGCATTTAAAGCAATTTTAATTGTTTTCTTTTGCACGCATGTCATTATAAAACCTTGATATTTTCAAATGCAATGTTTATCAAAAACTCGAACGTTTTTTGCAATCAAAACAAACTGTAAAAGAAAACACAAGAAATGGATATTCTGAATAAAGAAAATTTTATTGATTGAAAAGCCCGAAAATAGGCGTTTACATCAAGAGGCAACTCCTGGAAAGAGGTAATTGCTTGAAAGAGAAAAGAAACTATCCTAATGGCAATGTGGAAAATGGAAATCCATTGAGTTTCAATCCTGCCATGATTCATATGTCTTTAAGACTCTCCAAGTGCTTCGCTTTCCGAGGGGGATGATTGGACCGATTCCTATCCTTCAGAATGCCTCTTGTTGAAACGAGACGGGATACAGGTTACTCAGATTGCATCCTTTCGCTAAATCCCTCTTTTGCCTGAAGCGCCCTTTGCGGATTTTCAATCCACCGAGATACCCATTTTTGCCTAAGTTGCCCTTTCGAGTTTTCAACTTACCGGGTGTACTCATTTTTTTTATTTTATCCCTAATTTTTGCCCGAACCTTTTTCTCTCTCTTTTTTTTTTGGTTCGCCGGGATGCCCTTTTTTGCCTGGACTCTCTTTTTACTGTCCAGCGGGTCCATTTATGCGAAGTATTTTTTGACTGCGTCTGAGTTCACAGGCGACGGAAAATCCTCACCATGCATAGTTGTAAGCATCAGGGCTCCGCCCAAGAAAACCTTCTTGACAACATATGGATCTTCATAATTCGGAGTCCATTTGCCCCTGTGATCTGTATTAGGAGGAAGAATCCTTTTCAACACCAAGTCACCTGTTTGATAATTCCGAGGAAGCACTTTCTGATCGAATGCCCATTTCATCTTTCTCTAATACAGTTGCCCATGGCATACTGCTGCCAATCTCCTCTCTTCTATGAGACTCAACTCGTTGAACCTTGTTCGAACCCATTCAGCCTCATCAAGCTTGCCATCCATCATGACCCTTAGAGATGGAATCTCAACTTCAACCGGTAAGACCGCTTCCATACCATACACAAGAGAAAACGGGGTTGCCCCAGTAGACGTACGTACTGATGTACGATACCCATGCAGAGCGAAAGGCAACATCTTATGCCAATCCTTGTACGTCACGACCATCTTTTCCACAATCTTCTTGATATTTTTATTGGCTGCCTCGACGACACCATTCATCTTTGGGCGATACGGAGAAGAATTATGATGTTCAATCTTGAAGCCCTGGCACAGCTCTTACATCATTTTATTATTAAGATTATAACCATTGCTAGTGATGATCCTCTTGGGCACCCCGTATCGACAAATAATCTCTTTCTTGATAAATCGGGCAACCACCTGCTTGGTGACATTTGTAAACGAAGCAGCTTCCACCCACTTGGTGAAGTAATCAATGGCCACCAGAATAAAACGATGTCCATTAGAGGCGGTGGGCTCAAACTTCCCAATCATATCAATGCCCCACATGGCAAAGGGCTAAGGGGAACTCATCACGTTTAAAGGATTCAGTGGCACATGCACTTTATCAACATAAATCTGGCACTTGTCGCATTTTCGAGCATACTTGAAACAATCAGCCTCCATGGTCATCCAGTAATAACCAGCTCGCAATAATTTCTTTGCCATGGCATGTCCACCAGCATGGGTACCAAAAGAACCTTCATGCACTTCTTGTATTAACATGTTTGCTTCGTGTCTATCCACGCATCTGAGCAAGACCATGTCAAAATTTCTTTTGTATAATACGCCATCTTCATTCAAGAAGAAACTGCCCGCTAACCTTCTCAGAGTCTTCTTGCCATTATTGGATGCCCCAGCCGAATACTCTTGACTCTCCAAGAAATGCTTGATATCATGATACCAAGGTTTATCATCGGTCGCTGTATCGGCTACAAACACATGAGCAGGTCTATCAAGCCGCATCACATCAATTTTGGGTATATGATTCCACCAATTTACTTGAATCATTGAAGATAACGTTGCCAAAGCGTCCAACATTTAATTCTCATCACGAGGTACATGATACAACTTTACTGTTTTGAAGAAAGTCAACAGTCTTCTCGTATAAACTCTGTAAGGGATCAAGTGGGGCTGATGGGTGGGCCAATCTCCGTTGACCTGATTAATCACTAGAGCAGAATCCCCAAATACATCAAGAGTTTTGACCCTTAAATCAATGGCTTCTTCAATACCCATAATGCAAGCTTCATATTCGGCTTCATTGTTGGTGACATCAAAAGTCAGTCTGGCAGTGAAAGGTATATGGGAACCTTTTGGAGTTATGAGAACTGCGCCAACGCCACTACCATTCACATTAACGACCCCGTCAAACATCAATTTCCACTTGTCATCAGGATCTGGCCCTTCATACTCTGGTGGCTCGTTACAATCTTTCATTTTCAAATACATAATGTCTTCATCAGGGAACTCAAACTTCATTGGCTGATAATCATCAATTGGTTGCTCAGCAAGATAGTCAGACACAATACTACCTTTTATGGCTTTTTGGGAAGTATATTGTATGTCATATTCTGTCAACACCATCTGCCAACGGGCAACCCTTCCGGTGAGAGCTGGCTTTTCAAAAATGTACTTGACTGGATCCATCTTTGATATCAATAAGGTTGTATGACTCAGCATATATTGACTCAAACGCTTAGCAGCCCATGCAAGTGCACAACATGTCTTCTCAAGCATTGAGTATCTAGACTTGCAATCTGTGAATTTCTTGCTCAGGTAGTATATGGCATGTTCTTTCCTACCTGTCTCGTCTTGTTGACCGAGAACACAACCCATTGAATTTTCACGTACCGACAAATACATTATCAGTGGTCTCCCTGGAACTGGAGGCATAAGAATCGGAGGCTTCTGCAAATACTCTTTTATTTTATCAAACGCCCTTTGGCAATCATTATTCCAACGAATTGATTGATCTTTTCTCAACAATTTGAATATTGTCTCGTAAGTGGCTGTAAGACGAGAAATGAATCTAGCAATGTAGTTCAATCTCCCCAACAAACCACGAACTTGCTTTTCTGTTCTTGGCTCGGGCATATCTTGTATTGCTTTTACTTTTGCTGGATCAACCTCGATTCCTCTTTCACTGACAATGAAGCCTAACAGCTTACCAGATCTCACCCCGAAAGTACACTTATTCGGGTTCAACCTTAGTCTAAATTATCTCAATCGTTCAAAAAGCTTTTTCAGATTCACCAAGTGTAACACCCCAATTCCCATCGCGAATAAATAATACATAAATAAATCAGAGTAAATAAAAATTTATTTTTCCGACAGAAACAAGGATGCCACATTTAAAGAAAGAAAACACAATCCCTGCTCATAAATTTGATACATAACACAAAATGGGATAAACATAAAGCGGAATGATCCATAACTGACTTGTTTTACAAAATAAATTGTTTTATAACATCAAAATACTCATACAGAGGTAATACAAAATAGATCCAACAAAGGTATACATATATAACAAAAGCGTTCCCCGACTCCCGTGTTACGTATCAGAGCAGACAGACTGACAAACGGATGGAGAACAAATCTTCACAAAAGCCTCCAAGACTACTAATCTGCAATTGCCTCATAGAGCAACAAATCACAGCAGAAGGGTGAGAAATAACAACTAAATCAAGATTGCATAATAATATGCAAACACATATAAATTTACATGCATAGTTATTCTCACCACAAGCATCACATACCAATACATATAGCATATATCAATTATACCAACATAATCACATATTCACACATAAGGCATACCAAGGTTATGACATATGGAAACACACCACCACATCACATATATTCATATATAGCATACCATAGATAATTAATACAATCATTGTAATGTACAACATCCCCACAAAACATAGCATATGTCTATACATAAAACATATCATCCATAACCAATGCATTTATCACAATTGCATATCAAATCACCAATGCTATCACAAGCTTAACACATAATCAATCCATTCACAATTTCCACACATAATCAATCCATTCATGATTTTCCACACATAATCAATCCATTCATGATTTTCCACACATAATCAATCCATTCATGATTTTCCACACATACTCAATCCATTCATGATTTATGCAAATGCAATGGGACCGACACAACGACTCTATGCAAATGCAATGGGGTACTAATCCATCCATCATTCTCTTCATTAGTTCACTCAGGAACTATTGGAGTCATCGCTTTTTACTTAGTGTAACTCCTCGTCGGGCAAACGATGTTCCCCGTCTCTTTAGGTCCTCTTTGTATAAGGCACACGACGTTTATGGATCGCTTTAGGTCCTATTTGTATAAGGCACACGATCCGATCGCTTTAGGTCCTCTTTGTATAAGGCATACGATCGTCTATAACGTCGCTTTAGGTTCTCTTTGTATAAGGCACACGACCGTTACAGCAGATTTCCTCTGGAATCGTTTCGTCGCTCACACCCACTAGGGCACACGACATCATAAGAATGCATATCATGATGCTTGGCATACAATGACTCATGACAATCAAATGCATCTTCACAAATCAACAATATGGATTATCTCGTCGTCATTATTCATGCATTGGAAACCAATTCAAACAATGCATTTCATCATAATCCACAAATCACAACAATCCCACCAAACATCATTACAACATACATTGATATTCAATCAAACAATGTATTTTACCACACAACAACATCATTAATCATGCATTGCAATCACACCCAAAACAATGCATTTATTTCTCCACAAGACCACAAACCATCATCGCAACATTTCATCACATACATTCACATCATATAACAACACACAAGCCATACGTTATATATCAAAAGCATATCGCATGATAACACATCAAATACACACAGTTAAGATGGTAAAAGTCGAAAAAATGACACATTCCCAAATTCCCGACACAATTAAATCGGCCAACCATCCCAAAACCATTTCTATAAGAAAGAGCATCTCATTAGCTTTCCAACGCATCGACCTCGCCTCAATCCGAGTTACGGATCAAAAGTTATGAAGAAAACAAAACGGAACAATCTGTCATGTTCGCTATGCGAAGCTACTAGCGAGCATTCGCTTCCCTCATTCGCAGTGCGAAGCCCCATCGAACCAAGCCAGAAGAAAAACAGCCTAAAGTTCGCTTTGCGAACTGCTGGCGAACATTCGCCTTCCACATTCGCACTGCGAAGCTCTGGCGAGCCTTCGCTTTCCTCTTCGCTGCCGTTCGCAAAGCGAACCTGCGAATTATGGGATTCGCAGCAGCGCTATTATAGGTCATTTGGGCCAAAATTCATCATTTACTCGACCCAAACATTTTCAAATCATACTATAACAACCAACACATGATCCAAACCTAACTACAAGTATTCTACGCAGTTTATATCGAAATTCTTCCGTGAAAACATCGATTTCTATCAATTGTTTACAATTTCAACCAAATGGGAAACATGCATTTTTCAACCAAACATTCAAACAAATACATACATATACATATACAAGCAAGATATAATCGAAACTTCTCACCCTTACCCGATTAATCGCGATTGAAACGGAAGTTTCCTCGATTTTCCTCTTTCTCCTCTTCTCTCTTTCTTTCTTCTCCTTTTCCTTCTTTCTCTCTTTTCTTTCTCTTCTTT
The DNA here is from genome assembly GCA_022829125.1 of Lathyrus tuberosus. Lineage (NCBI taxonomy): Eukaryota > Viridiplantae > Streptophyta > Magnoliopsida > Fabales > Fabaceae > Lathyrus > Lathyrus tuberosus. The sequence continues at coordinate 5,984,801 of JALAZF010000217.1, forward strand.
TTCTTTTCTTTCTATTTCTCTCTAATCTCTATTTATATAAAAATATCTAAACCCCTAAAAAGACTATTTTACCCCTCAACTCAAATATCTCGCAAACGCTCTCAAAAAGCGATAAAACATAATAACGATGAAAAATAATATATTGTCAAATAAAAGTCAATAATAAAATAATATAAAAACGAAAATAATTAAATCGACTCGATTAAATAAATAAGACAAAAACCGGGGCGTTACAATTCTCCCCCGCTTAGAAATTTTCGTCCTCGAAAATATAACTGATACGAACAACTCCGGATACGACTAACAAACTATCATGCCAACAAAAGGGACACCACGAATAACACAAATTGACAAACCACCTTGCTATCAACAACTACTACAACAACACGACAACGGTAATAACGACAACGACAAGATGCAATGCCTATATAATGCACTTGACGACCAACTCACGACTCAAAGAATACCCAAGTTACGAACACACAGGTTCACTCTTGAACCGAAACACAACAAGATCGTTACCCTCACCATAGGTAACACTCCCCTAATTCCCCACACAGGAATTAGCTACTCGCACTCGAACCATCACGATGGAAACGAGGCAACAACACAAACAAGAACATAAAGTTCCACGACCCAACATAGATTCAACAACCTCTACATAACCACAATCCAACATCCTTGTCACACAACAATATTGCAATAATGCTACGATTCCCCAATCGACATATAACCAAAACATCCATCTACATAGTAGCCCATGAATAATATTTAAACCTTTCAGCTAACACTTCCATTCTGAAACGCCCAATGGTCTCATCACTCCTACATGTTTCCAATGTTCAACCTATGAACTCTTACAAGTCACACACGCATATACGAATTGTGCCATATCACGCTTTCGATGCGCACTTTGATTACTCGTAACCATCAAAACTATCAACCCCACGTCCAAAGTCTAACTCTTTCTCATATTCGCCAAAAATCACTATTCACTTTTAATATACCCAACCTCACACTCTACTGTGTTATCTCACACACCAGACACAAGTCTCTGAACTGCTGAAATAATTTTAATTCTCTGACCATCAAAACAACCATATGCAAAGACTATCGACCTAACTCTTCAGGCACAACATTAACTTTTCCCTAAGGATAATCCAAGCCAAATTCATAACTCGTCACGAATTCCCACCCTCCTCGTTGTCTCATACTCTATTCCTTCAGACCAAACAAGTACTCTAAACTCTTGTGATTACTCAACATTTCGAACCTAGAACCATAAAGATAATTCCTCCAAATATTCCAACACAATACAACCGCAACCAATTCCAAATCCTGAATAGTATAGATCCTTTTATAAATCCTCAATTGTCGTAAAACATAAGAAATGACTTTACCCTCTCGCGTTAGCACACAGACTAAACTCATCAAAGACGCATCCCAATACCTCACAAACAGTTTATCAGGATCACGCAGTATCAAAACTGGAGCCGTAGACAACTTCTACTTTAGCTCTCTGAAACTTTCCTTACAACGAACGTCCCATACAAATGACATACCTTTTGCAAGTCCATCGAAGTAACGAAAATGCTAACTTGGAAAAGCCTTCGATAACCTCCGGTAATAACCAACTAAAGTCCAAAAAGATTCTAATCTCCTTAACCAACTTCGGAGCCTCTCATTGTAGAACTGCATCTACTTCCGATGGATCCTTAACCATACTCTCATCTGAAATAACATAACCAAGAAACTAACCTTTTTCAACCCAAATTCTCACTTGAGTAACTTAGCATTAAACTTCGTCCCTTTTCAACACTTGTAATTCAAATCTCAACACTCTACCTGTTCTTCCTCTGAGTTTATAAGAGATCTGAATATCCTCAATCAAAACCATTACGAACTTATCCAAATAAATATGGAAGATACGATTCCTCTACTCCCCAAACATTACAGACGCATTACTAACACCAAATAACATCACTGTACGTTGTAATGCCCAACCAAATTCCAAAAGATATAAATTCTTAAAGCTTTTGCAGAAATTTTCACTGGGTAACTGGTTACTCACATACAAGCTTAACCGAGTAAATAACAGCCTATCCCGATGATAACAAACATAACCAGTCACATTAAATCGATCAAAGCCTCAACTCACACAATTTCTTCTCTTGACAGTCCAAATTCCATAAATCCCAACATGTAGCAACAACCAACCAAAAAGAACTCTCAAATATTACATCCACACCTAAGGGTTTTCTCAAGATTTCCATTACTGCCCTAAACTTTAAAAACTCCAAAACTCACCAAAACTCTAAGTTTTGCTTTCCAAAGCCTCAATACCATTATACACATCATGCTTGTTATTCCGTTCAATCATCCTTCCTTTTTGTTACTAACAATAGTGGAGCTCTCTAAGACGACACACTTGGTCTCACAAATCCCTTTTCCAGTAAATCTTCTCACTGCTTTTTCAGTCCGGGTACTTCTAATGCTAACATCCAATATTCCATCCGGAAACACATCTGGAATCACGCACAACTGGCAACCCATCACTGTGGCCTTTCTGCCAATTTCCAGAACATTATCATCACAAACATAACAAACATCTTAGTCTCATCCCCTGAGAGTTTTCTACTTACTTAGCAGATACAAACCTCAATTATTCACCTTCGTCCAATTTTAAGTTCACACTCTACTCTCTGAGAACAACCATTAACGATACCCAATCGTTCTCTCTCAACGACTTCCCAGCTGGACCAACATACCAAAACCTCTAATCCGCCTCATCTTCCGATATAAGAATCTTCATCGACTCATCAAAACAATCTGTAATCATTTTCTTAATTCCAACCAATTCATTGCACCCACTATCAAAGTCGGAAAGACACGTCTATTCCATCCGACACAATTCCCGTCTGCTATCAACAAGAGATTAAGGGTGATCAGTTCCTCAATTTGTCAATAGACAGCCGACAATCATGATGGGGCATAAAACTTCTTTACCAAACTATAATAGGATTTCTTACATCTTGTGCACAAAACTACCTAAGGCACAAATCCTTAGTTGACATAAACCTTACCGCCGCATCCCCTCTGGAATTCGGGAACAACACTGTCCAAACAACACTTACAATCTTGCAACCAACGGCACACAACTGAAGCAACTTGGAGAAGCACCAGCTTCTCCTCCACTTATCTCATTCTAAATCATGCAGATAAAGGATTAAAAGAACCATAAAGTACTGACAGTGTTTCACACACATATCACATACTAAGGACCAAACAACATCGACAGTATTCAACTGTCACACCAACTGACTCAACAACTTGACCGGATGGACCGACCTGCTCTGATACCACTATGTAACACCCCAATTCCCATCGCGAATAAATAATACATAAATAAATCAGAGTAAATAAAAATTTATTTTTCCGACAGAAACAAGGATGCCACATTTAAAGAAAGAAAACACAATCCCTGCTCATAAATTTGATACATAACACAAAATGGGATAAACATCAAAGAGAAACTTTTTCCATACAAAAGGAAAGTTCAATTATGGAATAAAGCATAAAGATCCATAACTGACTTGTTTTACAAAATAAATTGTTTTATAACATCAAAATATTCATGCAGAGATAATACAAAATAGATCCAACAAAGGTATACATATATAACAAAAGCGTTCCCCGACTCCCGTGTTACGTATCAGAGCAGACTGACTGACAAACGGATGGAGAACTAATCTTCACAAAAGCCTCCAAGACTACTAATCTGCAATTGCCTCATAGAGCAACAAACCACAACAAAAGGGTGAGAAATAACAACTAAATCAAGATTGCATAATAATATGCAAACACATATAAATTTACATGCATAGTTATTCTCACCACAAGCATCACATACCAATACATATAGCATATATCAATTATACCAACATAATCACATATTCACACATAAGGCATACCAAGGTTATGAAATATGGAAACACACCACCACATCACATATATTCATATATAGCATATCATAGATAATTAATACAATCATTGTAATGTACAACATCTCCACAAAACATAGCATATGTCTATACATAAAACATATCATCCATAACCAATGCATTTATCACAATTGCATATCAAATCACCAATGTTATCACAAGCTCAACACATAATCAATCAATTCACAATTTCCACACATAATCAATCCATTCATGATTTTCTACACATAGTCAATCCATTCATGATTTTCCACACATAATCAATCCATTCATGATTTTCCACACATAATCAATCCATTCATGATTTATGCAAATGCAAAGAGACCGACATAACGACTCTATGCAAATGCAATGCGGTACCAATCCATCCATCATTCTCATCATTAGTTCACTCAGGAACTATTGGAATCATCGCTTATTACTTAGTGTAACTCCCCGTCGGGCAAACGATGTTCCCCGTCGCTTTAGGTCCTCTTTGTATAACGCACACGACGTTTATGGATCGCTTTAGGTCCTCTTTGTATAAGGCACACGATCCGATCGCTTTAGGTCCTCTTTGTATAAGGCACACGATCGTCTATAACGTCCCTTTAGGTCCTCTTTGTATAAGGCACACGACCGTTACAGCAGATTCCCTCTGGAATCGTTTCGTCGCTCACACCCACTAGGGCACACGACATCACAAGAATGCATATCATGATGCTTGGCATACAATGACTCATGACAATCAAATGCATCTTCACAAATCAACAATATGGATTTTCTCATCGTCATTATTCCTGCATTGGAAACCAATTCAAACAATTCATTTCATCATAATCCACAAATCACAACAATCCCACCAAACATCATTACAAATACATTGATATTCAATCAAACAAAGTATTTTACCACACAACAACATCATTAATCATGCATTGCAATCACACCCAAAACAATGCATTTATTTCTCCACAAGACCACAAACCATCATCGCAACATTTCATCACATACATTCACATCATATAACAGCACACAAGCCATACGTCATATATCAAAAGCATATCGCATGATAACACATCAAATACACACAGTTAAGACGGTAAAAGTCGACAAAATGACACATTCCCAAATTCCCGACACAATTAAATCGGCCAACCATCCAAAAACCATTTCTATAAGAAAGAACATCTCATTAGCTTTCCAACGCATCGACCTCGCCTCAATCCGAGTTACGGATCAAAAGTTATGAAGAAAACAAAACGGAACAATCTGTCATGTTCGCTATGCGAAGCTCCTAGCGAGCATTCGCTTCCCTCATTCGCAGTGCGAAGCCCCATCGAACCAAGGCAGAAGAAAAACGGCCTAAAGTTCGCTTTGCGAACTGCTGGCGAACATTCGCCTTCCACATTCGCACTGCGAAGCTCTGGCGAGCCTTCGCTTTCCTCTTCGTTGCCGTTCGCAAAGCGAACCTGCGAATTCTGGGATTCGCAGCAGTGCTGTTATAGGTCATTTGGGCCAAAATTCATCATTTCCTCCACCCAAACATTTTCAAATCATACTATAACAACCAACACATGATCCAAACCTAACTACAAGTATTTTACGCAATTTATATCGAAATTCATCCGTGAAAACATCGATTTCTATCAATTGTTCATAATTTCAATCAAATGGAAAACATGCATTTTTCAACGAAACATTCAAACAAATACATACATATACATATACAAGCAAGATATAATCGAAACTTCTCACCCTTACCCGATTAATCGCGATTGAAACGGAGGTTTCCTCGATTTTCCTCTTTCTCCTCTTCTCTCTTTCTTTCTTCTCCTTTTCCTTCTTTCTCTCTTTTCTTTCTCTTCTTTTTCTTTTCTTTCTATTTCTCTCTAATCTCTATTTATATAAAAATATCTAAACCCCTAAAAAGACTATTTTACCCCTCAGCTCAAATATCTCGCAAACGCTCTCAAAACGCGATAAAACATAATAACGATGAAAAATAATATATTGTCAAATAAAATTCAAGAATAAAATAATATAAAAACAAAAATAATTAAATCGACTCGATTAAATAAATAAGACAAAAACCGGGGCGTTACACCAAGTGCTCTTCCTCAGTCTGCGACTTAGCAATTATATCATCAACATAAACCTCAATCTCCTTATGAATCATGTCATGAAAGAGTGTCACCATAGCACACTGATAAGTTGCCCCTGCGTTTTTCAAACCAAAAGGCATCACTTTATAGCAGAACGTGCCCCATGGGGTAATAAACGTTGTTTTCTCCATGTCTTCCAGTGCCATTTTTATCTGATTATAACCGGAAAAGCCATCCATGAAGGAAAATACCGAGAATGGAGTTATATTATCTACCAACACATCAATGTGTGGTAATGGAAAATCATCTTTCGGACTTGCTCGATTTAAATCACGGTAGTCAACACACATCCGGACCTTACCATCTTTCTTAGGTACCAGGACAATATTGACAACCCATGGTGGATAGCTGGTGAAGGCCAAGAAACCTGCATCCAACTGTTTCTGCACCTCCTCTTTGATTTTAATGGCCATTTCGGGTTTAGTTCTTCTGAGTTTCGGTTTGACAGGGGAACAACCTTCTTTAAGAGGTAACCTGTGCACGACAATATCTGTATCCAATCCTGGCATATCTTGATAGGACCAGGCAAAGATATCAACATATTCACGTAGCATATCAATCATCTCTTTCTTCACGTTCTCTGCTAGGCTTTCCCCTATCTTGACCTCCTTTCTCACATCCTCGGTGCCAAGGTTGATGACTTCTAATGACTCTTGATGAGGCTGAATAGCTCTTTCCTCCTGTTTCAATAATCTGACCAATTATTCGGGAAGTTCACAATCTTCCTCATCCCCCTCTTCAGCTTGGTAAATTGGATTATCATAGTCATATTGAGCCATAGTAGAACTGTTATCAGAAGAATCCGGAGGATTGTTTCTACATGAATGATGGTTCATGCTTTATTTAGAAAGAGCTTTTTGAAAAGAAACAAAAAACCAACTGTGGAGAAAAACATTGCCATTTTTATTTGAAATAAAATGAAAGACAGGGAACACAATTTTTGAATACAAAAAATGTCCTTTATTGATGATAAACTTGCATATGAAACAAATGTGGCCCTACAATGAAATCACTAGGCCTTGGGCAGAGCCTAGGATTTTACATGCAACATGAAAAACAAAGAAAATTACTCTTTCTGCAGGGTAACTTGGATGAGGTCTTCAGAGAACCAGTTGTTCAGCTTCTGCGCTGGGACACATGGGCGCACCCAATTTTCCATGTCGTAAATCTGTCCCCCTCATCTTCAGTTGTAGCAAAGACTTGACCAGGGTTGATGATCCCCCCACTAGAGAAAAAGACAGGTCCTTGACGCTCTTGACCTTTTGGCAGGGGAGTTTGAGGAGGCTGATAACCAATTCCACACTTGTCTTCCTTGAAAGGTAACTCAATCAACTGACCCCAACCTTCAGCATGGTCTGACTGAGCTACTTCAAGAGCCTGCTTGTAAGAAGCCATGGAAGTCCCTGCTTTTGTTTCACTGGAAGGAGGGTCATTCTCAATATTCACTGTTACGAATGCCTGACAAAGAGTTTCATGAATCTCGCCGTCCATTTCCACATATTTGAACGATGACAGATGGATGACAAATATATCCTCCTCTCCGTATACTGTTACAACCTGACTATCCACGACAAACTTTATCTTCTAATGGAGTGTTGACGAAACGGCCCCTGCAGCATGTATCCAAGGGCGCCCTAGCAAGCAGCTATAGGTTGGATGGATATCCATCACATAGAAAACCGTATTAAACACCTGGGGTCCAATCTTCACAGGCAACTCTACCTCCCCGAAAACTGACCTTTTTGAGCCGTCAAAAGCATGCACAACTAAATCACATGGTCGGAGCACAACCCCTTCAACATCCAATTTTGCCAAAGCTTTCTTCGGCAGTACATTCAAAGACGAGCCCGTATCTACCAACACATGGGACAAGACTGCACCCTTGCACTCCATGGAGATGTGGAGAGCTTTGTTATGATTTCTTCCCTTCGGCGTTAGATCAAAATCTGTAAACCCTAATCCGTTACTGGCATTGACATGGGCAATAACACCCTCGAGTTGGTTCACCAATATCTCCCATGGAACATACGACATATTTAAAATTTTCAGCAGGGCGTTGCGATGTGCCTTGGAACATAACAGTAATGACAAGATAGAAATCTTGGAGGGATTTTGATGCAGGTGATGCACTATTTTGTAATCGCTCTTTCAGATAATCCTCATAAACTCTTCAACGTTTTTTTCAAAGGAATTACCAGGTTCTGCCCTTTTCACGGGCTCTTCGTTCACTACCTGCTTGCCTTTAGGTTTCGCCAAAGTTTCAGCATCATCATTTCGGAGCGTCTGTGGAGCAAAGATCCTTCCACTACGGGTAAAACCACCCATTCCTCCTACTTTCCCCACACTTTACCCAATTTCCTTGGGAACCTCCACTTCCTGTTTCTGCCCTTGATAATAGACATCAGCTTCATAATGCCATGGGATTGCTTTTGTACTTTCATATGGCATAGGACACGGAACAGTTATAGTCACAGGGGCTAACTACTCAGGCACGGGGACCTGTACTGGCGTATGCACGGGAATCTCTGCCGGAGTAAAGTAAATGGTGATTTTTGAGACCGTATCATCCTTTTTTCTCATTTGATCAAACTGTAAACAACCCTCGTCTATTAACTTCTGCAGGCCCTTCCATAATTCATCACAACCATTCATCGCAGTCAAACATTCTGAGCAAATTTCCAGATAACCGGGGAACACGCCCCCTTTCAACAAACGTCCTTTCACCACCGCCAAAGATGTTCTGATCTGATTAACATCTGTCACCAAGTTCAAGCCTCTGTCTTCTTCTATTGCATTAGCCTTTGGTCCGCCATGCAGGGGCATGGGGTTTTGAATCATATTAGGATTAGGAGTGAAGTTGATAGCTTTCGAATCAACCAGGTCCTGAACTACGTGCTTAAAAGCTTTGCAGTTCCCTATATGGTGGTCGGGCGCACCCGAATGGAATTCACACTTCACATTTGCATCATAGCCATAGGGTAGCCTGCCTGTTGGTGGTGCCAGTGTTCTCAACTGTACCAACTTTAAGCGGAGCAAATTCTACAACATCTGGGCATATGTCATAGGTAAAGTGTCAAAGTGGCGATCACTCAATCTCTGCCTCGGTTGGTATTGTCTTTGAGATTGTGACTGAGATTCGGCAGCTGGAACCAGAATAGTTACAGTTATTGCTTGATGGTACGAGCCCTGACGTCCTTTACCTTTACCCCCTATCCGTAGGCAGCACTAGTTTCACCTTCACGCTTCTTCGAGCCATTCCCAAAAAGCCTTTTTGCATTGGAAGAGCTTGCCCCGCTTCCATCTTGAATTTTCCCCGATTTCAATAGATTTTCAATTCTCTCTCCAGCAATTACAATGTCAGAGAACCCAGTGGATGGACATCCAGCCAAGCGCTCTACATATGGGCCCTGTAAAGTATTCATAAACATATCAACCATTTCCCTTTCCATCAGCAAGGTTTGTACTCGAGCAGCTAACTCACGCCACTTTTGGGCGTACTGTTTGAAACCTTCTTTCGGATCCTGTGTCATATTCTACAATTGGGTACGATTAGGGGCCTTGTCAATGTTATACTGATACTGTTTCAAGAAAGCATCGCCCAAGTCCCTCCAGTTCCTGATATAAGCTCTCTCCAGCTTCATGTACCTTTCCAATGAAGCTCCTGACAGGCTATCCTAAAAGAAGTACATCCACAGCTTTTCATCGTCAGAATATGCTGAAATCTTCCTGAAATACGCCTGAATGTGAGTCTTAGGACAGGTACTGCCATTATACTTGTCAAAGTTTGGGGGCTTAAACTTTAGAGGGATCCTCACCCCTTGCACCAGCCCCATGTCAGCAACATTAATTCCCATGGAGTTTTGACATTCCATGGCCCTTACCTTCTCAGCCAACTCTTCATACCTTCTGTCATCATTGTGAACTCCCATGTCAGCATTTAGTATGGAGAATTGATCATCTTGATGGTACTCTCCCTGTTGATTATTAACATGGCCAATACCAATAGGAATTCCGCCAGGAGGATCAACTGCCGCTCCGCCAGGAGGATTGTTAGCATTGGGGATTTCCACTTCCAACCTTTGAACTGCAGTTCTCAAATCTTGCTGCCCCTGGGCTATCCCCTGCATGAGGTTCATGAACTTCTCCATACGGGTCCTCATTTCAGTGAGTTCTGCCTGCACCTATTCCATGATTCTGGCTTGATTTTGTCGAGTTGCGTAGCGATGAATGTTGAGATAAGCTATTCTGCCTACAACCAAATAAAGGTTAGAAACTCCCTGGGACGAGTACCTGTTATGCAAAATGATATGTTATGAAATGTATGCAAATGTCATTTTTGACCACTTCCAGGGCATTTCATACCCTGATTCCAGTCTTAATCACAAGAAGCTGATCAATATACAAATATTGTTAAGAGAAACTCTTTGAGAAGAAACGTGCTGTGATAAAGTGTTGTGATAATGTGCCGATGAATAGAGCGCTGCCAAGGAACTATTTCTGAATAAACCATTCATTTGAATTTAACAGAAAACCAGTACGCATTGAAGCATTCTACAATGACTTCGTAAACTGGAAATACATCAAGATAGTGGGTCCATCAACAAGCCTGATGGTAACCACAGTACATCAACAAAAACGATATTAGGAAAATGAAGAGAGAACTATCAATCATTTAGCTCCAAATCTTTCAACTGCTCGCTAGAATGCCTGATTTCTTCAAAGAGTATTCTGGTGCACTGATGGTTTGGTTTTTCAATCATTTCCCTGATTAGAATGTCCCTCTTCTTCAGAGCTTCAATTAATGAGTCCATGTGCATTAAGAGAGCCTCGTAATTACCCACTCCTCTAGGCTTTTTCACACCAGCTAATATTTTGAGTTCTTCTGTTTTTTCCAGAGCATCTTCAAGTTCTTTCTTGGAAGCTTTCAACTCATCTCTAACCTTCTTCAACTGTTCTTGGCTTTTACTAACATCTTCACGATGCATTCTTCGTTGTGCATGTGCTCTCTGAAGTTCATCGTCTCTGGATTTTAACTGCTCTTGCAGCTCTGCATTCTCAATTCTAACTTCGTCCCATGCCTGCTGAAGTTGAGTGAGCTTGGCTTTTGTTTCAGCTAAAGATTTGTTAGTCTGCCTGTTAGTTTGAGCAGAGGTTTCAACAACCATATTAACTTTCTGGTAATGTCGGGCTCTATTGGCAAAATCTTCTTCTCTTGTTGCTAAGACCTTTTCTGCGTCTTGGGCTTTCCATTCCAATTCCTTATTGGCATGTAGAGCGTCTTGAAGACAACTGCCCAGCTCAGAATTCTGTCCTCGAAGTTTTTTCACCAAGGCTTGCAATTTGTTGAATTCTTCCATGGAGGCATTACTTCCTTCCTTCTCATTCTCAGGGTACAAAGGGGGTGCTTTATCAAAAGGCAAGTGAAAATCTTCAACCCACTTCTTCACCCAATCTTCATATGCTGGATAAGCCCGATTGTTGGGTTTGCCTAGAGTTACCTTTCCTTTCTTTAGTCCATTGGCCCAGGCCCCCGAAGCTTTTTGTGCCGTTTCCCAACCATCTGATGCATGGAAGTACAACGACTCTTCTACATCCCTTTTAATGGGCGGACCTATCAGAGCGTACCCAAATTGCCTAATGGCCAAAGAAGGATTATAGTTGATTCCTCCCTTTCTTCCTATTAATGGAACATTGGGGAATTCACAACAACTATGGATAATTCTCTTTCCAAGTAGCCCATGGTCTATCCATAAGATGTTTTTGGCAACTAGCCCCATCAAACGCCGACTCCATTCTAGAAAACCTTTGGAATCCATGAAAGCACCTAACTGCGGTAAGCGATTTGCGAAACATTTATAAAACAAAGGTGCACAGCAATGAACCACCCCTCCTCTTTTCTTTTCATTTCTATTGTATAAGGCGTAATGAAGATCTCCCAACAGTGTTGGCACTGGATTTTTCATCATGAATATCCTAATGGCATCCACATCAACAGAGTCGGGCTCGTTGGGGAACAATACGATACCATATACGTAAAGGGCCAACAATCCATTGAAACGACCCATTTCTTGTCTTTCGCTGCCTCCTGAGCTTTCTTTATCAGATACCCCAGCTTATATCCATGGAGCTTTCCTTTGTTTGAGATATTGGCCTCTAACTCTGACTTGCTCAAATAAAGAGCACCAACCATTTTCCCAAAGTCCAGATCGCCCTTAGACCCAAAGAATGGAGGATCCTCCTTGATAACAATCCCTAGCATGTTGGAATACTCCTGTAAGGTAGGTACAACAGATAATCTGGAAATACAAAGCACCTCAGAGGAGGGTCGTAGAACTGTATCAAAGTATGAAGACCCCGGTATTCGTAATCACTGACATTGTGAACAAAAGACAAAATCCACCCATATTTTTCTTTGAAAGCCTCTAACTCATCAGGGCTTGCCATTCCTTTCAAGATAGTAATAGGGCCTAGAGTAGGCATGAGGAATTTGTAACTAATGATGTTCTTCTTCTCTTTAGTATTCATCCTTGTGAGAACCCAGTGACTAGAATCAAGAGTAGAATATGAACCTGGAAATGAGTAAACATGTATGTTAGGATATGTAAATGTAATGCAAAATACATGGTATCAAAGTGCCGCGTGTCTGAACTGGACTGTGAACGGTGTCAGTGTAGCTCTGAGAATATTATAGAACCATGGACAAGAACCATCTGAATACAATAGGATGAATCCTCTTTTTGTGTAATATCACCAGAAAACCGGGTATGTAAGAGGTTATGGTTACCTGCAAACCTGTAAACACCCTCCCATCCTCACATGTGAGTACTAAAAAGGCGAGGATCCTCAATATCACGGACTCTAAGGTCGAGAAATGATGATATGTTCACCATTTCTAGTTTGGCATCATCATCAATCGAGGAGGCCTCAACTGATTCCCCTAAAAAAGACATCCTATAGCAAGTTCCCAGCATTGGGTCCTCGGATCAAGAATGCGTAATGGGTTTGCCATTTCTGGTCTGCCATTATCACATCTCAGGAGGAGTGCCGCAACTGAGTCCTCGGGAATGGTCACCAGAGTCGACATTTCCTCAAGAGAATAACTACTGGCCTGTATAAACATACAGTAGCAGCTAGCTCCTGATAGAACCTCGTCTGGTTGTGGGTTTCGTGAACAACAATACGTGGTCACCACCATGCAAGTTTCACGACTATCCACTCTAATACCTACGTGTATGCTCAAGCCTGGGTAGTGGGCTTATCTCTCAAAACACCCTGCCCACCAAACAGAAAAATCCAGCACAGTCCAGCACAGTATGACATATGACAACAATAAATGAAAAGCATGTAAATGCAATAAAACAGTAAACATGCAAAAATGCCATAAATAAAGCATGTAAAGCTAACAGATAAAACACCCTATAATCGAAAACAAACAAGCGCTAGGATTGACTCGCTTAGGAAACCAGCGTCCCCAACAGAGTCGCCAGCTGTCGCTCCCGGGATTTTCATCCAAGTACAAACGCGAAAGTGACACTGAAACAGAGTTGCCAGCAATGTGTATTTATCCCAAGAGAGGGAAAGGAAACATTGCGTAAACCTGAGGGAAGGAAAAGAACATGGTCTCGCGACCAAGAGAAACAGGTAAGGGAGTTGGTTACGCGAGGGGAAGGTATTAACACCCCCACGCGTCCATCGTACTCGATGGGATCCACGTTTGTTGTCTTGATCAAAGGGTGTCGTCATCGGGAGCTCCGCTGCTACTGGAAAGGAAAAGGAATGGGAACAGGAAAGAACGAAGAAACGGGGAAGAGAAGAAGAAGAAGTGACTTGGTAGGACGTCATCAGAGTCCTAGGCCTACGTATTCCCTCGTGCAATGGGAAATTCAGAGTTAACATAGTTCGGACACGAACTAGGGGGGCAGGTTGCTCGCCAAGACATCGTCGTCTTGTGCCTATGATCCTCGATCTAACCAGAAGGAGGAAATCAGAGCAGTCGTAGTTCGACTTAACCAAGGATGGATTTGATTTATTTATGTTTTTTAACGGAAGACGCCAAGATTCGCGTTCCAGCAGTTAGGTGTCGCAGCTCGTTGTACGGAGTCTTAGGCATTTACTTGTTTGTGGTAGAACAGAAGTTACGCATCCTTTATAAGTTGAATAAGGAAGATGAGAAGAGAATTGCTTGTTTTTGTCTTTTAAGAAGAAGTGTTTTGATTATTTTGTGTTCATAACAAGTATTGCACTAAAGTCTATGACATAGGAACGAATGCCTCGCATGGTCGTCCTAACAAGACGTATGCTAAACACTCTAGAAAGGCGAAGGGAAACCCTTGTCCTTCCATTTCCCATGTACTTAAGGCTCATGGCGTACCATACTTGTTGCCTTTATTACATGTTTTGATTTTTGTTTTGAGATGAGAAAGAGACTTAAAGGGAAGAAAGGAAAAAGTCTATGTAGGGAAAGACTAAATCCTAATGTTATCATACATGGATGTCCTATGGTTATGTGGAGCATAAGATCCACATAAGTCTAAAGAGAAGAGAGGGATAGCACTATCTAATGCTCATCCTACCTCACCTTAATCAAAAATTAAGGATGAGCTAGGATTCCTAAGGGATGTGAGAAAGTTCTACACAAACAAGCATTATATCATGCTATTCACAAAAGAGAAAGATAAGTATAAGGGATGAGAGATGAAAGAAGAGATGAACATGGATAACCATCCACATGTTCAAGTACCTTACCTATGCCCCTACACATAAGGTTAGTATATAATCAATCGCAAGTAATGAATTCAAGTGAAAGAAGCTAAACAAACAATACTAGTTGTTTTAGGAAGACAACTTAAGAAGAAAGTAAAGTTCAAACCAAAAGGGAAAGGTCCTAATGGTTAAGGGACATGCCAAGTCAGTATGTACATGTTAAAGGATCCTACTAATGTAAACATGCCACATGGGATCAAACAAAAGCAAACTAGGCACCAAACAATCATACAAATGCAAATGAAACATTAATAATGCAATATGAATGCAAATGAATCATGAATATGCATGAATGCACATGTAAGCATCAAAGTCAGAATTGAATGACATTTAAGGATGCATCAAGATGTCATTAATGTAGCATATGATTCATGAATGAAAGTATTGAACAAATAGGAAAAAGTGTGGGCAAACATCACTCAAGTTTTAACAATGAAACATACTTGTAATGCAAGTAAGAAATGAAAATGGAAAATGAATAATCATGCCATATGAATGCAAGTCAGTAGCTCAAGACACTTAACATGATGTTTAAAAGTCAAGAATGGAAGCACAAAGTCCAAACAAGTATCATCTTGAAGCACATTGATGATTAAGAGCAAACATGTTCAAGTTAGGTCAAGCAAGCATACAAAAGTTTATGCACTTAAGAAAACTTGTAATGTGCAATTATGGGTCATGGAATATGGTTGAGGATGATTACAAATAGAAGTGAATCATGTTTATGGGATGGTTCAAGATCATGCAAGAGTTGGTACAAACATAGACTCAAAGAAGATCCAAGAAGAATGCACAAGTTCCACAACACAATTCAAGTCCAAACATGTACACATCAATCACACAAATATGCATCAAGAATGACTTGTAACATGATAAAAGTGACCTATAATATTGACATAACATGTACCAATAGGTCTCAATAGGGGTCAAAGAAGAATGGCAAACAACAATCAATAAACCCTAAGCATATGTCTTCTAACACTTACACACAACAAACATGCTTTCAAACAATCCAAAAAGTCATGCTTAGATGATGAGGAAATTAAGAAAAGACAAATGAAATAAGGTGAAATCAGAGGGAAAACATACTTCAAAAGAATGGCTCAAAAACCATTACCAAACATGCACAAACATGCCTCACAATGCCATACAAAACACACAAAACAATTGGCTCAAAGACCTCACTCAAAAGTCAACAAGAAATGACCTAAAAAAATCATAAAAAAGGTATTCCATGCCTCAACATATCACAAATGCATGTACCAATTATTAGGCAGAAATTCAGTGCACAACTATGTCAACAAAATTCCTCAATGTAGCATAGGTCATGGTTTAGTGCACACACAAAAGAAAATAAAAGAATATTCATGAAAATATGCAAAAACATGATAAAATCAGAAAATAAAATGTATAAAAATTATTTAAATGTCTTTTAATGCTTCATGAATTTTTATAGAAGTTTTGGATACTTGAATGTATTTTTAAAAATTAAAAATGAAACATGTATGAAAAGAAATTAAAATACAAAGGAAAATAATCAGGGGGGTGCATCGCAAGTAATAAACCAGTTCAAAAATGTTTGGGCTCAGGAAAAGTGGGGTGTGGATATCAAGCGAAGTCCAATCCAAATACACGTTCAAAAAGAGCCACATGATCAAGTCAACGCATGATTATCAGTCCAAGTAATACAATCACATGCATCTAAATGAAAGTACATGATAAGCTATCACACACCACACACACGTGAGCACAAAAAATGTAATTAAATCAGAAATAGATGGCACGTGAGCAACGCATGATTCATTAATACACTGGCAGGCTTATGGACGTTAGATCATAATCATCCAACGACTGTGTTTTAATCTGAGGATGGAGTTAGGGTTCTTCTTCAGATGGACTTTCAGGTGGCCAGAGAAGACTCCGGTCGTCTTCTCCGGTGAGTCTCCGTCGTGCACAGTTGCCAAACATCAAAGAAATTCACAAACCATACCTCAAAATGATCCTCTCCTCATGTAGATCACAAATACACCAATGAAATTCACAAACAATACACATACAGAGAGAATCGAAGCCAACAAGTTTGCCCTAAGATTTTCAACTAAGCACCTAAGGTGCCTATCAACTAGCCGGAGGTCACATTGCTCCTACTGAGCTTCAAAACAGTCAAAAAAAAGTAGAATTAAAGCAAGATTAGAGCAAGAGATTCTGAACTGAACCTGCACTTTTGATGCACTTGAACTCCAAAGAAAACCAGAGGTGAGACTCCTAGCTTCTTGAACTTCACTCTACCCAAATAAAGGATGTGGAAGATCTTGTTGTGCTTGCAAATTCAGTTGAAAAAAATGAAGAAAATTGAAGTGTGATGCTAAACCAAATCAAACTCTATTCCATTGACGCTTTTTGATGAAGAACGAAGGAGAAACTTGCAAAGATTGATGAAGCTTCGAGAGGAAGAAAGAGCAAGTTCAGAGAGAGAATGTGTGAGATTTTAATGGAAAGTGAAAAATGAACCAACCTCCTCCAAATTCTATTATGAAATGGTTTTATAGGGTGAGTTAACTGTTAACCACCTTGGTTAACAGTTAGAACTCTGATTAACTGAGTTAGTGGTGAGTCAAATTAGTTAGGGCACGAGTTATGGTGTTGTGTTAGAGTGTGGTGAGATCATGGAATTTTATGGTGGTGGTGAAGTTGGATGGTGATGTTGTATTGGATTTACAGCAGCTACACAGCTTGTCCCGCAAGCTTTTTTTTTTCTCTTTTACTTGGTTTACACATAGGTGGTAAAAAGGACATGGTCATGGGATGATATATACAAAGTTTGTTTGGCCTTTTAGGGTAAAGATGACATGGGATGGTACATCACATTCAGCATGCGCATGAGTACCAACAAGGCAACCTATTTTATGTTGGTTTTGTTTACTTACCTAGGAAGAAAATAGTTGATATGCTATGGTCTTTGGAGCTTTGCATCTTCATGACCAATGGATGAAAACATTTGATATTGGGGTCTTGGAAAGAGAATATGTAGCACAACAAGATTGGTGTTCAACATAAGTGGAAATAGAGCCTCTAACATACCCAAAAATGGCCATGAAAATGGATGTTCATAACTGCATAAGCAAGTCAGTCAGACCTGCCTTGACCAACCCATGTACAAATGGATAAATCAGTTGAAGGCTATCCTCTTTGAACCATCCTAACTTCCAAATAATTGCTCAAATGAAAAAATGTCAAACACCAAAGTTGAAGAGGAGATGGAGATGAACAAAAGTCATGTTGAACTTTTTCTCATTTGGAATCTCTATCATGGAGAAATTTGTCTTTGAACTTGGGCACAACATGCACACCAACTGTTTGTGGAAATTATGGCGCATTGGCTGGTCATGACTTGCCATTTTGCCTTGATTTCTCCTCACTTTGATCCATCATATCTCTCTCAATTTTGATCCAATGGGGATGTTCTTGGTATGGATTTGAAGCTTGAAATGTGAACTTTTGATAGGCCTCCCTAACCTTTCCATTTGGTTCTTGGAGCATGGAGAAAGAAAGCTCTAAAGTTGACCTCCCACCTTGCCAAAACTTGCCATAAATAAAAACCCTAATTTCTATTTTTGGCAACTTTGTACACTTCTTCATTTTTGATGAATCTTTCATTATTTCTTGATCAAATCCTCACCAATGATCATATTTGACATGAGGAACATGAATTTGACTTCAAAAAGTCAAGAGTTGACTTTTTCCTCTGCACAATTGACTTTTCCCCCAATTCTCCTAATTCTCAATCAATTGATCAATTGAAACCCTTCCAAATCAAATTGGTGGACAATCCTTTATCCTTAGACCCTTGAGGACATGTAGAATACCATAGATTCAAGTCTTGCCCAAAAAATCAGAAATAAACTAATTTTATGGCAAACCCTAATTTTGACCCCTCAGTCTAGGAGAAATCAGCACATCCTCCAAATCCAAAGTCCTCTGAGTATGATGTATATCCTCTCCAACAAAGATGAGATTTGCCATTTGGAAATGATAAAAGCTCAAAGATCTTGCCCATTGGGGTGTTACACTTCAGAATTCCAAAACCCTAGTTTGCACTGGTTAGGAGAATATGACTTCCTTCAATCTTCTATTGAATTCTCATCTTGTGATTCCTTGAGGGCTCAAATGAGAAGAATTGAGATATGAGAATCCCTTGTGACTTATTTGGAAAAGCTTTTTCTCTTGTCCTTTGGCTTTGAACTGTCCACACCTTGATGTACTTGATACCATGCCTTGCAACCAATGATGTGTATGATTTAGTATGACCTATTATGAAATGCAAATGAATGAGACATAAGCCAATTATTGGAGAGAGATAAGAGGGAAAATTTTGAGGTATTACACCAGTGTGCTATGAGTATTTATCTGATAAGATAATTAGAGCAACTGATGGACTCAAAGCTGATCAGATTAATATTATCTAACTCTAAGGTTTTATTAATTTGTGCAATTGAGCTAATTTGGACATTTAGTCGTGTTACTAACAATGATATTTTTCTATATCATTTCTTTTCCTCTCATTTCCAAAGATAGAAACATTTGGAGCAAGAGAAAGTGAAGAGGAGGAAAGGAAAGGAAAAAGAAGAGAAGTCCAAGAGCTCAAGATCATCCACCATCATCAACTCTTCATCATTTCATCTTAGCTTCTTCATCATCATCTTCTAATCCAGGTGGGTTCTAGATAGAGACTTTAGTGTAGAATTTCTTGAGGTTTTAGAGTTAGGTTGGATTTTGTGAGAAAATGAATAATTTTGAAAATCAATGAAATCTAACGGATGAATTGTGTTATAAATTGAGTAGTATGATCAATATATGTGTCGAATCATCTGTTGATAATTGTTATATAGTGTGATTATGTTTTGAAAGAGTATCATTTAAAACAAGAATTTTTGCCTCTGAGCCCAGAGTAACCGGTTAACGTGTGGTGGTTAACCGGTTACCCTTTGAAAAATTGGGGTTTTGCGCAGTTTTTGAACTAAGTAACCGGTTAACACGTGGTGAGTAACCGGTTACCCAAATGTGTCTCTAACTCTCATTTTGATTCTGAGTGAATAGTGAAGCTTGAAGTAACCGGTTAACGTGTGGTGAGTAACCGGTTACCACTGTTTGTTTTACAAAAATATTTTTCTAAAATTCATATCTTTTGACTCGGGTGTCCGATTTAAGCATTCTTTATATCGTCGTGAAGCTATGAAAGAGTTCTATGCTATGGAGTGTGAAAATATTATTTATGAAATGGATTTTTGTTGATTATGAGAATTAATCGGAATTACGTGAATTATGTTAAATGGAACTTTTGAAATTTTAAAAGCTTCAAGAGGTGAGTTAGTGAGGAACCCTTAGTGCAATAGAATGATGTAGAGAATTGTACGACAATGCTTAAATCGATACTAGAGGAGTATCTTTGTTAAGTGGTTGTTAGAGGGGGAACCGTATTTTCCTCCGGTTTGTTCGTACCACTTAATAAATATTAGTGACCTGTGTTTAATCTCTTTGAGCGGGATGGCCGGGGAAAATATTTATTAGGTTTGTGTCACTTGATAAATACCGTGACCCGTATTTAATCCTTTTGGTGTAGGATGGCCGGGGAGAGGTATTTATTAAGTAGGTAACCGTGACCCGTGTTTAATCTCCTTGTGTGGGATGGTCGGGGAAAGTTACGTAGCGGTTGGTACCGTGACCCGTGTTTAATCCTTGTGTAGGATGGTCGGGGAGAAGTACCAAATGTAGATAACCGTGACCCATGTTTAATCCTTTGGTGTAGGATGGCCGGGGAGAAGTTATCTACGTTAGGAATCCGTGACCCGTGTTTAATCCATTGTGTGGGATGGTCGGGGAGAAGATTTCCTAACCGTTTTGTGGATAATTGTGACCCGTGTTTAATCCTTTTGTGTAGGATGGTCGGGGAGAAGTTATCTACGTTAAGGATCAGTGAACCGTGTTTAATCTCCTTGTACGGGATGGTCGGGGAGAAGATTCCTTAACTAGTTGTCGTTTTGTGAGTTGTACGATGTGTTTCTCTAGTGTGAGATTTTGTGAACTCGAAGTCCTTCCCTTTCCCGTGGACTTGAGTTAGGATTTGGTTAGAACCTTGTAAAGCCGAGAGAATCCATAAGATAGAGAACTCACTGAGATTTGATGTATCTCACCCCACTATTGTTGAATATTCCAGGTACTTCAGGTTCCGCGAAGGGTAAGGATAAGGCCGTGTGATTATCCTTATTTGGTTGTTGGCTTAGCTTCCGTTGTGGAATTTTGAGATCGTTGTCGATCTAGTTCTTAGTATTTATCTTTGGAACACCTTGTATATGTATCTATGCCATAGTTTTTTTTGTATTAGTCTTTTTGGGCATGTATATGTATAATGTGTTTACTAGGGACTTATTGGTATTTCAGTACCAAGCGTGGAATTCATGTAAAATATATGCCTTTGTTGTATGTAATTATATATGGGCATTACATTGGGGGCAGTTCATATCAAAGTCATACTACAGTATGGGGGGATCCAAGTTCGTTCTCAAGACACTCTTCCCTGTCCTAATAATATGGGGCATATTTTCAAGGTTCAAATACTGGGGCACATATGGAGATATTCAAATCATTATCATGTATTAATCATGTCGCTACGCTCTAGCATCTAATCATGCATATATAACATAGCATCACATGCATACATGAACATACATACATGCACTCATATACACAAGCATGCATGCATAGGGTTCATAATTACTCTTTGGGGTTTAATCCCCAACTATATCATTGACACATCGCTTCAATAAAGGATTTTACAGGATTATCAGTGAGTAGGTCTTCACCTTTCACTTAAGCAACTTATCTCACCCACGGAGGGTACGACATCAAACATATCAGGGTTATTATTAGAAGTTGTACTAAAGGATTGTCTCAAGAGGGTTTATTAAAAAGGGGTTTTACCGGATTCTATCTAACAGACGTGGGATTCATAAAAAGGGCTTCATCAAAGATTTATAAAAAAGGTTTCACTGGAATCTCCTATCCAAGGGTTCCTCGGGGGATTTGTCGAGAGGGATTTCATTAAGGATTCTATTGTGGGATTTTTCATCAGGAGCATTATCTACTAAGGGTTCATCAAGGATTGTTAAAAGATTTTAAAGGGATTTTATCGAAAGGGTTCTATCATCAAGGATTTATCAAACGGATTTCACCTAGATTTTTCTATCAAAAGGGGTTTTACAGAGGAATTTATCAAAAGGTTTTTTACCAGAATTTTCTCTCAAAAAGGGTCTACCAGGATTTTACCAAGGGTTTCTATCAGAATTTTACCAAAGGATTCTATCAAAATATTTTCAAGGGGTTCTACTAAATTTTATCAAGGGGTTCTATTGGAATTTTATCCAAAGGATTTATCAAGGGGTTCTATCGGATTTTTATCCAAGGGATTTATCAAGGGGTTCTATCGGATTTTTATCTAAAGGATTCATCAAGGGGTTCTACCAGATTTTATCCAAGGGGTTATATCGGAATTGTATACTAGGGGTTATATCAAAAAAGGGGTCTTACCGGATTAAAGGGATTTTCAAGGTATTGTATCAAGGAGTTCTACCGGTTTCTTAGGGATTCATTATGAAGTTTTTATTAGGAGTTTAAAGGGTTCCATTCAGGGGTTTCATCCAGAGTAAACAGGATATCACTAAAGTCCTACTTGATTACAGTAGTATGATCGAATAATCATAGGAATCATAGGCGAGATCCACCCGAAAGGGTCAAAACGGATTGTCAGGGATTGACTAAGGGGTTCTACCAAGCTTTACAACCTCGTCAATATTTGTTAGGGGCTCCATCAGGAAGCATCACAGGGATTCCTAAAAGACTAGGACTTCATTAGGAGTCCTGCTGGGGGTAGTGTTGTACCCCAAATTTTACCCCTTATATGTCATAACATCTTGCACTTGCATTTAGGTCTCAATCATCTATGCATTTGTTAGCTAACCACAATATCTTGCCAGTTTGTTTCTTTTGAGTAAAAGATAGGGTTTTTCTTCAAGAAATTCATGCAAATGATCAAGCAAGGATTTGTGTGACTCTCCACTTCTCAAGAACCTCCACTCATTCATGGTGATCAAGAGTTTTCCCTCCATCCATAATCAAGTTTGAGTGTGCATCAATTCACGTTCACAAGGATCTCATGACTTAGAACATGATTCAAAGGTTTCAAATTCATCTTTATGGCCCATTCATATGATTTAAATGGCTCAAGAAGTTTGATCTATTAATAGTTGAAAAATTTGGTTCAATTGCTAAAAAGTCAACAGATGCTCAAAGTCAAAGTTCGACTTTTGACTTTTTTGGGTCAACTATGGACTTTTCTAGTCAACAATCTAGAAAGCGTGGGAAATAATTGAGTTTGGTTAAGTTAAGTCGAGAAAATCGAAGAAAGAAAATCATTTGTTCAAAAGAAACACAAAAAGGTATAAAAAAATAAGGCAACGGCAAAATTGTAATTACCAATGGCAAAATTGTAATTATCAAAAAGTTGTTGAGGATCAGCATGAGCGTGAGGATCAGCAGCGTGAGGATCAGCATTGTTCAATGGCAAAGTGCTAATTACGGAACATGTGTGAGGATCAAGGAAGGAATATTCCTTACTTGGGTACCAAGCAATGGCAAAGTGGTAAATACTAAGTGTCAGTTGAGGATCAGCAAATGAGGATCATCAGCGTGAGGATCAGCAATTGAGGATCAACAGCGTGAGGATCAGCAATTGAGGATCAGCAGCAAGTGAGGATCACCAGCGAGAGGATCAACATTACACTACTAATGGCAGTTTTTTAATTACTAATGGCAAACAGGTAATTAGAAGCTGATACTCAGGGAAACCTTGGTACTCAAAAAAGGGGAGGATCAAGAATTCTATAAATAGCCCTTTGGTTTCTTCATTTGGGGGGGGGGGGGGGATTGGAAGAGATTTTTTAGAGAATTGAGGAGATTTTTGAGAGATTGGGGGAGATTTTTTAGAGGATAAAAGGAGATTTTTGAGAGGATGAAGGATTCATTCAAGGAAAAATCAAGGGAAAAGGACATGAAATTCTTCCAAATATAATATTCTCTCTAAATCCATTGTCACATAAGATTCGAAACTTCGAATCTCCCAATTTTTCCACTTCTCTTACATCGAACATAACTCATCAAATGCATTGAAACTCATCATTCCCACACACTCCTGGGGGCTCAGTGAAGCTGTAAACATTATCACATCTCATCTGGAAGTGCTCTAGAAGGTGCATTGGACACACTCCAATAGGTAAACCTTCTTGATTTTTGAACTCCCTCCTTAAGGTATCATTTTCATCCATTCAAGTTACCATTGTGTTTGTCTTGAAATGTTGAGTGAAAATCCCATGAAAATGGGTATTGGTTGATCATATATGGTACTAAATTTTATTTATTTTCTTTTCAAATATTTTAATTTTCATCTTTATTTTAAATCATAAATAAAAAAAAAACATTTTAATTATTTTCTTCTTATTATGTTTTTCATATTAAAAAATCCCAAAAATATTTATTATTTTTGTATTAATTGTTTATCTTTGTTTATTTTTAACTTAAACCCTAAAAATCAAAGAAAACATTTCATTCAACTTTAGAACTTTTAAACCACTTTCATCAACAAACCATTAGCCTTCTCAAGAGATAGTCATTAATCTCTTGTAACCTTTAACCCTTCCTTTTACTCTTCATAAGAGATAGCCATTAATCTCTTCTCCCTTTACCACCTTTAACTTTTCATTCAAATCCTTTCATAAGAGATAGCCATTAATCTCTTCACCTTTACAATCAATCCTCACAAGCTTTACTTTCAAGCTTTTCACCCGTAGTCCGAACTACGATTGCTCTGACTCCCTATAAGGATACGTAGGCATAGGATTGCGATGATCCTAGCGAGCTACCTTTTCTTTTTTCCACCTTTTTCCTTTACATCCAATGCCTTCTTGGATTCCACCTTTTTCCTTTACATCCAATGCCTTCTTGGATTCCACCTTTTTCCTTTACATCCAATGCCTTCTTGGATTCCACCTTTTCTTTTACACCGTTTTACCCCGTAGTGAGGGGAACTACGAATGCTCTGATTCCATTCCCACCAGGAAACGTTGGCACGAGATGCGATGTCTTGGCGAGCATACTTAGAACTAAACCCTAAGTCTTTCCTTTATAACATACCCTTAACAAGCAAACAATAAAATGACACAAATAAAACAAGAGGTTCATGTAGAGTACTATAGATACTTAGGGTGCTAACACCTTCCCTTAGTATAACCAACCCCCGAACCTTAGATCTCTGAGCTGTGTTCCTACACAGCACAATTAGATTTTTTCGATCTTTACCCTGTCCTTTGGATAAATTAAAGCTCGATGGTGAATTTCAAAGATGTGCGATTCAAGTTAACTAATAGCTTGATATCTGATTCTCACCGCAACAGAAATATGGCGACTTCATTGGGGACATCCCCTAAGAGGGTTAAGCCCACCTCGTTTGCATTTGTCTTATTTATATGTTTGCTTGCTTGTATATCTGTACATATTTATATTTGTATATATACTTGTTGTGCTTGGGTTTTTCTGTGTGCAGGGTTGCTACTATTGAGTGGTGAGATAAGTCCTAACCCGGACTTGAGAGTACATTTGACTAGGATCATGGACATAGTCAAGGAGACTTCGAGGGACTAATCCCAAAGGAGTTGACTTGAGGTTCCACACTCAGTTGAGGTCCTCTTGGAGGTGGTATATGTTGAACGAGCAATCGTAAATGTGTTACCACTTTCGACCTAGGTACCAGGGATTTTGATGACCTTTAGTTACCCTTTCACCCCACTTGGCCTTTTAGGATGTAGTGCGATGACTATGAGAGAGTAATCCTAAAATGGTTGATACGTGATACTACACTCAGACGAGAATCTCTTGAGAATTTTATTGATTACCAAGTAATTGGGAAGTCGATAAAATTCGAAAGATAGGTTGTTGACTCTGGGAACTTCTTAGAACCATATTTTACGGATACAAGAACCCTACTACACACCCTATGGTTGGTTCTTTACCCAGACTCCATGTTGTGATCTCGAACCCTTGATCTCGTTGCATGTGTTTTGCATCCTGTTTGCATCGCGTTGCATATCATTTACATCTTTGCATAATTCATTGCATACATCCAGTTTGTCCAACAATTCATCCCAAGTGTCTATATCTTCCAATAGTGTCACCTGTGAGTCGTCAAGCAGATTCCTCGACACAAATACCGGACTAGAGCTAATATCAGATGCAGAATGTCAGAGACAAAACTATCACTTTCCATGATGATGACCCTAATGTCAAGAACAATCCTCTGCCAGGACACGTCAAGTGAAGCTTCAGTCAACTTTAGCTTTGTTACTTCTTAAAGACAAGACAACCTTGTTTCGTGTTGTTTGCATTTTCCTTATTTGTAATAGCTGTTTGCTTTCAACTATGTTTATACTTTCATGATTAATGAAATGAGCATTTCAACTTTTGATTCAATTTATTTTGTCCACTATTTACATCTTTTTTGCTTTCTTCTGCAAAATTTTTTTATCCCTTTTCCACTTTCTTTTTTATTATGCAAAGATTGGAGGGAGGATGATGAAAACAAAATACTCATAACTGCTATTGGTATGCTTTCAAATCAAAACTTTGCTGATGATGTAAGGCATTGTTTCACTCCCCAAACACTAGAGAAATAAAGAAGTTAATCCCTTGTCAAACCCTTCGAGCCTAGAAGTAGGAGTTTTCTTTCTTTACAAAAAACCCGCAATCTTAACTTGGGGCAGGGTAGTTCTCAGTAACTTGATTGTGCATTCAAATACAAGAGTTTCATGCAAGAGACCTGTCACATAAAAGTTGCACTCATCAATTTTCCTTCGCATACAGCAAAGCAAGTGTCGAAGATGTCCTTCAATTCAAATGCCAATGATGGTTCACCGAAATCATTAAGTTGTTTAGCCACTTTCCTTACCCAAAGAATGAGCCAAGTCCCTTTCAAGGCAAAAGCTAAGAAAGATAGGAAGCTCATGACCTTGCCTTATAATAAAAAAAAAAGAGATAAAAAAAAGAAAGAAAAGTTTGTATGACAACCCAAAAAGACGAAACCTTTAAATTTTCATCCTAAAAGTCCTCAATGGCAAACATTCGTGAGGAAGCAGTGACCGCCATCTCAAGTCCATTGAATTTTGGACCATCATCATTATCATCATCAATGCAATTCCTAACCTGTGGAAACCTGAGTATAGCTGAGTCAATTGAGCATAGGACTGAAGTTCATCACGTAGATTGGGTGGGCACAAATAAACTTTGAGCCTTTATCCTTTGTTTCTTAAACCATGAACTAGGCCACGTTACAACCCTCAAAAGACCTAACTGAAGCAAGGTTATTTTGGAAGCATACTACAGCAAGGTTGCGTAAACTGACTCCCAAAGATCTTTGCAGATCATCTATTTTGGCACCATACATTTCACTTTTAGATGTCTTGAACCGCCGTGTTCAGACCAATGACTCATTTTATTTTGCATCTTCCAAAAATAATTTTGATTTCAAAAGTTGCATGATTTTGCTTTAAAATTACCATGTTTATACAAATACTTTTGTTTGCAAACTGACTTTCCTCTCAAGAAATTTTCAAACAATTAAGAAACTTGGTCGGTGATCCTATCAGGGGCAAGTTCTTTCCGAATCCTGGTGAAGAATCTGTTCAAGATTTGTCGTTTAGGGGCAATTCCTTCTCAGAATTGGTTTATCCAGACTTTTCAAGACTCGGACTGGGGCAAGCTTTCCAAAGAGCACCATGAAACAGTCAGTTATAGAATCAGACAAACTGAAGCAATGATCAGTTCATCTACAACAAGACAGCTAATCTGGGGCAGTTTATTTGAAGAATCCCCAAGAATCTCTTCATTCTTCTTACAAGGATCATCACTTGATACAGTTTACCAGTGTGGCAGAGATGTGTCCAGCAGTAGGATCTCTAGTCCCCAAGCAGAATGGCAGTGATTTCCATGTTGAGGAATCAGTTTTCCAGTCTTGTCTTCTCACCAAAAGAGTCGAGCTGTGTCGTCAACATCTACATTTGCATGGCATAATTCATATACGATATGCATATCATGGGTGTTTCATCCTCATTTGCATTTCGTCCGAGGTCATGTTGTTATCCACGTCTCACCTTGTGGTCAAAGTCCAATTTACTTGGCGCCTACCAAAACGTTATCTGCCTTTTCATTTAGTGCCATTCCTGAATGTTGTCGTTTCCTTGTGCATCTAGTCCTGTTGTTAGATGTTTGTCTTCTTTTATTCTAGTGCCATTCTTGGATCTTTATATTCTTCCACTCCAGTGCCATTCCTGATGTCCGTCTCTTGTGATCTCCAGTGCCATTCCTGGATATCTCATTCCTCTTGTTTCTCCCAGTGCTATTTCTGGAAGTTTTGCCTATCTTCTGTAACCCCATCAAATTTGCTTAGATACATTCAGTGCCATTCTTGAAAGTTCACAGTCATATAATGCTGTCTTGGATATTGTGATTCCTTTTATCCAATGCTTTCTTGGATTTCACCTTTGTTCACATTCATCCAATG
This sequence comes from Lathyrus tuberosus, assembly GCA_022829125.1. NCBI lineage: Eukaryota > Viridiplantae > Streptophyta > Magnoliopsida > Fabales > Fabaceae > Lathyrus > Lathyrus tuberosus. Next base: position 6,013,369 of record JALAZF010000217.1, read on the forward strand.
CTTTCTTGGATATTGTGATTTCCTTTTATCCAATGCATTCTTGGGTATATCCTTGTTCATATTCGTTTAATACTTTCTTGGACGTTGTGGTTTATCCAATGCCTTCTTGGATTTCACCTTTGTCTTAATTGCATATGATGCCTTCTCAGATAGTTTGAGTTTACCTTTCATTCAACGCCATTATTGAATGTCTGGTGTCTGTTTATCCAATGCTTTCTTGGATCCTTACTTTGTTCACTTTATCTAAAGCCATTATTAGATATTGTGATTTATACCTTTCGTTCAAAGCCATTATTGAATGTCTGGTGACTGTTTGTTCAATGCTTTCTTGGATCCTTACTTTGTTCACTTTATCTAAAGCCATTATTAGATATTGTGATTTATACCTTTCGTTCAAAGCCATTATTGAATGACTGGTGACTGTTTGTCCAATGCTTTCTTGGATCCTTGCTTTGTTCACTTTATCTAAAGCCATTATTAGATATTATGATTTATACCTTTCGTTCAAAGCCATTATTGAATGTCTGGTGTCTGTTTGTCCAATGCTTTCTTGGATCCTTACTTTGTTCACTTTATCTAAAGCCATTATTAGATATTGTGATTTATACCTTTCGTTCAAAGCCATTATTGAATGTCTGGTGACTGTTTGCCCAATGCTTTCTTGGATCCTTGCTTTGTTCACTTTTATCTAAAGCCATTATTAGATATTGTGATTTGAACCTTTCATTCAAAGCCATTATTGGATGTCTGGTTTCTTTTGCCACCTGATGTTCTTCTTGGATGTCACCTTTTATCTCATTTACATCTGATGCCTTCTCAGATATTATGAGTTTTCCTTTCATTCAAAGCCATTATTGGATGCCTGGTGTCTTTCTGTCCAATGCTTTCTTGGATTACCATGTTTATCTCATTCTCTTCTAATGCCTTCTCAGATATTATAAGCATACCTTTCATTCAAAGCCATTATTGGATGTCTGGTGTCCTTTCATCCAATGCCTTCTTGGATTACCCATTTTTATCTCATTTTCATCCAATGCCATTCTTGGATCCCTACCTTGTTCACAGTTATCTAAAGCCATTATTAGATATTGTGATTATACCTTTCATTCAAGGCCATTATTGGATGTCTGACTTTCTTTATCCAATGCTTTCTTGGATCTCTTTTTGTTCATTTTCATCTGATGCCTTCTCAGATATTATGATCTATACCTTTCATTCAAAGCCATTATTGGATGACTGGTTTCTTTTGCTTTCTTGGATCCCTGCTTTGTTCACTTTTATCTAAAGCCATTATTAGATATTGTGATTATTGGATGTCTAGTTTCTTTTGCCATCAGATGTTCTTCTGGATGTACCTTTCTCTTTATGATGTTCTTCCAGATTAGGTCTTTGTTATTTGATTCCCCAGTGGAGATCGCCTTTCCGGTGCTACTTCCATTGAGGATCTTGTGCTATCTCTTCTTTCTAAAGTGTCAGTCGGTCATGCTTGAACCAGTTGCTCGGTCACCTTCAGCTTCCCCAGTGTTGTGGTCATCCCCAGTGGGTGCCTATTCATTGTTGTGGCTCTATCCCTGCTTGCTTTCGTTTTCGTCTACATCTTGCATTTTGCATACCATCATTTTCATCATGCTAGAGTTCATGGCATGTCAGCATTATAGATTAGTTTTGTCCATAGCATTGCATATCAGTGCATCTAAGGGCAAAATTCTTGGTTATCTATATTTAAATATCTTTCACCATGATTTCATGAGGATTTCCATCTCTCGTGTCATTCGGTAAAGATATTTAAATAGGGGCAACTGTTGTACCCCAAATTTTACCCCTTAGATGTCATAACATCTTGCACTTGCATTTAGGTCTCTATCATCTATGCATTTGTTAGCTAACCACAATGTCTTACAAATGATCAAGCAAGGATTTGTGTGACTCTCCACTTCTCAAGAACCTCCACTCATTCATGGTGATCAAGAGTTTCCCTCCATCCATAATCAAGTTTGAGTGTGCATCAATTCATGTTCACAAGAATCTCATGACTTAGAACGTGATTCAAAGGTTTCAAATGCATCTTTATGGCCCATTCATATGATTTAAATGGCTCATGAAGTTTGATTTATTAATAGTTGAAGAATTTGGTTTAATTGCTAAAAAGTCAACAGATGCTCAAAGTCAAAGTTTGACTTTTGACTTTTTTGGGTCAACTACGGACTTTTCGAGTCAATAATCAAGAAATTATGGGAAATAATTAAGTTTGGTCAAGATAAGTCGGGAAAATCGAAGAAAGAAAATCATTTGTCAAAAGAAACACAAAAAAGGAATTAAAAAATAAGGCAATGGCAAAATTGTAATTACCAATGACAAAATTGTAATTATCAAAAAGCTGTTGAGCATCAGCATGAGCATGAGGATCAGCAACGTGAGGATCAACATTGTTCAATGGCAAAGTGGTAATTATGGAACATGCGTGAGGATCAACGAAGGAATATTCCTTACTTGGGTACTAAGCAATGGCAAAGTGGTAAATACTAAGTGTCAGTTGAGGATCAGCAAGTGAGGATCAGCAGCGTGAGGATCAACAATTGAGGATTAGCAGCATGAGGATCAGCAAATGAGGATCAGCAGCAAGTGAGGATCTGCAGCAAGAGGATCAGCATTACACTACTAATGGCAGTTTTGTAATTACTGGTGGCAAACATGTAATTAGAAGCTGATACTCAGGGCAACCTTGGTACTCAAAAAAGGGGAGGATCAAGAATTCTATAAATAGCCCTTTGATTTCTTCATTTGGGGGGGGGGGGGATTGGAGGAGATTTTTGAGAGAATTGAGGTGATTTTTGAGAGATTGGGGGAGATTTTTGAGAGGATAAAAGGAGATTTTTGAGAGGATGAAGGATTCATTCAAGGAAAAATCAAGGGAAAAGGTCATGAAATTCTTCCAAATATCACATTCTCACTAAGTCCATTGTCACATAAGAGTCGAAACTTCGAATCTCCTGATTTTTCCACTTCTCTTACATCAAACATAACTCATCAAATGCATTGAAACTCATCATTCCCGCACACTCCTGGGGGCTCAGTGAAGTTGTAAACATCATCACATCTCATCTAGAAGTGATCTAGAAGGTGCATTGGACACACTCCAATAGGTAAACCTTCTTGATTTTTGAACTCCCTCCTTAAGGTATCATTTTCATCCATTCAAGTTACCATTGTGTTTGTCTTGAAATGTTGAGTGAAAATCCCATGAAAATGGGTATTGGTTGATCATATATGGTACTAAATTTTATTTATTTTCTTTTAAAATATTTTAATTTTCATCTTTATTTTAAATCAAAAACTAAAAAAAAACATTTTAATTATTTTCTTCTTATTATGTTTTTCATATTAAAAAATCCCAAAAATATTTATTATTTTTGTATTAATTATTTATCTTTGTTTATTTTTAACTTAAATCTTAAAAATCAAAGAAAACATTTCATTCAACCTTAGAACTTTTAAACCACTTTCATCAACAAACCATTAGCCTTCTCAAGAGATAGCCATTAATCTCTTGTAACCTTTAACCCTTCCTTTAACCCTTCATAAGAGATAGCCATTAATCTCTTCTCCCTTTACCACCTTTAACTTTTCATTCAAATCCTTTCATAAGTGATAGCCATTAATCTCTTCACCTTTACAATCAATCCTCACAAGCTTTGCTTTCAAGCTTTTCACCCGTAGTCCGAACTACGATTGCTCTGACTTCCTATAAGGATATGTAGGCATAGGATTGCGATGATCCTAGCGAGCTACCTTTTCTTTTTTCCACCTTTTTCCTTTACATCCAATACCTTCTTGGATTCCACCTTTTTCCTTTACATCCAATGCCTTCTTGGATTCCACCTTTTTCCTTTACATCCAAGGCCTTCTTGGATTCCACCTTTTTCCTTTACATCCAATGCCTTCTTGGATTCCACCTTTTGTTTTACACCCTTTTACCCCGTAGTGAGGGGAACTACGAATGCTCTGATTCCATTCCCGTCAGGAAACGTAGGCACGAGATGCGATGTCTTGGCGAGCATACTTAGAACTAACCCCTAAGTTTTTCCTTTAGCACATACCCTTATCAAGCAAACAATAAAATAACACAAATAAAACAAGAGGTTCCTGTAGACTACTACAGATACTTAGGGTGCTATCACCATCCCTTAGTATAACCAACCCTCGTACCTTAGATCTCTGAGTTGTGTTCCTACACAACGCAATTAGGTTTTTTCGATCTTTACCCCGTCCTTTGGATAAATCAAAGCCCGGTGGTGAATTTCAAAGATGTGCGATTCAAGTTAACTAATAGCTTGATATCCAATTCTCACCGCAACAGGTTGTCATTATGAAGAAGGGCATCCAGCTCAGGGATATCGCATAAGGGATAATAGGATATTAACGGAATACTAATGACGGAGTCATGTCAACAGGATACTTGTCAAAGGATCCATGGTCAAAATTAGGGGTCCTTTTGTATTTAATCGTCTCCTTATCAAAAGGATGAAGGCTCGTCTACATCATCATTTTGAATCGAAGCCGATTAAATAGGGGCAACTGTCGTACCCCAAATTTTGACCACCTTTCTGTTTCTTTTTTTGCTTTTTTGTTTTCTTTATAAAAGATAATAATAGTAAGTAGTAAAGGGATTGTTTGGGTAGAATAAAGTATGATTTTGTTATCAGTTAAATGGGGGTAGATTACTATTAACTTTATATGGATTAATTAGGATTAGATTAATTTTTTATTAATAAAATTATATTAGGGTCATAATGGGGTTATTGGAATATTAGTATTATTCTTAATATTAATATTATCATGAAATTATTATTAAAATTATGCCATTCTATTTTGAATAATTGGAATTACCTAGTTGGTAAAAAGGGTGTACAAGGAGTTACAAGACAGAGATGTTGTGAGTTCGAATCCCACCTTTCTCACTTTTAATGTTGTATTTGTTTTATCTTTACTACTAACTTTTTTTCTATTGTTATTTTTAATTAAAAAATCACAAAAATATCATTTTTTAATATTTATTTTTTAATTTTCGTATTTGTATATAATGCAATTTTAAAAATATGATTTTTTCATTAAAATCAATATTTTATGGAAAAAATCTCAAAAATCATAAAAATAAAAATAGAAATCAATCAAATCCTTTTTTCTCATTATCATTATTAGACTATTTTCTTTATTTTAAAATATATTTTTTATTTAAATTCACCAAGCTATGAATCCATCCAGATTCATTTGCTTGGACTCCAAGAAATAGAGGAAAATCAAGTCAGATTAAAACCTTCCTAAACTGAAAATTTTTATTCAATGTCTGACCTAATTTTTCATCTATAAATAGACTCTGTTTTCCAAATTTTAATTCACCTACAAATTCAGAATAATCAGTATAAAAAGTTGTTGTTCTTCACATTGAAGAGCAACAACACTAAAAGGGGAAGAGGGGTCGGAATCTTGCGCTAAGGGAAAAGGAGAAAAATAGGGAGAGGAAAAGGAGAACGCAAGGGACGAAAAGAAAAGAAGGGAGAGGAAAGGGAGAATGCCAAGAAAAGAAGGGAGAGAAGGAATAGACAAGGAACGTAAAGGAAATGAGGGATAAAGCAGCGGCTTAAATCGGTCACGGCACTCAGGTTGGTATTTTCAAACCATTGATTATCAACTACATATATGTTGTCTTGAAGTCTTGTTTATAAAATGTATATGTTATTGCTTGATTGTTTCAAATTTTGGATTTTTGGCTGTTAGTTCTGGGGGCACAGATTATTTCTAATTGAGTGGTTGAAATAAAAAATAATAACTAAATAAAATATTCACAATTTGTTGTTGGTAACCACGATCATAATTTATCTCAAAAGGAAATTACAATCATGGATCTCTCTTTTCTTTATAGAAGTATTATAAGTTTTTTTTTCCGGAATTACTGTTAAATGGTTTTTTTTTTTCCTTTTAGAATACAAATTCTGAATTTTTCTTTTACTGAAAAATAAGTTTTTTTTTGTTAATATTTAAAATATGCTTCTGGTTAAAACATCACTAACAAAAGATTTTCAAACCAATATCCATATCATTTAGAAATCCCATAAACAACCAGAATTACTTAAAATAAAATAAAATATTTAATAGTAATAATAATTATTATTTCAATTTTTATTATTGTAAGGGTTAAAGAATTAATGCTTAATAGGTAAGTTAATAAAAATTAGGATTTTGAATAAAAATGGTTTGATGTTTGTTTTGGGAGTTTTTATTTACTATGTTTTTTAAGTTAATATTAAATAATTGTTGGATTAAAAAAGGGGATTATTGGAAAAATTGTTTTTTTAGAGTTTGGAATTTATTCTTAGGGATTTATAAAATCCTGGGATTTTGTTTTTGGGATTTTACATCAAGAATACTGTTTGATAAAGTTTGTTTAATTATTTTTCTCTATAATTCTTGGAATGTTTTTAAATAGAGATCTATAATATTAGGGATTTAAAAATATGGATTTTTCATGGTATTTAGGAATAAGGGTTCATAACTATTGGTATCAATATTTTGGATTTACAATATTGGGGAATATTGTTACTATTGTGTAAAAAAGGGATTATTAATATGGATTTAATTTTAAAAGGTGGGTTTGATTATGGGTTCATGGGTTAAGGGGGATTATAATATTTTTTATTAAATAAATTAAATTATTTTTGGGGTTAAAATTGCATATTTAAAGGCGTTTCTTTATTATTTTTGGATAAGGGATATTATTAAGGATTTAAGGGATATAAAAGGACGTCTAAGGGATTAAAATATGGATAAACTTTTGGGATAAGGGATAAAATATGGGTTTTTGTTATAAATTATTAAAATTAAATTATTTTTTTCTAAATAAATTAAAGGATTTTTTTTAATAAAATCAAGGGATAGAAATGGGATACGCTTTTGGGATAAAACATTTGGGGATAAGGGATAAAAATTAAGGGATAAAATTGAAAAGGATTTAAGGGATAGTACTCTTCGTCCGAGAGTATAAATAATGGATAGGAATTGGGATAAAACTCTTGACATCCGAGAGTATAAATAAATGGATTAGGATTTGAGGGATAAAACTCTTCTTTCGAGAGTATAAATAATGGATAGGATTTAAGGGATAAGGATTTTGGGGATAAAAACTCTTAGGTTCCAAGAGTATAAATATAGGGCAAGGGATTAGGATTTAAGGGATAGAACTCTTCTTCCAAGAGTATAAATAATGGATAGGATTTAAGGGATAAAACTCTCCATCCGAGAGTATAAACAATGGATAAGGATTTTGGGATATAACTCTTCCCCCGAGAGTATAAATAAACGGATCGGGATTTAAGGGATAGAATTCTTCCTCGGAGAGTATAAATAATGGATAGGATTTAAGGGATAGAACTCTTCCTCCGAGAGTATAAATAATGGATAAGACTCATGGGATAGAACTCTTAATCCAAGAGTATAAATGTAGGATTGGGATTAGGAATGGGAATAGGAATGGGAATAGGGGATAGGGGAGGTGAACTACGGTTACTCTGATCCTTCAAAATTGAAGGTACGTAGGCATAAGGATGTAAACCCTAGCGAGTATACTAAAAATAAAACTTAGGGTCCCCCTCTTAGATTAATTTCATTTCACTTTTCCTATTTAATATCAAGGGTTTTCAAATAAGTATAAACAGTAAAGCATTCAAATAACAAACAAACATACCCTAAAACTTAAGGAGGATCCCATTGAGTACAATGGAGGCGAGGGGTGCCTAACACCTTCCCCTCGCTTAACCGACTCCCGAACCTTAGGACATGATTCAATACACCATATAACACCCATGGAACATGTCCATCAAGTCTCATTTAGGTCAAGGACTTGATTTCATAGAGGATCGCACAGTCTGGAGTTCATCTGATAAAAAGTCAATTGTGCATAAAAGTCAAACTTTGACTTTTTGAGATTTTTCACAATTATGGTTTTTTGACCCTAAAATGATGTTAATGTGTGATTGGAATCATCATTCATCAAGAAAAATCAATAAAAGTGGGATAACTTGTAAAAGGGGTAACCATAAAAAACTTAGAAATTTTCTAAGTTATGGAACAAAGTGGCTAGGGTACCAACTTTGGAGGATCATATCTCCTAAACCACAAGGCCATTTTTCCCCATTCAAAGCTGGATTTGTAGCTCTTATGGCCCTCTACAAAAACTTGAACTACCACTCATTCCAATTCCCCATGGATTTCAAGTTATGGAGTGGCCAAAATCACAAAAAGTGAAAATGTCACTTTTTTCCAACACATAGTGAAATTTTCACTAAGTCAGAATCTGCCTTCCCTTTTTTCCAAATATAGGGGCATTTTTCACTTGGATGCATAAAGTATCAAGACAAACTATGATCACACATATGTTGTATCATATGAGAGCTTTCCAAAATGGCCAAGAACCCCATAAAATTCCACTTGAGCCATGAGATATGATTATGCCATTGTGCCTTGCTGCAAACTGACTTGGCAAGGCAGATTTGGGCATTTTGCTCGATTTGCCAAATTTGTGCAAATGACAAACATGTCTATCCATCTGAACACCTCAGTAAGGGACCAAGGAGGGACAAACACTAATCCCAAGCCTCCCAAGTCTTTGGAACCAAAAGTAGCATGCTAAACCTAGAAATGCCTAAAAGAGGGACAAGACTCCAATTTTGGTTTGAAGTATTTAATGGATGCACCAAGGTGGCATGGATTGAGCCCTTTCCAACTGAATTCAGTCAAGACATATCCAAGACCAAGGGAACCAGCAGCCTGTGCCCTAACCTCTAGTCAATGGCTAGAGGAGACTTGGATTCCCATTGATCAACATTGGCCAAACCTATACAGTAGTTGCCATTCACTATTTCTTGCAAAACAAACTTAACACACTATAAATAGAGCTAAATTGTGATCAGTTTGAGTACACCAAAGCCATCAAACAAACGCTTTCCTCAAAATCTCTTCCTCCACTCCAAAATTGCCTTCCAAAGCAAGTCACTATCGGGTTTTGAGTTTGAGAGCTATTCCAACCAAACCAATCACACACACACCTCATAAACATCATATAGAAGTGATCCAAACACTTAAACAATAACTGTAACACTGATTTCTCAGAATCACCATCCAGCTGCTCAAGTTTTTAGCAGACTTGCAGTTGGGGTACCATCTTCAATTTCAGCTTGTTTCAAACCACTCCAAGCATCCAGACACATCACTTTGCACCTAGGGAAGTTGTCCATATCCTTGGAACCAAGCTGTAACACCTCTAACACAAAACACGATCACCAGCTGCAAGAGGTAATCATGAGCTCTTCTAACTCTATGTTCATAATCATGCATAGAGTGTTTACCCTCAATCAATTGCTTTGTTTGAATCGTATATAGAATTTCTGAGCCTTCATGCAAATTTTAGGGTTCTTGAGGTTTCTCTTTGATTTCTTCTTTCATGCTTAAAATAAATGAAATTAAAGACCATAGACATGATCGTGAGGTGAAAACGAGTAGATTGATATGTAGATTGCATGATATCATCAAGTATTCAGTGAGATTGGATAGAAAACACAAATCTGCAGAAACAGAGGGTGGCGCGTGTTCTTGCCATGTTCTTGGCGCCATTTTTGAATATTTGAATATTTGAATTTTGTGATTTTATTTAATTGATTCAAAAATTAATTTCTCTCCGAATTATAATGATTTTGAGTTGATTCTTTTTTTAATAATTCACAAAAATGTTAGAATATTTTAATTTGCCAAAAATTTCCAAAAATATTATTTATTTCTTATATTTGATATTTTTGCAAAGAATTAATGTTTTATTTGTTTTTAACATTTGAAATATTTGTTCCTTCTTGATTTTCCAAACTTAATTGATTTCCAATCATTTTGTGGATATAAACATGATTTTTCAAACATTAATCCAAGATCACAACTTGTTTTTCACACATGTTTGATAATTTTGATTATTTTAATTAAGTTTTTATTTAATTAAAATACATTTTGAAATTAAGTTAGGGTTATAATCTTAATCACCCTAAACAAATCTTTTTCAAACTCTTGGGCCTCTAATAGAGTGTAAGACCCAATCCATCTTTGAAACCAAAATAGTTTGGGCCCCAGTCATTGTATAAGTCCCAACACATTTTCAAAAAATCTCGGCGCGATCGCCAGTTTAAAATAAAACCCTGGGCCTCTCCTTGGGTTGTAAGCCCCATTCTTTTTCTTTAAAACATCTTTGGGCCTCTAATAGAGTGTAAGGCCCAATCCCTCTTAAAAAAAACTTTTTGGGCCTTAGTGTATTGTATAAGTCCCGATACCATCCAAAAGTTCGACGCGATCGTCACCTTTTTTAGATACATCCTTGGGCCTCTCCTTGAGCTGTAAGCCCCACCACTTGTATAAAAACAAACTTTGGGCCTCTAATAGAGTGTAAGACCCAATCCCCTTTTAACCAAAATAATTTGGGCCTCAGACATTGTATAAGTCCCCCGGCGTTAAAAGAAAAATCTCGGCGCGATCGCCAGTTCAAAAATAAACCCTGGGCCTACCCTCGTGTTATAAGCCCCATTTCTTTTCTTTAAACACTTTGTGGGCCTCCTGAGAGAGTGTAAGACCCATCCCTTTGTACATAAAACCTTTTTGGGGCCTCAGTCACTTGTATAAGTCCCACTGTACAAATTCAAAACAACAGTGCAATCACTGATAAAACTTCGGGCCTCTCCTTGAGCTGTAAGCCCCGACAATCTTTTCAAAGCACTTTCTCTTTTGAATTCAAATATACTGTTATTTTCAATCTTTCTTTGTTGAACAACTAACCCAACAGCATTGAGTCTCTACAACCGAGTAAGTGTTTACCCGCTTTCTTTATCCGCTTTCATATATATATATATATATATATATATATATATATATATATATATATATATATATAACTGTATTGTGGGGCTGCTCACTGTAAGTCTTCTTTCACATACTTTATATACCATGTAATACTAGTATAGATATTTAGAGTTTTCCCCGGAAGCTACGTCTAGCACTAGGTAAAGCCATGTTGATCACTCTTAAAAATAGACAAAACTAGATCCCCTATAGGAGCACCAGATACAGTCTTCTCTTCGGCTGTCACCCTTAGAAATCGTCAAAGAAACTCTAACTCTCCACAGATGATCTTTTCTCCGTGAATGGCATCTCTTGAGTTTCTTCCAAATTCTCGAACTTTCCTGGCTTGATCTATTCTCTGTGAATAGCCTGTCTTGAATGTCTCGGGGTTTGGGGAGCCACCGGCTTCTTAAAAAGCATCCACGCCTCCTATTGGGCGTTGTACAAGGACCTGTCGGCTTCTTAGAAGTTTCCACAGCCTCCTCTTAGGCTTTGTATAATGATTCTTCCTCAGCGAAGAGAGCCTCCTCTTGGGCTTCGTACAAATTGTCCCTTTCGGCTTCTTAAAAGTTTTCAGCCTCCTCTTAGGCTTTGTACAAATTGTCCCGACGGCCTCTTAAAGGTATAGGAACAGAAATTAGTCATCTTAATAGAGCAGTCTCTCAAAGAGTCTAGACCTTCATACCTTAAACGTTCCAGCCTTCACCCAGGCATCATACAACATGCCTTTGCTATCTGAGAATATACTTCTCAAACGCCAGTAGACTTGAACAGTCTCAATACCCTTGGGATTTCCCATTTCCTTAAAGAACAGGAAATAACCCTGATCCTCCGATCACAACCTTACTCATAATCTTTCTTTTCATAAGAACTGGTTTTCTCTTTTATCTAACACACTGGACCTGTCACTCAACTGAAATAGTCAACAGCATATTTAGCCTCCTCTTGGGCTTTGTACAAATGATTCTCCCCAGCGGAGCTAAACCTTTTAGCCTCCATCTCGGGCTTCGTACGAGATACAAATCACTCTCTTGTTGATTATAAAAGACTCTCTTGTTGAGTCACCAACCTTTTAGCCTCCGTCTTGGGCTTCGTACAAGACACAAAAACACTCTCTTGTTGAGTATAAAAGACTCTCTTGTTGAGTCATCACCCTTTTAGCCTCCGTCTTAGGCTTCGTACAAGACACAAAAACACTCTCTTGTTGAGTATAAAAGATTTTCTCGTCGAGTCATCAATCCTTTAGCCTCCGTCTTGGGATTCGTACAAGACACATAATCACTCTCTTATTGAGGATAAAAGACCCCGGTTGAGTCAATCAACCTTTTAGCATCAAAATTTGTGCCTTGCTCACAACATACAAACATCAACAACTCCTCTTTTGAGATGACAAATTCTCTCTGAGTCAAGACCTTTCAGCTTCACATCTTGGGCTTTGAACCAGATACTAATAGACCCTTCAGCTTCACATCTTGGGCTTTGAACAAGATACATATACGCCCTTTAGCTTCACGTCTTGGGCTTTGAACAAGACACCAAAACAACTTTTTGCTCCCGTAGAATAGGAGGAACTACGATCGCTCTGATTTCCCTATCTCGGGAATACGTAGGCATAAGATTGAAAAATCTTAGCGAGCATACTAATCAAAAACCCAAAATCCCATACCTTCACATACATCCATCGAAAAGCATCCTACCAATTGCCTAAACACTGTTCCTTTTTAACAAAATAACCTAAGAGAGACCCACAATCTTAATAGCATCTGTAACCTAACAGACCGCTGTTTAAACTCAGTATGCACGTAGGGTTAATTGGAGACATCTATTTCCCTTCCTTCATCAGCTCAATGGGATAAAAAATGAATCGACCTGTAAGAGCGATAGTGCTTCGCAACCACGTCCAAAAATTCGCGCTACAGAAAAAAAGGCGACTTCACTGGGGACCAACGAGATCTTATTCTCTTCCCATCTCTTAGGTAGAAACCTTAAAAAGAGTACCACAGCAGAATGGCGCCCACCGCGAGGCTTACTTCTCTTTCCTCTCAATCTTCGGTAGAAAACGTTAAGTTCATAAATGCCATAGAAAGGGCGACTTTGCTAGGAACGATCATTCTTTCTTCGATGAAATTCAGTTCACAGAAATGACGACTCTGTTGCGGGTCATTTTCTTTTAGGATCATAAGATTAGAGGTCTAGGATGATTAAGACAAATATATATACTACTTTTCCTAATTGATATCTTTGTTTATTTTTCTACTAATGGGAATGCGTGTGATGCCGCATGTGGAAAGATTGAGTATACACCTAAGATAGGTGATGGCAATGCGGGTAATCTTACTGGGAGTGAATTCCAGTTAAGAGCCCCCGATCAACCATCAAACTCAGTGGAGACTCCCTTTGCAGATACATTGCCTATACGATTTCAGTTGTTGAAAGTAGTGTGGTCGACTGGGTTATCTGAGAAGCTGAGGTTTTTAGCAGACTTAAGCCATTTTGTAGTGCGGAAGCTATCGGAAATAGTTGTCACGCGATACTACCCTCATCTGAGGCCACTCTAGGATACATTAGCTCGCTGGAGATCCACTTGCTATTGTTATCCCAGAAGGGTCAATGATTTTGCGGACAGGTACAAAAAATCACCAGTATAAACTTTGGGGGGGGGGGGGGGGGGGGTAGAGCCTTGACTTCATGACACCGACCCTTTGACCCCATGTTTTTTCTTTGTTTTTGTGTGTTGCATTCCTGCATTCATTTAAAAAACATTAAAATAGAAAAAATCTTCTCTTCTAGTCTCTCTTTTTCAAATTAAACTAAGACAATGATTGCAAATGTCAAATAAAAAGATTGCGCTAATGGATTTTGGTAGGAGGAAGACTCATAAGTAAACTTTCAAGGTTCCAAAGTTAGAGGATTTGAGAGGTTTGGCGAGGATGATAACCAACCACGAGGCTTTCAGAGCTAAGTACGGAGGACTGCTGTCCTTGTTAAGGGTTCACGTAATTGAAGGAATCCTCTCCACACTAATCCAGTTCTACGATCCGGTTTATCACTGTTTCACATTCCCGGATTATCAGCTAGCACCAACGCTGGAGGAGTACTCTCACCTGACTGATATGCATATTACTGATCAAGCTCCATTTTCTGGACTGGAAGAAATTCCAAAGGATCAAACCATTGCAAGGGCAATTCATTTGGACGAGTCAGAAGTCAGGACTCACATGACCACTAAGGGTGGCATCCAAGGTTTGCCAGCCCAGTTCTTGACAAAGAAAGCTCTATACTTTGCTAGTATAGGGAACATGGCCGCTTTCGAGAGCATCTTTGTTTTGCTCACCTACGGGTTATTTTTGTTTCCCAACATTGATAACTTCGTAGATATCAACGCCATTAAGATTTTTTTGATTGGAAACCCTGTACCGGCTCTGCTCACAGACGCGTATCATTCGGTACATTTAAGGAATTTGTACAGCAGAGGAATGATCACATGTTGTGTACCCCTGCTGTACAAATGGTTCACTTCCCACTTGGCAAAGTCTGCGGCATTTTGGGATCAAAATAATACTTTACGTTGGTCACAGAGGATCATGTCTCTTACCAACTCTGACATCGATTGGTACAATCGAATCTATGACGGGATCGGAATCATTGACCGTTGTGGAAATTTCCCAAATGTACCCCTTATAGGAACTAAGGAAAGAATCAATTACAATCCAATTCTCGTTCGTCGTCAATTTGGATACCCGGTGAGGCATATCCCGCGTAATGCTCATCTGGAAGGTCTTTTCTTCAAGGAAGGAGAAAGTGATAGGGAACTAAAGACAGAAATAATGCATGCTTGGAAACACGTTCATAGGAAAGAACGAGAGTCTCTGGGAAAACCAGACTGTGTCTCGGTGGAGCCTGTAGCTAGTGATTTTTGGATGTGGTTGCGAAGCACGATCGCTCTGGTACTACAGCTCGATTCATTTTTTATCCTATTGAAGCTAATGGAGGAAGGGAAATAGATGTCTCCAATTAACCCTACATGCATAGTGAGGTTAAACAGTCAAAACTGTTGGTTTACAGATGCTACAAAGATTCGGGGTCTCTCCTAGGTTATTTTGTTGACGAGGGGTGCTTTAGGCTGTTGGTTAGGATGTTAGGACGAATGTATGAAAGTATGGGATTTTGGGTTTTTGTTTAGTGTGCTCGCTAAGATTTTTCTTTCAATATTATGCCTACGTATTCCCGTTTACCGAAACAGGGAAATCAGAGCGTTCGTAGTTCCTCCTATTCTATGGGAGGAAATGGTTGTTTTGGTGTCTTGTTCAAAGCCCAAGACGTGAAGCGAAAGGTAGTTTGTATCTTGTTCAAAGCCCAAGATGTGAAGTTAAAGATTCTCTTTGTATCTTGTTCAAAGCCCAAGATGTGAAGCTAAAAGGGTTTGACTTTAGAGAGAATTTGTCATCTCTAAAGAGGGGGTTGTATGTCACAACTGTTTATAAAGGAGAATTACTTTAACCAGGATGTGTGAATCCGGCAATGCCATAATTTCCTTTATAGGGGATTTTAACCTGAAGGAGAAGACTTTAACTCAGTGTAGAGCAATGCTATCTTTCCTTAGGGATTTCTCATGCTAAAAGAAGGACAGTGGCATGGACGTCGTATAAAGCCCGAGATGGAGGCGAAAGAGTTGATTGACTCAACGAGGGAGTCTCTTATGTGTCTCGTACAAAGCCCGAGAGGGAGGCTAAACATTGTTTGACTCCGCTGGGAAGAATCATTGTACAAAGCCCAAGAGGAGGCTATTGTAACTGTTTCAGTTGAGTGACAGGTCCAGTATACTGATTTAAAGAGAAAATCAATTCTTATATGAGTAATGCTGTACTCAGGGATTTTTGATTCGAGGACCAAGGATATTTCCTGTTCTTTAAGGAAGTGGGAAATCCGAAGGGTATTGAGACCATCCGATTCTACGGGTTTTCTTCCTATTTAACGAAGGGCTCACTTGAGAATGTCTTTGAGACTCAAGGATATTAGACTGTCCGTGTCTAGAGTTTTATCTTTTGTACTATGCTTTGAGAAACAGTAGTAGACTCTTTGAAAGGACTATTCTATGCAGATGACTAAGTTCTGTTCCTATACCTTTAGGAGGTCGTCGGGACAATTTGTACGAAGCCCAAGAGGAGGCTGGAAACTTTTAAGAAGCCGACGGGTCCTTGTATGAAGCCCAAGAGGAGGCTATCATTCCCGGAGGAAGAGATCATTATACGAAGCCTAAGAGGAGGCTGTGAATACTTTTAAGAAGCCGACGGGTCCTTGTACAACGCCCAAGAGAAGGCAGGGTTGCTTTTAGGAAGCCTGTGGGTCCTTGTACGATGCCCAAGAGGAGGCCGATGCTTTTAAGAAGCCGATGGGTCCCCAAACCCCGAGAAATTCAAGACAGGCTATTCACAGGGAATAGATCAAGCCAGGAAAGTCCAAGAATTTGGAAGAAACTGAAGATATGCCATTCACGGAGAAAAGATCATCTATGGGGAATAGAGTTTCTTGACAAGTGCTTTTAAGAAGCCTGTGGGTTCCCAAACCCCGAGAAATTCAAGACATGCCATTCACCGAGAATAGATCAAGCCAGGAAAGTTCTAGAATTTGGAAGAAACTGAAGAGATGCCATTCACGGAGAAAAGATCATCTCTGGGGAGTAGAGTTTCTTTGACAACTTCTACGAGTGACATTCTATCAAAGGGTTCACCGAGAATGCTGCCTTTCATATCTCCATATTGTTTAACCCCAAGAGGAGGGAAGACTGTGTCTGGTAATCCTATGGGGATCTAGACGTATTTGAGAGTGATCAACGGGCTTAATGCTAGACGTATTTGCCGGGGAAACTCTAAATATCTATACTATTATTACACAGTTGATATGAGTTTATGAAAGAAGACTTACAGCGAAACAACCCCACGATACAGTTATATGTATATGAAAGCGGTAAATGAAAGCGTATAAACACTTACTCGGTTGTAGAGCTTCCATGTTGTTTGGTTAGTTGTTCAACAAAGAAAGATTGAAAACAACAATATATTTCAAAATCAAAGGAGAAAGTGCTTTGAAAAAGAAATATTTGGGGCTTACAGCTCAAGGAGAGGCCCAGGGTTTTATCAGTGAGCGCACTGTTGAATTTGTACAGAAGGACTTATACAAGTGACTGAGGCCCAAAATTATTTTCTGTACAAAGGGATTTGGGTCTTACACTCTCTCAAGAGGCCCAAAAAGTATTAAAGAAAAAGAGTGGGGCTTATAACACGAGGGTAGGCCATGTTTTTTTTTCCGTTTGAAATGGCGATCGCGCCGAGGTTTCCTTTTAACGCAGAGGGACTTATACAATAAGTGAGGCCCAAAAGGTTTTGGTTAAAAGGGGATTGGGTCTTACACTTTATTAGAGGCCCAAAAGTTATGAATGGGTCTTATAGCTCGTGGAGAGGCCCAGATGGTTTATTTTTAAACTGGCAACGATCGTGCTGAATTTAAAAATGTACAGAGGGACTTATACAATAAGTGAGGCTCAAAATATTTTTGTACAAGTGGGTTGGGTCTTACACTCTAATAGAGGCCCAAAGAGTTTTGAATGGGTCTTATAGCTCGAGGAGAGACCCAGATGTTTTGTTTTAAACGGGCGACGATCGCGCCGAACTTTTGAAATACAATGGGACTTATACAATAAGTGAGGCCCAAGATAGGTTTGTATTTACAAAGGATTGGGTCTTACACTCTAATATAGGCCCAAAGTGTTTTGAAAATGATTTATGAGGGTTGAATTAATCCAAAACCCTAATTTGTTTTCAAAATTGTATTTAATTGAATAAAAATTCAATTAAAATGATCAAAATTGTTTAACATATGGAAAACAAATTGTGATCTTGGATTAATGCTTCAAAAATTAAGTATTGACCTACAAAATAATTAGAAAGCATTAAAAGGTGCAAAATCAAGGTGGAAAAAATATTTTAAATGTTAAAAACAATTAAAACATTAATTCTTTTCAAAATTATCAATTATACAAAATAAATAATATTTTTGGGATTTTTTGGGAAAATAAAATATTTTAACATTTTTGTGAATAATTAAAAAAAGAATCAACTCAAAATCATTAAAACACAGAGAGAAATTAATTTTTGAATCAATTAAATAAAATCACAAAATTCAAATAATCAAATATTGGAAAATGGCGCCAAGAACAAAGGCAAGAACACGCACGTTTTTCAGTTTTGCCCAGATTTGCATTTTCTCTCCAATCTCGCTGAATACTTAATCATATCATGTAATCCACATACCAATCAACTCGTTTCAACCTCACGATCATGTCTGTGGTATTTAATTTCATTTAAATTAAACATATAACAAGAAATCATGAAAAATCCTCAAGAACCCTAATTTCTGCATGAAGGCTAGGATTTTTGATACACGATTCAAACAATGCAATTAATTGAGGGGAAACATTCCATGCATGATTATGAACATATGGCCAAATTATTCTGCAGCAAAAATTGCATGGATCATAGAGTTAGAAGAGCTCATGCTTACCACTTGCAGCTGGTGATCGTGATTTGTGTTGGAGGTGTTACAACTAGGTTCCAATGATCTGGATAGCTTCCCTAGGTGCCATGGAGTGTTTATGAATGCTTGGAATGGATTGAAATGATCTGGAACTTGAGATGGTACCCCAACTGCAAATCTGTCAAGAACTTGAGCAATTGGCTGGTGATTTTGTGAAATCTGTGTTCCAGATGTTATGTAAGTGTTTGGATCACTTCTATATGATGTATGTGAGGTGTGTGTGTGTGTGTGTGTGTGTGTGATTGGTTTGATTGGAAAAGCTCTCAAACTCAAAACCCGATAGTGACTTGCCTTAGAAGGCAAAATTGGAGTGAAAGAAGAGATTTTGAGGAAAGCATCTGTTTGATGGCTTTGGTGTACTCAAACTGATCACAATTGAGCTCTATTTATAGTAGAGCAAGTTTGTTTTGCAAGGAATAATGAATGGAAACTGCTGAGTAGGTTTGGCCAAAGTTGGCAAATGAAAATCCAAGTCTCCTCTAGCCATTGACTAGAGGTTAGGGCACAGGCTGCTGGTCCCCTTGGTCTTGGATAAGTCTTGACTGAATTCAGTTGAGAATGGCTCAGTCCATGCCACCTTGATGCTTCCATTGAATGCTCCAATCCAAAATTGGAGTCTTGTCCCTATTTTGGCAATTCTAGGTTCAACATGCTATTTCTTGTTCCAAAGACTTTGGAGGCTTGGCTCAGTGATTGTCCCCTTTAGATTCAATCCTCAGAGGTGTCCAAGTGGATAGGAGCATTTGGATTTGGCTGATTTTGGTAAATCGAGCAAAAATGTAAAATCTGCCTTGCCTTGACAGATTTCAACAAGGCAACTTGCCAATGTCATATCTCATGACTCAAATTGAATTTGGTAATGTTCTTGGCCATTTTGGAAAGCCCTTATATGATACAACAACTGTTTGAACATGTTTAGTTTTGATCTCTTTTGAATCCAAGGTAAAAATCCCCCTACATTTGGCAAAAAGTAAGGCAAAATCTGACTTAGTGAAATTTTCACTAAGTGTTGTAACAAAGTGACTTTTCTTGATTTTGATCACTCCATAACTCAAAATCCATGAGGAATTTGGACATAGGTCAGTATGAAGCCTTTGTAGAGGGCAATGAGATCTACAAATCAAGCTTTGGATGGAAAAAAATGGCTTTGTGGTTTAGGAGTTATGATCCTCCAAAGTTGGCACATTAGTGTAACTTTTTCCATAACTTAGAAATTTTTCTAAGTTTTTATGGTTACCCCTTTTACAAGTTATCCCACTTTATTTGATTTTTCTTGATGAATGATGATTCAAATCATACATTAACATCATTTTAGGGTTAAAAATCCATTTTGGTGAAAAATCTCAAAAAGTCAAAGTTGACTTTTGTGCACAGTTGACTTTTTATCAAATGAATTCCAAATTGTGCAATTCTTCAGGAAATCATGTCCTTGACCTAAATAAAACTTGATGGACATGTTCCATGGGTGTCATAGGGTATATTGAATCATGTCTTAGGGCTTGGGAGCATGTCCTGGTCAAAAGTTAAAGTTACAGTTGACTTTCCTCGCGAAACCCTAATTGTGGTGCAGATGACATAGAGACTTATTGCTCAAGCTTCTTGGATTAATCCATTGTTCCAAATGGATCAATATAGTTCATTAGAGACCCTCAAACCCTCTCTTGAGGTCTTGGCTCATGATTTGCCCTAAAAGTCAACTCAGGGGTGTACTAGGTCAAGAAACCCTAATTCCTGATTTTTGATGAATGCATCCCCTGAGGTCCAATTGACTTGATGATTGGGTCCATGAGGTCCCATGAAGTATATTAGGTTATGTTTTGGATCATTGGCTTGTGCCCAGATGAAAAAGTTTCATCTGGAGGCCCTGGTCGACCAAAACCCTAATTTGGTGACACTGTCGATCCTGAGACTTGATCCACCTAGAAGGGAGCAGCCTTGTTCTTGATCCTTGAAGTGGGAGTCCTTTTGGTCCATTGTGGATTTTTGAGAGGTTAGACAAGTTGAAGATCATGTCATTCCTTGATTGATCCTTTGTCTAAGGCTCTGAGAGGGCTTGAAACCCTAATTTTGATTGTGGTGAATGCTCAACAATTCCTTAAGGAGATTGATGAGGCATGATGGTTCATCCGTATTGTGATGATGATTTGCACAATGATGGGAAATCTTAGTGGTCAAAATTTGGGGTATGGCAGATGCCCCTATTTAATCTTCTTGGACCCGAAGGTGTGAATGACGAAGGTATTCGGGCATTCGGAGTGCATGAGGATTAAATATCGGAATACCCGATATTTTGATGGTGGTTATGAATGGTAGCGCATGCATTCATCTTCTTTCGCTAAGCATTGATGCTTAGAAAAGGTAAACTTCCCCTCGATCCTGGTCTTCAACCAAGGAACTGGTCTCAGTTTCTGAATTAAACTTCCTCTCGATCCTGGTTTCCTACCACGGAACTGGTCTCAGTTTCTGATGTAAACTTCACCTCGATCCTGGTTTCCTACCAAGGAACTGGTTTCAGTTTCTGATGTAAACTTCCCCTCGATCCTGGTTTCCTACCAAGGAACTGGTCTTAGTTTCTTTCGTCAATAAACTTTACTGACAAGGGACGCTATTCATAGCGGCTTTCCTTCAAACTTCTCGCCGAATTTTCCTGGGGAGATGCCATTTGAGTGGAAAAAGTTTCGATGTCAGACTTGCTGGGGAACCCAGTCATCTGATTTGTAGAGGTGTACAAATTTCTCTATTGGAGATGCCATTTGTTGATTCTACTTGGGGAATGTGAGTCCCTTGAGAGACTGCATTCGTTTGGGGTCTTTACATCATACTTTTCTCGGAGATCTTCTCGGAGAAATGCCATATGATGTGATCCAATTTTGAGGTGTCGATGACCTTTCCATCAGTGGGTTTTTCGAAGAAAAACTGCCGTACTGCTGAATCTCCGATTTAGGAGGCTTTCTCTGGGGATTTTCCTTAATCCGGGAAAGCAAGGATATCATCTTCAATGGCGAAGAGTGATGCTGACTGAAAGTTCTCTGGTCTTTTAGAGGTTCAAGTTATCAAAGTGGTCAAGGGCCAACTTCAATCCCGAAATAAAACTGGAGGAGAGAGAATGTTCAGACGTAACACTTCTTGACGAGGAAAGGGTTGACAACTCGATTGAGAGGACTTTTATCACTAGGGGACAAGACCGACTAGAGTGATAGTGATGCAATATGAAATGTGAATGAAAATCAATAATGCAATGATGCATGTATGTTTATGCTGACAATACTGACGCGACATACAAACTGACAGGTGAACACGACTGGATACTCGGCCATCGCGGGGCGAAGAAGTACCGTTGGTTCAGAATAGCAATTCCACCTTGCTTAGGAGAGATAGTCCCTGTTGGGAGCTAAGTTGGTCGGGCATAGGAGATGAGAACTCGGCCGAGGCGTGTCAGACGAAACAAGGTCTCTGACATAGTTGATCCCTTCATTCAGGCGTACTGGGTTAGAAGGAGTACTTTGATTCTGCACTTTGAAGTTCACTTACTTCTGGAGAAGCGGTCGATGTTCTTCTGATGATTAACAGTCAAAAGATATTGCCATCCTTATTTTAAAAGCAGAAAAAGTTTTAGCCAATAAATTTATTTTTGTTTTATTTCAAGAATCGATTATCATGTTAAAAACGTCGTTCTGTAAAGCTAAAACAAATAAGAATTACAAACAAAAGCACAAGGGCTCAAATTTTATTGATAAGATGGAGATCAGCCAAACGCGTGATTCCAAAGAGTATTTACAAAGTTTAGAAAATGGTAATTTATAGGGAAAAGGGCTACGTTGAAACATAGAGACCCCTATCCTTCTACCAACTTTGAATTCGGGACATCCTGAGCTTCTGTCGAAGATGACCTTGACCGGAGTTTTCTGGCGGATGATGTAACTGCTGCTACTGAGGGACTTGCCTCTGTTGAACATTGTTACTTGCCATTATCCCTAATTTTTACCTGGATTGTACTATGACGTTTCCAATCCACCGGGATGATTTTTTTCTTTTTATGTCTCTAACTTTTGCTTGGACCGCCCTTTTCGGGTTTTCAATCCACCGAGACGTTTTATTTTTTTTGTTAGTTTAGGCGAAGTATTTCTTGACTACATCAACATTCGTCGGGTAGGCAAATTCCTCTCCGTCCATGGTTGCAAGTCTCAAGGCGCCGCCTGAGAAAGCTTTTGTGACCACATAGGGGCCATCATAATTCAGAGTCCATTTACCTCGCGAATCAGTGAGAAATAATTGTATCTTCTTGAGCACAAGGTCTCCTTTTCTGAAGACGCGAGGTCGGACCTTTTTGTCGAACACCCTCTTCATTCTCTGTTGATACAATTGACCATGGCATAGTGCCGTGATTCGCTTCTCCTCGATCAGATTCAATTCGTCGTGTCGGCTTTGACACCATTTAGTTTCGGTGAGCTTAGCTTCCATCAATACTCGGATCGACGGGATCTTTACTTCTATGGGGAGCACTGCTTCCATGCCATACACTAGAGAGAAAGGGGTTGCCCCTGTTGAAGTGCGAACAGATGTGCGATAACCGTGAAGAGCAAAGGGTAGCATCTCGTGCCAGTCTTTGTAGGTTACAACCATCTTTTGAACGATCCTCTTGATGTTCTTGCTAACCGCTTCTACCGCTCCGTTCATCTTGGGTCAGTAGGGAGATGAGTTATGGTGTTTGATCTTGAACTCTGCGCACAACTCTTTCATCATCTTATTGTTCAAGTTAGATCCATTATCATTAATGATCTGGCTCGGAACACCATAACGGCAGATGATATTGTTTTTGATAAATCGGACCACCACTTGTCGGGTAACATTGGCGAATGACGCTGCTTCGACCCACTTGGTGAAATAGTCAATGGCTACTAGGATGAACCGATGTCCGTTTGAAGCCTTGGGCTTAATCATGCCAATCATGTCGATTCCCCATATGGAAAAAGGCCACGCGGAAGAAAGAACTTTGAGATGCGTTGGCGGTACATGGATTTTGTCGGAGTATATCTGACATTTGTGACACCTCCTCATGTACTTGTAGCAGTCAGATTCCATTGTCAATCAATAGTACCCTGCTCTGAGAATTTTTCTCGCCATTGTGTGTCCGTTGGCATGAGTACCAAAGGATCCTTCATGAATTTCTTTCATAAGCATGTCTGCTTCTGGTCTGTCTACGCATCGGAGCAAGACCATGTCAAAATTTCTCTTATAGAGAGTGTCACCGCTCAGGAAGAAGTTTCCAGCCAATCTTCTGAGGGTTTTCCTGTCTTTCCTGGATGCCCCAGGTGGGTACTCTTGTTTCTGAAGGAAGCATTTGATATCGTGATACCAAGGTTTGTCTTCTATGACTGCTTCAATCGTGAAGATGTAAGCGGGCCGTTCAAGGCGTATTATGTCGATCCTAGGTATGTCATTCCATTGACCTACACTAATCATAGAAGAGAGGGTGGCTAAAGCGTCAGCCATGTGATTCTCATCACGAGGGATGCGATGAAACTCGACTCTGTTAAAGAAAGGTAGCAACCTTCTTGCGTAGTCTATGTAAGGAATCAATCCTGATTGGTATGTGTTCCAATCTCCTTTTATCTGATTGATAACCAGAGCTGAATCGCCGTATACGTCCAAGTTTTTTATCCTTAAATCAATTGCTTCTTCGAGACCCATGATACAAGCTTCGTATTCGGCCTCGTTGTTTGTACACTTGAATGTTAGTCTGGCGGTGAAAGGAATGTGGGTACCCTGAGGGGTAACAATGATTGCCCCAATTCCGTTTCTATAATGAGTAACTGCTCCGTCAAAGATTAGCCCCCATTGGGAACCTGGTTCTGGCCCTTCACTGGATAACGGTTCATCGCAATCTTTCCTTTTTAGATACATGACATCTCCATCTGGGAAGTCAAACCTGATTGATTCCTGATCGTCAATCGGTTGATGAGCCAAATGATCGGCTAAAATACTTCCTTTAACGGCTTTCTGAGCGTGGTACTCTATGTCATATTCTGATAACAACATCTGCCAACGGGCAATTCTTCCCGTGAGAGCAGGTTTTTCGAAGACGTACTTGATTGGATCCATTTCGGAGATTAACCAAGTAGTATGACGAATCATGTATTGGAGAAGATGTTTGGCTGCCCAAGCCAAAGCGCAGCAAGTTTTCTCAAGCATCGTGTACCGAGTTTCGCAGTCGGTGAATTTCTTGCTCAAATAGTAGATGCCAGACTCTTTCCATTTGGTTTCGTCTTGTTGGCCACGTACACATCCCATTGAGTCCTCCAGGACTGTGAGGTAAATGATCAGTGGTCTTCCTTCCACTGGAGGTGATAGAATCGGAGGATTCAACAGATATTCCTTGATACTGTCGAAGGCGGTTTGACAATCTTTTGTCCAAACGCAATCCTGGTTCTTTTTGAGTAATTTGAAAATCGGCGCACACGTGGCGGTCATAAGGAATATGAACCTGGAGATGTAGTTCAAACGTCCCAGGAATCCTCTGACTTGTTTTTCAGTTTTCGGAGAAGGCATTTCTTGAATGGCCTTGACCTTGTCAGGATCAACCTCAATTCCTTTCTGACTGACGATGAACCCTAGTAGTTTCCCTGAACAGACACCGAAGGTGCACTTGTTGGGATTCAAGCGGAGCTTGAATTTTCTTAGACGTTCGAACAATTTTGACAGATGTTCAACGTGCTCAGTCTCTGATTAGATTTTGCAATCATATCATCGACATACACTTCGATTTCTTTGTGTATCATGTCATGAAAAAGAGTAGTCATGGCCCTTTGATAGGTTTCCCCGGCGTTCTTCAAGCCGAACGGCATCACCTTGTAACAAAAGGTACCCCATGGGGTAATGAACGAAGTTTTCTCCATGTCTTTCGGCGCCATTTTGATCTGGTTATAGCCCGAGAATCCATCCATGAAGGAGAAAATTTTGAACTTTGTTGTGCTGTCTACCAGCATGTCAATGTGTGGTAAAGGAAAGTCGTCCTTTGGACTTGCCTTGTTCAGATCCCTATAATCAACACACATTCTGACCTTTCTGTCCTTTTTGGGAACGGGTACGGTGTTGGCTAACCATTGAGGATATTCAGATGTAGCTAGGAAACCCGCGTCGATCTGTTTCTGCACCTCCTCTTTGATTTTGATGGCCATGTCCGGGTGAGTGCGTCTCAACCTTTGCTTTAATGGCGGACATTCCGATCTCAACGGTAAATGATGTTCCACGATGCTGGTATCCAACCCTGGCATATCCTGATAGGACCAAGCGAATACATCGGGGAATTCTCTGAGAATCATTATCAAACCCTCTCTGGCAGTTGGACTGAGCAGTGCCCCAATCCTGATTTCCTTTCTCTCTTTTTCTGAACCCAAGTTTACCGTTTCCAACGGCTCTTTGTGAGGTTCAATGGACCTTTCCTCTTGTCTGAGTAGTCGAGAGATCTCTTCTAGAATTTTGTCGTCATTTTCTTCTTCAGCCTCGAATACCGGGAACTCAAAGTTGGGAGAAGGCATCGGATCGTATGTTTCAACGAGGTTTAAAACAAGCAATCTGCATGACATGTTGATTCGTGTTTAGAAGAGATAGAGAAAAATGCAAGTGTGTGCAGTGTTTTATTTTACTGCTTGTTTTTATTTGAATTGTTTTTTAGGATTACCATTTTCTGAAAAAGCAAAAAGAGAAAACAATAATTAATGCAGAAATTACAGAACGACGTTATTTTATTAATGAACAAGTCGATCCTTGAAACTACAGCCCTATAAAACAAAACTCTGTCACTTTGGGCGAAGCGAAGAGGGAAAATTTACAAAAAGCGAGCCCTATCAAAACATCCGTTTCACCTGGGCAGGGTTAAAGGTTAAAGATGGCAATTACTTCGACTGATGAACGACCTTCGGAACCTCGACGGCAACCCATTGGCGGCGAACTCCTCGGTGAATCACAAAGTCTGGCACCTTCCTTGATATGTCTTCAGAAATAACGCTGATTTCTGGTGGAGCGGGATCATTGGAATCAGTCTCCCAAGCAGAATTGTCGTAGGAGAATTCCTCTGTTGCATTTTGCATAGTATTTGTGCTCTCAGCTGTATCTCCCCATCCAGTAGGCTGGATATCTTCGAGCCTGATACGAGAGCTTTCGGGAGCGGTGTACCTGACCATATAGTCGTATTTTCCACTCGGTTGTCCCAAGGTGTCCCAAACTTCTTTGGAACTGGAGGAGTCATCTCTCTCGATGACGTTGACCTCGGGAAAAGCATAGTTGATGAATTCAAGTCCTGCGAACTTTGCAAATTCATCTTCATGTTGAGTAGTTTCTGAATGACCTGAGTGTTGATCCCATGACATGGTGGGGACACAGGTATTCTGTTCAATGACGGACAGCTGATTTTCATTGTTCGGCTGACTTTCTTGCCCCAAGTTTCCTGGGTAAGGTTGCCACATTGGCAGACCATCTATTGGGCCATAGTAATTGTGGTCAAAGTTGTCTTTCATCAGAGTGTCTTCCACTAACGAATTTGGCGGAGCACGACATCCTTCTGGATCACAATCTCCATAGATCATTTCGACGTCTAACCTTGGTATAAATCTCGGACTCTGTGCGGGATAGCAAAATGGTATAGGCACCTCTTCCTGAGACATATAACTGTCCTCGTTAAGGTAGAACTTCCATTCTTCATCTGTGTCAGAGGGATCTTCCTCATTGATAGCATGTACTGCTTGAGACACTGGGTGAAGGAAACCTTCACTGTGGAAGAAGTTCTTAATGGGATGAAGACTTTCATCGTTGGCAGCTGTCTGGGTACAGGTTGCAGAAAAACCAAGACCCTTCTTTGTTTTATTGTCAATAGGAATGACAAGCTGTCCCCATCCTGTTGTATCGGTACTCTCGACCGCTTTAATAGCATCATTGTATAAGGAAATCGAGGTTCCTCCTTTGAACTGATTGTTCTTGCTTACCGACAGTGCTTGGAACTGAGTTCCGATAACCTCCTCGGATTCTATGCCAGTAGATGATGACAAGTTGCTTACAAGCAAGGCTTGTTCCCCACAAACTGTGACAAGTTAATCGTTCTTGACGAACTTTAGCTTTTGGTGGAGGGTCGAAGTGACCGCTCCAGCCTGATGTATCCAAGGTCTTCCTAATAAACAATTGTACGTTGCCCGGATGTCCATGACCTGGAAAGTGACTTGGAAAGTGTGAGGACCAATAGTTATGGGAAGATCAACTTCGCCGATAACTGTTTTTCTGGATCCATCGAATGCTTTGACGATGACCTCGCTGATTCTCATCGGAGGGCCTTTGAATGATAATTGCATCAAAGTGGACTTCGGCATAACATTCAGGGCTGACCCTGTGTCTACCGGCACGCTGGCTAAAGCATCGTCCTGGCAGTTAACTGTGATATTGAGCGCCATGTTATGACGGCGACCCTCTTCGGGTAATTCCTCATCACTAAATCCCAAATTATTGCAGGAAGTGATGTTAGAGACAATGCTATCAAATTGTCTGATTGTTACATCCTGTTCCACAAAGGCTTGCTCCAAGACTTTCTGTAGAGCCTCCCTGTGGGCTTCTGAACTGAGTAACAGTGATAATACCGAGATCTTTGAAGGTGTTTGTAACAGTTGATCAACAATTTTGTATTCACTCCTTTGGATGAGCTTCAGCATCTCATCATTATTTTTGGACAAGTCGGGATTACTGGATTGACCGACTGATGGATCGGGAGCTTCTGTCTGAAGTTCCTTTTCTTTGTTGAACTCTCCAACTCCTCTGTTGAAGATTCTACCACTCCCGGTTACACGACTGATGTCTGCAATATTCACGACGGAGGATAATGGAATTTCCTTTCCATTTTCAATTATCGTTGCACCGTATTTGTAAGGGATTGCCTTAGCTGATTCATACGGTAATGGTCCCGGCAGATAGATGACTACGGGAGCCTTATGATTTTTCTGACCATCATAATTAATCTCGATCCTTTCCCGGTTGGGAACTTTAGATTCGTCAAGTAGAGGGATAATGGCAAAAACATCCCTGGTCCTGTGATGACCAGAGATCGTGACAACATTCTCAACTTGCTCGGCAAGGTAGTTCGGCGTCCAATTGATGGGTCCAGAACCTGGATATGGACGAATTTCTCCACGATCCACCTGACCCTGAAGAGCTGCTCTCACAAGGTAACACCCTTGGTTACATTCCGAACAGACGCTACAACGGTCATAATTGTGTGGTGGCACCTGGCCACGCCCACTTTGAATACAATGTAACCTTACTAGGTTAGCTTCCACAGATCGGACATCCTGACTCTGACGCCGAGTGGGGTTTCTGTTATTAATACTAATTTGCTGAGTATCTTCATCCATATAAATTGGCATCCACCAGTGATTTAACAAGTGCTGAAGTGCCTCCTGGAAAAGGGTACAACCTCGATCGTTTTCACAACCTGCCTTACAGCTTTGATAGTCATGTGATATTAAGAATCCGAGTCGGACCTACACAGCATGTAACTCTACCAGGTTGGTATTCATCACGCGAATATCGAAGATCTGAACCATGTTGATTTGATAGGAGTTCCTATCATGGTAGTCTTGGATCCATCCAAGATCTATCTGACGCTGGAGGGCCTCTTGTATGAAAGAGCATCCATGTTTGTTTACCGAGCAAATCAGACATGAACTGTAATCGTGTCGCGGCAGATTGTGATACTGGCTTTGCCTTGAGTGCATTGCCACCAAGTTGACATTCATTGCACGGATGTCGTGGTTCTGAATGATGTTGGAATTCGTGTAGACCATGTTAACTCCACGAACTCGGTGCCCTTGGATCCATCCGAGATCCATTTGTTCCTGTAGGGCTGATTGCACCACAGAACATCCTTGATTGTTTTTAGAGCAGATATCAAACTGATGATAATTATGAGGTGGCACATGGCCATATCCACTCTGTCTACAATGCATCTTGACCAGATTGGTTTTCAACAATAGTACATCGTGAGTTTGATAGACATCGTTAGTCTCTCCTTCTATCAAATTGACTGCAGCTTTCTCATGTTGAGGCAGCGGGTTTGTGAGAACATTAGGATTTGTATCCTTGAAGGATAAGATCCCGCTCCTAACAAGTTTTTGCACGTCGGACTTGAAATTGAGACAATTCTCTATGTTATGCCCTGATCCTCCTTGGTGGTAAGGGCAAGTTTGATCCACCTTAAACCATAAAGGCAGATTTTCCGGTACTGTAAGAGGAGATTTAGTCTGAATGTGCCCCTTAGCCAGTAGTAATGGAAACAACTCTGCGTACAACATGGGTATAGGATCAAACCCTGATGGTCGTGTTGTACGGTTGTTGTTATATGGAGGACGAGCTTGCTGAAGAGGCTGTTGTGTTTTTTGCTGATTAGGTTGGCTTCGCGCAACCTGAGGTTGATACGTAGGAATAGGCGCATGGCTGATAGTAGGAGTTACAGCTGCTACCGGTTGATAACGTCGCCTTTGCTTTCCGAGAGAGATATTCCCAATATCTTGCTCTTTTTTCTTAGGGAGAGCACTACCGTATTTTTTAGTACCGCTCGTCGATCCAGTGTATTTTACCAAACGTCCTTCTCGGACGGCTTCCTCAAGACGTATGCCCATGCCAACCATTTCAGTGAAATCACTGGGCGCACTGGCAACCATTCGGTCATAGTAAAATGAGCTTAAGGTCTTTAAGAAGATCTTTGTCATATCTTTTTCCTCAAGAGGTGGACAAATTTGAGCGGCAATCTCACGCCACCTTTGAGCGTACTCCTTAAAGGTTTCCTTATCCTTTTGCGACATCGATCTGAGTTGATCTTTGTCGGGTTCCATGTCCGAATTGTATTTGTATTGTTGGACGAAGGCAGTGCCAAGATCGCTGAATGTGCTGATCGTGGCACGGTTTAAACCCATGTACCATTTGAGTGCGGCACCGGTTAAACTATCCTGAAAGTAGTGAATCAGTAGGTCCTGATTTTCCGTCTGAGCTGACATCCGCCGGGCGTACATCACCAGATGGCTCTGAGGGCAAGAGTTACCCTTGTACTTTTCAAAGTCGGGCACTTGAAATTTGTGCGGGACTTTCACATTGGGGACCAAGCAATAAATCTTGACAGCGAATGGCTTGCAGTTCCTTCTGCATTTCCAAGAACCGCTCCTGGAATTCCTCCATTCTGTCAAACATAGTTTCCTTCTTACCAGAAGGTGTCTGTGGAATCTGTCCTTCCGGGACAGTGTGCACCACAGGGGGTGGTACCGTGACTACGGTAGTGAGTCTTGGCGTTTCCCGAAGTTTGTAACCTTCAGGAGTCTTCAGTATGCCCCTGGCATCTTCGCTTTCCCGAAGTTTGTAACCTTCAGGCCCAACGGCTTCTGTTGTGATTCCCTGATCTTCAGTGATCGGCGGAACATATCCTTCTGGGATATAGTTAACAGGCATGCCCCAAGGACGATCTTTCGGCATTTGATACCTAGGATCATACTTTTCTACTATAGGCGTTGAGGTGATCTCTGAGATCACAGTTCTTTGTAGCTGAGCTTCTGCCATGGCTTGCATGTCGTTATGAAGCTTTCTCATATCCTCTCTCACAGCGTCGATCTCTTATTTCAACTCTCTGTTTTCTTCCTCAAGATCATCCATCTTTTTCTGCCGATTGGCCCGAGTATTATACGAATGAGACAGTTTGACTCTAGAATCGAGACACAAACGTGAGATTCGTAGGTAAGAAGAATACGCGATGTGAGAATGATGAATGCAATTATTATATTAATTGTTTTCTTTGGTTTAATCAAAATAAACTTCGACAATTAGATTGCAAATATCAAACGGTGGGGAAACCCCTTTTTATTGAATTTAAAGGATTACAGAAATGGAAATACAGTAGATTACAAGGTGCAGAAACAGAAACCTAAACTAATGGGTCCCGAGAGAACTCGGGTGCTGATTATGGTATCTTCCTTTTCTTTGACCGGGGCTCTTGGGCAGTTATCGGGTTGTCATTCCTTTGCCAGGTGAAAGGAGTGAGCGAATTCCTTTGCTTATCCTGATTATCCACAGCATGTTGCTCCAAAATTTCAATCAGAGCATCCTTATCTTTCAGTAATTGCTGTATTTTGATGCACTCCACGTCGAGGGTGCGATACTTATTCTTCTAAGACCTTCTCTCCTTTTGAACTTTATTGAGAGTAACCTGAAGCTTTTCAGTTTCCGTCATGAAGTACATGAAAGATTCCCTCGGCAGAAGAATTCCGTAACGAGGATAAGGCATTTTTAGCTTGAGAGCTCTAGTTTGTACCTAATGGAGGTAAGGCTCCACCGAGACACAGTCCGGTTTTCCTAGAGACTCTCGTCCTTTCTTATGAACATGCTTCCAGGCTTGCACTATTTCCATTTTTAGTGCTCTGTCGTTTTCTCCTTCCTTGAAGAAAAGACCTTCCAGATGAACACCCCGTGGGACGTGTCTCATCGGGTATCCAAATTGACGGCGAACCAACACCAGATGATAATTGATTCCTCCCTTAGTTCCTATAAGGGGTACGTTGGGGAAGTTTCCACAACGGTCAATGATCCTGATTCCATCATAGATCCTATTGTACCAATCTATATCAGAGTTGGTAAGAGACATGATCTTCTGCGACCAACGTAAGGCACTCTTACAATCCCAAAAAGCAGCAGACTTGGGCAAGTGGGAGATAAACCACTTGTAAAGCAGAGGTACACAACATGTGATCTCCCCTCCGCTGTACAAATTTCCCAAGTTGATAGAATGATACGCATCTGCGATCAAAGGCGACACAGGGTTTCCAATGAGAAAAATCTTAATGGAGTTAATATCGACGAAATTATTAATGTTGGGAAACAAAAATAACCCGTAGGTGAGCAAGACAAAGACGTTTTCAAAAGCAGTCACGTTTCCTATACTGGCAAAATACAGGGCTTTCTTTGTCAAGAACTGGGCTGGCAAACCTTGGATGCCACCCTTGGTAGTTAGGTGAGTCCTGACCTCAGACTCGTCCAAATGAATTGCTCTTGCAATGGTCTGATTCTTTGGAATTTCTTCCAGTCCAGAAAATGGAGCTTGATCAGTAATGTGTAGATCAATCAGATGAGAATACTTCTCCAGCGTTGGTGCGAGCTGGTAATCCGGGAATGTGAAACAGTGATAAACTGGATCATAAAACTGAATGAGCGCATCCATGATTCCCTCAATCAGATGGACTCTTAACAGAGATAGCAAACCTCCGTGTTTGGCTCTGAAAGCCTCTTGGTTTGTGATCATCCTCACTAACACTCTCAAATCCTCTAGCTTTGGAACCTTGAAGGTATAACTATGACTTCTCCTTCTACCGAAATCCATTAGCGCAATCCTTTTCTCTGATATTTGCAACCACAGTCTCAGTTTAATTTGAAAAATAGAGAGACTAGAAGAGAAATTTTTTCTTGTTTTAATGTTTTTTTAAATGAATGCATGAATGCAGCACACAAAAACATAGAAAAAACATGGGGTCAAAGGGTCGTTGTCATGAAGTCAAGGCTCTACCCATCCCCAAAGGTTTATACTAGGGTGATTTTTGTACCTGTACTCATTATCATCAGCTCCTCCCAGGAAAGCAAAACAACAAGCGGATTGCCAGCGATTTGTAGAGCAATCTTAGAGTAAATGCCATTCACCAAGAATAGATCACCAGCCTCAAATGAGGGTAGTATCGCGTAACAACTATTTCTGATAACTTCCCCACTACAAAAGGGTTTGGCTCCTCAGCTTCTCAGACATCACAATCGGCCCATTGTCTTGGTGAGAGAATGAGTTGCATTGATCAGCCTCCACTGAGGTTGATAGTCGACCTCGTCGCCATCACTTATCTTAAGTGTATACTCGATCTTTCCACATGCGGCATCACACGCATTCCCAATAGCAGAAAAATAAACAGGTATAGCAATTAGGAAAAGTAGTATATATATTTGTTCTAATCATCCTAGACTTTTAAAAGCTAAGAATCTTAAGTTCCTGACAGAAAATGGATTCCCGGCGGAGTCACCAATCTGTGGTTTCATTCCAAATTAACGGCGTTTTGACCTAAGATCCTAGTGACATCAAGGTTTCCACAAAAAAGAACAAGATCCCTAAAGAGGCAAGCGCAATCCCCAGCAGAGTCGCCATTTTTCTGTAGCGAGTGATTTTTGGATGTGGTTGCGAAGCACGATCGCTCTGGTACTACAATTCGATTCATTTTTTATCCTATTAAAGCTGATGAAGGAAAGGAAATAGATGTCTCCAACTAACCCTGCTTGCATACTGAGATTAAACAGTGAAAATTGTTGGTTTACAAATGCTACAAAGATTCGGGGTTTCTCTTAGGTTTATTTTGTTGACGAGGGGTGCTTTAGGCTATCGGTTGAGATGTTAGGACGAATATATATGAAGGTATGGGATTTTGGGTTTTTGTTTAGTGTGCTCGCTAAGATCTTTTCTTTCAATCCTATGCCTACGTATTCCCGTTTACCGAAACAGGGAAATCAGAGCGTTCGTAGTTCCTCATATTCTATGGGAGGAAATGGGTGTTTTGGTGTCTTGTTCAAAGCCCAAGACGTGAAGCTAAAGGTGATTTGTATCTTGTTCAAAGCTCAAGATATGAAGCTAAAAGGGTGTTGACTTTAGAGATAATTTGTCATCTCTAAAGAGGGTATGTTTGTCACAACTGTTGGGTGACTGACTGTAAAGGAGGATTACTTTAACCGTGATTTGTGAATCCGGCAATGCCATAATTTCCTTTATAGGGGATTTCAACCTGAAGGAGAAGACTTTAACTCAGTGTAGAGTAATGCCATCTTTCCTTAGGAATTTCTCATACTAAAAGAGGGACATTGGCATGGATGTAGATGATCCAGAGGCTTGCCGCTTACAGCGATTAGATGAAGGGGAGGGAGTTGTTGATGTTTGTGTACTGTGAACGAGGCACATCTTTGATGTTAAAAGGTTAATTGGATCAACCAGTGGTTTTCTTATACAAAGCCTAAGAGGAGGCTAATATGTGTCTCGTACAAAGCCCGAGAGAGAGGGTAAAAGGTTTTGACTCGACGATGGAGTCTTTTGGTATCTCGTATAAAGCCCGAGATGGAGGCTATTTGACTCAACAAGAGAGTTTTTGTATCTCGTACAAAGCCCGAGATGGAGGCTGAAATTTGTTTGGCTCAATAAGAACCTTTTTGTATCTCGTATAAAGCCCGAGATGGAGGCGAAATGGGTGATTGACCCAACGAGGGAGTCTCTTATGTGTCTCGAACAAAGCCCGAGAGAGAGGCTACACGTTGTTTGACCCTGTTGGGGAGAATCATTGTACAAAGCCCAAGAGAGAGGCTAACTTCACTGGAGAAGGATCATTATACAAAGCCTAAGAGGAGGCTATGGTTACCGTTTTAGTTGAATGACAGGTCCAATATACTGATTTTGAAAGAGAAAATCAGTTCTTATATGAGTAATGTTGTACTCAAGGATTTGATTTGAGGATCCGGGTTATTCCTGTTCTTTAAGGAAGTGGGAAATCAGAAGGTTATTGAGATTGTCCGAGTCTACGGGTTCCTTCCTATTTTTAAAGGGAGGGGTCACTTGAGAATGTCTTTGAGACTCAAGGAGATTAGACTGTCCAAGTCTAGAGTGTCATCTTTTGTACTGTGGTTTGAGAAACAGTAGTAGACTCTATGAAATGACTGTTTTATGCAGATGATTAAGTTCTGTTCCTATACCTTTAGGAGGTCGTCGGGACAATTTGTACGAAGCCCAAGAGGAGGCTGGGAACTTTTAAGAAGCCGACGGGTCCTTGTACGATGCCCAAGAGGAGGCTATCATTCCCGGAGGAAGAGATCATTATACGAAGCCTAAGAGGAGGCTGTGAATACTTCAAAGAAGCCGTAGGGTCCTTGTACTAAGCCCAAGAGGAGGCACGGTTGCTTTTAGGAAGCCTGTGGGTCCTTGTACGATGCCCAAGAGAAGGCCGATGCTTTTAAGAAGCCTGTGGGTCCCCAAACCCCGAGAAATTCAAGGGAAGCTATTCACAAGGAATAGATCAAGTCAGGAATGTTCGAGAATTTGGAAGAAACTCAAAGATGCCATTCACGGAGAATACATTCATCTCTGGGAATAGAGTTTCTTGACAATTCCAAATGAGGACAGCCGAAGAGACGACTGTATCTGGTGATTCTATTGGGGATCTAGTTGTCTATTTCTACGAAAAAACGAAACAGCGTCACCTAGTTCTAGACGTAGCTGTCGGGGAAACTCTAAATATCTATACTATTATTACACAATTGATATGAGTTTATGAAAGAAGACTTACAGGGAAACAGCCCCACAATACAGTTATATGTATAGGAAAGCGGTAAATGAAAGCGTATAAACACTTACTCGGTTGTAGAGCTTCCATGCTGTTTGGTTAGTTGTTCAACAAAGAAAGATTGAAAACAACAGTATATTCAAAATCAAAGGAGAAAGTGCTTTGAAAAAGAAAGATTTGGGGCTTACAGCTCAAGGAGAGGCCCAGGGTTTTATCAGTGAGCGCACTGTTTGAATTTGTACAGAGGGACTTATACAAGTGACTGAGGCCCAAAAAGGTTTTATGTACAAAGGGATGGGTCTTACACTCTCTCAAGAGGCCCAAAAAGTTTTAAAGAAAAGAAATGGGTCTTACTACACGAGGGTAGGCCCAAGGTTTGATATTTGAATTGGCGAGCGCGCCGAGGTTTTTTTGAAAATACAGTGGGACTTATACAATAAGTGAGGCCCAAAATGGTTTGTATTTACAAAGGATTGGGTCTTACACTCTATTAGAAGCCCAAAAGGTTTAAAGAAAAAGAGTGGGGCTTATAACACGAGGGTAGGCCCAGATGATTTTTCCGTTTGAAATGGCGATCGTGCCGAGGTTTTCTTTTAACGCAGAGGGACTTATACAACATCTGAGGCCCAAAATGTTTTGGTTAAAAAGGGGTTGGGTCTTACACTCTATTGGAGGCCCAAAAGTTTTGAATGGGTCTTATAGCTCAAGGAGAGGCCCAAGGCTATTTTTCAAAAGGCGACGATCGCGCCGTTTGTTTTTTTACGGTATCGGGACTTATACAATACACTGAGGCCCAAAAATGATTTGGTCAAAAAAAAGGATTGGGTCTTACACTCTATTAGAGGCCCCAAAATGTTTTGAAAATGATTTATGAGGGTTGAATTAATCCAAAAACCCTAATTTATTTTCAAAAATGTATTTAATTGAATAAGAGTTCAATTAAAATGATTAAAATTGTTTAACCTATGGAAAACAAATTGTGATCTTGGATTAATGCTTCAAAAATTAAGTATTGACCTACAAAATAATTAGAAAGCATTAAAAGTTGCAAAATTAAGGTGGAAAAAATATTTCAAATGTCAAAAACAATTAAAACATTAATTCTTTGCAAAAATATCAATTATATACAATAAATAATATTTTTGGGATTTTTTGGGAAAATAAAATATTTTAACATTTTTGTGAATTATTAAAAAAAGAATCAACTCAAAATCATTAAAACTCAGAGAGAAATTGATTTTTGAATCAATTAAATAAAATCACAAAATTCAAATATTTGAATTTATGAAAAATGGCGCCAAGAACAGCTGAAGAAAACGCGCGTGTTTCAGCTTGGCCCAGATTTGCATTTTCTCTCCAATCTCACTGAATACTTAATCATATCATGTAATCCACATACCAATCAACTCGTTTCAACCTCACGATCATGTCTATGGTATTTAATTTCATTTAAATTAAACATATAACAAGAAATCATGAAAAATTCTCAAAAACCCTAATTTCTGCATGAAGGCTAGGATTTTTGATACATGATTCAAACAAAGCAATTACTTGAGGGGAAACATTCCATGCATGATTATGAACATTTGGCAAAAGTATTGTGCGAGGAAATATGCATAGATTGAGAGATAACCAAGTTTAAGCTTACCTCTAGGTCGTGACAGTAAGAGCAAATTGATTTATGAGTAAGAGGTGTTACAGATGAATTGTGATGATCTGAACAGCTTCCCTACACCCTATGGAGTGTGTTTGAATGTTTGGACTTGACTGAGAATGGCTGGATCACTTATGGCATCTCAACTGCACTTTGGTTAAAACCTTGAGCAATTGACTGATGATTTTGTGAAATCTTTGTTCCAGATGTTATGTGAGTGTTTGGATCACTTCTATATGATGTATGTGAGGTGTGTGAGTGATTGGTTTGATTGGAAAAGATCTCAAACTCAAAACCCGATAGTGACTTGCCTTAGAAGGCAAAATTGGAGTGAAAGAAGAGATTTTGAGGAAAGCATCTGTTTGATGGCTTTGGTTTACTCAAACTGATCACAATTGAGCTCTATTTATAGTAGAGCAAGTTTGTTTTGCAAGGAATAGTGAATGGCAACTGCAGCAGGTGTTTGTTCAATGTTGGCCAATGGAAATCCAAGTCTCCTCTAGCCGTTGACTAGAGGTTAGGGCACAGGGTTGTGGTTCCCTTGGTCTTGGATAAGTCTTGACTGAATTCAGTTGCAAATGGCTCAGTCCATGCCACCTTGATGCTTCCATTGAATGCTCCAATCCAAAATTGGAGTCTTGTCCCTATTTTGGCCATTCTAGGTTCAACATGCTATTTCTTGTTCCAAAGACTTTGGAGGCTTGGCTCAGTGATTGTCCCCTTTAGATTCAATCCTCTGAGGTGTCCAAGTGGATAGGAGCATTTGAAATTGGCTGATTTTGACAAATCGAGCAAAAATGCAAATTCTGCCTTGCCTTGGCAGATTTCAGCAAGGCAACTTTCCAATGTCATATCTCATGGCTCAAATTGAATTTGGTAATGTTCTTGGTCATTTTGGAAAGCCCTTACATAATACAACAACTGTTTGAACATATTTGGTTTTGATCTCTTTTGAATCCAAGTGAAAAATCCCCCTAAATTTGGCAAAAAGTAGGGTAAAATCTGACTTAGTGAAATTTTCACTAAGTGTTGGAACAAAGTGACTTTTCTTGATTTTGATCACTTCATAACTCAAAATCCATGAGGAGTTGGAATTAAGTCTAGTTGAAGCTTTTGTAGAGGGCAATGAGATCTACAAATCAAGCCTTGGATGGGAGAAAATGGTCTTGTGGTTTAGGAGTTATGACCCTCCAAAGTTAGTACCCTAGACACTTTATTTTTAACTTAGAAAATTTTCTTAGTTTTTATGGTTACCCCTTTTACAAGTTACCCAACTTTTCTTGATTTTTCTTGATGAATGATGATTCAAATCATACATTAACATCATTTTAGGGTTAACAATCCATTTTGGTGAAAAATCTCAAAAAGTCAAGGTTGACTTTTGTGCACAGTTGACTTTTTATCAGATGAATTCCAAACTGTGCAATTCTTCAGGAAATCATGTCCTTGACCTAAATAAAACTTGATGGACATGTTCCATAGGTGTCATAGGATATATTGATGCATGTCATAGGGCTTTGGAGCATGTCCTGGTCAAAAGTCAAAGTTACAGTTGACTTTTTTCCTTAAAACCCTAACTGTGGTGCAGAGGAAATTGAGACTTGTTGCTCAAGCTTCTTGGATTAATCCATTGTTGCAAATGGATCAATATAGTTCATTAAAGACCCTCAAACCCTCTCTTGAGGTCTTGGCTCATGATTTGCCCTAAAAGTCAACTTAGGGGTGAATTAGGTCAAGAAACCCTAATTCCTGATTTTTGATGAATGCATCCCCTGAGGCAAAATTGACTTGATGATTGGGTCCATGAGGTTCCATGGAGTATATTAGGTTATGTTTTGGATCATTAGCTTGTGTCCAGATGAAAAATTTCCATCTGGAGGCCCTGGTCGACCAAAACCCTAATTTGGTGACACTGTCGATCTTGAGACTTGATCCACCTAGAAAGGAGCAGCCTTGTGCTTAATCCTTGAAGTGGGAGTCCTTTTGATCCATTGTGGATGTTTGAGAGGTTAGACAAGTTGAAGATCATGTCATTCCTTGATTGATCCTTTGTCTAAGGCTCTGAGAGGGCTTGAAACCCTAAGTTTTGATAGTAGTGAATGCTCACCCATCTTTGGGGAGACTGATGAGGCATGATGGTTTACCCATATTGTGATGATAATTTGCACAATGATGGGAAATCTTAGTGGTCAAAATTTGGGGTATGACACGAAGGCAGTGCCAAGATCTCTGAATGTGCTGATCTTGGCACGGTTTAAACCCATGTACCATTTTAACGCGGCACCGATTAAACTATCCTGGAAGTGGTGAATCAGTAGGTCCTGATTCTCCGTCTGAGCTGACATTCACCGAGCGTACATCACCAGATGGCTCTGAGGGCAAGATTTACCCTTGTATTTTTCAAAGTCGGGCACTTAAAATTTTTGCGGAACTTTCACATTGGGGACCAGACAAAGGTCTGCGGCGTCCTTTCCAAATAGATCCTGACCGCGGATGGCTTGCAGTTCTTTCTGCATTTCTATGAACTGTTCCTGGAATTCATCCATTCTATCGAACATAGTTTCCTTTTTACTAGCAGGTATCGGTAGAATCTGTCCTTCCGGGATAGTGTGCACCACAGGGGGTGGTACCGTGACTACGGCAGCGAATCTTGGCGTTTCCGAAGTTTGTAACCTTCAAGAGTCTTCAGTATGCCCCTGGCATCTTCGCTTTCCCGAAGTTTGTAACCTTTAGGCCCAGCGGCTTCTGTTGTGATTCCCTGATCTTCAGTGATCGGCGGAACATATCCTTCCGGGATATAGTTAACAGGCATGCCCCAAGGACGATCTTTCGGCATTTGATACCTAGGATCATACTTCTCCACAATGGGCATTGAGGTGACCTCTGAGATCACAGTTTTTTGTAGCTGAGCTTCTGCCATGGCTTGCATGTCGTTACGAAGCTTTCTCATATCCTCTCTTAGAGCGTCGATTTCTTCTTTCAACTCTTTGTTTTCTTTCTCAAGATCATCCATCTTTTTCTGACGATTGGCCCGAGTATTGTACGAATGAGACAATTTGACTCTAGAATCGAGACACAAACGTGAGATTCGTAGGTAAGAAGAATACGTGATGTGAGAATGATGAATGCAATGATTATATTAATTGTTTTTTGGTTTAATCAAAATAAACTTCGACAATTAGATTGCAAATATCAAACAGTGGGGAAACCCCTTTTTATTGAAATTCAAAGGATTACAGAAATGGAAATACAGTAGATTACAAGGTAAAGAAACAGAAACCTAAGCTAATGGGTCTCGAGTCCTCTCTGAAGAGAAATCGAGTGCTGACTCTGGTACTTGCCTCTTCTTTGACAGGGGCTCTTGGGCCGTTGTCGGGTTGTCATTCCTTTGCCAGGTGAAAGGAGCGAGCAAATTCCTTTGGTCATCTTGGTTCTCTACAGCATGTTGCTCCAAAATTTCAATCAGAGCATCTTTCTCTTTCAGTAATTGCTGTATTTTGATACACTCTATGTCGAGGGTGCGGTACTTGTTCTTCCAAGACCTTCTCTCCTTTTGAACTTTGTTGACAGTAACCTGAAGTGTTTCAGTTTCCGTCATGAAATACATGACATATTCCTTTGGAGGAAGAATTTCGTGACGCGGATAAGGCATTTTTAGCTTGAGAGCTCTAGTTTGTACCCAATGGAGATGAGGCTCCACCGAGACACATTCCGGTTTACCTAGAGACTCCCGTCCTTTCTTATGAACTTGTTTCCAAGCGTACACTATTTCCGTCTTTAGTGCTCTGTCAATTTCTCCTTCCTTGAAGAAAAGACCTTCCAGATGAACACCCCGTGGGATGTGTCTCATCGGGTATCCAAATTGACGACGAACGAGAACTAGATGTTAATTGATTCCTCCCTTAGTTCCTATAAGGGGTACGTTGGGGAAGTTTCCACAACGATCAATGATTCTGATTCCATCATAGATCCTATTACACCAATCTATATCAGAGTTGGTGAGGTACATGATCTTCTGCGACCAACGTAAGGCACTCTTCCAATCCCAAAATGCAGCAGACTTGGGCAAGTAGGAGATAAACCATTTGTAAAGCAAAGGTACACATTATGTGATCTCCCCTCCGCTGTACAAATTTCCTAAGTGTACAGAATGATACGCATCTGCGAGCAAAGTCGGCACAGGGTTTCCAATGAGAAAAACCTTAATGGCGTTGATATCGACGAAGCAGTGATAAAATGGATCATAAAACTGAATGAGCGCATCCATGATTCCCTCAATCACGTGGACTCTTAACAGTGGTATCAGACCTCCGTATTTGGCTCCGAAGGCCTCAGGGTTAGTGATCATTCTCGCTAACCTTCTCAAATCCTCTAGCTTTGAAACCTTGAAGGTATACTTATGAGTTCTCCCGCTACCGAAATCCATTAGCGCAATCCTTTTCTCTGATATTTCCAATCACAGTCTTAGTTTAATTTGAAAAACAGAGAGACTATAAGAGAAATTTTTGAATGTTTTAATGTTTTTTAAATGAATGCATGAATGCAGCACACAAAAACATAGAAAAAACATGGGGTCAAAGGGTCGTTGTCATGAAGTCAAGGTTGTACCCATCCCCAAAGGTTTATACTAGGGTGATTTTTATACCTGTACTCATTATCATCAGCTCCTCCCAGGAAAGCAAAACAACATGCGGATCGCCCGGAGTTGTAGAGCAATCTTAGAGTAAGTGCCATTCACCGAGAATAGATCACCAGCCTCAAATGAGGGTAATATCGCGTGACAACTATTTCTGATAGTTTTTGCACTTCAAAAGGGTTTGGCTCCTCAGCTTCTCAGACATCACAATCGGCCCATTGTCTAGGTGAGAGAATGGGTTGCATTGGTCAGCCTCTACTAAGGTTGATGGTCGACCTCGTCGCCATCACTTATCTTAAGTGTATACTCAATCTTTCCACATGAGGCATCACACGCATTCCCATTAGCAGAAAAATAAACACGTATAGCAATTAGGAAAAGCATTATATATATTTGTCCTAATCATCCTAGAACTTTAAAGCTACGAATCCTAAGTTCCTGACAGAAAATGGGTTCCCCGGCAGAAGCCCCAATCTTTCATTCCACATTAACGGCGTTTTGACCTATGATCCTAGTGATGTCAAGGTTTCTACCTAGGGAAAAAAAGAACAAGATCCCTAAAGAGACCTGCGTTTTCCCCAGCAGAGTCGCCATTTTTCTGTAGCGAGTG
This sequence comes from Lathyrus tuberosus, assembly GCA_022829125.1. Lineage (NCBI taxonomy): Eukaryota > Viridiplantae > Streptophyta > Magnoliopsida > Fabales > Fabaceae > Lathyrus > Lathyrus tuberosus. The sequence continues at coordinate 6,056,154 of JALAZF010000217.1, forward strand.
ATTTTTGGATGTGGTTGCGAAGCACGATCGCTCTGGTACTACAGCTCGATTCATTTTTTATCCTATTGAAGCTGATAAAGGAAGGGAAATAGATGTCTCTAATTAACCCTGCTTGCATACTGAGGTTAAACAGTCAAAACTGTTGGTTTACAGATGCTACAAAGATTCGGGGTCTCTCCTAGGTTATTTTGTTGACGAGGGGTGCTTTAGGCTATTGGTTAGGATGTTAGGACGAACGTATGAAAGTATGGGATTTTGGGTTTTTGTTTAGTGTGCTCGCTAAGATTTTTCTTTCAATCTTATGCCTACGTATTCCCGTTTACCGAAACAGGGAAATCAGAGCGTTCGTAGTTCCTCCTATTCTATGGGAGGAAATGGTTGTTTTGGTGTCTTGTTCAAAGCCCAACACATGAAGCGAAAGGTAGTTTGTATCTTATTCAAAGCCTAAGATGTGAAGCTGAAGAGTCTATTTGTATCTGATGCGTTGTATTCGCAAGTGTACGAATCGCGTCAGAGTAATATCAAAAGTTATCGTATCCACAGAGACCAAATGTCGATCTAACGATTTCTGTTTGTTACAGTGCTTATCTAAGGCAGTTCAATTCAGGGTTTACTAATGCAGAGGAAAATAAATAAAAGTAGATGACGAGGTAATAAAATTCAGACAAAACAATAGGCTTGAATATAATTCTCATAACCGATAATATTTCTATATTCATCAACAGGACTACTTACGGGCAATATCTTCTATTTTAAGAAAAGAATTCAATTTAACAGGAACTGTCGCTTTCGCGTAGTCAGAACCAAGTTTACCCTCTAAACTAACCCCTTTATTGTCACTTATAAAAAGGCGCGCATTGCGTTAGAGTCATGGAAAACTTACTTTTAAGAAATGTAAATTCTAAACTAAATAGAAAAGTATTTTGACCTGAAATCTCTAAACTAAAGAGGTTCAAAATGAACCAGATTCTAATCCCACTAACGCGTCCGAAAATAATTTTAAAATCTCTTTTCTAAAGTGTTAAAAATCCCTACTCAACTGAGCAAAGCGCTTTCGCTGTATTTGATCAGTTGAGAACTAAACAAGTTCACAAATGGTTGGACGATTTTCGATCTTACCCAACATTGCTTTTAAGTACAGAAAACTTGTGTTAAAGATTAAAACATCCCTTAAGTATTTCTATTAACATATAGACGTATTACGGTGATTATGGTCTTTACATTCTTACCTATCTAAAACTTAACCAGCCATGGTAGTTATAACAGTCATATTAATTCTTATCATGTATGGAATTAAGTCTTTTGAAAAGTAAAGTTTTGAAAAGTAAGGCAAGACAATAAATAAACAAAATAAAGTAAGTGCAAGAGATAAATGAAAGTAAATGCGATTAAAATAAAACCTGCTCCAAAGCGGAGTCTTTAAATCTGGTACAATGTACGGAAAAGAAAATGCTGGCAGGATTACTTCTACCAAAGTGCTCCAACTTGATTACAGACACTCCAAGACTTGATTACAAACTCGATCGCACACAGTGTAATAACTCCTCGATGTGAGAAGATTATCGCTTTACAAGAGTGAAATTTATGCCTAGGATGAAGTAAACTAAGATTGGATAAAACTAAAATTCGAGTTCTGAGAGTATTTATAGGCAAAGTTGACATGGTGCAAAGACAAAAGTGAACTTGGCTTGAAAAAATGGGCGGGAATAAATTTTGCCTTGTCGTGCCCGCGACAGACCTACCGCGCCCGCGATAAGAGGAAAACGGCAAAGGTGAGTGCTGATCGTGGGAACGTGGCAGTTGAGTTGTGGAGATCATGGGACACGTCGTCGCCTACCCTGGGGCACCCGCGACAAGAGAAGCGACAAAAGTAAATTGCTTCCAAACTTGAATTCTCGCTCCTTTTGCATCCTTTTTCGCCTGGGACTTCGATTTTATTGAAAACCTAAAAACAAAGGAAAACATAACAATAACAAAGCATAAAAAATAAAAAAAACTAATATGCATGTGAAATCAGAGTCGAAAATACAGTATAATTTAGTGTCATCAAATTCTCCCACACTTAGACCTTTGCTTGTCCTCAAGCAAAACATTTAAAGCTCATAGAAGAAAAATCAGTGTCGATCGATGATTTTTGGGCGAAAAGGGCTTCAAAGTCCGAGTCTGGATGCAGTGGTCGGTACTAACTGAGTGAACCAAGGGCATCGTGATGACACTAATCCGCAAATACGGACATAAACTTCGCTCCTATACTAATCAACCCATTATATCCCACAATACTTAGGCCTTCCTTTTCCATCTCTTTTGAGTCCTTTTCATTCAAGCGCAATCACATTAAGCCCGTTTTCCGCACATGCTTCATGGTAGAGTGACCTGTTAGTGATTCTGATCTTTTCATACCGGATTTCTGGCACAAGGAACTGTGTAAAATCCTTTTATTCCTCTCAAGTGCAGTTGTGGGGGATCGGATCGTAATCCGCCCTACCGAGTTCAGCGCCAGATACCTCTGAACCAACTGAAATGAGCAAGCTAAACATCTTATTACCCCTTTTTTTTTTTTTTTTGAAAGTAACGGTGCAGATAAATTTTTTTTCTTTTTGCTTTTTCTTGCACTCAGATCAGTCACTTATATTCGTCGGTCTCCTACTTAGAACATGTTTAGGCCGGAGCTGATTGCTGAAATAAACTACTAAGGATGATTTTGAAATAAAATTAGGGCCATGGTACATGGGGTTTCAGGTGTGATTCTTATATTTACGAAGTTCATGGTGTAAGGACGATACTGATGTTTCGAAGGTTCTCCCAAGTCACCGCATCCTAACCCGAACCTGTCTTAAAGTCCAGAAATTTTTCAGAACAACACCTTTTTGTTTTTTTTTTTTTTATGTGGAAAAATGAAGGGAAATAAAAATAAACTACTAAAACGACGGAAATAAAAACGATAAAATCTCCTCCCACACTTAAATCAAACATTGTCCCCAATGTTTCGAAGTAAGCTAAGGAGAAAGGAACCTGGCAAAACTAGTGAGGACCGCTGGTGCCCTCGCCGCCCTGTGCTGGATGCTCGGAACGACGAGATCTGCTATGGTGATGGTCTCGCTGGTCCATTTTGGCCTGCAATTCTGTCTGAGCAGCTTTCACCTCACGAAGGCTACCTAAGATGGAACCCTGAGTGGCTTCCATAAGCTGAAAGTGCTGATGGTTATATTGCTGTTGACGGGACTGCTCATTGGCGATCGCAAGCAGAGTACGGAAAGAAAATAAATACAAAAGAAAAAACATGGGTTGCCTCCCATGCAGCGCTTGCTTAACGTCGTTAGCTCGACGAGTTCAAGTCATGTATCTGGTACGAGGATAGGTGGGTCTGTTAACGTGAACCTGAAGTAGTATGCTGGAATGTCACCTCCTTCATAATGCTTAAGCATTTGTCCATTTACAACGAACGGACTGCAAGATTTGTTCTTAATTTCCACTGCCCCGGATTTTAGGACTTTGGAAACTTCGAACGGGCCCGTCCATCTAGATCGAAGCTTACCTGGAAAAATTCGCAGTCTTGAATTGTATAGAAGAACAGGGTCACCTATGTTGAAGTCTTTCTTGACGATCTTCTTGTCATGCCATGCTTTGGTTCTCTCTTTATATATGATGGCATTTTCATAGGCTGATTGTCGGAGCTCTTCTAACTTATGTATGTCTAAGATGCGTTTCTCACCAGCTGCTAAGTAATCGAAATTTAAGGTTTTGATGGCCCAATATGCTTTGTGTTCCAATTCAAAGGGTAAGTGACATGATTTTCCGTAAACTAGTTGGTAAGGGGTTGTTCCAATGGGAGTCTTGTAGGCTGTCCTGTAGGCCCACAGTGCTTCTAAAAGCTTCTGTGGCCAATCCTTTCTGGATATCGAGACAGTTTTTTCTAAGATATGCTTGATCTCTCTATTGGATACTTCTACTTGCCCACTGGTTTGCGGGTGGTAAGGTGTGGCTACTCTATGTTTAACTCCATACTTCCTCAACAGTTTGTCAAAAATCCTAAATATAAAATGTGATCCTCCATCACTTATGACTAGTCTGGGAACTCCGAATCTAGGGAATATATTCTGCTTGAACATCTTAATCATCACTCGGGTGTCGTTTGTGGGTGCAGCTATAGCTTCAATCCATTTGGACACGTAATCGACAGCGACTAAAATATATTTGTTTCCTAAGGATGATGGAAAAGGTCCCATAAAGTCGATTCCCCAAACATCAAAAAGTTCTACTTCTTGAATGTTTCTTAATGGCATTTCATTTCTCCTCGAGATGTTTCCGGAGCGTTGACACGGGTCACACATGGTTATATATGTATGAACATCACGCCATATAGTTGGCCAATAAAGACCAGCTTGTAAGATCTTAGCGTGAGTCTTAGATGTGCTTGCGTGTCCTCCGTAGGGTGCTGAGTGACAATGTTCTATGATATGGTGCACCTCTTCCTCTGGAACACACCGGCGAAAGATTCCGTCAGTGCCTCTCTTAAAAAGGAGTGGTTCATCCCAATAGAAATGTTTAACGTCACTGAAGAACTTCTTTTTTTGCTGATAGCTGAGGTCAGGAGGTATTATATCTGCAGCAAGATAGTTAACAAAATCTGCATACCAAGGTACATTATTTACCGCTAAGGATTTTTCAGAATCTTCTAGGGTTTCTAAACTTACATCTCCAATGGCATCTAGCTTAGCGATTAACCTGTCATAAGCAAAGTCACCATTTATGGGTACTACATCAGGTTTCAAGAACTCAAGCCTGGAAAGGTGATCGGCAACTACATTCTCGGTGCCTTTCTTATCTCGGATATCAAGGTCAAATTCTTGCAATAAAAGTATCCACCGGAGTAACCTAGGTTTAGCATCCTTTTTATTCAAAAGGTATCGGATGGCGGCATGATCAGTGTAAACAATTATTTTGGCTCCCACCAAATAGGATCTAAATTTGTCTATGGCGAAAACTACGGCTAGGAGTTCTTTTTCTGTGGTTGCATAGTTTAGCTGAGCGGCATCTAGAGTTCTACTGGCGTAGTAAATAACATGTAACTTCTTATCAGATCTTTGCCCTAGCACTGCTCCTACAGCGTAATCACTAACATCACACATGATTTCAAAAGGTTTTGTCCAATCTGGTGGTTGCATAATGAGCGCTGAGATTAAAGCTTGTTTTAAAAGGTTGAATGCTTCGTTGCATTTTTCATCAAAAATGAACTCGGCATCTTTCATCAGAAGACCTGTCAAAGGTTTAGTGATCTTAGAGAAGTTTTTAATGAAACGCCGGTAAAATCCAGCATGTCCAAGAAAACTTCGAACTTCTCTAATTGTTTTGGGTGGTTTAAGATTCTCTATCACCTCGATCTTAGCTTTATCAACTTCAATGCCTTTTTCAGAAACGATATGTCCTAGAACTATACCTTCAGTGACCATGAAGTGACATTTCTCCCAATTTAATACCAGGTTTACTTCGACACATCTCTTCAAGATCTTTTCAAGGTTGACTAGACAGTTATTGAAATCAAATCCGCAGACTGAGAAATCGTCCATGAATACTTCCATAATTCCATCAAGATAATCAGCGAAGATTGACATCATGCAACGCTGAAAAGTTGATGGGGCATTACAGAGTCCGAAAGGCATACGTCTATAGGCAAAAGTTCCATATGGGCATGTGAAGGTTGTTTTCTCTTGGTCATCAGGGTGTATAGGAATTTGGAAAAAACCTGAATATCCGTCGAGGTAACAGAAGTAGGAATGTCTAGCTAGACGTTCCAACATCTATTCTATAAAAGGTAATGGGAAATGGTCTTTCCTAGTGGCTTTGTTTAATTTTCTGTAATCTATGCATATACGCCAACCTCCTTCTATCCGTTTTGCAACGTGCTCACCTCTTTCGTTCTGTACCACGGTGATGCCTCCCTTTTTAGGTACTACATGCACAGGGCTTACCCATTTACTGTCCGAGATCTGATATATTATCCCTGCTTCCAACAACTTAAGAACTTCCTTTTTAACTACCTCACTCATTATAGGGTTAATCCTTCTTTGGTGTTCTCTCGAAGGTTTAGCATCTTCTTCATGTGAAATCCGGTGCATGCACACTGATGGACTTTTTCTTTAAGATCTGAGATGTTGTACCCTAGTGCTGAGGGATATCTTCGCAAGACATCTAAGAGTTGGTTTGTTTCATTTTGGTTCAGAACAACACTGACTATAACTGGTCTGTCCATTTCTTTGTCTAAAAACTCATATCTTAGATTCTTGGGTAATTCTTTTAATTCTAAGGTTGGTTTGCTGGGGTTTTCTATAGGATCTGGAGTTAAGGATAAACATTCAAAAAGGCTATCATCACTGTCATCACCTTCCGCAATGGGCGTTGAAGGTAGTTTTATTCTTTCTATTGGCTCTTCCTGGTTAAGTTCACGGACACATTCATCAATGACATCAACTGCATAACATGCATCTCCTATTACTGGTGCCGCGAGAAATTTTGCTAGGACAAACTCTATTTTTTCGTTACCTACCTCAAAAGTTAATTTTCCTTTCTTGACATCTATTATGGCTCCTGCAGTTGATAGGAAGGGTCTACCTATGAGGATTGGGATATCTTTATCTTCTTTGATGTCCATTACGACGAAGTCGGTGGGAATGAACAACTTGCCTATTCTAACTGGGATGTCTTCTAATACGCCTACAGGGTATTTTATAGATCTGTCAGCTAATTGGAGAGACATCTTAGTAGGTTGCAAATCTCCTAGTTTCAACCGTTCACAAACTGCAAGGGGCATTAGGCTTACACTAGCTCCTAAGTCCAGAAAGGCTTTATCTATGACATGATTCCCCAAAATACAAGGTATGGAGAAATTCCCCGGATCTTTGTCTTTTTTGGCAAGTTTGTTCTCGGAAATGGAATTACACTCCACTGGTTTTGGATCGTCAAGTCTACGTTTATTGGTGAGGATGTCCTTCAGGAATTTAGTATAAGATGGTATTTGGGTGATGGCTTCTGTAAAAGGAATCTCCACATGGAGTTTTTCTATAACTTTAACAAACTTTTGGAATTGGTCATTGATCTTAGTTTGTTTAAGTCTTTGTGGATAGGGAATTTGTGGTTTGTATGACTGAGGGGGTGTTGAAGCTTCGTCCGTAACTTCTCCTTTATCTTTGCCTTTTGGTTTCTCAATTTCTACGGGTTTCTCACCTTCGGGGGTAGCATCCTTTTTGGAAATTTCGGAGTCACTCAATGTCGAGCTTTTAGGCCCTTCATAAGTGGTTCCACTTCGTGAGGTAACAGCGTTAGCTTGCCCTCGAGGGTTCTGTTGAGGTTGTCCAAGAAATTGTCCTCCAGGAGTAGTTTGGGGTGCTTGCTTTAAGGCTACCTGAGAGATCTGGGTTTCAAGCATCTTGTTGTGGGTGGCCATTTGGTCCATTTTGGTTCCTAGTTGGGTAAGCAGCTCATTCACATGAATATTCTGATTTAGGAACTCTTTGTTTTGCTGGGCTTGTGCTGTCATAAAATCATTTAGCACTTTCTCAATATTTGGCTTAGGTGGCACTGCATGCATAGGTTGGTTTTGTCTAGGTGCTTGATTGTTGGTTGATCTCGGAGGTGCTTGGTTTTGGATAGGGTTATTATTTTTGTAGGAAAAATTAGGGTGATTCCTCCATCCAGGGTTGTAAGTATTTGAGAACGGGTTTCCTTGGGCATAGTTGACTGGGTCTGGGTTAGTCTCGTTTAACAGATGGCAGTCAGCTGATTGATGACCTTTAGTACCACAAAGTTCACAATCTGATACTACTGCTGTTGCAGCAGTTGGTTGTGCGTACATTTGATCGATCTTGAGGGCCATAGCATCCATTTTGGCTTGCATCATGTCTATAGAGCTTACCTCATGTATACCTCCTTGGGCTTCTTTCTTTTCTACTGTTTCTCTTTCGTTTCCCCATTGATGATGGTTTTGAGCCATATCTTCAATGAGACCACAAGCGTCAGGAAAGGGTTTGTTCATCAGGGCACCGCCAGCGGCAGCGTCGATGGACATCTTTGTGTTATAATGAAGTCCGTGGTAAAAGGTATGTATAATCAACCATTGCTCCAAACCGTGGTGTGGACAAGCCCTTAGAAGGTGTTTATACCTCTCCCAAGCTTCAAATAGTGATTCTCCTTGGTTTTGGGTAAATCTTGTTATTTGGTTTCGGAGAACGGCTGTTTTGCTTGGGGGAAAGTATCTAGCAAGGAATGTTCTCCTAAGGTCTTCCCATGTTGTTATAGAATTGGCTGGAAGGGAATCTAACCAAGTTAGGGCTTTGTCTCTAAGGGAAAAGAGAAATAGTCTTAAACGAATCGCCTCAAGACTAGCACCATTGGTCTTAAAGGTGTTTGACAACTGGATAAAGGCTTTTAGATGTTGGTTTGGGTTTTCAGATGGTAGTCCTGCAAATTGGTTTTGTTGAACTAGTTGTAATAGGGACGGTTTTAGTTTAAAATTATTGGCAGGTATGGTAGGGTTAACTATACTAGAGCTTGGTTCTTCGTCAGCAGGCTGAGCGAATTCCTTAAGGGGTCTTTGGTTACGATCTTCGGCCAAAGCTTGCTTAATTCGACGAAGCCAAAGTCGTGCGCGAGCGTAACGTTCTGGTTCCACTAAAGGATCTATTACACTACTGGAGCTGCGAGATCTTCGCATCGACCAGTTCGTGCGGCCCTAGTCTAAACGGTGATAACAAACAAAATTCGAAATTCGGCGAAATTGATCCCCGGCAATGGCGCCAAAAACTTGATGCGTTGTATTCGCAAGTGTACGAATCGCGTCAGAGTAATATAAAAAGTTATCGTATCCACAGAGACCAAATGTCGATCTAACGATTTCTGTTTGTTACAGTGCTTATCTAAGGCAGTTCAATTCAGGGTTTACTAATGCAGAGGAAAATAAATAAAAGTAGATGACGAGGTAATAAAATTCAGACAAAACAATAGGCTTGAATATAATTCTCATAACCGATAATATTTCTATATTCATCAACAGGACTACTTACGGGCAATATCTTCTATTTTAAGAAAAGAATTCAATTTAACAGGAACTGTCGCTTTCGCGTAGTCAGAACCAAGTTTACCCTCTAAACTAACCCCTTTATTGTGACTTATAAAAAGGCGCGCATTGCGTTAGAGTCATGGAAAACATACTTTTAAGAAATGTAAATTCTAAACTAAATAGAAAAGTATTTTGACCTGAAATCTCTAAACTAAAGAGGTTCAAAATGAACCAGATTCTAATCCCACTAACGCGTCCGAAAATAATTTTAAAATCTCTTTTCTAAAGTGTTAAAAATCCCTACTCAACTGAGCAAAGCGCTTTCGCTGTATTTGATCAGTTGAGAACTAAACAAGTTCACAAATGGTTGGATGGCTTTCGATCTTACCCAACATTGCTTTTAAGTACAGAAAACTTGTGTTAAAGATTAAAACAACCCTTAAGTATTTCTATTAACATATAGACGTATTACGGTGATTATGGTCTTTACATTCTTACCTATCTAAAACTTAACCAGCCATGGTAGTTATAACAGTCATATTAATTCTTATCATGTATGGAATTAAGTCTTTTGAAAAGTAAAGTTTTGAAAAGTAAGGCAAGACAATAAATAAACAAAATAAAGCAAGTGCAAGAGATAAATGAAAGTAAATGCTATTAAAATAAAACCTGCTCCAAAGCGGAGTCTTTAAATCTGGTACAATGTACGGAAAAGAAAATGCTGGCAGGATTACTTCTACCAAAGTGCTCCAACTTGATTACAGACACTCCAAGACTTGATTACAAACTCGATCGCACACAGTGCAATAACTCCTCGATGTGAGAAGATTACCGCTTTACAAGAGTGAAATTTATGCCTAGGAAGAAGTAAACTAAGATTGGATAAAACTAAAATTCGAGTTCTGAGAGTATTTATAGGCAAAGTTGACATGGTGCAAAGACAAAAGTGACCTTGGCTTGAAAAAATAGGCGGGAACAAATTTTTCCTTGTCGCGCCCGCGACAGGCCTACCGCGCCCGCGATAAGAGGAAAAAGGCAAAGGTGAGTGCTGATCGTGGGAACGTGGCAGTTGAGTTGTGGAGATCATGGGACACGTCGTCGCCTACCCTGGGGCGCCCGCGACAAGAGAAGCGACAAGAGTAAATTGCTGCCAAACTTGAATTCTCGCTCCTTTTGCATCCTTTTTCGCCTGGGACTTCGATTTTATTGAAAACCTGAAAACAAAGGAAAACATAACAATAACAAAGCATAAAAAATAAAAAATAAACTAATATGCATGTGAAATCAGAGTCAAAAATACAGTATAATTTAGTGTCATCAGTATCTTGTTCAAAGCCCAAGATGTGAAGCTAAAAGGGTTTGACTTTAGAGAGAATTTTGCATCTCTAAAGAGGGGGTTGTATGTCACAACTGTTTATAAAGGAGAATTACTTTAACCGGGATGTGTGAATCCGGCAATGCCATAATTTCCTTTATAGGGGATTTTAACCTGAAGGAGAAGACTTTAACTCAGTGTAGAGCAATGCTATCTTTCCTTAGGGATTTCTCATGCTAAAAGAGGGACAGTGGCATGGACGTAAATAATCCAGAGGCTTGCCGCTTACAACAATTAGATGAAGGGGAAGGAGTTGTTTGATATTTGTGTACTGTGAACGAGGCACACCTTTGATGCTAAAAGGTTGATTGGATCAACTTGTGGTTTTCTTATACAAAGCCTAAGAGGAGGCTAATATGTGTCTCGTACAAAGCCCGAGAGAGAGGCTAAAAAGGTTGACTCTACAGGAGAGTGATTTATACCTAACAAGAGAGTGTTTTTGTATCTCGTACAAAGCCCGAGATGGAGGCTGAAATTTGTTTGGCTCAATAAGAACCTTTTTGTATCTCGTATAAAGCCCGAGATGGAGGCGAAAGAGGTGATTGACTCAACGAGGGAGTCTCTTATGTGTCTCGTACAAAGCCCGAGAGGGAGGCTAAACGTTGTTTGACTCCGCTGGGAAGAATCATTGTACAAAGCCCAAGAGGAGGCTATTGTAACTGTTTCAGTTGAGTGACAGGTCCAGTATACTGATTTAAAGAGAAAATCAGTTCTTATATGAGTAATGCTGTACTCAGGGATGTTTGATTCGAGGACCAGGGATATTTCCTGTTCTTTAAGGAAGTGGGAAATCCGAAGGGTATTGAGACTGTCCGAGTTTACGGGTTTTCTTCCTATTTAACGAAGGGGTCACTTGAGAATGTCTTTGAGACTCAAGGATATTAGACTGTCCGTGTCTAGAGTTTTATCTTTTGTACTATGCTTTGAGAAACAGTAGTAGACTCTTTGAAAGGACAGTTCTATGCAGATGACTAAGTTCTGTTCCTATACCTTTAGGAGGTCGTCGGGACAATTTGTACGAAGCCCAAGAGGAGGCTGGAAACTTTTAAGAAGCCGACGGGTCCTTAAATGAAGCCCAAGAGGAGGCTATCATTTCCGGAGGAAGAGATCATTATACGAAGCCAAAGAGGAGGCTGTGAATACTTCTAAGAAGCTGGCGGGTCCTTGTACAACGCCCAAGAGAAGGCGGGGTTGCTTTTAGTAAGCCTGTGGGTCCTTGTACGATGCCCAAGAGGAGGCCGATGCTTTTAAGAAGCCGATGGGTCCCCAAACCCCGAGAAATTCAAGACAGGCTATTCACAGGGAATAGATCAAGCCAGGAAAGTCCGAGAATTTGGAAGAAACTCAAGAGATGCCATTCACGGAGAAAAGATCAACTCTGGGGAATAGAGTTTCTTGACAAGTGCTTTTAAGACGCCTGTGGGTCCCCAAACCCCGAGAAATTCAAGACATGCCATTCATCGAGAATAGATCATGCCAGGAAAGTTTGAGAATTTGGAAGAAACTCAAGAGATGCCATTCAAGGAGAAAAGAACATCTCTGGCGAGTTGAGTTTCTTTGACAACTTCTACGAGTGACAGTCTATGAAAGGGTTCACCGAGAATGCTGCCTTTGATATCTCCATATTGTTTAACCCCAAGAGGAGGGAAAACTGTGTCTGGTAATCCTATGGGGATCTAGTTTTGACTATTTAAGAGTGATCAACGGGCTTAATGCTAGACGTAGTTGTCGGGGAAACTCTAAATATCTATACTATTATTACACAGTTGATATGAGTTTATGAAAGAAGACTTACAGCGAAACAGCCCCACAATACAGTTATATGTATATGAAAGCGGTGAATGAAAGCGTATAAACACTTACTCGGTTATAGAGCTTCCATGTTGTTTGGTTAGTTGTTCAACAAAGAAAGATTGAAAACAACAATATATTTCAAAATCAAAGGAGAAAGTGCTTTGAAAAAGAAAGATTTGGGGCTTACAGCTCAAGGAGAGGCTCAGGGTTTTATCAGTGAGCGCACTGTTGAATTTGTACAGAAGGACTTATACAAGTGACTGAGGCCCAAAATTATTTTCTGTACAAAGGTATTTGGGTCTTACACTCTCTCAAGAGGCCCAAAAAGTTTTAAAGAAAAAGAGTGGGGCTTATAACACGAGGGTAGGCCCAGTTTGTGTTTCCGTTTGAAATGGCGATCGCGTCGAGGTTTCCTTTTAACGCAGAGGGACTTATACAATAAGTGAGGCCCAAAAGGTTTTGGTTAAAAGGGGATTGGGTCTTACACTCTATTAGAGGCCCAAAATTTGTGAATGGGTCTAATAGCTCGAGGAGAGGCCCAGATGATTTATTTTTAAACTGGCGACGATCGTGCCGAATTTAAAAATGTACAGAGGGACTTATACAATAATTGAGGCCCAAAATATTTCTGTACAAGTGGGTTGGGTCTTACACTCTAATAGAGGCCCAAAGAGTTTTGAATGGGTCTTATAGCTCGAGGAGAGGCCCAGATGTTTTGTTTTAAACGGGCGGCGATCGCGCCGAACTTTTGAAATACAATGGACTTATACAATAAGTGAGGCCCAAGATAGGTTTGTATTTACAAAGGATTGGGTCTTACACTCTAATAGAGGCCCAAAGTGTTTTGAAAATGATTTATGAGGGTTGAATTAATCCAAAACCCTAATTTGTTTTCAAAAATGTATTTAATTGAATAAAAATTCAATTAAAATGATCAAAATTGTTTAACATATGGAAAACAAATTGTGATCTTGGATTAATGCTTCAAAAATTAAGTATTGACCTACAAAATAATTAGAAAGCATTAAAAGTTGCAAAATCAAGGTGGAAAAAATATTTTAAATGTTAAAAACAATTAAAACATTAATTCTTTGCAAAAATATCAATTATACAAAATAAATAATATTTTTGGGATTTTTTGGGAAAATAAAATATTTTAACATTTTTGTGAATTATTAAAAAAGAATCAACTCAAAATCATTAAAACTCAGAGAGAAATTAATTTTTGAATCAATTAAGTAAAGTCACAAAATTCAAATATTCAAATATTGGAAAATGGCGCCAAAAACAAAGGCAAGAACACACGCATTTTTCAGTTTTGCCCAGATTTGCATTTTCTCTCCAATCTCACTGAATACTTAATCATATCATGTAATCCACATACCAATCAACTCGTTTCAACCTCACAATCATGTCTATAGTATTTAATTTCATTTAAATTAAACATATAACAAGAAATCATGAAAAATCCTCAAGAACCCTAATTTCTGCATGAAGGCTAGGATTTTTGATACACGATTCAAACAATGCAATTAATTGAGGGGAAACATTCCATGCATGATTATGAACATATGGCCAAATTATTGTGCAGCAAAAATTGCATGGATCATAGAGTTAGAAGAGCTCATGCTTACCACTTGCAGCTGGTGATCGTGATTTGTGTTGGAGGTGTTACAGCTAGGTTCCAATGATTTGGATAGCTTCCCTAGGTGCCATGGAGTGTATATGAATGCTTGGAATGGATTGAAATGATCTGGAACTTGAGATGGTACCACAACTGCAAATCTGTCAAGAACTTGAGCAATTGGCTGGTGATTTTGTAAAATCTGTGTTCCAGATGTTATGTGAGTGTTTGGATCACTTCTTTATGATGTATGTGAGATTTGTGTGTTATTGGTTTGATTAGAAAAGCTCTCAAACTCAAAACCCGATAGTGACTTGCCTTAGAAGGCAAAATTGGAGTGAAAGAATTGATTTTGAGGAAAGCATCTGTTTGATGGCTTTGGTGTACTCAAACTGATCACAATTGAGCTCTATTTATAGTAGAGCAAGTTTGTTTTGCAAAGAATAGTGAATGGCAACTGCTGAGTAGGTTTGGCCAATGTTGGCAAATGAAACTCCAAGTCTCCTCTAGCCATTGACTAGAGGTTAGGGCACAGGCTGCTGGTCCCCTTGGTATTGGATAAGTCTTGACTGAATTCAATTTAGAATGGCTCAGTCCATGCCACCTTGAGGCTTCCATTGAATGCTCTAATCCAAAATTGGAGTCTTGTCCCTATTTTGGCAATTCTAGGTTCAACATGCTATTTCTTGTTCCAAAGACTTTGGAGGCTTGGCTCAGTGATTGTCCCCTTTAGATTCAATCCTCAGAGGTGTCCAAGTGGATCGGAGCATTTGGATTTGGATGATTTTGGCAAATCGAGCAAAAATGCAAAATCTGCCTTGCCTTGATAGATTTCAACAAGGCAACTTGCCAATGTCATATCTCATGACTCAAATTGAATTTGGTAATGTTCTTGGCCATTTTGGAAAGCCCTTACATAATACAACAACTTTTTGAACATTTTTGGTTTTGATCTCTTTTGAATCCAAGTGAAAAATCCCCCTACCTTTGGCAAAAAGTAAGGCAAAATCTGACTTAGTGAAATTTTCACTAAGTGTTGTAACAAAGTGACTTTTCTTGATTTTGATCACTCCATAACTCAAAATCCATGAGGAATTTGGACATAGGTCAGTATGAAGCTTTTGTAGAGGGCAATGAGATCTACAAGTCAAGCTTTGGATGGAAAAAAATGGATTTGTGGTTTAGGAGTTATGATCCTCCAAAGTTGGCACATTAGTGTAACTTTTTCCATAACTTAGAAATTTTTCTAAGTTTTTATGGTTACCCCTTTTACAAGTTATCCCACTTTCTTTGATTTTTCTTGATGAATGATGATTCAAATCATACATTAACATCATTTTAGGGTTAAAAATCCATTTTAGTGAAAAATCTCAAAAAGTCAAAGTTGACTTTTGTGCACAGTTGACTTTTTATCAAATGAATTCCAAACTGAGCAATTCTTCAGGAAATCATGTCCTTGACCTAAATCAAACTTGATGGATATGTTCCATGGGTGTCATAGGGTATATTGAAACATGTCTTAGGGCTTGGGAGCATGTCATGGTCAAAAGTCAAAGTTAGAGTTAACTTTCCTTGCGAAACCCTAATTGTGGTGCAGATGAAATTGAGACTTGTTGCTCAAGCTTCTTGGATTAATCCATTGTTCCAAATGGATCAATATAGTTCATTAGAGACCCTCAAACCCTCTCTTGAGGTCTTGGCTCATGATTTGCCCTAAAAGTCAACTTAGGGGTGAACTAGGTCAAGAAACCCTAATTCCTGATTTTTGCTGAATGCATCCCCTGAGGTCCAATTGACTTGATGATTGGGTCCATGAGGTCCCATGAAGTATATTAGGTTATGTTTTGGATCATTGGCTTGTGCCCAGATGAAAAATTTTCATCTAGAGGCCCTGGTCGACCAAAACCCTAATTTGGTGACACTGTCAATCTTGAGACTTGATCCACCTAGAAGGGAGCAGCCTTGTTCTTGATCCTTGAAGTGGGAGTCCTTTTGGTCCATTGTGGATGTTTGAGAGGTTAGACAAGTTGAAGATCATGTCATTCCTTGATTGATCCTTTGTCTAAGGCTCTGAGAGGGCTTGAAACCCTAATTCTGATTGTGGTGAATGCTCAACAATTCCTTGAGGAGATTGATGAGGCATGATGGTTATCCATATTGTGATGATGATTTGCACAATGATGGGAAATCTTAGTGGTCAAAATTTGGGGTATGACAGAGCCTTATCTCCACTGGGTACAAACCAGAGCTCTTAAGCTGAGGATGCCTTACCCTCGCCTGGAAGTTCTTCCATTAAGGGACTCTGCCCTTTATTTTATGTCTGAGACAGAAAAACATCAGGTTGCTCTCAGCAAAGTTCAGCTGGAGAAGAGGTCTTGGAGGAACAAGTACGGTATTCTCAATGCGGAATGCAAGAAACTACAGCAGCTATTAAAGGAAAAGGACGCTCTGATTGAGATTTTAGAGCAACATGCTGTAGAGAATCAGGATGACCAAAGGAATTTGCTCGTTCCTTTCACTTGGCAAAGGAATGACGACCCGACAACGGCTGAAGAGCCCCGGTCAAAGAAAAGGAAAGTACCAGAATCAGCACCTGAGCTCCCCTCAGAGAGGACTCAGGATCCATAAGCTTAGATTTTCTTTTCCAGCACTTTGTAATCTACTGTATTTCCATTTCCGTAATCCTTTGAATTCAACAAAAGGGGGTTTCCCCACTATTTGATATTTGCAATCTAACTGTCGAAGTTTACTTTGAATAAACAAATACAAACAATTAATATAATCATTGCATTCATCATTCTCACAAACGAATTCTTCTTAACTACGAATCTCACGTTTGCGTCTCGATTCTAGAGTCAAATTGTCTCATTTGAACAATACTCGGGCCAATCGTCAGAAAAAGATGGATGATCTCGAGGAAGAGAACAGGGGGTTGAGAGAAGATATCAACACTCTGAAAGAGGATCTGAGAAAGCTTCATAATGACATGTAAGCTCTAGTAGAAGCTCAGATGCAGCAACAAAGGACTGTGATCTCAGAGATCACATCAACGCCCATATTGGAGAAGTATAATTCTAGGTACAGAATTCCGAAAGATCGTCCCTAGGGTATGCCACTTAACTATATCACAGAAGGATATATTCCGCCGATCACTGGAGATCCAAAAACTTCAGCAAGAGCCGCTGGGCCTGAAGGTTACAAACTTCGGGAAAGCGAAGATGCCAGGGACATACCAATAACTCCTGAAGGTTATAAACTTCGGGAGGCACCAAGATTCGCTGCCATGGTAAGGGTACCACCCCCTGTGGTGCACACTGTCCCAGAAGGACAAATTCCACCAATACCTTCTGGAAGGAGGGAAAGTATATTCGACATAATGGATGAGTTCCAGGAACAGTTCCTGAAAATGCAGAAAGAACTGCAGGCCCTTCGCGGTCAGGATTTATTTGGAAAGGACGCCGCGGACCTATGTTTTGTCCCCGATGTGAAGGTCCCGCACAAGTTCCAGGCGCCCAATTTTGAAAAGTACAAGGGTAACTCTTGCCCTCAAAGCCACTTGGTGATGTATGTCGCTACTCGAGAAATAGTCGACCGGAGGCGAAAAGAGGAAGAAACAGAAGAGTCGCCATCGAACTTTATTTATCCCATGAAGGGAAGGGAAAACATCGAGAAAACCCAAAGAAGGAAGGATAAGATGGTCTCGCAACCAAATTATGGGTTCGGAAGCCGGTTATGCAAGGGGAAGGTATTAGCACCCCCCACATCCATCGTACTCGATGGGAACCATTTGCTTGTCTATGTGTAAGGATGTTTGCTAAGGAAATTGCTTTCTAAGAGTGTTCTAAAGAGGGAGAGAGAAAGGTGAGAACCGAAGAATGTGAAAGAAAAAGATAAAGGAAAAGGCGAGGAGAAGAAAAGGGGACTCGATAGGACTTCGCGGTCCTATGCCTATGTATTCCCTCGTGCAATGGGAAAGTCAGAGTCAACGTAGTTCGGAGGACTACGGGTGAAGAAAATGGAAGGGGGCTCGCCAAGATCATTGTGATCTTGTGCCTACGTATCTTACATTCGGACAAGAATGAAGAATCAGAGCAGTCGTAGTTCGACCTACGATTTGTTGGTTTTTTTATGGACGATGCTAACGTGCGGGTTCTAGCAGTTAGGTGTTTTGCGGCTCGCTCGTGGAGTCTTATGCGTTACCTGTTTGCGGTAGAACGGATGCACCATGTCCTTTTTTGAAAAGATGATTTTCGCCATCAAGGCAAGATGTCACATTTGATTTGTGAAGGTTGATTTTAAGGGGTGAAATAAGTCCTCGGATAGGAACCCCTTCGGGTAGTACCCAATTCTTTATCTCAAAAGATTTATTGTGAAAGATGTGTGGCGAATATAGTCACGTCTTCCTATTGAAAGACGAGTATCGAGACCACACACTCTAAAGTGAGCATCCTAATACTTGAAGAGGAAGAGGCCTTCACCCAATCCTCTCTTTTTCGTTCAATACAAAGAGAACTTTATTCTCTTATTAAAGATGTTTTGAGGTAGATGGTAAGTGCTTTACGACAGTGAACCCTAAAGGTAATGTCAAGCACTCGGGATAGGAGAAGGCCTTCGCCTAACCACTCCACGACCATCTAAGTTTATTAAGAAAATGTTTTGAAAATGAACTTGGTACAAGACCAAGGTTTTAGACACGAGGAGATGAAATAAAGAGAGAAAAAGGTTTTGAAAGAATGGGTGGTGAATATAGTCATGTCTTCGTATTGAAAGACGAGTATCGAGACTACACACTCTAAAGTGAGAATCCTATTACTCCAAGAGGAAGAGGTCTTCACCCAATCCCCTCTCTTTAGTTCAATAAAAAGAGAATCTTATTTTAAAGAAGTGTTTTGAGTTTGCATTTGAATCGGTCAAAGGAATTGGATTAAATGGGATGGAGGACCTAATTGACTAGGATAAGGTCGACTGCGACGCACGAGGCGGTCGACTTACAAGGGTGTAAAATGGGTCGACGTTGGATCGAGAATTTATTTTTGAAAATGATTTTGAAAGTGTAAACAAGAGATTAAACAATTATTATCATGGTATAAAAGTGTCGCATGAGAAAATTGCACGACCAAAATAAATAATCGCTCATTACACAATTAAACCAAACTAAACAACACAAAATTATTAACTAAATTAAATATGGATATTTAATAAAATTAACTAATAATTTAATTAATTAATATTAAATAAATATATTTAATATAATTAACAATATACATACATTTTTATTTTTCATAGATTAAACAAAAACAATGCTACAAAGCAAAATAGAAAATAAAAAAAACAAAGAAATGCATATGGATTTGTACTAAAAAAAAAACAGGGTGCAAATAATAAAAAGAAGAGGCCCAAGGCGTTGGGGCTTTGGTGTGTCTCAGTCAACACGAGTTGACTTACACAGGCGAACCAACATCGTTAGATCTTATGGTCAAAGATCTTGACCAAATCCAAGGGTTCATGGCCGAGGGTGCATGGTGTACTATAGGCAGGGCTACGCAGGGAGTTTTGGGCGGTGACACATGCCCATCACGGTGACACATGTCACCGCCATTGCTTGCCACAAACTCACAAATCTTAAACGACGTGTTTATTAAAAAGGGGAAGGGACATGTGAGCAGAAACCAACGCTCATAAACCACTCCTTGTTTCTCATTTATTCCCCATTCTCTGCAAACAAATAACCGCGGGAGCACACCCAGGTGGCCGGAGGAGATGGTGGCCTATGGCGGCGAGCTCAACCCCGAAAAAAAAATCACCAACACTTACCCCCTCCCCAAAAATCGAAGGCGAAACCGAATCCGACCCTCTTCTTCTCAATATCGCATCATATTTCTCGCTCACGAATTCTCGCGACTCTCCATCTCATTCAATCACTCTCTGTCTCTCAGATTTGCATCCAGACTGTGGGAAAACGAAATCGGTTGAACAAGGTTTGTGTCTACCTCTCTCTCCTCGCTCGATCGCGACCTCTCTCCACAAAGCGCTTCTCAAACCTTTAATATTTCTCTCAAATCTCGTTTTTCTGTGTCGATCTACCCTCTCTCGAGTTTGCATTTCAAGTTGCGAGGAAAATGAAATCGATTGGGGGAGGGTTGTATCCTATTTTTGCTCGTGATTCAAATGACCACGGCTTCGCACGGTCAACTCTCTCAGTTCACGGAATAGCAATGACGCTCGAACAAGGCTCACGATTTGGGAACATAACTCAGGTACGATTCACAGATTAATGCAAAATAAAAGAACAAAAATGGGAACAGAGACTACCTCAACCAATTTCCGTCGCTGTGCTTGTTTGAACTTGATTGATCACTCTTGCTACTGCTGATAATCCTTTGATATTGGTGTTTGTTTCTCTACTGCTTTGAAACGTTGTATTTCTTGATGCACTGCTATGTGAAAATTAGGGATATTATTTGTTTTCTGTTTATGAATACATTTGAATTTTTTTCGACCCCTTTTCTATTGCTATCACATGGTTCTTATAGGATTGAAATTAGGGTTTCAGAAATTTTCATGGCAATGCTTGCTATCACTTTATGAGATGACAAAAAGTCTTTTTGCTAAGTTTGTGAAATGGCCTATTGTATTTTCGTTGACCTCTGTTGTATTCTGCTCTCCTGCTGTAGATTTTTTTTATGTCTATGTTTGTAAACAACTTTCTTGATGCAGAGAAATGTTTCTTCTTTTTGCTGAATCTGTCTCTGTTGCATTCTGCTCTAGTTTTGCTGTTGTACCTTTCTCTCTGCTGCACTTTTGTCTTATTGTGTTCGGAGTATTTGTGTGGTCCTACCTTCTTGTACTGATATTCTGCCTTGAATAAGCTTGTGTGAATTGATTTCGACCTTGGTTTAGAATTTGCAATGGTTCTGGTCATGGAAATAAATTGAATTGGAATTGAAATGTGATGACACGAATTGCATTTGGTGTGACTTGAATTTTGGAATTCATTTTAACAATGTTTTTATTTGGCAATATGCATTGAAGGTTCAGCGTGGCATGAAGACTTAGGTGTGGAGATGCTTGGAAGCGTGGGAAACCGTGGCTAGCATGAAGATCACGTAGATTAGGAATAGTTTGAAACTTGGGTATTGTTTAGGCTTTTGAAAAAATAGGCTTGTAACAAAACCTTATGTGACAAAACCTTATGTAATGACTTTTCTCTTTTCAAACTATGTTGTGAATTCGATTCTTTGGAATGTGAATGACTTGCGACTTGTAAATCTTGCAAGACTTTCATGGAACTTGTTAATCTTGAATTCAAATGCCATTTGAATATTGAACTAGAAATCATGTTGTATGAAGATGAACACCTAAGTTTTCAAGTAACTTGTATTTGAAGAAATCCACATGGATATACTTTCCAATTTGAATCGCTGCTTGATTAATGAATCAAAACATATAATGAATCCATACACCAATGTCTTGAATCATGCTTACTTGAAAATGTTGAATCTCGGCACCCTTGAATGCATATTTTATTGTAATGAATACAAATCAAACTTGCAAGCCACGAGTGACCGAAACGATAATGCGCATGTTCACACAACTTCATACACTTATCTTCTAAGCCATCTTGTATGTTTGAAACCTTTATTCCATTTGCAAGCTCTTTGACCTCACACCAATTTCAAAGGTCAAAACTTGCATTCCTTGAAGAAAACTTGAGGAAGATAACACCTTGAAATACAGAGGGATGCTTGGCGCGAAGCCCACAAGTGACCTTAGTCATTTGATGATCTCTGATAACACTTGTATGCAAAATGGCCCATGAAAAAAAGTCACTTAGTAAGTGTAATCCCTTCTTGCTCAGGTTTGATCAAAACCAAGTCAAGTTCCCTCCTGTATTAGGTTGTGAATAGAGATCCAATTAAATCAATCTCAAAACATAATTTGAGGCAAAAATCCTTTCTTGTCCTTTCCTTGCAAACCTATATGCTTGGCATGATGAATGTATGATATGAAGGACCAGGGTGAAAATGAGGGTGTGACATATTCCCCTATTTAATCTTCTTGGACTTGAAGGTGAGAGTGGCAGAGGCTTTCTTACAGTCAAGGTACAAGGGGATTAAATATAAGAATACCTGGAGTTTCAGCCGGAAAAAGTAGGTGGAATGAAAGGCGATGGATCTGTGGGATGGCTTGGAAAAGGCATCTGTCATTGGGACAAGGTAGTTGGTTATGATGGATGTGATGATATGTTTGAGATGTAATGCAGAACGAATACGAGTGCTTTGCCGGTCTTAAAAGGGGAGGCATTCCTGTAGCATGCTCGGGACATATAAAAGGTCATGAGATATTCTTCCTACAAAAGGTAGGTAGGACTCTAGAAAAAGTTGTGAGATATAAGTTGGTTTTCCTCTTGCAAAAGGCAATGAGGACTCCTGAACAAAAGGTTAGGAGAAAAAGTTCCCTTCTACAAAAGGTAGAGAGGACTCCAAAATAAAAGGTTTGGATACATGATAACTCCCTCTATAACAAGTAGAGGAGACTCCCTTAGGAGAAGACGATCGTATTTCCTTCTGCAAAAGGCAGAAAGGACTCCATAACAAAAGGTTTGGAGAAAAACATTCCTTCTGCAAAAGGCAGAGAGGACTCCTGAACAAGAGGTTTGGAGAATAACTCCTTCTACAAAAGGTAGAGGGGACTCCAAAACAAAAGGTTTGGAGAAATGATAAACTCTTTCTACAAAAGGTAGATGAGACTTCCTTGGGAGAAGACGATCGTATTTCCTTCTGGAAAAGGCAGAAAGGACTCCATAACAAAAGGTTTAGAGAAAAACATTCCTTCTACAAAAGGTAGAGAGGACTCCACAACAAAAGGTTTGGAGAAAAATGTTCCTTCTGCAAAAGGCAGAGAGAACTCCTGAACAAAAGGTTAGGAGAATGATGATTCCTTTTGCAAAAGGCAAAGAGGATACTTACGAAAGGTAAGCTGAAAAAAACTTGTGCAAAAGGCACGGGAGGACTTACAAAAGGTAAGTTGAAACCATTACGAAAGACAAGGAGGAGATGCTTCATGAAAGACTTACAAAAGACTTACAAAAGGTAAGTTAAGGGCAATAACCATCCTCGTGCAAAAGGCAGAGGGAACTTGCATAGGGTATCAGAATATCATAGACCTCATAAGCACAACGGCGGAGGTGACACTCTCTGAGTTGAGACCATTCAGTTCTTGGCCACATAGGCATCAAGCGTCCAAATTGATCGAAGATACATAATACAAATTTTGGTCACGTGCGCTAAGGCAGCGAGAACGCTTCCAAAAGGAAAGCGAAAGGACAAGACTTCACGCAAAAGGCGCATAAGGAGTTGGAAGTAATAAGTGATGGGGGAGACAATGTCCACAAGAATGCCCCTATCCTGTACAAGAACTGGCTAGACGAACATGCAAAGGATGCAGAAATGTATGCAAAATGCCGGGGATATGAGGAGGTGAGAGTCTGAAGTGACGGTCGTGCCAAACGTGGTTGGGCTTTGGTTAAGGTGCCAAGGAATGGTTGGACATGATGAGGTGCCAAGACATGGTTGGGCTTGATGGGGAAAAGGAGATACGTAAGGTGAAGGGTACCAGTCAACGGTGGATTTTGGTCTCGGGGTGCCAAGGAAGGTTAGGCTTTGGTTGAAAGTGGAACGAACTTAACTTCCCGACACTCGAAATCTGACGATGCAACCATACTTTGGAGATGCTTGGGCTCCATGTTGTGCTTGCTAGGTCACCCCAGGCTGGATGGCTCCTGTATGGGCCAAGTCATTTTGTGGTTTTAATGGTATTTCTGCATGTTACTCAGGGATCATGGTTACCCTACAGACACCTTAAGAGAAAGAGTAATCCCGCATTTTCTTTCCATCACCAAAATTATTATCCCCAAGAATTCAAATGCGATACTTATTATAAATAAAACAATTTTTGCAATCACGGAGCAAAGATTAAAAGAGAAAGCTTTTTAATGAAAAAAGTATTTTATTGATGAAGGCCCTTAAAAGAGCAAATTACAAGAGGAGGCAATTCCTATAAGAGGTAATTGCTTTGAAAGAAAATGGATAAAAATAACAACGGTAATGTTGAAACCAGTTTCCATCGAGTTTCAATTCTGCTATGACCCATATATCTCTGTAGACCCTTTAAACCTTGCTTCTGAGCGCAACGATTGTATCGATCCTTCCCATTCGGAGTTTCGCGATCAAGGAGGAAAATTCACCAATTTTTACAGAATGCAGTTCTTTCCTTCTTAATCCCTAATTTTTGCCTAGACCGCCCTTTTCGGGTTTTCAGCCTACCGGGATACCCTTTTTTGCCTAAGTTACCCTTGCGGGTTTTTAACTTATTGGGTCATTTCTTTTATTTTGTCCCTAATTTTTGCCTGGACCTTCTTTTTTTTTTTTACATGGTCCACCAGGACGCCCCTTTTTTTTGTGTGGATTTTCTTTTTGGTCCACCGGGTCTATCTTTTAGGCATAATATTTTTTAACTGCATCTGAATTCATAGGGGATGGGAGGTCATCGCCGTCCATAGTGGAGAGAATCAAGGCTCCTCCAGAGAAAACATTTCTGACCACGTATGGACCTTCATAGTTCGGTGCCTACTTGCCCCTTGGGTCGGTGTGAATTGGTTGAATTTTCCTCAAAACCAGATCTCCTACTTTGATATGTCGAGGGCGAACTTTCTTGTCAAAAGCTCTCTTTAACCGCTTCTGGTATAGTTGACCATGACAGATGGCCGTCATGCACTTTTCATCGATGAGATTGAGCTGGTCGAGTCTTGCTTGCACCCATTCAGCTTCGTCAAGCTTGACTTCTATTAAAATCCTCAAGGAAGGAATCTCTACTTCGATAGGCAGTACTGCGTCCATGCCATATACGAGAGAAAAGGGGGTTACCCCAGTAAAAGTGCGCACTGATGTGCGGTAGCCGTGCAGAGCAAAGGGCAACATCTCATGCCAGTCTTTATACGTCTTCACCATCTTCTGGACAATCTTTTTGATGTTTTTGTTGGCCGCCTCGACAGCTCCATTCATCTTCGGACGGTACGGAGTTGAATTGTGGTGTTCGATTTTAAAGCTTTCGCACAAATCCTTCATCAATTTGTTGTTGAGGTTCGAACCATTGTCGGTGATGATTTTATTTGGAACCCCATATCTGCAGATGATCTCTTTCTTGATGAAGCGAGCCACCACTTGCTTAGTGACGTTGGCATAAGACGCGACTTCCACCCATTTAGTGAAGTAGTCAATGGCAACCAAGATGAAATGGTGTCCATTTGAAGCAGTGGGCTCGATACGTCCGATCACGTCTATGCCCCACATGGCGAATGGCCAAGGCGATGTCAACACATTTAGAGGAAGTGGTGAAGCATGGATCTTATCTGCGTAGATTTGGCACTTGTGGCAGGTTTGCACGTGGCGGCAACAATCAGATTCCATTGTCATCCAGTAGTATCCCGCCCTCAAGATCTTCTTAACCATGGTATGTCCGCTGGCATGCGTTCCAAAAGACCCTTCATGAACTTCATTTATGATTCGATCTGCTTCGCGTCTATCCACGCATCTGAGCAGGACCAAGTCATAGTTCCTCTTATAGAGTACCTCCCCGCTCAGGAAGAATTTGGATGAAAGCTTCCTCAGGTATTTCTTGTCAGTGATAGTGATGTTCTCTGGATACTCTTGTGTTTCTAGATACCACTTGATATCATAGAACCAAGGATGATCATCAATTTCAGGCTCTGTGGCCTCATTCGTCAAACAGTGATAACGCGAAATTATATCGTGTATTTTGACTTGACATGCATGAATTTATATTGTGTTTTAATTGGTTTTTCCTGATTTATGTTTCATTCTACCCGTTTTTGTTTATGTTTTTCAGGCATTCAAGTCGAACCGGAATTTAATGGAAAAATGAAGATTTATTGAAGAAATTAAAAGAAAAAAAGAAAAGAAAAGAAAACGGAAGAAAATGAAGAGAAGAGAAAGGGGAATGGAAAGAAATACAAAGGAAAGAAAAAGGAGGAAAGAAAAGAAAAAAATAATAATATAAAGGGTGGGCCCACCACCACACATATGGCACAAGCCACATTGTGGGTGGCGCCCACCACCAGCATGAAAAGTGGCGCAAGCCACATCTTTGAGGAAGGATGAGGTGGCGCCCGCCACCTATTTTTGGGGAGAGGAAAATTCACTTCTCCTATTTTCCCTAGGTTTCAACCGTCCATGCATTTTTTCGCAAGCAATTTCCACACGACTAGAACGAAATTTTCTCAACTGCCAAGCCTCTATAAATTGAACTGAAGACCTCCATTTAGGGGGTCGGTGAATTTTTGAAGAGAGCTCTGAGCGAATTAGTTTTTCTGCAGTTATTTTTCAATTAAACAGTTCCTAGTCTTAGATTTTTTTTCTCTGCACTTCTGCATTTCCATTTCTTTGTTTTTCCTCGTGTAAGCAATATGTTGGATCAGCTTCAAGTTTGTACTAAGGAACCATTTGCAAGTTATTTAAATTCCAGGTTTTTATTATATGCTTTATTCTGTTATTATTTACAGCATGATGAATAGTAGTTATATACATATTGTTAGCATGTTTCAATTCCAACCATGTCTGGCTAAATTATTTGGTACCAGTATGTAACAAATTATTCATATGGGATTAAGTAATAATCGGTGCTATATTTTTACAAATTAGTTTTTAGGTTTTGGTTTCTTATTTTTAATCGATTGGTTTTTCTTACGAAAGTAAAAAAAAAGGGCATTTAAGGTTAAGGTCAAGATAAACGAGAGTTTGAGAGTTTAACCAGATAGCTGAAACTAGGCATTGATTTTAAACACAGCGGAAGCATTTTAGAATTGATTAGGACTTATTCATTTTCAAAAAGTATTTTTAAATGCAAATGATACAGCGAGAGCGCTCATTCTGATTTAACGGTATAGTCCAAATCAATAAATACGAGAGTGTGAGATAAGGTCTTTTAAATGAGTATTTTCTACTGAAAAGTAATTTGACACTTAAACCTGCACCGGTGACTTATTAAATTCCAAACGATTAATGCGTTACATACTGATATCTCGTTATTGATTAAAAGTTAGTATTCTTAGATTAAATTTCTGTCGCCTTATTTCCCTTAGAAATTAGCCTTAGCTAAACATAGTAACATTCTGATAGCACTAGTTTGATTATCAGTCCTTGTGGGATCGATATCTTTTTAAAACTACGCGATAGACTGTGCGCTTACAGTTAGTAACCCCATTCGACTCATAAAGTCGCGACCAAGTTTTTGGCGCCATTGTCGGGGACTTTGATTTAGTCATTAGTGCGATTCATTTGTTGCGCAGTATAGACTAAGGCAACAAATTTTATTTTCCTTTTTATCGATTGTATGCCAAGTACTCTCTCACAAAGCGAAGACTTGCAACCAACAATCGCTGAGTTAGAGCGTTTCTTACATTTAAGACGCAGAATACTTGAGTATCAACGCAGGTATAATATTCCTGATCTCCCTGCTTATACCCCTGAGCCTGTCAAAGAACAAAACATGGGTGAAAGACCACAAAACCATCCTCTTAAGTTCTATGCTGCCCCGTTTGAGCAAGAACCACATAGTAGAATTGCTGCCCCTGCTATCAACCGAAACGATTTCGAGTTGAAACCTTCATTGCTGTCAGCCGTACAACAACATCAGTTTTCTGGAAACCCTACGGAAGATCCTAACGAACATTTGACCAAATTTGTGCAGTACGCAGACACAGTAAAGGCAAATGGTGTGACTACGGACGCGATAAGACTACATCTTTTTCCTTTCTCCTTAAGAGACAGAGCTTGGGCTTGGTTGCAATCCTTGCCATCAAACTATGTTACAACGTGGGATGAGTTGAAAAAGGTATTCCTAGCACGATATTTCCCCCCAAGCAAAACAACTATGTTGAGAGCCCAAATTAATAGTTTTCGACAGAAGGATAACGAATCTCTTTACGATGCATGGGAAAGATATAAAGACATGATGAGGATGTGCCCGCATCACGGTCTTGAAGATTGGTTAATCATCCATACATTTTACAATGGTCTCTTGTACAATACAAGATTGACAATAGATGCCGCCGCTGGTGGTACGCTTATGGATAAACCATATGAAGAAGCCCACCAACTGATCGAGAGCATGGCTCAAAACCACTGCCAATGGGAAGGAGAAAGAACTGCAGTGGAAAAATCCCAAACAAAAGGTGGAATGTACGAGGTTAGTAGCCTTGACCATGTCAATGCTAAGGTAAATGCCCTTGCCCAAAAGATTGATAACTTGACCATAACGCCTGCAGCCACCGTGGCTGCTGTAGCTCAAAACTGCGAATTATGCGGAAACCCTGGACATGCTGCCACTGAATGTCAAATTCTGGCAGGAGTCTCCAGTGACCAAGTAAATTATGCTCAAGTAAACCCTTATGCAAATACCTACAATTCGGGCTGGAAGAACCACCCAAACTTCTCTTATAAAAATAACAATGCATTATATGCACCTGGTCAAGCCCCTGCTGCACCACCAGGCTACCAAAAGGCTGCAACTGCCCCTAATGTTCCTAGGAAGTCCAACCTTGAACTAATGATGGAAAACTTTATAGCTACCCAAGCTCATACAAACAAAGACTTCCTGAATCAAAACATACACACTAGTGAGGAAATTAAGCAATTACCAAACAAAGTAGACGCTTTAGCCACCCACAACAAAATGCTTGAAACCCAAATTTCGCAAGTGGCAGAACAACAAGCACCTACTGCTGCTCCTGTAGGAACATTTCCTGGACAGCCACAACCTAATCCGAAAGGACACGCAAATGCCGTTATATTGAGAAGTGGTAAAGAACTAGAAGGGCCCATTGATCCAAGACTTCAGAATCCGCCCATGTACCAAAAGCCTAATACTGAGAAGGAGAATGAACCCAAGGAAAAGGAAGATAATGACCAAGAGGTCGTGGAGAAGCCTTATGTGCCTCCACCACCATATAAACCCCCGATTCCGTATCCTCAAAGATTCACAAATTCTAAAACTGCAGGGCAATTTAAGAAATTTGTTGAACTTCTGAAACAATTAAACATCACAATACCTTTTACAGAAGCTATCACTCAGATGCCCTCAGATGCCCTCATATGCTAAGTTCCTTAAAGAAATCCTATCCAATAAGAAAAAGATTGAGGATAACGAAACAGTTACACTTACTGTTGAGTGTAGCGCAATAATCCAAAACAACATGCCTCCTAAGCTGAAAGACCCAGGTAGTTTCTCCATACCCTGTGTAATTGGAAAGTTCGTCATAGACAAGGCTCTGTGCGACTTAGGTGCCAGTATCAGTGTAATGCCCTTATCCATATGTAAAAAGCTTGATATGGGAGAATTAAGACCAACTAAGATGTCCGTTCAATTAGCCGACCGCTCTATTAAATATCCCGTTGGTATACTGGAGAATGTTCCAGTTCGTATAGGGCAATTCTATATTCCTACCGATTTTATAATCACGGACATTAAAGAAGACTCCACCACGCCTATCATATTAGGAAGACCATTCTTAGCTACCGCCGGAGCCATTATAGACGTAAAGAGAGGTAAGTTAACCTTTGAAGTCGGTGAGGAAAAGGTTGAATTTATCCTGACACAATTCTTACAAGCACCAGCTATAGAGGACACATGTTATCTATTAGATGTCATAGATGAGTGCGTAAGAGAAATGGAAATGGAGCCGACCATATATTCAGATATTATAAAAATTCCAATACCTCCGATTTTTGAAGATGATAATTGGCGTGAACCATACCAAGATGATAGCCTAAGCGAATGTTTAACACTTACACCCGATCATCTTCCTTGCCCAAAGAAACCAGCTTTAGAACTTAAAACACTACCCGACAGTTTAAGGTACGAATTCCTAGACACAGAACTCGAACGACCTGTAATAGTCAATGTAGACTTAGGACAACCCGAAACTAAGAAACTTTTAGATGTCTTAAGAAAATATCCAACTGCATTGGGCTACAACATCGCTGACCTTAAAGGAAAAAGTCCTTCTATCTGTATGCATCGCATTATGCTAGAGGAAGATTGTAAGACCTCTAGAGAACACCAGAGAAGGATTAATCCAATCCTAAGTACTGTAGTTAAGGATGAAGTGAAAAAGCTCTTAGATGCGGGAATTATATACCTGATATCAGACAGTAAATGGGTTAGCCCAGTACATGTCGTACCTAAGAAGGGAGGTGTTACAGTTGTTAAGAACTCAAAAGGTGAATCTATAACGCAAAGAGTTGTAACTGGCAGTAGAATGTGTATCGATTATAGAAAATTGAACAAAGCTACTCGTAAAGATCATTTCCCATTACCATTCATTGACCAAATGTTGGAACGATTGGCAAAACACTCCTACTTCTGCTATTTAGACGGTTATTCAGGATTCTTCCAAATCCCTATTCATCCTAATGACCAAGAAAAGACAACTTTCACATGTCCCTATGGTACATTTGCTTACAGACGAATGTCGTTCGGACTATGTAACGCTCCCGCAACATTCCAAAGATGCATGATGTCAATTTTTGCTGATTTTATAGACGACATTATGGAAGTGTTTATGGACTATTTTTCTGTTTGTGGGCAGAGTTTTGAAGGATGTCTATCGAACCTAGAAATGGTACTTGAAAGATGTGTAAAAGTTAATCTCGTACTAAACTGGGAGAAATGCCATTTTATGGTCAATCAAGGAATAGTACTTGGACACGTAGTATCTGATAGAGGGATTGAAGTTGATAAAGCAAAGATAGAGATTATAGAAAATCTCCAACCTTCAAAATCCGTACGAGAAATAAGAAGTTTCTTAGGACACGCCGGTTTCTACCGACGATTCATTAAAGATTTCTCGAAAATTACCAAACCTCTGACAGGTTTATTAATGAAAGACGCTGAATTTGTCTTCGATGAAAAATGCCTAAAAGCGTTTGAGAAATTAAAGACGGCTCTCGTTACCGCACCTATCATGCAACCACCTGATTGGAGATTACCATTTGAAATCATGTGTGATGCGAGTGACTATGCCGTAGGCGCAGTTTTAGGACAAAGAAAGGACAGAAAGCTCCACGCAATTTACTACGCAAGCAGAACCCTAGATCCTGCCCAGATGAACTACGCCACCACTGAAAAGGAACTTTTAGCTGTCGTGTTCGCCCTAGATAAATTCCGTTCCTACTTGGTAGGAGCAAAAATCATTGTCTATACCGATCATGCCGCGATAAGATACCTATTAAGTAAGAAAGATGCCAAACCTAGACTTTTAAGATGGATCCTACTCTTACAAGAATTCGATCTAGAGATAAAGGATAAAAAAGGCACCGAAAATGTAGTCGCAGACCATTTATCAAGAATAGAAGGTATTAAGCCTGAGCAAGTGCCTATTAATGATGATTTCCCATATGAGCGACTGATAGCCCAATTGGAAAGCAACATGTCTGAATTAACCTTGAACGATACTAAACCAAGGGAATTAGTGGAAGAAATTCAAACGAATACAACACTGCCATGGTATGCTGACTTTGTTAACTACCTAGCTGCCGGGGTACTTCCACCAGATCTAACTTACCAACAAAAGAAGAAATTCTTTCATGACCTTAAACAATATTATTGGGATGAGCCTCTACTTTTTAAGAGAGGTGCCGATGGAATTTTCCGTCGATGTGTACCCGAAGATGAAATAGAAAACATAATCTCACATTGTCATTCTGCTC
This sequence comes from Lathyrus tuberosus, assembly GCA_022829125.1. Lineage (NCBI taxonomy): Eukaryota > Viridiplantae > Streptophyta > Magnoliopsida > Fabales > Fabaceae > Lathyrus > Lathyrus tuberosus. Next base: position 6,087,785 of record JALAZF010000217.1, read on the forward strand.
CTTATGGCGGACACGCAAGCACTTCAAAGACTTGCGCTAAGATCCTACAATCTGGCCTATTCTGGCCTAATCTATGGAAAGATGTCCATATCGCGATATTAAACTGCAACCAGTGCCGACGCACGGGTAACATCTCTAGACGCGATGAAATGCCACAAAAGGGTATTTTAGAAGTGGAAGTCTTTGATGTGTGGGGGATTGACTTCATGGGGCCATTCCCATCTTCTTTTGGTAATAAGTATATACTCGTTGCTGTTGATTACGTTTCAAAATGGATCGACGTTGTAGCTTCTCCAACAAATGACACACGAGTAGTATTCAAGCTTTTCAAGAACATAATCTTCCCTAGATTCGGTGTGCCCAGAGTTGTCATCAGTGACGGAGGCTCCCATTTTATATCTAAGATATTTGAAAAACTTCTGCTGAAGTATGGAGTCCGACACCGTGTAGCAACACCGTATCATCCACAAACAAGTGGACAAGTCGAAGTCTCGAATAGAGAAATCAAACAAATCTTAGAAAAGACTGTTGCAACCTCTAGAAAAGACTGTGGGCATATAGGACAACTTATAAAACCCCAATAGGAACCACACCTTTTAAGTTAGTCTACGGAAAATCATGCCATCTCCCTGTGGAACTAGAGCACAAAGCCTACTGGGCCATTAAGACCCTCAACTTAGACCATAATGCCGCAGGTGAGAAAAGAATCTTAGACATTCACGAACTAGAGGAACTCCGACTAGACGCATACGAGAACGCTAGGATATATAAAGAAAGAACAAAAAAATGGCATGACAAACGAATTTCCCGTAAAGAATTTAATTAAGGCGATGTGGTGCTCCTGTTTAATTCACCCCTTAAACTCTTTCCAGGAAAACTTAGATCTAGGTGGTCAGGTCCCTTCATAATAAGTAAGGTTTTCCCAAGTGGTGCCGTAGAAATAAAAAGTAGATCTAGTCAACCATTCATAGTAAACGGACAGCGTTTAAAACATTATCACTGCGTAGAGAATAAAGATTACACGGCTAGTCTAAAGCTCCTAGAGATGCCCGCTCATTCTGAAAACTGACATTGCACTAGAACTATGTCAGGCTTAAGACGTTAAAAACAGCGCTTGGTGGGAGGCAACCCACGTATTTTTAAAACCCGAATTTTAATGTTTTATTTTATCTCTTTTTATTTTATTTTATTTTATTTGATTTTCTTTTATTTCTTGTTTAGTCCTTACTTTTTATTGCATTTTTGTTTTTCTCTCATTCTCCCCATTTCTTGATGCCACAATTTACATGTTCGTCACTAACTTTGCATGATTCTCTACTTACTTACAGGCTAACTTAGCTTAGTTAGTAACTAACTTTCAAGATGCAACAAGTAGATTACATGAACATTGTTTTCAGAGGCAGAGCTAAGAGGAGGAGATTTGAGATGTTAGCTCAGAGAGATATGGCTTTGACTATTTACTATGATGGACCTACCATGGCTGAGTTAGGCATCAGGGACAGCATCCTGTATCTGTTTAGCCAGCTGGGGTGGGAGACTGCGTCTATCAGACGAAGGTTTACTTCTTATCGTAGGCTGACACTTGAGTTCCTTAGCTCCCTTACTCACATACCTAACCATGGTTATGGATTCCATAGAGGGCTGGTTACTTTTAGACTGTTTGATAATGACTATACCTATAACCATAGAGAACTTGCTGAACTCCTAGGATTTCCTAGTGGACCTGATGTGGTTACCGCATACCAAGATGATTTTCACCTTGATCTCGACCTGAACTACTTTTGGGGCAACATAACTGGTAATTATAATCCTGAACCCTTTGGCATGTTTTCTGGGAGTATCCACAACCCAGCCATCCGGTATTTTCACAAAATCCTTGCCCATACCATTTTCGGTAAGGAAGAAAATGACACCTCTGTATCCATAACTGAGCTTTATATTTTGTATTGTGCTTCACAGGGCCGCCCAGTAAATGGTGCTACCTTTATGATCACTAATTTGGTGAGTCTTATACTGGATGCTCGAGCCCCTATCATAGTAGGAGGTTTAGTCACTATGATAGCAAATGCCATAGGACTGAGGCAGCCTCTGATCAGGTTTAACCCTCTTGGTACCTTCCGACCTATGAACCTTAACTTCTGCTTTAACCGCCGTATCATAGGAAACCTCAGACCAGATACCTTTGACTACCTAATTAATAATGAGGTTATCTGTCTTTTCACTTTACCTAACCATGAGCACACCAGTGTCCACAATAGAAACAATTGGTTTTATGACTTGACCGACCCACTTCCTGCTCCACCATCACCACCTGATACACCACAGATTTATGAATTTGATGCAGACTATATTTCTGATGCTGAATCTCACACACCTACTATAGCTCCTATAGCTCCTCCTCCACCCATTGATTTCACCACTGCCATAACAGCCTTGGAGAACCGAGTGACTGACCTTCAAACAGAATTCACCACAATTCGCACTGAATTTCATGGATTTATGGATATAGTGGTCGAACAATTGGATCATTTTCATCAGCAACTGTTTTCTGGAGGACTTGCCAACAATCCAAATCCACGTGGCTAGTGGAGTATTTGATTCACATCCGAGCTTCTGCATTTAACAGTGAGGACACATTTAATTCTAAGTGTGGGAGACGTTCAGTTTTTCTCAATTCCGTAATTTAATTTTTACTGTTACAAATTTTTCATTTCAGTTGCACTTGGGTTTAATGTATTTTGGTTTAAATTGACTAAAATTTCAAGTTTCAATTTCTTTCAGTCTGTTGGTTTGCTTTGGCTACATTTATTGTTTTGTTTTGGTTGCATTTACTTTCGATTCAGTTATTGACTATTACAGTTCAAGCATGTAATATTGACTGCTATTTCATTGATTTTTCTGCTATTTCATCATTTAGTGTTATTCATCTGCCTTATCATCTATCATAACTCTATTGCATGAATTAATGTTGATGAAAAATAGAAGGAATCTTTTACTTATTATCACATGCAGGGAAGTGTGGGATTTGAAGATAAAAACAAAAAAAAAATATTATGTTTTAGAAGTGGCTCCCGCCACCCATTGGAAATGTGGCACCCGCCACCCAATTGGGAACGTGGCTCTCGCCACTTAGTATTCACGTGGTTCTCGCCACTCTAGTGAATGTGGCTCCCGCCACTTTGCAACCATGTGGCTTCCGCCACTTTGTACTTTGTGGCCCCTGCCACCTATAATTTAACCTCTGCATGTTCACATGCATGCGCATGTGGGACACTCGTTCCCCACGTACAATGCATGCAGAGCACATGGCCTTCCTTTGACCAATTTATTCCACACTAATCTGCAACTATTTCACACCTTCCTCTATTTAAACTGATAACTACACTGCTCAGCCACTCACTCGCAAATAACCATTCCTCTTCATAAACACACTAAAAAGTTCTGTGAGTTTTGCACTGCACAATATTCAGAAAATGGAACCAGCAACAACAGCACAAGGGTTTACATTACTTTGCAGAGATCAAAACCAAGCAGCTCTTTTCCAGTCGCTTAGACAACGCGAGATCGAGCCAACAAGGTATGCAGATACTAATTGTTTAGAAGTTTTAGGACTTACCGAAAGCGTAGACTTTTTATTAAAAAGAGTAAATTTGAAACAATTTTTGTCTAATAGAGACCCCGTCTATGTCCCGCTTACCTTAGAATTTCTTAGCTCTCTTATTTATGACCCCGAAGGGACGGTCCAGTTTCGAATGTTTAATATTGAATTTAATTTCACTTTTGATGAACTGGCCGCTAAACTAAATTTCCCAGTAGGAGACAATGTAATGTATAGTATCCCGAGTGGATCTGACTGGGTTCACAGTTACAAGTGTCTTTGGAGAGGTCTAACGGACACTCATACGCAAAGTTGTGAAGGAAACAAGGCCACTCTCATTCAAAACCCGACTTTTCGTTATTTTCGCCAACTATTGGCTACTACAATTTTCGGCCGGTCTAATTCAAACAAAGTGAATGAGAAGGAATTTTTCTATTTACTTAACACCTTTGCTAACCGCCGAATAAACCATGTTCCATTCATGATTAATAATATGTGCTCCATTACCGCCTCAAACAAAAGCGCCATAACATTCGGTGGTCTAATAACAACTATAGCTCGTGCCCTTGAGCTCGAAGGAAATTTTGCAGCCTTAACACCACTTCCTTCTCTTACCATTGATTTGAAAATGACTGAACGTATGAAGCTGGTTAAGAAAAGAGAAGACGGTATATATGATCTACTGATTGATAATAAAGTTTTCCCAAATTTTACACTTCCTACCCCAAGTCGCACAAATGTGCAGCGAGAGGAAAACTATTGTTATACTGATAACCCAGGCCCCGCGCACATTCCTGGGAATGTTGCTGCTGGCGGGGACGAAACTAACACACAGGCACACACCGCACCATCCTCCTCTGATTTTGTTGCAGGTACATCATCCAGACGCAGGCCTAGGAGACGAGAGAAAGAACCATCCGGAACTCTAGAAAGCATACACGCAGAGGTGATGAGACAGAGCGAACCAAACGCCCTCCGCGACCAAACCATACAAAGCATCGCAACTCAGCAAGCCCAAATGATGGCTCAGCAAACCCAGATGTACAACCAACAAGCGGAGATGATCCAGGTTTTACAACGAATGCAGCAAGGCCAGAATAACATGGCAGAGCTGATCCAAGGGATGGCCGGTATGAATGTGCAAGCACATGAACAACATCAGGATCTGGGTGCATCAGAACAACAAACAAGAAACACCAGGCGAGCACGGACTCGAGGAAGAGACCGCCAGTAGCCCGTTTTTCTAGGTTTCTCCTTCCTTTTTCACCTTACGTTGTTGCATTGGGGATAATGCTCAATTTAAGTGTGGGGGAGGAAGTTTTATTGCTTTCATTTGAATTATTTTGGTTATTTACTGTTTTTCTAGGTAGATTTAAAATTTTTATGCTTATTTCCTTTCATTCGTATGCCTAGCCTTTTTGTGTTCAATAAAAGTAATTCATGTACTGTCGAGTCTCTACACATAATTTCTGCTATCACTTAGATTCTCCTAATTTTCTTGAGCCTTAACAAAAATTTTAATTTTGGTTTGTTACATACTACGACACTTTAAAAATTTATTAGGCTAAGTTAGGAAGACTTGGGAAAGTGTTAATAAAATCGGTACTGTTTTGACACCCTGAACCCCCGAATATACAGATGAATCTGAGTACTTATTATGCCGAGATCTGAAAATTTAAACTAACCTCTTGATTAGTTTATACTAGCAGTCAGCACCATCCTAAGGCACAAACTAAGTAATAAACTAATGCAAATATGTGTTCGATCTCAAAAGTGAATTTAATGAATTAATAGAAAGGAGAATAAAAGACATGTTCCCTCTAAGTTAGGTGGTCCTCACCCGACCATTTAGCCCAACGGATCGGACTCTGGAAATTCGAAACTAAAAGAAAAAAATGCAAAAGATTTGAAAAAATGAGATCACCGAACACTAACAAGTTTACTTACCATAGGCGTGCGTGGATAACGGGCTTAATGTGATTGCGCGAGAATGAAAAAGAGGTGAGAGAAAATAGGTCGAGTTATAATACCATGATTCAGATTTGTCTGTATATGGTGGGAGTCCTTGATTACATGATGTAATTTTGTGTCATTACAGTATCCTTGGTATTGATATTTAGTACCTATCTTTCTGACAAGGCTTAGCATCAGTGTATGACATGTGTCGTGTTTTTGTTTCAAAACCCGTGCTTAGATGTTTCATTTGCTTGAGGACAAGCAAAGGTTCAAGTGTGGGGGAGTTTGATAACGCGAAATTATATCGTGTATTTTGACTTGACATGCATGAATTTATATTGTGTTTTAATTGGTTTTTCCTGATTTATTTTTCATTCTACCCGTTTTTGTTTATGTTTTTCAGGCATTCAAGTCGAACCGGAATTTAATGGAAAAATGAAGATTTATTGAAGAAATTAAAAGAAAAAAAGAAAAGAAAAGAAAACGGAAGAAAATGAAGAGAAGAGAAAGGGGAATGGAAATAAATACAAAGGAAAGAAAAGAAAAAAAAAATAATATAAAGGGTGGGCCCACCACCACACATATGGCGCAAGCCACATTGTGGGTGGCCCCCACCACCAGCATGAAAAGTGGCGCAAGCCACATCTTTGAGCAAGGATGAGGTGGCGCCCGCCACCTATTTTTGGGGAGAGGAAAATTCACTTCTCCTATTTTCCCTAGGTTTCAACCGTCCATACATTTTTTTCGCAAGCAATTTCCACACGACTGGAACGAAATTTTGTCAACTGCCAAGCCTCTATAAATTGAACTGAAGACCTCCATTTAGGGGGTCGGCGAATTTTTGAAGAGAGCTCTGAGCGAATTAGTTTTTCTGCAGTTATTTTTCAATTAAACAGTTCCTAGTCTTAGATTTTTTTTCTCTGCACTTCTGCATTTCCATTTCTTTGTTTTTCCTCGTGTAAGCACTGTGTTGGATTAGCTTCAAGTTTGTACCAAGGAACCGTTTGCAAGTTATTTAAATTCGAGGTTTTTATTATATGCTTTATTCTGTTATTATTTACAGCATGATGAATAGTAGTTATATACATATTGTTAGCATGTTTTCAATTCCAACCATGTCTGGCTAAATTATTTGGTATCAGTATGTAACAAATTATTCATATGGGATTAAGTAATAATCGGTGCTATATTTTTACAAATTAGTTTTTAGGTTTTGGTTTCTTATTTTTAATCGATTGGTTTTTCTTACGAAAGTAAAAAAAAAAAGGGCATTTAAGGTTAAGGTCAAGATAAACGAGAGTTTGAGAGTTTAACCAGATAGCTGAAACTAGGCATTGATTTTAAACACAGCGGAAGCACTTTAGAATTGATTAGGACTTATTCATTTTCCAAAAGTATTTTTAAATGCAAATGATACAGCGAGAGCGCTCATTCTGATTTAACGGTATAGTCCAAATCAATAAACACGAGAGTGTGAGATAAGGTCTTTTAAATGAGTATTTTCTACTGAAAAGTAATTTGACACTTAAACCTGCACCGGTGACTTAGTAAATTCCAAACGATTAATGCGTTACATACTGATATCTCGTTATTGATTAAAAGTTAGTATTCTTAGATTAAATTTCTGTCGCCTTATTTCCCTTAGAAATTAGCCTTAGCTAAACATAGTAACATTCTGATAGCACTAGTTTGATTATCAGTCCTTGTGGGATCGATAGCTTTTTAAAACTACGCGGTAGACTGTGCGCTTGCAGTTAGTAACCCCATTCGACTCATAAAGTCGCGACCAAACAGTAGGCAGGCTCGTCAAGGTACTCAAGACGAATGGCAGGCACTTCGTTCTTCCATTTGACCTTAAACATGGATGCTAGCGTGGCTAGGGCATCTGCCAATTGATTACTTTCTCCTGGAATGTGGTTGAAAGTAATCTCATCAAAGTATGGAATCAACTTCAAGACATGGTCTCTGTATGGGATAAGCTTGTTATCGCGAGCCATATAATCTCCTTTAATTTGACTGATGACCAACGCGGAGTACCCATAGACTTCTAGAATTTTGATCTTGTGGTCAATAGCAGCTTCTATTCCAAAGATGCAAGCTTCGTATTCCGCCATGTTGTTAGTACATTTGAAGCACAACCTAGCAGTGAAAGAGATATGAAATCCAGTGGGTGATGTAATTATTGCCCCAATTCCACTGCCTTGGGCATTTGCTGCACCATCGAACACGAGCGTCCATTGCGATCCTGGTTCGGGTCCGTCATCTGGGCCTGGCATTTCATAATCTCTGGCGAACATAACATCTTCATCGGGAAAATCAAGGAGCATGGGCTGGTAGTCTTCCACAGGCTGGTGGGCTAGATAATCGGACAACACACTTCCTTTGATGGATTTTTGTGTGACATATTAAATGTCGTATTCTGTCAACACCATCTGCCAGCGGGTAACTCGCCCGGTGAGTGCAGGTTTCTCAAAGATGTATTTGATAGGATCCATTTTTGAGATCAGGAGGGTTGTATGAGTGAGCATGTATTGCCTTAGGCATTTGGCAGCCCAAGCCAATGCACAACAAGTCTTCTCGAGCATCGAGTATCTCATTTCGCAATCATTAAACTTCTTGCTCAGGTAATATATAGCATGCTCCTTCCTACCTGTCTCATCTTGCTGCCACAGTACACATCCCATAGATCTATCTAACACAGTTAAGTACATTATGAGAGGCTTCCCTGGCACAGGAGGTATCAAGCTCGGTGGTTCTTGTAGATATTGTTTTATCTTCTCGAAAGCTTTATGACAATTGTCATTCCACACGCATGCTTAAGCCTTCGCAGCAGCTTAAATATGGGCTCACAGGTGGCCGTCAGATGGGATATGAATCGAGCAATATAGTTCAATCTTCCCAGGAAACCACGAACTTCCTTCTCAGTCTTCGGTGCAGGCATATCTTGGATAACTTTGACTTTGCCTGGGTCTACTTCTATTCCTCTTTGACTTACGATGAAACCTAACAATTTGCCAGATCTCACACCAAAAGTACACTTGTTGGGATTTAGTCGTAATCTAAACTTCCTCAATCTTGTAAACAACTTCTCGAGATGAACGAGGTGCTCTTCCTCAGTTTTCGACTTCGCAATCATATCGTCAACATAACATTCAATCTCTTTATGAATCATGTCATGGAAGAGTGTTACCATCGCTCGTTGATATGTTGCTCCTGCATTCTTTAGTCCGAATGGCATAACCTTATTACAAAAGGTTCCCCAAGGGCTGATGAAGGTGGTCTTTTCCATATCCTCCGGAGCCATCTCAATCTGATTGTATCCAGAAAACCCATCCATAAAAGAAAAGACGGAAAATTGGGCCGTATTGTCCACTAGTACATCTATATGTGGCAAAGGAAAATCGTCTTTGGGACTGGCCTTGTTGAGATCTCTGTAGTCTACACACATCCGTACCTTCCCATCTTTCTTAGGTACGGGGACGATGTTCGCGACCCACCGTGGATAGTTGGATACAGCCAGGAATCCTGCGTCTAGCTGCTTTTGGACTTCTTCTTTAATTTTGATAGCCATTTCAGGTCGGGTTCTTCTCATCTTCTGCTTCACCGGCGAGCATCCTTCCTTGAGAGGTAGTCTGTGTATTACAATGTCTTCATCTAGTCTGGGCATGTCTTGGTAAGACCAGGCGAACACGTCCTTGTACTGTTGTAGCAACTCGACCAATCTTCTCTTTACATCTTCCTCTAAAGCAGAGCCTACCTTGACTTCCTTCTTGTCATCTTCGGTCCCAAGATTGATGATATCTACTGACTCCTAATGCGGTTGGATGACCTTTCACTCCTGCTTCAGTAGTCTGTCTAACTCCTCTGGGAGCTCACAAGTTTCCTCGCTGTCTTCATCAGCGTGGTAAATTGGGTTATCAAAGTCATATCCGACCATAGCAGAATCGTTATCAATGGAAACCGGGGTGGATCTGCATGATGATGATTTCATGCTTTATTTTGAGAAGTTGAAGAAAGAAAAATAAAAAAACCGGGGTGGATCTGCATGATGATGATTTCATGATTTCATGATTTCATGCAAAATTAAAAAATTAAAAAAGAAAGACAGGGAACACAATTGAATGCAAAAAGTTCATTTCATTCATGATAAATATTGATTGAAAACATGTGGGCCCTACAAAATAATCCATATGCCTTGGGCGGAGCTTAGGATTGGAAAACAACACAAGGAAAATTACTCTTCGACAAAGGTGACTTCAGACATCTCCACGACAGTCCAATTGTTGAGTTGTTGATTTGGTGCTCTTGGATACACCATGCCGACTTCTTTGGGCACACCATCTTCAGCTTCCACACGAGTAACTTGGTCGTCAACAAGATGTCCAGCACTAGTGAAAACAGGAGGAGGAACAGGTCCTTTGCCTTTGTTGGAGGTTGTCTTCTTTAGATGACTTGGGAATCCCAAGCCAGCCTTGTTCCTGTTAACTGGTAGCTCCAACACTCTTCCCCAACCTTCAGGGTGACCAGCTTCAATCACAGTCTTCGCGTCCTTCCAAGTAATCATCGGGGACCCAGTCTTTTCTGACTTCTTCTTCTCCTTCTCATCAGGAATCATCTCCACATTTATAACCTCGAAAGCTTGGAAAGGGGTCTCATAAACTTCCCCTCCCACTTCAACGTAACGAAATGATGTTAAGTGGCTAACCAGAATATCATCTTCCCCATCAATTACAACAATCTGGTTGTTGATCATGAATTTTAGTTTCTGATGGAGTGTGGATGTTACTGCACCAGCAGTGTGGATCCAGGGGCGCCCTAGGAGGCAACTGTAGGCTGGATAAATATCCATCACATAGAATATGATGATGAAAGTGTGAGGCCCAATTTTGATAGGGAGGTCAACCTCACCTATCACAGTTCTCCTAGCCCCATCAAAAGCCTTCACTATCATTGAACTTGGCTTCATCATCAACCCCTCAATGGTAAGCTTGGCCAAAGAATTCTTAGGAAAAACATTCAGCGATGACCCAGTGTCCACCAAAACTCTTGACAAAACAACATCAACGCATTCAATGGATATATGCAGAGCTTTATCGTGATTCTTCCCCTCTGGGGGCAATTCTTCATCACTGAAGCTCAAAACATGTTTGGATGCAATGTTTGACACCACCCCTTCAAAATCGACAACGAAAATCTCTTGAGAAACGTGGGCAGCCTTTAAAAACTTCAACAGTGCCTCATGATGGGCAGGCGAACACATTAGCAATGACAACATCGAAATTTTAGAAGGTGTTTGGTTGAGCTGATCAACCACCTTATAGTCACTTTTTCGGATAATGCACAAAAACTCTTCCGCTTCATCATTAGGACCTTCCTTCTGGGTAGAGGATTGCCCTTGTTCAACTGTTGTCTGCCCTTCATTTGTCTTTCCTACAGCTCCAAAATTGTTGCTCGGTGGCGGCATAGGTGCGAAAATCCTTCCACTCCTTGTCACACCTCTGGTTCCAGCGAGATTTTACACAGAATCTTTAATTATTACTGGTTCCTCTTCCACTTTCTGTCCATTGATGTACGCAGTTGAATCATAATTCCAAGGCACAGTCTTGGTGCTCTCAAAAGGGAACGGAGAAGGCACAGTTATTGTCAATGGGGCTAGTGAAGGTGGTGACATTGGAACATCAATCGAATCATAGGGGATTTCCAGAGGCACGCGTACTGGATTACCCGGGATTTGAGTAGGATACCAATCATAATCACACGGGATCTCCAACGGTACATGGGGTTGATTATACGGCACTGCCCACGACACATCATCATCATAGAAAATTTCAATTGGATCATAAGGGATGTCCAAAGTTGCCACCTCTTCAGCAGGGGATATCTGTTCTACCAATAGAACGCCTTGGTCTAGCAATTTTTGAATTCCCATCTTCAAGTCATCACAACTTTGGGGATCTGCCAAACAATATTGGCAATCCACAGAACATCCTGGGAAGATGTCTAGTATCAGAAGATGTTCCTTGATAGTTGCAAAATAAGTCTTCATCTTGTCAACCTTCGACACCAACTTCTTTCCTCTGGACTCTTCAATCATATTCGTGGCATGGTTATGATTTGGCATTGGGTTATTGATAACATTAGGAGTATTTCTGGTGAAATTGATGGCCTTCGAGTCGATGAGATCTTGAACTATGTATTTCAAGGCCTTACAATTTTCGATGTTGTGCCCGGGAGCTCCAAAGTGGAACTCACAGTGAGCATTCGCATCATAACCAGGAGGTAAAATAGCAGGCGGGGGCTTCATGTCCCTCAATTGTACCAATGAACCCTTAAGCAAAAGTGGAAGCAATCTGGCATAAGTTGTGGGAATAGGGTCAAACTTTTTCTCGGGTCTCCTTTGTCTGAGCTGACCTTGGTAGTAGTTTTGGCGTTGAGGCGCTTGTTGCTGAACAGCAGGCTGGCTTGCAGGGATAGTCAAAGGTTGATGATACTGATTTGGGGTAATAGCAGCCACATGATGATATTCCCGATATGCTCCACCTTTTCCCCTATTCCTGAAAGCAGCGCTTGCCTCTCCCTCTTTCTTCTTCGAAAAACCTTGATAGGGCCTTTTAGCTCCACTGGAGGATTCAGCGGCATTCTGAATTTTTCCTAACTTTATCATGCTCTCAATCCTTTCTCCATCCATTACCAACTCAGAAAATACAGAGGATGTACTTCCTGCCAAACGCTCCAGAATGGGTCCTTGGAGAGTTCCCATGAACATGTCATTGAGTTCTTTGTCAAGGAGAGGTGGTTGTACTCTTGAAGGTAAGTCTCTCCACCTCTGAGCATAATCCTTAAATGACTCGTCAAACTTCTGAGTCAGACCTTGGAGTTGTGTGCTGTTAGGCTCCATGTCTGAGTTGTACTGGTAATGCTTTAAGAAGGCTCCAGCTAATTCATTCCATGTCCTGATGTTGGTGCGCTCCAATTGCATATACCATTCAAGGGAAGCCCCGCTGAGGCTATCTTGGAAGATATGCATAAGCAATTTCTCGTCATCTGAATGAGTAGCCATTCTTCTGCAGTATGATCGAATGTGTGTTCTCGGACAACTGGTTCCCTTGTATATCTCAAAGACAGGGAGTTTGAATTTATGAGGGATCTTGACACCAGGCACCAAGCACATATCAGCAGCGTCTAAACCAAATGTATTGGGTCCTTGCAAGCCTTTCACAGTCTCTTGTAGGGCATGCGCCTTCTTCGCCAAGTCACCATTTGGTGGCCCAAAAGCGTCTACGACCGAGTCACCTTGAGGGCCATAAAAGTCTTCGTGCTCATCATACTGGACAGGCGTCGGGATCACCCTAGCAGCCGTTGGGATGCCTCTGCCTACAGGGATCGGAATTCCCGCGCCATCAGGAATTGGTATACCTCCACCAACAGGAGGCGGGACAACTCCACCAACAGGATGCGGGATAGCAGTGTTTCTTTCGGCAGCTTGCCTCATCTCTTCTTGTGCTCTGGCCATGTTCTGAATGACCTCTATCAGCTGGCCCATCCGAGTCTTCATAGTGAGCATCTCTTCTCTAAGAGCGGGTTGGTTCTGCTCAACTTGATCCATGATCCTCTTCCAATTGCTTCTGGTGTTGTAAAGATATCGGGAAGTCAGCTTGTTCCTACTGCAGCAGGTCAAGTGGTTGTGAGTTTCAGGGTTTGATGAATATGCAAGATGATATATGGATGCGTATGCAATGCTAGAATGATGTTCAAGGAGACTCTCGAGACTTGTGGTTATCATAGGTGTTATAGAAGTGAACAGATAATAAAATTTGCACAACTTTGAGAACAAAAGAAGCTTTTCATTAATTCACTAAAAGATCGAGTACACAAGATTAAGCATGTTCATTAAATGAGTACATAAGTTTTAAAATAAGACATGAGAATACAAAAACAATAATCAAATGGTCTTCTTTCGGATGCGCTCTTCAAGCTTCTTCGACTCGAACATGAATCTCCCTACCAACTGATCGCAAAAGTGAATGAAGTCATTAACCGAGGGAGGGACGTTGTTGCCATCCAAGTCTTGCATTGCGCTCTCCAACCTCCAAGGTACATCACTAATCATGAGATTACAGTATTCCACAAGGCCATTGTACCTAGCACGGTACATATCCAAAGCGGGCTGACAAATGTTCAGGGACTCTACATGAGTGTTGAGCAACTGATTGAGGTTCTTCTCCCTTTTGACCCATTGGGAGCTATCTTTCTTCAAATCCTCGAAACGACTCTTCCAATGCTCCACTAGCCCTTTGGAAGCTTCTAACTCCTTACATTTGTCGTTCCACATTTTAGGAGTATAGCGTGCTGACCTCATGGCTTCCTCTTTGAGGTGACGCTCATCTTTGACCAAAGTCAGAGCACCTCTCAATCGTCCTTCGAGCTCATTGATGTTAGCTTCGAGCTTTTCTCTAGTTTCCTTCTTAGCAGCTGAAACCTCTTCATATAGGCGCCAAGCCCTACCCCAAGAGTCTTTGGCCTCTTCCAAATGTTTTCGGAGAGCTTTCACTGATGCATCAGCCCCTTCAAAGCCATTTTGATACAGGACCCTCAGATCACTTTTAATCTTCAACTTCTTGCTAGTTTCAGCCCCTTGATCTTGCTCAAACTCAAACTTCCTCTTAAACTGGCTAGTCTCTAAACCAGCTTGGTGGACTTGTGCTTGTAGCTCTTCGTTTTCTTTAGTCAATTTCTCCACCAATAACTTCAACTTGTTATACTCCTCCATAGGAACATGTGTGGGTACAGGAGGCTTAGTATGCATGGGAGCCTCATAAGGGTATGGTAACGACCTTTCTGCAACCCTTGCCAATAACCACCTGTTGTATGGTTCTTTGGCCACACAGTTCTTTGCCTTCAATTCCTTTCTCCCACTTGAATGGATCTTATTCCACGCTCTTGAGATCCTTCTTACAAGTTTAGGGTCATCTGATTTATTGGCTAGGAAGAAACTTTGGATCTTTTCTGCCTCAGGCTCATCCTTCATTGTGTAGCCAAGCTGGCGCAATGCCATGATCGGATTATAGTTAATACAGTTTGTTCTCCCAACCAGAGGTACATTGCGGAACTCTCCACAACTGAAGATGATTTCTGTATCATAATACTCATGAGAGTACCATGCAATGTCATCAGCTACTAAAGACATGATACGGTTGGACCACTTCAGCTTCTGCTTGTTTTCCACAAAAGGGCCATCCTTAGGAAGATGAGAGGTGTACCACTTGTATAGTAGGTGGGAACAACATTGGATCGTCCTTGTCTTCTTCTCACTCCTCCAATGAATGGAGTGGTAAGTGTCGGCAAGGAGCGTGGGAACTGGGTTCTTCTGAATGAAGAGAGTAACGACAACAATGTCTATGAAATTATCTATATTTGGGAAGAGGATAATTCCATAGATGATCAGAGCAAGAAAGATTCCAAATCTCTCCCAATCCTTATCGGTCTTATACTGAGCAACTTTGTCGAGAAGAAATTTCAGAGGGAACCCATGAGTACCTCCCTTATGGACTAAACCAACATCAACCTATTCTTTGGTGACGTGAAGTGCATGAGCAATGGATGGAGATCGCAGTTCCTCTTCTAAACTGGTGTAAATGGGTCGATCCTTGATCTTAATATCCAGTATATGGGAGTATTCCTCAAGAGTAGGAGCCAACTGGTAATTTTGAAAGGTGAAGCATCGGAGTGGAGCATCATAAAATTGAGCCAGTGCGTACAAAGCCCAAGTATCCAATCTAGTATTGAGGAGATCAAGCAAATTCCCATGCTGCCCTTGGAAATTGATCTTCATTACTTTCGGCACATCTAGCAGAATATCTCGGATTGCACCCAACTTCGGCTCTCTGAACTTTAGTGAATTGGTGCTTATCTTCTTAGAATCATTCATTCTTTCAGCAATACCTGAGATAACCATAGTCTCTTAAGTCCCTTGATATGCAAAAAAAATGGCATGCAATGTCATGAATGCAATGCTTCGGAACGGGTTCACAACACAAAGGGTCAAGATCACAGATTCTGCAGGACAACACAACAAGATATCCCTCACCTCGGGTAGGTTATCTAATGGTTTATAACAGGTCATTCCAAAGGTTTTCAAACAAGGTCCCATGCACTAACCCTCAAAAGTTTCTCATCATAACAACGATTCGTAAGACGGTAATCCCCTCAAAGGATGAGCACAGCGTTATGCCTTAGTAACCTTTGGAATAGGGTTCTAAAGGTCCTCAGAATCACGGACTCCCAGGTCGGAAACAAAGACGCCATTACGACTAATCATAAGACATAATCATTCCCAAAGGGGCCTCATCTGATCGGTGGAAGTCAAACCAACTCGACGAGTCCTAAGTCTCGCAAATCAGTAAGTAACCACCTCCTAACTTAGTGTATACTCGAAAAGCTCGGGTAGAAAGCCTTTCTCCTCACAAACCATCCCCAATATACCCAACAAATAAGAGAAGCATAAGATAATAAAGCAATAATAAAGCAAACACAAGCACACATGCGACAAACAAATTAGGTTTGGCTTGCTTAGGGATTCCCATGTCCCCAGCAGAGTCGTCAGCTATCGCTACTCGAAAAATAGTCGACCGGAGGCAAAAAGATGAAGAAACAGAAGAGTCGCCATCAAACTTTATTTATCCCATGAGAGGAAGGGAAAACATCGAGAAAACCCAAAGAAGGAAGGATAAGATGGTCTCGCAACCAAATTATGGGTTCGAAAGCCGGTTATGCGAGGGGAAGGTATTAGCACCCCCCACATCCATCTTACTCGATGGGAACCATTTGCTTGTCTATGTGTAAGGATGTTTGCTAAGGAAATTGCTTTTTAAGAGTGTTCTAAAGAGGGAGAGAGAAAGGTGAGAACCGAAGAATGTGAAAGAAAAAGATAAAGGAAAAGGCGAGGAGAAGAAGAGGGGACTCGATAGGACTTCGCGGTCCTATGTCTACGTATTCCCTCGTGCAATGGGAAAGTCAGAGTCAACGTAGTTCGGAGGACTACGGGTGAAGAAAATGGAAGGGGGCTCGCCAAGATAGTTGCGATCTTGTGCCTACGTATCTTACATTC
This sequence comes from Lathyrus tuberosus, assembly GCA_022829125.1. Lineage (NCBI taxonomy): Eukaryota > Viridiplantae > Streptophyta > Magnoliopsida > Fabales > Fabaceae > Lathyrus > Lathyrus tuberosus. The sequence goes on from JALAZF010000217.1 coordinate 6,104,446, forward strand.
GGACAAGAATGAAGAATCAGAGCAGTCGTAGTTCGACCTACGATTTGTTGATTTTTTTTATGGACGATGCTAACGTGCGGGTTCTAGCAGTTAGGTGTTTTGCGGCTCGCTCGTGGAGTCTTATGCGTTACATGTTTGCGGTAGAACGGACGCAACATGTCCTTTTTTGAAAAGATGATTTTCGCCATCAAGGCAAGATGTCACATTTGATTTGTGAAGGTTGATTTTAAGGGGTGAATTAAGTCCTCGGATAGGAACCCCTTCGGGTACTACCCAATTCTTTATCTCAAAAGATTTATTGTGAAAGATGTGTGGCGAATATAGTCACGTCTTCGTATTGAAAGACGAGTATCGAGACCACACACTCTAATGTGAGCATCCTAATACTCGAAGAGGAAGAGGCCTTCACCCTATCCTCTCTTTTTTGTTCAATACAAAGAGAACTTTATTCTCTTATTAAAGATGTTTTGAGGTAGATGGTAAGTGCTTTACGACAGTGAACCCTAAAGGTAATGTCAAGCACTCGGGATAGGAGAAGGCCTTCGCCTAACCACTCCATGACCATCTAAGTTTATTAAGAAAATTTTTTTAAAATGCACTTGGTACAAGACCAAGGTTTTAGACACGAGGAGATGAAATAAAGAGAGAAAAAGGTTTTGAAAGAATGGGTGGTGAATATAGTCATGTCTTCATATTGAAAGACGAGTATCGAGACTACACACTCTAAAGTGAGAATCCTATTACTCGAAGAGGAAGAGGTCTTCACCCAATCCCCTCTCTTTAGTTCAATACAAAGAGAATCTTATTTTAAAGAAGTGTTTTGAGTTTGCATTTGAATCGGTCAAAGGAATTGGATTAAATGGGATGGAGGACCTAATTGACTAGGATAAGGTCGATTGCGACGCATGAGGCGGCCGACTTACAAGGGTGTAAAATGGCTCGACGTTGGATCAAGAATTTATTTTTGAAAATGATTTTGAAAGTGTAAACAAGAGATTAAACAATTATTATCATGGTATAAACGTATCGCATGAGAAAATTGCACGACCAAAATAAATAATTGCTCATTACACAATTAAACCAAACTAAACAACACAAAATTATTAACTAAATTAAATATGGATATTTAATAAAATTAACTAGTAATTTAATTAATTAATATTAAATAAATATATTTAAGATAATTAACAATATACATACATTTTTATTTTTCATAGATTAAACAAAAACAATGGTACAAAGCAAAATAGAATATAAAAAAAACAAAGAAATGCATATGGATTTGTACTTAAAAAAAAACAGGGTGCAAATAATAAAAAGCAGAGGCCCAGAAGCCTCAAGAGGCCCAAGGCGTTTGGGCTTTGGTGTATCTCAGTCAACACGAGTTGACTTACACAGGCGAACCAACATCGTTAGATCTTATGGTCAAAGATCTTGACCAAATCCAAGGGTTCATGGCAGAGGGTGCATGGTGTACTATAGGCAGGGCTACGCAGGGAGTTTTGGGCTGTGACACATGCCCATTACGGTGACACATGTCACCGCCATTGCTTGCTACAAACTCAAAAATCTTAAACGACGTGTTTATTAAAAAGGGGAAGGGACATGTGAGCAGAAACCAATGCTCATAAACCACTCCTTGTTTCTCTTTTATTCCCCATTCTCTGCGAACAAATAACCGCCGGAGCACACCCAGGTGGCCGGAGGAGATGGTGGCCTACGGCGGCGAGCTCAACCCCGAATCAAAAAATCACCAACACTTACCTCCCTCCACAAAAATCGAAGGCGAAACCGAATCCGACCCTCTTCTTCTCAATATCGCATCATATTTCTCGCTCACGGATTCTCGCGACTCTCCATCTCATTCAATCGCTCTCTGTCTCTCAGATTCGCATCCAGACTGTGGGAAAACGAAATTGGTTGAACAAGGTTTGTGTCTACCCCTCTCGCCTCGCTCGATCGTGACCTCTCTCCACAAAGCGCTTCTCAAACCTTTACTATTTCTCTCAAATCTCGTTTTTCTGTGTCGATCTACCCTCTCTCGGGTTTGCGTTTCAAGTCGCGAGGAAAATGAAATCGATTGGGGGAGGGTTGCATCCTGTTTTTGCTCGCGATTCAAATGACCACGGCTTCGCACGATCAACTCTCTCAGTTCACGGAATAGAAATGACGCTCGAACAAGGCTCACGATTTGGGAACACAACTCAGGTACGATTCACAGATTAATGCAAAATAAAAGAACAAAAATGGGAACAGAGACTACCTCAACCAATTTTCGTCGCTGTGCTTGTTTGAACTTGATTGATCACTCTTGCTACTGCTGATAATCCTTTGATATTGGTGTTTGTTTCTCTACTGCTTTGAAACGTTGTATTTCTTGATGCACTGTTATGTGAAAATTAGGGATATTCTTTGTTTTCTGTTTATGAATACATTTGAATTTTTTTTCGACCCCTTTTCTGTTGCTATCACATGGTTCTTATAGGATTGAAATTAGGGTTTCAGAAATTTTCATGGCAATGCTTGCTATCACTTTATGAGATGCCAAAAAGAGTTTTTGCTAAGTTTGTGAAATGGCCTATTGTATTTTCGTTGACCTCTGTTGTATTCTGCTCTCCTGCTGTAGATTTTTTTTATGTCTATGTTTGTAAACAACTTTCTTGATGCAGAGAAATGTTTCTTCTTTTTGCTGAATCTGTCTCTGTTGCATTCTGCTCTAGTTTTGCTGCTGTACCTTTCTCTCTGCTGCACTTTTGTCTTATTGTGTTTGGAGTATTTGTGTGGTCCTACCTTCTTGTACTGATATTCTGCCTTGAATAAGCTTGTGTGAATTGATTTGGACCTTGGTTTAGAATTTGCAATGGTTCTAGTCATGGAAATGAATTGAATTGGAATTGAAATGTGATGACATGAATTGCATTTGGTGTGACTTGAATTTTGGAATTCATTTTAACAATGTTTTTATTTGGCAATATGCATTGAAGGTTCAGCGTGGCATGAAGACTTAGGTGTGGAGATGCTTGGAAGCGTGGGAAACCGTGGCCAGCATGAAGATTACGTAGATTAGGAATAGTTTGAAACTTGGGTATTGTTTAGGCTTTTGAAAAAATAGGCTTGTAACAAAACCTTATGTAATGACTTTTCTCTTTTCAAACTATGTTGTGAATTCGATTCTTTGGAATGTGAATGACTTGCGACTTGTAAATCTTGCAAGACTTTGATGGAACTTGTTAATCTTGAATTCAAATTCCATTTGAATATTGAACTAGAAATCATGTTGTATGAACATGAACACCTAAGTTTTCAAGTAACTTGTATTTGAAGAAATCCACATGGATATACTTTCCAATTTGAATCGCTGCTTGATTAATGAATCAAAACATATAATGAATCCATACACCAATGTCTTGAATCATGCTTACTTGAAAATGTTGAATCTCGGCACCCTCGAATGCATATTTTATTGTAATGAATACAAATCAAACTTGCAAGCCACGAGTGACCGAAACGATAATGCGCATATTCACACAACTTCATACACTTATCTTCTAAGCCATCTTGTATGTTTGAAACCTTTGTTCCATTTGCATGCTCTTTGACCTCACACCAATTTCAAAGGTCAAAACTTGCATTCCTTGAAGAAAACTTGAGGAAGATAACACCTTGAAATACGGAGGGATGCTTGGCGCGAAGCCCACAAGTGACCTTAGTCATTTGATGATCTCTGATAACACTTGTATGCAAAATGGCCCATGACAAAAAGTCACTTAGTAAGTGTAATCCCTTCTTGCTCAGGTTTGATCAAAACCAAGTCAAGTTCCCTCCTGAATTAGGTTGTGAATAGAGATCCAATTAAATCAATCTCAAAACATAATTTGAGGCAAAAATCCTTTCTTGTCCTTTCCTTGCAAACCTATATGCTTGGCATGATGAATGTATGATATGAAGGACCAGGGTGAAAATGAGGGTGTGACAATGTACGCTCGGCGAATGTCAACTCAGATAAAAAACCAAGAGCTGCTCCTTCACTACTTTCAGGATAGTTTAACCGGTGTCGCACTCAAATGGTACATGGGTTTAAAACGCACTGAGATCAGCACATTCAGAGATCTTGGCGCTGCCTTCATTCAACAATATAAATACAATTTGGACATGGCACCAGACAGAGATCAACTCCGATCAATGTCACAAAAAGACAAGGAGACTTTTAAAGAGTACGCTCAGAGATGCAGTGGCAAAGATCTTCTTAAAGACGATAAGCTCATTTTACTACGACAGAATGGTTGCCAGTGCGCCCAGTGACTTTACCGAAATGGTCGGTATGGGGGTGCGTCTTGAGGAAGCCGTCTGAGAAGGACGTTTAGTTAAAGACGCTGGATTATCAAGTAGTACAAAACGATACTGTAGTACTCTCCCTAAGAAAAAAGAGCAGGATATCGGGAATATCTCTCTCGGAAAGTAAAGGTGTAACGCCCCGTTTTGCCAATTTTATTTTATGGAGTCGTTTTGATTATTTTATTATTATTTTATTTTATTTCCGACTTTTATGTGAAAATATGTTATTTTTCGTCGTGATTATATTTTATCGCGTTTCGGGAACATTTGCGGGATATTTGAGTGTGGGGTATTTTGGACATTTCATAGATATTTTTACTAAGTTAGACTAGAAAAGAAAATAGAATAGAAAAGGGAAAGAAAGAAAAAAATAGAAAGAAAGTAGAAAGAAGAAAAGAGAAGAAAAGAGGAGAAGAGAGAAAAGAGAGAAATTGGAGAAAAGCTTGGAAAATCATCAAGAACAATTTCTAGGAATCGATTAATCGGGTAAGGGTACGAAACTCGATTATACTATGATTGTGTATGATTATGTATGTTTGTGTGGAAGTTTTGTTGTTTTTTTTCAAATATAGGTCGAAATGAGATAAACGAGTAGAAATCGAGGTTTTCACGGTCGGAAATCGATATAAACTGTATTGTATGATCACACTGTGTGTATGAATAATCGTTGAGGTTTGTTTTGCTGTTGGAATTGAATTTGGGTGAAAAATGGGATTTTTGGGGTGGATTCTCGAAGAGGGTTTTTTTTTTCCGAAAATCGCAGAGCCCGCTCAGCGCGCAGATGCCCGCTCAGCGCGCTCTTGAAAAAATGTAACCTCACCAGGCAGGAGCGAGCCCGCTCAGCGCGCTCACGGACCCGCTCAGCGCGGTCTGGGACTTCAAAATTTTATCTGTTTTCTAAAATTCCGTAACTTTTGATCCGTAACTCGGATCGGGACGTTCTTTATACCGTTGAAAAGCATATGAAATGTTCTATCTAATAAAAATGGGTTTTGAGGATTGTTAGCCGATTAAATTATGTCGGGAAATGTGAATAGTGTCGGTTATTGATTTTTGTCATTTTAATGGTGTGGAATTGACGTGTATTATGCCGTATGTTGTTGTTTTGTACATGAGATGACTTATGTGCTGTTGTGATGATGCTTTGTGGCCGAAAGGCAAGAAAATGCTAAGTGTGGTATTTGATAAATGTGCATGATTATGAATGTGTGTATGGATGCAATGTGAATGTCATGAGTCATTGTATGCCAAGCATCATGATGTGCATTGTGGAAACGTCCTGAGTGGCGGTTTGGTTCCTGATGGAATCTGCTATAACATCGTGTGCCTCGAAAATATGAGGCGCTGCCTGAGGACCTAAAGCGGTGGTTATAGACGATTGTGGGCTCCTTTGGAGACTTAAAGCAATCCTTAACGTCGTGTGCCTCGAAAATATGAGGCGATGCCTGAGGACCTAAAGCGACGGGTGAACATCGTAGGCCCGACGGGGAGTTACTTGAGATTCTCAGTAACGAGCGATGGTTCCAATAGTTCCTGAGTGAACTGATGATGAGACATGAGACATTGGAAGTCGGTACCGCATGGCATGTGCATAGAGTCGTTGTGTCGGTCTATGTGCATTGCATAAATCATGAATTAATTGTGTGTGAATTTGTGAATGTGATTGATGATTGTATGGTATATGTGTGGTGGGTAATGGTATTCGATGCTTGAGAATTGTGCGGTATTATGTTATATGTGGTTGTGGTGAGAATGTGTTACTTGTACATTTTTGTGTTTATATATATAATTTTATTCAATTATATTATGGTTGTTTTTCTCACCCTTCTGCTATTTTATAACGCTCTATGAGGCGTTGCAGATTAGAGTTGCTGGAGGTATTCCTTTTTGTGAAGCGTTGCGTCTTCATTATTTTGGTCGGTCGGCTCTGATATGTGACTCCAGGTAGTTAGGGTAGCCGCGTGCTATTATTTTGTATATCTGATGATATATTTTGGTTGTACATATGCTACCTGATGTATGACAAACTGTGTATATGTGTATATGTATATATGTTAATCAGATTTTAGATTTTCCGCTTTAATTCTAATTTCTGAAAAGTGGGTGTAAGGAACAAAGTTTCCTCTGTATGATTGCTACCCCACAGTTGCATATCATTATGGGCAGGTGTTGCATGTTATGCTATGTCTTGTTACAATTGATGTGATTCCTCCCTTTCTATGCCATGATTCAAATATACTCTGACGAATTTTCGAATTTTCTTTTATCGCTTTAATTGCGTGTTTTTGGGGGTATAGTTTGGGGGTGTCACAAAAGGCGGCGATAACAACCAGCAGCAGCTGTAACTCCTGCTATTAACTCTGCGCCTGTTCCTACATATCAACCTCAGGTTGCTTAGAGCCAACCGAATCCACCAAGGACACAACAGCCTCTTCAGCAGGCTCGTTCTCCGTACAACAACAACCGTACAACTCAACCACCAGGATTCGATCCTATACCTGTGTTATACGCATAACTGTTTCCTTTATTACTGGTCAAGGGGCATGTCCAAACCAGGGCTCCTCTTACGATACTGGAAAATCCGCCTTTTTGGTTCAAAGCGGATCAGACTTGCCCTTATCATAAAGGAGGACCAGGGCATAAAATAGAAAACTGTCTCAGTTTCAAATCTGATGTGCAAAAGCTTGTTAGGAGCGGGGTCTTATCTTTCAAGGATACAAATCTAAATGTTCTCACAAACCCGCTACCTCAACACGAGAAAGCTGCAGTTAATATGATAGAAGGAGAGTCTAGCGATAGCTATCCAATTCATGATGTGCTCTTATTGAGGGCCAATTTGGTCAAGATGCATTGTAGACAGGGCGGATACGGTCATGTGCCACCTCATAACTATCACCAGTGTGATATCTGCTCTAAAGACAATCAAGGATGTTCTGTAGTGATATCCGCTCTGCAGGAACAATTGGATCTCGGATGGATCCAACAACACCGAATTCGTGGGGTCAACATGGTTTATACGAATTCCAACATAGTTCAGAATCACGATATTCTAGCAATGAATGTCAACTTGGTGGCAATGCACTCGAGGCAAAGCCAGTATCATAATCTGCCACGACACGATTATGATTCCTGTCTGATTTGCTCGGTAAACAAACTGGGATGCTCTTTTGTACAAGAGGCCCTCCAGCATCAGATGGATCTTGGGTGGATCCAGGACTACCATGATAGAAATCCCTATTAGATTAACATGGTTCAAATCTTCGTCCAGCTTAAATACCAGCTTGGTGAATACCAGCTTGGTGGAGTTACACGCCAGGCAAGTCCAACTCGATTTTCTCACTTCACATGATTATCTGAGCTGTAAAGCATGTTATGAGAGTAAACAAGGGTGCGCTCTCAATCAAAAAACTTTGCAACACTTGTTGAACCACTGGTGGCTTCCAATCTATATGGATGAAGACACACAACAAATCAGTGTGGTTAACGGTAACCCTACTCGGCATCAAAGTCAGGATCTCCGATCAACAGAAACAAACATAGTAAGGTTACACTCCATTCAGAGTGGACGTGGCCAGGTGCCACCGCATAACTACGAACATTGTAGAGTCTTCTCAGAAAATAATCAAGGATGCAACCTCGTGCGAGCAGCTCTTCAGGGTCAGTTGGACCGCAAAAAGATTCAACAATATCCAAGTTCTGGGTCCATCAACTGGACGCCAGACTACTTCACTGATCAGATCAAAGATGTTATTGTGATCTCCGATCATCAAAGGAATAAGGATGTTTGTGCCATCATCCCCCTACTTGACGAATCAAAGGTTCCTAACCGGGATTTGATTAAAGTTACTTACGACAGTCAGAGAAGTCAGAAGGCTCCTGTAGTTATCTATCTATCGGGACCATTACCGTATGAATCAACTAAGGTTATCCCTTACAAATATGGTTCATCAACATTTGAGAATGGGAAGGAAATTCCATTACCCTCCGTCGTGAATATTGCAGACATCAGTCGAGTAACACGGAGCGGTAGAATCTTCAACCGAGGAGTTGGAGAACCCAGCAGAGAAAAGGAACTTCAAATGGAAGCTCCCAATCCACCAGTCGGTCAATCTAGTGATCCCGGCCTTTCAAAGAACGATGATGAGATGCTGAAGCTCATCCAAATGAGTGAATACAACATTGTTGATCAGCTGTTACAAACTCCTTCAAAGATCTCGGTGCTATCACTTTTACTTAGTTCCGAAGCCCACAGGGAGGCTCTATAGAAAGTCTTAGAGCAGGCCTTTGTGGAACAGGATGTGTCAATACGACAGTTCGATAGCATCATCTCTAACATCACTTCCTGCAACAACTTGGGGTTTAGTGATGAGGAGTTGCCAGAAGAGGGCAAAAGCCACAACATGGCGCTCAATATTATAGTCAACTTCCAGGACGATGCCTTAGCCAGTGTACTGGTAGACACCGGATCGGCTCTCAACGTTATCCCGAAGTCCACTTTAATGCAACTATCATCCAAAGGACCTCCGATGAGAGGCAATGAGGTCGTCATCAAAGCATTTGACGGGTCCAGAAAAATAGTTATTGGCGAAGTCGACCTTCCCATAACCATCGGTCCTCACACTTTCCTAGTCACTTTCTAGGTCATGGACATCCGGGCAACATACAGTTGCTTATTAGGAAAACCTTGGATACACCAGGCTGGGGCAGTAACTTCGACACTTCACCAGAAGATGAAGTTTGTCAAGAACGACCAACTCGTCACGATCTGCGGAGAACAGACCCTGATCGTGAGTAACCTTTCATTATCAACTTGTGTAGAACCCGAGGAGGTTGTTGGGACTCAGTTCCAAGCGCTTTCGGTGGGCAATGAGGGTCAACTAGAGAAAGGAACATCGATTTCCTCGTACAAAGATGCCCTCGAGGTGATCCAAAGTAACAATGCAAAGGGATGGGGATAGCTTGTCATTCCTACTGATAATAAAACAAAGAAGGGTCTTGGTTTTTCTGTAACCTGTACCCAGACAGCTGCTAGCGATGAAAGTCTTCATCCCATTCAGGATTTCTTCCACAGTGGAGGTTTCCTTCACCCAGTGTCTCAAGAAGTACATACCATCAACGAGGGAGACTCCTCCGACATGGATGAAGAATGGGAGTCCTATCTTAATAAGGACAGTTATATGTCTCAGGAAGAGGTGCCTACGCCATTCTGCTATCCTGCACAGAGTCCGAGATTTATACCCAGGTCAGACGTTAAAATGAGATACGGAGATTGCGATCCAGAAGATGCCGTGCTCCACCAAATTCATTAGAGGAAGACATTCCGATGAAATACAAATTTGACCACGACTATTATGGCCCAATGGATGGTCTGCCTATCTGGCAGCCGTACCCAGGAAACTTAGGGCAAGAAAATCAGCCGAACGTTGAAGATCAGGTGAGCATCATTGAATAGAATACCTGCGTCCCCACCCTGTCATGGGATCAATACTCAGGTCATTCAGAAAACGTCCAACACGACGATGAATTTTCAAAAATTGCAGGACTAGAATTCATTAACTAAGCTTTTCCTGAGGTCAACGTCATCGAGAAGGATGAATCCTCCAGTTCCAAAGAGGTGTGGGACACCTTGGGACAACCAAGTGGAAAATTCGACTTCATGGTTAAATACACCGCTCCTGAAGGCTCTCGCATCAGGCTCGAAGACATCCAGCCAACTGGATGGGGAGATTTGCTTGAGAGCACAAATGCTATGCAAAATACAACAGAAGAATCCTCCTACGACAACTCTTCCTGGGAGACAGATTCCAATGATCCTGCTCCGCCAGAAATCAGCGTTATTTCTGAAGACAAATCAAGGAAAGTACCAGACTTTGTGATTCACCGAGGAGTTCGCCACCAATGGGTTGTTGTCGATGTTCCGAAGATTGTGCATAAGTCAAAGTAATTGTTGTCTTTAACATTTCACCCTGCCCGGGTGAAACGGATGTTTTGATAGGGCTCACTTTCTGTAAATATACCTCTTCGCTTTGTCCAAAGCAACAGAGTTTTGTTTTATAGGGTTGTAGTTTCAAGAATCGACAAAATCATAAATAAAATAAACGTCGTTCTGTAATTTCCGCATTAATTGTTGTTTTCTCTTTTTTGCTATTCTCAGAAAATGGTAATCCTAAAAAACAAAACAAATAATAAAAAAACAAGCAGTAAAAAAATACACTGCACACACCCTTGCATTTTCTCTATCTCTTCTAAACACAAATCATCACGTCATGCAGATTGCTTGTTTTAAACCATATTGAAACATACGATCCGATGCCTTCTCCCAACTTTGAGTTCCCGGTGTTTGGGGCTGAAGAAGAAGTTGACGACGAAATTCCAGAAGAGATCTCCCGATTACTCAGACAAGAGGAAAGGTCCATTAAACCTCACAAAGAGCCATTGGAAACGGTCAACTTAGGTTCAGAGGAAGAGAGAAAAGAAGTCAGGATTGGGGAACTGCTCAGTCCAACGGTCAAAGAAAGTTTGATAAAGCTTCTCAAAGAGTTTCCCGATGTATTTGCTTGGTCCTATCAGGATATGCCAGGGTTGGATACCAGCATCGTGGAGCATCATTTACCATTAAGGTCAGATTGTCCGCCAGTAAAACAGAGGTTGAGACGGACTCATCCATACATGGCAATCAAAATCAAAGAGGAGGTCCAGAAACAGATTGACGCAGGTTTCCTCGCCACATCAGAATATCCTCAATGGTTAGCCAACATTGTACCAGTTCCAAAAAAGGACAGAAAAGTCAGAATGTGTGTCGACTACAGAGATCTAAACAAGGCCAGTCCAAAGGCGACTTTCCTTTACCACACATTGACATGCTGGTAGACAGTACAACAAAGTTCAAAGTTTTCTCCTTCATGGATGGATTCTCGGGCTATAACCAGATTAAAATGGCGCCGAAAGACATGGAGAAAACTTCATTCATCACCCCATGGGGTACTTTTTGTTACAAGGTAATGTCGCTCGGTCTGAAGAACGCCGGGGAAACCTATCAACGGGCCATGACTACTCTTTTTCATGACATGATACACAAAGAAATCGAGGTATATGTCGATGACATGATTGCCAAATCTAAAATAGAAGAGGAGCATGTAACCCACCTATCAAAACTATTCGTGCGGTTGAGAAAGTACAAACTCCGCTTCAATCCCAATAAATGCACCTTCAGTGTCCGTTCAGGGAAACTTTTAGGGTTCATCGTCAGCCAGAAAGGAATTGAGGTTGATCCTGACAAGGTCAAGGCCATTCAAGAAATGCCTTCTCCAAAGAGTTAAAAACAAGTCAGGGGATTCCTGGGACGTTTGAACTATATTTCCAGATTCATATTCCTCATGACCACGACATATGCGCCAATCTTTAAATTACTAAAAAAAGATCAGAACTGCGTTTGGACAGATGACTGCCAAACCGCCTTCGACAGTATCAAAGAGTATCTGTTGAACCCACCGATTCTATCACCTCCAGTGGAGGGGAGACCGTTAATCATATACCTAACAGTCTTGGAAGACTCGATGGGGTGTGTACTTGGCCAACAGGACGATACCAAAAGGAAAGAGTCTGCCATCTACTATTTGAGCAAGAAATTCACCGACTGCGAGACTCGATACACTATGCTTGAGAAAACTTGTTGCGCTCTGGCTTGGGCAGCCAAACGTCTTCGCTAGTACATGATTCGTCACACTACTTGGTTAATCTCCGAAATGGATCCAATCAAGTATGTCTTTGAAAAACCTGCTCTCACGGGAAGGATTGCCCATTGGCAGATGCTGTTATCAGAATACGACATCGAGTACCATGCTCAGAAAGTCGTTAAGGGAAGTGTTTTAGCCGATTATTTGGCTCATCAACCGATTGACGATCAAGAATCAGTCGGATTTGACTTCCCAGGCGAAGATGTCATGTATCTAAAAATGAAATATTGCGATGAACCGCTACCCAGTGAAGGGCCGGAACCAGGTTCCCGATGGGGACTAATCTTTGACAGAGCTGCCAATCATTATGGAAACGGAATTGGGCCAATCATCATAACACCTTAGGGTACCCACATTCCTTTCACTGCCAGACTTACGTTCAAGTGTACAAACAACGAGGCCGAATACGAAGCTTGTATCATGGGTCTCGAAGAATCGATCGATTTAAGGATTAAGAACTTGGATGTATATGGCGACTCAGCCCTGGTTATCAATCAGATCAAAGGAGATTGGAACATATACCAATCAGGATTGATTCCTTACAAAGACTACGCAAGAAGGTTGTTACCATTCTTTAACAGAATTGAGTTTCATCATATCCCTCGTGAAGAGAATCACATGGCTGATGCATTAGCCACCCTCTCTTCCATGATTAGCGTAGGTCAATGGACTGACCTACCTAAGATCGATATAATGCGCCTCGAACGGCCCGCTTACATCTTCAAAATTGAAGTAGTCATAGATGACAAACCTTGGTATCACGATATCAAGTGCTTTCTTCAGAAACAGGAATACCCACCTGGGGCATCTAAAAAGGACAGAAAAACCCTCAGAAGGCTGGCTGGGAGTTTCTTCTTGAGCGGTGATACACTCTATAAGTGGAATTTTGACATGGTTCTACTCCGATGTGTAGACAGACCAGAAACACACACGCTGATAAAATAAATTCACGAAGGGTCCTTTGGCACTCATGCCAACGGACATACAATGGCGAGAAAAATTCTAAGAGCATGGTACTATTGGTTAACCATGGAATCTGACTGCTACAAGTACATGAGGAGGTGTCACAAGTGTCAGATATACTCAGACAAAATCCATGTACCGCCAACGCATCTCAAAGTTCTTTCTTCCCCATGGCCATTTTCCATATGGGGAATCGACATAATTGGTATGATTGAACCTAAGGCTTCAAACGGACATCGGTTCATCCTGGTAGCCATTGATTACTTCACCAAGTGGGTCGAAGCAGCGTCGTACGCTAATGTAACCCGACATGTGGTGGTCCAATTTATCAAAAATAATCTCATCTGCCGTTATGGTGTTCCTAGCCAGATCATTATGGATAATGGATCTAACTTGAATAATAAGATGATGAAGGAGTTGTGCACTGAGTTCAAGATTGAACACCATAAGTCATCTCCCTACCTACCCAAGATGAACGGAACGGTAGAGGCGGCTAATAAGAACATCAAGAAGATTGTTCAAAAGATGGTTGTAACCTACAAAGATTGGAACGAGATGTTGCCCTTTGCTCTTCACGGTTATCGCACATCTGTCCACACTTCAACAGGGGCAACCCCTTTTTCTCTAGTATATGGCATGGAGGCAGTGCTCCCCATAGAGGTAGAGATCCCATCAATCCGGGTATTGATGGAAGCTAAGCTAACAGAAGCTGAATGGTGTCAAAGTCGACACAATGAACTGAATCTGATCGAAGAAAAACAAATGACAGCTCTATGTCATGGTCAGTTGTATCAGCAAAGGATGAAGAAGGCGTTTGACAAAAAATTCCATCCACGCGTCTTCAGAAAGGAGACCTCGTGCTCAAGAAGATACAATCATTTCTCACTGATTCCCGAGGAAAATGGAACCCAAAATATGACGGCCCCTATGTGGTCAAGAAAGCTTTCTCAGCCGGCGCCTTGAGATTTGCATTCATGTAGTCAAGAAATACTTCTCCTAAACTAAAAAAAAAAAGAGGAAAAAAACGTCTCGGTGGATTAAAAACCTGAAAGGGCGGTCCAGGCAAAAATTAGAGGCATAATAAAAAAAAATCCCGGTGGATTGGAAACATCACAGTACAATCCAGGCAAAAATTAGGGATAATGGCAAGTAACTATGTTCAACAGGGGCAAATCCTCAACATCAGTTACACCGTCAGGAAAAACTGCAGTCAAGGTCATCTTCGACAGAAGCTCAGGATGTCCAAAATTCAAAATTGGTAGAAGGATGGCGGTCGTTATGTTTCAATGTAGCCTTTTTCCCTGTAAATTACCAATTTCTAACTTTGTAAATACTCTATTGAATCACGCCTTTGGCTGATTTCCATCCTATCAATAAAATTTGAGCCTTAGTGCTTTTGTTTACAATTCTCATTTGTTTTAGCTTTATAGAGCGACATTTTAACATGATTAACGATTCTTGAAATGAAACAAAAATGAATTTACTTATTAAAGCCTTTTCTGCTTTTAAAATAAAGATGACAATTCTTTTGACTGTTGAACATCGAAAGAACATCGATCGCTTCGCCAGAAGTAATTGAGCTTCAAAGGGCAGAATCAAAGTACTCCTTCTAAACCAGTGAGCCTGAACGAAGGATCAATTATGTCAGATGCGAATACTCCATCTGACATCCCCGACAAAGTTATTACCTCCTAAGCCCAACCAACGGTTATTCCCCGCAGGGACTACTTCTCCTAGGCAAGGCAGAATTGCTATCGGGAATCAGTGATACTTTTCATCTCCCGCTGTGGCTGAGTATCCAGTCGTGTTCATTCATCAGTGTGTGTGTCGCGTCATTTTTGTCAACATATACACAGATACATCATGCATTACTACTTTGCATTCATATTCATGTTGCATCACTATCACTCTAATCGGTCTTATCCCTAGTGATAAAAGCCCTCTGTCAATCGAGTTGCCAGTTCTTTCCTCGTCAGGAAACGACTCATCTAAACGACCTCGCCTCTGGTGTATTTCTGGAGTGAAGCCGACCCTTTGACCACTTTGATAACTTGAACCTCTGAAAGACAAGGAGACCTTTGAAAACCGTCATTCTTCTCCATTGAAGATGATGTCTTCGCTTTCCCAGATTAAGGAAAATCCCCAGGGAAAGCCTCTTAATCAAAAAGTCCGCTGACTAAAAGGCCATCAGCACCTCAAAATTGGATCACATCATATGGCATTTCTCCGAGAAGACCTCAAGAAAAGTATGATGTAACACCCCTAAGCGGAAGCGGTCTCTCAAGAGACTCGGTTTCCCCAGTAGATTCGACAAATGGTGTCTCCAACAGAGAAGTTTGTACCCCTCTATTACTCAGACGACTGGGTTCCCCCAGCACCTCTAACATCAAAACTTTTTCCATCAAATGGCATCTCCCTAGGAAAATTCGGCGAGAAGTTTGAGGAAAAACCGCTACAAATAACGTTCTTGTCAAGAAAGTTTATTGACAAAATAAACTTAGACCAGTTCCTTCATAGGAAACCAGGATCGAGGGGAAGTTTAAATCAGAAACTGAGACCAGTTCCTTGGTAGGAAACTAGGATCGAGGGGAGGTTTAAATCAGAAATTAAGACCAGTTCCTTGGTAGGAAACTAGGATAGAGGGGAAGTTCAATTCAGAAATAGAGACAGTTCCTTGGTAGGAAACCAGGATCGAGGGGAAATTTATTTTAGCAACTAAGACCAGTTCCTTGGTAGGAAACCAAGATCGAGGGGAAGTTTACCTTTTCTAAGCATCATTGCTTAGCAAAAGAAGAAGGATGCGTGAACTACCATTCCTAACCACCATCAAAATTTTGGGTATTCCAATATTTAATCCTCTTGCACCCCGAATGCCCGAATACCTTCGCCATTCATACCTTCGGGTCCAAGAAGATTAAATAGGGGCATCTGTCATACCCTAAATTTTGACCACTAAGATTCCCCATCATTGTGCAAATCATCATCACAATATGGATGAACCATCACACCTCATTAGTCTCCCCAAAGATGGGTGAGCATCCACTACAATTAAACTTAGGGTTTCAAGCCCTCTTCGAGCTTTTAGACAAAAGATCAATCAAGGAATAACATGATCTTTAACTTGTCTAACCTCTCATACACCTATAAAGGATCAAGAGGACTCCCACATCAAGAATCGAGCACAAGGTTGCAACATTCCAAGTGGATCAAGCCTCAAGATCGCCAGTGTCACCAAATTAGGGTTTTGGTCGACCAGGGCCTCCAGATGGAAATTTTCCTCTGGGCATGAGCCAATGCTTCAAAGCACAACCTAAGATGCTCCAAGGGACATCATGAGCCCAATCATCAAGTCAATTTTGCCTCAAGGGATGCATACAATAAAAATCAGGAATTAGGGTTTCTTAACCTAATTCACCCCTAAGTTGACTTTTGGGACAAAACATGAGCCAAGACCTCAAGAGATGATTTGAGGGTACCTAACTGTAGCGAGCGATTTTGGATGCGGTTCTTAAGCGCTGGTCGCTCTCTGCGGTTTGAGCTTAAACTACAGGTCGATTCATTTTTTATCCTATTGTGAGCTAAATAAGGAAGGGAAATAGATGTCTCCAATTAACCCTGCTTTGCATACTGAGTTTAAACAGCGGTGTGTTAGGTTACGGATGCTATCAATGTGGGGGGGCCTTTCTTGTGTTATTTTGACATAATGGTTTCTGGCGGGGAACAAGGATTAGGATGTTAGGACTGATGCTTTTGATAGATACATGAGAGTATGGGATTTTGGGTTTTTGTTTAGTGTGCTCGCTAAGATTTTTCTTTCAATCTTATGCCTACGTATTCCCCGTTTACCGAAACAGGGAAATCAGAGCGTTCGTAGTTCCTCCTATTCTATGGGAGGAAATGGTTGTTTTGGTGTCTTGTTCAAAGCCCAAGACGTGAAGCGAAAGGTAGTTTGTATCTTGTTCAAAGCCCAAGATGTGAAGCTAAAAGTCCTGACTTTAGAGAGAATTTGTCATCTCTAAAGAGGGGGTTGTATGTCACAACTGTTTATAAAGGAGAATTACTTTAACCGGGATGTGTGAATCCAGCAATGCCATAATTTCCTTTATAGGGGATTTTTAACCCGAAGGAGAAGACTTTAACTCAGTGTAGAGCAATGCTATCTTTCCTTAGGAATTTCTCATGCTAAAAGAGGGACAGTGGCATGGATGTAGATGATCCAGAGGCTTGCCGCTTACAATGATTAGATGGAAGGGGAAGGAGTTGTTGATGTTTGTGTACTGTGAACGAGGCACAACTTTGATGCTAAAAGGTTGATTGGATCAACCAGTAGTTTTCTTATACAAAGCCTAAGAGGAGGCTAATATGTGTCTCGTACAAAGCCCGAGAGAGAGGCTTAAAGGGTTTGACTGAACGAGGGAATCTTTTGGTATCTCGTATAAAGCCCGAGATGGAGGCTATTTGACCCAACAAGAGAGTTTCTTTGTATCCTATACGAAGCCCGAGATGGAGGCTGAAAGGTTTTGACTCAACGAGGGAATCTTTTGGTATCTCGTATAAAGCCTGAGATGGAGGCTATTTGACTCAACAAGAGAGTTTTTTGTATCTCGTACGAAGCCCGAGATGGAGGCTGTTGTTTGTTTGGCTCTGTAAGAATCTTTTTGTATCTCGTATAAAGCCCGAGATAGAGGCAAAAGGGGTGATTGACTCAACGAGGGACTCTCTTTTGTGTCTCGTACAAAGCCCGAGAGAGAGAGGCTAAACGTTATTTGCCTTCGCTAGGGAGGATCATTGTATAAAGCCTAAGAGGGAGGCTATGGTTACTGTTTCAGTTGAGTGACAGGTCCAGTATACTGATTTTAAAGAGAAAATCAGTTCTTATATGATTAACACTGTACTCATGGATTTGATTCAAGGATCCGGGTTATTCCTGTTCTTTAAGGAAGCGGGAAATCCAAAGGGTATTGAGACTGTCTGAGTCTGCGGGTTTCCTTCCTATTTAACGAAGGGGTCACTTGAGAATGTCTTGGAGACTCAAGGGTCTTAAACTGTTCAAGTCTAGAGTGTCACCTTTTGTATTATGCTTTGAGAAACAGTAGTAGACTCTATGAAAGGACTTTTCTATGAAGATGACTAAGTTCTGTTCCTATACCTCTAGGAGGTCGTCGGGACAATTTGTACGAAGCCCAAGAGGAGGCTGGAAACTTTTAAGAAGCCAATCGCTCCTTGTACTAAGCCCAAGAGGAGGCTATCATTCCCGGAGGAAGAGATCATTATACGAAACCTAAGAGGAGGCTATGAATACTTCTAAGAAGCCGTAAGATCCTTGTACTAAGCCCAAGAGGAGGCGGGGTTGCTTTTAGGAAGCCCGTGGGTCCTTGTACGATGCCCAAGAGGAGGCCGATGCTTTTAGGAAGCCGATGGGTCCCCAAATCCCGAGAAATTCAAGGCAAGCTATTCACGAGGAATAGATCAAGTCAGGAAAGTTCGAGAATTTGGAAGAAACTCAAAGATGCCATTCACAGAGAATACATTCATCTCTGGGAATAGAGTTTCTTGACAATTCCTAATGAGGACAGCCGAAGAGAAGACTGTATCTGGTGATCCTATTGGGGATCTAATTGTCTATTTCTACGAAACAAAACGGCGTCACCTAGTTCTAGACGTAGTTGCCGGGGAAACTCGAAATACCTATACTATTATTACACAGTTGATATGAGTTTATGAAAGAAGACTTACAGTGAAACAGCCCCACAATACAGTTATATGTATATGAAAGCGGTAAATGAAAGCAATAAACACTTACTCGGTTGTAGAGCTTCCATGTTGTTTGGTTAGTTGTTCAACAAAGATAGATTGAAAACAATAGTATATTCAAAATCAAAGGAGAAAGTGCTTTGAAAAAGAAAGATTTGGGGCTTACAGCTCAAGGAGAGGCCCAGGTTTTTATCAGTGATCGCACTATCGTTTTGAATTTGTACAGAGGGACTTATACAAGTGACTGAGGCCCAAAAAGTTTTCTGTACAAAGGGATGGGTCTTACACTCTCTCAAGAGGCCCAAAAAGTTTAAAGAAAAAGAGTGGGGCTTATAACACGAGGGTAGGCCCAGATGATTTTTCCGTTTAAAAATGGCGATCGCGCCGAGGTTTTCTTTTAATGCAGAGGGACTTACACAATAAGTGAGGCCCAAAATGTTTTGGTTAAAAGGGGATTGGGGCTTACACTCTATTAGAGGCCCAAAAGTTTTGAATGGGTCTTATAGCTCGAGGAGAAGCCCAAAAGGTATTTTTCAAAAGGCGACGATCGCGCCATTCGTGTTTTGACGGTATCGGGACTTATACAATACACTGAGGCCCAAAAATGGTTTGGTCAAAAAAGGATTGGGTCTTACACTCTATTAGAGGCCCAAAGTGTTTTGAAAATGATTTATGAGGGTTGAATTAATCCAAAAACCCTAATTTGTTTTCAAAAATGTATTTAATTGAATAAAAATTCAATTAAAATGATCAAAATTGTTTAACATATGGAAAACAAATTGTGATCTTGGATTAATGTTTCAAAAATTAAGTATTGACCTACAAAATAATTAGAAAGCATTAAAAGTTGCAAAATCAATGTGGAAAAATTATTTAAAATGTCAAAAACAATTAAAATATTAATTCTTTGCAAAAATATCAATTATATGAAATAAATAATATTTTTGGGATTTTTTGGGAAAATAAAATATTTTAACATTTTTGTGAATTATTAAAAAAAGAATCAACTCAAAATCATTAAAACTCAGAGAGAAATTAATTTTTGAATCAATTAAAGAAAAATCACAAAATTCAAATATTTGAAAATTCAAAAAAGGCGCCAAGAACAGCTGAAGAACACGCGCGTGTTCTGGGTTTGGCTGATTTGCATTTTCTATCCAATCTCCCTGAATACTTGATTATAACATGCAATCCACATATCATTATGCTCGTCTCAACCTCACGATCATGTCTATGTCCATTAATTTCATTTAAATTAAACATATAACAAGAAATCATGAACAATCCTCAAGAACCCTAATTTCTGCATGAAGGCTAGGATTTTTGATACACGATTCAAACAATGGAATTAATTGAGGGAAAACATTCCATGCATGATTATGAACATATGGCCAAATTATTGTGCGAGGAAATATGCATAGATTGAGAGATGACCAAGTGTATGCTTACCTCTAGGCCGTGACAGCAAGTGCAATGTGATTTTTGATTTGGAGGTGTTACAGATGAGTGGTGATGATCTGAATAGCTTCCTTACACCCTATGTAGTGTGTTTGAATGCCTGGACTTGATTGAAAATGGCTGGAACGATTTGTGGTACCTCAGCTGCAACTTGATTGAAAGTTTGAGTAACCAGCTGGTGATTTTGTGAAATTTGTGTTCCAGATGTTATGTGAGTGTTTGGATCACTTCTATATGATGTATGTGAGGTGTGTGAGTGATTGGTTTGATTGGAAAAGCTCTCAAACTCAAAACCCGATAGCTACCTTGCTAAGAAAGGCATTTTTGCCAAGAGAAAGAGATTTTGAGGAAAGCATCTGTTAGATGGCTTTGGTGTACTCAAACTGATCACAATTGAGCTCTATTTATAGTAGAGCAAGTTTGTTTTGCAAGGAATAGTGAATGTCAACTGCTGAGTAGGTTTGGCCAATGTTGGCAAATGAAAATCCAAGTCTCCTCTAGCCATTGACTAGAGGTTAGGGCACAGAGCTTTGGTTCCCTTGGTCTTGGATAAGTCTTGACTGATTTCAGATGAGAATGGCTCAGTCCATGCCACCTTGATGGTTCCATTGAATGCTTTAATCCAAATTTGGAGTCTTGTCCCTATTTTGGCCATTCTAGGTTCAACATGCTATTTCTTGTTCCAAAGAATTTGGAGGCTTGACTCAGTGATTGTCCCCTTTAGATTCAATCCACAGATGTGTCCAAGTGGATAGGAGTATTTGAATTTGGCTGATTTTGGCAAATCGAGCAAAATTGCAAATTCTGCCTTGCCCTTGACAGATTTCAGCAAGGCAACTTGCCAATGTCATATCTCATGGTGTAAGTTGAATTTGGTAATGTTCTTGACCATTTTGAAAAGCCCTTACATGATAAAACAACTGTTTGAACATGTTTGGTTTTGATTTCTTTTGAATCCAAGTGAAAAATCCCCCTACATTTGGCAAAAAGTGAAGGCAGATTCTGACTTAGTGAGAATTTCACTAAGTGTTGGAAAAGTGACATTTTCACTTTTCAGCCATTTTGATCACTCCATAACTCCAAATCCTTAATGAATTGGACTTAGGTCTAGTTGAAGTTTTTGTAGAGGGTAATGAGGGCTACAAATCCATCTTTGGATGAAAAAAAAATGGCTTTGTGGTTTAGGAGTTATGATCCTTCAAATTTGGTGCCCTTGTCACTTTATTTTTAACTTAGAAAATTTTCTAAGTTTTTATAGTTACCCCTTTTACAAGTTATCCAACTTTTCTTGATTTTTCTTGATGAATGATGATTCAAATCATACATTAACATCATTTTAGCGTTAAAAAACCATTTTGGTGAAAAATCTCAAAAAGTCAAAGTTAACTTTTGTGCACAGTTGACTTTTTATCAAATGAATTCCAAACTGTGCAATTCTTTAGGAAATCATGTCCTTGACCTAAATCAAACTTGATGGACATGTTCCATGGGTGTCATAGGGCATATTGAGTCATGTCTTAGGGCTTGGGAGCATGTCCTGGTCAAAAGTCAAAGTTACAGTTGACTTTTTCCTTAAACCCTAATTGTTGTGCAGATGAAATTGAGACTTGTTGCTCAAGTTTCTTGGATTAATCCATTGTTCCAAATGGATCAATATAGTTAATTAGAGACCCTCAAATCCTTTCTTGAGGTCTTGGTTCATGATTTGTCCCAAAAGTCAACTTAGGGGTGAATTAGGTCAAGAAACCCTAATTCTTGATTTTTGATGAGTGCAACCCCTGAGGCAAAATTGACTTGATGAATGGGTCCATGAGGTTCCATGGAGTACATTAGGTTGTGTTTTGGATCATTGGCTCATGCCCAGATGAAAAATTTCCATCTGGAGGCCCTGGTCGACCAAAACCCTAATTTGGTGACACTGTCGATCTTGAGGCCTGATCCATCTAGAAGGGAGCATCCTTGTGCTTAATCCTTGGAGTGGGAGTCCTTTTGATCCTTTGTGAATGCTTAAGAGATTATACAAGTTGAAGATCATGTCATTCCTTGATTGATCCTTTGTATAAGCACTCAGGGAGGGCTTGAAACCCTAGTTTTGATTGTAGTGAATGCTCACCCATATTTGGGGAGACTGATGAAGTATGATGGTTCTTCCATATTGTGATGATGATTTTCACAATGATGGGAAATCTTAGTGGTCAAAATTTGGGGTATGACATATGCCCCTATTTAATCTTCTTGGACCTGAATGTGTGAATGACGAAGGTATTCGGGCATTCGGGGAGCAAGAGGATTAAATATCGGAATACCCGAAATTTTGATGGCTATGAATGGAAGCTTGCGCATTCATCTTCTTTTGCTAAACAATGATGCTTAGAAAAGGCAAAATTCCCGTCGATCCTGGTCTTCAACCAAGGATCTGGTCTTAGTTTTCTTTTGTCAACTTCCCCTCGTTCTTGGTTTCCTACCAAGGAACTGG
Source organism: Lathyrus tuberosus (assembly GCA_022829125.1). Lineage (NCBI taxonomy): Eukaryota > Viridiplantae > Streptophyta > Magnoliopsida > Fabales > Fabaceae > Lathyrus > Lathyrus tuberosus. The sequence continues at coordinate 6,127,168 of JALAZF010000217.1, forward strand.
TCTCAGTTGCTGAAACAAACTTCCCCTCGATCCTGGTTTCCTTCTGAGGAACTGGTCATAGTTTCTGATTTAAACTTCCCCTCGATCCTGGTTTCCTACCAAGGAACTGGTCTCAGTTTCTTTTGTCAATAAACTTTACTGACAAGGAACGCTATTTGTAGCGGATTTCCCTCAAACTTCTCGCCGAATTTTCCTGGGGAGATGCCATTTGATGGAAAAAGCTTTGATGTCAGACTTGCTGGAGAACCCAGTCGTCTGAATTGTAGAGGTACACTAACTTCCCTGTTGGAGACGCCAGTTGTCGACTCTGTCTGGGGAAAATGAGTCTCTTGAGAGACTTCTTCCGCTTGGGGTCTTACATCATACTTTTCTCAGTATCTTCCTGGAGAAATGCCATATGATGGGCTCCAATTTTGATGTGCCGATGACCTTTTCATCAGCGGTTCTTTCGGAGCGAAACTGGCATGCTGCCGAATCTCTGATTACGAGGCTTTCTCTATGGATTTTCCTTAATCCGGGAAAGCAAGGATATCATCTTGAATGGAGAAGAGTGACATCGGTTGAAGGTTCTCTGGTCTTTCAGAGGTTCAAGTTATCAAAGTGGTCAAAGGCCAACTTCCTCTCAGAAATAAACTGGAAGCGAGGTTGTTCAAACGCAGTGTTTCCTGACAAGGCAAGAACTGCAACTTGATTGAGAGGACTGTTATCACTAGGGGACAAGACCGACTAGAGTGATAGTGATGCAATATGAAATGTGAATGCAAATCGAATAATGCATGATGCATGTATGTATATGCTGACAAAACTAATGCAACATACAGACTGACGGGTGAACACGACTGGATACTCGGCCATCGCGGGGCGTATAGAAATATCACTGGTTCAAGATAGCAATTCCACCTTGCTTAGGAGAGACAGTCCCTGTTGGGAGCAACCGTTGATCGTGCTTAGGAGGTAAGAACTCGGCCGAGTCGTGTCAGACGGAGTATCCGTATCTGGCATAACTGATCCTTCATTCAGGCACACTGGCTTAGAAGGAGTACTTTGATTCTGTACTTTGAAGCTCGATTACTTCTGGAGAAGCGAGCGACGTTCTTTCGATGTTCAACAGTCAAAAGAAATTGCCGTCTTTATTTTAAAAGCAGAAAAAGTTTAACAAGTAAATTCATTTTTGTTTTATTTCAAGAATCATTAATCATGTTAACAACGTCGTTCTGTAAAGCTAAAACAAGTAATAATTACAAACAAAAGCTCAAAGGCTCAAATTTTATTGATAAGATGGAGATCAGCCAAACACTTGATTCCAAAGAGTATTTTCAAAGTTAAAAAATGGTAATTTACAGGGAAAAGGGCTATGTTGAAACATAACGACCACTATCCTTCTACCAACTTTGAATTCGGGGCATCCTGAGCTTCTGTCGAAGATGACCTTGACTGGAGTTTTCCTCCGATGGATGGTATAACTGTTGCTGCTGAGGGATTTGCCTCTGTTGAACATAGTTACTTGCCATTATCCCTAATTTTGCCTGGATCGTACTTTGATGTTTCCAATCCACCGGGATGATTTTTTTCATGTCTCTAACTTTTGCCTGGACCGCCCTTTCGGGTTTTCAATCCACCGAGACGTTTTTTTTTTTTAGTTTAGGCGAAGTATTTCTTGACTACATCAACATTCGTGGGGTAGGCAAATTCCTCTCCGTCCATGGTTGCAAGTCTCAAGGCGCCGCCTGAGAAAGCTTTCGTGACCACATAGGGGTCATCATAATTCAGAGTCCACTTGCCCCGAGAGTCAGTGAGAAATGATTGTATCTTCTTGAGCACGAGGTCTCCTTTTCTGAAAACACGAGGTCGGACCTTTTTGTCAAACGCCCTCTTCATTCTCTGTTGATACAGCTGACCATGGCATAGTGCCGTGATTCGCCTTTCTTCGATCAGACTCAGTTCGTCGTGTCGGTTTTCACACCATTCAGCTTCGGTGAGCTTAGCTTCCATCAATACTCAGATTGACGGGATCTCTACTTCTATGGGGAGCACTGCTTCCATGCCATACACTAGAGAGAAAGGGGTTGCCCCTGTTGAAGTGCGGACAGATGTTCGATAAACGTGAAGAGCAAAGGGTAGCATCTCATGCCAGTCTTTATAGGTTACAACCATCTTTTGAACAATCCTCTTGATGTTCTTGTTAGCCGCTTCTACCGCTCCGTTCATCTTTGGTCGGTATGGAGATGAGTTATGGTGTTCAATCTTGAACCCTGCACACAACTCTTTCATCATTTTGTTGTTCAAGTTAGATCCATTATCAGTAATGATCTCGCTTGGAACACCATAACGGCAAATGATATTGTTTTTGATAAATCGGACCACCACTTGCCGGGTTACATTGGCGAACGACGCTGCTTCGACCCACTTGGTGAAATAGTCGATGGCTACTAGGATGAAACGATGTCCGTTTGAAGCCTTAGGTTCGATTAAGCCAATCATGTCGATTCCCCATATGGAAAAAGGCCACGGGGAAGAAAGAACTTTGAGATGCGATGGCGGTACATGAATTTTGTCGGAGTATATCTGACACTTATGACACCTCCTCATGTACTTGTAGCAGTCGGATTCCATGGTCAACCAGTAATACCCTGCTCTCAGAATTTTTCTCGCCATTGTGTGGCCATTGGCATGAGTACCAAAGGACCCTTCATGAATTTCTTTCATAAGCATGTCTGCTTCTGGTCTGTCGACGCATCGGAGCAAGACCATGTCAAAATTTCTCTTATAGAGAGTGTCACCGCTCAGGAAGAAGTTTCCAGCCAATCTTATGAGGGTTTTCCTGTCTTTTCTGAGTGCCCCAGATGGGTACTCTTGTTTCTGAAGGAAGCATTTGATATCGTGATACCAAGGTCTGTTGTCTATGACTGCTTCAATCGTGAAGATGTAAGCGGGCCTTTCAAGGCGCATTATGTCAATCTTAGGTATGTCATTCCATCGACCTACACTAATCATGGAAGAGAGTGTGGCTAATGCATCAGCCATGTGATTCTCTTCACGAGGGATGTGATGAAACTCAACTCTGTTGAAGAAAGGTAACAACCTTCTTGCATAATCTTTGTAAGGAATCAGTCCTGATTGGTATATGTTCCAATCTCCTTTTATCTGATTGATAACCAAGGCTGAGTCGCTGTATACGTCCAAGTTTTTTATCCTTAAATCAATCGCTTCTTCGAGACCCATAATACAAGCTTCGTATTCGGCCTCGTTGTTCGTACACTTGAACGTAAGTCTAGCAGTGAAAGGAATGCGGGTACCCTGAGGGGTAACAATGATTGCCCCAATTCTGTTTCCGTAATGATTAACTGCTCCGTCAAAGATAAGTCCCCATTGGGAACCTGGTTCTGGCCCTTCACTGGGTAACGGTTCATCGCAATCTTTCATTTTTAGATACATGACATCTTCGTCTGGGAAGTCAAACCCGATTGATTCTTGATCGTCAATCGGTTGATGAGCCAAATGATCGGCTAAAATACTTCCTTTAACGGCTTTCTGAGCGTGGTACTCTATGTCATATTCTGATAACAGCATCTGCCAACGGGCAATCTTTCCCGTGAGAGCAGGTTTTTCGAAGATGTACTTGATTGGATCCATTTCGGAGATCAACCAAGTAGTATGACGAATCATGTATTGGCGAAGACGTTTGGCTGCCCAAGCCAAAGCGCAAAAAGTTTTCTCAAGCATCGTGTAACGAGTCTCGCAGTCGGTGAATTTCTTGCTTAGATAGTAGATGGTAGACTCTTTCCGTTTGGTTTCGTCCTGTTGGCCAAGTACACATCCCATTGAGTCCTCTAGGACTGTGAGGTAAATGATCAGTGGTCTTCCTTCCACTGGAGGTGATAGAATCAGAGGATTCAACAGATATTCCTTGATATTGTCGAAAGCGGTTTGGCAATCTTCTGACCAAACACAATCCTGGTTCTTTTTCAGTAATTTGAAAATCGGCGCACAGGTGGCGGTCATGAGGAATATGAATCTGGAGATGTAGTTCAAACGTCCCAGGAATCCTCTGACTTGTTTTTCAGTTTTCGGAGAAGGCATTTCTTGAATGGCCTTGACCTTGTCAGGATCAACCTCAATTCCTTTCTGGCTGACGATGAACCCTAGTAGCTTCCCTGAATGGACACCGAAGGTGCACTTGTTCGGATTCAAGCGGAGCTTGAATTTTCTTAGACATTCGAACAATTTTGACAGATGTTCAACGTGCCCACTCTTTGTCTTTGATTTTGCAATCATATCATCGACATACACTTTGATTTCTTTGTGTATCATGTCGTGAAACAGAGTAGTCATGGCCCTTTGATAGGTTGCCCCGACGTTCTTCAAACCAAACGGCATTACCTTGTAACAAAAGGTGCCCCATGGTGTAATGAACGAAGTTTTCTCCATGTCTTTCGGCGCCATTTTAATCTGGTTATAGCCCGAGAATCCATCCATGAAGGAGAAGACTTTGAACTTTGCTGTACTGTCTACCAGCATGTCAATGTCCGGTAAAGGAAAGTCGTCCTTTGGACTTGCCTTGTTCAGATCCTTGTAATCAACACACATTCTGACCTTTCCGTCCTTTTTGGGAACGGGTACAATATTGGCTAACCATTGAGGATATTCAAATGTAGCGAGGAAACCTGTAACAGCCCGGGCCCCTCGCAAGGCGACCCCGTCACTGCTACCTCACGATCTTCTCTACCACCCTCACTAGTAGAGTTTTTGCCTTCCGTGGGAATCGAACCCTATACCCTGGGGTTCAAGTACATGTTCATTCCATTCCCACTACCAATTGAGCTACAGTTGTAACATCCCGATTTTAGTAATTATTTATTTATTATATTAATTAGTTAATTGTGTGATTTTGTGCCTAATTAATTTAATTGATTTAATTGAATTATTGATTAAATTTGATTTATTTGATTTATTCGAATTATTTAATTTATTTGATTTATTTTATTTGATGGAATAAAATAGAATTGGTGGAAATAATTGATTGGGCCTAATTGGGAGTGAGAATAGTAAGTGTGAGAGTGAGTTAGTGAGCCCAATAGAAATTAGAGTTGTTATGTCATTATTAGGGTTTAACATAAGAATAGAAGAGATAGAGTAGAGGTAGAAGGAGGCTAAGGAGAGAAAGGGAGAAGAGAAGAGGAACTCAAGAACAAGGACCAAATTCATCAAGAAATCAAGGTAAGGGTGGGGTTTTGCTTGATTATTGGGATTGTGAGATAATGTATGATGGGTAGAGATATGTTTAGGAAGAAACCCCTAATTTTCATGATTTTGTAATTGTTAAGATTTTTGATAATAATCCTTAATATGTGATTATTAATTTTGGTTGGAATGGATAAATGTTGGTGAAATTGAGAGATAATCGGAGAACTGTTAGTGGGTTATGTTACTGTAGCACATATACATTAGGAGCTAAATGAAACCTGATATTTGTGTATTGTTTGTTACTGTAGCATATTAACCTTAGTAGAAAATGAACATGATTGTTGGAAAGTATTGTACTGTGGCGTATAGTATATGAAGCCAAACAAAAATGTAAAAAAAAACTTTATATATTAAGTACTGTAGCACGCGGGTCACTTGTATAGCCGATGAGATTGTGGAACTTTGGAAGTCCTTAGTGTTGTTACTGTAGTGCATTACTGTGGTATCAAATAAAAACATGATGCTTCATAGGATTAGTCCTGTAGCCTATCACCTTGGTACCAACGAAATTGTGATAATTCATAAAGATTAAATATGGCATGGATTTAGGAACTGTAGCATACTTTGGTAGAAATCAAGCGTGATACTTTCTTAGAATTAGAACAGTGTCGCCTATAATTAAGTAATGAAGTGATAATTTTATTATTTGAACTGTAGCAAACCGTGTGCATATTTGAAACCAAATGGAATTGAGATGATTCTTTAGCATCAATAGCTGTAGCGCACATATATTAGAAGCTAAGTGGAATTGTGATAATGTCAGGTTCTTAGACCCATGTTTAAATTAAGAATTCTTATTTTAGTTTATTAATATATTTTACTTCATTAGTCTAAATATTAAACATACATCTCCACTTAATTATTGATACTTCTTTTTAGTCATCATATGAAAATTGAATTTAATCATTGATGATGGATTAATTATCCTATATTTAATCGATAATTTGTGTTTTATGAGTGTGATTGGATCGAGTCGATCCTTGAATATTAATTGTTGATTGTGGTGATGTTGTTTAAAGTATGAGTACTTGATTATAAAATGTGATTGTGTGTGCAATTGTGTGATGATTCAAGTGTGATGAATTATTGGAGATATGCATGATATTAAGATTAGAGAATGGTCTTAATTGCATATGGTTGTTGATTGCATACGCGTCATTTGTGTCATGAGGCAATGTTTGGTAATTCCGTGGGAATTATTGACTTGTCCCAAACCTAACGCCGAATGGGGTTTGAAAGCCTAGGGGACGGGCTTTTGTTTTGTTATTGGTCTAGGGAACGGACCCGGTTTAAATGTAAAAACCGAAAAAAAATAACAAGTGTTGGTACCACATGGCATGAGTTGCAATGAGTTTGCATCGAGTCGCATGGCATATATGATTGTTATATAGAAGTATGTGAATGATTATGACTTGTTGAATATTGGAATTTGAAATATGAGATTATGTGGATTATGTGAATTGTCGAATTGTGAAATTGTGAATTATGAGTATGCACTTGTGAATAGTATGGTTACTTGAGTGACACTATGTTGATGAAACTTTTAGAAGTGTGGGAATAATTATGCTATGCTTGTTGCTATTTATTATATATTATCTTATGATTTCGATAATTATGTGAAATCTCACCCTTCTGTTTGAATGTTACCTCTAGGTGGGTAACGTGCAGGTGATCCGCAGTAGACGAAATTACTCGTCATTTAGTTCGAGTTAGCCGTTGATGCAGCTGTTTAGCGTCTTTATTTATGTTGGGTCGAGTCATGCTCTGATTATGTAACACTGGGATCGTTGTTTTATGTTTTAGAGATACACTATGTACTCTATTTTATGCTTTATGCTTACTTGGTTTGTATGAAGTTGGCTTTTATGCCCAAGTTTCGTTTATTAATGTGATAAGCATGAAACTCTCTTTATGTTTTTTATGATTATTTGGAATCCGCTGCCACATGCTAAGAGAAGTTTTGAAAAGCATGAAATTACTAAAGTGTTAATGAGCATGACAGGTGTTTTATGATGTTTTATGATTATGTGTGACACCCTTAAATGAATAGCATGATTATTTACTCTGATTTATTATATGTTTTATGCGGGGATTAGAAGGGTGTTACATTAGTGGTATCAGAGCAGGTCGGTCCGTCCGGCCAGGTTGTCTAATGTTGTTTGTCCCCTGGTATGCGACATGTGTGTGAAAACACTGTCGGTACACGTTTGTTTTTCTAACCTTTGTCTGCAGGAGTGGGAGTGAAACAAGTGGGGGAGAAGCTTTTGCTTCTCTGAGATGTTTTAGCTGTGGAGTGTTGGTTTGGTGTGTTGTTGATTGCAAAGAACGCTATTATTGTTTGGTAAAGATGGTTTATGCCTCGTCATGATTGTCGACTGTCTATTGACAAATTGAGGAACTGATCACCCTTAATCTCTTGTTGATAGTAGACGGGATCCTGTTGGATGGAATAAATGTGTCTTGCTAGCTTAGATAGTATGTGTAGTGAATTATTTGGGGTTAAGCCAAGTGCTTACAGATTATTGTGATAAGACAGTTATTTTTCTTGAATTTGAGAATGAAAGAGACTTGTTTATGTCTGCTAAGCAAGTGGATGAGTCGGTGCAAGATGGTGTCGAGATGTTTTGTTGATGGCAACTTTGAGTATTAGTGAAAGTGGAACATTTGGTGTTTTGCCAATTGTTTGTGATTTTTCGGAAGTTTTTCCTGATGAGATAAATGATTTACCGCCTGAACGTGAAGTGGAGTTTGCGATCAACTTAGTTCCTGGAACTAGTCCGGTATCGATGGCTCCATACCGTATGTCAGCATCGGAGTTGAAAGAGTTAAAGAGTCAACTTGAAGATCTGCTTGAGAAGAGGTTTATTCGTCCAAGTGTGTCACCGTGGGGTACACCAGTTTTGTTGGTTAAGAAGAAAGAAGGATCTATGAGACTTTGTGTGGACTATAAACAATTGAACAAGGTGACTATCAAGAATAAGTATCCACTTCCGAGGATTGATGATTTGATGGATCAGTTGGTTGGTGCAAGTGTGTTCATTAAGATAGATTTGAGATCTGGGTATCATCAGATTCGTGTGAAGGCTGAAGATATTCAGAAGACCGCTTTTAGAATGAGGTATGGTCATTATGAGTATTCCGTGATGCCATTTGGTGTGACTAATGCACCAGGTGTATTTATGGAGTACATGAACAGGATTTTCCATCCTTATTTGGACAAGTTTGTGGTTGTGTTCATTGATAATATTTTGATCTATTCGAAGAGGGAAGAGGATCATGCTGAGCATTTGAGGGTTGTGTTATCTGTGTTGAAAGAGAAGCAGTTGTATGCTAAACTTTCTAAGTATGATTTTTGGTTGAAGGAAGTGAGTTTCCTTGGCCATGTGATTTCGAGTAGAGGTATTGCAGTTGAGCCGACAAAGGTTGAAGCTGTATCGCAGTGGGAAGCTCTGAAATCTATTTTTGAGATTAGAAGTTTTCTTGGTTTGACAGGTTATTATGGGAAATTCATTGAAGGATTTTCTAAGTTATCTTTGCCATTGACGCTATTGACTAGGAAGGGTCAAGCTTTTGTTTGGGATGCAAAGTGTGGGGAAAGTTTTCAAGAACTTAAGAGAAGATCAACTACAACTTCTGCTTTGGTTTTACCGAATCCTTCAGAACCATTTGTTGTGTATTGTGATGCTTCTTTGATGGGTTTGGAAGGTGTATTGATGCAGAATCGGCAAGTTGTAGCTTATGCTTCAAGGCAACTTAAAGTGCATGAGAGGAATTATCCTACGCATGACTTAGAGTTGGCCACTGTTGTGTTTGTGTTGAAACTTTGGAGGCATTATTTGTTTGGTACGAGATTTGAGGTGTATAGTGATCATAAGAGTTTGAACTATCTCTTTGACCAGAAGGAATTGAATGCGAGGCAAAAGAGATGGTTGGAACTTTTGAAAGATTATGATTTTGGTTTGAATTACCATCCGGGTAAGGCAAACGTGGTAGCTGATGCATTGAGTAGGAAATCTTTGCATATGTCAATGATGATGGTAAAAGAGTTGGAAATGATTGAGCAATTTCGTGATTTGAGCTTGGTGTGTGAGAAGACTTCTTATGGAGTTAAGCTTGGTATGTTGAAGCTTACCAGTGGCGTTCTTGATAAGATTCGAGAAGGTCAGAAATCTTATTTGAGTTTGGTAGATCGGTTGACTTTGATCAATCAAGGTCGAGGCGGTGATTTTCAGATTGACGAAAATGGTATCATGAGATGTCGTGATAGAGTTTGTGTTCCAGATATTGCGGAATTGAAAAAGAGTATTCTTGAGGAAGGGCATCGTAGTGGATTGAGTATTCATCCGAGTGTTAATAAGATGTATCGGGATTTGAGGAAAGTATTTTGGTGGCCTTGTAGGAAGAAGGATATTGCAAAGTTTGTGTATTCTTGTTTGACTTGTCAGAAGTCGAAGATCGAACGTCAGAAATCGTCGGATTTGATGCAACCGTTATCTATTCCTGAGTGGTAATGGGATAGTATATCGATGGATTTTGTGTCTGGTTTACCTAGAATACCTAGTAATTGTGAAGCTATTTGGGTTATTGTGGATAGATTGACGAAACCTTCTCTCTTTATTCCAATGGGAATGGATTACCCGTTGGAGAAGTTAGCAAAGTTGTACATTGAGAAAATTGTCAGTTTGCATGGTATTCTGTCTAGCATTGTGTCAGATAGAGATCCGAGCTTTACTTCGAGATTTTGGGAGAGTTTGCAAAGTGCTTTGGGTACAAAGTTGCGTTTGAGTTCTGCTTATCATCTGCAAACAGATGGTCAGACTGAGAGGACGATTCAGTCACTTGAGGATCTTTGAGAGCTTGTGTGTTGGAATAAGGATGTGACTTGGGAACTTGAGAGTCAGATGAGGGAGTCTTATCCTGAGTTTCTCGTTTGAGATAATTTTCGAGAGCGAAAATCTTTTAAGTGGGGGAGAGTTGTAACATCCCGATTTTAGTAATTATTTATTTATTATATTAATTAGTTAATTGTGTGATTTTGTGCCTAATTAATTTAATTGATTTAATTGAATTATTGATTTAATTTGATTTATTTGGTTTATTCGAATTATTTAATTTATTTGATTTATTTTATTTGATGGAATAAAATAGAATTGGTGGAAATAATTGATTGGGCCTAATTGGGAGTGAGAATAGTAAGTGTGAGAGTGAGTTAGTGAGCCCAATAGAAATTAGAGTTGTTATGTCATTATTAGGGTTTAACATAAGAATAGAAGAGATAGAGTAGAGGTAGAAGGAGGCTAAGGAGAGAAAGGGAGAAGAGAAGAGGAACTCAAGAACAAGGACCAAATTCATCAAGAAATCAAGGTAAGGGTTGGGTTTTGCTTGATTATTGGGATTGTGAGATAATGTATGATGGGTAGAGATATGTTTAGGAAGAAACCCCTAATTTTCATGATTTTGTAATTGTTTAGATTTTTGATAATAATCCTTAATATGTGATTATTAATTTTGGTTGGAATGGATAAATGTTGGTGAAATTGAGAGATAATCGGAGAACTGTTAGTGGGTTATGTTACTGTAGCACATATACATTAGGAGCTAAATGAAACCTGATATTTGCGTATTGTTTGTTACTGTAGCATATTAACCTTAGTAGAAAATGAACATGATTGTTGGAAAGTATTGTACTGTGGCGTATAGTATATGAAGCCAAACAAAAATGTAAAAAAAAACTTTATATATTAAGTACTGTAGCACGCGGGTCACTTGTATAGCCGATGAGATTGTGGAACTTTGGAAGTCCTTAGTGTTATGTTACTATAGTGCATTACTGTGGTATCAAATAAAAACATGATGCTTCATAGGATTAGTCCTGTAGCCTATCACCTTGGTACCAGCGAAATTGTGATAATTCATAAAGATTAAATATGGCATGGATTTAGGAACTATAGCATACTTTGGTAGAAATCAAGCGTGATACTTTCTTAGAATTAGAACAGTGTCGCCTATAATTAAGTAATGAAGTGATAATTTTATTATTTGAACTGTAGCAAACCGTGTGCATATTTGAAACCAAATGGAATTGAGATGATTCTTTAGCATCAATAGCTGTAGCGCACATATATTAGAAGCTAAGTGGAATTGTGATAATGTCAGGTTCTTAGACCCATGTTTAAATTAAGAATTCTTATTTTAGTTTATTAATATATTTTACTTCATTAGTCTAAATATTAAACATACATCTTCACTTAATTATTGATACTTCTTTTTAGTCATCATATGAAAATTGAATTTAATCATTGATGATGGATTAATTATCCTATATTTAATCGATAATTTGTGTTTTATGAGTGTGATTGGATCGAGTCGATCCTTGTATATTAATTGTTGATTGTGGTGATGTTGTTTAAAGTATGAGTACTTGATTATAAAATGTGATTGTGTGTGCAATTGTGTGATGATTCAAGTGTGATGAATTATTGGAGATATGCATGATATTAAGATTAGAGAATGGTCGTAATTGCATATGGTTGTTGATTGCATACGCATCATTTGTGTCATGAGGCAATGTTTGGTAATTCCGTGGGAATTATTGACTTGTCCCAAACCTAACGCCGAATGGGGTTTGAAAGCCTAGGGGACGGGCTTTTGTTTTGTTATTGGTCTAGGGAACGGACCCGGTTTAAATGTAAAAACCGAAAAAAAATAACAAGTGTTGGTACCACATGGCATGAGTTGCAATGAGTTTGCATCGAGTCGCATGGCATATATGATTGTTATATAGAAGTATGTGAATGATTATGACTTGTTGAATATTGGAATTTGAAATATGAGATTATGTGGATTATGTGAATTGTCGAATTGTGAAATTGTGAATTATGAGTATGCACTTGTGAATAGTATGGTTACTTGAGTGACACTATGTTGATGAAACTTTTAGAAGTGTGGGAATAATTATGCTATGCTTGTTGCTATTTATTATATATTATCTTATGATTTCGATAATTATTTGAAATCTCACCCTTCTGTTTGAATGTTACCTCTAGGTGGGTAACGTGCAGGTGATCGGCAGTAGACGAAATTACTCGTCATTTAGTTCGAGTTAGCCGCTGATGCAGCTGTTTAGCGTCTTTATTTATGTTGGGTCGAGTCATGCTCTGATTATGTAACACTGGGATCGTTGTTTTATGTTTTAGAGATACACTATGTACACTATTTTATGCTTTATGCTTACTTGGTTTGTATGAAGTTGGCTTTTATGCCCAAGTTTCGTTTATTAATGTGATAAGCATGAAACTCTCTTTATGTCTTTTATGATTATTTGGAATCCGCTGCCACATGCTAAGAGAAGTTTTGAAAAGCATGAAATTACTAAAGTGTTAATGAGCATGACAGGTGTTTTATGATGTTTTATGATTATGTGTGACACCCTTAAATGAATAGCATGATTATTTACTCTGATTTATTATATGTTTTATGCGGGGATTAGAAGGGTGTTACAAAACCCGCATCAATCTGTTTCTGCACCTCCTCTTTGATTTTGATGGCCATGTCCGGGTGAGTCCGTCTCAACCTCTGCTTTACTGGCGGACATTCCGATCTTAGCATTAAATGATGTTCCACAATGCTGGTATCCAACCCTGGCATATCCTGATAGGACCAAGCGAATACATCGGGAAATCCTCTGAAAAGCTTTATCAAACTCTCTCTGGCAGTTGGACTGAGCAGTGCCCCAATCCTGATTTCTTTTCTCTCTTTTCCTGAACCCAAGTTTACCGTTTCCAATGGCTCTTTGTGAGGTTCAATTGACCTTTCCTCTTGTTTGAGTAGTCGGGAGATCACTTATGGAATTTCGTTGTCATCTTCTTCTTCAGCCTCGAATACCGGGAACTCAAAGTTGGGAGAAGGCATCGGATCGTATGTTTCAACTGGGTTTAAAACAAGCAATCTGCATGACGTGATGATTCGTGTTTAGAAGAGATAGAGGAAAATGCAAGTGTGTGCAGTGTATATTTTTTTTACTGCTTGTTTTTATTATTGAATTGTTTTTTAGGATTACCATTTTCTGAAAAACGAAAAGAGAAAACAGCAATTAATGCGGAAATTACAGAACAACGTTATTTTATTAATGAACAAGTCGATTCTTGAAACTACAACCCTATAAAACAAAACTCTGTCGCTTAGGGCGAAGCGAAGAGGGATATTTATAGAAAGCGAGCCATATCAAAACATCCGTTTCACCTGGGCAGGGTGAAAGGTTAAAGACGACAATTACTTTGACTTATGAACAATCTTCGGAACATCGACGGCAACCCATTGGCGGCGAACTCCTCGGTGAATCACAAAGTCTAGCACCTTCCTTGGCTTATCTTCAGAAATGACGCTGATTTCTGGTGGAGCGGGATCATTGGAATCTGTCTCCCAGGCAGAATTGTCGTAGGAGAATTCCTCTGTTGCATTTTGCATAGCATTTGTGCTCTCAGCTGTACCTCCCCATCCAGTTGGCTGGATGTCTTCGTGCCTGATACGAGAACTTTCGGGAGCGGTGTACTTGACCATGAAGTCGTACTTTCCACTTGGTTCTCCCAGAGTGTCCCAAACTTCTTTGGAACTGGAGGAGTCATCCCTCTCGATGACGTTGACCTCGGGAAAAGCATAGTTGATTAATTCAAGTCCTGCAAACGCCGCGAATTCATCTTCATGTTAAGTAGTTTCTGAATGACCTGAGTGTTGATCCCATGACATGGTGGGGACACAGGTATTCTGTTCAATGATGGTCAGCTGATTTTCATTGTTCGGCTGACTCTCTTTCCCCAAGTTTCCTGGGTAAGGTTGCCACATTGGCAGACCATCCATTGGGCCATAGTAGTCATGGTCAAAGTTGTCTTTCATCAGAGTGTCCTCCTCTAATGAATTTGGCGGAGCACGGCATCCTTCCGGATCACAATCTCCATAGATCATTTTGACATCTGACCGTGGTATAAATCTCGGACTTTCTATGGGAAAGCAAAAAGGCATAGGTACCTCTTCCTGAGACATATAACCGTCCTCATTAAGATAGGATTTCCATTCTTCATCTGTGTCAGAGGGACCTTCCTCATTGATAGCATGTACTGCTTGAGACACTGGGTGAAGGAAACCTCCACTGTGGAAGAAATTTTGAAGGGGATGAAGACTTTCATCATTGGCAGCTGTCTGGGTACAGGTTGCGGAAAAACCAAGACCCTTCTTTGTTTTATTGTCAGTAGGAACAACAAGCTGTCCCCATCTTGTTGTATCGGTACTCTCGACCGCTTTGATAGCATCGTTGTATGAATAAATGGAAGTTCCTCCTCTGAACTGATTGTTCTCGCTCATCGACAGTGCTTGGAACTGCGTTCCAATAACCTCCTCGGGTTCTATACCAGTAGATGATGACAAGTTGATTACAAGCAAGGCCTGTTCCCCACAAACCGTGACAAGTTGATCGTTCTTGACGAATTTTAGCTTTTGGTGGAGGGTCGAAGTGACCGCTCCAGCCTGATGTATCCAAGGTCTTCCTGATAAACAACTGTACGTTGCTCGGATGTCCATGACCTGGAAAGTGACTTGGAAAGTGTGAGGACCGATGGTTATGGGAAGATCTACTTCGCCGATAACTGTTTTTCTAGATCCTTCGAACGCTTTGACGACGACCTCGCTGATTCTCATCGGAGGGTCCTTGAATGATAATTGCATCAAAGTGGACTTCGGCATAACATTGAGCGCCATGTTATGACGGCGACCCTCTTCAGGTAATTCCTCATCACTAAATTCTACATTATTGCAGGAAGTGATGTTAGAGACAATGCTATCGAACTGTCTGATTGTTACATCCTGTTCCACAAAGGCTTGCTCCAAGACTTTCTGTAGAGCCTCCCTGTGGGCTTCTGAACTGAGTAACAGCGATAATACCGAGATCTTTGAAGGAGTCTGTAATAGTTGATCAACAATGTTGTATTCACTCCTCTGGATGAGCTTCAGCATCTCATCATTATTTTTCGAAAGGTCGGGATTACTGGATTGACCGATTGGTGGATCAGGAGTTTCAGACTGAAGTTCCTTTTCCTTGTTAAGTTCTCCAACTCCTCGGTTGAAGATTCTACCACTCCGTGTTACACGACTGATGTCTGCAATATTCACGACAGAGGGTAATGGAATTTCCTTTCCATTTTCAATTATCGTTGCACCGTATTTGTAAGGGATAGCCTTAGCTGATTCATACGGTAGTGGACCTGGCAGATAGATGACTATGGGAATCTTCTGATTTTTCTGACCATCATAAGTAATCTCGATTCATTCCCAGTTGGGAACTTTAGATTCGTCAAGTAGAGGGATAATGGCAAAAATATCCCTGGTCCTGTGATGACCAGATATTGTGACAACATCCCCAACTTGCTCGGCAAGGTAGTTCGGCGTCCAGTCGATGGGTCCAGAACCCGGATATGGACGAATTTCTCCACGATCAACCTGACCCTGAAGAGTTGCTCTTACAAGGTAACACCCTTGGTTACTTTCCAAACAGATGCTACAACTGTCATAGTTGTGTGGTAGCATCTGGCCACGCCCACTTTGAATATAATGTAAGCTCACTAGGTTAGCTTCCACTGATCGGACATCCTAACTTTGACACCGAGTAGGATTCCTGTTACTGATACTAATTGTTGAGTATCTTCATCCATATAAATTGGCATCCACCAGTGATTTAACAAGTGCTGAAGGGCCTCCTAGACAAGGGTACAACCTCGATCGTTTTCGCAACCCGCTTTACAGCTTTGATAGTCATGTGATATTAAGAATCAGAGTCGGACCTGCTCAGCATGTAACTCTACCAGGTTGGTATTCATCACGCGAATATCGAAGATATGAACTATGTTGATCTGATAAGGGTTCCTATCATGGTAGTCTTGGATCCATCCAAGATCTATCTGACGCTGGAGGGCCTCTTGTATGAAAGAGCATCCCTGTTTGTTTACCGAGCAAGTTAGACAGGAACTGTAATCGTGCCGCGGTAGATTATGATACTGGCTTTGCCTTGAGTGTATTGCCACCAAGTTGACATTCATCACACGGATGTCGTGGTTCTGAATGACGTTAGAATTCGTGTAAACCATGTTAACTCCACGAACTCGGTGCTCTTGGATCCATCCGAGATCCATTTGTTCCTATAGAGTTGATTGCACTACCGAACATCCTTGGTTATCTTTAGAGCAGATATCACATTGATGATAGTTATGAGGTGGCACAGGGCCATATCCACTCTGTCTACT
Organism: Lathyrus tuberosus; assembly: GCA_022829125.1. Classification (NCBI taxonomy): domain Eukaryota; kingdom Viridiplantae; phylum Streptophyta; class Magnoliopsida; order Fabales; family Fabaceae; genus Lathyrus; species Lathyrus tuberosus. Next base: position 6,143,700 of record JALAZF010000217.1, read on the forward strand.
ATGCATCTTGACCATATTGGTTTTCAACAAGAGTACATCGTGAATTTGATACACATCGTTAGTCTCTCCTTCTATCAAATTGATTGCAGCCTTCTCATGTTGAGGCAGCGGGTTTGTGAGAACATTAGGATTCGTATCCTTGAAGGATAAGACCCCGCTCCTAACAAGTTTTTGCACGTCGGACTTGAAATTGAGACAAGTCTCAATGTTATGACCTGAACCTCCTTGATGATAAGGGCATGTCTGATCCACCTTAAACCAAAAAGGAGGATTTTTCGGTACTGTAAAAGGAGACTTAGTCTGGATGTGCCCCTTGGCTAGTAGTAACGGAAATAGTTCTGCGTACAACATGGGTATAGGATCAAACGCTGATGGTCGTGTTGTACGATTGTTGTTATATGGAGGACGAGCCTGCTGAAGAGGTTGTTGTGTCCTTTGCTGATCAGGTTGGCTCTGCGCAACCTGAGGTTGATACGTAGGAATAGGTGCAGGGCTGATAGCAGGAGTTACAGCTGCTACTGGTTGATATCGACGCCTTTGCTTTCCGAGAGAGATATTCCCAATATCTTGCTCTTTTTTCTTAGGGAGAGCACTACCGTATTTTTTAGTACCGCTCGTCGATCCAGTGTCTTTTACCAAATGTCCTTCTCGGATGGCTTCCTCAAGACGTACGCCCATGCCAACCATCTCGGTGAAATCACTGGGTGCACTGGTAACCATTCGGTCATAGTAAAATGAGCTTAAGGTCTTTAAGAAGATCTTTGTCATCTCTTTTTCCTCAAGAGGTGGACAAATCTGAGCGGCAATTTCACACCACCTTTGAGCATACTCCTTAAAGGTTTCCTTGTCCTTTTACGACATTGATCTGAGTTGATCTCTGTCGAGTGCCATGTCCAAATTGTATTTGTATTGTTGGACGAAGGCAGTGCCAAGATATCTGAAAGTGCTGATCGTGGCATGGTTTAAACCCATGTACCATTTGAGTGCGGCATCGGTTAAACTATCCTGGAAGTAGTGAATCAGTAGGTCCTGATTCTCCGTCTGGGCTGACATTCGCCGAGCGTACATCACCAGATGGCTTTGAGGGCAAGAGTTACCCTTGTACTTTTCAAAGTCGGGCACTTGGAATTTGTGCGGGACTTTCACATTTGGGACCAAGCAGAGGTCTGCGGCGTCCTTTCCAAATAGATCCTGACCGCGAATGGCTTGCAGCTCCCTCTGCATTTCCAAGAACTGCTTTTGGAATTCCTCCATTCTGTCAAACATAGTTTCCTTCTTACCAGAAGATGTCTGTGGAATATGTCCTTCCGGGACAGTGTGCACCATAGGGGGAGGTACCGTTACTACGGCAGTAAGTCTTGGCGTCTCCCGAAGTTTGTAACCTTCAAGAGTCTTCAGTATGCCCCTGGCATCTTCGCTTTCCCGAAGTTTGTAACCTTCAGGCCCAGCGGCTTCTGTTGTGATTCCCTGATCTTCAGTGATCGGCGGAACATATCCTTCCGGGATATAGTTAACAGGAATGCCCCAAGGACGATCTTTCGGTATCTGATATCTAGGATCATACTTCTCCACTATGGGCGTTGAGGTGATCTCTGAGATCACAGTTCTTTGTAGCTGAGCTTCTGCCATGGCTTGCATGTCGTTATGAAGCTTTCTCATATCCTCTCTCAGAGCGTCGATCTCTTCTTTCAATTCTCTGTTTTCTTCCTCATGATCATCCAACTTTTTCTGACGATTGGCCCGAGTATTATACAAATGAGACAGTTTGACTCTAGAACCGAGACACAAACGTGAGATTCGTAGGTAAGAAGAATACGCGATGTGAGAATGATGAATGCAATGATTATATTAATTGTTTAAGGTTTAATCAAAATAAACTTTGACAATTAGATTGCAAATATCAAACGGTGGGGAAACCCCTTTTTATTGAATTCAAAGGATTACAGAAACGGAAATACAGTAGATTACAAAGTGCAGAAACAGAAACCTAAGCTAATGGGTCCCGAGTCCTCTCTGAAGAGAAATAGGGTGCTGATTCTGGTATCTTCCTTTTCTTTGACCGGGGCTCTTGGGCCGTTGTCGGGTTGTCATTCCTTTGCCAGATGAAAGGAGCGAGCAAATTCCGTTGGTCATCCTGATTATCCACAGCATGTTGCTCCAAAATTTCAATCAGAGCATCTTTCTCTTTCAGTAATTGCTGTATTTTGATGCACTCTACATCGAGGGTGCAGTACTTGTTCTTCCAAGACCTTCTCTCCCGTTGAACTTTGTTGAGAGTAACCTGAAGCTTTTTAGTTTCCATCATGAAGTACATGACAGATTCCCTCGGCGGAAGAATTTCGTAACGAGGATAAGGCATCTTTAGCTTGAGAGCTCTAGTTTGTACCCAGTGGAGATAAGGCTCCACCGAGACACAGTCCGGTTTTCCTAGAGACTCTCATCCTTTCTTATGAACATGCTTCCAAGCATGCACTATTTCCGTCTTTAGTGCTCTGTCGTTTTCTCCTTCCTTGAAGAAAAGACCTTCCAAATGAACACCCAGTGGGATGTGCCTCATTGGGTATCCAAATTGACGGCGAACCAATACCGGATGGTAGTTGATTCCTCCTTTAGTTCCTATGAGGGGTACGTTGGGGAAGTTTCCACAACGGTCAATGATTTTGATTCCCTCATAAATCCTATTGCACCAATCTATATCAGAGTTGGTAAGAGACATGATCTTCTGCGACCAACGTAAGGCATTCTTACAATCCCAAAAAGCAGTAGACCTGGGCAAGTGAGAGATAAACCATTTGTAAAGCAAAGGTACACAGCATGTGATCTCCCCTCCGCTGTACAAATTTCCCAAGTGTACAGAATGATACGCATCTGCGAGCAAAGTCGGCACAGGATTTCCAATGAGAAAAACCTTAATGGAGTTAATATCGACGAAGTTATTGATGTTGGGAAACAAAAATAACCCGTAGGTGAGCAAGACAAAGATGCTTTCAAAAGCAGTCACGTTTCCTATACTGGCAAAATATAGGGCTTTCTTTGTCAAGAACTGGGCTGGCAAACCTTGGATGCCACCCTTAGTGGTTATGTGAGTCCTGACCTCAGACTCGTCCAAATGAATTGCTCTTGCAATGGTCTGATTCTTTGGAATTTCTTCCAGTCCAGAAAATGGAGCTCGATCGGTGATATGTAGATCAATCAGATGAGAATACTCCTCCAGTGTTGGTGCTAGCTGGTAATCCGAGAATGTGAAACAGTGATAAACTGGATCATAAAACTGAATGAGCGCATCCATGATTCCCTCAATCACATGGACTCTTAACAGCGGTAGCAAACCTCCGTGTTTGGCTCTGAAAGCCTCTGGGTTAGTGATCATCCTCGCTAACCTTCTCAAATCCCCTAGCTTTGGAACCTTGAAGGTGTACGTATGAGTTCTCCTTCTACCGAAATCCATTTGTGCAATCCCTGTCTCTGATATTTGCAATCACAGTCTTAGTTTAATTTGAAAAACAGAGAGACTAGAAGAGAAAATTTTTTGAATGTTTTAATGTTTTTTAAATGAATGCATGAATGCAGCACACAAAAACATAGAAAAAACATGGGGTCAAAGGGTCGTTGTCATGAAGTCAAGGCTCTACCCATCCCCAAAGGTTTATACTAGGGTGATTTTTGTACTTGTACTCATTATCATCAGCTCCTCCCAGGAAAGCAAAACAACAAGCGGATCTCCAGCGAGTTGTAGAGCGATCTTAGAGTAAGTGCCATTCACCGAGAATAGATCACCAACCTCAAATGAGGGTAGTATCGTGTAACAACTATTTCCGATAGTTTCTGCACTACGAAAGGGTTTGGCTCCTCAGCTTCTCAGACTTAACAACCGGCCCATTGTCTAGGTGAGAGAATGGGTTGCGTTGGTCAGCCTCCACTGAGGTTGATGGTCGACCCCGTCGCCATCACTTATCTTAAGTGTATACTCAATCTTTCCACATACGGCATCACCCGCATTCCCATTAGCAGAAAAATAAACATGTATAACAATTAGGAAAAGCAGTATATATATTTGTCCTAAAACATCCTAGACCTTTTAAAACTATGAATCCTAAGTTCCTGACAGAAATGGGTTCCCCGGCGGAAGACCCAATCTGTGGTATTCACACAAGAGGTGAAAAGAAAGACCGTGCCTAGATCTAACTTCGTTCATTGTCCCGCGGTGGGCGCCATTTTTTCTGTTGGCGGCCACCGCCATGAAAATGACTTACCCAAGGTTTAAATTGTAAGAAAGAAAGAACCGGCCCCACGGTGGGCGCCATTTTTTCTGTAGCGAGCGATTTTGGACGCGGTTCTTAAGCACTGGTCGCTCTCTGCGGTTTGAGCTTAAACTACAGGTTGATTCATTTTTTATCCTATTGTGAGCTGAATAAGGAAGGGATATAGATGTCTCCAATTAACCCTGCTTTACATACTGAGTTTAAACAGCGGTCTGTTAGGTTACGGATGCTATCAATGTGGGGGGGTCTTTCTTGTTTTAATTTGACATAATGGTTTCTGGCGGGGAACAAGGATTAGGATGTTAGGACTGATGCTTTTGATAGATACATGAGAGTATGGGATTTTGGGTTTTTGTTTAGTGTGCTCGCTAAGATTTTTCTTTCAATCTTATGCCTACGTATTCCCGTTTACCGAAACAGGGAAATCAGAGCGTTCGTAGTTCCTCCTATTCTATGGGAGGAAATGGTTGTTTTGGTGTCTTGTTCAAAGCCCAAGACGTGAAGCGAAAGGTAGTTTGTATCTTGTTCAAAGCCCAAGATGTGAAGCTAAAAGTCCTGACTTTAGAGAGAATTTGTCATCTCTAAAGAGGGGGTTGTATGTCACAACTGTTTATAAAGGAGAATTACTTTAACCGAGATGTGTGAATCCGGTAATGCCATAATTTCCTTTATAGGAGATTTTTAACCTGAAGGAGAAGACTTTAACTCAGTGTAGAGCAATGCTATCTTTCCTTAGGAATTTCTCATGCTAAAAGAGGGGCAGTGGCATGGATGTAGATGATCCAGAGGCTTGCCACTTACAACGATTAGATGGAAGGGGAAGGAGTTGTTGATGTTTGTGTACTGTGAACGAGGCACAACTTTGATGCTAAAAGGTTGATTGGATCAACCAGTGGTTTTCTTATACAAAGCCTAAGAGGAGGCTAATATGTGTCTCGTACAAAGCCCGAGAGAGAGGCTAAAAGGGTTTGACTCAATGAGGGAATCTTTTGGTATCTCGTACAAAGCCCGAGATGGAGGCTATTTGACTCAACAAGAGAGTTTTTTTGTATCTCGTACGAAGCCCGAGATGGAGGCTGAAAGGTTTTGACTCAACGAGGGAATCTTTTGGTATCTCGTATAAAGCCTGAGATGGAGGCTATTTGACTTAACAAGAGAGTTTTTTGTATCTCGTACGAAGCCCGAGATGGAGGCTGTTGCTTGTTTGGCTCTGTAAGAACCTTTTTGTATCTTGTATAAAGCCCGAGATAGAGGCGAAAGGGGTGATTGACTCCACGATGGAGTCTCTTTTGTGTCTCGGAAAAAGCCCGAGAGAGAGGCTAAACGTTGTTTGACTCCGCTGGGGAGGACCATTGTACAAAGCCCAAGAGGGAGGCTATGGTTACTGTTTCAATTGAGTGACAGGTCCAGTATACTGATTTTAAGGAGAAAATCAGTTCTTATATGAGTAACACTGTACTCATGGATTTGATTCAAGGATCCGGGTTATTCTTGTTCTTTAAGGAAGCGGGAAATCCAAAGGGTATTGAGACTGTCCGAGTCTGTGGGTTTCCTTCCTATTTAACGAAGGGGTCACTTGAGAATGTCTTGGAGACTCAAGGGTCTTAGACTTTCCAAGTCTAGAGTGTCACCTTTTGTATTATGCTTTGAGAAACAGTAGTAGACTCTATGAAAGGACTTTTCTATGAAGATGACTAAGTTCTGTTCCTATACCTCTAAGAGGTCGTCGGGACAATTTGTACGAAGCCCAAGAGGAGGCTGGAAACTTTTAAGAAGCCGATCGGTCCTTGTACTAAGCCCAAGAGGAGGCTATCATTCCCGGAGGAAGAGATCATTATACGAAGCCTAAGAGAAGGCTCTGAATACTTCTAAGAAGCCGTAAGGTCCTTGTACTAAACCCAAGAGGAGGCGGGGTTGCTTTTAGGAAGCTTGTGGGTCCTTGTACAATGCCCAAGAGGAGGCCGATGCTTTTAGGAAGCCGGTGGGTCCCCAAACCCCGAGAAATTCAAGGCAAGCTATTCACGAGGAATAAGTCAGGAAAGTTCGAGAATTTGGAAGAAACTCAAAGATGCCATTCCCGGAGAATACATTCATCTCTGGGAATAGAGTTTGTTGACAATTCCTAATGAGGACAGCCGAAGAGAAGACTGTATCTGGTGATCCTATTGGGGATCTAGTTGTCTATTTCTACGAAACGAAACGGCGTCACCTAGTTCTAGACGTAGTTACCGGGGAAACTCGAAATATCTATACTATTATTACACAGTTGATATGAGTTTATGAAAGAAGACTTACAGTGAAACAACCCCACAATACAGTTATATGTATATGAAAGCGGTAAATGAAAGCAATAAACACTTACTCGGTTGTAGAGCTTCCATGCTGTTTGGTTAGTTGTTCAACAAATATAGATTGAAAACAACAGTATATTCAAAATCAAAGGAGAAAGTGCTTTGAAAAAGAAATATTTGGGGCTTACAGCTCAAGGAGAGGCCCAGGTTTTTATCAGTGATCGCACTGTCGTTTTGAATTTGTACAGAGGGACTTATACAAGTGACTGAGGCCCAAAAAGTTTTCTGTACAAAGGGATGGGTCTTACACTCTCTCAAGAGGTCCAAAAAGTTTAAAGAAAAAGAGTGGGGCTTATAACACGAGGGTAGGCCCAGATGATTTTTCCGTTTAAAAATGGCGATCGCGCCGAGGATTTCTTTTAACGCAGAGGGACTTACACAATAAGTGAGGCCCAAAATGTTTTGGTTAAAAGGGGATTGGGTCTTACACTCTATTAGAGGCCCAAAAGGTTTGAATGGGTCTTATAGATCGAGGAGAGGCCCAAAAGGTATTTTTCAAAAGGCGACGATCGCGCCATTTGTTTTTAGACGGTATCGGGACTTATACAATACACTGAGGCCCAAAAATGGTTTGATCAAAAAAGGATTGGGTCTTACACTCTATTAGAGGCCCAAAGTGTTTTGAAAATGATTTATGAGGGTTGAATTAATCCAAAAACCCTAATTTGTTTTCAAAAATGTATTTAATTGAATAAAAATTCAATTAAAATGATCAAAATTGTTTAACATATGGAAAACAAATTGTGATCTTGGATTAATGTTTCAAAAATTAAGTATTGACCTACAAAATAATTAGAAAGCATTAAAAGTTACAAAATCAATGTGGAAAAAATTTTAAAATGTCAAAAACAATTAAAATATTAATTCTTTGCAAAAATATCAATTATATGAGATAAATAATATTTTTGGGATTTTTTGGGAAAATAAAATATTTTAACATTTTTGTGAATTATCAAAAAAAAGAATCAACTCAAAATCATTAAAACTCAGAGAGAAATTAATTTTTGAATCAATTAAAGAAAAATCAAAAAATTCAAATATTTGAAAATTCAAAAAAGGCGCCAAGAACAGCTGAAGAACACGCGCGTGTTCTGGGTTTGGCTGATTTGCATTTTCTATCCAATCTCCCCGAATACTTGATTATAACATGCAATCCACATATCATTATGCTCGTCTCAACCTCACGATCATGTCTATGTCCATTAATTTCATTTAAATTAAACATATAACAAGAAATCATGAAAAATCCTCAAGAACCCAAATTTCTGCATGAAGGCTAGGATTTTTGATACACGATTCAAACAATGCAATTAATTGAGGGAAAACATTCCATGCATGATTATGAACATATGGCCAAATTATTGTGCGAGGAAATATGCATAGATTGAGAGATGACCAAGTGTATGCTTACCTCTAGGCCGTGACAGCAAGTGCAATGTGATTTTTGATTTGGAGGTGTTACAGATGAGTGGTGATGATCTGAACAGCTTCCTTACACCCTATGGAGTGTGTTTGAATGCATGGACTTGATTGAAAATGGCTGGAACGATTTGTGGTACCTCAGCTGCAACTTGATTGAAAGTTTGAGCAACCAGCTGGTGATTTTGTGAAATATGTGTTCCAGATGTTATGTGAGTGTTTGGATCACGTCTATATGATGTATGTGAGGTGTGTGAATGATTGGTTTGATTGGAAAAGCTCTCAAACTCAAAACCCGATAGCTACCTTGCTAAGAAAGGCATTTTTTCCAAGAGAAAGAGATTTTGAGGAAAGCATCTGTTAGATGGCTTTGGTGTACTCAAACTGATCACAATTGAGCTCTATTTATAGTAGAGCAAGTTTGTTTTGCAAGGAATAGTGAATGGCAACTGCTGAGTAGGTTTGGCCAATGTTGGCAAATGAAAATCCAAGTCTCCTCTAGCATTTGACTAGAGGTTAGGGCACAGAGCTTTGGTTCCCTTGGTCTTGGATAAGTCTTGACTGAGTTCAGATGAGAATGGCTCAGTCCATGCCACCTTGATGCTTCCATTGAATGCTTTAATCCAAATTTGGAGTCTTGTCCCTATTTTGGCCATTCTAGGTTCAACATGCTATTTCTTGTTCCAAAGACTTTGGAGGCTTGGCTCAGTGATTGTCCCCTTTAGATTCAATCCTCAGATGTGTCCAAGTGGATAGGAGTATTTGAATTTGGCTGATTTTGGCAAATCGAGCAAAATTGCAAATTCTGCCTTGCCCTTGACAGATTTCAGCAAGGCAACTTGCCAATGTCATATCTCATGGTGTAAGTTGAATTTGGTAATGTTCTTGACCATTTTGGAAAGCCCTTACATGATACAACAACTGTTTGAACATGTTTGGTTTTGATCTCTTTTGAATCCAAGTGAAAAATCCCCCTACATTTGGCAAAAAGTGAAGGCAGATTCTGACTTAGTGAAAATTTCACTAAGTGTTGGAAAAAGTGACATTTTCGCTTTTCAGCCATTTTGATCACTCCATAACTCCAAATCCTTAATGAATTGGACTTAGGTCTAGTTGAAGTTTGTGTAGAGGGTAATGAGGGCTACAAATCCATCTTTGGATGAAAAAAAATGGCTTTGTGGTTTAGGAGTTATGATCCTTCAAAGTTGGTGCCCTTGTCACTTTATTTTTAACTTAGAAAATTTTCTAAGTTTTTATAGTTACCCCTTTTACAAGTTATCCAACTTTTCCTGATTTTTCTTGATGAATGATGATTCAAATCATACATTAACATCATTTTAGGGTTAAAAAACCATTTTGGTGAAAAATCTCAAAAAGTCAAAGTTGACTTTTGTGCACAGTTGACATTTTATCAGATGAATTCCAAACTGTGCAATTCTTCAGGAAATCATGTCCTTGACCTAAATAAAACTTGATGGACATGTTCCATGGGTGTCATAGGGCATATTGAATCATGTCTTAGGGCTTGGGAGCATGTCCTGGTCAAAAGTCAAAGTTACAGTTGACTTTCTCCTTAAAACCCTAATTGTTATGCAGATGAAATTGAGACTTGTTGCTCAAGATTCTTGGATTAATCCATTGTTCCAAATGGATCAATATAGTTAATTAGAGACCCTCAAACCCTCTCTTGAGGTCTTGGTTCATGATTTGTCCCAAAAGTCAACTTAGGGGTGAATTAGGTCAAGAAACCCTAATTCCTGATTTTTGATGAGTGCAACCCCTGAGGCAAAATTGACTTGATGAATGGGTCCATGAGGTTCCATGGAGTACATTAGGTTGTGTTTTGGATCATTGGCTCATGCCCAGATGAAAATTTTCCATCTGGAGGCCCTGGTCGACCAAAACCCTAATTTGGTGACACTGTCGATCTTGAGGCCTGATCCACCTAGAAGAGAGCATCCTTGTGCTTAATCCTTGGAGTGGGAGTCCTTTTGATCCTTTGTGGATACTTGAGAGGTTAGACAAGTTGAATATCATGTCATTCCTTGACTGATCCTTTGTATAAGTACTCAGGGAGGGCTTGAAACCCTAGTTTTAATTGTAGTGAATGCTCACCCATCTTTGGGGAGACTGATGAAGTATGATGGTTCTTCCATATTGTGATGATGATTTTCCCAATGATGGGAAATCTAAGTGGTCAAAATTTGGGGTATGACACTAATACACTACATTGATCCATTTTCAATAATGGATTGGTCCAAGAAGTTTGATCAACAAGTTTCAAGTTCATCAGAACCACAATTAGGGTTTCGTGGGAAAAGTCAATTGTGCCTTTGACTTTTGACCCAGGCATGCTCCCAAACCTTGGGACATGATTTAATACACCCTATAACACCCATGGAACATATCCATCAAGTTTGATTTAGGTCAAGGACTTGATTTCATAGAGGATCGCACAGTTTGGAGTTCATCTGATAAAAAGTCAACTGTGCATAAAAGTCAAACTTTGACTTTTTGAGATTTTTCACAATTATGGTTCTTTGACCCTAAAATGATGTTAATGTGTGATTGGAATCATCATTCATCAAGAAAAATCAATAAAAGTGGGATAACTTGTAAAAGGGGTAACCATAAAAAACTTAGAAATTTTCTAAGTTATGGAACAAAGTGTCTAGGGTACCAACTTTGGAGGATCATATCTCCTAAACCACAAGGCCATTTTTCCCCATTCAAAGCTGGATTTGTAGCTCTCATGGCCCGCTACAAAAGCTTCAACTACCACTCATTCCAATTCCCCATGGATTTCAAGTTATGGAGTGGCCAAAATCACAAAAAGTGAAAATGTCACTTTTTTCCAACACTTAGTGAAATTTTCACTAAGTCAGAATCTGCCTTCCCTTTTTTCCAAATGTAGGGGCATTTTTCACTTGGATCCAAAAAGTATCAAGACAAACTATGATCACACATATGTTGTATCATATGAGAGCTTTCCAAAATGGCCAAGAACCCCATAAAATTCCACTTGAGCCATGAGATATGACCATGCCAATGTGCCTTGCTACAAACTGTCTTGGCAAGGCAGATTTGTGCATTTTGCTCGATTTGCCAAATTTGTGCAAATGGCAAACATGTCTATCCATCTGAAAACCTCAGTGAGGGACCAAGGAGGGACAAACACTGATCCCAAGCCTCCCAAGTCTTTGGAACCAAAAGTAGCATGCCAAACCTAGAAATGCCTAAAAGAGGGACAAGACTCCAATTTTGGTTTGAAGCATTTAATGGATGCACCAAGGTGGCATGGACTGAGCCCTTTCCAACTGAATTTAGTCAAGACATATCCAAGACCAAGGGAACCAGCAGCCTGTGCCCTAACCTCTAGTCAATGGCTAGAGGAGACTTGGATTCCCATTGATCAACATTGGCCAAACCAATACAGCAGTTTCCATTCACTATTGCTTGCAAAAAAAATTGACACACTATAAATAAAGCTCAATTGTGATCAGTTTGAGTACACCAAAGCCATCAAAAATATGCTTTCCTCAAAATCTCTTCCTGCACTCCAAAATTGCCTTCCAAAGCAAGTCACTATCGGGTTTTAACTTTGAGAGCTATTCCAACCAAACCAATCACACACATACCTCATAAACATCATATAGAAGTGATCCAAACACTTAAACAACAACTGTAACACTGATTTCTCATAATCACCATCCAACTGCTCATGCTTTTAGCAGACTTGCAGTTGTGGTACCATCTTCAGTTTCAACTTGTTTCAAACCACTCCAAGCATCCAGACACATCACTTGGCACCTAGGGAAGTTGTCTATATCCTTGGAACCAAGCTGTAACACCTCTAACACAAAACACGATCACCAACTTCAAGAGGTAAGCATGAGCGCTTCTAACTCTATGATCCATGCATTTTTTGCTGCACAATAATTTGGCCATATGTTCATAAGCATGCATAGAGTGTTTACCCTCAATCAATTACTTTGTTTGAATCGTATATGGAATTTCTGAGGCTTCATGCAAATTTTAGGGTTCTTGAGGTTTCTCTTTGATTTCTTATTCCATGCTTAAAATAAATGAAATTAAAGACCATAGACATGATCGTGAGGTGAAAACGAGTAGATTGATATGTAGATTGCATGATACCATCAAGTATTCAGTGAGATTGGATAGAAAAATTCAAATTTACAGAAACAGAGGGTGGCGCGTGTTCTTGCCATGTTCTTGGCGTCATTTTTGAATATTTGAATATTTGAATTTTGTGATTTTATTTAATTGATTCAAAAATTAATTTCTCTCTGAATTATAATGATTTTTAGTTGATTCTTTTTTTAATAATTCACAAAAATGTTAAAATATTTTATTTTACCAAAAATTTCCAAAAATATTATTTATTTCTTATATTTGATATTTTTGCAAAGAATTAATGTTTTATTGTATTTTAACATTTGAAATATTTGTTCCTTCTTGATTTTCCAAACTTAATTGATTTCCAATCATTTTGTGGATATAAACATGATTTGTCAAAAATTAATCCAATATCACAACTTGTTTTTCACACATGTTTGATAATTTTGATTATTTTAATTAAGTTTTTATTTAATTAAATACATTTTGAAATTAAGTTAGGGTTTTGATCTTAATCACCCTAAACAAATCTTTTTCAAACTCTTGGGCCTCTAATAGAGTGTAAGACCCAATCCATCTTTGAAACCAAAATAGTTTGGGCCTCAGTCATTGTATAAGTCCCAACACATTTTCAAAAAAATCTCGGCGCGATCGCCAGTTTAAAATAAAACCCTGGGCCTCTCCTTGAGTTGTAAGCCCCATTCTTTTTCTTTAAAACATCTTTGGGCCTCTAATAGAGTGTAAGGCCCAGTCCCTCTTAAAAAAACTTTTTGGGCCTCATTGTATTGTATAAGTCCCAATACCATCCAAAAGTTTGATGCGATCGTCACCTTTTTTAGATACAACCTTGGGCCTCTCCTTGAGCTGTAAGCCCCGCCACATGTATAAAAGCAAACTTTGGGCCTCTAATAGAGTGTAAGACCCAATCCCCTTTTAACCAAAATAATTTAAGTCTCAGACATTGTATAAGTCCCCCGACGTTAAAAGAAAAATCTCGGCGCGATCGCCAGTTCAAAAACAAACCCTGGGCCTACCCTCGTGTTATAAGCCCCATTTCTTTTCTTTAAACACTTTGTGGGCCTCCTAAGAGAGTGTAAGACCCATCCCTTTGTACAGAAAACCTTTTTGGGGCCTCGGTCTCTAGTATAAGTCCCACTGTACAAATTTAAAACAACAGTGCAATCACTGATAAAACTTCGGGCCTCTCCTTGAGCTGTAAGCCCCGACATTCTTTTCAAAGCACTTTCTCTTTTGAATTCAAATATACTGTTGTTTTCAATCTTTCTTTGTTTAAAAACTAACCCAACAGCATGGAAGCTCTACAACCGAGTAAGTGTTTACCCGCTTTCTTTATCCACTTTCATATATATATATATATATATATATATATATATATATATATATATATATATAATTGTATTGTGGGGCTGCTCACTGTAAGTCTTCTTTCACATTCTTTATATATCGTGTAATACTAGTATAGATATTTAGAGTTTTCCCTGGAAGCTACGTCTAGCACTAGGTAAAGCCCTGTTGATCACTCTTAAAAATAGACAAAACTAGATCCCCTATAGGAGCACCAGATACAGTCTTCTCTTCGGCTGTCACCCTTAGAAATCGTCAAAGAAACTCTAACTCCCCAGAGATGATCTTTTCTCCGTGAATGGCGTCTCTTGAGTTTCTTCCAAATTCTCGAACTTTCCCGGCTTGATCTATTCTCTGTGAATAGCCTGTCTTGAATTTCTCGGGGTTTGGGGACCCATAGGCTTCTTAAAAAGCATCCCCGCCTCCTCTTGGGTGTTGTACAAGGACTCGTCGGCTTCTTAGAAGTTTTCACAGCCTCCTCTTAGACTTTGTATAATGATTCTTCCTCAGCCAAGAGAGCCTCCTCTTGGGCTTCAACAAATTGTCCCTTTCGGCTTCTTAAAAGTTTCCAGCCTCCTCTTGGGCTTTGTACAAATTGTCCCGACGACCTCTTAACGGTATAGGAACTGAAATTAGTCATCTTAATAGAGCAGTCTCTCAAAGAGTCTAGACCTTCATCCCTTAAACATTTCAGCCTTCACTCAGGCATCATACAACATGCCTTCGCTATCTGAGAATATACTTCTCAAACGCCAGTAGACTTGAACAGTCTCAATACCCTTGGGATTTCCCATTTCCTTAAAGAACAGGAAATAACCATGATCCTCCGATCACAACCTTACTCATAATCCTTCTTTTCATAAGAACTGATTTTCTCTTTTATCCAACACACTGGACCTGTCACTCAACTGAAACAGTCAACAACATATTTAGTCTCCTCTTGGGCTTTGTACAAATGATTCTCCCCAGCGGAGCTAAACCTTTTAGCCTCCATCTCGGGCTTCATACGAGATACAAATCACTCTCTTGTTGAGTATAAAAGACTCTCTTGTTGAGTCACCGACCTTTTAGCCTCCGTCTTGGGCTTCGTAGAAGACACAAAAACACTCTCTTGTTGAGTATAAAAGACTCTCTTGTTGAGTCATCACCCTTTTAGCCTCCGTCTTGGGCTTCGTACAAGACACAAAAACACTCTCTTGTTGAGTATAAAAGACTTTCTCGTCGAGTCATCAATCCTTTAGCCTCCGTCTTGGGCTTCGTACAAGACACATAATCACTCTCTTGTTGAGGATAAAAGACCCTGGTTGAGTCAATCAACCTTTTAGCATCAAAATTTGTGCCTTGCTCACAACATACAAACATCAACAACTCCTCTTTAAAGATGGCAAATTCTCTCTGAGTCAAGACCTTTCAGCTTCACATCTTGGGCTTTGAACAAGATACAAATAGACCCTTCAGCTTCACATCTTGGGTTTTGAACAAGATACATATACGCCCTTTAGCTTAACGTCTTGGGCTTTGAACAAGACACCAAAACAACTTTTTCCTCCCGTAGAATAGGAGGAACTACGATCGCTCTGATTTCCCTATCCCGGGAATACGTAGGCATAAGATTCAAAAATCTTAGCGAGCATACTAATCAAAAATCTAAAATCCCATACCTTCACATACATCCATCCAAAAGCATCCTACCAATAGCCTAAACACTATTCCTTTTTAACAAAATAACCTAAGAGAGACTCACAATCTTAATAGCATCTGTAACCTAACAGACCGCTGTTTAAACTCAGTATGCAAGCAAGGTTAATTGGAGACATCTATTTCCCTTCCTGGGAGTGAATTCCAGTTAAGAGCCCCCGATCGACCATCAAACTCAGTGGAGACTCCCTTTGCAGATACATTTCCTATACGACTTCAGTTGTTGAAAGTAGTGTGGTCGACTGGGTTATCTGAGAAGCTGAGGTTTTTAGTAGACTTAAGCCATTTTGTAGTGCGGAAGCTATCGGAAATAGTTGTCACGCGATACTACCCTCATCTGAGGCCACTCTAGGATACATCAGCTCGCTGGCGATCCGCTTGCTGTTGTTATCCTAGAGGGGTCAATGATTTTGAGGACAGGTACAAAAAATCACCAGTATAAACCTTTGGGGGGGGGGGGGGTAGAGCCTTGACTTCATGACACCGACCCTTTGACCCCATGTTTTTTCTTTGTTTTTGTCTGCTGCATTCATGCATTCATTTAAAAAACATTTAAATAGAAAAAATATTCTCTTATGGTCTCTCTTTTTCAAATTAAACTAAGACAATGATTGCAAATGTCAGATAAAAAGATTGCGCTAATGAATTTCGGTAGGAGGAAAACTCATAAGTACACTTTCAAGGTTCCAAAGTTAGAGGATTTGAGAGGTTTGGCGAGGATGATAACCAACCACGAGGCTTTCAGAGCTAAGTACGGAGGACTGCTGTCCTTGTTAAGGGTTCACGTAATTGAAGGAATCATGTCCACACTAATCCAGTTCTACGATCCGGTTTATCACTGTTTCACATTCCCGGATTATCAGCTAGCACCAACGCTGAAGGAGTACTCTCACCTGACTGATCTGCATATTACTGGTCAAGCTCCATTTTCTGGACTGGATGAAATTCCAAAGGATCAAATCATTGCAAGGGCAATTCATTTGGACGAGTCAGAAGTCAGGACTCACATGACCACTAAGGGTGGCATCCAAGGTTTGCCAGCCCAGTTCTTGACAAAGAAAGCTCTATACTTTGCTAGTAAAGGGAACGTGGCCTCTTTCGAGAGCATCTTTGTTTTGCTCACCTACGGGTTATTTTTGTTTCCCAACATTGATAACTTCGTAGATATCAACGCCATTAAGATTTTTCTGATTGGAAACCCTGTACCGGCTCTGCTCGTAGACGCGTATCATTCGGTACATTTAAAGAATTTGTACAGCGGAGGAATGATCACATGTTGTGTACCCCTGCTGTACAAATGGTTCACTTCCCACTTGCCCAAGTCTGCTGCATTTTGGGATCAAAAGAATACTTTACGTTGGTCGCAGAGGATCATGTCTCTTACCAACTCTGACATCGATTGGTACAATCGAATCTATGACGGGATCCGAATCATCGACCGTTGTGGAAATTTCTGAAATGTACCCCTTATAGGAACTAAGGGAGGAATCAATTACATTCCAATTCTCGTTCGTCGTCAATTTGGATACCCGATGAGGCATATCCCGCGTAATGCTCATCTGGAAGGTCTTTTCTTCAAGGAAGGAGAAAGTGACAGGGCACTAAAGACAGAAATAGTGCATGCTTGGAAACACGTTCATAGGAAATGACGAGAGTCTCTGGGAAAACCAGATTGTGTCTCGGTGGAGCCTTATCTCCACTGGGTACAAACCAGAGCTCTTAAGATGAGTATGCCTTACCCTTGCCAGGAAGTTCTTCCATTAAGGGACTCAGCCCTTTATTTTATATCTGAGACGCAAAAACTTCAAGTTACTCTCAACAAAGTTCAGCAGGAGAAGAGGTCTTGGAGGAACAAGTACGGTATTCTCAATGTTGAATGCAAGAAACTACAGCAGCTATTAAAGGAAAAGGACGCTCTGATTGAGATTTTAGAGCAACATGCTGTAGAGAATCAGGATGACCAAAGGAATTTGCTCGTTCCTTTGACTTGGCAAAGGAATGACGACCCGACAATGGCTGAAGAGCCCCGGTCAAACAAAAGGAAAGTACCAGAATCAGCACCTGAGCTCCCCTTAGAGAGGACTCAGGATCCATAAGCTTAGATTTTCTTTTCCAGCACTTTGTAATCTACTGTATTTCCATTTCCGTAATCCTTTGAATTCAATAAAACGGGGTTTCCCCACTGTTTGATACTTGTAATCTAATTGTCGAAGTTTACTTTGAATAAACAAATAAAAACAATTAATATAATCATTGCATTCATCATTCTCACATAACGAATTCTTCATACCTACGAATCTCACGTTTGCGT
Source organism: Lathyrus tuberosus (assembly GCA_022829125.1). Taxonomy (NCBI): domain Eukaryota; kingdom Viridiplantae; phylum Streptophyta; class Magnoliopsida; order Fabales; family Fabaceae; genus Lathyrus; species Lathyrus tuberosus. The sequence continues at coordinate 6,161,243 of JALAZF010000217.1, forward strand.
CTCGATTCTAGAGTCAAACTGTCTCATTCGTACAATACTCGGGCCAATCGTCGGAAAAAGATGGATGATCTCGAGGAAGAGAACAGAGGGTTGAGATAAGAGATCGACACTCTGAAAGAGGATCTGAGAAAGGTTCATAATGACATGCCATCACTAGTAGAAGCTCAGATGCAGCAACAATGGAATGTGATCTCAGAGATCACATCAACGCACATAGTGGAGAAGTATGATCCTAGGTACAAAATGCCGAAAGATCGTCCCTGGGGCATGCCACTTAACTATATCCCGAAAGGATATATTTCGCCGATCACTGGAGATCCGGAAACTTCAGCAGGAGCCGCTGGGCCTGAAGGTTACAAACTTCGGGAAAGCGAAGATGCCAGGGGCATACCAACAACTCCTGAAGGTTACAAACTTCGGGAGGCACCAAGATTCGGTGTCATGGTAACGGTACCACCCCCTGTGGTGCACACTGTCCCGGAAGGACAAATTCCACCAATACCTTCTGGATGGAGGGAAAGTATGTTCGGCAGAATGGATGAGTTCGAGGAACAGTTCCTGGAAATGCAGAAAGAACTGCAGGCACTTCGCGATCAGGATTTATTTGGAAAGGACGCCGCGGACCTATGTTTGGTCCCCGATGTGAAGGTCCCGCACAAGTTCCTGGTGCCCGATTTTGAAAAGTACAAGGGTAACTGTTGCCCTCAAAGCCACTTGGTGATGTACGCTCAGTTAATGTCAGCTCAGACAAAAAACCAGGAGCTGCTTATTCACTACTTTCAGGATAGTTTAACCGGTGCCACACTTAAATGGTACATGGGTTTAAACCGCACTGAGATCAGCACATTCAGAGATCTTGGCGTTGCCTTCGTTCAACAATATAAATACAATTTGGACATGGCGCCAAACAGAGATCAACTCTGATCAATGTCACAAAAGACAAGGAGACTTTTAAAGAGTACGCTCAGAGATGGCGTGAAATTGTCGCTCTGATTTTTCCACCTCAGGAGGAAAAAGAGATGACAAAGATCTTCTTAAAGACCTTAAGCTCATTTTACTACGACAGAATGGTTACCAGTGCGACTAGTGACTTTACCTAAATGGTCGGTATTGGGGTGCATCTTGAGGAAGCCGTCCGAGAAGGATGTTTAGTTAAAGACGCTGGATCATCAAGTAGTACAAAACAATACGGTAGTGCTCTCCTTAAGAAAAAAGAGCAGGATATCAGGAATATCTCTCTCGGAAAGCAAAGGCGGTGATACCAACCAGTAGCAGCTATAACTCCTTCTATTAACTTTGTGCCTGTTCCTACATATCAACCTCAGGTTGCTAAGAGCCAACTGAGTCCACCAAGGACACAACAGCCTCTTCAGTAGGCTCGTCCTCCGTACAACAACAACTGTACAACTCGACCACCAGGATTCGATCCTATACATGTGTTGTACGTAGAACTGTTTCCTTTATTACTGGTCAAGGGGCATGTCCAAACCAGGGCTCCTCTTACGATACAGGAAAATCCGCCTTTTTGGTTCAAAGCGGATCAGACTTGCCCTTATCATAAAGGAGACCAAGGCATAACATAGAAAACTGTCTCAGTTTCAAATCTGATGTGCAAAAGCTTGTTAGGAGCGGGGTCTTATCTTTCAAGGATACAAATCTAAATGTTCTCACAAACCCGCTGCCTCAACACGAGAAAGCTGCAGTTAATTTGATAGAAGGAGAGTCTAGCGACAGCTATCCAATTCACGATGTGCTCTTATTGAGGGCCAATTTCGTCAAGATGCATTGTAGACAGGGCGGATACGGCCATGTGCCACCTCATAACTATCACCAGTGTGATATCTGCTCTAAAGACAATCAAGGATGTTCTGTACTGCAATCTGCTCTGCAGGAACTATTGGATCTCGGATGGATCCAACAACACAGAATTCGTTGGGTCAACATGGTTTATACAAATTCCAACATTGTTCAGAATCACGATATTCTAGAAATGAATGCCAACTTGGTGGCAATGCACTCGAGGCAAAGCTAGTATCATAATCTGCCACGGCACGATTATGATTCCTGTCTGATTTGCTCGGTAAACAAACAGGGATGCTCTTTTGTACAAGAGGCCCTCCAGCGTCAGATGGATCTTGAGTGGATCCAGGACTACCTTGATAGAAATCCCTATCAGATTAACATGGTTCAAATCTTCGATATTCGTTTGATGAATACCAGCTTGGTGGATTTACACGCCAGGCAAGTCCACCTCGGTTTTCTCACTTCACATGATTATCTGAGCTGTAAAGCATGTTATGAGAGTAACCAAGGGTGTGCTCTCGTTCAAAGAACTTTGCAACACTTGTTGAACCGCTGGTGGCTTCCAATCTATATGGATGAAGACACGTAGCAAATCAGTGTGGTTAAAGGTAACCCTACTCGGCATCAAATTCAGGATGTCCGATCAACAAAAACAGACCTAGTAAGGTTACACTGCATTCAGAGTGGACGTGGTCAGGTGCCACTGCATAACTACGAACGTTGTAGAGTCTGCTCGAAAAATAATCAAGGATGCTATCTCGTGCGAGCATCTCTTCAGGGTCAGTTGTACCACAAAGAGATTCAACAATATCCAAGTTCTGGGTCCATCAACTGGACGCCAGACTACTTCGCTAATCAGATCAAAGATGTTACTGTGATCTCCGATCATCAAAGGAATGAGGATGTTTGTGCCATCCTCCCCCTACTTGATGAATCAAAGGTTCTTAACCGGGAATTGATTGAAGTTACTTAAGATAGTCAGAGAAGTCAGAAGGCTCCTGTAGTTATCTATCTATCAGGACCATTACCGTATGAATTGACTAAGGCTATCCCTTACAAATACGGTGCAACAACAGTTGAGAATGGGAAGGAAATTCCATTACCCTCTGTCGTGAATATTGCAGACATCAGTCGAGTAACACGGAGCGGTAGAATCTTCAACCGAGGAGTTGGAGAACCCAACAGAGAAAAGGAACTTCAAATGGAAGCTCCCAATCCACCAGTCGGTCAATCTAGTGATCCCGGCCTTTCAAAGAACGATGATGAGATGCTGAAGCTCATCTAAAGGAGTGAATACAACATTGTTGATAAGATGTTACAAACTCCTTCAAAGATCTCGGTGCTATAACTTTTACTCAGTTCCGAAGCCCACAGGGAGGCTCTACAGAAAGTCTTAGAGAAGGCCTTTGTGGAACAGGATGTGTCAATACGACAGTTCGATAGCATCATCTCTAACATCACTTCCTGCAACAACTTGGGGTTTAATGATGAGGAATTTCCAGAAGAGGGCAAAAGCCACAACATGGCGCTCAATATTATAGTCAACTGCCAGGACGATGCCTTAGCCAGCGTACTGGTAGACACCAGATCGGCTCTCAACGTTATCCCGAAGTCCACTTTAATGTAACTATCATTCAAAGGACCTCCTATGAGAGGCAGTGAGGTCGTCGTCAAAGCATTTGACGGGTCCAGAAAAATGGTTATTGGCGAAGTCGACCTTCCCATAACCATCGGTCCTCACACTTTCCTAGTCACTTTCCAGGTCATGGACATCCGGGAAACATACAGTTGCTTATTAGGAAGACCTTGGATGCACCAGGCTGGGGCAGTAACTTCGACACTTCACCAGAAGATGAAGTTTGTCAAGAACGACCAACTCATCATGATCTGCGGAGAACATGCCCTGATCGTGAGTAACCTTTCATTATCCACTTGTGTAGAACCCGAGGAGGTTGTTGGGACTCAGTTCCAAGTGCTTTCGGTGGGCAATGAGGGTTAACTAGAGAAAGGAACATCGATTTCCTCGTACAAAGATGCTCTCGAGGTGATTCAAAGTAACAATGCAAAGGGATGGGGACAGCTTGTCATTCCTACTGATAATAAAACAAAGAAGGGTCTTGGTTTTTCTGCAACCTATACCAAGAAAGCTGCTAATGATGAAAGTTTTCATCCCATTCAGGATTTCTTCCACAGTGGAGGTTTCCTTCACCCAGTGTCTCAGGAAGTACATACCATCAACGAGGGAGACTCCTCCGACATGGATGAAGAATGGGAGTCCTATCTTAATAAGGACGATTATATGTCTCAGGAAGAGGTGCCTACGCCATTCTGCTATCCCGCACAGAGTCCGAGATTTATACACAGGTCAGACGTCGAAATGAGATACGGAGATTGCGATCTGGAAGGATGTCGTCCCCACCCTGTCATGGGATCAAAACTCAGGTCATTCAGAAAACGTCCAGCACGATGATGAATTTTCAAAGTTTGCATGACTAGAATTCATTAACTATGCTTTTCCTGAGGTCAACGTCATCGAGAAGGATGACTCCTCCAGTTCCAAAGAGGTGGGGGACACCTTGGGACAACCAAGTGGAAAATTCAACTTCAAGGTCAAATACACCGCTCCTGAAAGCTCCCGCATCAGGCTCGAAGACATCCAGCCAACTGGATAGGGAGATTTGCCTGAGAGCACAAATGCTATGTAAAATACAACAGAAGAATCCTCCTACGACAACTCTGCCTGGGAGACTGATTCCAATGATCCTGCTCCGCCAGAAATCAACGTTATTTCTGAAGACAAATCAAGGAAAGTACCAGACTTTGTGATTCACCGAGGAGTTCGCCACATATGGGTTGTTGTCGATGTGTTTAGCGGGCGTCCTGTCTTGGGACGAGCCTTAAGCGTGGGGAATGAGAAATGAGGGGCTTCCTCTCATCTTTCTAGTGTGCTTAGCGGGCGTCCTGTCTTGGGACGATTCGTTAAGTATTCGTCCCTGTGCCCTAGACTTTGGTGCAATGCAAGTTATGAACTAACTTAAAAAACACTTCTGTCTAAAAAACACAAAACAAATTCAAATCTTTTTATCCTTCGGGATTGTTTGGTTCCAGACCATTTTCAGAAAAGAGCACGTTACCTTCCGTCTAAGTCGCAAACAGGCATCGGCCCTAACTGCCGGACGTGAATCTAACGTCGCTCATAAAAAACACTCACCGACCTTGTTAGGTCGAACTACGACTGCTCTGATTTCCTCTCTCTAGTCTGATTGAGGATACGTAGGTACAAGACAGCGGTTGTCTTGGCGAGCAACATTCCCCCACAGTTCCCGTCTGAACTACGTTGACTCTGACTTTCCCATTGCACTGAGGGAGTACGTAGGCCTAGGGCATCGAATATGTCCTACCGAGTCCGTCTTAGTCACCCTCATCCCCGTTTTCTTTTGTTCAGCCATAGATAGTAGGACAGCTCACCCTCCGTTTAGACAACAAGCGTGGATCCCATCGAGTACGATGGATGCGTGGGGTGCTAACACCTTCCCCTCGCATAACCGACTCCCGAACCCGGACTATGGTTGCGATGACCATGTCTTTCCCCCCTTTCTCTTCAGGTTTATGCAGTGTTTCCTTTCCCTCTCTCGGGATAAATACGCATTGCTGGCGACTCTGTGTCTTCTGCGCCACTCTCGCGTTTGTACCATTGGATGCGAATCTTTTGGGAGCGACAATATGCGTGCAAACAAGCTGAAGCATCAACCACAATGCCATAACATCTTTATCTTGGCCAGCATGACATCAATGGAACTATGGAAGTTTGATGAAAGATTTCTTCATGTACAAGGCATGAAATGACGCACTTTTGGATGCAATGAAAAGAGGATACATGATAGAACATTGTTGATGTTGATTGCAAGTTAAAATGAACCTTTAAAATGGTTTAAAAATACCTCCAAAGACATTAGTGTCAAACTGATTTGGTGTCTTAGTTGGATGTCACACGTGCCTGGCCAATGACCCAAGGTAAATTCAGCTTGAAGACCTTCACTTTGAACTCCAATAACTCTTAATCCCTTGATCAGATGAAAAAGTGATAAACATGAAAGTTGTAGAATGCATGGAAATGAACAAGATTGGTGTTCAACATTTTTTCATTTAGATCCTTCTTCATTGAGAAAATTGGCTTGACATTTGGCACACCACATGTTTGATGAAATGCAGGGCATCTGGCTCGCCCATGACTTGGTTGCCTAGCCAATTTGCCTTGATTTTGCTCTACTTTGATTAATCATAACTCTCTCAATTTTGATCCAATGGCAAAGTTCTTGGAATGGATTTGAAGCTTGGAATGTGATCTTAAATTGGCTCAACTTTGGCCTGAAGTTTGAAGCTTTTACCATGGAGAAAGAATGCTTTGAAGATGAGTGCAAAATGGTCCAAACTTGCCATTTTTGGAAACCCTAAATTTCTAAAAATGGAAACTTTGTACATTTCTTGATTTTTGATGATTCCTCCATCATTTCTTGATCAAATCTTGTCCAATGAACATATGTGACTTGAATTTCATGAATTTGACCTTAAAAAGTCAGGAGTTGACTTTTTCCTTTGCACAGTTGACTTTTTCCCCACTTTCTTGATTCTCAAGCAATTGATCAATTGAACCTCTTCTGAAATGAACCAATGGGCAATCTTCCATCCTTAGATACTTGATGTCATGTAGAAAACATTGAGATTAAGTTTGAACCAAAATTTCATCAGGAGACTGCTTGAATCCAAAACCCTAATTTTGACTGCTTTTGATAGGAGATGATGAACTGCCCAATCTTCTTGATGAATTCCCATCTTCTAATGACCTGTGGGATCAAGATGAGATGATATATGATATAAGAGACGCTTGAATCTTGTTTGAAGGCCTTTGGCTCTTGCTCTCTTGCTTTGGATGATCAATACTCTGCAAATCAGCTGATCACATGCCCTATGATGAACCAATGCTGAATGATTTATTTTTCTATGCTTGAATACAATGCAATGCAATGAAAGCACATGCTAAATTATATGAAGAAAGAGTGGGCAAATTTTGGGGTATTACAGTTGCCCCTATTCAATCACTGTAGACCTGAATGGATAATAGCGGTTGCTTTCAGACTTTCAAGGTATAGAGGGATTGAATACCGAAAAATAACCAGAAAATTTGCACTCTGTGGAGAAGGAGGAAAGGGATATAAACTCAACCAAATGAACTCTGCTTGGATAAAACTCTGATGGGAAGATAAGCACTGGAGAGATGTCTTTTGAACGACGCCAGACGACTAATGGCTTGCCATACTGCAGATGGACTTGGAAAACGTCTTTTGAATGATGCCAGATGACTACTGGCTTGCCACGCTGCGGGTGGACTTTAACAATGTCTTTTGGAATGACGCCAAACGACTACAGGCTTGCCACACTGCAGGTGGACTTTAAGAATGTCTTTTGTATGATGCCAGACGACTACTGGCTTACCACACTGCGGGTGGACTTTAAGAATGTCTTTTAAATGACGCCAGACGACTACTGGCTTGCCACACTGCGGGTGGACTTTCACCAATCTTCCGTTGGTTTTGAAACTGTCTTTTAAATGGAGTCAGACGACTACTGACTTGCCACACTGCGGGTGGACTTTAGCCAATCTGCGGTTGGACTTTTGCTTTGCTTTGCCACCCTAAGATGGACTTTTGCTAATCTGCAGTTGGACTTTACTGATTTGCCACCCTAAGATGGACTTTTGCCAATCTGTGGTTAGTCTTTGCTGCTTTGCCACCCTAAGATGGACTTTTGTCAATCTGCGGTTGGACTTTGCTAATTTGCCACCCTAAGATGGACTTTTGCCAATCTGCGGTTGGACTTTGCTGATTTGCCACCCTAAGATGGACTCTTACCAATCTGCGGTTGGACTTTGATGCTTTGCCACCCTAAGATGGACTTTTGCCAATCTGCGGTTGGACTTTGCTGCTTTGCCACCCTAAGATGGACTTTTGCCAATCTGCGGTTGGACTTTGCTTTGTCTTTCGAATAAAACCGGACAAATGCCGACGGGCCACGTTGCGGGTGGACTTTTGAAAGATGCCTTTGGGATGAAGTCAGTTGACTACTGCTTGGCCACACTGCTGGTGGACTTTTGCAAAAATTCAACACTGGATTACGCTCTGCATACATATCAGACATCCTTGCTGACTCTGCTGAGGACCAATGATCAACGATTTGACCTCAGAAGCTCCTGAAAGGATAATATCTCTGCAGGAGAATAAATAAACAATCTGTCTGCTTAGAATTGCCACGCTTGCCAAAAATAAATTGGACTTTGAGATATAGGGGAGTGATGACTCTGCCAGGAATTATTTCATCTGTCTGGGGATGGATTTTGATCATAGCAGCTCCGCTGAAGGAATGACAACTTTTCGACTTGGCTGGGGAAAGAATGTACTAACACTCTGCTGAGGAAGAGATTATGTTGATCTGCTAAACCTCTGCAGGGAGAAAAAACAACTCAGCTGGGGAGCATTACTGACAAGATTCAGTGCTGAACTCTGTGGGGATACAACTACCAGAGATACGATCCTGCTTGGGATCGGAACTACTCCATCGGGGATACGCAGATCCTGGTTAGAATACGACCTGTTGCGACTCGATGGGAAAGAGTCCCTAGAGATCTTCTGGGAAAACACAAAGAAAATCCACTGTGATCTGTTGAGGAATAAAGCTGTCGAGCTTAAAATAAGAGCCATAATGTCCCACGATATGCGAACCTTCCGCTTAATGACTCCACTGGGGATAATGAGTTGACAATAAACTCTGCTGGAGAGAATCGCTTCAAAGCGTCTCGTGCTGGGGATGCCCCTTGAGGATTTTACAGAAGACCAAGCATCTTTAAACTCTTAAGCAAATGCCGAGACTTGAGCTAGTCGAACTAACTGGGAAGTCACTCTACTGGAGATAATAGATCTGGAACACATCTTTTCGGAAGGATTTCCATATGCCCCATGCTTGGGAAGGATCACAAACTCGCTTTTGCCCCAGATTACAAGGTTGGTTTGAAGAAGTCGTCCCAAGAGGATTTTACAGAAGATTTGGCATCTTCAAACTCCTGGACACTCACTGAGTCTCGAACATTAACTGCGAGGTCTGCGAAGTAACTCTACTGGGGAATTTACAACCGTTATCGACACAGAAAAGCTTGTAACTGTTGGACGTTCTGAATGGGAGAATCTACTTAATAAGATCCAACGATCCCTTATTAGCTTTGCCCCGTTGATCTCGTCTTGCTGTAATCGGCCGCCAATCAAATGGTGGACTAAATCAGTAAAAGTTGTGACAAAAAGGTGATATGAAAATCCTTTCCTGAATATGGTTGCCCCGGTATTCTGACTTAGGGGTAAGTGATTACTTGTCTGGAAGAAATGACCCATGTTCTTGAAAAGGCTTGTACCTATTACCTGCAACAAAAGAATACGCACACATGCCCTAGGATATTGCGTGGTTTGAATCCACCCTCCAGGATTACTCAACATTCAAAGTGATTTTAAATGTTTTTCTGCGCATGTTTATTGTAAAGCCACAGTGTTTTCAAATGCAATGTTTCATCAAAAATTCGGACGTTTTGCAAACAAAGCAGTAAAAACAAAATAAGAAGCTTTTGACTGAAATTCAATTTATTGAAAAATGCCTGAAATCAACAAATACAATCGGAAGCAAACCCTGGAAAAAGGAGATTGCTGTAAATTGAGAAAAGAAACTATCCTAATGGCAATGTGAAAACGGCATTCTACTGAGTTTCGATTCTGCTATAGCTAGTATGTCTTCAAAACTCCCCGACCTTGCCTTCTGAGGAGTGATTGGACCGACTCCTATCCTTCGGAATTGTCAGTTGCTGAAACGATGATGGAGTACAAATAACTCAGACCGCAATCGTTCGCTTAAATCCCTCTTTTGCATGGACCGCCCTTTCGGGTTTTCAATCCACCGGGATACCCCTTTTTGCCTAAGTTGCCCTTTTGGGTTTTCAACTTACCGGGTGTACAATTTTTTTCATTTATATCCCTAATTTTTTACCGATCCTTTTTATTCTATTTTTATGGTTCGCCGGGATGCCCTTTTTTTCCTGGACTCTCTCTTTTTTTTTTGTCCAGCGGGTCTATTTATCCGAAGTATTTTTTGACTGCGTCTGAGTTAACAGGGGATGGAAAGTCTTCGCCATCCATGGTTGTAAGCAATAAGGCTCCGCTCGAGAAGACCTTTTTAACCACGAATGGATCTTCATAGTTGGGAGTCCATTTGTCCCTGTGATCTGTACTAGGAGGAAGGATCCTTTTGAGTACTACATCTCCGACCTTGTAAACCTGAGGACGCACCTTCTGATCAAATGCCCGCTTCATCCTTCGTTGGTATAACTGCCCATGACACACAGCTGCCAGTCATTTCTCTTCAATAAGGCTCAACTGATTAAATATGGCGCGAACCCATTCAGCTTCGTCTAATCTGACATCCATCATGACTCTGAGGGATGGAATCTCAACTTCAACCGGTAGGACTGCCTCCATACCGTACACAAGTGAGAATGGTGTTGCCCAATAGTCGTGCGTACTGACGTTCAGTACCCATGCAAGGCGAACGGTAGCATCTCATGCCAATCTTTATATGTGACAACCATTTTCTGCACAATCTTCTTAATATTCTTATTGGCCGCCTCAACAACGCCATTCATCTTCGGGCGATACGGAGAAGAATTGTGATGTTTAATTTTGAAGTCCCGGCACAGCTCAACCATCATTTTGTTGTTCAAATTAGAACCATTATCAGTAATAATTCTCTCGGGCACTCCATATCGACAAATGATATCCCGTCTTAGGAAACGAGCTACCACCTGCTTAGTGACGTTGGCATAAGATGCTGCTTCAACCCACTTTGTGAAATAATCAATGGTGACCAAGATGAAACGATGGTTGTTCGAAGCAGTAGGCTCAATTTTTCCGATCATATCAATGCCCCACATTGCAAAGGGCCAAGGAGAGGACATGACACTCAACGGATTTGGAGGCACATGCACTTTGTCTGCATAAATCTGGCACTTGTGACATTTGCGGGCGTACTTGCAACAATCTGTCTCCATCGTCAACCAATAATACCCTGACCTCAATAGTTTATTTGCCATTGCATGTCCTCCGGCATGGGTACCGAAAGACCCTTCAGGCACTTCTTGCATTAACAGGTCTGCTTCATGTCTATCCACGCATCTGAGCAGAACCATGTCAAAATTCCGTTTGTACAACACGTCATCTTGGTTCAGGAAGAAGCTACCAGACAATCTCCTCAAAGTCTTCTTATCTTTGGTAGATGCCCCAGGCGGGTACTCCTGACTTTTCAAAAACACTTGATGTTATGAAACCACGGCTTGTCATCAGACGTTGCATCAACAACAAACACAAATGCAGGTCTGCTATGACGAGGCACGTCAATCTTGGGTACATGGTTCCACCTTTGCACTTTGATCATAGAAGACAATGTGGCCAAGGCATCAGCAAACTTATTCTCATCTCGAGGAATATGATACAGCTTTACTGTTGTGAAAAACATCAACAGTCTTCTCGTATAATCTCTATACGGAATCAGATGTGTTTGGTGCGTGTACCAATTCCCATTCACTTGATTGATTACCAAAGCTGAATCACCGAAGATATCGAGGGTCTTAATTCGTAAATTGATCGCCTCATCAATCCCCATTATAGAAGCTTCATATTCTGCTTCATTGTTGGTGCATCCGAAAGTTACTTGGGCAGTGAAGGGCATATGAACACCCTCCGGCGTGATAAGAACTGCTCCAACTCCGCATCCATTCATGTTGACGGCCCCATCAAACATCAAACTCCATTTAGATTTAGGGTTTGGCCCCTCCTCCGGGAGTGGATCCTCGCAGTCTTTAACTTTGAGAAACATGATGTCCTCATCAGGGAAATCAAATTTCATGGGTTGGTAATCATCAATCGGCTGTTGCGCAAGATAGTCTGACAAGATACTTCCTTTGATGGCTTTCTGAGAAGTATACTGGATATCATATTCTATCAAAACCATTTTCCACCGTGCAACTCTGACTGTCAGTGCTAGTTTCTCAAAAATGTACTTGACCGGATCCATTTTGGAAATCAACATAGTTGTGTGCGTGAGCATGTACTGCCTCAATCGCTTAGCAGCCCATGCCAGTTCACAGCATGTCTTCTCAAGCATTGAGTATCGGGACTCGCAGTTAGTGAATTTTTTGCTCAGGTAGTAGATAGCATGCTCTTTCCTACCTATCTCGTCGTGTTGACCAAGAACACAACCCATGGATTCTTCGAGTACTGTCAAGTACATTATCAAAGGTCTCCCTGGAACCGGAGGCATTAGAATTGGAGGTTCCTGCAAATATCTTTTTATTTTATCGAATGCCACTTGGCAATCGTCATTCCACCTGACTGTTTGATCTTTTCTTAGCAATTTGAATATTGATTCGCACGTGGCTGTTAGGTGAGATATGAACCTTGCAATGTAGTTCAATCTACCCAGGAAACCATGAACCTCTTTTTCTGTTTTCGGTTCAGGCACGTCTTGTATTGCTTTCACTTTGGAAGGATCGACCTCAATCCCTTTTTCACTTACGATGAAACCCAGCAGCTTTCCAGATCGCACCCCGAAAGTGCACTTGTTCGGATTCAACCTCAAACGGAACTTTCTCAACCTTTCAAACAACTTTTTCAAGTTAATCAGGTGTTTGTTCTTCTGTTCGTGACTTGGCAATCATATCATCCACATAGCATTCAATCTCTTTGTGAATCAAATCGTGAAATAGCGTTACCAATGCCCGCTGATACGTTGCCCCTGCGTTTTTCAACCCAAAAGGCATCACTTTATAACAGAAGGTACCCCATGGGGTAATGAACGTGGTCTTCTCCATATCCTCAGGTGCCATCTTGATCTTATTGTACCCGGAGAAACCGTCCATGAATGAGAACACTGAAAACTGAGTTATATTATCAACCAACACGTCGATATGAGGTAAAGGAAAGTCATCCTTTGGACTTGCTCTGTTTAGATCCCGGTAATCAACACACATTCTGACCTTACCATCTTTCTTCGGCACAGGAACAATATTTGAAAACCCATGGTGGGTAATTGGTGACGGCCAGAAATCCCGCATCTAACTGTTTTTGTACCTCCTCTTTAATTTTGAGAGCCATTTTTGGTTTAGTTCTCCGAAGCTTCTGTCTGACAGGAGGACAACCCTCTTTCAACGGCAACCTGTGCACAACAACGTATATATCTAACCCCGACATATCTTGATATGACCAAGCAAAGATGTCGACATATTCCCGCAGCATACTAATCAGCTCTTTCTTTACCTCAGCCTGCAGACTGGCTCCAATCTTAATTTCTTTCCTTGCGTCCTCGGAACCAATGTTGATAACCTCAATTGTCTCTTGGTGAGGTTGAATGACCCTCTCCTCCTACTTCAACAATCTAGCCAATTCTTTAGGAAGTTCACAGTCTTCTTCATCCCCTTCTTCGGCTTGATAAATCGGTTTATCAAAGTCATACATCGCCATAGCAGAACCGTTATAAGTAGAATCCAGAGGATCAAGTCTGCACGAGGGGGTTCATGCTTTATTTTAGAATTAATTTTTGAAAAACAAAAAGAAAACAAGACATTGCCATTTTTAATGTTTTTTGTGCAAAAATAAAAGATGAAAGACAGGGAACGAAATTTGAATGCAAAACGTCCTTTATTAATGATTAAAAATTGGAAATGAAAATGTGTGGCCCTACAAATGAATTTGTACGCCTTGGGCAGAGCGCAAGATTTTAACATGTATTATGGTTAGAGAAAAACAAAGAAAATTACTCAGTTTGAAAAGTAACTGGCATGATTTCCTCAGCGGACCAGTTTTGCAATTGTTGTCCCGAGACACGTGGGCGTACCCAATTATCCAAGTCACAATCACTGTTGATGCCATCCTCTGCAGTCGCACAAGATTGATCTGGGTAAATGATTCCACCACTGCTGAAAGTGATGGGTCCGTTGTACTTTGTAGCCGAATCCAGAGATGGTTGGTAGCCAATACCAAACTTGTCCTCTTTTACTGATGTCTCGATCAGCTTGCCCCAACCCTGGGCATTACCTGCTCTAACAACCTCGACGGCCTGCTTATAAGACGAAATTGACGTGCCGGCTCCAGCTGATGTAAGAGAAGATTCAGGCATTTTATCAATATTCACTGCCTCGAACGACTGGTAAAGCATTTCATGGATTTCCCCATCCATCTCACCATATTTGAATGTGGACAAGTGACTGATAAAAATGTCCTCTTCACCACACACAGTTACTACTTGTCCTTCAAACACGTATTTCAGCTTCTGATGTAATGTGGATGTAACAGCCCCAGCCGCATGAATCCATGGGCGACCTAATAAACAGCTATAAGCAGGCTGTATATCCATCACGTGGAATGTAGACTTGAACACTTGAGGTCCAATTTTCATAGGTAATTCCACTTCACCGAATACAGATCATTTCGACCCATCAAACGCTCTGACAACCAGATCACTCGGCCTCAAAATCAATCCATCAACCTCCAACTTCATTAGCGCCTTCTTAGGCAAGACATTAAGCAAAGAACCAGTGTCTACGAGCACGTGGGACAACACCGTGCCCTTACACTCCATTGTAATATGCAGAGCTTTGTTGTGGTTTCTACCTTCAGAAATTAAATCTCGGCTCGTGAAACCCAACCCATGGCTGACATTCACATTAGAAATCACACTCTCGAGCTGATTGACAGTAATTTCCTGTGGAACATAAGCCTTTTTTAATACCTTAAGCAAAGCCTCTCGGTGTGCATCAGAGCACATCAATAATGACAAATTGAGATCTTTGAGGGTGTCTGGTTCAATTGATCAATGATTTTGTAATCACTTTTCTTTTTTATTCTCATAAACTCCTCTACCTCACTGTCGAAGGTAACTTTGGGATCTGTTTCAGGCACGAGCACACTCTCAGCCACTTGTTTTCCTTTAGCTCTCGCTGCAGCCTCGACTTCTTTATCACTTCGAAGAGTTTGTGGAGCAAACAACCTTCCACTCCTGGTAAAGCCTCCTAAACCACCCACATTATCAACATTTGAACTAGCCGATGTTCCGACTTCCTGCTTTTTCCCCTTATAGTACACATCCGCCCCATAGTACCATGGGACTGCTTTCTCAGAGGTAAACTCAATCGGCCCTGGCACCGTGATTGTAACAGGACTGGGTCTTTCCGGCATAACAATCGCTACAGGAGCTGCCCTTGCAGGTACCTGAATTTCAGCAGGAATATAATAAATTGTCACAGCTGACACCTCATCATTATCTTTCACAATACGGTCAAACTGTAGACGGCCTTCACTAATCAGATTCTGCAAACCAATCCTCAATCTGTCACGGCCATTATCTTGACCCATACATTCCAAACAATCTCAATCACAACCTGGGAACACCTGTCCCTTCAACAGACGATCTTTCACTACCAGTAATGAAGTCTTCACCCGATTGATATCTGTCACCAAGTTCAACCTTTTTCCATCCTCAATGGCGTGCACACTTGCCCTACCATGGTCCGACATAGGGTTCTGGATAACATTAAGAGGTGGAGAAAAGTTGATTGCTTTAACATCTATCAGATCCTGCACCTTATTTTGAAATGCCCGGCACTTTTCGGTGGTGTGCCCCAGAGCACCTGAATGGAAATTGCAGTGGGCATTAGCATCATAATTGGGTGGCAAGTTACCAGCAACAGGAGGTCTCATGGTACGAAGTTCGACCAATTTCAATTGGAGTAACTGGGGTAACAATGCTGAGTAAGTCATAGGAAGAGGGTCAATTTTGCGGTCCCTCTGCCTAGACCTTTGTTGGAACGGTGGTCGCTGCTGTTGAACCTGCTATTGTGGCTGCTGTTGCTGAACCGGTGGTGTTGGAATTGCCACTACATCCACTTGGTGAATAAGCCTGAGAACGTCCTTTTCCCCATCCTCTGTACACAGTGTTTGTCTCGCCTTCTCTCCTTCTCTGCCCATTAGCAAAAGGTTTCTTTGTTCCTGAAGAACCAGCACCACTTACATCCTGAATCTTCCCCTGTTTTAACAAATTCTCAGTCCTTTCACCAGTAATTACGATATCAGAAAATCCTGTCGACGGACAAGCAGCCAATCTGTCAAGAAATGTCCCTTGCAGGGTACCCATGAACATATCCGCCATTTCTCTCTCAAGCAAAGGGGGTTGAACCTGGGTGGCCTTTTCTCTTCATCTTTACGCGTACTCCTTAAAGCTTTCCTTAGCGCCCTGTGACAACCCTTGCAGCTGGGTGCGGTTGGGAGCCATATCGACATTATACTGATATTGTTTCATAAATGCTTCTGCCAAATCTTTCCAGCTTCTTACAGCAACCCTGTTCAACTTCATGTACCAAGTCAACGAAGCTCCAGCTAAACTGTCTTGAAAATAGTGCATCCACAACTTCTCGCCATCAGTGTGGGCTGAGATTCTTCCAAAGTAAGCCTGAATATGTGTCTAGGGACACGTATTGCCATTATATTTGTCAAAAGTGGGTGGCTTGAACTTTGGAGGAATTCTAACCCCCGGTACCAGTCCCAGATTAGTAACATCAATGCCTAGAGAGTTCTTGCACTCCATAGCCCTGATTTTCTCTGCCAGCTCATCATACCTTCTGTCATTGGGATTACCCATATCAACATCCAACAAGGTGAATTGATCTTCCTGAACATCTTCCAGAGGAGGATTAACATTTCTGGCAGCCCCAGTAACCAGATTACCATTAGGAGTTGGAGTACCAATAGGAGGAGGAGTGTCCTTTGGCTGTGAATTATCAACGTGATTACCTTCCGGCGTGACCTCTAGACGCTCGACCATAAGTCTTAACCTCTCTTGGTTCTGTGCCATACTAGTCATGAGATTCATGAACTGGTCCATGCGGGGCTTAATCTCAGCCAAATCATTCTAAATTTGATCAACCATTCTGTTTCGATTGCCTCGTGTGGAGTAGCGATGTACGTGACCGGTAGCAATACTTCCTGAAATAGAATAGCTATGAGAACCAGATAGGGTACCTGAAAAGAAAACAAAATGCAAAAAATGAAATGCATGCAATGCAATGTTATGTTTTTTTATTCCCAGGCCTTTTCGTGCCCCGATTCCGGTATTTCAGAAGTCAGCAGCATTCAGATAACACACGAGATACAGTAGTTGATAAAAACATTCATTCAGACAAGTGCACAGATATGTGTAGAATCCTGTGAAGCGGTGTCGTGAACAAGTGTCAGTGAACAGTGATGTAATATCAGGAAAGCCACTGGAGAAAAAACTGAGCATATAGTAACTGGAAAAAAAACCCAAAGGGACTGAGTCTCAACAAGTATTTGAAAACATACAACCCAAATTCAGAAATTAAAGCAGCGATTCCTACAACAATTTGTAGGTAATCGGATAGCATCAACATAATGAAAGCTAAAACGGACGAAACACCACATCCTGCAACCCTAGACTGAGCCTCTTGACCTCCTCAAATTACACAACATTCTCGGGATCTTCTGGCGCCTCAATCAGGCCTCTGATCAAGCGTTCTCTTAAACTGAAGGATTGGTACAAAGTGTTGATATTCTGACACAATTCTTCCCCATTAGTACTACCATAGCCTGGCTCTGTCCTGGACTTCTTCACTTCCGCCCGGATCTTGAGATCATTTATTTCCGCCTGAGATTCCTGTAATAGCTTCTGACTTTCTTTCAAATTATCCTGGTAACTCCGTCGTTGAGCATGCGCAGCTTTCAATTCTTTATCTAAAGTCCTGGCCTTAGCTTCCAATTCTTCAACCCTAGCTTTAAACTCTTCCTCTACCTTGTCCTGGCGCTTCTGGTCGTCGGCCCATTTTTGTTGCCACAAGGTAATAGCCTCATTAGCTTCCTTCAAAGACTTCTTGAGATTCTGGCATTCTCTGGCATTATTCTTATCAATTAAGCCCCGTCTTTGGAAATAAATCAGCCTCCCTTTTCCTTAACATTATCCTTAACACAGATACTCTCAAATGAATAGCCTCTGTAATGACATTGTCAGGAATAACACTCTTTGAACTGTAGTGAGGAGAAGTATCCTTGACAGAAATCTTCAGAATATCAGAGAACTCTTCCAAAGTAAGTACCAGCAGATAATCATTGAATGTGAAGCAACGGAGCTAAGGATCATAAAACTGCAAGAGAGTGTGCAGGGTATCATGCTGATCTGGCGTAAGAAGGCTCACATAACCCAAGATATCCCCAAACCTCTTTCTGAAATTATCCAGTTGGTAACTGTTCATTAAATCTGCCAATTCTTTGATTTGTCCCACTTTTGGCTTCGGAAACCACTAATGCACATTATTCTTTCTTGGAGGACCTTCCATCTGAAATAGAGAAAATACCCACCGGAATCGGAAACAATATTGAGACCTGGGAAAGAAAAAAACATAAAATGTTAATGATGTATGTAATGAGATGCAGCTAGGCATGTGATCAGAGCCAGAATCTGCATTGTCAGTGCAATAACCGTGAGAGAGCCAAGTGTCTGTGTAGCATCATATCAAGAATATCAGACCCAAGCACCAGTAAAAAACGAGATCCAGAATACCAGAACAAAATACCTAAATCACTGATCATATGAGAACCACACCAAAGGGTAGGTAGAAGGTCAAGGTTACCTACAAACCTGTAAATATCCCCCCAATCTCACAGGTGTGTTCTAAAAGGTAGGATACAATGCTATCGCCAAACAAAAAGATCGTAGCACATTCAGCCCGTAGGATACAATGCTATCGCCAAACAAAGAGATCGTCATCTGATTCACCATAAAATAAAGACCATCCTATGCAAGTTCCAGAGTGGGCCCTCGGGTGCGAATGGGTTTGCCAAAGAATGTGGTCTGCACTGTCACCACTAAAGAGGGATGTTTCCACTAAGGTCCTCAATGATCGGTCACCAGATGCACATAACCCTCAAAGTTATACCCTGAATAAGGAAGACCCTCAAATCAAGATAATCCTAAGAAAGACGCACTCTGGCTGTGGAACTCACAACTACTCTCGTGGCTAAATACCATGAGAGCCCTGTGACTGTCCACTCTAAGTCCTAAAGTACACTCGAGCCTGGGTAATGGGCTCATCTCATAGTAACAATCCCATCCCGCCAAAGGAAACCAGACAGTCCAGAATATATAATGCCTGATATAAATAAAATGCAATAAAGGCGGTAAAATAAAGCGATAAAGCTGTAAGTAAAAGCAATAAAGCGATACTAAAGCAAAACAAAGCAAACGCCCAAAAAGTAAAAACAAGCAAGCGCTAGGAGATACTCGCATCGAGGAGGGACCAGCAAGAGGTCAACTTTCCCCAGCAGAGTCGCCAGGTGTCACTCCCGAGATTTTCATCCAGGTACAAATGCGAAGGTGGCGCGAAAGAAGGAAAGAGAGTCGCCAGCCAGGAATTTTTATCCCAAAGAAAGGGAAAGGTAATGCTGCACAAACCCTGGAGAAAGGAAAGAACAAGGTCTCGCTAACCAAAGAGAAAGGGTAAGGGAGTCGGTTACGTGAAGGGAAGATTATCGCACCCCTTCACGTCCGTCGTACTCGACGAGATCCACGCTTGAAGTACTGCTCAAAGGGTGATAGAAAAGAAGCTGGAAAAGGAATGGAAAGTGAACGAGAAACAAATGTAGGGAAAATAAAAGAAGTGCTCGAATGGGCCCTACCCCACTGCCTACGTATCTCATCGGGAATATGAGAATCAAAGCGACGTAGTTCCCCTGACTAAGGGAAAACTGTTTGTGTTTTTTAGGGAACGGCTAATGTTCTAGCTCATGTGTTGTAGGCTCGGTGAATCGAGTGCATTACCGTATTGCAAGAGAACGAGGAGAAGCACGTTCGTACGTTGAGAGTGAGTGAGATGAGAAGAGAATTCCCGAAGGAAAGACGTTATTGTTTGTTTGAAGTGTTTTAGAAGTTTTTTATTTGAAGTGTTTTGCATAGGTATGTGTACCTAAGTATTTTTCAATGGAATGTGTATCTCATACATCATTCCAAAATGAAATGATGATGATGTACACTAAGTATGAGGAAGATCCTCAAACTTTCTTCCAAGGTTAAAGGCTTAAGCACACTAGCCTATTCCCTTTATTAAATGTTTTTGTTGTTTTTAAATGAAGAAGTGTTTTTGAGTTTGTTTGTGAAATCACTTCATGTTAAAGACTTGTACATCATGCTAGAGAACCTACAACACATACCAAGATGGAATGTATGCAAGCCCCCCATGGAATAAGGCTCATGGCACATGAAGATGTTTCAACCTTTATTAGGTGTTTTGAATTTGTTTTGAGATGAGAGAAGAGAGACTCAAAAGAAGCAAAGGTAAAGACTAAATGGGACTAAGACTCAAACCCTAATGTTATCATGCTTGGAGATCCTAAGGGTTAAGTGTGGTATGACAACTCTAATTCTAAAAGAAGAGAGAAGAAGAACAAGTTCTAACTTACTTCAAAGATTGAAGTTAAGTTGAGAACTCAAACAGGATGAAAGAAGTGAAGTATCAAAGAAGCATAAGATGCTTATCACAATCACACATTGAAAGGTTAAAAGAGATAGGAGAAGAGTTTGTATGTGGGTACACACCCACACACTTGACTTACTATAAGCCCCTGAAAATGTTAGCAAAACCACTTACAAGTAAAGAAATAAGGAAAGAATAACAAGTAAAGATCAAACAAGTTAAGAACTAAATAAGAAAGGTTATAAGGGTTGAGAAGTACCCAAGGTCAGTATGTACACCATAAGGAATCATACCAATGGATACATGTCTTATGAAATCAAATAAAAGCTAACTATGTGTCAAACAATTGCATAAATGTAAATAATGTGCTACTAATGTAACATAAGAAATGTAAACATGTACAAATTCAAGAACATAGCTCAAAGTCAGAATTAAGAGTCATTAAAGGATGCATATGAAGGTCATGGAAGTATCATACAAGACATGAGTGCAATGATTCAAGAAGAAAAGACAAGATGAAAAGAAGTTCAAACAATGTTCAAGTTCAAAAGATTTGACATACTTGTAATGCAAGTTATGAATGAGGAATGAAACATGAACATGAATAAGAATGGATGCAAGTCAGTGATGTATGATATGCTTGATCATATTAGAATGCAATAATGATGTCACAAAGATGCACATGAAACATGTTAAGGCATATAAAAGAAGATGCACACAAATAGGTCAAACTTAGTTCATATAAGCAACAAACATTCATGAACCAAAACCAAAAGGCAAGTGTCCTATAATCTAACATGAATGACCTGTAATGTTTATGAAATGACCTATAAAATGATCACATAAGTCCTAATACAATGGCACAAGTGCCTCTTAATCAAACAAAGATTTAGAAGTTCAAGAGAAGCATACAATTATGACCTATAACAATCAAACAAAGTAAAAATAGAAAGAATCTTAGGAAAATTATGAAATTAAATCACGAAGTACCTAAGTAAGAATATAAAGACATGTCAAAATCTCATGGCAAAATTCAAAAATAAACTAGGTTAAATGGAGGCTCGAAGTCACATTGACACAAAGAAAGGGAATGCAAAAGAATGATCATCAAAATATATGATAAAATGACTTTAAAAATATGAGGAAAATATTTTTAGATACTTTAAGATGCTTTTTGAACATGGCAAAAAGATTGGTTGCAAAATCTCTTTGGAACTATGCAAAAGAAATCAAAAAGCAAACATGTATAATGAAGAAGAAGACTTAAAAAGAAGTTAAATGGAAATTAAGAAAATATGAACCAAATCAACGAAAATCAGAATTAAAAATCATGGAAAATTAGTTAAATGTCTAAACATGGTTCATGAATTTTTGTAGAATTTTTAGATGCATTTTGGTATTTTTAATGAAAGGAAATCAAACATGTATTAAAAATAAAAATAAAATGCAAAAGAAATAATGCAGGGGGTGTATGCAAAGTAATTATCATATGAAAATGCGCATTGGGCTCACAAATAGGGTGTGTGAAAAGCAATTATAGTCCAGTCCATTAAGATACGTATTCTATGGTTCTTACAGTGGATGCAGTCAAATTGTTGACTCAATCATGTGCGTTGGATCAAGTTAAAGTCAGATCAGCAAGAAAGTAAGCAAAATGAACGGATGAGATGAAATGCACATCACAAATATCATAGACACGCACACATGTATCCAGTCAAAGTCAAATAAAAAGGCACACGTGAGACACATGATCATTTATGTGTTGGCACTTTAGGAAGCGTTGGTTGAAATAAATCAAACGGCTATGTCTTAATCTGGTGATTAAACCCTAACTGAACCTCACCGGCCAGAGAAGGACCTCCGGTCATCTTCTCCGACGAAGCACCACCACCTACAACCTTCAAACTCTCCAGAAATTTATGAAATGCATATCAAAATGTTCAGGAAGTCATGGAGATCACAAATCCAGCAAAAGAATTCACATACCATGCATACACACAGAGAATCGAGCACAAACATTTTGCCCTAGAATTTGAATCTAAGCACTTAAGGTGCCTATCACTAGCCAGATCAATCACATTGCTTCTATTAAGCTATATTCAGCATGAAACAAACTTAAAATCAATGAATTAGTGCAAGAAAAAGTTAAGAAATAACGAACCTGAAACTGTAGAGAACTTGAATCAACAAGAAAACCAGAGGTGAGAACTTGTTCTTGAGCTTCCAAGGAGCAAAATAAATGCTATAGATCTTTGAATCTTGAAGAGAACAGAGTGAAATTCAAACTGCAATGAAGCTACACTTGAGGAGATTGATCTTGATTTTTCCTTGTTCTTGATCAGAGAGTTACAATGTGAAACAATGGATGAAGATGATGATGAAATCGTGCAGAGAGAGAGAGACAATTCAGAGAAAAACTTGAGATGAACTTTGTGAGAAATGAAACAAAATGAAGAGTGTCCATTGTTGATTATGTTAGAGAAGCTATTTATACGGCTGTTTAAGATGTTAACTACAAGAGTTAACAGTTGGAAATGTGGTTAAATGAGTTGAGTTAACTGAGTTTTGAGTGAAGTTAGTTATTGGCACGAGTTAGAAAGTTTTGTTAAAGTGTGGAGAAGCTTTTGTCACTTATGGTGAGGTTGAGAAATGAGAGGTGGTGATGTTGGTATCAGTGCAGCAAGACTTGTTGGACAAGCTTCTTATTTTCCTCTTTGGTGTATGGGGCAACATGTATGGATGTATGTGTAAGATGGTGTTGGTCCAAATGAGGAAAAGGTGACTGGTGTGAAGTGTATATGTGTGCAAACAAGCTGAAGCATCAACCACAATGCCATAACATCTTTATCTTGGCCAGCATAACATCAATAGAACTATGCTAGTTTGATGGAAGATTTCTTCATGTACAAGGCATGAAATGATGCACTTTTGGATGCAATGAAAAGAGGATACATGATAGAACATTGTTGATGTTGATTGCAAGTTAAAATGAACCTTTAAAATGGTTTGAAAATACCTCCAAAGACATTAGTGTCAAACTGGTTTGGTGTCTTGGTTGGATGTCACACGTGCCTGGCCAATGACCCAAGGTAAATTCCGCTTGAAGACCTTCACTTTGAACTCCAATAACTCTTAATCCCTTGATCAGATGAAAAAGTGATAAACATGAAAGTTGTAGAATGCATGGAGATGAACAAGATTGGTGTTCAACATTTTTTCATTTGGAGCCTTCTTCATTGAGAAAATTGGCTTGACATTTAGGACACCACATGTTTGATGAAATGCAGGGCATCTAGCTCGCCCATGACTTAGTTGCCTAGCCAATTTGCCTTGATTTTGCTCTACTTTGATTGATCATAACTCTCTCAATTTTGATGCAATGGAAAAGTTCTTGGCATGGATTTGAAGCTTGGAATGTGATCTTTAATTGGCTCAACTTAGGCCTGAAGTTTGAAGCTTTTACCATGGAGAAAGAATGCTTTGAAGATGAGTGCAAAATGGTCCAAACTTGCCATTTTTGGAAACCCTAAATTTCTAAAAATGGAAACTTTGTACATTTCTTGATTTTTGATGATTCCTCCATCCTTTCTTGATAAAATCTTATCCAATGAACATATGTGACTTGAATTTCATGAATTTGACCTTAAAAAGTCATGAGTTGACTTTTTACTTTGCACAGTTGACAAAATCAAGAAATGTCCAAGTCTCCAGCCACGATAATTCTTACAGCAACAGCCCAAAGCGTACTACCACGTTTCCACCTCAACCTGCAACCAATCAATCCACTCAATACACACTGCAAAATTGAAATTCCAGCTCACATTCTTCAATTCTTTCCCCAAATTACCCCTTCAATCATTCTATAAATTGAACCTCAATCTCTCATAAAGAAAAAAAAAAGGTTCTGAGACCTTAAAAAAAAACCCTGCGAAAATCACTCCAAACCTCAAAATTTCCTTCAACTAAACGAATCTAACCCAGCAATCCTTCCACCACAATAAACCGCCGACCCAGTCTTCTTCTTCCCCCTTCAACCATTTTGAAACCCAACCCACAATCCTCCTTCTTCAACAACAAATCATTCTAACCCTCAAATCCCTTAACCCAGATCTTCAATCTTCCCCACAAACTTAAACCCAACCTTCTTCTTCCATTTTCAGCAAACCACACAAACCTTCAAAAACCAACCTTTCGAACTTTAAACCCCAAACCCTTTCCAATCGAAACTGAGAAAAAAGAAGAAGAAAGATTAGAAACCAGAACCAGAGTAGCAGAAGGAGAAGAATGATGAATCCGAAATAGAACACAAACTTGAAATCGGATTGAGAACAAAGATGAAGATGAGAGAATAGAAACAAAACAACAACAATCCAAAATTACACGAACCTGAGCGAGAAATGATTTGCGGAACGAAAGCGGTTGCGTGTTGCTAGCTGCATTTTGAAGGTCGTCCCCTTTTGTTATGCTCTGCTTTCAATAAAATTGTTGAATTGATCTGGTAGTCTTGTTTTACATGAGCCATCTATGTTGTGGCTGATGGGCTTGAAGGTCCACATGATTCCACATATATACACCACCGACATTCATACGCCACCCCCCTCCTTATTTTTTTTATTTAATTAGTTTTGTTTTATTATTTCACATTTTATTTTTAAAAGAAGCTTTTACTTTTTTTTCCTTTAATCTTTTATTTAGATCTCTATTTTAATTTCATTTTGATTTCGATTTTATTTCGACGTTTTGGGCCAATGATATCACAAATATCTTGATTAAAGTTGATTTTCTCAAATCGATTCAAAATCTTGATTTATATGAGGCCTATTTATTTTTTATTTCAATTTATTATTTTTATTCACTTATTTTGGGTAAATGAAAACCAAACATCGACGATTTGTCGATTTCTCGACTTAATCTCGATAAAGGTGAGACCTTTATTCTTTTTCCTATTCTTTTTCGATTTAATTTCATTTTTGTCGTTTTCTCATTATTTTTATCTATTGTTGGATCAATGAAAACCAAAATATTAAGATTTATCGATTTTTGATTTTAAATCTTGATAAAGGTAAGACCTTTGTTATTTTTCTTATCATTTTCGATTTTGTTTCATTTTCATTATTTTTCCATTATTCTTATTCGTTTTTGGGTCAATGAAAATCAAATACTAAAGATTATAGATTTTTCGATTATAAATCTTAGTAAAGATGAGGCCTTTCCTAGTTTTCCAATTTAATTTCTAATTTCTATTTAATTTTCATTTCACATATTCTTTTATTCACTTTTGGTCAATGAAAGTCAAAAGTCGTCGATTATCAATTTATCGATTAAATCGTGATTAAGACGAGACCAACTTTAATTTTATGTCAACACTATCTCTTGTCCATCATATCTTGATTATATTATTATTCATACTCTTATATTATTCATACTCTTATCATATTGTTCATATCCATATTTTTATTTATTTATCTAACCATTTCATTTGTTCACCATTAATCAAAAAACACTAAAAATATCGAAACCATAAAACAATAAATTAATGGACTGTTGGTTATGATCATTTGCTTGGCGACTTATGCTCAAGGTTTTGTTTAGGACACCTTGCACACACACGGATTTCTCTTGGGCTACCTTACAATGAGACCTTTTATTTCATGTCATCCCTTGTAATTTACATGTACCCCCGCCCCCATTCCGATGTACGCATTTAGTTTTGTTTTGATTGTGGTTTGTTTACTAGGAGCACCCCTAGGGACTAGCATAGGAAACCCATTTTCAAACTAATTCTCGATTCGTCGTCGAGCCATTTTCAAACAAATCTATTTTCAAACCAAACCCTCGATTCGTCGTCGAGCCATTTTCAAACAAACCCATTTTCAACCAAACTCTCGATTCGTCGTCGAGCCCATTTTCAAATCAACCTCTAATCAAATCTCTTTTCCAAACCAAACTCTTTTCATAACAAATAAACCCTTGATCCAACATCAAGCGGATTTTCATAATCAAACTTCAAAAACATTTAAACAACTATCGCAACTCTTTTAAGGTGAAAAATGGGGGTCAAGTCTTTGATCTCTCTTCGATTGTTTGGGTGCGAGTTCTCTTACTCGTGTGTGAGCAATTGACGCCTCTTTCTTTTAACAAATCAAATCCTTTTCAAAATAACCAAGTGCATACAATAAACCTTTGATCCCACGTCAAGCGGATTTTCATAATCAAACCTCAAAACGACTAACAACTATTGTAATTCTTTTTCAAGGTGAAAAATGGGGGTTCAAGTCTTTGATCTCTCTTCGATTGTTTGGGTGCGAGTTCTCTTACTCGTGTGTGAGCAATTGGCGCCTCTTTAAAACAAATCAATCAACTCCCTTGTTTCGTGGGCGTACCACGAACTACGACTGCTCTGATTATTTATTCTCGTCCGAGTAAAGATACGTAGGCACAAGATTGCAATGATCTTGGCGAGCACACCTTTTTCTTTTTCCCCGTTTCCGTCCACACTTTTTATTTTTCCACCTTTTCCACACCACCATCTTTTTCTGTCAAACCCCGTAGTCGAACTACAATTGCTCTGATTCCTCATTCTCGTCCGAATGAGCATACGTAGGCCCGAGATCGCGATGATATTGCCGAGCACCCTATCCTTAAACCACCCATTTCCCCTTAGTATCATTTCATTTTATCTTTACCTTTCCGCATTTATTTTAGAGAAGAAAACAAACAAACTTAGCTAACGAGTATTGTGATTCAAATTAAGAGGTTCCCATTGAGTACAACGGACGTGAGGGGGTGCGCGTACCTTCCCCTCACGTAACCGACTCCCGAACCTAGAATGTGGTTGCGACAACCATGTTCTTATCCCTCCTTAAAGGTTTTCTCGATATTTTCCTTTCCCTCTCTTGGGATAAATAAAGTTCGGTGGCGACTCTGTCGAACCGTTTTCCGCGCCTTTCGCGCGAAGGGTCGTGTCTTCGATCAAGCAATTTTTTCGAGGTGCGACAGCTGGCGACTCTGTTGGGGATACATTTGCTCCATGCAAGAGAGAGTCAAACCTGTCTTGATTCGAATCGCTAGCTCTTTAGCTTTGTTTTTTTTATTTTCTTCTCGTTTATTCGTTTGCTTATTTACTTGCTTTCCTATTTCCTTATTTGTGTTACCTTTTGTAACATTGTTGGGTTGTTCTGATATTGGGAACTTTGTGAGATGGCTCTACACCCGAGTCGAGAAAAACCCTAGGATTAGGATGGTGGTTGTGTAGTATAGGCTTGCGTGGTCTCTTCCGCGTGATTTGAAGCGAAAACCACCGCTTGGAGTAGATTCCCTTGGAGATATTATTGTTGTGGTGAATCTTTGCCACGGTGGTAATACTTTCGAGGTGGGTCGTCGATCCCAAGGACCATTAACCCAATTTACCCATGGTGGTTGGTAGCGTTAATTCTATGTGAGTTAATGTGAACACCTCAATCAGATGAGATCCCTCGAACGTATTACTTCCTGACAGTAATGTTTTCGACCTCGATCTAGGAATCTGAGAACCCTATTTAGAACCCGTGTGTCGATGGTTGTGTAGTGGGCACCTCCGAGGAATCTTTCTCGTGGGGAAGAAACGAAGACTTCACCTAGACGAGATTATTTTGAAGATATTATAATCAGATGTCTCTTCGTCTTGGTTATAATGTATCGAAATATATCCATAACTCTAGGCACCTACCCGTCTTAGAAACCTACCTGTGGGCTTTCTTGATCCTAGTTGTGGTTCTTGACCCATTCCTCCGGCCAACCTCAGAACTGTTTGAAGCTGTTTGATCCTGCGATCCTGGATCTTGCATCTTGCATTGCATCTCATGTCATTGCATTGTATTGCATCTGTTACGCATCTTGCATTGCATTTTTAACCTCAGAATCTCACTTCACCTTCCTTCCTTCTCCAGTAATTCAAGCTGATTCCTCGACACCAGTACGTAACTCGAGCTAACACAAGACGAATGATGGAACAGATTCAACAAGAGCAAGCTTCCTTCAGAGAAGAGTTGGACTCTATCAAGGGAAAGATCGATCAGATTCTCGAGGCCATCATGATGGCCAGAAAGGAAGAAGAGCTGCGTGAAGCCGCTGCCGCCAACAACACTGTGCCTGTTCAAGCATCTACCTCAAGGTTCTCTGTTCCTGTTCCTAACCCCATCAATTATGGGATACCAATGGACTTCGCTCCTACCACATCTCAACCACCTCCAACATCTGGAGTTACTGTTGGTGTCATTCCGCAAGCCCACCTGTTGTCGCTCAGATTCCTATTCCTCATGCTGAAGAGAATCAGATAGATCAGTATGATAAGGTACAAAACTACCACGCTGCTATCCCGATTGTCAATCCTACTGCTGCTCAGGATTCTGAAGCCATCAAGATGTGTTGTGATCTAGCTGAGAAACTCCGAGTCATGGAGGGAGCAACTCAACTTCTTTGAATGCTCTGGATATGTGCTTGGTGCCAGATGTTGTCATTCCTCTGAAATTTAAAGTACAAGATTTCCCAAAGTACAAAGGTCTCAGTTGTCCTCACATTCATCTGAAGACGTACTGCCACAAGATGGCTGCCTATGCCAAAGATGAAAAGCTGATGATCCATTGCTTCCAAGACAGTCTGTCTGGGGCATCTCTTGAGTGGTATATGCAGCTGGAGCGTACCAATGTGCGCACTTGGGATGATCTATCTGATGCATTTGTCAAGCAATATAAGTACAACACTGACTTTGCTCCGAACCGTACTCAACTTTAGAGTATGGCTCAAAAGGACAGCGAATCCTTTAAGGAGTATGCGCAACGCTGGAGAGAGCTAGCTACAAGGGTGCATCCACCTCTTGTTGATCGTGAACTGATTGATATCTTCATGGGTACTTTGCAAGGCCAATACTATGAGAAATTGATTGGTAATGTTTCTGCCGGATTCTCTGATTTGGTAATTGTCGGCGAGAGAATTGAGGAAGATCTGAAAAGTTTAAAGATCCAAGGAGGTTCTAGCAGTCAGTCTCAAGCCAAGAAGCCCTTCAATGGATACAAGAAAAAAGAGGGTGAAACAAATGTTGTCTCTGCTCAGAAAGGGCAAGCTCAACTACAAGCTCCTGCTCTAATGCCTTATCAAATTCCTTACTTCCAGTATCCGTATGTTGCTGCTGCGCAATATGCTCCAATGCCTTATCAGCCGGCTGTTTAAGCTGTTCAAGCTCCAACTCCTCAGCAACAGGCTCCTCACCAACAGTCATACAACCAGCAAGGGTATCAGTATCCTCCTCAGCATTAACAACAGAGAGTTGCTCAACAACGTCAACCTAATCAACAGAGGACAAGGAGGACAGATAGTGACTTTGATCGTCTTCCGACAACATATGCTTAGATCTTTGCTCAATTAATGGAGAAGAGGGCTGTTACTCCGAGAGAATTAGCTTCTCCAACTGTCATTCCCCTAGATTATGATGTTAATGCTCATTGTGAGTTTCATAAGGGTGCTCCAGGGCATACGATCGAGGACTGCAGAGCCTTCAAACACAAGGTTCAAGACATGATCGACTCAAAGTTTCTCACGTTCAATGGGAGGGCTCCGAACGTCGTCAAAAACCCGCTGCCCGCCGCCAAACTAGTTCCAGCATCAATTCAAGTCAAGTTCAAGTCTCCCCGAAGAAGGCAGTCATGTTGCCATCCCATCATTTGCATTCTTGTATTTTTGTCTTTATTTTTTTAAGTACTGTACGCTTTGAACATTGCCGTTTGTATTTGGTTTTCTTAATGTATTGATTATGCATGTTTTGAATCAGTTATGTCGTATTCACTCATTTTTTCCTTTTACTGCAAATCACCGACACATTTATCCACTTCACTCTCTTTATCAACTGTCGCTTAGCAATGGTTGGAAGGAGGATGATGACAACGAAATACCCATAATTGCAAAATGTTTGCTTTCGGATAGAATCCCGCCGATGATGTACAGGCATTGTTTCAACCCCTAAACACTGGAGATACAAGGAGTTAATCCCTAGTAACCACTTCGAGCCTAGAAGTAGTAGTTTCCTTCGGATATTCAAACCCTTACACTTAACCTAGGGCAGGGTAGTGTTTAGTTAACCCAATAACGCACTCAAATCACAAAAGTAAAGACCACAAGACATGATGGTAGTTTGTCAATAACCCATGACTTGACGGTCACAATCATCCAACAACAAAATCAAAGACAAAAAATCAAAAGCCTGCTAAGTCGAGCACCTCAAAGGAGACTTAGGAAAAAATCAAGGCAATCCTCGATGGACTCGACAAGCAAAATCAGTCCATGCAAAAGTTAGGGATAAAAACAAAATCAAAATAGGCCCTCGAATCCTCAACAAAAACAAAATAAGAGCTAGTGACCACTATCTCAAAGGGTCACTGACATCCATCAAAAACAAAATAAGGTGACTGCCATTTCATCACTCTTACACTGTCAACCCTTTTGGAAGACAAACATGTACAGAATTAACTAAACGTAGGACTGGAGTTCATCACGAGAAGGGGTGGGTACAAATCAAATTTTGATCCTAATATCCTTTGTTTCATAACCGCGAACCAGACCACGTTACAACCCTTGAAAGACCTAATTGAGGCGAGATTTATTCTGAAAGCATACTATCGCAAGGTTGCGTAAACTAACTCCCCATATTTGCTAATCTTCAGTATTGGTGACATTCTCCTTGCTATATCTTTTGCACCATCAAAATCAGCACACGTTTGGGCTAACGGTCCATTCGTCTCACTATCGCGACACTCCAATAAACGACTCTTTTTCAAAACTTGCATTAGTATCGCATTAAGATTACCATTTGTGAATGTGGAATTCTAAAAATCAGTGCTACACATCAAGACAATTCCAACAAGGGGCAATCGAAGAGGAACTTGAGCTTTCAGCGATGCCAACCCGAAGCAAGACTCCCTCAACACCTCAATCTGGGGCAAACCCCTTCAACAGCTTAATCAGGGGCAAGCCACCTCGAAACACATCAAAGTTCATCTTCCAAAGATCAGACTGCTTCAGAACTGGTTAATCAGGGGCATACCATTACCATGTTTAGACTGGGGCAAAACCCATTGCAGCAAGAAACCTTGACCATTAAGCAAAGTTGTGGTTCTCCCAGAAATGAACTCACGACTTATCATCAAGCAATCAAACTTGAGGCTTCAAGGGCATCTTCTTCTACTTCAATCATGACGTCTTCAACTGAGTGTCGAGTAAATCAAATCCCTCCCACCGCCCAAAGTCCAATTTGCATTGGCAACTACCAAAAGTCCACCATGCTAACCCTCTCCGAACTTATCCAATCACCCGTCTGCAATCATGTGCATCATATGCACCGCAATCAGCATCATGTGCATCATATGCATACCAAAAACCCAATCATACTTCCCCGACACTTGCATTTCCGCGCGTCAGCAGTTGCATTGCACATCATTACAAAATCAAGCATTCGTGCGTGCATAGTCGAGATCCAGGATCAATCTCAAGACTGCAAGAAGATCTTCAGCCCAGCCAGGGGCACTTCTTCAAATCCGTGGGCGTTCCTCACGAAGTTGTTCAACCTTTTGACCAAGCTCAAGACAATACTGCAAGCAATCTTCAGCCCAGCCAGGGGCATTCCCTTCAGTTCATGGGCGTTCCTCATGAAGATCTTCAACCTTTTATTGGTGAAACTGTGATCTCCAGGCAAGTCAGTGGGCGTTCCTCATTGAATTATCTCTTCAACCTTTTGTTGATGTCTCCAAATAAATATCATCACATCCCCAGTAAACTTGACCTTATCCTTTTGGTGATAGCCAAAACCAATTAACTCAATTCAACCTACATCCTTTTGGTGTTGGTAACCCTCAAATAAAAACTTTTATATCATCCTTTTGGTGAATTTAACCTTCATCCTTCTGATGTTGGTCCTCACAAATAAGAATTTCCTATCATCCTTTTGGTGGGAGTAGCTTGTTTTGATCCGTCATCCTTTTGGTGTCGCCGATCCATAAACCCTTGGTCTGTGTGTCATCCTTTTGGTGAGTGACAGCCTTTGTGTGTGTTCCCTATTATCCTTTTGGTAATAACAGGCTGTGTTGGGTACCATACTATCCTTTTGGGTAGTAGCAGGCTGTGTTGTGTGACATACTATCCTTTGGGTAGTAGCAGGCTGTGGTGTGTGCCCTATTATCCTTTTGGTAATAGCAGGCTTTGACCTCATTTCCATCCTTTTGGTGGAAGGGTCTGTGTCCGTGTGTGCCCTATTATCCTTTTGGTAATAGCAGGCGTTGACCTCATTTTCCATCCTTTTGGTGGAAGGGTCTGTGTGTGTGTGTGTGCCCTATTATCCTTTTGGTAATAGCAGGCTTTGACCTCATTTTCATCCTTTTGGTGGAAGGGTCTGTGTGCGTGTGTGCCCTATTATCCTTTTGGTAATAGCAGGCTTTGACCTCATTTTCATCCTTTTGGTGGAAGGGTATCTGTGTACGTGTGTGCCCTATTATTCTTTTGGTAATAGCAGGCTTTGACCTCATTTTCATCCTTTTGGTGGAAGGGTCTGTGTGTGTGTGTGTGCCCTATTATTCTTTTGGTAATAGTAGGCGTTGACCTCATTTTTATCCTTTTGGTGGAAGGTTCTGTGTGCGTGTGTGCCCTATTATCCTTTTGGTAATAGCAGGTTTTGACCTTATTTTCATCCTTTTGGTGGAAGGGTCTGTGTGTGTGTGTGCCCTATTATCCTGTTGGTAATAGCAGGCTGTGACCTCATTTTCATCCTTTTGGTGGAAGGGTCTATGTGTGTGTTCATTATCATCCTTCTGGTGATAGGTCTGTCATCCTTTTGGTGTCAAATTTTTCGTATTTCAACTTCTCAATCCTTTTCTTTCTTTTGGACAAATTCGTGGTCTTCTTTATATCTAATTGACTTATACCTTCAAAAGAATGAAATCTGTAGCAGTTCATCTAACTCAGTTTAAGCCAATTAGATAGGGGCATCTGTCATACCCCAAATTTGTCCTACCTGTGTATAATCTCCATTTGTACACCCATCCACTAACCATATTCAGAAAATACAAAAAAAATATGTGTCTGTTGTCTTCATGTTGTCTAAGCTAAAGTCTTGCAAGGGTGAATCATGGTTCAAGCAAGGTTATCAGATCAAGTGTGTATGCAGTGATGATTAAGATCTAATTGGGTTCGACCTAACTTTGGTCAAACGAGTGTGCTTCATTTTCAAAGATATTAGGCTATGTCAAAGACAAGTGCTTCATGGTTGATGATCATCAAGATCAAGTTTAATTTTTTAATTAAGGTTTGGTCATGGTTCTCTGATTCCAAGGCATTTTCTAACTCAAGGAGTTTCATATTGAAGGCTTTGGTTTATTATTATTCAAGTGGTTGGGCTCAGATTGATTTATTGATTTAAGGCTCCAGTCTATTCCCAATCCAAGATAATTCAAGATCGACTCATGATGATTTTTTTCAAGGATTTATTCAAGTTCTATTCGCTTTTGTTGAAAATTCAACCAGAATGTAATTTGGATGCAAGAATTCTTGTGATTAAGGATTACAAGCATGATTCAAATGAATATGGAGGTGTAAATAGCTATTAGGCCAAGTTATGATTTTAAAAGTTCAAATTCAAGGAAGTGCAAATAGTAATTCAAGCCCATTACATCCAAATTTGACAAAGAACAAAAGGCAAGATCAAGAAAGTTTGTACAAATCTAAAGTCCAATTCATTTACACGGTTCCAAATCTACCAAGAGTTCATTATTACAAAAATTATACACAAAAGAGACTTATTCATGAAAATTTTAAGGAAAGGCTCATGATTCAAAATATGTGAAGCCCATTTACAAGCCCATTTGTACTCATTCACAACAAAGATGCTAGCTACTACATGGCCCATGAAACACACTTACTACCAAGTCCAAACCAATAACAAGGCACAAATCTCAGCCTATTCCATCTTCACACACAAGAGCCAAAGCACTAATACCATGAAATGTTAATATTCCAAACCAAAAGCTACATTTAAAATCCTGCGCAAAAGCAATAACCTGGTACAACTTCCGCGGCCTAAACGTCATTCATGCCAAATATTACCTGCAAAATCAGAAGGTACATGA
This sequence comes from Lathyrus tuberosus, assembly GCA_022829125.1. Taxonomy (NCBI): domain Eukaryota; kingdom Viridiplantae; phylum Streptophyta; class Magnoliopsida; order Fabales; family Fabaceae; genus Lathyrus; species Lathyrus tuberosus. The sequence continues at coordinate 6,195,806 of JALAZF010000217.1, forward strand.
TCAGCCTTAATACACTCCACAATATACATAAACCAAACCATATCAGACAAAATAGAAAGCTTAACCATGAGCCAATAAATTCGGATACGCATAATTCCAACCTGATGCTGCTACACAAACTTTAAACATGCCACAAAGTTGTCACGTAGCAACATCTTTTCTCCAACGGCACAACTCAATAATCCATTACAAACCTGCAGCCACAAAATCCAAACGTCCAAGTCTCCAGCCACGATAATTCTTACAGCAACAGCCCAAAGCGTACTACCACGTTTCCACCTCAACCTGCAACCAATCAATCCACTCAATACACACTGCAAAATTGAAATTCCAGCTCACATTCTTCAATTCTTTCCCCAAATTACCCCTTCAATCATTCTATAAATTGAACCTCAATCTCTCATAGTGAAAAAAAAAGGTTCTGAGACCTCAAAAAAAAAAACCCTGCGAAAATCACTCCAAACCTCAAAATTTCCTTCAACCACACGAATCTAACCCAACAATCCTTCCACCACAATAAACCGCCGACCCAGTCTTCTTCTTCTCCCTTCAACCATTTCGAAACCCAACCCACAATCCTCCTTCTTCAACAACAAATCGTTCTAACCCTCAAATCCCTTAACCCAGATCTTCAATCTTCCCCACAAACTTAAACCCAACCATCTTCTTCCGTTTTCAGCAAACCACACAAACCTTCAAAAATCAACCTTTCGAACTTTAAACCCCAAACCCTTTCCAATCGAAACTGAGAAAAAACAAGAAGAAAGATTAGAAACCAGAACCAGAGTAGAAGAAGGAGAAGAATGATGAATCCGAAATAGAACACAAACTTGAAACCGGATTGAGAACAAACATGAAGATGAGAGAATAGAAACAAAACAACAACAATCCAAAATTACACGAACCTGAGTGAGAAATGATTTGCGGAACGAAAGCGGTTGCGTGTTGCTAGCTGCATTTTGAAGGTCGTCCCCTTTTGTTATGCTCTGCTTTCGCTAAAATTGTTGAATTGATCTGGTAGTCTTGTTTTACATGAGCCAGTTATGTTGTTTACTTTGTGTTGTTGGGCTCTTGGAACCCGTTTCCATTCCTTTTTAAGACACCATTGTTTTATTTAGTTTGTCCATGTTGTGGTTGATGGGCTTGAAGGTCCACATGATTCCACATATATACACCACCGACATTCATACACCACCCCCTCCTTTTTTTTTATTTAATTAGTTTTGTTTTATTATTTCACATTTATTTTTCAAAGAAGCTTTTACTATTTTTTTCCTTTAATCTTTTATTTAGATCTCTATTTTAATTTCATTTTTGATTTCGATTTTATTTTTGATTTTATTTCGACGTTTTGGGCCAATGATATCACAAATATCTTGATTAAAGCTGATTTTCTCAAATCATTTCAAAATCTTGATTTATTTGAGGCCTATTTATTTTTTATTTCAATTTATTATTTTTATTCACTTATTTTGGGTCAATGAAAACCAAACATCGACGATTTGTCGATTTCTCGACTTAATCTCGATAAAGGTGAGACCTTTATTATTTTTCCTATACTTTTTCGATTTAATTTCATTTTTGTCGTTTTCTCATTATTTTTATCTATTGTTGGGTCAATGAAAACCAAAATATTAAGATTTATCGATTTCCGATTTTAAATCTTGATAAAGGTGAGATCTTTATTATTTTTCTTATCATTTTTTATTTTGTTTCATTTCCATTATTTTTCCATTATTCTTATTCGTTTTTGGGTCAATGAAATTCAAATACTAAAGATTATCGATTTTTCGATTAAAAATCTTAGTAAAGATGAGGCCTTTCCTAGTTTTCCGATTTAATTTCTAATTTCTATTTAATTTTCATTTCACATATTCTTTTATTCACTTTTGGTCAATGAAAGTCAAAAGTCGTTGATTATCAATTTATCGATTAAATCGTGATTAAGACGAGACCAACTTTAATTTTATGTCAACACTATCTCTTGTCCATCATATCTTGATTATATTATTATTCATACTCTTATATTATTCATACTCTTATCATATTGTTCATATCCATATTCGTATTTATTTATCTAACCATTTCATTTGTTCACCATTAATCAAAAAACACTAAAAATATCGAAACCATAAAACAATAAATTAATGGACTGTTGGTTATGATCATTTGCTTGGCGACTTATGCTCAAGGTTTAGTTTAGGATACCTTGCACACACACGGCTTTCTCTTGGGCTACCTTACAATGAGACCTTTCCCAAGGGACTAGCATAGGCAACCCATTTTCAAACTAATTCTCGATTCGTCGTCGAGCCATTTTCAAACAAATCTATTTTCAAACCAAACCCTCGATTCGTCATCGAGCCATTTTCAAACAAACCCATTTTCAACCAAACTCTCGATTCGTTGTCGAGCCCATTTTCAAATCAACCTCTAATCAAATCTCTTTTCCAAACCAAACTCTTTTCATAACAAATAAACCCTTGATCCAACGTCATGCGGATTTTCATAATCAAACTTCAAAAACAATTAAACAACTATCGCAACTCTTTTAAGGTGAAAAATGGGGGTTCAAGTCTTTGATCTCTTTTCGATTGTTTGGGTGCGAGTTCTCTTACTCGTGTGTGAGCAATTGACACCTCTTTCTTTTAACAAATCAAATCCTTTTCAAAATAACCAAGCGCATACAATAAACCCTTGATCCCACGTCAAGCGAATTTTTATAATCAAACCTTAAAACGACTAACAACTATTGTAATTCTTTTTCAAGGTGAAAAATGGGGGTTCAAGTCTTTGATCTCTCTTCGATTGTTTAGGTGCAAGTTCTCTTACTCGTGTGTGAGCAATTGGCGCCTCTTTAAAACAAATCAATCAACTCCCTTGTTTCGTGGGCATACCAGGAACTACGACTTCTCTGATTCTTTATTCTCGTCCGAGTAAAGATACGTAGGCACAAGATTGCAATGATCTTGGCAAGCACACCTTTTTATTTTTCCCGTTTGCGTCCACACTTTTTCTTTTTCCACCTTTTCCACACTACCATCTTTTTCCGTCAAACCCCGTAGTCGAACTACAATTGCTCTGATTCCTCATTCTCGTCCGAATGAGCATACGTAGGCCCGAGATCGCGATGATCTTGCCGAGCACCCTATCCTTAAACCACCCATTTCCCCTTAGTATCGTTTCATTTTATCTTAACCTTTCCGCATTTATTTTAGAGATGAAAACAAACAAACTTAGCTAACGAGTATTGCGATTCGAATTAAGAGGTTCCTGTTGAGTACAACGGACGTGAGGGGGTACGCGTACCTTCCCCTCACGTAACCGACTCCCGAACCCAGAATGTGGTTGTGACGATCATGTTCTTATCCCTCCTTAAAGGTTTTCTCGATATTTTCCTTTCCCTCTTTTGGGATAAATAAAGTTCGGTGGCGACTCTGTCGAACCGTTTTCCGCGCCTTTCGCGCGAAGGGTCGTGTCTTCGATCAAGCGATTTTTTTGAGGTGCGACAGATATATGATATAAGAGACCCTTGAAGCTTATTTGAAGGCCTTTGGCTCTTGCTCTCTTGCTTTGGATGATCAATACTCTGCAAATCAACTAATCACATGCCCTATGATGAACCAATGCTGAATGTTTTATTTTTCAATGCTTGAATGCAATGCAATGCAATCAAAGCACATGCTAAATGATATGTAAAAATAGAGGGCAAATTTTGGGGTATTACATCATGGACTGAGCCCTTTCCAACTAAATTCAGTCAAGACATATCCAAGACCAAGGGAACCAGCAGCCTGTGCCCTAACCTCTAGTCAATGGCTAGAGGAGACTTGGATTCCCATTGATCAACATTGGCCAAACCTATACAGCAGTTACCATTCACTATTGCTTGCAAAACAAACTTGAAACACTATAAATAGAGCTCAATTGTGATTAGTTTGAGTACACCAAAGCCATCAAACAGATGCTTTCCTCAAAATCTCTTCCTCCACTTCAAAATTGCCTTCCAAAGCAAGTCACTATCGGGTTTTGAGTTTGAGAGCTATTCCAACCAAACCAATCACACACACACCTCATAAACATCATATAGAAGTGATCCAAACACTTAAACAACAACTGTAACACTGATTTCTCAGAATCACCATCCAACTGCTCAAGCTTTTAATAGACTTGCAGTTGGGGTACCATCTTTAGTTTCAGCTTGTTTCAAACCACTCCAAGCATCCAGACACATCACTTGGCACCTAGGGAAGTTATCCATATCCTTGGAACCAAGCTGTAACACCTCTAACATAAAACACGATCACCAGCTGCAAGAGGTAAGCATGAGCTCTTCTAACTCTATGATCCATGCATTTTTTGTTGCACATTAATTTGGCCATATGTTCATAATCATGGATAGAGTGTTTACCCTCAATCAATTGCTTAGTTTGAATAGTATATGGAATTTCTGAGCCTTCATACAAATTTTAGGGTTCTTGAGGCTTCTCTTTGATTTCTTATTCCATGCTTAAAATAAATGAAATTAAAGACCATAGACATGATCGTGAGGTGAAAACGAGTAGATTGATATGTAGATTGCATGATATCATCAAGTATTCAGTGAGATTGGATAGAAAATGCAAATCTGCAGAAACAGAGGGTGGCGCGTGTTCTTGCCATGTTCTTGGCGCCATTTTTGAATATTTGAATATTTAAATTTTGTGATTTTATTTAATTGATTCAAAAATTAATTTCTCTCCGAATTATAATGATTTTGAGTTGATTCTTTTTTTAATAATTCACAAAAATGGTACAATATTTTATTTTGCCAAAAATTTCCAAAAATATTATTTATTTCTTATATTTGATATTTTTGCAAAGAATTAATGTTTTATTTGTTTTTAACATTTGAAATATTTGTTCCTTCTTGATTTTCCAAACTTAATTGATTTCCAATCATTTTGTGGATATAAACATGATTTTTCAAACATTAATCCAAGATCACAACTTGTTTTTCACACATGTTTGATAATTTTGATTATTTTAATTAAGTTGTTATTTAATTAAAATACATTTTGAAATTAAGTTAGGGTTTTAATCTTAATCTCCCTAAACAAATCTTTTTCAAACTCTTGGGCCTCTAATAGAGTGTAAGACCCAATCCATCTTTGAAACCAAAATAGTTTGGGCCCCAGTCATTGTATAAGTCCCAACACATTTTCAAAAAATCTCGGCGCGATCGCCAGTTTAAAATAAAAGCCTGGGCCTCTCCTTGAGTTGTAAGCCCCATTCTTTTTCTTTAAAACATCTTTGGGCCTCTAATAGAGTGTAAGGCCAAATCCCTCTTAAAAAAAAAATTTGGGCCTCAGTGTATTGTATAAGTCCCGATACCATCCAAAAGTTCGACGCGATCGTCACCTTTTTTAGATACAACCTTGGGCCTCTCCTTGAGCTGTAAGCCCCACCACTTGTATAAAAACAAACTTTGGGCCTCTAATAGAGTGTAAGACCCAATCCCCTTTTAACCAAAATAATTTGGGCCTCAGACATTGTATAACTCCCCCGATGTTAAAAGAAAAATCTCGGCGCGATCGCCAGTTCAAAAACAAACGTCGGGCCTACCCTCGTGTTATAAGCCCCATTTCTTTTCTTTAAACACTTTGTGGGCCTCCTGAGAGAGTGTAAGACCCATCCCTTTGTACAAAAAACCTTTTTGGGGCCTCAGTCACTTGTATAAGTCCCACTGTACAAATTCAAAACAACAGTGCAATCACTGATAAAATTTCGGGCCTCTCCTTGAGTTGTAAGCCCCGACAATCTTTTCAAAGCACTTTTTCTTTTGAATTCAAATATATTATTATTTTCAATCTTTCTTTGTTGAACAAATAACCCAACAGCATGGAAGCTCTACAACTGAGTAAGTGTTTACCTGCTTTCTTTATCCGCTTTCATATATATATATATATATATATATATATATAACTGTATTGTGGGGCTGCTCACTGTAAGTCTTCTTTCACATACTTTATATACCGTGTAATACTATTATAGATATTTTGAATATTCCCCGGCAGCTACGTCTAGCACTAGGTAAAGCCCTATTGATCACTCTTAAAAATAGACAAAACTAGATCCCCTATAGGAGCACCAGATACAGTCTTCTCTTCGGCTGTCACCCTTAGAAATCGTCAAAGAAATTCTAACTCGCCAGAGATGATCTTGTCTTCGTGAATGGCATCTCTTGAGTTTCTTCCAAATTCTCGAACTTTCCTGGCTTGATCTATTCTCTATGAATAGCCTGTCTTGAATTTCTTGGGGTTTGGGGACCCATAGGCTTCTTAAAAAGCATCCCCGCCTCCTCTCGGGAGTTGTACAAGGACCCGTCGGCTTCTTAGAAGTTTTCACAGCCTCCTCTTAGGCTTTGTATAATGATTCTTCCTCAGCGAAGAGAGCCTCCTCTTGGGCTTCGTACAAATTGTCCCTTTCGGCTTCTTAAAAGTTTTCAACCTCCTCTTGGGCTTTGTACAAATTGTCCCGACGGCCTCTTAAAGGTATAGGAACAGAAATTAGTCATCTTAATAGAGTAGTCTCTCAAAGAGTCTAGACCTTCATCCCTTAAACGTTCCAGCCTTCACTCAGGCATCATACAACATGCCTTCGCTATCTGAGAATATACTTCTTAAACGCTAGTAGACTTGAACAGTCTCAATACCCTTGGGTATTTCCCATTTCCTCAAAGAACAGGAAATAACCCTGATCCTCCGATCACAACCTTACTCATAATCTTTCTTTGCATAAGAACTGATTTTCTCTTTTATCCAACACACTGGACCTGTCACTCAATTGAAACAGTCAACAACATATTTAGCCTCCTATTGGGCTTTGTACAAATGATTCTCCCCAGCGGAGCTAAACCTTTTAGCCTCCATCTCGGGCTTCGTACGAGATACAAATCACTCTCTTGTTGAGTATAAAAGACTCTCTTGTTGAGTCACCAACCTTTTAGCCTCCGTCTTGGGCTTCGTACAAGACACAAAAACACTCTCTTGTTGAGTATAAAAGACTCTCTTGTTGAGTCATCACCCTTTTAGCCTCCGTCTTGGGCTTCGTACAAGACACAAAAAAACTCTCTTGTTGAGTATAAAAGACTTTCTCGTCGAGTCATCAATCCTTTAGCCTCCGTCTTGGGCTTCGTACAAGACACATAATCACTCTCTTGTTGAGGATAAAAGACCCCGGTTGAGTCAATCAACCTTTTAGAATCAAAATTTGTGCCTTGCTCACAACATACAAACATCAACAACTCCTTTTTAGACATGACAAATTCTCTCTGAGTCAAGACCTTTCAGTTTCACATCTTGGGCTTTGAACAAGATACAAATAGACCCTTCAGCTTCACATCTTAGGCTTTGAACAAGATACATATACGCCCTTTAGCTTAACATCTTGGGCTTTGAACAAGACACCAAAACAACTTTTTCCTCCCGTAGAATAGGAGGAACTACGATCGCTCTGATTTCCTTATCCCGGGAATACGTAGGCATAAGATTGAAAAATCTTAGCGAGCATACTAATCAAAAATCCAAAATCCCATACCTTCACATACATCCATCGAAAAGCATCCTACCAATAGCCTAAACACTGTTCCTTTTTAACAAAATAACCTAAGAGAGACCCACAATCTTAATAGCATCTGTAACCTAACAGACCGCTGTTTAAACTCAGTATGCAAGCAGGGTTAATTGGAGACATCTATTTTCCTTCCTTCATCAGCTCAATAGGATAAAAAATGAATCGACCTGTAAGAGCGATAGTGCTCCGCAACCACGTCCAAAAATTTGCGCTACACACCATCCATCAGGAAAACTCTAGTCAAGGTCATCTTCGACAGAAGCCCAGGATGTCCAGAATTCAAAGTTGGTAGTAGGATAACGGTTGTTATGTTTTAATGTAGCTCCTTTTCCTAAAAATTACCATTTTCTCAACTTTGTAATGCTCTATGGAATCACGCGCTTGGCTGATTTCCATCCTATCAATAAAATTTGAGCCCTAGTGCTTTTGTTTGTAATTCTTATTTGTTTTAGCTTTACAGAATGGCATTTTTAACATGATCAACGATTCTTGAAATAAAACAAAAAAATGAATTTACTTGTCAAAATTTTTTCTACTTTTAAAATAAAGATGACAATTCTTTTGACTGTTGAACATCGAAAGAACATCGATCGCTTCTCCGAAGGTGGTTGAACCTCAAAGTGCAGAATCGAAGTAATCCTTCTAAACCAGTATGCCTAAATAAAGGATCAACTATGTCAGAGACCATGTTCCATCTGACATCCCCGACAGAGTTCGTACCTCTTAAGACCGATTGAACAATTCTTTCTCCCTACAGGGACCGTCTTTCCTAAGCACGGCAGGATAGCTATCTTGGAACAGTGATATTTTCATCCCCCATCGTGGCCGAGTATCCAATCGTGTTCACCCATTAGTCTGTATGTCAGGTCAGTTTTGTCAGCATATACATACATACATCATGCATTATTGATTCATACTCATATTCATATTGCATCACTATCACTCTAGTCGGTCTAGTTCCCAAGTGATAAAGTCCTCTCAATCGAGTTGTCAGTCCTTTACTTGTTAGGAAATACAGCGTTTGAGTAGTTTCTCCCCAGTTTATTTCTGGATTAGAGACGGCCCTCGACCACTTTGATAACTTGAACCTCTGAGAAACAAGAAGACATTCGACAAACTTCACTCTTTACTATTGAAGATGATGTTCTCGCTTTCCCAGATTAAGGAAAATCCCTAGAGAAAGCCTCGCAACTAAAGACTCTCAGCAACACATTGGTTTTTCTCTTCAGAAAGTCAATGTTAATGAACTCATCAGCACCTTAAAATTGGATTACATCACATGGCATTTCTCCAAGAAGATCTCAAAGAAAAGTATGATGTAATATCCCCAAGCAGGAAACAACCTCTCAAGAGACTCGTTTTTCGCAGTAGAGTCAACAAATGGCGCCTCCAACAGAGAAGTTTGAACACCTCTACAACTCAGACGAATGCGTTCCCCAGCAAGTCTGACATCAAAACTTTTTCCCATCAAATGGCATCTCCCCAGGAAAATTCGGTGAGAAGTTTGAGGAAAACCGCTACACATAACGTCCCTTGTCAAGGAAGGAACTTGAAAAAAAAACTAGTTCCGTGGCTGAAGACCAAGATCTAAGGGAAGTTTATTGACAAAAGAAATTAAGACCAGTTCCTTGGCTGAAGACCAGGATCGAGGGGAAGTTTATATCAGAAATTAAGACCAGTTCCATGTGTAAAAACCAGGATCGAGGGGAAGTTTATTTAAAAAAACTGAGACCAGTTTCGTGGCTAAAGACCAGGATCAAGGGGAAGTTTTACCCTTTTCTAAGCATCATTTCTTAGCAAAAGAAGATGGATGAGCAAACTACCATTCATGACCAGTATCAAAATTTTGGGTATTCCGATATTTAATCCTCTTGCACCCCGAATGCCCAAATACCTTCACCATTCACACCTACGGGTCCAAGAAAGTTAAATAGGGGCATCTGTCATACCCCAAATTTTGACCACCAAGATTTCCCATCATTGTGCAACTCATCATCACAATATGGATGTACCTTCATGCCTCATCAATCTCATCAAAGAGGGTAGAGCATTCACCACAATCAAGAATTAGGGTTTTAAGCCCTCTTAGAGCACTTAGACAAAGGATCAATCAAGAAATGACATGATCTTCAACTTTTCTAACCTCTCAAACACCTATAAAGGATTAAGAGGACTCCCACATCAATAATCAAGTACAAAGTTGCAACATTCCAAGTGGATCAAGCCTCAAGATCGCCAGTGTCACCAAATTAGGGTTTTGGTCGACTGAGGCCGCCAGATGAAAAGTTTCATCTGGACATGAGCCAATGCTTTAAAGCACAACCCAAGATACTCCAAGGGACCTCATGGACCCAATCATCAAGTCAATTTAACCTCAGGGGATGCATTTACCAAAAATCAGGGATTAGGGTTTCTTGACCTAATTCACCCCTAAGTTGACTTTTGGGACAAAGCATGAGCCAAGACCTCAAGACATGGTTTGATGGCCCCAATTATACTACATTGATCCATTTGCAACAATGGATTGACCCAAGAAGCTTGGTTCACAAGTTTCAATTTCCTCAGGATCACAATTAGGGTTTTGAAGAAAAAGTCAGCTGTACCTTTGACTTTTGACCAAGACATGCTCCCAAACCTTGGGACATGATTCAATACACCCTATAACACCTATGAATCCATACATTAGGTTTGATTTATGTCAAGGACTTGATTTCACAAAGGATCGCATAGTTTGGATTTCGTCTGATAAAAAGTCAACTGTACACAAAATCAAGTTTGACTTTTTAGGTTTTTTCACATATATGGTTCCCCTAAGTCAAAAATAATGTTAATGTATGGTATTGATCATCATTCATTAAGAAAAATCAAGAAAAATGAGGTTTCTTGCAAAAGGGGCAACCATGAGAAACTAAAATTTTTCTAAGTTATGGAACAAAAGTGGTTTTGGTACCAATTCCAAGGACCATAACTTTAGATCCAAGCAACCATTTTGGGTGATCCAAAGCTGGATTTGTAGGTCTTGTTAAACTCTACAAAAGCTTCAACTATCTCAGACTCCAATTCTTTATGGATTTTGAGTTATGGATTGATCAAAATCACAAAAACATGAAAATGACACTTTTTCCAACACTTAGTGAAAATCTGCCTAAGTTACCAGCCCTGAACATCAATGTTCATGGAGTTTTTTCAGTTGGATCCAAATAGTTCCAAAACAAACTATGATCACACATGTTTTGTATCATATTAGGGCTTTCTAAAAAGCAAAAGAGTCTCCCATAACTCAACCTGAGCAGGGGGATATGAATCCCTCAAAATCACCATTTCCAACTGTCCTTGGCATGGCAGAATTTGGTCTTTTGCTCAATTTGACAAATTTGGACAACTCCAAGCCTTGTCATCCATTTGGACACATCTGAGGATAAAGCAAAAGGAGAATGATCTGATCCCAAAGCCTCCAAAGTCCAAGAATCTACACTTAGCCATAACAAACCTAAAAAAGCTAAAAAGGTGCCAAGACTCCAATTTTGTTTCCAAGCATTCAATGGATACACCAAGGTGGCATGGACTGACACATTCCTAACTAAATGAGTCAAGAATAAGCTCTGAATCAAAGGACCATAGGCATGTGCCCTAACCTCAAGTCAATGGCTAGAGGAGACTTGAGATTCCTTTTGCTCAACATTGGCCAAAGGCCTGCTGCAGCTGCCATTCACTATTGATGCCAAAACAAACTTGACACACTATAAATAGAGCTCAATTGTGATCAGTTTGAGTACACCAAAGCACTACAATTGATGATTTCCTCAAAATCTCTCTCTTTAGGCCAAAATGCCTTCTTTTGCAAGTCATCTCTGATTTTTTGAGTTAGAGAGCAATTCCACCATAGCTCATGATCCAAACACATCCAATATGTTATATTTAAGCTGTCCAAACACTCACTTGTGACCTGAAACACCAAAATCATAAAATCCACTCCCAAAACCTCAAAATTGGACTTTTCAGCATTTTCCAAGCCATGCCTTGATTCAGTCACTTCCAAAACCAAACAAGGCCTCAAACACACTCCAAATATCATCCCCAAACTGTCCCAATTGGTTCCCCTCATCTGGAACACCATTTGAGAGGGTTGCCATATTGGTGTATTTTGCCCCTTTTGCAAGAAAGAGCTAAAACTTGTTCCTGAGGATTCCAGCTGGTTTTGATCATCCTAAAAGCTTCTAAGGGATCAATCAAGAGTGTCCAAAGCATTGGATTACTTCTGGCACAAGGATCTTGACAGTTAGCACAAGACGCTCCAAGAGGTAAGTGCATGACAACTTGAACTCTTTGAATTATGCATTCATACATGTTGTATATGTTGTGTTTGAACCAATTTTCCCTATTATTGTTGACTGTGTAGTGAGATAGCATAGAACATGCAAATCTAGGCCTATTTTGAAACAACTATCGGGTTTTAAAATAGGGACACTTTCTGAAAATTCCAAAAGCACCATTGGATTCTTTGTGAAATTCTAGGCCAGATGCACCTATATTTTGTCTAAATCCATGGAGAAATGAGAAAGTTAGAGGCTTCACGTAAATTGCCAAAACTTGCCTTGCCTTGCCTTGGCCAGGCCTAGAAACTTGGCACCCCATATATGCACATGAGGTGGTTTTGATACACAGTGTAACACCCCAAAATTTGCCCTAGTGTTGCTAACCTTTTTGGCTTATGTTTCATTTCATTTGCATTATCATTCCTGCATTTTGCATTATTTTCTTTTGGGCATGGGATCAAGGTATTCTTTCAGCAGCTCACGGCGTCATCAGTTCCAATATGTTTTTTAATAGTGTTCAGAGCCAAGCAGATAGCTTTCCAAGTCTTTTTAAGCATTTATTTTGCTCATTAAGCGATTAGATGATTAGAAACTCTGGCAGTCAATTTTTGATTAGTTATCCAGCACCAGACAGTTGTTATCAACAGTTTAATCCAAGTGTGGAAAAGGAAAAAAAATATTTCGCAGCATATTTCAAGTGTATTCCAGTGGTAATATCAGATGGCAAGTTTCAGAGGTCTATCAGGGTTCAGAACAGGTGGAACTGGACAAATATCCAAGTTTCCCTCCTTTTGGCGTCAAAATTTTGAATTTTTGAATAGAGTAATCGATTACTCAAAGTGAGTAATCGATTACTCTGGGCGAAATTGCAAAAATATGGCATTTTTCAGCACTGCAGAATTTTTGAGCATTTGTGGTCATGTGCTTGGCTTGTGCATGTGTTGGAAGGATCTAGAACTGATCTATTTTCATCATTTTCCATCCAAAAATTAAAATTCTTTCCACTCCAATTCCACATTTTCTTTCCTAATTCACATTTCATCCCAATTTCCACTCACTTAACCTCACTCCCAACCCAAACTTAACTCCTAACTTAGGGGTTATTTAAACCAATTCATTCCAAACCTCAAGGAAGATCCATTTTTTTTCCACTCTCAATTTTCAGAATTCTCTCAATTCTCTCTCACTCTTTCACTCTCAACCTCCATTTTCAACCACACTCAAAGCTCCTTCATAGAGAATGACAAGTTCTTCATTGGAACTTGTTAATTCTTGAGCTAAAACCTATCAACCTCACCACATTTCAGCATTTCAATTTGGATTTTTGTTTGGATCTGGTGCTGAATTTTCAGAAGTGATTTTTGGAAGTGCTTTTGGAGTTTTAGTTGCTTATTGCTTGGATCTTCAACTTTTGAGTACAAGAAGCTTGTGGATCTTGGATTTCTCTACTTGAATTCATTCATTTCTGTTTGCAAAACTTACCAAAGCAAATCTCAGCTTTGTAGGTTGGTTAATTTCAGATCTATACTCATTTTAGCTTAATTGCAACTTATACAATGTAGATCCATGAATTTTGATGTGTTTTGATTCATTTGGTTGATCTTGATTATGGATGTTGATGATTGTTGGATCTAATTGATGTTTGATTGCTGTGATTGAACTTAATTTTCATGCATTATTGTTTACATGATCATTTGGATGTTTGGATAAGTGTTTTGTTGCTGAAAAGTGCTTTTCAAAGTTGAATTTCTGCCTCTGTTTCAGTGGTAATCGATTACTCTAACAGGGTAATCGATTACTCTGCCTTATTTTCACATTTTTAGCCAATTTTCAACTGAGTAATCGATTACCCTATGTGAGTAATCGATTACCACTGAAGCAGATTGTGTTTTTCTTGCATTTTCTTGCTTGTTTGAGATCTCTTGCATATCTAAACTTCATGGATTGATGTGTTGATGATTTGTGGATTATTCTTGAGCTGTTTTACCTCACACCTTTGCATGAGCACAATTCTTCGACACGCGGCTTTTGGTTTTCATTGTTGAATGTTCATGATTGTTTTGTTGACGCGATAAACACAATGCACACGCACACTTGAATCATGTTACTTCCTGATTAATGCTAAAATTGCTGGATCTGTAATGCATGATCGTTTGATTGCATTTACGTTTGCTTATGCATGTTGCTTTGATCAATGATTAGGAAGTGCAACCTTGTTGAATGCACATGTTTGTGGATCGTTTGCATGCCTTTAGTTTGTCCATGTCTAGTTGTTTGATGCTTAATCAGATGCATGCTTGTCATGATTAGACATTATTGAGACCTTGCCATGAGCATTTGTTTGGATACAATGCATGTTTCCTTGTCTTTCCACTGCTGTCCTGATGCATATGTGCTGTTGTATGCATTATTGTTTGGCTTTTTACACCCTTTCTTGTGCTGATTTATGTCCTGTGGAAAGCTTGCTTGCTTGCGTGCTGTTTTTTTACTGCTGTTTTGGTGCAGGGGCGTTGTGGTAGCTGTTGTTTTTTATTTATTCGCCTCTTTTCCTCTTTCGTCTCCTTCACTCTTTCTCTTCCCTTGAGTCTCAAGACTTGTTTAAGTCTCGGATTCACTCCCTTAGAACTACCTAGTCCAACTTAATTTTCGATTAAGTTTGGAGTAGGATTAGCATTAGGCTTCCCTTTGCATGCTAACTTAGGTAGAAGTTTCCCCTTCAAACCACACTTAACCTTTAGGATCATCCATGCATGATAAAAAATAGGATCTTTAGTCTCCCATTTAGACTTTTATCATTCTCAACCTTTGAGTCTCTATTCTTCTCATCTCAAAACAAAAAGCAAAAAAAACTTAATAAAGGCATAACATATATTGCATTTGTGCCTTTCATGTGAGAATGAGATAGTGAGGGGTCTTCTCTCACTTTCTTAGAATGTATAGCATACGTCCCGTTTTGGGTCGATATGCGAGGCATTTGATACTACGTGAAAGACTTAAATGCAATATGCGTTATACGCACCAATAATCAAAATAATTCTTTCTAAAATACAAAAAAGAAATAAATTCTCTTCTCATCTCCTTCATTCTATTCCTTAAGGACTCGTCATGTCCGTTCTACCGCAAACAGGTAACGCCTAAGTCTCCATACAGCGAGCTGCACCACCTAACTGCTGGGACACGCACTCTGACGTTTCCAATAAAAAACACAAACAAAGCAACCCTTGTTGAGCCGAACTACGTTTGCTCTGATTCTTCTTTCTCGTCTGATTGAAGATACGTAGGCACGAGATGCGATATCTCGACGAGAAACCTTTCCCCGTAGTCCGTCGAACTACGTTGACTCTGACTTTCCCATTGCACTGAGGGAATACGTAGGCCTAGGACAACGATAATGTCCTATCGAGTCACTTCTTTCTCCTCTCCCTTTTCTTTTCTGCCTTTCATTTCCAGTTCTCCGGTTAGCAGTTAATTTCCAGTTCTTTGCACCCTTTGATCGAGACAGCAAGCGTGGATCCCGTCGAGTACAACGGACGTGAAGGGGTGCGATAACCTTCCCTTCACGTAACCGACTCCCTTACCCTTTCTCTTTGGTTCACGAGACCTCGTTCTTTCCTTTCTCCCGGGTTTGTGCAGCATTACCTTTCCCTTTCTTTGGGATAAAAATGCCTGGCTGGCGACTCTTCTTTCTTTCTTCCGGGCCACTTTTGCGTTTGTACCAGGATGAAAATCCCGGGAGCGATAGTTGGCGACTCTGCTGGGGACAGGTTGACCTCTTGCTGGCCCATCCCCTTTTGCGATTCAATCCTAGCGCCTGTTTGTTTTTCTTTCAGTGGGTGTTTACTTTGATGTTGTTTTTTCTATTTTAGTGTATTACTGCTTTATTGTACTTTACTGTATTTACCGCATTTTAGCATTTTCATTTCATATACTATATTATACTGGACTGTGCTGTTTCTGTTTGGTGGGATAGGTAATCTGAGAGATAGGCCCAGTACACAGGCCTGAGTGCACTTATGTTTAGTGTGTTTCATATCCTCTCACGCTCCATTTCGGTGCGAGGAGGGAATATGAAACACAATCTAGATGTGGTTCTCTCTAGATAATTCTGCGTTGTAGGTCTGCCACAATGGTAGAGCTATCTAGAAGAGCTGTTAAGTCTGGAGGACCTTTAGGATGACCCCTCTTTATTTTGAGGTGAATCAGAGGACGATATTTTTGTATGGCAGTAGCATTGTATCCTTCGGGCTGAATGTGCTATTACCTCTCATTCCGAGATCTGAGTTTGAGAATCCTCACTTTCTAGAACATGCATGTGAGATTGGGGGGATGGTTTACAGGTGTGTAGGAACCATTGACCTTCATCATACCTAGTTTTCTTATTGGTCTGGATTTGTTACTGAACCTTTGATCCTGACTGGTTTCTATTTGTTCTGGATTTGTTACTGGGCCTTTGATCCTGGTTTTGTGTATCTCACCAAAGTCAGACAACAGTACAGTGGGTTCAGCAGTATATGTTCAACAATGGTCACATGCCCTTGCATACATATCATCATTCTCATTTTTGCATTT
Source organism: Lathyrus tuberosus (assembly GCA_022829125.1). Classification (NCBI taxonomy): domain Eukaryota; kingdom Viridiplantae; phylum Streptophyta; class Magnoliopsida; order Fabales; family Fabaceae; genus Lathyrus; species Lathyrus tuberosus. The sequence continues at coordinate 6,212,305 of JALAZF010000217.1, forward strand.
AACCTTCGTATTTATTCATTTGTAGGGTATACTTCCTTTTTATTTCGGTTGACAGTTCCCTTTGCAGCTATGGATGTTCCAAGGAAGAATAATGTGCATTACACTTTCTTTGACACCAAGGTGGGTCAGTTACAAAAGATGGTATCTCTTATCACTCCAGATTATGTGGGTATGTTCCGAAAGGCTCATGGAGAGGTCCTGACTATGGTTGATGATTTGAATACTTCAGAGAGGAGTGATATTCATACTTGCTTGCAGTTTTATGACCCACAGTTAAGGTGCTTCACTTTTTCGGACTTTCATTTGGCTCCGATGCTAGAAGAGTATGCCATTCTTCTAGGTGTGCCTCTCAAACACCAGATTCCTTTTAACTCTGATATGCGTCCTCCAAAGCATGAGGAGGTAGCTAAGGCTCTCCATCTGAGTGTACCTATGGTAAAAGATAACCTCGCCACCAAAGGAGGTTTATCCGGTTTTCATCTGGATTTCTTGGTTACCAAAGCTGAAAAGTGTGCTGCTAAGGATCAATGGGAAACAGTTTGTGCTATTCTGGCCTTGAGCATTTATGGGATTATGTTGTTTGCTGGTGAGTCCAAGTTTGTAGACATGAGAGCCATCCATATCTTTGTGTTAAGGAATCCTATACCTACACTCTTGGGTGATTTGTATTATTCTATGCATTATAGGAATGAGAAGAAACAAGGGGGATTGGTTCGATGTTATGCACTTTTGTTTCATAAATGGCTCATGAGACACTTACCGAGTGCCGAGGATTTCTTGAATCCTCATCCTTCAAAGAATTGGGCTAAAAGGTTGATTAAGTTGACGACAAAAGATATTTGTTGGTTTGATCAAAGAACGAAGGGCGGGAATTTTATCAGTAGTTGTGGAAGACATCCAAATGTGCCACTCTTGGGAATAAAGGGTTGCATCAATTACAATCCTGTTATTTTAAGGAGACAGTTGGGATTTGCTTTAATAGATCCTCCGAAGGATAGTGAATTGGAAGAATCCTTCTTTTTCTCTGTGAAAGATAATCTTTTGTTGGTAAGGCAAGCGGTCGGGGCTTGGGGAAATTTGCAAACAAAAGGTAAAGTTGTCTTTGGCAAGTGCAATTATGTTTCTTCTCCGCAGTATGATGTATGGTTGAAAAGAAGAGTTCAGATCACTCTTTTGTCGTTCCCTGTGGAAGGTCCGTCAGACCCAGTTGTTGTTGAACCTCTGACCATGATAAGTGTTATTGAATATAGCAAGCTTAAGGCAGAAAAGGACAAGCCAGTCAAGATGAATGAGAAGCTAAGCGAAGGACTCCGAAAGACGCTTTGTGATAAGCGTAATGTTGAGCATGAAGTTCAAAAGTTAACCGAGCGTCATGAGGAAAATGAGAAAAAAATTGTTGAGGACACTGTCTATATTCGCAAGATTAAACAAAATGAGATGGCATTAAAAGAGGCGTGCAAGCGTATCAACGAGAAGTTGGCAAGGTTTGAGAATGCACTTTCCAAAGGGCAGCAGAGATGGATGAGTTCTCCGAGTGCCGAAGGGAGATTGAAGCAAGAATCAGGGCTGAAAATGATGAATTGAAGAAGAATTTGAAGAGTAAAGAAAGTGAATTTCTCAAGAAACTCAGTTCAGCTAACCGAGAGATTGAAGATCTTAAAGTTTGTACTGGAGTAAAGAAATTAAAAGATTTGGCTGTTAAAGATTAAATCAGGAAGCTGGAGGAAGCTGTCAAGATAAGGAGTCAGCTGATCAGGAGTCTTACAGAGCGCCCTAATGATCCAGTTACCGAAGCACTTCTCAAGGAGGTCCGGGAAGACTTGTATGGGCTTAGTGTCTGAAGCATTTCCGTTGTTGTTCCGAGGATTCACCATCAAGCTTGGTGATGGGTTTTCTTTTGTCTGTATTCATGCTTTTAGGTGTATTTGTTCCGAAAAAATCTGTATTTGATAGTTCCACACCTGGTTGGGGGTTTGCATTTATGCTATGGGTATTTCGTTTTGGTATTATTGATCCTATGAGGTGGATTCTTCAATGGGTCACACACTCACCAGGTTGTATATGATGGATATTCTGATTCACTAATGTGCGCCTCTGATGTTCTATCAATATTAGCAATTGCAGGTGTATGTGTTATTCCATTTCGGTCAAACTGGAATCGAGGGAAGGAATGCCCCAAAATGAATAAACATGACATTGCATAGCATATATCATTTTGCATTTTGTTGCTTGCTTTTCAGGTACTGGGATGTGAATTTCTGATCTTTCTACAATTTTCAGGCACTATAGCTGATATCCACATTCACCAGTACGCAACTCGCAGAAACCAAGCTAAGATCATGGATCAGATGCAAGCTGAACTGGCTGACCTGAGGAACAGGATGGACCAGTTCATGACATTAATGACTGGCATGGCCCAAAATCAGGAAATACTCAGGGTAATGGTCGAGCGGCCAAAAGTAGAGGTGCAGAATGGCAACAGTAATAATAGAGGTCAGAGAATTATTGATGAGACTGGTAATCAGACTGGCGTTAATGTAGGCGGTGACCCTCCTAGAAATATTGGGGTTCGTCAGGTTATGGAAGACAACCAAGATGAGCAGTTCACTCTGTTAGATGCTGAAGATGAGAATACTCATAGATTCGACGAGCTCGCTGAAAAAATTAGGTCCATTGAATCCCAAAATACTCTTGGCTTTGATGTTTCCGACTTGGGATTGGTACCTGGGGTAAGAATCCCACATAAGTTCAAGCCACCAACATTTGACAAGTACAATGGCACCACTTGTCCTAAAACTCATCTTCAATCCTATGTGGGGAGGATAGCCGCTCATACTGACGATGAGAAATTTTGGATGTACTATTTCCAAGACAGCCTTACTAGGGCATCTCAAGAATGGTATATGAAGTTGAGCAAGACTTCTGTAAGGAGCTGGAAGGAGTTAGCTCATGCTTTCGTTAAGCAGTATCAATACAACATGGATATGGCTCCAAACCGTACTCAGCTGCAGAGTATGGCTCAGAATGCGAAGGAGAGTTTTAAGAAATATGCTCAAAGGTGGCGCCAGTTGCCTGCCATGGTTCAACCTCCACTGCAGGACTGGGAGATGGCCGACATGTTTATGGGTACTCTTCAGGGAACTTATCTTGATAGGTTAGTTGCCTTTCCTTCAACTGGGTTTGCGGACATTGTAATCGCTGGGGAAAGCATTGAAAGTTTGTTGAAGCTCAGAAAAATACAAGATGTCAGTGGTGCTAGTTCTTCAGGAGTGAGGAAGCCATTTGTTGGAGCTACCAGAAAGAGAGATGGGAGGCCAGTGCTATTTATAAGAATAGAGGTAGAGGCTATTAGGATTCCTATAATCAGGTTGCTGATGTTACCATTCCTAGTCCACAAGTTCAATCACAGCCACAGCAACAGAATGTTCAGCCACAGAATAATCAACAGCCACGGAGATCATATCAGCAGAGACAAACTAACAGGCACATGGACTCTCTGCCTTTGACTTACGCAGCTTTGTTACCTCAATTATTGAAACTCAATCTGGTGGAGCTTCGTATGATGGGCACAGCTCCTGCTGTGTTACCAAAGGGTTATGATGCTAATGCCCGTTGTGAGTTTCATTCTGGGGCTCCAGGTCATACTATTGAAAAGTGTCGGGCATTTCAGCATAAGGTACAGGATTTGATTGATGCCAAGGCAATTAATTTCTCAACTCCACCGAATGTACTTCAGAATCCCATGCCAGATCATAATGTGCTAAAGGTCAACGCCATTGAAGATGGGAAAGCTTTGAATTTGGTAACTGATGTGAACAGGGTAAAGACTCCTTTGAGTTTTGTGAAGGCACGTTTGTTGAAGGGGCAAGTGTTCCCTGGCTGCGAAGAAGGTTGTGTTGATTGCAAGAATCAAAGTAATGGTTGTGATAAACTGAAGGCCGGTATTCAAAATTTGATTAATGAGGGCTGTCTACAATTCGATCAGGGGGACAAAAAGGGTGATGACGTGTCGGCCGTTACCATTTATTTTACGCCAGCTGAAATTCAAGTGTCGGTGCCTGCAGATATTATAGTGCCTGATGTAGTGAGTCCTGTTACTATTACGGTACCAGGGCCAGTTCCTTATACTAGTGAGCGGGCTATCCCAGGGCACTACGGTGCAGATGTTTACTACCAAGGGGAAAAACAAGAAGTGGAAACTCCAACTGGGGGTAGCTCCAGTATTGATAATGTTGGAGGTCTTGGTGGCTTCACCAGAAGTGGACGTTTGTTTGCTCCACAGACTCTGAGAACTAATGCTGAAGCTGAGGCAGCAGCCAAAGCCAAGGGTAAACAGGTGGTTACAGAGGAGGTTGTTGTTCCTGAATCTGTGCAGAAAGGTACTTTTGAGAAAGAGGTCGAGGAGTTCATGAGACTTATCAAAAAGAGTGATAATAAAGTAGTTGATCAGTTGAATCAGACGCCATCAAAGATTTCTATCTTGTCGTTAGTTATGTGTTCTGCAGCTCATCGAGAAGCACTTTTGAAGGTCTTGAATATGGCATATGTACCTCAAGAGATTACTGTGAATCAATTGGAGGTTGTTGTTTCTAATTTCAATGCTAGCCATGGGCTAGGTTTTACAGATTATGATTTGACTACCGAGGATCGCAATCACAACAGGGCATTACACATCACCCTGGAATGTAAAGGTGCAGTATTATCTCATGTATTGGTAGACACGGGGTCTTCCCTGAATGTGTTACCAAAGAAGGCCTTAATGAAGTTAGACGCTGACGGGATTATTTTAAGACCAAGTGATTTGGTAGTTAGGGCTTTCGATGGTTCGAAACGTTCTGTATTCGGAGAGGTAGAGCTCCCAGTAAAGATTGGTCCTCAAGTGTTTAAGTGTGTGTTTTACGTGATGGACATCCAACCCGCATATAGTTTCTTGTTAGGCAGACTATGGATTCATGCCGTTGGGGCAGTAACATCTACGTTGCACCAAAAGTTGAAATATGTGGTCGACGGTCAAGTGGTGACTGTATGTGGAGAGGAAGATATCTTTGTCAGTCAGTTGTCTACCTTTAAGTACGTGGAAATGGATGGAGAGATCCATGAGATGTTGTGTCAAGCATTTGAGGCAGTCAATATTGGTGATTCGTCTTCAAAGGCAGTATCTTCTCAGAGCGAAGAATGGGTGGGTACTTCTATTGCTTCTTACAAACAGGCAGTGGGAGTAGTCAAAGCAGGTAATGCCCAAGGCTGGGGCAAATTGATTGAAGTCTCTGCAAAGGAAGATAAGTTCGGTATAGGCTATAATCCATATCAAGCTGTTGCGATGGAGCGCAAGGGGCCGATTACTTTCTACAGCAGGGGAATCATTAATCCTAATCAGATGTGTGCTGCAAGTGAAGATGGCGTTGACAGTGATTGTGATCTCGGCAATTGGGTGCGCCCGTGTGTACTGGGTCAAGAGCTTTGCAATTGGTCTGTTGAAAAAATTGTTCAAGTTACTCTTCAAACAGAGTAATTTTCTTTGTTTTCTCTGTTGCATATTAAAATCTTGCGCTCTGCCCAAGGCATGTAGATCGATTTGTAGGGCCTCATAATTGCATTTGCAAGGTTTTTTTTATCATTAATAAAGGACGTTTTGCATACAAATTTTGTGTTCCTTGCCTTTCTATTTTATTTTTGCAGAAAAACATTAAAATGGCAATGTTTTTTTTGTTGTTTTTTCAAAAAGTCTCATTCTAAAATAAAGCATGACCCTCAATCATGCAGACTTAATCACCCGAATTTCATTGATAACGATTCTGCTATGGCCAAGTATGACTTTGATAACCCAATCTATCAAGCCGAAGAGGGGAATGAAGAAGACTGTGAACTTCCCGAAGAATTGGCTAGATTGTTGAAGCAGGAGGAGAGGGTCATTCAACCTCACCAAGAGACAATTGAGGTTATCAATATTGGTTCCGAGGACGCAAGGAAAGAAATTAAGATCGGAGCCAGTCTGCAGGTCGAGGTAAAGAAAGATTTGATCGGTATGCTGCGGGAATATGTTGACATCTTTGCTTGGTCATATCAAGATATGTCAGGGTTAGATATAGACATTGTGGTGCGCAGATTGCCGTTGAAAGAGGGTTGTCCTCCTGTTAAACAGAAGCTTCGGAGAACTAAACCAGAAATGGCTCTCAAAATCAAAGAGGAGGTACAAAAACAGTTAGATGCGGGATTTCTGGCCGTCACCAATTACCCACCATGGGTTGCAAATATTGTTCATGTGCTGAAGAAAGATGGTAAGGTCAGAATATGCGTTGATTACCGGGATCTAAACAGAGCAAGTCCGAAAGATGACTTTCCTTTACCTCACATTGATGTACTGGTTAACAACACCGCTCAGTTCTCGGTATTCTCCTTCATGGATGGCTTCTCCGGGTATAATCAAATCAAGATGGCGCCAAAAGACATGGAGAAGACAACGTTCATTACCCCGTGGGGTACTTTCTGTTACAAGGTGATGCCTTTTGGGTTGAAGAACGCTGGGGTAACGTATCAGCGAGCTATGGTAACACTATTCCATAACATGATTCTTAAAGAGATTGAGTGTTATGTAGATGATATGATTGCCAAGTCTTGAACAGAGGAAGAGCATCTGGTTAATCTGCAAAAACTGTTTGAAAGGTTGAGGAAGTTTCGACTAAGGCTGAATTCGAACAAGTGCACTTTCGGAGTGCGGTCTGGTAAATTGTTGGGTTTCATCGTAAGTGAAAAAGGAATTGAGGTTGATCCTGCCAAAATAAAAGCAATACAAGAAATGCCTGTACCTAGAACAGAAAAAGAAGTACGTGGGTTCCTAGGTAGATTGAACTACATTGCACGGTTCATATCTCACCTCACAGCCACCTGTGAACCAATATTTAAGCTATTAAGAAAAGAACATGTGGTCAGGTGGAATGATGATTGCCAAAGGGCTTTTGAGAAAATAAAAGAATATTTGCGGGAACCTCCAATTCTCATGCCTCTAGTTTCAGGGAGACCATTGATCATGTATTTGACTGTGCTTGAAGGATCCATGGGTTGTGTTCTCGGTCAACATGACGAGACAGGTAAAAAGGAGCATACCATCTACTATTTGAGAAAAAAATTCAATGATTGCGAATCACGATACTCGATGCTTGAGAGGACATGTTGTGCACTTGCATGGGCTGCTAAGCGATTGAGGCAGTATATGCTTACTCATACAACCTTGTTAATTTCAAAGATGGATCCTGTCAAGTACATATTTGAGAAACCAGCATTGACCGAACGGGTTGCACGTTGGCAGATGGTGCTGACTGAATATGATATCCAGTATACTTCTCAGAAAGCCATCAAAGGAAGTATTTTGTCGGATTATCTTGCGCAACAACCAATTGATGACTATCAGCCGATGAGGTTTGATTTCCCTGATGAGGATATCATGTTTCTCAAAGCTAAAGATTGCGAGGAACCACTCCCGGAGGAGGGGCCAGACCCTGAATCCAAATGGAGTTTGATGTTTGATAGGGCCATCAACATGAATGGATGCGGAGTTGGGGCAGTTCTTATCACTCTAAAAGGGTCTCATATACCTTTCACTGCCAGGTTAACTTTTGATGTCACCAACAATGAAGCAGAATATGAAGCTTGCATTATGGGCATTGAAGAAGCCATTGACTTAAGGATCAAGCCTCTTGAAATATTTGGGGACTCTGCTCTGGTGATCAATCAGATCAATGGAGATTGGCATACCCATCAACCAAACTTGATTCCTTACAGAGACTATGCGAGGAGGTTGTTGACTTTCTTTACAACAGTGAAATTGTACCATATACCTCGAGATGGAAATCAAATGCTTGATGCTTTGGCAACATTATCTTCCATGATTCAAGTGAATTGGTGGAACCATGTGCCCAAAATTGAGGTGTCTCGTCTTGACAGGCCTGCACATGTGTTTGCTGTTGATGCAGTGTCGGATGACAAGCTGTGGTTTCATGATATCAAATGCTTCTTGAGGAGTCAAGAGTATCCAGCTGGAGCATCCAACAATGATAAAAAGACTATGAGGAGGTTAGCTGGTAGTTTCTTCTTGAATGAGGATGTGTTGTACAAGTGAAACTTTGACATGGTTTTGCTCAGATGCGTGGATAGACAAGAAGCAAACATGTTGATGCAAGAAGTGCACGAAGGCTCTTTCGGTACCCATGCCGGAGGACATGCAATGGCAAAGAAATTATTGAGGTCGGGGTATTACTGGATGACTTTGGATGCAGACTGTTGTTCATATGCCCGCAAATGCCACAAATGTCAGATTTATGCGGATAAAGTGCATGTACCTCCAAATCCGTTGAATGTTATGGCTTCTCCCTGGCCCTTTGCAATGTGGGGCATTATGGTTGGAAAGATTGAGCCAACTACTTCCAACGGCCATCACTTCATCTTGGTCGCTATTGATTACTTTACCAAATGGGTGGAAGCAGCGTCTTATGCTAATGTCACCAAGCAGGTGGTAGCCAGATTTCTGAAAAGGGATATCATCTGTCGCTATGGAGTGCCCGAAAGAATCATTACCGATAATTGTTCTAATCTCAACATCAAAATGATGGCGGAATTATGTCGGGACTTCAAAATTGAGCATCACAATTCTTCACCGTACCGTCCAAAGATGAATGGCGCTATTGAAGCGGCCAACAAGAACATCGAGAAGATTGTGCAAAAGATGATGGTGACCTACAAAGATTGGCATGAGATGCTACCGTTTGCCTTGCATGGGTACCGAACATCTGTAAGGACATCTACTGGGGCAACACCGTTCTCACTTGTGTATGGTATGGAGGCAGTCCTACCAGTCGAAGTTGAGATTCCCTCGCTGAGGGTTATGATGGATGTCAAACTGGATGAGGCAGAATGGGTTCGCACCCGATTTAATGAGCTGAGCTTAGTTGAGGAAAGGAGACTAGCAGCTATTTGCCATGGTCAATTGTATCAAAGAAGGATGAAGCGGGCATTTGATCAAAAAGTGCGACCTCAGGAGTATCAAGTTGGTGAATTAGTACTTAGAAAGATCCATCCTCCAAACACAGATCACAAGGGAAAATGGACACCGAATTATGAAGGTCCATATGTGGTTAAGAAGGTTTTCTCTGGCGGAGCCTTAATGTTTACAACCATGGATGGTGAAGATTTTCCATCCTCTGTCAACTCAGACGCAGTCAAAAAATACTTCGCATAAATAGACCCGCTGGACAAAAAAGGAAAGGTCCAGGCAAAAAAGGGCATCCCGGCGAACCATAAAAACAGAATAAATAGGTTCGGGCAAAAATTAGAGATAAATAAAAAAAATTGTACACCCGGTGAGTTGAAAATCCGTAAGGACAACTCAGGCAAGAAAGGGTATCCCGGTGGATTGAAAACCCGAAAAGGGCGGTCCACGCAAAAGAGGGATTAAGCGAAGACTGCGATCTGAGTCATCTGTACTGCCTCATCGTTTCACTCAAGCTGGCAATATCCAAAGGATAGGAAGCAGGCCAATCATCCCCTTCAGAAAGTGAAGATAATTGGAAAGTCTTGAGAACATACTGGTCATAGCAGAATTGAAACTCAGTGAAAGTCCGTTTTCACGTTGCCATTAGGATAGTTTCTTTTTCCCAATTTTCAGCGATCACCTCTTTCCAGGGATTGCTTCCTGATGTACTTGCCTATTCTGGGCATTTCAATCAATAAAGTTGGTTATTCAGTCAAAAAGCTTTGTTTTTGTTTTCATTTTACTGTTTTGTTTGCAAAAAGCGTCTGAATTTTGGATAAAAAACATTGCATTGTTGAAAACATTGAGGCTTTATAATAACATGCGCAGGGAAAACATTTAAAATTGCTTTGAATGTTGATTAACTCCGGACGGTGGATTCAAACGATGCAGTCTCCGGAACATATGTGTGCATTTCTTTTGTTGCAGGTTTATATTAAGAAGCCTATCATGAAGTCATATCTGGCACGGGGCATAGGTGCATATTCTTTCGCTTGCAGGTAGCAGCCTCGTATTAGGCTCAAAAGCAAGATTGAAGCCTTTTCAAGAGCATAGGCCATTTCTTCCAAACAAGTAATCACTCACCCCTAAGTCAGAATACCGGGGCAACCATATTCAGGAAAGGGTTCCCGTATCACCCTTTTGTCACAACTGGTACTGATTAAATTCACCGGGTGATTAGCGGTCACTTGCAACGACTTGAGATCAACGGGCGACTCCGGCAATGTCATTGTATCTTATTAGGTTGATTCTCCTATTCAGTACTTCCAACAGCTACAAGTGTTTCTGTGTCGTTAACAGCTGATGATTCCCCAGTAGTGTCAGAATCGGAGTATTTCCCAACTGAGTCAGAAGGCTGATTATCCCTCGCAAAGGATCTTGGGTTTGATAGATCCCCAAGCAGAGTTTTAATGACTCTTTTGTCCCCAGTAGAACGTCATTCAGAAGTTCTCATCCCCAGCGGAGTTCCATGGGCAGAGTAATCTCTCTCTAAGGCAGAGTCCTCCCAGTGGAAACTTCTTCAACAGGATCATCATACCTTAGCGCATCTGCAAGTCAATTTATTTTTTGTAATTTGTGGCAAGCGTCATCCCCGGCAGAAGGGTTAATCCCCACAGAGCAATTGAAGGATCGAGCAATGATCTTTGCTCCCGGAGTCTCTTTGCATTTGTATTTTGTTTGCATGGCATTTTTATAAAGCGTAGCATTCCATTGATATGGAGAATTACGGAAAAACTCAAACATACGCATTTGAAACATAAGCCAGGTTCAACCGTTTACCTGCAAGCCAGAGCGATTCACAGACAAAACATTGTCGTGCAACCCTGGCAAAGCCTACTACAGCACTTGATCGTGCAATGTTAATTCAATACCCGTCTGTATTGACTTTCGACACCTGTCCGTGTCCTTGCAGCACTCGTCCGTGTTTGACCTTTTATTTCAATACCCGTCTGTATTGACTTTTGACACTCATCCATGTCCTCTCAGTACTTGTCCGTGTTTGAACTTTCATTTCAATACCCGTCCGTATTGACCTTGGACATCCGTCCGTGTCCTTTCAATACCCGTTCGTGTTTGAACTTTTTAGCCAATATTCGTCCGTATTGACCTTTGAGATACTCGTCCGTACCCCAAAATTTTCCCTAGTGTTGCTAGCCTTTTTGGCTTATGTTTCATTTCATTTGCATTATCATTCCTGCATTTTGCATTGTTTTCTTTTGGGCATGGGATCAAGGTATTCTTTCAGCAGCTCACGGCGTCATCAGTTCCAGTATGTTTTTTAATAGTGTTCAGAGCCAAGAAGATAACTTTCCAAGTCTTTTGAGCATTTATTTTGCTCATTAAGCGATTGGATGATTAGAAACTCCGGCAGTCAATTTTTGATCAGTTATCCAGCACCAGACAGTTGTTATCAACAGTTTAATCCGAGTGTGGAAAAGGAAAAAAACATTTCGCAGCATATTTCAAGTGTATTCCAGTGGTAATATCAGATGGCAAGTTTCAGAGGTCTATCAGGGTTCAGAACAGGTGGAACCGGACGAATATCCAAGTTTCCCTCCTTTTGGCGCCAAAATTTTGAATTTTTGAATAGAGTAATCGATTACTCAAAGTGAGTAACCGATTACTCTGGGCGAAATTGTAAAAATATGGCATTTTTCAGCACTGCAGAATTTTTAAGCATTTGTGGTCATGTGCTTGGCTTGTGCATGTGTGGGAAGGATCTAGACCTGATCTATTTTCATCATTTTCCATCCAAAAATTCAAATTTTTTCCACTCCAATTCCACATTTTCTTTCCTAATTCACATTTCATCCCAATTTTCACTCACTTAACCTCACTCCCAACCCAAACTTAACTCCTAACCTGGGGGTTATTTAAACCAATTCATTCCAAACCTCACGGGAGATCCATTTTTTTTCCACTCTCAATTTTCAGAATTCTCTCAATTCTCTCTCACTTTTTCACCCTCGACCTCCATTTTCAACCACACTCAAAGCTCCTTCATAGAGAATGACAAGTTCTTCATTGGAACTTGTTAATTCTTGAGCTAAAACCTCTCATCCTCACCACATTTCAGCATTTCAATTGGGATTTTCGTTTGGATCTGGTGCTGAATTTTCAGAAGTGATTTTTGGAAGTGCTTTTGGAGTTTTAGTTGCTTATTGCTTGGATCTTCAACTTTTGAGTACTAGAAGCTTGTGGATCTTGGATTTCTCTACTTGAATTCATTCATTTCTGTTTGCAACATTTACCAAAGCAAATCTCAGCTTTGAAGGTTAGTTAATTTCAGATCCATACTCATTTTAGCTTAATTGCAACTTATACAATGTAGATCCATGAATTTTGATGTGTTTTGATTCATTTGGTTGATCTTGATTATGGATGTTGATGATTTTTGGATCTAATTGATGTTTGATTGCTGTGATTGAACTTAATTTTCGTGCATTATTGTTTACATGATCATTTGGATGTTTGGATAAGTGTTTTGTTGCTGAAAAGTGCTTTTCAAAGTTGAATTCCTGCCTCTGTTTCAGTGGTTATCGATTACTCTAACAGGGTAATCGATTACTCTGCCTTATTTTCACGTTTTAGCCAATTTTCAACTGAGTAATCGATTACCCTATGTGAGTAATCGATTACCACTGAAGCAGATTGTGTTTTTCTTGCATTTTCTTGCTTGTTTGAGATCTCTTGCATGTCTAAACTTCATGGATTAATGTGTTGATGATCTGTGGATTATTCTTGAGCTGTTTTGCCTCACACCTTTGCATGAGCACAATTCTTCGACTAGCGGCTTTTGGTTTTCATTGATGAATATTCATGATTGTTTTGTTGACGCGATAAACACGATGCACACGCACACTTGAATCATGTTACTTCCTGATTAATGCTCAAATTGTTGGATCTGTAATGCATGATCGTTTGTTTGGATTTACGTTTGCTTATGCGTGTTGCTTTGAACAATGATTAGGAAGTGCAACCTTGTTGAATGCACATGTTTGTGGATCGTTTGCATGCCTTTTGTTTGTCCATGTCTAGTTGTTTGATGCTTAATCGGATGCATGCTTGTCATGATTAGACATTATTGAGACCTTGCCATGAGCATTTGTTTGGATACAATGCATGCTGCCTTGTCTTTCCACTGCTGTCCAGATGCATGTGTGATGTTGTATGCATTGTTGTTTGCCTTTTTACACCCTTTCTTGTGCTGATTTATGTGCTGTGGAAAGCTTTCTTGCTTGCGTACTGTTTTTTTACTGTTGTCTTGGTGCAGGGGCGTTGTGGTAGCTGCTGTTTTTTATTTATTCGCCTCTTTTCCTCTTTCGTCTCCTTCACTCTTTCTCTTTCCTTGAGTCTCAAGACTTATTTAAGTCTCGGATTCACTCCCTTAGAGCTACCTAGTCCAACTTAATTTTCGATTAAGTTTGGAGTAGGATTAGCATTTGGCTTCCCTTTGCATGCTAACTTAGGTAGAAGTTTCCCCTTCAAGCCACACTTAACCTTTAGGATCATCCATGCATGATAACAAATTGGATCGTTAGTCTCCCATTTAGACTTTTATCATTCTCAACCTTTGAGTCTCTCTTCTTCTCATCTCAAAACAAAAAGCAAAAAAAAACTTAATAAAGGCATAACATGTATTGCATTTGAGCCTTTCATGTGAGAATGAGATAGTGAGGGGTCTTCTCTCACTTTCTTAGAATGTATAGCATACGTCCCGTCTTCGGTCGATATGCGAGGCATTCGATCCTACGTGAAAGACTTAAATGCAATATGCGTTATACGCACCAATAATCAAAATACTTCTTTCTAAAATACAAAAAACAAACAAATTCTCTTCTCATCTCCTTCATTATATTCCTTAAGGAATCGTCATGTCCGTTCTACCGCAAACAGGTAACGCCTAAGTCTCCATACAGCGAGCTGCACCACCTAACTGCTGGGACTCGCACTCTGACATTTCCATTAAAAAACACAAACAAAGCAACCCTTGTTGAGCCGAACGACGTTTGCTCTGATTCTTCTTTCTCTTCTGATTGAAGATACGTAGGCACGAGATGGGATATCTCGACGAGCAACCTTTCCCTGTAGTCCGTCGAACTACGTTGACTCTAACTTTCCCATTGCACTGAGGGAATACGTAGGCCTAGGACAACGATAATGTCCTATCGAGTCACTTCTTTCTCCTCTCCCTTTTCTTTTCTGCCTGTCATTTCCAGTTCTCCGGTTAGCAGTTGATTTCCAGTTCTTTGCACCCTTTGATCGAGACAGCAATCGTGGATCCCGTCGAGTACGACGGACGTGAAGGGGTGCGATAACCTTCCCTTCACGTAACCGACTCCCTTACCCTTTCTCTTTGGTTCGCAAGAAATCGTTCTTTCCTTTCTCCCGGGTTTGTGCAGCATTACCTTTCCCTTTCTTTGGGATAAAAATGCCTGGCTGGCGACTCTTCTTTCTTTCTTCTGCGCCACTTTCACGTTTGTACCAGGATGAAAATCCCGGGAGCGACACACGGATGTATCACCACCCCAGTGGTAGCGCGCATGTGTGTTTGGTTGCAAGGTCATGGGTTCAAACCCCACCCAGACCTTTTTTGCTATTCTCTAATTTTTTGCTATTTTTCAATATTTTCATTTTTTTTAATTAATTCAAAAATTAATTTCTCTCTAAATTTTAATTATTTTTTATTGATTCTTTTTTTGAAAATTCACAAAAATATTAAAATATTTTATTTCATGAAAATTTCACAAAAATATTATTTATTTTACATATTTGGTATTTTTGTAAAGAATTATGTTTTATTTGTTTTTAAACATTAAAAAGATTTCTTTCTCTTGGTTTTGCAAAATTCAAATTATTTTTAAGTCATCCCATGAATGAAACATGATTTTCCAAATATAAATCCAAGATCACAACCTTTTTTTACATGTTTGATTATTTTAATTGAATTTTTATTCAATAAAAATGTATTTAAAAACCAAAAATTAGGGTTTTGACAATTTCCACCCTCACAAATCTTTTTCAAACACTTTGGGCCTCTATTAGAGTGTAAGGCCCAATCCCTTTTTCACCAAAACCTTTTTGGGCCTCAGTCATTGTATAAGTCCCACTGCGATTTTAAAATCTCGGCGCGGTCGTCACCTTTTAAACGAAAACTTTTGGGCCTCCTCTTGTGTTGTAAGTCCCATCTTTCTTTTAAAAATACGCTTTGGGCCTCTAATAGAGTGAAAGACCCAACCCCCCCCCCTATACATAAATAATTTGGGCTCAGTCATCGTATAAGTCCCGATATAGTTTTCAGAACAGCGGTACGATTACTGTTTTTCATCTGGGCCTCTCCTTGAGTATAAGCCCCAACAATCTGTTCTAAAACAACTTCCCTTTTGATTTAGGTTCAAATCCATAGTTGTTATCAAAACTTTCTTTAATTTCTTGAGCAACTAACCATACAGCTGTTACAAGGGAAGCTTGCTCGCCTGTAAGTTTTATCAGCTTTCTTTTAAATACTTGTCATATATATATAACTGTATTGCTGGAAGCTTGCTCACCTGTAAGTTTTTATCAGCTTTCTTTACATGCTTTCATATATATATTTATATTTGTCTGTATTGCTAGAAGCTTGCTCACCTGTAAGTCTGTCTTTCATATCCTTTTAAATACTTGTCATATATCAACTGTTTATATACTTGTATATCTGCTTAGAGTTTTCCCCGGCAAATAGGTCTAGAACTAGGTAAAGCCAGTTGGTCACTCTTAAATACAGTCAAAACTAGTTCCCCATAGGAATTTCCAGATACAGTCTTGCCTTCTCTTGGGCTTAAACAATATGGAACAAAGAGAAGGCATTATTCCCGGTGAAACTTTTCTCAGACTGTCACTATTAGAAATTGTCAAAGAAGTTCATTTCCCTAGAGAGGATTAATTCTCGGTGAAACCTCTCTTGAATTTCTTCAAACCCTAGAATTGTTCACTAAAGAAAAGATTATTCCCGGTGAAACTTTTCTTGAACTCTTCTTAAGTTTGGACCCACAGGCTTCCTAAAAGCATCCCCGCCTCCTCTTGGGCTTTGTACAAGGACCCTCCGGCTTCTTAAAAGTTCTCATGCCTTCTCTTGGGCTTAATACAAGGACCCTGAAGACCTCTTAAAGGTATAGGACAGAACTTAGTCATCCTTTGTTAGAGCAGTCTTTCTAAAAGAGTCAAAACCTCATACCAATTTAGGGTTGATTCTCATCCCTTAAAACTCCAGCCTCCTCTTGGGCATCATACAAAGATAAACTCTTCTATACCAGTAGACTTGGACAGTCTAATCTCCTCTTGGATCTCAAAGACATTCTCAAGTTCCCTACAAACATAGGAGAAACCCTGGTCATTTTAATAAATCTCCAGCAGAGTTAAAACCCATGGGTTCTAAAACCCAGTCTTTCTCCTAAAATTCCCCAGCCAGGGTCAGCTTACCATCAGTATAACAATATCCCAAATCATAACCTCAAGGTATCTGATACCTCAACTCTTCTGTAACCCTCCGCAAGAGTTGATCCCTCAACTTGGACCTGCCTCTGGATCTCAATATTCATTAACAGAAGTCAGCCTCCTCTTAGGCTTTGTATAATGATTTTCCTCAGCAGAATTAGCCCCAACGACACCCTTTTGTTGAGTCCATCTTCTTTCTTAAAACACCCTCTTGTTGAGTTAACCCATTTTTTAGCCTCGATCTTGGGCTTTGTACAAGACATATATAAACTTTCTCCAACAAAGTCAAAATCTTTATAACCTTCTCTTAAGATCTGGATAAATATCTTCCCCAGCAAAGTCAATTCCTCCCCATCCTTCTTTTAGGCTTTGAGGAATAATATCCCTAAGTAGAATCAAGCCTTTTCCAGCCTCCTCTTAGGCTTTGTATAATGATTTTCCCAGTAAGGTCAGCCTCAATCTTAGGCCTTGTACAAGACACCTAAAAATCCTCAGTTGAGTCAGTCTCATTTTAGCCTCAATCTTGGGCTTTGTACAAGACAAATAAAGATTTCTTTCCCACAAAGTCAGTTTCTTTTCAGCCTCAATCTTGGGCTTTGTACAAGACACCGTATAAATCTCTCTAGCAGAGTCAATCTTCTTTTAGCCTCAATCTTGGGCTTTGTACAAGACAGACAAAATATTCCCCTGGAAAAGTCAACTTTTAGCCTCCTCTTAGGCTTTGTATAAAGATATCCCCCAAAGAGTCTGTCTCTTTTTAGCCTCAATCTTGGGCTTTGTACAAGACAGATAAATACTCTCTTGTTGAGTCAGCCTTTTCCAGCCTCCTCTTAGGCTTTGTATAAGGACTTCCCCAGTAGAGTCAATCAATCTCTTAGCTTCAACCTTGGGCTTTGATCAAGGCAGACAAAAATCAACATTCCCCTCAGAGGAAATCAAAATCTCTCTGTAGGAAGATATTTCTCTGCATATCACATATAAAAACAGGCATTCAAAACAAACCCTAAATCCCAGATAACTATTGTAAGTGGCACACTTGTTGATCCAAATATCCAAGTTGTCGTCCATTTTTTATCCCGACCAACTTCCTCTTTCATCTAATTGTTGTAAGTGGCAAGCCTCTGGATTATTTAGATCCACGCTACTGTCCCTCTCTTAGCATGAAAGACTCCTAAGGAAAAATGGCATTACTCAAAACTGAGTTAAAGTTTCCTCCTTCAGGACAAACCCCTTATAAAGGAAATTATGGCATTGCTGGATTCATATATCCTAGTTAAAGTAATCCTCCTTTATAAATAGTCACCCAACAGTTGTGATAAACAGTTGTGACAAATACTCCTTTAGCTTCGATCTTGGGCTTTGAACAAGACACTAAAACATCTTTTTTCCTCCCATAGAATAGGAGGAACTACAATAGCTCTGATTTCCCTGTTTCTTTAAACGGGAATACGTAGGCATAAGATTATGAAATCTTAGCGAGCATACCAATCAAAAACTCTAGGTCCAGTACCTTCCCATACCAATCAAAAACTCTAGGTCCCGTACCTTCACATACCAATCAAAACTGAAGTCCAGTACCTCACCAAAATCATCAAAAACTCTCTCTCTCATATCTCCCAAAGAAGAAACTTTCCCAACCCACAACAGATAAACACCATCAAGTACAAAGCAGAACCTATTGCTAACAACCTGTGGATAACCACATATAGGATAGGTAACTGACAACTCCCCATTATATAACCTGACCCCGGACTCCCCGAATCTCTTTAAGCGTTTGTTCAGTTAAACATTCGCGTGCAAGGTTAGTTTTAGATAGCTTCCCTTTCCCTTCCAGCTTCACGGGATAAATAAGAAATCAGAAACCCAATTTGCGATAAGGTGGTCACGTCACCGACAAAAATCACACGCTACAGGTTGTAGCAAATCTTTCTTTCTCTGTGTTAAGTATTTGTTATGTTGACATATAGAGCACAGTTTTATGAAAAGTTTCACTTCTGTAAACATTCCAGGCCTAGTGAAGGAGGTGCCTAAGCGAGCCATGGTGGCTTTGACCCCTGAGTGACCCGAGCACGGAGTGTTGTGGTATTCAGTGATGAGTTTTGATCTAACATCTTTAAGATCGGGTATGAAAAGTCTCTCCTTAAAATACAACAAACCATTTGGGAAGTTGAACATGTGTTTAGAATCTACCGCTTGTTTTTCTCTAACCAATTCCTGACCTTGTTGTGAAGCAAAATAAGTTTACAACTGTGACACAAGCTTTGGGACAGGGGAGGATATGGACATAAAGACAGGTTTAGGGGTACAAAATTTTCTGCTCAGAGCATCAGCTACAACATTTGATTTGCCAAGTTTGTAAAATATTTCAAAGTTAAATCCCTGTAATTTAGAGGCCCATTTTTGTTGTTCTGGGGTTTGAATCTTTTGAAGTAATAAGTTCCTTAAACTTTTTTTATCTGTGTAGATGTTGAATTGTTGTCCGATCAAATATTGGCGCCATTTCTTCACTGATTCAGTAATGGCAAACATCTCCCGTACGTAAACTGAAACAGCTTGCATACGCGGACACATCTTCTTGCTGAAGAAGGCCAGATGGTGACCTTCCTGGGATAAAACAGCTCCAATTGCTACTCCTGAGGCATCAGTTTCCAAGATAAATGTTTTTGTAAAATCTGGCAAAGATAATACCGGCAATGTCGGTCATTATCTTCTTGAATTCTGTAAAGGTTATGCTAGCCTCTATACTCCATGTAAACTTAGTGGAACGCAAAAAATCGGTGAGAGGAGCGGCGAGAGTGGCATAACTGCGCATAAAGCGCCTATAAAAACCGATGAGCCCTAAAAAACCATGGAGAGTCATGAGAGGACTCGGTTGAGGCCAATCCAAAATTGCCTGAACTTTATCAGGGTCAGGTGCAACACCACCAACTGATATCACGTGTCCAAGGTAATCAACTTTATCCACAGCAAACACATACTTTGATAATTTGGCAACAAAAGCATGAGACTTCAATAAATAAAAAACAACCTGCAAGTGAGTTAAATGAGCTGCAAAATTGGAAATGTAAAGGAGAATGTCATCAAACAAAACCAAAACAAATTTGCATAAGTAAGGTCAAAGTAAATCGTTCATGGCAGATTGAAAAGTAGATGGGGCATTAGTGAGCCCGAAGGGCATTACGAGAAACTTGTAGTGACCATCAAATGTTCGAAAAGAGGTTTTATGAGTGTCTTTCGATGCAACACGGATCTGGTGATAGCCTGAGCATAAGTCTATCCTAGAAAAAATAGTAGCGCTGCCCAACTCATCCAACAGCTCGTCAATGGTTGGAATAGGGAATTTGTCTTTGATAGTAACTGCGTTAAGAGCTCTGTAGTCGACACAAAAGCGCCACGATCCATCTTTCTTTTTTACTAGTAAAATTGGGGATGAAAACGGGTTGTGGCTAGGGACAATAATATCGTCTTTAAGCATTTCTTGTATAATGGAGGTCATGGCCTCTTTTTGAGAGTGAGGGTAACGATACGGCTTCACATTGATATGAGGGGTATTGGGTAAGAGTGGAATGTGATGGTCATGGGGTCTTTTAGGTGGGAGTCCACTAGGTGGTTGAAAGATGGTCGGGTATTGATTTAGTAGGTGAGAAATTTTTGGTTGAAGGGTTTGGGAAGTTGGATGTGAAATCTCATGTGAAGTATCAAGAGGTTGGATGGTCAGTAGGTGGAATGAGGCAATAGAATTTGTATGGAGAAGTTGACGAAGTTGGTGAAAAGAGGTTTGGGTTGGGTGTGAATTGGGATTCCCTTTTAGTGTCAAAGAATCAACATTGTGTTTGAAAGTTATCGAGGGTATAGAAAAATCAGCTTGGATCTGACCCAAAGTACGCAGCCATGCCATACCAAGCACAACGTCAGCCCCTTCTATTGGTAATAAATAAAATAGGAGAGAGAATGGTTGGTCTTGTAAGACAATTTGAACATTGTGGCAAAGGCCTTGGCATTGTAAGTGGGAACCATTTCCAACCATGACCGAAATATTTGGAATAGGGGTGGGCTTGAGGTTAAGATGGTGTGATATGCAAGGTTGTAAAATGTTGTGGGTACTACCGGTATCAACAAGAACCATTATCGGAAGACCACTAATTGAGCCTTTGAATTTCAATGTTTGAGGAGAGAATTGCCATGTCAAGGCTTGGGTAGATAGGTGAAAATAGGTGTTACTAGGTTCTGTTTCCACTTGGTCAAATTCTGTGGGGTCCTCAATTACTTGGGTGGAATCTGGTGTGTCATCCTCCACTAAGAGTAAAAGGAATATGTTTGGAGAAGAACATTTATGGCCTATTACAAATTTCTCATCACAGTTGTAGCACAACCCTTGTGCTCGCCTTTCTTGCATTTGTGCTGGAGATAATAATCTAATGGGTAATTTTGCTGGCTGAGTGGTACTGGAAGTTGTTGTGTGTAGTTGAACTTGGGGTTTGGAAGATGGTATGTTAGGAACAGAAGCGTTGGTTTTGGGGTAGGGGCTGGAAAAAGATTTCGTGAATTTGGGTTTAGTGTCTTTGATTTTGGATTCAATGAGTTTTGCAAGTCCAATGGCTTGAGAGATTGAAATTAGCTTATGAATTGCCATTTCATTTCGAATGTCGCGTGACAACCCGGAAATAAAACAGTTTAGTATTGCATCTTTGGGTAACCCGACCACTTGATTACCTAGTTTCTCAAATTGAGTTTGATAATCAGCAACAGAACCATCTTACTTTAACTTGAATAACTCAGCTTGGTGATTGTCATAAGTAGACAGACCAAAACATAGTTGTAAATCTCTTGTAAATGAAAACCAATCAGTCAATAATTGACTTTGTGTCATCCATTTAAACCAACCAAGGGCATCACCTTTCATATAAAATGAGATCAAAGTCAAATGATTTTCTGGTGGTAATTGATAAAAATAAAAAATAAAATCAGCCTGAAATAACCATTCTAGTGGATTGGATCCATCAAACATAGGAAGTTCTAATTTGAGGGTTCGGAAAGGGGGTAGGGTTGGAATTTGGGGGTAAGAGGGAAATGGCATTTGCTGAAATAAAGGAAGGGTATAATTTTGTGTGGTGTTGGTGAACGGGGTTTGCGAAGTGAGGTAGGGATAGTGTGGTGGTGGTGGTGGAACAGTAAATCGAATGGTGGATGCAATGGGGGGTGGTGGAGGGTTGTTGGAAAAGGAAGCTGAATGTCTAATGGGGGTATTGGTAGGGGTAAGAACATGGGTAATAGGGTTTATAACAGTAGGGATAGATGATGGCATTTGTTGAGCAATACCTGAGCTGCTGGCTGCAGCAGTAGCTGTAGCTGCTGTAGAGAACGCAATAGAGTTTTGTGGCTCCTTTTGAGCTGTCAATTTGTGAAGCATGGACATGAGTGACTCATACCTACTATCTTCGATTTGTTTGTCATTTGTCATTCTTGTATGAATCTGTCCAATTTGCTGCTCCAAATCTGCAGCAACTTTGTCAAACCTTTCATCCATTTAAAGTTGGGTTTGACTCATTGCATTATCCAATAGTAGTTGAGTGGTATGAACAGCCTCTTCTACAATCTCTCTAGAAGAGGGATTTTGGGGTTTGGGGGAGCCATGAGTAAGGAATGAGAGCACCAATGATAAACTTGCTAAGACTAAGATTAGATATAGGGTTGCATCAAATTAAAAACATAAAACAACTTTAATTTTTTTCATTGAAAGAGAAGCTAATATAAGGTACCCTTATATACTTAGGGTTACTTAAAAGAAAGGGCTTAATAGCTAAAAACAGACTGCAAGACTTAAAAACAAGGCCCAACTAAAAATTACTAATTACACTCTCATTTAATAAGTGTAAAAATCCTTAAGGCAAAGTGGCATTTTTCTCAATCTTTTGAACAACACGTTGGACTTCTTATCATGGTCACACTTGAATTTGATCTTAGAACCAAAGAAGAACCATTTTGAAATCACATTTGAATCAATCTTGCAAAAGAATTTGGACATGAGTAGTACATATCTTGCCACTTAAACCATGATGAGCCACAATCCACATTCTGTGACATTGTTATGACTAAAATGAGCATGCCTTAAGCAATGGATCCAAAAATGAAACAAACTTGCACACGTGGCCACTTGAATCATAAGGTACTTGATTTTTGAACCAAAACCCTAATTGATCCAATGCTTGATCACCTGATAATTTCCAACACCAAACACTTGAATTTGATTCACACTTGTCTTCAAAATGATCCATAACCTGCCATGACTTGTAATTGAAGCAAAGATCTTGTGTTTGATTAAGATTAAGTCAAACTTTCCTTGAATTTATCCATGAATAAATGATCATTGAATCAATCTCACACACTTGACTTGAGGCAGTGATCCTTCTTTGATACCTCCTTGCAGACCTTAATGAACTTAGAGAAAGAAAAACACATGCAACATGTTTTTTTTATTTTTTTTATTTTTGAATGCACAACAATATGCTAATGATATAATGCATAAATGATAAAAATGCTAAGGTGCAATGAGAGTATGACATAGTGAAGTATGTCACACTTTGACTTAAAACCACACTATGTCATGCTAGTACCGTCAAACTTTGTCTAAAACAAGATAATTATAATATTGGTTAATTAAGTACTCAATAAGTGGTGTGTAGGTACAAAAGTGAAATATCTGGGACATTTCTTTCATAGATATGCAGGAATAAAATCTACACACTCCTTGATCAAGTATAGCTATAAATGAAACTTTATATAATCTCTCTTACACTCAGGCACTAGTGCACCTATACACATATTAAGTTTATAAAAAAATGATAAAATTGTTTATTCAAATATGTGTTTTTTTTTTGTTATATAAATATATTATTAGTAACTTATAGGAAATTGTTTATTCAAATATGTGTTTTTCTCTTATATAAATATATTATCTATAAGTTATAGTTCCTCTAATCATTTTTTGTGCTTCAAAATATACATCTTATTGTTTTATTTTGCCGTTTGTAAAATTTAATTATACTAAAATTAACTCTATTAATATATAAAAATCAATTTTTTATTTATTTTGCTAAGAACTAATTTTTTGAAAAATAACATAAAGATATTTGCAGGCTCAAAATTTGTAGAGTAAAATTGGTATATTTAGATGTGTAACATGCTAATTTCAAAACATGGTTGAAATTAGCATGTTACATATCCAAATATACCATTTTTACTCTACAAATTTAAAGCATGCTAATTTTTTTATATATATATTTTTTAATTTAGTTCTTAGCAAAATAAATAAATATCTGTTATTTTATATATTAATAGGGTTAATTGTAGTATAATTAAATTTTTCAAAAGGTAAAATAAAATAATAAGATGTATATTTATAAGGATTAAAAGAACAAAAATGAATAGAGAAACTATTAGTTACAGATAATATGTTTATATAAAAGAAAAACACATATTTGAATAAACAATTTTCTATAACTTACTAATAATATATTTATATAAAGAAAAACGCATAAGGTGTTGTACCAAGTTCAACAATGAACTTCTTGATAAAAACAATATATTTTTCTGCATTTGAGGCATGAATACTCGAGCTCTATGTAGAATCAACAAATTGTTCTAAATTAATAATAATAATAATAATAATAATAATAATAATAATAATAATAATAATAGTAATAATAATAATAATAATAATAATAATAATTATGGGTGTGTTCCAAAATGACAAGAAAATATTCAAGTGGATATTAATTTTTGAATTCGAAAAGAAGTAATATTTCGTGAAGGGTTGCTGCAGAATGAACATAGGCAATTGTTGAAAACATGACAATTTTTGGTTAAAAGGTGTCACTTCATCAAGGGTCGCAACCTTGTGAAACAACACATACATGGCCTATAAAAAACCAAATATCCTCTTGTACAAAATTTCAGACACTCTTTGCTACATAATCGAGTTTTCGTCGGTCTTGCGCAGATTCGATAAAGGCTGAATTATCCTGGGTATTCTTGCGTTCCAACTCTAAGACATAAAGAGAGTGCTCAAAATATTTTTAAGGAAAGTGACATCATTCACGATTCAGTCCTGGATTTATTCGACTTTACAGAATTTTCCAACAGTCTTAAAAGTATTCAAATGACTTCCGACGCTGCAGTTTCAAGCGTCAAAGTTATGAACCAGAACCTTGTCAAGTTAGATCGCTTTAATGGAATCAACTACACCCGATGGCAAGATAAGATGACATTCCTACTGACCGCTCTTAAAGTTCAATATGTTCTAGATCCTGACTTACCACCAATTCCTGAACCGACCGAAGAGGATTCTGATGAACTCAAGAAGGAGCAAAAAAAAAGTAAAGAGGGCGAATTGCTATGTCGTGGACATATCCTGAATACACTATCTGATCGTCTCTACGGCCTTTATATGGATACTCAATTTGCAACAAAAATCTGGAAAACACTCGAAATTAAATTCAAGGCCGAAGAGGAAGGTACGAAGAAGTTTTTAATTTCTAAATACTTTGATTTTAAATTCATAGATTCCAAGCCCATTCTTCCCCAAGTGCACGAGTTACAGGTTCTCGTTAACAAAATAAAGGTTGTGAAAATAGACATTCCTGAGACCTTTCAAGTTGGTGCAATTATTGCAAAATTACAACATTCATGGAAAAGCTACATAAAGAAATTATTGCACAGTTCTGAGGACTTCTCTCTAGAGAAAATCCAGAAACATCTTTGAATCGAGGAGGAATCGAAGGAAAGGGAGAAATCAGAATATTCTGGTTTTTCCAAAGCCAGTGTTGTGACTTCCAAACGGAAAAAGAAAAATGATGGCATGATGAGTCATCTTGGACCTAAAAAGAAACATAACAAATTTAAAAATTTTGGACGTCTAAAAGGTCCAAAAAAAGGTTGTTTTGTATGTGGAAAACCCAGACACTATGCTCGAGATTGCAGGCACAACAAGTCTAAAAATGAGATCAATGCAATTCATGCAAATGATGATATAATCGCTACGGTGAGCAAAATAATGGCAATCAAAGGCAAAGTGAAAGGATGGTGGTATGACATATGTGCTACAGTGCATGTATCTTATGACAAGGCTGCTTTAAAAACCTATTCTAAAGTGGCTGATGGACAGGAAGTACAAATGGGAAATGAAGTACGATCTAAAGTTATTGGAACTGGATTCGTCGAACTCAACTTCACTTCCGGAAAGAAAGTCACTCTTGTCAATGTGCTTCAAGTCCCAGACATGTCTAGGAATCTTGTTAGTGGAGATTTGTTGGGTAAACCAGAAATTAAATCTGTATATGAATCGGGCAAACTTATATTTACCCGTAATGGTGTATTTATAGGAAAAGGATATTCCGCTGATGGAATGATCAAACTTTGTACTACTGAAAATATTATTAATGAAATTTCTAATTCTGCTTATATGCTTGAATCTATTTCTTTATGGCATTCTAGATTAGCACATATTGGTATTAGTACCATGAAAAGACTAATAAAATCTGGATTGATCTCATGTAATACGCATGATTTCGATAAATGTGAAATATGTGTCAAATCAAAGATGATCAAGAAACCTTTCAAAAGTGTTGAAAGAAAATCAAATCTGCTTGATCTTGTGCACTCTGATTTGTGTGAATTTAATGACATGTTAACTAGTGGAGGAAACCGGTATTTCATAACCTTTATTGATGATTGTTCTAGATTCACACAAGTATACCTTTTAAAGCATAAAGATGACGCTTTTAATTCCTTTAAAATTTACAAAGCAGAAGTTGAAAATCAACTAGGTAGACGTATTAAAGTACTTAGAAGTGATAGATGCGGTGAATACTTCTCTACGAAATTTGATGCATATTGTGAAGAATATGGCATTATACATGAATGTTCCGCGCCTCATACACCACAACAAAATGGTCTAGCCGAAAGAAAGAATCGAACATATCAAGAGATGATGAATGCTATGTTAATGCACTATGAATTGCCTTTTAATTTATGGGGTGAAGCATTATTATCTGCATGTCATATAATGAATAGGATTCCTTTAAAATTAAATGGTATTTCTCCATATGAAATATGGAAAGGTAGATCACCAAATATCAGTTATTTTAGAGTATGGGGGGTGTGTAGCATATTATAAGAATATGGATCCTAAAAGAACTAAATTGGGTCCTCGAGGGATCAAATGTGCTTTCATAGGATATCCGTCCAATAGTAAAGCATATAAACTTTTAAATCTGGAGTCGAATGTAATTGTTGAATCCCGAGATGTGGAGTTTTTTGAAAACCTTATCACGAAGGATAAGGAATCTGAGATTCCCACGAGTGAATAATCTTGTGATGAAAACTCTCCACGAATGGTTGAAATACAACCCGAAAGTATCTTGCAGATTATTGAAACAGAACCTGAGCATAGGGTAAGCAAAAGAGCCCGAAAAGCTAAAGTTCTAGGTCCAGATGAAATCGATTCTCAACTCATTTCCTTTTATCTAGTTGAAGGAAATCGTAAGGATAATGTTCATAAGATCCCCATTATTCTCCAATTAGAAGATAAACCAAAAACCTATAAAGAAGCAGTGGCTTCAAGGGACTCTTATTTTTGGAAAGATGTTATCCAAGACGAAATGGATTCGATTATTTCAAACCACACTTGGGAACTTGTAGATCTTCAATAGGGTTCAAGGCCCATTGGATGTAAATGGGTGTTTAAAAGGAAGTATCACAGTGACGGTACATTAAACACGTATAAAGCAAGATTAGTAGCAAAAGGATTTAGACAAAAAGAGGGTGTTGATTACTTTGACACATATGCACCAGTGGCAAGAACAACAACAATTAGAGTATTGTTCGCCTTCGCCTCTTTTAATGATCTTATAGTTCATCAAATGGATGTTAAAACAACATTCTTAAATGGAGATCTCGATGAGGAAATCTAGATGGAACAACCAGAAGGTTGCGTGCTTCATGGAAATGAACACAAAGTATGCAAACTTGTCAAATCCTTATATGGTTTAAAACAGGCACCAAAGCAATGTCATCAAAAGTTTGACTCTGTCATACTTTCAAATGCATTTACTCCAAATTCATGTGACAAATGCTTGTACATAAAGGTGTGTGGAAACATTGTAATATTTTTGTGTCTATATGTTGATGATATGTTGATCATTAGCAATGAGATGAATGGAATCTTATAAACAAAGCAATTTCTGACTTCCACATTCAAGATGAAATATCTTGGACTAGTTGACACTATTTTAGGGATCAAAGTAAAATGAAATAGTGGGGGTTATGAACTTAGTCAAACACATTATATTGATAAAATGTTGAATAAGTTCAAACACCTGCACTTTAAGGCAGAAAATACTCCATTTGATCCTAGTGTCAAACTTCAAAAGAACAATGGGAGAAAAGTAGCCCAATTGGAATATGCAAGTGCAATTGGATGTCTAATATATTTAATACAATGCACTAGACCAGACATAGCATCTACAGTTAGTAAAATGAGTAGATTTACTAGTAATCCAAATGATGAACATTGGAAGGCAATAACCAGAATTTTCGGTTACATCTTAAAGAAAAAAGATATTGGCCTTCATTATGGTAGTTTTCCTGCTATACTAGAAGGATATACCGATGCAAGTTGGATATCGAGTGTTGGAGATCATAAATCTACAACTGGGTGGATATTTACATTAGCTGGAGGTGCGATTTCTCGGAAGAGAAAGAAACAAACATGCAATACTTATTCGACCATGGAATCAGTGTTTGTGGCTCTTGCTACTGCTGGTCAAAAGCAGAATGGTTAAGAGACCTTCTGTTGGAAGTCCCATTGGCTAAAGAAAATGTTTCAAAAGTGTTGATACATTGTGATAGCCAAGCCATCCTAGCAAGAGCATTCAATGAAGTATACAATGGAAAGTCTAGGCATATTGGTCTTAGACATACATTCTTGAGGAAATTAATTAAAGATGGAATCATTTCACTCACCTATATACAGACGAGTTATAATTTGGCTAATCCATTTACTAAGCCACTGGCCAGAGACTTAGTAAAAACAACCTCGAGAGGCATGGGGTTGAAACTCCTTGTGTAAGAGTTCCGACAATGGCAGTAACCCAATCTTACGTTGATAGAACATTAACCTCAAGATTCAATGGGTAACAACAAGTCGTTGATTTGGATGTTTGTCAAACATTTTGTGATAATGTTGACCTTTAAAATGAGGGTTGAGTTTCTTATTTAAACTCTTAATGAGGTTCAATACCGAGGGTATGTGTCTCTTGGAAAAAGATACAATATGAACTTTACCTATGTGAATTTCGAGATGGTGTCGTCTCAAAGTGAGAGTTGGAGTTTCTCTCTTGAAAAATTCATGAAAACAAGAAAAGCACATGGCCATAAATAGTGATAGGCGAGAGATGTAGGCGAAGAACCATTAAAGAGTGTGTGTATGGTAATGCCGCTCTAATCACATGGGATAATGGTTCAAAGCATAGCTACCTAACGTTCTGATTAGGATTTGCATTGTCTTTACTAAGGTTAAGTTCAAATCGAAAGATACTTAACTGGATTAACATTCTTTTGTTTCCTTTTATTTCTGGAATTGATCTTGTCATTATTAGAACAAGTGGGGGGTTGTTATAAATTATTAATAATAATAATAATTATGGGTGTGTTCCAAAATATCAAGAAAATATCCAAGTGGATATTAATTTTTGAATTCGAAAAGAAGCAACATTTCGTGAAGGGTTGATGCAGAATGAACATAGGCAATGGTTGGAAACATGACAATTTTTTTTAAAAGGTGTCGTTTCATCAAGGATCGTAACCTTGTGAAACAACACATACATGGCCTATAAATACATCATTCTGGAATTCAGAAATTATATCAAAAACCAAAGATCCTCTTGTACAAAATTTTAGACACTTTTCGCTACATAATCGAGTTTTCATCGGTCTTGCGCAGATTCAGTAAAGGCTGAATTATCCTGGGTATTCTTGCGTTCCAACTCTAAGACATAAAGAGAGTGCTCGAAATACTTTTAAGGAAAGTGACATCATTCACGATTCAGTCCTGAATTCATGCGACTTTACATAATTTTCTAAAACAAATGTTTCCTACTTTTAACTCTTCCATCTCACAAGATTCAAATTCCATCTTTTAATTAACACATATAATCAAATTGGGATATGAAGTCATCTTTATATGTCTAAAATCTAGCATTTTTGTAACCCATTATAGTGAACTTTTACTAACCTTCATATATCAAGCATTAATGCTTAGTTATTTTCATGTAGATAAGAATCTTATTGATATCAACACAATGACCATCACTGAAGTCACACTAGAATCTGCTTGTTGTGCTCAAAGCAAACGAGACATATGGTCAAATACACAACATGAAATACATGATAGATTAAATTGCCTATATATAGCTAACCACTGGTGCAGGTCCCACTCCTAATTTAAAACGACCATACAAAGAACCTGAACATGAACTCACTTCCTTGCCAAGATGGTAATCGAATACATCCAATGATTTACCAATGAGTTTTTTTTCGAGAAAAATAGATTTGTTACATATTTTTCAAATAGTTCAGACCACCTCTAGATCGAGACTAGGCCTAATGACGGTTCTTTCTATGACCTACTTCTAAAACATCTCAAATACCAATAAGATTGTTTTCAACAGAGGCCTAGGCGACCCACCCACTTGAAAAATCTATACCAGATAGTTGATGCAACTTTGCACACCATAAAAATGTGATCAGACGACTCCATTTCCCCTATACACATTACACATCCCACAATACTATTACTAGATACTATCTGACGTCTTAGAAGATTCTGCCTAGTCGGCAAACTATTCTAAAGCAACTGCCAAAAGAACTTTATAACTTTAAAAAACGTATATATCACTATTACAAATAGTATATACTAAGATGCCCATTTTACCACGATTCTTTGAAGGACCGTGGTGCCATCTCTAAAATCAGGCGCTATCATTTTTTCGTTTATTTTTTAATTAAAAATAGTTTACATATTACCATAGTTGATATTGAAACTATGGTAAAAGTTCCTAAAGTTTATAGATTTGAATCACTGTGTCAGAAAATGTGTGATTTCTTTAAAATTATAATGGCCCATTTCTTTTTGATTGATTTTTAAATCAAACTGGATTTCACTACGGTTGATTAATCCAACCTTGGTGATATGATTTACCTCTTTTTATTTTTATACTGACGACTTTCTTTTTTATTCATTTTTAATTTGAAAATAATCCAGATGTCACTACGGTTGATTAAAGCAACCGTGGTGATGTATTTCCCTATTATTTTTAAATTTTTAAAAGGTTAAAAACTGACGATTTTTATAAAATTTAATTAAATAAATCAAATATCACCACAATTGGTTTAACAACAGCGATAAAATGTTTTAGTCAAAAACAAGAAACTCATCTTAGCTTGTCATGTCTATTAAGTTGCCATTTTTTCATTGTTGAGAAACCATTTGAACCTTAACACATTCAATGCTGAGAAACCATTTGAACCCTAACCATTTTTTCATATCCATTAAATAAATAAAACATACACACAACTTAACTTGTTCAACATTATTTATGTATCATCAATATCCTTCTTTAGTGAATGTGGAAAAAATGCCATCATTATTGTTCTTAACATAAGGTACAAAGCAACGAAAAATGCAGGAAAAATGAAGGAGGAACGCGAAAAAACTTACAAAAAAGAAGGACAAAACACACAATATTTAGGTCTTTTATTCTTCATCACATTTCTGATAAGTAAACTTTTATGATTTTATCTACCATGCATGTATAGTAATATATTAATCTTGAATGTTGTTTTCACTACTACGAAAAACCCATTTAACAACGGTTGGAAAATACATATAATCACGCAGAACAAGACGTTGTTATGTAGAGTGTTATCGTAAATGCGCTACTTATAATCACAGTTCATGTACCGCTGTTGTATTCTGGAAAGCGCGCGGTATATCACAACGGTTATGCTTAACAACCGTTGTGATATATATAGTGTTGGGTTTGAAACCCAGCAAATAAATTACATTAGATCACGGTTAATGTAGAAAACTGTTGTGAAATGTACCCATAGTTTATTATATGCCAACGTATATTGCTTGTTTTACCATACACCTCATTAAAGAAATACAACCATTAAAATTGGTAAAGAACTATATAATCTAAAAATGAAACTATTCTTGAAAACCAACTCAAACACACCACTGTTTTCCAAATTGCATGCGTCTCATCATGCCCATTTTATGATCTTTAACACATATATGGTTCAATGGTTTGATTCCTTCAATGCATTGATATCTTTTATTATCGTCGCTTATCATCGCAATTGTTATGATGACTTATCATCATAATAAGCATGATCTTAACAATCACGTGATAAGCGACGACGACGAGGTAAAGTAGAATTGTAGATATCTATGTGTTGAAGGAATCAAACCATTGAACGATATATTATGTGTTAAGGAACATAAAATGTGCAGAATGAGATACATGCAATTCGGAAAATATTGATTGATATAGGTTGGTTTTCAAATACATCTTAATTTTTAGATTATAAGTTCTATGTGAATTTAAATGATTGCATTTTCATTAAAAGGTTAGTGAAACAAACAATATACATAGTATATTATAAACTAAACTTCATCTCCTGTCAACCTGTTTAAGAATATAAAGAACAAAACATTGGTAAGTCACAATAAGCCTCTTTCTTGTGACTTAGCAATGTTTTGTTCTTGTTTTGAGAACATTTTTCAACAACAACAAAATACAAAAACACAACAAATCCATGCAACACAATAAAAAAACATACATTATATTAGCACAAACCATACGTACCTTATCAACTCATTCTATACGCTTGCTACCACCATCATCATCACCATGTATCATCTTTACTATACAGCTTCAGCTATTTCAAATAAAATAAAATTGTTATTATTCAAAACAATTTCAACTATAGTTGAAACAAAACCCTAAGTTGGACTGTTACAAATCAATATACATTGAGTCAATAATGCACCTCTTATTGAAATAAACATGGAACTGTAACAAATCAAGATATTTCAAGTTCATCTAGTTTGTGATGACATGAAGAAAAAATATAAGGTGGATGAAGTTTATACAATAACTTCATACTTCTTATATTTTTCTTCATGGCAACAAAAACCATATGAAACATCACCATACTATACGCTTGCTACCACCATCATAACCATGTATCTACAAGGAAACACAACAAACTTCAAACTTAACACTAAAACATCAACAACATAATCCAGAAGAAGAGTAGAAAGAAGAGAGTAGGAAAACATACCATCTTTGACGCCGTAGGAGTTTGCACCGGAGGTTGCTCCCGTCAGATATCCTTTAAGCTTCATGAGAGGAGAGGGTTGTGTTAGGGTTTTCTTTAGAGAGAAACAGTTGTTACAAACTGGGCAACAGATAATTTCGTTTATATATTAAAAAATATCACAACAGTTACTCATAATAACCGTAGTGATATCCCTTTTTATTTATTTAAAAATAAATAAAAAAGAATGGAGCGCCTTAACGTTAAATGAATAAAATTTAATATCACAATGGTTACTCATAATAACCGTAGTGATATCCCTTTCCTTATTTTATTTAAAAATAAATAAAACAGAAAGAAGCGTCTTAAGGTTAAATGAATAAACTTTTTGAGAGCGCTGAGGTTCGAACCCATGAAAGATAGATTGTATCATATCGGTAATAACGCCAACCGTTATTATACCATAAAAATTTATAATTACACCAAGGTTTTTGGAAGAACCGTGGTGACTTGGGCGTTGTTGTTTGCGCGTTTTGTAGTAGTGTTTTTATGTTGTTGTTGAATGTTCATGTTCATGTTGTTTATGTTTATGTTATTGTTTTTTAATGTTGTTGTTGTTGTTGTTATTGTTGAATGTTTATGTTTATGTTGTTGTTGTTGTTAAGGAACATAGACTTAGGTAAGAAAGACTATGGTAAGAAAATGGTATATGGGAATAGTATTATAGGCTTAGATGAAAGTGATTCTATGTTGTTGTTGTTGTTATTGTTGTTGTCGTTGAATGTTTATGGTGTTGTTATTCTTATTTATATTGTCGTTGTTGTTGTTAAAGAACATAGACTTAGGTAAGAAAATGGTATATGAGAATAGTATTATAAGGTTAGATGAAAGAGTCACTACGCCAAAACTAGTTTTAGGCAGCACTCCATAGACAACGCTTTTTTCCCAAAGCGCTGCTATAAGTTCAAAAAATAATTAAAACTATATACTAAATTGATAAAAAGCGCTCCTAAAGGCTAACTTTAGAAAGTGCTTCTTAAAGCACTACTAAAGGCCATACATACGAGAGCGCTTTTAAAAAGCGCTGCTAGAGGCCACACTTTAGAAAGCGCTTCTGAAAAGCACTGCTAGAAGACGTTCTTTAGAAAACATTTCATAAAAGCGCTGCTATAGGCCATAGAATAGAAAACTCTTTTTATGAAAAAGCGCTGCTAAAGGCAATACATAAGAAAGCGCTTCAGAAATTGTTGCCTTATGTCATTAATTTCTAAATACTAAACTCACAGTACCAGCCAGAACTTTAGAAATTTCCAAAACTTACGAAACCCTAAAACTTCCAAAACTTCTGAAACTCTCCTTCTGGTAGTTCCCCATTCCTATCCGGCGGTTTTCTCCTTGTTTCCAAACAGCCTTTCTCCGTTCGTTCCGCCGTCGTTTCCCTGGAAATTTCAAGTGGAACCTAAATAGAAACGAAGAAGAAGAACGCGAAGCTCCTCCCACCGTCTGATCTCCCCTCCGTCTGAAGCAGCTCGCAACGCTACTCCCTCCGCCTCTGTTCACCAGTTCATAACTCCCTCTGTTTTCGGTCGCGCTCCAGTTCTAAACATACTCCCTCCGTCAGCTTTTTGATCGTTTCCAAGAATCTTACACTGTGTGGTTCCAGAAGTTGTTGACTTCTCTACAGGTAATTAGTTGTTATTTTGCTATAGTTGCGTGAATAATTAGTGTTTTTGTTTAGCTTACTTAGTAAAACCATGGATAAAAAATGGATGTCTTCCAATCGATTGTCAAAAAAGTACGATAATGGGGTAATAGAATTCGCTACGTTTGTTGTTGAACACGCCAAATACCTTAGTCGAACCACATGTCCTTGCTTAGATTGTTGTTATGGGCGTCAGATTGACGTAGTTGAGTTGGAATCGCATTTAAAGAATCATGGAAAAGATCGAAGTTATGCATGTTGGATATTACATGGTGAGATAAGTAATAAGAATGTTGAACTGGGGGATAATACGACCTATGCTTCAAACAAAAATGACACAGATACATATGATTGTGATCGAGTCGAAGAGATTGCAGAAGCACATGAAGAAGATTTTCAGGATTGTCCCACATTGTTTGAGAGGTTGGTAAGCAATGCAGAAAAACCGTTGTATAAAGGTTGCACTGAATTCACAAGATTGTCTGCGGTATTAAAGTTTTACAACTTAAATGCGGGCAATGGATGGTCGGATAAGAGTTTCACAGAGTTATTAGCCCTTATGAAAGATATGCTTCTGGAGGATAATGTTCTTCCTAATCAAACCTATGAGGCCAAAAAAATGTTGTGCTCTATTAGCACCATTTATCGATTCGAGAAAATTTTTAAAATTGTGGTTTCTGTATTATAGTTAGTTTCCAAGTTTTACCAAATACTAATTATGCGCGTGTTCATTTGATGGTCATTGGCAATTCATCTTCATCTCTCTTTGTACGAATATGGTACTTACGCTATGTTCTTTAGGAAAATCAGTTGAACAAAAGATGAAATGTCATCTTACTACGTACTAAGTTTATAT
Source organism: Lathyrus tuberosus (assembly GCA_022829125.1). NCBI lineage: Eukaryota > Viridiplantae > Streptophyta > Magnoliopsida > Fabales > Fabaceae > Lathyrus > Lathyrus tuberosus. The sequence goes on from JALAZF010000217.1 coordinate 6,247,744, forward strand.
TTATATATTTTCTTTAATTTTATAATTATGTTAACTTATAACGATTTAAGAGATTAAAGGTAGCTCATTGCCAGTGTAAACTAGTTTTACACCATCATCCAATAAAATTATAATATTCTACCATGTCATATCAATATTTTAAATCTAAACGTATAATTTAGGGTGATACACGTCCGTGATTGTTTGATAATATAAAATTATTTTACAATGTCAGTTCATATTTTTTTTCTGTATGTTTAAATCTTTTTCTGTTGTAATGTATATTTTCGGTATGATCGTTGTATTTGGGTTGAAGTACCACTAGTACCCTTATTCATTTAATCAATATTTTTGCTTATAAAAAAATTATATTAAACGGAGTTAGATATAAAACGCCCAGCTTGCCTCATCAAACAAAACTGAGGAAGGGGTCTTTTCCCATAAACTGAACCGAGAAGCACAAGGGTCGTGCAGATGTCCCCATAATGCAGGCCGATGCACACGCGTCAGGAAATAGCTGATAGACTAAAAACTATTTACTCCATTTGTGTACGTATATAAATTAAATATCAATTTTTGTGTGAATTTCTTTTTAATATAACACTTTTTTTCAAACAAATTTCCAAAAAAAACCATCATTTCAAGTTATTTACGAAAATGGTTGGGTTTTGAATTCCTATATAAGGGTGGCGCCATATGGGATGACGCCTCAGTTTAAGGCCAACTGAGGCCACATGCCAAACCATATGGCGCCTCAGGCCAAGCCCTAAAATTTTTTTAAAACTTCCTGAGGAGTCGCCAATTGGGATGGCGCCTCAGGTGATGTTGGTTTTTTTTTTAATTTTGGAAATTGAAAAAAAAATAATGTTTTTAAATTTTATTTTTAATGTTTTGTTTAATTTGTGAAGAAGCATGCTAACGAACAGTAGAAGCAGAGTATAGGCATGCAGAGTGTGTTCTTGTCAATAGTTTGGCCATGCAGAGTTGTGTGGTCTTGTCAAGGCTAGTGTAACCATGCAGAGTTGTGTGGTCATGTCATGGCTAGTGTAGGCATGCAGAGCAATTCATGGTTCTTTGGCAAAACTTTTCTGAAGCAATTAGACTACAAAGACACGTTACTTGTTTCATCTTTTCTACCTATTAATACACATCAAATATATATCTTATCATCACATACTTGCAATCCATTTCTATTCTGTAAACCATTTCTTCCAAACTTTAAAGTTTGTACACCATTTCTTCCTAACACAATTCAGTTATGGCTCAAAGACCACAATACTTGATAAATGCACATATCAATGGTGAGATATTTGATTATCCAATGAGTGGTTTCAATTTTAGGGATACAGAAGTGACTAGGTTTTTAAGTGATAGAAGAAAAAATTTCTATCATTTGAAAGCCCGGTTAGAGAAGAAATTGCATTGCGGTCCACTTGGGCAAATTGTATACAAAACCCTATCTTTTTTTAGGGGCATGAGCTATGCAAATTTTTTCAGATGAAGATACGGGACGATGATGATGTGCGTAATTTCTTTCTAAGCCATGAGCATTCTGGGTTCAATGACGTTGAGTTATATATTATGTTACAACAACAACCATTGTCTCAACAACTTGAGGTTTCGCAGGTTTTTAACGATTCCGACAACGAACAAGTTGAGTTGGATGTCGTTGACGAGGAAGAAGAAGAAGCGGAGGACATTGTTGACGAAATGATAAACAACGACGAGGCCGACGAATTGCCAGACAGTCATGTTTATTGCCCACCTCAACACATGACAACACTGAGCTTAGGCGAGGATGAACCATCAACAGATATTTTTTACGACCCATACAGACAGACGGGGGGAGTACTAAAAGTTGGAGACAATTTTTGTACAAAAGAAGATTGTGTCCGAGCAATAAAACAATACCACATGAACTTATCTGCAGATTATAGATTCGATCGAACAAATCCGACTCTATACAAGATCTACTGCCGCAACGAGGTCTGCCCCTTTAGACTAACGGCATCTTTCGGGAAGCGAAGCGATTCCTGGAAGATAGGGTCAATGGGTCCAGAGCACACTTGTATACTCACCAATCCAAGTCAGGATCATCGCAAGCTCGACTTTCAGATGATCTGCAACAAAATTCTATCAGTTGTGAGCGACAACCCTTCTGTGAAAGTTAGTACAATAATAGTTCATATGGTGCAAAGATACAACTACACTCCCTCGTATAGGAAGGCGTGGATTGCTAGGACGAAGGCGGTTGAACACATTTTCGAAAATTGGGAGGACTCTTACAAAGAACTCCCAAGATACCTCGTGGCCCTAAAACACTATGCTCCAGGGACTGTTGTCATATTGGAGACGTTGCCGGCATATACGCCTGACGGGAATTGTGTAAGTGGAAATGACATTTTCCACAGACTCTTCTGGGCGTTTGAACCATGTATCAAAGGATTTACGTTTTTTAAACCCATAATTCAAATTGATGGAACATGGTTATACGGCAAATATAAGGGCACGCTATTGATGGTCGTGGCACAGGATGGCAACAACAACATTTTCCCTATCGCCTTCGCTCTAGTTGAAGGGGAGACTGCTGGAGGTTGGAGTTTTTTCTTAAAAAATCTCTGACAATATGTTGCTCCCCAACCTGGCTTATGTTTGATCTTCGATAGGCATCCCTCAATCGATAGTGCTTACAACAATCCTGATAACGGTTGGCAGGATCCCCCCTCAAGCTATGTGTATTGCATTAGACACATCGGGCAAAATGTCATGCAGGCGTTCAAAGACAAGGGGCTAAAGCAGATGGTTACTAACGCGGGCTATGCACTAACAGAGCCTGCCTTCAGATACTACTGGGACGAGATCCAACAAACAAACCCAGATGCATTGAGTTGGATTGATAATGTTCCACGGGAGAAGTGGACAAGGGCGTATGACAATGGGCAGCGATGGGGCCATATGACAATAAACCTTGTTGAGTCTATGAACTCTGTATTCAAAGGCATCTGAAACCTTCCGATAACCACTCTTGTGAGGTCAACTTATTTTAGGCTCGCTATGCTCTTTGATACCAGACGTACTAAGTGGGGTTCAGTCATACAATCGGGGCAACTGTTTAGTGATAGTTCAATGACATTCATGAAGGACGAGGCTGCAAAGGCCAACACACACGTCGTCACGGTCTTCGACCGTATTGCAGGTCGCTTCAGTGTTGCAGAGTCTATTGATCACAATGAAGGAAGACCTAGGGGATGTTATCGAGTGGAGCTGGATAGGAGTTGGTGTGACTGTGGAAAGTTTCAGGCACTTCGTATGCCTTGCTCCCATGTCATAGCAGCCTGTTCCAAGGTCCGGCTGGACCCAACCAACTATCTCTCTGTTCTTCACCATGTCAGTACTCTATGCAATGTCTACCGTACTAGCTTTCAAGTGGTCGCAAAGGAGAACTAGTGACCTCCATACGAAGGCGAAATTGTGTGGCATTACGACTTGATGCGAAGAAATAAAAAGGGTCGCCCTATCAGCAGCCGAATTCAAACAGAGATGGATACAGCCGACAAAATGGTGAGGTTGTGTGGTTTGTGCCGCCAGCCCGGCCATAATCGTACCAAGTGTCCAAATGTGTCGGGCTCTAGCACGGCGTCACAGTTACAACTGTAATCTTGTCTATTTATAATAACAACAACTTTTATTTCATTGATGGCATTGATTATTCAATGAACCTAAAAAGTAAGTTGTCTCTTATAAAAAAGAACGGAGGTAGTACTAAAACTGTTGCTTAAATTATCACTATTTTTGCCGCTAAAAAAGAAATTGTTGCTAAAACCATCGTTAATTTAACCACTAAGTTGTAAAAATGTTTGCTAATTTAGAAGTATCATTTTTTGAAAAAACTAATTCAAAAGGCTAAAAAAATTAAAATCTTTAAGAGTATCACAAATATATTTAACCCTATTTTTTTATAATACTTCATAAGACTAATTTCAGCATGTGCTTAAATGATTAATTAAGAAGTTTGGTTGATAAATTAGGAAAGAGTTTAATGGTAGTGCACTGTCAGTGTAAAAAAGTATTACACATACATCCAATCAAAATATTTTAAAGTGCCAAATCATGTAAGTAATTTAAAATTTACAGGATGACTTGGCGGGATACCTGGTTGTCATTGGTTGACAGTGTAAAAATAATTTACACCATCAGTGCACCATCCCTTTTCTCATTAGGAAAGAGTGTAGTACATCCTAATCAATTAAGGAAACTTATAACTGATTAAGTGAAGTTAAAATTTAAAGTTTCTTTTGTTTGACTTAAGCTAATCAATTAAGACATGTTTTTAATTTATTAAAAGTTTAAAAGACACACGAATTGACTCCATATTGACCTTGATTTTTTCTTATATAAAATGATTCTCTTCCTTTTAAAATAAATTGATTTTCTTAATAAAAATATTTTATTGTCTTAGTATTAGAGTTATAATCGATTTGGTTTGGACCAGATTTCGGTCAAAAAAATGTCTGAATTGGTGGTATCTCCATCGATTTAGTTTGGTTCAGTATGTAGTATTTTTCAAAAATAAAATAAAATCAAAATAATCAGTTTGGTTCAGTTTGATTGATCAATTTAAAAAAAATTTCAAATAATATATTCATTTGTGTGTTTTCCTTTATCATGTACAAAAGATGTCACTTAGCAGTGACAATTGAAAGCACTTTTATAAAGAAACGATGCCTAAAGGGAACATAAGGCAGCACTTTTGCATTTAAAAAAAGCGTTGTCTTTACCTACAACAGCGCCAGTATAGGCAACCCTTTTAAGCGATGTCTATGCCAAAAAAAAAGCGTTGTCTTTTCCCTTATATGGCGTAGTGAGTTGGATTTCTTCAAAGTGGTTTTATAAAGTTTGAGGATAATATATGTTGTTGTATGTTGTTGTTAAGATTGGTTTAATGTTATGGTGTTGTTTTTCTTTTTTTGTTGTTTTGAACATAGATGGACTATTCATCTAGCGAATATACTTATACAAATGAAAATGATAGAAAAGAAAATTGTACAAATGAATCTCAAACTATTGAGGGAAAAATAAAAGAAAACAAAAAGGTGGTACAATGATAGCTAAATTAACAAAAGTTTGCAACTGGGGTAACAGATTGTCGATCGAGTTTAATGCCGCAACTTGAACATGTTATGGTCCAAATTCTTAGTTTTTTATGAGTTAAGTTGTGTTCCTTGAACCTAGCAAAGTGAATATTTTAATAGATGATTAGACTCAAGTATCAAAATATGTGAAAGTAAGCATATGGACAGGCGGTAAGGTATTAATTTTAATTTACATGTTTCGATTGTATATTTTATAATTACTAATACATACTTATTGATGTAACCGTAGTCAACTTTTGAGTTTACTGGTGATGATAAGTTGAATAAAAAGTGGATAACTTATGCTGGTGAGTGTTGGAGGGAGTTTAAGTGACAACTTATGCCTGACTACATTACGAAGCCTAAGCTTGATCTTGAGCATCCAACTGTTAAATATAATTTTATTGACAAGAAGGTTTGGAAAAGTTTGTCAAGTCTCATAGTTCTGTTGATTTCTTGGTCAGTAGTACTCTTATTTTTATGATAATTTTATGCTTATGCTTTATATATACAACCATGCAAATTAATATTTTAGCTATGTTTATAACACGTTTAAAGTGACTCAAGAAAGCTATATGTGAAAAAAAAAACAAAATACTCCCATATATTATCTCATGGGAGTTATTGAAAACTTGAGGAAATATTGATTAATGAAAAAAACCAATGGGATATGAGGACTCCATGAGTTGTGATCACAGTCCATCTCTACCATCACGATATCGCAAGTAGAAGATGACTCGACAAAGACCAACTGAAGAGTTCACTTCGGATGCCGCACGAGCAGTCGCTGAGAAAATTGTAAGTAGATCGAGAAAGAGCAACCACGACATGATACATTAGTAGAAAATTGTAACAAAGAACTATAGTGGACATGTACGTAGTGTTAGAGAAGGCATCAATTTGAGATTATTCTTTGGTGCATCGAGAAAGAGCAAATAATTGCAAAAGAGAGAGATGAACGATATTGTTGATAAGAAGTTAGCAAGTCAACGCGAATTGAAAAACACAGAGTTGGAGGATTTATAAGAGATGTACAATAAGAAGTTGGAAGATGCAATAGCACAGGAGTATGAAATTTCCCATGAAATAGATGGACGAGCTCGTTGCGGTATGTGAGAATAATGTTTTATCTGGATAAATAGGCATTTTAGTGGTTTATCTGAAATGTATGATATGTAGAATATATAGTGTTGAATTTCTTTTGTCGATCCTAGAGATATAAGAGATTTTATGGTTGGACATGAGTGACTGGACATAGAGATTCTAAAGTTGTGGTGCACGTGAGTAGAATTTCTATTCTACTAAATTTCATTTTAAAATTTGTGCATGATCAGTCATTTTAATGTTAAGACTCACTTATTTTTTGAATTTTGTTTAATCACTTAGGTAAATTCACTGTGTTTGTATAGAATTAAATAAATCAGATATTTATGGATAATTCTCCAAAAATGATTTAATCAGTCATATTATCACGGTTAAGAGAGGAAAATAAATATTGTTACGTAGCACCATTTATCGATTCGAGAAAATTTTTAAAATTGTGGTTTCTGTATTATAGTTAGTTTCCAAGTTTTACCAAATACTAATTATGCGCGTGTTCATTTGATGGTCATTGGCAATTCATCTTCATTTCTCTTTGTACGAATATGATACTTACGCTATGTTCTTTAGGAAAATCACTTGAACAAAAGATGAAATGTCATCTTACTACGTACTAAGTTTATATTTATATATTTTCTTTAATTTTGTAATTATCTTAACTTATAATTTTTAAAGAGATTAAAGGTAGTTCATTGTTAGTGTAAACTAGTTTTACACCATTATCCAATAAAACTATAATATTCTACCGTGTCATATCAATATTTTAAATCTAAACGTATGATTTAGGGTGATACACGTCCGTGATTGTTTGATAATATAAAAATATTTTACAATGTCAGTTCATATTTTTTTCTGTATGTTTAAATCTTTTTATGTTGTAATGTATATTTTCGGTATGATCATTGTATTTGGGTTGAAGTACCACTAGTATCCTTATTCATTTAATCAATATTTTTGCTTATAAAAAAAAATATATTAAATGGAGTTAGATATAAAACTCCCAGCTTGCCTCATCAAACAAAACTGAGGAAGGGGTCTTTTCCCACAAACTGAACCGAGAAGCACAAGGGCCGGGCAGATGTCCCCATAATGCAGGCCGATGCACACGCGTCGGGAAATAGCTGATAGACTAAAAACTATTTACTCTATTTTTGTACGTATATAAATTAAATATCAATTTTTGTGTAGATTATATTTGAAACGTAGCTCCACAAGATAGCTAGTGTTGACTACAAGTAGTACGATTTCAAAGCTTTCACTTTCCGATAACAGCAAGTTAGACATAGCATTCATAATAACTGCACTGCTTCATTTCATAGCCTCCAATCTTTACTACTCAAAAATCAACCAAGATCAACAAACAAACACTCCACATTTTAGAGACAGGATAGAATTAATATAGATTAACTCCTTCCCAACTACCAAGTAAAGGTTCCGTATTGATTCCTACTTCTTTCCATTATATATAGACCACACTTTCTTACTATTTTTCTCATCCTTCACTACCAAATATCACATTTCACTTGATCTTGAATTGAGTACAATGGATTCCAAAAACGTTTTCCTCATCCTTGGTCTATTGGCCATGGTTCTTGTCATTTCCTCTGAGGTGTCAGCTAGAGAATTAGCTGAGACTTCCACTGATACCAAAGAGAGTAAGCTAGTTTTTAATTATTATTTTTATTGTAGTTTATTAATGAGTAAAGGTTACCTTTTCTTAAGCATTTTAGGGATATTTTATAATCTTTGAAGATTTCTTTCTTATTTATGGAAACAAGTAGATATCTATATACAGATAATGTTAACTAAATTTAAGATTTAAATTCACATAATGTTGTATTTGCAGAAGTTGTTGAAAAGTCAAATGAAGTAAATGATGCCAAATATTACGGTGGAGGTTATGGTCATGGCTATGGTCATGGATATGGTCATGGCTATGGTCATGGATATGGTCATGGTGGAAGCTACGGTCATGGTGGAAGCTATGGTCATGGAGGCTACGGTCATGGAGGCTATAGTGGAGGCTACGGTCATGGTGGTGGAGGTTACGGTCATGGTGGTGGTGGTTACAACGGTGGTGGTGTTTCAAACAATGGTAACTGATTATATCAGCATGCATGGAAATTCTAAGTTTAATAAGTTTCATGAATAAATAATGTTGAGTGTTAAAGAAAAGAGATATAGATATATAGACATCAGTCTTTTGTGGTTATCTATCCTGCCATTAGATATTTCACAACTACGTTAGTAGCATGGTTTTAAAAACCGTCGCAATGGTTATAGTTATGTGTCGTGACACTGATTTTCTTCAACTTAAAAGTGGTGAAAACCATTTTGTCGTGGTCATTTTTGCCATTTTTGCAGTCGCTGACATTTCTTAAAACCATGTTAGTAATGTATAAATGCATTATCGCTATGTATATATGTGGCAATGAGTATAATTTCGAACTATAGTGGTGAATGTGTTATTATTTCTAATATATCACACGGTTGTATTTGCAGAGGTTGTTGAAACTTCAAATGAAGTAAATGATGCCAAATATGGCGGTGGACACTACTATGGTGGTGGTCCACATTACAACGGTGGTGGAAGCAGGTATCATGGTGGTGGCGGAAGGTACCATGGAGGAGGCGGCGGTTACCATGGTGGACATGGTGGTGCTTCCGAGAATGGTAACTGATGATACCATCATACATGATGCACATTCAAAGTAATAAGTTTCATGAATAAATAATGTTAGTGTTCAACAAAAGAGATACCGATAGAGAGACACGAATGTTTGGTGGTTATCTATCTTACCATAAGATGTTTTACAGAGCTCTGTTAATCAGTGTTTAGATTACATTACCACTATGTATAAATGTGGTATTGAGTTTGATTTCGAGTTGAAATGATGAATGTGTTATCATGAGTTATATATATCAAATATCATCTTTGTTGTCAGTACTTTGTCTCCTTTTAAATTTATAAATCATTACTCCTGATTCGTCTAAGAAAATTCGTCGATTAATTGCCAGAAGCTGGAAAATGATAACATAAGGTGAGAGACTCTTGAAGCATGTATCTGCATGCATATACAATCTTTTAGTAATGAAAAGTCATGTATAAAAATCATAAACATAATCAAGAAAGTGAACTTACTTCACCTTTCAGAGTGTGTCTTATCTAACATGGACATAGCCTTAATACCAACACGTGTCACCATTTCATTTCCAAAAGAAGCAAAGGATATACATGGCAAGGTTTTAAATTACGAAGATTGCAGATGTGTTGCGGATATTGCTTGGTCTTTGTATTTGTTTTGATGTGCATTGAGTATCTTGAATTTTTCATGAGTAGAGTTTGAATATACCATTAAAAAATATTTAATGTTAAGATTTTTTATAAATAAATTGAGTTTTGTGGTTCTAAATTTTAAATTTTAACCAAAATATATAAAAAATGAATTTATAAATAAATTGAGTTTTATGCTTCTAAATTTTAAATTTTAACCAAAATATTTAAAAAAATTTTGGACGAAGTTGTCAAAGTTCTTAACATAAAAGAATGCTTGATTTCAAATCACACAGTAATTACGATTCGATACAATTACAAAAACTACCCTATCAATAATTTTTCAACCACAACTGAAAATTATAATAAATGATATTAGAGATGTGTTAGTTTATATAGACGGCCTACCAAATCCAAAAAGATATGGGGCTAGTCTTAAAATTAATATTAAATTCAAATGTTGTAAGAATTTTTTTAATCCAACCTTAAAAAACTTGCTAATTATGACAAACCCATATAAGCCGCAATTTAGTTTGCATGACTATAAAGTGAATAAGATATTTCAATAATTATGTTGTTTTACATGAATTAAACTTCTTATATTTTTTTATAATATTTCACAAAACTAATTTGAGCGTTGCTTAAACTATTATATTAAAAAAAAAAATTTTACCTGGTTGAGCCGGCCCTAGTTGTAATTTTGAGTTGAAGTAGTACTCTTATCTAATGGTTATTGTTTGCCCATAAAAAAAATCATGTGTTTTCACAAATTGCATTGCTATTTGTTTTAATCTTGGCCAACATTAAATGCTCATCCCCACATTAAATGCATTCATATTGTTAAATTTGGAAAATAGAAAAATTCAAATAAGTGGATGACTATCATTATCGTGGCTGGTGATTTTGACTTCAGCAGTAATAATTTAGAAGTGATGTATATAGTCCCAATTAAGGGAATATCCCCCATCCATCACCTTCAATTTATAAAAATAAATAATTAAAGCCATAATTCGGAAGAAAATTAATACTTTTATATTAAAATTGAGAACAAACATTTATTTTAGAACTGTTTTTTCATTAACATAAACTATGAAAATACTATGTTTTTTTCTAATTAATAGCCAATTTCTTAGGAAGACAGCGACATATATCAACCATGTTTTGAAATTAGCATGTTACATATCCAAGTATACCATTTTTACTCTACAAATTTTAAGCATGCTTATTTTTTTATGTATGTTTTTTTTTTAATTTAGTTCTTAGCAAAATAAATAAATATCTGATATTCAATATATTAATAGAGTTAATTGTACTATAATTAAATTTTACAAATGGTGAAATAAAATAATAAGATGTATATTTAAAAGGATTAAAAGAACAAAAATGATTAGAGAACTATAACTTACAGATAATATAAGCGGATTCGGTTCAGGGAACTCGCATGGGGCGGGCTGCTGTCTGGGCCGATTTGCAGCTGCTGCTGCATTTTTTGGATGGAGTTGGACCATCGCAGGCGGGGCGGGATAGTATTTTGTGGCGGCCGGAGATAGAGACGGGTTTCACGGTTAGTAGTTTTCGATCTTTATCTAGTGTGTTTTCGATTCCGTATGGTCCTATTAATAATTTCGACATAGCTTTCAAATTATTATGGAAGATGGATGTCCCTTTAAAGGTGAGATGTTTCGCTTGGAGATGTTTTTTAAAACGAATTCCTACAAAGTTTGCTTTATCTTTGAGAGGTTGTTCCTTTGGTGACGGTAATCTTGGTTGTGTTTTTTGTGGTAATTGTAATGAGACGGTTGATCATTTATTTCTGAATTGTTGTGTTACGAGACTGGTTTGGAAGGAGGTGGCAGAGTGGATTGGTTTGCTTGGGATCGATTCTATTAATTTGAAAAATAGTTTCTTGATTTGGAAGGGGTATGGTAGTCGAGTGGGAATGAAGAGAGGTAGAGAGGCTTGTGTTTGGTTTGCAGTTATTTGGATTATTTGGTTGATGAGGAATGGGATTATTTTTAGAAATATGGTTTGGAACGTCATGGACATGGTGTGGAATATTAAAGCGTTGGTGTGAAGATGGTCGTTCATCGGGAAGATTACACATTTTAATTGTAACTTTTATGAATTTAGCAAATTTTCAGTGTTGTATTTGTCGTAAGTTTCGATTGGGGTGTAATTTTCATTTCCGTGCTTTGGGCTTCTTTTGTAAGAAGGTTTGAGAACCCTTAGTTCTCCTTATTAATCTATTCCTTGCTTACAAAAAAAAATATTTATATACAAGAAAAACACATATTTGTATAAACAATTTTCTATAACTTACTAATAATATATTTATATAAAGAAAAATGCATAAGGAGTTGTACCAAGTTCAATAATGAACTTCTTGATAAAAACAACATATTTTTCTGCATTTGAGACATGAATATACTCGAGATCTATGGTAGAATCAACAAATGTTTCCTAATTTTAACTCTTCCATCGCACAAGTCTCAAATTTCATCATTTAATTAACACACATAATCAAATTGTGATATGACGTCATTTTTATATGTCTAAAATCTAACATTTGTGTAACCTATTATAGTGAACTTTTACTGACCTTCGTATAGCAAGCATTAATCCTTAGTTATTTTCACGTAGAGAAGAATATTATTGATAGCAATCCAATGACCATCACTGAGCTCACACTAAAATCTGCTTGTTGTGCTCAAAGCAAATTTCTAAAACAAAAAAAAAAAAAATCAAATAATTCCAATAAAAATTCATAAAATCATACTTCAATTTGTAAGTTTTACAAGGACAAAATTACAAACTCTCTCGTACAATTGTAAATTTTAAGAAGAAAATTGCAAACTCTCCCGTACAATTGTAAATTTTAAGGAGAAAATTGCAAACCATGCAAATTACAATTTTTGAACGGAAAAATTGTAAACTGATAGAGAGTATTATTAGTTATATTTTAATATTTTAGTTGATTATTAAATAAAGGTTTTATAGTAGTTGGTATTTTAATTGTTATTGAATTGGGCTTCCTTTAAGTAATTGAGCATTTTAGTAATGACCCATTAGTATCAGTATATATGTATTGTCTTTTGACGCATTAGGGAATTAATGAAAAAAATCAAGTTATCTCTTTATTCTCATTTATTTTTATTGTTTTATTAGTTTTTCTCTAATAGTTTTGTTAGGGTTTGTTAGCTTCCTAACGATTGGTGCTTTCATCTATGTACTCAAATCCTCCTATGGATTATCATACACCTTTATCTCATCAATGGAGCATTCCTCCTACCTATCCCACAAACTCTTCTTTTATATCTCCAATCACTTCCTCATTCCCATCTTTTCCATGGGAAATCTTTTCACCTTATTACACAAATCCATATGTTGCAACTCCATCTCCTTGCTTGTATTTTAATCATGGGTATACACCACCCCCATCTCACCCATATTTATCCTATTCTACTTCTCATTATTCATACCACTACAACAATCATCACATCCAACTACAACCAACAACCACCTTTTCAACAATTAATCCTAAATATCAAAATCATTCTAGTATTAGAAGAGATTTTGAAAAACATTTGCAAGTATCTCATCTCAATTTTAAGAAAAACTAAAAAAAAAAAAAGAAATAAAAAAAACCCTAACCAAAACCCAAGCTCGAAACTGTGAAGCTTCAATGGGGGATAGCAAAGGTCAGCTCCAGAATCCTCCGTTTTTGGAGAATGTTTCCCATGGTCAGCTTCAAGCACTATCGACGATTCCTTCTGATAGCCTTGGGTTGGATCAGGATCGTGCTGATTCCTCTTATGTTATTACCCCGCCACCTATTTTGGAAGGCCGTGGTGTTGTTAAGCGCTTTGGAAGTAGGGTTCTTGTGCTTCCGATGCATTCAGATTGGTTTTCACCTGGAACAGTGCATCGATTAGAGAGACAAGCAGTGCCTCATTTCTTTTCAGGGAAATCACAGGATCTTACTCCTGAAAAGTACATGGAATGCAGGAACTATATTGTTGCACTATATATGGAAGAGCCGAAGAAGAGGATTACCGCCTCTGATTGCCAGGGATTGCAGGTTGGGGTTGATCAGGAAGATTTGTCTCGAATTGTTCGGTTCCTTGACCACTGGGGAATTATCAATTACTGTGCCCAGATGTCAAGTTTTGAGCCTGTTGAGAGCCAACATCCTGCTGAGGAATCTGATATTGAACTGCTAACACCTGCCTTAATGGAGATTGATGGCACTTTAGAAGACAGTGTTGAAACCAGAACTGAAGACGGAAGTTCTCAAGTGGAAATGGAGATGAATGTCGATCTCTCCCCTGAATCAGGGAAAACTAAGTTGCTTAAGGTGTCTGTTTGTCTTACCTGTGGCGATGAAGGCTTTGAAGAGGCAATAGTACTTTGCAACAAATGTGGATATTATGCAATGCATAGATATTGTTTAGCTGGTCCTGTGATTTTTACTGACAAGGTTACTTGGTTTTGTGAGGATTGTGAAAAAATGGTAGTACAAGTGGGTCATTCAAACAATGAGACTCTAGAATCAGAAAAAGATGAAGTTGTTTTTGATCCTGAACCTATTGCTAATCCAATCTGGAGTGGAAGTTTGCAGGTTTTCAACAAAAGCTTTGATAAAATCAGTGGACTAATGGCCCATTTGTCGACATTAGCTTGCCCTAAAGTTCGTGAGGAGGCAAGACATCTCCCTGATGTGCTTTATGCAAACTTGCTTCAAAGATCAGCTGTGTCTCCAAAGAGTTTCAAGAAATTTAGAACAAATCATCTGAGCATTGGGCTCTATTTATTTCCTGAGAATGAAAGAGTTGGAACTTCGTCGGTATCAACCGGAACAGCGGAGGATAATGTGTTGAAAGCCTTATCTCAGATCATTGATCCAGACTTTGGAACAGATATTTTTACTTGCGAATTCGTGAAAGATATGAAGATTGATAAGGCTATAGGAGAGGTGTCGTTTCGGTTAGAGCTCACTACACTAGCATGCTCGATCAAGGACGTGTTTGAGCAGAAAGCAAATAAAGTTGTGGCGGAGCTCCCTTGGGTCATGAATGTAAACGTTACGATGTCAGCGCAGCCGGCGAAACCTTTATATGCATAGCAACTTCCAGCAGGTCTACAGACAATTTCAAATATTATCGTTGTATCCATTTGCAAGGGGGTGTAGGAAAATCAACTGTAGCAGTAAACCTTGCTTATACTTTAGCTGATATGGGTGCTAGAGTCGGTATATTTGATATGGATGTTTATGGTCCACGCTTACCAACTATGGTTTTCCCTAAAAGTCGACTGCAGGAAACGTTGTTGCAAATATGCTAGTAGAACGATTTAATGGTCGATTACCGGGTTACGTTGGCAGTGGAAATGATAAATTTTCGTTTAGTCATGTTGATGATGTGGTAAAGGGGCACATTGCAGCTATGAAAAAAGGGAAAATTGGGGAGAGGTATCTATTGACAGGTGAAAATGCATCGTTTAACCAAGTTTTTGATTTGGCTTCTTTGATCACTAATACTAGAAAACCAATGTTTAGTATCCCTTTGTGGGTGATTGAAGCATATGGGTGGTTCTCAGTGGTGCTCTCATTGATTTTAGAACCTTGAGGACAAGGTTCAAGTGAACCCCGCGGCAATGATAGAGAGTATTATTAGTTATATTTTAATATTTTAGTTTATTATTAAATTAAGGTTTTATAGTAGTTGGTATTTTAATTGTTATTGAATTGGGCTTCCTTTAAGTAATTGGGCATTTTAGTAATGGCCTATTAGTATCATTATATATGTATTGTCTTTTGACACATTAGGGAATTAATGAAAAAAATCAAGTTATCTCTTTATTCTCATTTATCTTTATAGTTTTATTAGTTTTTCTCTAATAGTTTTGTTAGGGTTTGTTAGCTTCCTAACATAAACCCTCTCTCAATTACAATTTTTGGACGGGAAAATTGCAAACCCTCTATCAAACGAGACATATGGTCAAGGACACAACATGAAACGCATGATAGATTATATATATATATATATATATATATATATATATATATATATATATATATATATATATATATATATATATATATATATACTCAACATGAACTCACATCCATGCCAGGATGCTAATCACATACATCCAATGATTTAACAACAAGTTTTTTTTCGAGAAAAATAGATATGTTATGCATTTTTCAAATAGTTTAGACCACCTCTAGATTGAGACTAGGTCTAATGACGGTTCTTTCTCTGACCTACTCCCTGAAACATCTCAAACACCAATAAGATTGGTTTCGGCATAGGCCTAGGCCAACCACTCACCTGAAAACTCCATACCAGATGATTGATGCAACTTTGCACAACACGAAAATTGTGATCAGACGACTCCATTTCCCCTAAACACATTACACACCCCGTAATACTATTAATAGATACTATCTGACGTCTCAGGAGATTCTGCCTAGTCGGCAAACTATTCTGAAGCAATTGCCAAAAGAACATTATAACTTTAAAAGACGTCTATATCACTATAACAAATAGTTATAGTATGATGCTCATTTTACCACGGTTCTGAAGCAACTGCCATCATTTTTGTGTATTTTTTAATTAAAAATAGTTTACAGATTACCACGTTTGGTTAGTGAAACCATGGTAAAAGTTCTTAAAGTTCATGGATTTGAATCCAATTGCAAGAAAAGTGTGTTCTATAAAGTTTGAGGATAATATATGTTGTTGTATGTTGTTGTTAAGATTGGTTTAATGTTATGGTGTTGTTTTTCTTTTGTTATTGTTTTGAACATAGATAGACTATTCATCTAGCAAAGATATACTTATACAAATGAAAATTGTACAAATGAATCTCAAACTATTGAGGGAAAAAAGAAAAGAAAACAAAAAGGTGCTACAGTGATAGTTAATTAACAAAAACTCAGGTAACAGATTGTCGATCTAGTTTAATGTCGTAACTTGGACATGTTATGGTCCAAATTCTTAGCTTTTTATGAGTTTTGTTGCGTTCCTTGGACGTAGTGTAACACCCCAATTCCCATCGCGAATAAATAATACATAAATAAATTAGAGTAAATAAAAATTTATTATTCTTAGACAGAAACAAGGATGCCACATTTAAAGAAAGAAAACACAATCCGTGCTCATAAATTTGATACATAACACAAAATGGAATAAACATAAAAGGGAAACTTTTTCTAACAAAAAGGAAAGTTCAATTATGGAATAAAGCGGAAAGATTCATAACTGACTTGTTTTACAAAATAAATTATTTTATAACATCAAAATATTCATACAAAGTTAATACAAAATAGATCCAACAAATGTATACATATATAACAACAACATTTCCTGACTCCCGTGTTACGTATTAGAGCCGACAGACTGACAAACGGATGGAGAACTAATCTTCACAAAAGCCTCCAAGACTACTAATCTGCAATTGCCTCATAGAGCAACAAACCACAGCAGAAGGGTGAGAAACACGATTATAATATAGTTGCATACAATTATGTAATAACACAAAATACACATGTAAAACAATCTCACCACAATTCCATATATCAACTCATATATATATATATATATATATATATATATATATATATATATATATATCAACTCATCAATTCCATTCATAATCTCACCAACATATATATATATATATATATATATATATATCAACTCATCAATTCCATTCACAATTCTCACACATAATCAATCCATTCATGACTTATACAAATGCACAGAGACCGACACAACGACTCTATGCAATGCAATGCGGTACCGTTCCATCCATCATTCTCATCATTAATTCACTCAGGAATTATTGGAATCATCGCTTGTTACTTAGTGTAACTCCCCGTCGGGTAAACGATGTTCCCCGTCGCTTTAGGTCCTCTTGGTATAAGGCTCATGACGTTTATGGATCGCTTTAGGTCCTCTTTGTATAAGGCTCACGATCCGATCGCTTTAGGTCCTCTTTGTATAAGGCTCACGATCGTCTATAACGTCGCTTTAGGTCCTCCTTGTATAAGGCTCACGACCGTTACAGCAGATTCCCTCGGGAATCGTTTCGTCGCTCACACCTACTAAGGAACACGATATCACAAGAATGCATATCATGATGCTTGGCATACAATGACTCATGACAATCAAATGCAGACACATATACAACCATGTGAACCATTTCAACATCCATAATCATGCATATAAAATCCAACATAACACAATGCATTTATTTTCCATAAGGCTACAAACCATCATCACAACATTTCATCACATACATTCACATCATATAACAGCACACAAGCTATACGTTATATATTAAAAGCATACCACATGATAACACATCAATTGCACACAATTACGACGGTAAAAGTCGACAAAACGACACTATTCCAATTCCCGACACAATTAAATCGGCCACTAATCTCAAAACCATTTTTATAAGAAAGAACGTTTCATTAGCTTTCCAACGCATCCAACCGCACCTCAATCCGACTTACGACCCAAAAGTTATGACAAGAACAAAATGGAAAATCTATCATGTTCGCTTTCCTATTCGCAATGCGAACCCCCAGCGAAGCATGGCAAAGAAAAACCAGCATAAAGTTCGCAATGCGAACACCCATCGAACCTTCGCTTTCCCCTTCGCAATGTGAATTCCCTGCGAACCGTGGCAGAGAAAAAACAGCAGAAAGTTCGCAATGCGAACACCCAACGAACCTTCGATTTCCCTTCGCTGCCCTATTCGCAGTGCGAACCTGCGAACCCAGAAAATCTCAGCAGCGCTATTGTTCACTCCAACCCAACATTTCCTCCACCAAAACACTTCCAAACCATACCATAACAACCAGAACATATCCCAATCATAGTAACAAGTATTCTACAACATTTATACCGCATTTCAACCGCGAAAACATCGATTTCTATCATTTTCTCTTATTCGACCTAGAATTGAAAAGCTAGGAAAACCAGCAAACATTCCAACACACACATACACAATCATACACAAGCATAGAATAACCGAGTTTCGCACCCTTACCCGATTAATCGCGCTTCGAAGTGTCGTTTGAATCGGTTTCTTACACTCCAAGTTTTCCTCTTTTTTTCTTCTTTTCCTTCTTTATTTCTCTTAACTTTTTTTTCTCTCTTTTTCTTTCTATGTTTCTATTTTAAATGAAAAACAATATCTAACCAAGCCAAAAAGACCAAAATACCCCTACACTCAATTTTCTCGCAAACGTTCCCAAAACGCGATAAAACATAATAACGATAAACATAACACATTTACCAAATAAAAACCAAGAATAAAATAATATAAAAACAAAAATAATTAAATCGACTCGATTAAATAAATCTAACAAAACCGGGGCGTTACAACTCTTCCCCATTTAGAAATTTTCGTCCTCGAAAATATAACTGAGACGAACAACTCCGGATACGACTCTCGCATCCGACTAACCAATTAACATGCCAACACTAGGCACACCACGAATAACACAAACTGACAAACCACCTCGCTAACAACGACTACAACAACGACATGACAACGACTACAACTACAACGACAAGATGCAATGCCCATACAATACACTTGACGACCAACTCACAACTCAAAGAAAACCAGGTCACCATCACTCAGGTAACACTCCCCTAATTCCCCACACCGGAATTAGCTACTCGCACTCGAACCCTCACGATGGAAACGAGGCAACAACAAAAGCAAGAACCTAAAGTCCCACGACGTAACATCGTTTCAACAACCTCTACATAACCACAATACCAACATCCTTGTCACACAACATCAGGACAACAATGCTACGATTCACCAATCGAACATATAACCAAAACATCCATCTACATAGTAGCCCATGAATAATATTTAAACCTTTCACCTAACACTTCCATTCTGAAACGTCCAATGGTCACATTATTCCTACATGTTTCCAATGTTCAACCTATGAACCCTTACAAGTCACACATGCATATACGAAATGAGCCACCTCACACTTTCGATGCGCACTCTGATTACCAGAAACTATCAAATCCACCAATTTCGTATCCAACTTATGACTCTCCTTAATATTCACCAGAAAAAACATAGTTCATTTCTAAAAGACCTAACCTTACACTCCACTGAGTTATCTCACACACCAGACACAAGTCTCTGACTGCTCAAGTAATTCTAATCCTCTGACCATCAAAAGATCTCCTTTAAATCTTGATACATTTTATTAACTCCTGGATGTATACTCAAACTACTCCGGTGTCCTTCCTCTATAATCATCATTTTCAATCCGAACCATCAGGAATACAAATTCTACCACGGAATCTCAAAACACCCTTACCATCCACTTTAAAGTCACCATTCACACCTTTATCTCCAACCGTCATCAAATCAACAAATTTCACATCCAGCCTCTGTTTCTCGCTAACGGTCAACAGAAAATCATTAGTGACCTTTAACATACCAAGCCTCACGCTATCAGATGTCAATTTGCACACCAAACTCAAATCTCTAAATTCTTCCAAAAGTTCCCACTCTTTAATCATCAAAGCAGACATATATAAAAACTTTCGACTTAACTCACCAGGCACGACATTAACCTCACCAATAGGATAATTCCAGGTAAAGTCATAACTCATCACAAATTCCAACCATCCTTACGGTCTCCATAACCTGCAGTCACAACCAACTAAGCCCAAAAGTTTCTAATCTCCTTAACCAACTTCAGAGCCTCTCATTGTAGAACTGCATCTACTTCCGATGGATCCATAACCATACTCTCATCTGAAATAACAAACCAAGAAAACTAATCTTTTTCAACCAAAATTCTCACTCGAATAATTTAGCAGATAGCTCCCTCTCTTTCAGCCCTTGTAACTCAATCCTCCAATACACTACATACTCATCCTTTGATTTAAAATAAATCAGAATATCATCCAATAAACTTCACTATAAACTTATCCAAACAAGTATGGAAGATACGATTCATATACTCCACAACCATAATATATACAACCTTCAAAATTTATTCTGAGCTCGAAACCATTTATCCAAAATAGCTTAACCATCTCTGGGTACCACACTCCATATAAATTCTTCTTACGGGGTTCCAACTCACTCAAGGTTTCTGCTGACACGAGATCTCAACCCATAACAAAAGTAATACCATCAAGGAACTTCAAATCATTCGCAATTCGTCACACTTCAAAACTCAAGCTATCCCGAACACAACCGCAAGTTTCCATACTACTCACTGATTAACACGTAACCTCATACTATCATCCTTTTCCTTACCAACTATGCTGGACCTCTTCAAGTCAACACACTAATGTTTCATCCAAAAATCCATCTGAAAACCATGCACAACTGACGGCCCATCACTGTGGCTTTCCTGCCAATTTCCAGAACACTATCATCACAAACATGACAAACATCTGAGTTTCACTTCCTAAAAGTTCTTCTACTTACTTAGAAGATCCAAACCTCAAATCCTCACCTTCTTCAAATTTGAGTTCATACTCTACTCTCTGAGAACAACCATTAACGATACCCAATCGTTCTCTCTCAATGACTTCCCAACTGGACCAACATACCAAAACCTCTAATCCGTTTCATCTTCCGATATTAGAATCTTCATCGATTCAACAAAATAATCCGTAACCATTTCCTTAATTCCAAACAAGTCATTCACACACTATCAAAGCCGGAAAGACACGTCTATTCCATCCAATATAATTCCGTCTACTATCAACAAGAGATTAAGGGTGATCAGTTCCTCAATTTGTCAATAGACATCCGACAATCATGATGGGGCATAAACCGTCTTTACCAAACTATAATAGCATTTATTGCATCTTGTGCACAAAACTACCTAAGGCACAAATCCTTAGTTGACATAAACCTTACCTCCGCATTCCCTCTGAAATCGGGAACAACACTGTCCAAACAAAACTTACAATCTTGCAACCAACGACACACAACCAAAGCAACTTGGAGAAGCACAAGCTCCTCCCCCACTTATCTCATTCTAAATCCTGAAGACAAAGGATTAGAAAACCAGAAACACTGACAGTGTTCCACACACATATCACATACTAAGGGACAAACAACATCGACAGTATTCAACTGTCACACCAACTGACCTAACAACTTGGCCGGACGGACCGACCTGCTCCGATACCACTTATGTAACACCCCAATTCCCATCGCGAATAAATAATACATAAATAACTCAGAGTAAATAAAAATTTATTATTCTTAGACAGAAACAAGGATGCCACATTTAAAGAAAGAAAACATACTCCCTGCTCATAAATTTGATACATAACACAAAATGGAATAAACATAAAAGGGAAACTTTTTCCAACAAAAAGGAAAGTTCAATTATGGAATAAAGCGGAAAGATCCATAACTGACTTGTTTTACAAAATAAATTATTTTATAACATCAAAATATTCATACAAAGTTAATAAAAAATATATTCAACAAATCTATACATATATAACAACAGTGTTCCCCGACTCCCGTGTTACGTATCAGAGCCGACAGACTGACAAACGGATGGAGAACTAATCTTCACAAAAGCCTCCAAGACTACTAATCTGCAATTTCCTCATAGAGCAAAAAACCACAGTAGAAGGGTGAGAAACACGATTATAATATAGTTGCATACAATTATGTAATAACAAAAAATACACATGTAAAACAATCTCACAACAATTCCATATATCAACTCATATATATATATATATATATATATATATATATATATATATATATATATATATATATATATATATATATCAACTCATCAATTCCATTCACAATCTCACCAACATATGTATATATATATATATATATATATATATATATATATATATATATATATATATATATATATATATATATATATATATATATATATCAACTCATCAATTCCATTAACAATTCTCACACATAATCAATCCATTCATGACTTATGCAAATGCACAGAGACCGACACAACGACTCTATGCAATGCAATGCGGTACCGTTCCATCCATCATTCTCATCATTAATTCACTCAGGAATTATTGGAATCATCGCTTGTTACTTAGTGTAACTCCCCGTCGGGCAAACGTTGTTCCCCGTCGCTTTAGGTCCTCTTGGTATAAGGCTCATGACGTTTATGGATCGCTTTAGGTCCTCTTTGTATAAGGCTCACGATCTGATCGCTTTAGGTCCTCTTTGTATAAGGCTCACGATCGTCTATAACGTCGCTTTAGGTCCTCTTTGTATAAGGCTCACGACCGTTACAGAAGATTCCCTCAGGAATCGTTTCGTAGCTCACACCCACTAGGGCACACGACATCACAAGAATGCATATCATGAAGCTTGGCATACAATGACTCATGACAATCAAATGCAGACACGTATACAACCATGTGAACCATTTCAACATCCATAATCATTCATATACAATCCAATATAACACAATGCATTTATTTTCCATAAGGCCACAAACCATCATCACAACATTTCATCACATACATTCACATCATATAATAGCACACAAGCTATACGTTATATATTAAAAGTATACCAGATGATAACACATCAATCGCACACAATTACGACGGTAAAAGTCGACAAAACGACACTATTCCAATTCCCGACACAATTAAATTAGAAACTAGTCTCAAAACCATTTTTATAAGAAAGAACGTTTCATTAGCTTTCCAACGCATCTTACCACGCCTCAATCCGACTTACGACCCAAATGTTATGATAAGAACAAAATGGAAAATCTGTCATGTTCGCTTTCCTATTCGCAATGCGAACCCCCAGCGAACCAGGGCAGAGAGAAACCAGCATAAAGTTCGCAATGCGAATACCCAACAAACCTTCGCTTTCCCCTTCGCAATGCGAATTCCCTGCGAACCGTGGCAGAGAAAAAATAGCAGAAAGTTCGCAATGCGAACACCCAGCGAACCTTCGCTTTCCCTTTGCTGCCCTATTCGCAGTGCGAACCTGCGAACCCAGAAAATCTCAGCAGCATTGTTGTTCACTCCAACCCAACATTTCCTCCACTAAAACACTTCCAAACCATACCATAACAACCAGAACATATCCTAATCATAGTAACAAGTATTCTACAACATTTATACCGCATTTCAACCGCGAAAACATCGATTTCTATCATTTTCTCTTATTCGACCTAGAATTGAAAAGCTAGGAAAAACCAGCAAACATTCCAACACACACATACACAATCATACACAAGCATAGCATAACCGATTTTCGCACCCTTACCCGATTAATCGCGCTTCGAAGTGTCGGTTGAATCGATTTCTTACACTCCAAGTTTTCCTCTTTTTTTCTTCTTCTCCTTCTCTATTTCTCTTGACTTCTTTTTCTCTCTTTTTCTTTCTATGTTTCTATTTTAAATGAAAAACAATATTAACCAAGCCAAAAAGACCAAAATACCCCTACACTCAATTTTCTCGCAAACGTTCCCAAAACGCGATAAAACATAATAATGATAAACATAACACATTTACCAAATAAAAACCAAGAATAAAATAATATAAAAACAAAAATAATTAAATCGACTCGCTTAAATAAATCTAACAAAACCGGGGCGTTACACGTAGCAAAATGAATATTTTAATAGATGAATATACTCAAGTATCAAAAGCTGTGAAAGAAAGTATATGGACAGACGGTAAGATATTAATTTTAATTTACATGTTTCGATTATATTTTTTATAATTATTAATACATACTTATTGATGTAATTGTAGTTGACTTTTGAGTTTATTGATGATGATAAGTTAGATAAAAAGTAGATCACGTATGTTGGTGAGCGTTAGAGGGAGTTTAAGTCACCACTCATGCCTGACTACATTATGAAACATAAGCCTGGTCTTGAGCATCCAACTGTGAAATATAATTTTATTGACAAGAAGAATTGAAAAAATCTTGTCAAGTCTCATAGTTCTATTGATTTCTTAGTCAGTAGTAATCTTATTTTTATGATAATGTTATGCTTATGCTTTATAGATACAACCATGCAAATTAATATTTTAGCTATGTTTATAACATGTTTAAAGTGAATCAAGAAATCTAAATGAGGAAACAAAGAAAATACTCTCATATATTGTCTCGTGGGAGTTATAGAAAACTTGAGGAAATATTGATTAATGAAAAAATAACCAATGGGATATGAGGACTCCATGAGTTGTGATCACAATCCATCTCTACTCTCACAACATCACAAGTGGAAGATGGCTCGCCTAAGACCAACTGAAGAGTTAACTTCGGATGCCTCCCGAGCAGCCGCTGAGAAAATTGTAAGTAGATCAAGAAAGAGTAACCATGACATGATATATTAGTAGAAGCAACTGGAACAAATTATAGTGGACATGTACGTGGTATTAGAGAAGACATCAACTTACGATTATTCTTTGGTGCATCGAGAAAGAGAAAATAATTGCAAAGGAAAGAGATGAACGATATTGTTGATAAGAAGTTAGCAAGTGAACGTGAATTAAAAAAGAACGAGTTGGAAGATTTAGTGGAGATGCACAATAAGAAGTTTGAAGATGCATTAGCACGGAAGTATGAAATTCACATGAAATAGATGGACGAGCTCGTTACAGTATGTGAGGATAATGTTTTATCTTGATCAATAGAATTTTAGTGGTTTATCTGAAATGTATGATATGTAGAATATATGGTGTTAAATCTCTTTGGTGCTGTTATAAGATATATAGTGTTGAATCTATTTTGTATTGTTGTTATTTTTATGATGCCGAAATTGGGTGGTACCGCCCATCCGTGTATAAATGAAGACGATAAAATGTTTGAAAGAGTTGTTTTAGGTGGTGCGAACACACAAGGAAGTTGTTCACCCACCCATATCCACACCCATCATAAAATATTGGTTCCTTCTGAAAATTCAATTAGAAAATGTTCTGGACCGGGCAAGGCTTCCTGCCCTTAAGGATCAGGCCCAATCCATTATAGTTGGCGAACAGGACCAATAGGCACAATATAGCCGTTGGGCACAATATAGCCGTTGGGCACGTCCCCCCACTCGCTTGTCAGTTCACGCGACCAACTACCTCCCCGGATCTTGCGGGGATAGTTGGACCAAGTCAGAGGACCACGCGCTGTGTCCTCCACTTGGCTGTCTCTCATTCGCCGAGCAGGCATCATACTCGGGAGGAGAGATCTTGGCCCTGCGCTGGGGGTATATTATAAATACCCTCTCACTTGAGAGGGTCAGGTATCTAATCTCTTATATTCTTACTTTGTACTTGCTTTTCTCCTCTTGTCCAAACTCTCACTTTGGCATCGGAGTACCTTGCAGGTACGCCCCCCATCCTCCTCTCCTACGAGCATCAACTCCTGCCCTACACGAAGGCCGCGACGATCTCCTTCTGGTCCTCTCTGATCAGTGGCGCCGTCTGTAGGAAATCTTAGCTTCCCCATCTTTAACCAAGATTCTCTCTTGCACAACAAAGACCAAAGCTTCATCCTTTAAAATCTCATATCGACATGGCTTTCATCAAGAACGATGTTTACCAAGACTTTGTGGCCTCTGCGGCCAACAACAACGACCATGCTTTCGTCGGGCATATCCTGCAGGAAAGTGACCGAAGAGACGGAAGGCCTGCTTCCCCGAAACCCGACGAACCAAAGCCACGGGCACCAGTTGTGGAGCTCACCTCCGAGCCCATCCCGGTTCCCCAGGATGCTGATCCGAGGACCACAGCGCTCATCGCATCTCTTAACAACTCGAACCTCTTAATCCTCCAGCAGGGGGAGAAGATCAATGCTCTCGAGCATATCCTTCAGGAACGCCTTGCTTCAGAAAAACTGATGAGTCTTTCCTCGCGTCCACGAACTCCCTCGAAGCGAAGACGCGACAGCCTCTCCCCGGAGAGGAAACGTTCAAGATCGAGGAACCCTACACCCAATCTAGCACGACGACGCCGTCAGTCTCCCCCACGGAGATCCAGGCACTCCCCGATATCCAAGAAGTCTCAACACTCGGATAAGTACGAGCACCGACACACCCGCAGACGTTCTCCTCGCCGAAGTTGAAGTTGCGGTCACAGTCGTTCCCTTTCGCTCTCTCCTAGTTCCAGCAGTGACGATGACGTTCACGACCCGTTCACAAGAAACATCCTGGACACTCGAATTCCCCGCGGATTGGAGAAACCACCCACGTTGACAACCTATGACGGGACGTCTGATCCTCGCAAGCATATCGAAAATATAGAAGCTATGCTCCAATATCATGGTGTCTCTGGGGCTATCAGATGCAAAATGTTCCCCATCACCTTGAGAAAGGGAGCGATGACATGGTTTAAACGACTTCCTCGCGGATCCATCTCTTCATGGAGAGAGTTAAAGAGCCAGTTTGCCCGCCATTTCACAGCTTCCCAACGACATCCTAAGTCGGAGGCTACACTGGAGGCCATTATACAAGGCAGGGATGAATCCCTGCGGGCATACATTGAAAGATTTAACAAAGAAGCGGTGGAAGTCCGAACAACGGATCACATGAAAAAGTACCTCCTCGAAAAGGGACTCCGCCCCAAAAGTGATTTCCGTAAGGCAGTAGGGATCGAAGCTCCCCGGACACTGACGGAATTCCTTCGCAAAGCTGAGGACTACATCTGTTACAAGGAAAAAGAAGCTGCATTCCATGCCCGGGACTTAAGAGATCGCGAAGCACCCCGGGCATCAAAAAAAGACGAGCAGGAATCATCCCGACAAGGGAAAGAGAAAAGGCGCGACGAGTGTCCTCGCGAAAGTAAAGGGCCAGCTGGCCGGTTTACGGAGTACACTATGCTCACGACCTCGCGCGAGCGCATTCTCTCTGAATGCATCAACACAGAATTTAAACAAGGGGGTGTCAAGTTCCCTAAACCGACCACATCCAAAGGGAATGTCGACAAAAGTAAATACTGTCGTTTCCACCGTAGTCACGGCCACGTGACAGAAGATTGCGTGCATCTTAAGGACACAATAGAGATCCTCATCAAAAAGGGTCACCTAAAGCAGTACGTGAAGAAGGGAGAGTCCTCCCGACGAGACACATCTGATTCAAAGAAAGAGGCAGAATCAGACCAATCCAGTCCTCCCTCGCAGGTCGCAATGGCCATCAGCCGACCAGAGGACTTCTTCGTTCCTGACCACCTCGACACGACTTCCCAGGTATTCATACACAGCACCTGGGAAGCCTTTCCGACGGCCATGGTTATCTCATGTGGGGGGTACCATGAGCTTATAATAGGGTCCATCAAACGAAAGTTTGAGCAGCTGATAGACAGTAGCCCCGATCAGTTGTCCGCGATCGGAAAAAGTAAAGGGCGTTCGCAGCCGATCACGTTTTACCGAGAAGAACTGCCCGGGGGATCCCCAAATTCCCATATCCCTCTGCTGATCAGGGCCAAATTGTCCTCTACCGATGTTCGGAGAATCCTGGTCGACCAGGGCAGTTCCGTGGACATCATGTATACCAACCTGTTCCGCGCATTGAAACTGAATAAGTCCAACCTCTCACCATACGTGGGATCGGACCTCCAAGGATTCAACGGGGCAACAACCCGACCTTGGGGTTACGTGGAGATACCAGTCACTTTTGGCGAGGAAGAGGCATCTCGGACAATCAAAACGTAGTTCTTAGTCATTGATTGCCCGTCACTTTATCAGTGCATCCTCGGCAGGCCAGCTCTTGCAGAACTCATTGCTGTCCCCTCTACGGTCCACCTCAAACTCAAGTACTATACTGAGAAAGGGCACGTCGCAACTCTACATGGCGACATCGAGGCTGCTCGCAGATGCTTTGAGGCTGCAACAAAAGGGCAGAACCAGATCGCGACGACGGCAAAATCAGCAAAGTGCCCAAGAGAGGATGAGGTTCCAGCTAAAGGTGGCCAGTCTGACAAAAAGCCCACGCTTCCCATGCATATCATCAACCTCGACAGCAGGCTTCCTGAAAAGGGTAAAATGGATCGTGACGAAGACAAACAGTCAGGAGCAATAAGCTCCCCGCCTTCTGCACTTTTGCGACCAGTCTCAGATGGGGAATTCGAGATCATCACCTTCAGCAATAACCCCAACAGGGGAGTGAAGATAGGTGCTGGTCTCCCCGAAGAGATCAAGAAGGAGCTGAAGAAATGTCTTGACGACAACGTCGATCTGTTCGCCTGGAGTGCGGCAGATATGTCCGGCCTTGATCCAGAAACTGCATGAAACCACTTGACAATCAATCCAGTTGCTTGCGCCATTGCCCAAGGAAGAAGAAAGCAATCCGAGGAAAAGGCACAAGTTGCCGAGAAACTAGTACAAGACCTCTTAGAGGCAAAATTTATTTCTGAGGCCAGGTATACGACCTGGCTCTCAAACATTGTACTTGTAAAGAAAAGTAATGGAAAATGGCGCATGTGCATTGATTACACTGATCTCAATTAGGCTTGCCCGAAAGACGCTTATCCGCTACCGAGCATAGATAAACTCGTAGATAATTCCGCGGGTTTCAAGCTCTTGTCCTTCATGGACGCTTATTCGGGATACAACCAAATCCCAATGGCAGACGAGGACAAGAGGTATACGGCGTTTATGACCTCCTCGGGGAACTATTACTACAACGTAATGCCCTTTGGACTAAAGAATGTTGGGGCCACGTACCAGCGCATGATGAATAAAGTCTTCCGATCAGAAATCGGGGACATGCTAGAAGTATATATGGATGATATGATCGTGAAATCCCAAGAGGAATCCGACCATACCAGCCACTTACAAAAGGTGTTCGA
Organism: Lathyrus tuberosus; assembly: GCA_022829125.1. Classification (NCBI taxonomy): domain Eukaryota; kingdom Viridiplantae; phylum Streptophyta; class Magnoliopsida; order Fabales; family Fabaceae; genus Lathyrus; species Lathyrus tuberosus. The sequence goes on from JALAZF010000217.1 coordinate 6,277,071, forward strand.
CCAAGCTCAAAAGTGTAAAATGCGTTTCAATCCAGAGAAATGCACCTTTGGTGTACGAGCAGGGAGATTCCTCACTGAAAGAGGAATAGAAGCAAACCCAGATAAATGCCGAGCACTCGTGGAGTTCCCCACTCCGCGGTCGAAGAAGGCGATACAATCTCTCAACGGGATGCTCGTATCCCTTGCTCGCTTCGTGAGCAAATCCACCCAGCACGCTCTGCCCTTCTTCAAATTACTCAGGAAGGAAGCCAATTTCGAGTGGACGGACGAATGCGAGCGGGCCCTTGCCCATTTCAAACAAGCTTTGTCCGAGCCACCAGTATTGTCCCGACCATACCGCGGGGAAACCATATACCTGTACCTCTCTGTGGCCAACGAAGCAGTAAGTGCAGCACTTATTCGCGAGACGACTGACGGGCAGAAACCCATCTATTTCACCAGCAAAGCCCTGTAGGGACCCGCAGTCAGGTACACACAAATAGAACAAGTGGCCCTTACTCTCATAGTTGCCGCAAGGAGACTCAGATATTACTTCCTGGCGCACACTATCGTCGTCAGAACCGACCAGCCTATTAGGCAGCTGTTAAGCCGACCAGATATGGCGGGTAGGATGCTAAAATGGTCCCTTGAATTATCCGAGTTCGACATTCACTTTGAGGAGAGGAAAGCCCTCAAGGTACAGGTCCTGGCCGACTTCGTAGCAGAAATGACTCCGGAACTAGCCCCTCCAGGAGGGACGCGGAAGTGGATCATTTACGTGGATGGCGCATTATGCCCCTCAGGCAGCGGAGCAAGAATTTTCCTCGAGAACGAGGAAGGGACCCTGATCAAAGTATCCCTGGTCCTGTCCTTCAAAACATCCAACAATCAAGCCGAGCATGAAGCCTTCCTCGCAGGATTACGATTAGCCAAAGACGTTGGCGCGAAAGAAATAAAAATTTACACTGATTCCCAGCTCGTAGCGTCCCAAGTACGGGGAGAATTCCAAGAAAAGAACGACCAACTAGCCGAATATTTGGCAATGGTGAAAGAAAAAATAGCGGAGTTTGAAGCATGGGAAGTTCAACACATCCTGCGCAAGCAAAACACCCGAGCAGACATCCTCTCTAAACTAGCCAGCACCAGGAAAAAAGGTGGGAACAAATCCATCATACAAGAAATGCTGGCCCGCCCGAGCATCGTAAAACCCGACCAGCTAGATGTTAACGTCATCGGAGATCCCCTTTGTTGGATGACCCCTGTGTACAATTATCTCACCAAGGGGAACTCCCCGAGGACAGTAAGGAGGTCATCGTAACTAAACGACGAGCCTGTTCGTACGTACTGGTCGAGGACAAATTATATCGACGAGGATTTTCCATCCCCCTGTTGAAATGTGTCGACGAGGCCCTGGTCCCCGAAATCTTACAAGAGATTCACGGGGGCATCAACGCACAACACTTAGGGGGAAAGATCCTTGGCCCGGAAAGCTTTGCGAGTAGGATATTACTGGCCAACCATGCAACACGACGCCAAAGAGCACGTACAAAAGTGCGACCGTTGCCAACGCCACGGGGACATGCACTTAGCACCCCCAACGAGTTGAAGACTCTCTCCTCGCCGTGGCCCTTAGACTGGTGGGGGATGGACATTCTAGGCCCCTTTACAATGGGATCTTATCAAAACAAATTACTAATCGTGGCCGTCGATTATTTTACAAAATGGATTGAAGCCGAAGCGCTCGCCAAGATCACAGCCTTCAACATACTGCGTTTCTACAAAAGGAACGTCCTCGCAAGATTTGGGGTACCTCAGGCCCTTGTGACTGACAACGGAACCCAATTCACGGAAAAAAACTTCCAAGATTTTGTCGCCAAACTAGGGACAAAAACATTTCACCTCCGTCAAGAACCCCCAGACTAACGGGAAAGCGGAGGCCGCGAACAGGGTGATCCTTCGCGGGCTAAAACGAAGGTTAGGCGAGGCCAAGAAAAGATGGGTCGAGGAGCTCCACAGCGTCCTTTGGGTGTATAGAACAACACCACACTCCACCAACGGGAAACTCCCTTCTGACTAGCGTATAGAACGGAGGCGGTAATACCGATGGAGATAAGGGAACCCTCCAGAAGGACAGAAGCTCCCCTCGACGAAGAAATGAACGACGAGGCTCTACGCAAGGAGCTCGACCTGGTCGAAGAAATAAGACCAGTAGCTGCGCTCCGCGAGGCCACATTAAAACAACAGATAACGTTGCGACATGACGCCAGGGTCATAAAACGTGACTTCCCCGTGGGCAGTCTGGTCCTGCGTAGAAACCAGAAGGATTCGCGCGAAGGGAAACTGGCAGCAAACTGGGAAGGACCTTATAGGGTCAAGTCCTAAACGGGCACAGGAGCATATTACTTGGAAACATTGGACGAAAAACCACTTGCTCGACCATGGAATGCTGAAAAACTCAAGCAGTACTACAGCTAAGCCCTTAACCACAAGGCTAGACAAATTGCCGACGTAATCACCCAACATGGGGAGATTTGCGCGGCCATCGTATCATGCCTTGGTGAAGCATGACACGCATTACAACGCTGGCCAGCTTCTGCTCATTGTACGAGCAGATCCTGTGCACAACGGGGATACCTCGACCGAGCTCCGCCGTTGCCGTACCATTCAGGCAGGACACCCAGCTCGCGATGGGAATAGTCTAAGCCTATGAGATTAGTACCTCAAACGAAGTCCTTGCCTCATCATGGGCAAAACCACTTTGCCCTCCTCGGTAGGTTTCACAACTCGCCGAGCACACACATATGAATAAACAGAGCAAACGTCCAAGATAAAATTTTTTTACACAAAATCCAAAATCCAAGTATATTAAACACCGGTCATAACCGGGTAATGTTATAAGCACAAAAGGGGCAGCACCCATATAAAATGGTAAGGGCACGCAGGCCCACAAAACATGTTAAAAAACAACCAAGTCCTAAACTTCGCTTCCATCCTCGGGAGGAACAACCTGACCATTAACAACCCTGTTGAACATATCCATTCCGTCGGTCAGAAGCTGCACGTCCGAGTTAAGGGCTTTCATCTGCTCTGAAGCAGCATTGAAACCGAACTCAGTCGCCTTCAAGTTATCCTCGCCAAGGATCCGAGTCCTTCCGATCAGCTCAGCTCTGGTCCTCAGAGATTTCTCATCATCATTCTCACCCTCGACGGCCGCTTACAAACCCTCCAGTTCAGCTATTCTGGCCTGCAAGCGGGCCTTCTCCTTGTCGGCCGCGGTCATCTACAACTTCAGCTAGGTAACTTCCTACTGAAGCAATACTTTGGCCTTCTCGTGACCTTCGAATTGCTTCAGATCATTGTACAGCTTATTGTTATCAACTTCCAACTAGGCAATTCTCGCCTTGGCCGTGTGAAGGTTAACACGAGAAGCCGCCTCATCGTCCCCTAGGGCAAGAGCCGCTTCGAGTACCCTGAACATGCCCGCATCGTCCTGGCAGAGTTGTTTCCTCCTCGCCTAAGGATTGGCGCTCACAATGGCTTCGACTTCTAAATCCTGAACGGCAATTGAGTTCCCTTCATTAAACATATTTCCACGCAAATAACACGGGGGTAAAACATACTGGTCGGCGCCAGAACCTCCCGGGCCAGCGGTCGCAGAAGTTCCTGCGACATCTCTCTTCCTCTTATGGGTGGTATCCGGGGTCAGCGGCGTCGAGGCTCTCTCCAGGACAGGGGTAGGACCAGCTGCAAAATTTTCCAGAACAGTCTGCTTAGGCACCCCGACCTTGGCACCTGCGGTCGACTTCTTGTGAACTTTCGCCGCTTGAGATCTCATCAGGCGTTCCCTCATGTCTGCCATCATACCTGCGAACACACAAAACAAGTCAGAACTAAAAAATTCGAACAAATAAAAACAAACAGCGGACCATCCCAAGTAATTGGACCGCATCATCATCATTATCGCATTTGAGGAGAGCTTTGATGTTAATATATCTAGCTGCTTGGACGGGCTCCCCATCATCCCCGATCAGTTTATTCCCGTCCCGATCAACTACGAAGGTCGGGGAAAAACTCTCCACATAAGCATAGAGGATCCTGTACGACTCCTTGTCGGCCTCACAGAGTTGTTCGTGTTTCACCAAGAATTGGTCGGTCCTACGCTTAAAATGGGAGTAAACCCATTCTAGAGGAAACATGGATACAACTCCATCCACCTCCCGACCATCAACCGTCACCTTTTCGATAGTCAAGATAGATCTTTTCGCCTCCTCGGTGTCGCTCCCAGGATTTTCATCCAAGTACAAACGCGAGAGTGGCGCGGAAAAACAGAGTCGCCAGCCGTGTAAATTTATCCCAAGAGAGGGAAAGGGAACACCGCATAAACCTTAGGAAGAGGGAAAGGAATGGTCGTCGCAACCATAACCTGGGTTCGGGAGTTGGTTACGCGAGGGGAAGGTACTAACACCCCACGCGTCCATCGTACTCGATGGGATCCACGCTTGTTGTCTATTCTAAGGGTGAGTTATACTATCATCTAGGGCTGTACTAAAACGGGGAGGGGAAAACAAGGACAGACTCGGTAGGACGTCGACGTCCTAGGCCTACGTACCCCCTTTGTGCAATGGGGAACTCAGAGTCAACGTAGTTCGGACCAAGTTCTTTTTGTGTTTTTTATGAGCGACGTTAAGTTCGCGTCCGGCAGTTAGGGTCGATGCCTGTTTGCGACTCTGACGGAAGGTAACGTGCCCTTTTCGAAAATAGCCTTTAAGTTGAAGGTCCCGAAGGACAAAATCTCAATTGAAAACAAACCCAATAATTAGAAAAATGATTCCAAAAATTCTCAAATTAATCCTAAGGGATCCTCAACCAGAGGCAAACAATATATAAAAAATCCCTGCAAAAATTCAAAGTGTTAGCCACTCAAATAATCACACGAAAGTCAAATAAGGGAGAGGGTTCAACGTGCCAAAGAGAAGGACCTAAATGCAATGTGAAATAAAATTAAAAATGCAAGAAAAATATTTTTATGCAATTTAAAATATTAATGAATGAATGCAAAAAGAATGAGTGAAAGATGTTTTATAGATGAGGAGAATGAAAATAAATAAATTTATGCATGCATGAGATGTGTAATTAAGAGGAAGTTTAATGAAACAATTAATTTTAAATGATAAAATAAAATAAAAATAAAAATAAAATTTGTAGAAATTTTATAAGTGAATAAATATGATGCATGATTTTTTTAGTAATTTAAAAATGCAAGAATGTATTTTTAATATTAAAATATGAAAATGTAATAAATAAATAAAAATAAAATAAAAAAGTGAAATGTGCATGGGGTGCATATAGCAGACGGTTCACGTTGGAAATGAGTGTGGGCTGAAAAGAGGGTGTGTGATTAGCAAGCCCAAATATAAATCCATCAGCCAAAAACAAAATAAAAAACTGGGGGTGCAGATAGTAAAAAAACACGTTGAAGGTGGAATTGGGCTGAAGGGTGGGGGTGCATATAGCAACCCAGCCCATGAACCCAGTCAGAAAATAAAAAAGAAAAAACCTGGGGGGGGGGTGTGTTTAGCGAGGGATTCACGTTGAAAAGGAGATTGGGCCAGCGAGGGAGGGTGCCAATAGCAACCCGGTCCAACCAAATGTTCAGAAAAAAAATAAAAATAGGGCCCCTTACCATGTAAGTGCCATGCGTGGTGCACGTGATCATTTAATGTGCTGGCAATTTGCTATCCACTTGATTCATTATGCGGCTCACAATTTAGTCAATGGAAATAAAAGTAAGCAAAACAAAAAAAACTGGTTGGTGGATCATGGTAACACCGGTGGGGTAATATACATGGAATCCTTAATTAAATTTCAGAAGAAAAAATAAAAAGAAAAAATAGGTGGCACGCTGGTAGCCCTTGGATCGTGACCATGGACGGTCACGATTATCTCTCCTTCCTCCAGCCACCTTGCCGGACTGATCTTGTCGCCGCCGCCGGAGTTAGGGTTCCGGCACCCTACTCCGGCCACCTGCACTCAAAACTATACCAAAACGTGCGCACGAATACACCATTCCAACCAGAAAAATGTCAGGAGTCCAAATATTCAATCAAAAAAAACAAACGACACATGGATAAAGAGATTCGAAGAAAATACACTTAGGGTCCAAAACTTTAAATCAATGTTCCAAACAAACCACACGTCCAAATTCAAAACCAAATATATCAGCGTGATCAGCACTCATCACACATTAATATTCATACAGAAAAATGGAGTTTTAGGAGCACGAAAAAAATCACCCACCTGAGATGGCACGGTCTGAATTCTCGCTTTTGGCTGCAAATGGAGGTTGATATGCACTCTATAGATTACCAAGAGAAGCTTTGTGGAAGAAGTTTGAAGAATCTCCTTGTGGATCGTGAGTTTTGGTGAGGAATCCTCTTTTAGGGTTTTGTGAGAATTCTTCCAATTGCACGTGTGTCTCCTCTTTTCAACCCTAGCATGAATTGGCTTATAAAGACTAGGGTTTTCTTCTGACAACGACTTGGGCTTGGGTAATTCCATGTTTAATGATTTTTGCATTATTTCATTTAATATTGAATTTTAACTAATTAAATCCAATAAAAATAAAATAAAATGAGGAAAAATCAAATATATGCTCTTTGGGTCGTGCATGGTTTTATGTTTGAGTTTGGTTTAAGAAACTTATGGCCCATTTGTCAAAATTTGGATTTTAGGCATAGTTTGCTTTGTACACCTCCTCAAAATTGTCCAAACTTTGACTAAGCATAACTCCTTCAATTTTTAGCTCCTTAATGCAAACTAATACTTTTTAGAAACCTCAAGATGTCCTCTAACCAACCCTTTTGGTCCCATGTCAATTTGATCTTCCATGTTCAAGTTATGAGCTTTTGAAAAAGGTTGATTTTTGTTGACTTTCAAAATGACCTATAATGTCTTGGCTCGGACTTGGCTTGTGAGACACAAAGTTGTAGGGAATTAAATTTCCTTCAAGATGGGATTTGGTTGAGGAATTTTTGATGAAGTATGTGGAAGTTAGGCCTGGTCAAAGTACAGTTGACTTTTCCTACAAAAAACCCTAATTTAGTAACTCCTGATTCTTGATGATTCTGAGGTTTCCATGATGAATCATGATCAACCCTTGATCAAATGATGAATTTCACCCCATAATCTTGATGTTGACCAAAAATCTTGAGGTTTGACTTTGTGTTGACCACAGTTGACTTTTTGACCAAGTTAACTGATTTTCAATCCATTGGCCAATTGAACTTCTCCTGAACCAAATTGATGGACAATCTTCCACTCCTAGATACTTAGGGACCCAAGGAATACCATGGAATCAAGTCTTGCCCAAAAAATCAGAAATAAACTGACTTTATAGCAAACCCTAGTTTGTGGCACCCTCAGTCTAGGAGGAAATACCATAGTCTCCAAATTCAAATTCCTCTGAACATGATGTGTATCCTCTCCAACAAAGATAAGATATGTCATTTGGTGATGATAAAAACCCAAGGAGACTTCCCATTGGAGCAATAAACCCAAGAATTTCAAACCTAATCCATGCACTGGTTATGAGAGAGTGATCCACTTGAGATCCCTTGCCACTTGTGAACCCTTGATGATGTGATAGACCAGATAGGACTTTCTTGAAATGCCTCAAGCACCTTGACCCCATGTTAATGATATGCATACATGATAATGCAAAAAATGAAATGAAACATAATCCAGTTAGTAAAAGGTAAGGAAGGCAAATTTTGGGGTGCAACAGCTGCCCCTATTCAATCAACTTGGTCCTGAAGGTATGATAGCAACGGCTCTCAGACATTCCAGGATACATGGGGATTGAATACTAAAACAACTCCAGAAATTTGCGACCAACAGAAGAGGGACGACTCACTGGGGAACGAACAATAGATGCTGCACTTGTCACGATACGTACGAGTGTTGAAAACCAAGGTATTGGAAAGTCACGAAATAAACACAAACGAGTGTTAACTATGTCGGGGATAAACACTGACGGGTGTCAAGCAATTCAGAAAGGTCAACACGGACGGGTATCAAAAAGGTACACGGACGGGTGTAAAGGTTTCAATACGGACGGGTATCAAAAGGGTACACGGACGGGTGTAGAAAGCTCAATACGGACGGGTATCAAAAAGGTACACGGACGGGTGTAAAGGTTTCAATACGGACGGGTATCAAAAGGGTACACGGACGGGTGTAAAGCTCAATACGGACGGGTATCAAAAAGGTACACGGACGGGTGTAAAGGTTTCAATACGGACGGGTATCAAAAGGGTACACGGACGGGTGTAAAGCTCAATACGGACGGGTATCAAAAAGGTACACAGACGGGTGTAAAGGGTTTCAATACGGACGGGTATCTAAAAGGTACACGGACGGGTGTAAAAAGGTTCAATACAGACGGGTATCTAAAAGGTACACGGACGGGTGTAGAAAGCTCAATACGGACGGGTATCAAAAAGGTACACGGACGGGTGTAAAAAGGTTTCAATACGGACGGGTATCAAAAGGGTACACGGACGGGTGTAGAAAGCTCAATACGGACGGGTATCAAAAAGGTACACGGACGGGTGTAAAGGTTTCAATACGGATGGGTATCAAAAGGGTACACGGACGGGTGTAAAGGGTTTCAATACGGACGGGTATCAAAAGGGTACACGGACGGGTGTAAAAAGGTTCAATACGGACGGGTATCTAAAAGGTACACGGACGGGTGTAGAACGCTCAATACGGACGGGTATCAAAAAGGTACACGGACGGGTGTAAAAAGGTTTCAATACGGACGGGTATCAAAAGGGTACACGGACGGGTGTAAAAAGGTGTGAAGCAACTTTTACCGGGGATTAATCTTACTGGGGAATGGATAAGTCTAAATAAAAGACTCTGCCGGGGAACACAAATGTGAGGAACGCGCCCCTCCAAAATCTCCTGAGTTATGCCATCTCCGCTGAGAAAGAGAAGCTGGCAAAGAGAGCGTCAAACCTGGCTTATGCTTCGAATGCAAATGTTTGAATTTTGCCGTAATGCTCCACACGAAGTGGAAATGCTACGCGCTTGAGGATGCAATGCAAGTGCTTATGATATGCAAAAGGGGTCCCTCCAGCAAAATAAATGCCGGAGAGAAAAGAATGATTCAGATCGGGTTGATAAAAATAAATTGTCCTCTGAATCCCAGAACTCCGTTGAGAAGGATCACCGTGACCGACTCTCTGGATCAATAACTTCTGCTGGGGATGAAGTCTCAAATGAACATTCCCTCTACTGGGGATTATACATAACCTTTTGAAAAGGGAGGCTACGGCCTGAATCAGCAGAGTGCCAAATTTCACTTGGATTTAAAACCTGCTGGGGATACTGCTGGACTTAGCCTGCTGATGGGGGAGAAGGAGCACCTTGACTTTGTGGGGAAATAACGTCTTGACCTGGGGAAAATACCTCCTAAGTCTCCTGCTAGGGAAGGTCTGCTCTGCTAAGGAAAGTGCAACCTCAATGCTGGGGAGAGCAACCTGCTGGGGGAGTACAATGCTGTTGCCATCCAATCCTGACTTGTCTCTATGTTCATAAACGACCCTTGAACTTTCCACTTGCCCCAGACCACCAGGTCTAATGGAAGAAATCACCTCAAGAGGATTTTACAGAAGACCGGGCGTTCGCACTGCCCCAGGGTCTTCAAACTCTTGGAGAGATTTATCATATCTCGACATAACTGCCCCAGTCTTCATAATCCATGAAGTACATTACTTCGAAAGGGATTTGCAATGACCTGAAATATTCTGCCTTGAAGAGGTGCTTTCAATTAACCATTTTCAGGAGTGGATAATCTCCCACGCTCTGGAGGTGGCCTGCCCCAATATGAGCTTTGAAGTGACTTTGCCCCTGATCTTAGAATGAATGCCCCAGAATAACTGAATTTCAGAGGGACTTCTCGACGTGACTGCCCCAGATTGGCTCCATCTTAACACGACTTACTGGGAGAGCCCACTCTACACTGAGTCTCTTGGCAGCATGCCCCTTGATATGATTGTCCTTCGGAATTTTCAAGCAACCCAACTTGGCAGGATCAAGCTTCTTGACTGACTTTCACTGTGTAAGCTACATTGATGCTTAGGCACATGTATGCAAACAGAACAAGTTATCTATGAGAATTCTAATGCAACACTCATGTTAACCTTGAAGTTTTTATTGAAAATGCGTCGCCCAACCTTGTGAACGAATCACTAGCTGGGACGCGACCTTGATTTTTGAATGGCAAAACAATGCGCACATGCAATACCAACAAATCTTATTAACACAACTTATAGGAGTCAGGAACGCTGTCCTGTTGAAGTACGCCTTCGGAATAAACCCTGTTTCAATTAGGACTTTAGAGGGTTGTAACGTGGTCTGGTTCACGGTTTCAGAAAAAAGGATTTATGGCTCAAAGTTTATCGGTGCCCACCCACTCTTCGTGATGTTCTCCAGTCCTATGTTCAGTTAATCTGACCCAAACGCTCATTTCTCGAAAGATTTATGATCTTCAAGGAACCTATGCCACTAATGGTTTGACCCCTAAGGAGGTTTTGGAGTGACAGTCATCCCTTTTATCTTTTGTGTCTGTAATCACACGAATTTGTTCTTATCGGGGATTTTCTTTTCGCCTTTCGCTTTTTCTTTCTTTTTTTTATCCCTAATTTTTGCCTGGACTGACTCTTTTGAGTTTTTTCGATTTTGAAGTCCAGCGGGACGCCCTAACTTTTGCCTAAGTCGCTCGTTCACAAGCTTCGACTTAGCGGGCTTTCTCTTTTTATTCCCCTTTTGAACAAAGCGTGTGACACTGGTTGTCTTACTTGCTTGAAAGGGTTGTGACTGCCTCACTCCTTAGTTGTTGACGGATAACCATCGGGGTTTCATATCTCTTGCACACTGTCCTTGGAATTTGAGCGCTCGGTCAAACTAACTGACGCCTACCCTGCCCCTGGGTTAAATATGAGGGTTTTTTCGTACGAAAGAAACTCCTACTCCGAGGCTCAAAGGGGTTAACGAGGGTTTATCTCCTTATCTCTCCAGTGTTTATGGTTTTGAAACAATGCATGTACATCCTCAACAGGGTTCTATCCAAAAGCGTACCATTAGAGACCTGCGTTCTTATTTCGTCATCCTCCCTCAAGAGTTCTTAACAAGAAAAATTGATATTGCAGTGCATATAAACATTTAAGAGTGAATACGAATGGATTTCTTCAAGGAAAACATACTCATTGCATTAATATCATCATTAAAAAACAAACGAGACTTACATGCATACGATGCTTTAACAAGAAATAAGAAACTACAAATGAAAACGCAGTAAAGAAGCTGAAGATTGCCATTGTTGAGGAAGCTTAATTCTGCCTGGACGTACTTGCAGACTGAGTGTTCATTTGAGAAAGGAGGCTTCCATTAATGTACATATCATCTTCAGTGAATACAATGATCTCTGAGTCCACCAGGTCTTGCACCTTATGCCTGAATACATTACACTCATCAATCGTGTGCCCGAACGTTCCCGAGTGGAACTCACACCTAGCAGTCATGTCATAATCGGGAGGAATAGGGTACGGTACTGGCGCGGTACCCCTTGTTTGAATCAGAGACTTCTTGAGCAGGCGCGTAAACAGCTGACTATAAGGGATAGGAACAGGATCAATTATCCTTTTGGGCCTTCTTGGTCTCGATTGCCCCTGTTGCTGATAATTCTGCTGTCGGTACTGATTTGGGCGCCCAGTCTGGCCCTGCACTTTCCTTTCTGCACTCGGCTGAGGCACAAACAAGGGTTGTGGAAGAGATCCCTGACGCGAGGTGGATCCTTTGGCAAAAGAGGGAGTCATCAATCCCTTTGCAACACTGGGAGTGACATCACTTTGTTTACCAGTGCCAACTGATGTAAACTTGATTGCCCCTGAGTCAATGAGCTCTTGGACTTTATACTTGAGCATCTTACAATCTTCAACATTATGACCAGGCGCCCCTGAATGGAATTCACACCTATCATGGACATTGGAACCCATACGAAACTTGGTGTGTGGAGGTCCCGCAACAATCAATTCAATCAGCTGAAACTTGAGCAGGTGCTGAAGCAACTGAGCGTATGGCACCGGAATCTGGTCAAGCTTCTTTTCAAACTTTTCTGGATTAAGACCCTCAAAAAACGGTTGTTGATGAAAAAGTTCAGACGGTGGAGAGGATCCACGAGGCAATCCATGGTCTAGAGGAGACCCCAAAGAGATAGGAAGAGTAAGGACCTCTGTTGTGGAAGCGGGCACAGGACTGTCTTCCCTATTTAAAATTTCCATGATTAAACCCATCTGAGTCTTCATCTGATTGATCTCTTCCATTAGCATTCTCTGCTCCTGGAGCATGTCTTCCCCAAATTGCCCCATCTGGCTTCGCATTTCCCTCAACTCAGCTTGGATTCGTTCCATGATTCTCTCCTGATTTGGTCTGGTAAAATACCGGTGAATGTGCTGATCTGAAATCCCGAGATTAGAACAAGATAAGAACACCGGAAATAAACACCTGTCATGCAAAATGATTATGCAAAATGATTATGAATATGCAAATGCAAATGGACGTGTTTGAAAATTCATAAGGCGATCCACCCCTTGATTCTGGTTTAATAACAAGATATAATGGAACTTCTGCTCATATATTAAGAAAACCAGAGAAAAGCCGAATGTCAACAACCACAAATCTGAGATAACAAGTCTGAATACAAAAACCATAGGTCCCAACCAACAAGCCTGGTGGTGATCCACATACAATAAAAGAGGGAAGAAAACTAAGGCATGTCATCAAGGTTTACAAAAGTCAATCCTCCCCATCCACTATGCTTTCTGCACCAGTTTTGAACTTCCTCGAACAGCTTTCTGGTGTCGGGATGCTTCGGCCTCTGAATCAGTCCTTGGATAAGAAGGTCTCTCCTGTGTATGATCCCATCCAAGTATCGGCAATGTAACTCCCAAGCGTCTTCTCTAGAAACACCTTCCATGCTAGGTCCCTCATGTCTAGATCTCATCACTTCAGCTTGGGCCTTCAGTTCCTCTATGGAGGCTATAACTTCATTGAGTTGGTCTTGGACTGCTTGTCTCTTGAATATCCCTGATAAGATCTCAGCGTCTTTCTTTTTGAGCGTTGACTTCAATTGATCAATCTTAGCTAGGTAAGCGTCTTCTTTTCTTTTATTCTCAGCCATGGCGGTCTCTTGGTGATCATTGAACCTGTGAATCTTCAACAAAGCTTTGCCTAATTCCTCCTCCTTGGACCGGAGAACATTACTGATACCATCTAAAGCTTGTTTCATTCTTTCTCTGGATGCGACCATGTCAGCAAGCTCTTTTTCTGCTTTAGCAAGGAGCTCTGTCTTCAACTTGGCGGTATGAACAGCTTCACCCCGCTCATGCTTCCACTGATAAATTTCTCTCTTTAGCTCATTATTTTCTTCCCTCAACCTTTCCTTTTCAGCCCATAACTTGTCATACTTCTCTATCTCAACTGTGGTAGGAGGCTCGATCACCAAAGGATACAAAGGTGGTTCCACCGGGAATGGGAGAAGCTCCTCTTCTGCTCTCTTCTTAATCCACTCTTTATATGGATGGAAAGCCCGATTGTTACTTTTCCCGAATGAAATCTTACCCTTCTTAGTCACCTGTTTCCAAGCATTCACAACTTTCCTTATCAACCCTTGATCGTCAATACCATTGAAGAATAAGGATTTTCGGACATCTCGCTCTTCGGGTGGATTCTTCAAAGGATAGCCAAACTGTCTGATAGCTAGGGAGGGATTATAGTTAATTCCACATTTCCTCCCTATCAAGGGAACATTAGGAAATTCTCCGCATTTGTAAATAATCTCCATTCCTAGCAAGTCACGATTAATCCAAATGATGTTATCGGCAGTCAAGCCCATAACCCTCTTAGACCACTTCAGAGAATCTTTCGTATCAACGAAAGCGCCAGATTCAGGGAGACGACTCAAAAACCAAGTAGCTAAGAGCGGCGCACAGCAACTCACAGTTTTCCCATGCCTATTCTCATTCTTATAGTGAACTGAATGGTACACATCACCTAGCAAGGTAGGTATATGATTCTTCGACATAAAGATCCTGACGGCGTGCATATCCACCAGATCAGGAATATTCGGAAACAGAACAATCCCATAGATACACACAGCTAGAATAGCTTGGAAAGCAGTCCAGTTCTTCTCTTTAACATGTATACAAGCTTGATCAAATAGGAACTTCAATAGGAAACCCTTAACTCCTTGTTTTTCTGCAATATTACTGTTAAGAACAGGCTCACTAATGTGAAGAGCAACAGCCATATCTTTTATACCGGGGTGTTCTTCAGAAAAGAAAACTATATCATGACTAATAGGAATTCCCAAAATAAATGAGAACTCCTCCAATGTCGGAGCCAAGATGTAGTCCGGGAAAGTGAAGCAACGCAAAGGCGGGTCGTAAAACTGAAGAAGTGTGTGAATGGCATCCTTCTCATACTGGGAGATATTATAGACAAATTTCAGAAGTCTTCCATACCTTCCACTGAACTCTGTACGAACTCCGGAACCAGCCATATTAATCAATTTATGAATCAGTGTCAAAGTCGGCTCTGGGAACGAATAGGCAACAGTCTTCTTTCTCCGAACATCCATGTTGAAGTAACCTCAAAAAACCGGAATCAAGAGTAAGATGCAAGCCCTACAGAATGTCAAACATGTCAGAATGAAAAAAAAAATGATATGCTCGTGCAAACATGGGGTCAAGGCATACTGCTGGATGTGCTGTGCTGTTAGCTGAACGAGAAACCAGAAAACCAGAACTCTGAACCACTGAGGAACCCACATAATCAGACATTGATGAGAAATCCAGAATAAGGGTATGTTGAAGGTCTCGGTTACCTGCAAACCTGCAAACACCCATTCCCTCTCACGTGTAGGTACTAGGATGTTCAGTATCCCGGGCTCTCAGGTCGAGAAATGATGATACGTTCACCATTTCTGGTTTGGCATCATCATCAATCGAGGAGGCCTCAACTGATTCTCCAAGGCGGAAGGTCCTCAGCTTTGGCACTGAGGTCGAGAAACAATAGTACATTCATCCTTCTGGGTACAGTACTAAAGTCAATCGAGGAGTGCCTCCACTGATTCTCTTCAAAACGTAGGGGCCATCCTATGCGAGTTCCAAAGCGGGCCCTCGGGTGCGAATGGGTTTGCCACGGGATGTGGTCTGCCACTGTCACCACTAAAGAGGGATGTTTCCACTAAGGTCCTCAATGATCGGTCACCAGAGTCGACAGCTCTCTAGATCAACACCCCAACATGCGCAAGACACACACGTTAGAATGCGTCCCAAGATAGCCTCGTCTGGTTGTGAATTTCGTGAACACACAAACGTACCAAGCTGGCACGTAGGTCCCACTACTTTCCACTCTAGTCCTAGGGTATACTCAAGCCTTGGTATTAGACTTAGCTCTCGGTCCCACCCAACCTGCAAAACAAAGACAGCCAGCACAGCACAGCAGCATGACAGTAAAATGAAATGCAGAAAATGCGGTAAAAATAAAAATAAAATACAACATAAAGCAAAACAAAAACAAAACACCCAAAGAGACAAGCAAGCGTTAGGATTGACTTGCTTAGGGATGAACCAGCATAGGTCAACCAGGTCCCCAGCAGAGTCGCCAGCTGTCGCTCCCAGGATTTTCATCCAGGTACAAACGCGAGAGTGGCGTGGAAAAACAGAGTCGCCAGCCGTGTAAATTTATCCCAAGAGAGGGAAAGGGAACACCGCATAAACCTTAGGAAGAGGGAAAGGAATGGTCGTCGCAACCATAACCTGGGTTCGGGAGTCGGTTACGCGAGGGAAAGGTACTAACACCCCACGCGTCCATCGTACTCGATGGGATCCATGCTTGTTGTCTATTCTAAGGGTGAGTTATACTATCATCTAGGGCTGTACTAAAACGGGGAGGGGAAAACAAGGACAGACTCGGTAGGACGTCGACGTCCTAGGCCTACGTACCCCCTTTGTGCAATGGGGAACTCAGAGTCAACGTAGTTCGGACCAAGTTCTTTTTGTGTTTTTTATGAGCGACGTTAAGTTCGCGTCCGGCAGTTAGGGTCGATGCCTGTTTGCGACTCAGACGGAAGGTAACGTGCCCTTTTCGAAAATAGCCTTTAAGTTGAAGGTCCCGAAGGACAAAAAAGTTTGAAGTTGGTTTGTGTTTTTTAGGATAGAAGTGGCTTAAGTTAGTTCCTAAGCTGCATTGCACCAAAGTCTAGGGCACAGGGGTGAATACTTAACGCATCGTCCCAAGACAGGACGCTCGCTAAGCACTCTAGAAAGATGAGAGGAAGCCCCTCATTTCTCATTCCCCATACTTAAGGCTCGTGTGCAATACACCTTCTTATTATTAAGTGTTTTAAAGAAATTTGAGATGAGAAGAGAAAGAACACAAGGGTAACTCTAAGGGGAACTAATGAATCTAATGTTATCATGCATGGGTGACCTACGGTTAGTGAGGCTTGAAGACGACCTAAACCCTAAAGGAAGAAGATAGGAGAGAAAAAAGGTAAGGGTAACCATGGATACTTATCCATACCCTTAAGGAACTTACCTTGATCCTGCATAGAAGGTTAGTAAGAAACAGACGTGAATAAGAGCAATGAGGTGAATAAAAATCAAACAACGGCAAACCATGATAATAATAAACCAAACATGAATCAAAGAAACAAAGAGACAACCCCCAAAGCGAATGGCACAAGTGCCTTTCAAACAAGGTAATTATACAAAGTCAAAGGTGTGCCTGCAAGAAAATCTCAATTGAAAACAAACCCAATAATTAAAAAAATGATTCCAAAAATTCTCAAATTAATCCTAAGGGATCCTCAACCAGAGGCAAACAATAATAAAAAATCCCTGCAAAAATTCAAAGTGTTAGCCACTCAAATAATCACACGAAAGTCAAATAAGGGAGAGGGTTCAACGTGCCAAAGAGAAGGACCTAAATGCAATGTGAAATAAAATTAAAAATGCAAGAAAAATATTTTTATGCAATTTAAAATATTAATGAATGAATGCAAAAAGAACGAGTGAAAGATGTTTTATAGATGAGGAGAATGAAAATAAATAAATTTATGCATGCATGAGATGTGTAATTAAGAGGAAGTTTAATGAAACAATTAATTTTAAATGATAAAATAAAATAAAAATAAAAATAAAATTTGTAGAAATTTTATAAGTGAATAAATATGATGCATGATTTTTTTAGTAATTTAAAAATGAAAGAATGTATTTTTAATATTAAAATATGAAAATGTAATAAATAAATAAAAATAAAATAAAAAAGTGAAATGTGCATGGGGTGCATATAGTAGACGGTTCACGTTGGAAATGAGTGTGGGCTGAAAAGAGGGTGTGTGATTAGCAAGCCCAAATATAAATCCATCAGCCAAAAACAAAATAAAAAACTTGGGGTGCAGATAGTAAAAAAACACGTTGAAGGTGGAATTGGGCTGAAGGGTGGGGGTGCATATAGCAACCCAACCCATGAACCCAGTCAGAAAATAAAAAAGAAAAAACCTGGGGGGGTGTGTTTAGTGAGGGATTCACGTTGAAAAGGAGATTGGACCAGCGAGGGAGGGTGCCAATAGCAACCCGGTCCAACCAAATGTTCAGAAAAAAAATAAAAACAGGGCCCCTTACCGTGTACGTGCCATGCGTGGTGCACGTGATCATTTAATGTGCTGGCAATTTGTTATCCACTTGATTCATCATGCGGCTCACAATTTATTCAACGGATATAAAAGTAAGCAAAACAAAAAAAACTGGTTGGTGGATCATGGTAACACCGGTGGGGTAATATACATGGAATCCTTAATTAAATTTCAGAAAAAAAATAAAAAGAAAAAATAGGTGGCACGCTGGTAGCCCTTGGATCGTGACCATGGACGGTCACGATTATCTCTCCTTCCTCCAGCCACATTGTCGGACTGATCTTGTCGCCGCCGCCGGAGTTAGGGTTCCGACACCCTACTCCGGCCACCTGCACTCAAAACTATACCAAAACGTGCGTACGGATACACCATTCCAACCAAAAAAATGTCAGGAGTCCAAATATTCAATCAAAAAACACAAACGACACATGGATAAAGATATTCGAAGAAAATACACTTAGGGTCCAAAACTTTAAATCAATGTTCCAAACAAACCACACGTCCAAATTCAAAACCAAATATATCAGCGTGATCAGCACTCATCACACATTAATATTCATACAGAAAAATGGAGTTTTAGGAGCACGAAAAAAATCACCCACCTGAGATGGCACGGTCTGAATTCTCGCTTTTGGCTGCAAATGGAGGTTGATATGCACTCTATAGATTACCAAGAGAAGCTTTGTGGAAGAAGTTTGAAGAATCTCCTTGTGGATCGTGAGTTTTGGTGAGGAATCCTCTTTTAGGGTTTTGTGAGAATTCTTCCAATTGCACGTGTGTCTCCTCTTTTCAAACCTAGCATGAATTGGCTTATAAAGACTAGGGTTTTCTTTTGACAACGACTTGGGCTTGGGTAATTCCAAGTTTAATGATTTTTGCATTATTTCATTTAATATTGAATTTTAACTAATTAAATCCAATAAAAATAAAATAAAATGAGGAAAAATCAAATATATGCTCTTTGGGTCGTGCATGGATTTATGTTTGAGTTTGGTTTAAGAAACTTATGGCCCATTTGTCAAAATTTGGATTTTAGGCATAGTTTGCTTTGTGCACCTCCTCAAAATTGCCCAAACTTTGACTAAGCATAACTCCTTCAATTTTTAGCTCCTTAATGCAAACTAATACTTTTTAGAAACCTCAAGATGTCCTCTAACCAACCCTTTTGGTCCCATGTCAATTTGATCTTCCATGTTCAAGTTATGAGCTTTTGAAAAAGGTTGACTTTTGTTGACTTTCAAAATGACCTATAATGTCTTGGCTCATATCTCCCAAATGAAGCATTTCTGGACTTGGCTTGTGAGACACAAAGTTGTAGGGAATTAAATTTCCTTCAATATGGGATTTGGTTGAGGAATTTTTTATGAAGTATGTGGAAGTTAGGCCTGGTCAAAGTACAGTTGACTTTTCCTACAAAAAACCCTAATTTAGTAACTCCTGATTCTTGATGATTCTGAGGTTTCCATGATGAATCATGATCAACCCTTGATCAAATGATGAATTTCACCCCATAATCTTGATGTTGACCAAAAATCTTGAGGTTTGACTTTGTGTTGACCACAATTGACTTTTTGACCAAGTTAACTGATTTTCAATCCATTGGCCAATTGAACTTCTCCTGAACCAAACTGATGGACAATCTTCCACTCTTAGATACTTAGGGACCCAAGGAATACCATGGAATCAAGTATTGCCCAAAAAATCAGAAATAAACTGACTTTATAGCAAACCCTAGTTTGTGGCACCCTCAGTCTAGGAGGAAATACCATAGTCTCCAAATTCAAATTCCTCTGAACATGATGTGTATCCTCTCCAACAAAGATAAGATATGTCATTTGGTGATGATAAAAACCCAAGGAGACTGCCCATTGGAGCAATAAACCCAAGAATTTCAAACCTAATCCATGCACTGGTTAGGAGAGAGTGATCCACTTGAGATCCCTTGCCACTTGTGAACCCTTGATGATGTGATAGACCAGATAGGACTTTCTTGAAATGCCTCAAGCACCTTGACCCCATGTTAATGATATGCATACATGATAATGCAAAAAATGAAATGAAACATAATCCAGTTAGTAAAAGGTAAGGAAGGCAAATTTTGGGGTGCAACACTCGGGAATAGGCTTCACGATCAGAAACCTATCTTTGAAGTGGCGAATCGAGTCAGAGTACGGCCAGAATAGCCTGCTCAGCTGTTTGAACGAAACCCAACTTTGTTTCGTCCCCGTGGTACTCCTTTGAAGTTGGAAGATACAAAAGAAGAGATCCACGGTTGCCCCGACATTGAGATGACGGCAGGCTAATTCAAATGCCTGGATGAAGGCCAGAGCATTAGGGTGAAGCTGCGACGGGCACAACGCCAAATGGGTGAAGAGAGCCACTTGAAAATCAGTGAACGGGAGACGCATCTTGGCCTCCGTAAAAGCAAACTCGTACATTGGGAAACGCAATCCCGGATACCCAGAGCAAATTCTATCATTCTCCCTGGGACGAAATGTTTTCCATTGTCGAGGAGCTTCCCCTACCCGGTTCTCCAACAGAGAGAACTCTCGAATCTCCTCTTCAGTGAAAGTCGATCGGAACGACAGAGGTTCGTGCGCTATCCATTCCAGGTCCCCCTCTGCGACCTTGATGTTGGAATAATCGGCGGGCGCATCCAGCTCCTCTTGTGTCTCTTGAAGGTCGGACACAACTTCATCCCGAGGATCAGCCATTTTCACCTGAAAAGCAGAGGAAGATAAGTGAATTCGACATCTAAGATCAAATCCACCCTTCCACCACTAATCAAGTGAAAGTGCGAGGATGAAGCCGAGGACAACCTCGAGCCCGTTCTAACTATTCTGTCTAACGACCAGCAGGGTAAGTCCCCGCGACTTAATATAGCAAGGATCAAAACGAGGACACAGGCTCGTCGCATCCCAAAATCACGACAAGGAACCGAACAGGCCTAGTGCCCGACTACAAACCTAAACTATACGCCTAACCAGAATCTACAAAGATCTACATCAAAACATTCTCTACAATTATCCTAGAAATCTTCATGTTTTTCATGTTCTTCATGGATTTTCCAGAAACTCATATGTTCAACAAAGAACACATGAAGTTCAACCGGAAAATTCATGAACCCACCGGAGAATCCATGAACAACACCCAGAAAACTCGAAGGTTCATAAAAAATACGGAAAAGGAAGAGCAAACTTACAGGAAGAAGAAGAAGTTGACGGAGAAGAGGAGGATCAACGGTGGCGAAGAGGAACTTTGGCGGGAGGACTAGTTGCAGAGCAAATAATAGCAAGGAGTGAGAACTTGTGAGAATGTGAAAATAAAACCTTCCTCCACCTTTTATAACCATTTGATCGTGGGGGATAGTGAAGGTCATCATAGCCTACGCGGCCCTAGGACTGACAAAAGCCATGTCTGCTCACCACGTGTCACAAAAACTCTTCGCCTGGCTTATTACAGAAAATACACCCAAGTCCTTGGCTCCCACACGAGCAAATTTCCTCGTCAAAAACGAACGCATTAGTTGCAGGGCTGCTCGGCGAAAAACGCCAATTTCTGCGAGCACGTAATGAATCTTGGCCGACACTCACCGTAATCATCTAACGACCACATCTGGTCGGGACACGAATGGGGCACTCCACACGAGCAAACACGTCCTCGACAGTACGGTCGTAGTCACAGCTGCCTTAAGTCATTACTCTCCAACAGAGCAACGACTTAGGGGGCTCCTGTTCTGGACCGGGCAGGGCTTTCTGCCCATTATAGTTGGCGAACAGGCCCAATAGGCACAATATAGCCATTGGGCACAATATAGCCGTTGGGCACAATATAGCCGTTGGGCACGTCCCCCCCACTCTCTTGTCAGTTCACGCGACGAACTACCTCCCCGGATCTTGTGGGGATAGTTGGACCAAGTCAAAGGACCACGCACTGTGTCCTCCACTTGGCAGTCTCTCATTCGCCGAACAGGCATCCTACTCGCGAGGAGAGATCTTGGCCCTGCGTGATAAGTGCAAAATGTACCTATTTTTGTATATAAGTTTTGTTGCACTTATCATTACTTTATGTTTAAATTGGTTGAATAAACCCCGCTTTGTTCGTAATTACGTTTACTTTACGTTTTATTGTATATATTGCATATCGTGTAAATATCATTGAGTTTAATTGATTTTAATTTATTTTTGCAGGTATTCCAGCAATGGGATTTTGCCATTGTTGAATAGAGCATTGAATAAGCTTTTCAATGCTTCAAACCGTGCGTCAATCGGAGTTACGGTTCAAGAGTTATGGTCAAAACAAATTCTGGTTTGTTGTCATGTTCGCTAGGCGAACCAGGAGGCGAGCACTCGCTAGCGAGTTTGCACTGCGAACTCGGGGCGAATAAAAAGTGCCTGGAAGCATGAAAAACACAATTGTGGCAGTAGCTAAGGTGGTGTATGTTCGCAGTGCGAACCTGGGCAGCAAATTTTGCCTATAAACTTCATTTTTCAGCATTTTTTAGGTTATGGTTTTGGGGATTCTTGCTCCAACTCCATCAAACTTCATTTTTTCAGTAGATTAGCTTAGAAAACATCATGGAAGCTTGCATGCGGATGATCCGAGGTGGATTTCTCATCGATCGGCTCCGACAATCTGTGAAGTGTTTAGTTCATTTCTGATTTTCTTCATGTCTTTCTTCTTTGATGGGTTGTGTATATGTATTTGCTATGAACTCGTGTATATTTGTCGCCCATGGCATTGTATAAAACTTTCTTTGCAAATCTTTATTGGTAATTGTCTCTGATTTTTGCTTTATGCGCGAGGTTTGGGGGTGCGTTAGAGATAACCGTCGCAAACTTCGATTATGGATGATTGTCTGTTAGTTTCTAGATTCTAGAGATAGATTTAGGGCTAACAATCTTCAATAGGCGTCGAAACTTAATGCCTCTGTGCCTTGAGCTAGCGTACGAAAGTATCGGCAATGGTAACACGGTTGTTCTCTCAACTTTGCGTTAGACATAACCTGTGTTGTGAGCGATGCTGGGTGATATTGAGGAGTATTGTAGGTTGAGTATAACTGGTCGGTAAGTTTAAGTTTGTGAGGAGTCGATTATGTGCATGCCGGATAAGTTTGTCTTGCTGAAGAATGAATTTGTTTTATGTTTTAATGTTTACTTTTCTATTTTCTTGTTTGAAACCATTTAAAACCAAACTCATAAACGCGAGAGATTGTCGAACGACATTCTTTCCCTCGAACCGATCTCAGTGGACACGACATAAATCCCAGAGGAAATTCTTCCGAAAATAAATATTTTTGCTGCTTGCCCTATTCTGCATTCAACACCGCGCTGGGGGTATATTATAAATACCCTCTCACTTGAGAGGGTCAGATATCTAATCTCTTACATTCTTACTTTGTACTTGCTTTTCTCCTCTTGTCCAAACTCTCACTTTGGCATCGGAGTACCTTGCAGGTACGCCCCCCATCCTCTTCTCCTACGAGCATCAACTTCTGCCCTACACGAAGGCCGCGACGATCTCCTTCTAGTCCTCTCCGATCAGAAAATTAGTATGTCACATTATGAATGTTAAAGAACTAATTCATCTTCAATTAGACCATGATCGAGAGTTAGAGGTTTTATATGTCGATCCTAGAGATATTAGAGATTTTATGTTTGGACATGAGTGACTGGACGTAGGGATATTAAAGTTGTGGTGCACGTGAGTAGAATTTCTATTCTAATAAATGTCATTTTTAAATTTGTGCATCATGAGTCATTTTATTGTTAAGACTTACTTATTTTATGAATTTTGTTTAATCATTTAGGTATATTAAACATGTTTGTATAGAAATAAATAAATCGGATATTTATGGATTCTTGGACCCATTTATTATTCGATTTATAGATAATTCTCCAAAAGTGATTGAATTATTCATATTATCACGGTCAAGAGATAGAAATAAAGATATTTACTTAGCACCACTTATTGATTCGAGAATAATTTTAATATTTTGGTTTCTCTATTATAATTAGTTTTTATGTTTTACCAAATACTAATTATTCTCATGTCTATTCGGTGGTCATTGGCAATTAAATCTTCATCTCTCTTCGTACGAATATAGTACTTACGCTATATTCTTTAAGCAAATCACTTGAACCAAAGATAAAACGTTCTATTCCTACGGAAATTTATATTTATAAGAGTTTTAGTAATATTTTCTTTTGATTTTGTAATTATCTTAATTTATAATATTTTTTAGATTTTTTCAATATTCAGAATTGTGTAGCTACACCATATATTAAATGGAGTTAGATATAAAAGGCCCAGCATGTCTCATCCTGGGGAAGGGGTCTTTTCCCATAAACTGAATCGAGAAGCAAAAGGGCGCGGCAGATGTCCCCATAGCTGATAGACTAAACACTATTTACTCTATGTATGTATATAAATTAAATATCAACTAGTGGGATACCCGTGCGGATGCACGGGTTCCGCGGCGGGCTTATGAAATTGGACCAATATATTTTGAAATGCGAAAATATAAATTTGCAAGTTTTAAAGGAATGTGCAGAAAAAAAATGTAATATGAAAGAGTGTTAAATCACAAAAGTTGAGATAGAGAAAAAGTTAAATTATAAGTATAAAGATAAAAATGTAAGGTATATGAGCCTACTTAAAAAATTTAAAAGGTTTAATTGAGAATAACATATTTAATATTGCTTAAAAAAATAGTAATAGAAATAAAACAAAAAATAAATAAAACCAAAAATAAATTAATACTAAGCATGAAAACCCAGAAATGCCCTTGGGAGACTTATTTCTTCAACCCTTGTTTCTCAATTCGTCTCTTCTCGGTCTTGGCTGCAACATTTCTTATGCATGCAAAGGAGATGAAGCATTCTTTGAAAGACACAATGGCTGCCCACTTCAACCTTCACAGGAGAAGCAACGATGGCATTCCAACGAAGTCCTTCGCGATGAGGCAGGCGGCGAAAGACACAATGGGTGCTCATTTCGTCTCTCCCTACACGAAACCGGACCGCAGATCACGGTAAGACTTCGATCAGAAGTTGTCAATGGTAAGGCATGGTGTTAGTTTTTGTAGAGTACAGTAAAATTGAAAGAATATCTGGATTGGGTAGGTCAAATTTGTTAAACATCGTTCATTTAAGTTATATTTCTACTATTGCATGCATAAGGGTCGTCGTTGGAATCCACGAGTTATGTGTTATTGTTATTCTGTAAATACAGTACATCGTTGGCTACTGAAGGGATGAAGAAACAGAAGGGCATTGTTATACATGATGGTGATGATCAGCCTTCGAATGGGAAGGGTAAGGCAAAAGCCGCACCAGTCGGGAAAGACGTCAAGGGGAAAAGCAAGGTTGGGGTTGGCTTTGTGGAAGTGAAAACAGAGCCGGACTATATTTGTATATCGTCTGATAGCGATGGGTGAGTATTTACGATGGCAGCTTCACTGCAACTGATATATTGGTGCCGTTACAATACGGTTTGGTTCATATGGAGGTTTTGGGATATTGATATGGGTTATTCTGAAATGCAGGGAGGTTACACCCATTTACTATGAAGAGTCTGAAGAAAATTGGGTTCGCGTAGTGAACGATGCGAAGGCCTTGCGTTCGAATGTATACGTAAGTAATATCTATTTTATGTTTGTTATTATGTAATGATTTAGTGCATGAATTGATGTTATTTCCGTTGGTGTATTGGTTGTACAGCAAATACCATGGCTGGTGATCAAGAGGTCCCTGCGCAAACGACAGGACTCTATCAACCTATATGATACAGATAGGTCATGCGCTCACTAGTGGAAAGTGACGAATATAATTTTAAAATTTACACCCGTTATACGAAAAACGGGTGTAAATAAGAAACACGGTGACAAATTTATAAATAAAGTGTCATTTTAACTATTAGCACGTGACAATAAACACTCTATTTTTATAAAAAAAAGGTGTAAATTAAAAATATTATTATAATCAAATTTGTATTACTCCCGCTAAAATTAAAATGGGTGTAAATTTAAATGATCGAAAAAAATTATTTATTATTATAACTCTAAATATTAATTTTAAACGATTAACAAACCACAATTTATTTTATTATTAATTGAATTAATGAATGTAAATTTATTAAATTAATATTGCATAAAACCCTCACCTAAAATTTCTCTTAAACTCTTTGCCCAAAATTCTCTTCACACTAAAACCTTTCGCTCAATCGCTACTTCCCTAAAGTCAATCGCTGATACCCTCAATCAGTGCTGAACTCAATCGTTGAAACCGTCAATCAGTGCTGAAAGCCTCAATCAATGGTTGAACTCAATCGCTCGCTGATGAACCTTTCAATCGCTGAACCGCTCTTTCCATGAATTCAATCGCTCCAGATTTCTTCTCAATAACTTGGAATTCGGGAAAAAGTCTTGAAGCTTCATCCTTTCATCAATTCTTGGGCTTTTCTTCAATTTGACTACGGTGAGTTTATGATTTAATACAGTTTCTGCATAAAAACATTTCTGTTGTTTCATTACTTTTAGATGAAATTGTGATTTTGTTTATATGTATCATTACCCAAAATCTTGTTAAATTTGTGTGTTTAGGTGCTGATTATATGATGGGAGTATTCTATTTCTATTTATTCTATAAAAAGTTGTTGTGGTGTTTGTATAGGTTAGGTCCTCTTGATTGTAAAGTAATTATGTTAAATTAAATTATATTGAAATAGTTTATTTTAGATGCTTATGATCGATGTTAGGGAGTTGAACCTATTTCCTATGAGAGTTTGACACTACCCAAGCATCTCCAGCGCATTTGCAGCTTAGAGGCCACCTGTGTTTGGACATTAGCTACTGATCCTAGTTTGCTTAAAAAAATTAGTTTACAGTGTATTTAGTGTTTGTCCTTGGGTTGAATGATGTGCCCCTTTTTTTTAACAATGATTTTCCCTGAGTATCATGGGACTTAACATGATCTTGTGACACTTTTATGATAATAATTTATGCTAGCTTTATTCTGGAGAATGAAAAAGTACTAATGTTTATATATTTGCTGCTTTCTCTCCATTGGAGTTCAAACATTTCTCTATTTCAGGCTTACAGGCTATACAAATGCTATTGGACTTGACTTATTATGTTTGGTTAAATTTTTCTAGTTAAATTTGGTTCCTTGTATGTCGTTTTCTAATTCTTTTGCTTCAGCCCTGCGGTTCTAGAGACAATTACCCGAAGGTTAGCAATCTTGGTTCCTCTAATTTTTTTTATGTTAATTGTTCTTATTTTATCGGTCTGACTCTAAGAAATTTTTAAGATGAACATATACTAAGGTCTCAATCTCAATGATTAATGATTTTTGTTCTTTTATATTAATGATACAGACTATATGCCAAATCTTTATCATAAATGTTGGCCCTGGGTTTAGGATGTTGTGGAGCAGTGTCAAATCTTTTCTTGATCCCAAAACAACTTCAAAGATTCATATATGTAAAATTTGCTATATTTTAGCGGTCTAAGACTCACATTTGTGATTTTTAGATGGGTTAAGGTTGGTGATTTGACTTGATGTCTCTTTGGAATCAATATTAAGTTCTTGAAAACAAGTAACACAGCAAATTGCTTGAAGTAATCAATGCCAGGTACATCATGAGTGTCTTGCACACTTCTATTTCTCCTTTTTATTCTATTAGCATTTTTATATCAATGTGGTGTATTATAGTTTTCCCTCATTCATCACTATCAAAAACCAAATCACATTATCCTTTCAATAGCCTAATTTTTCGTGAACTTAATAAAGCATTATTTTGCATACCATTAAATGTTTAAAGGATAATGTGAATTGAGTTTAATAGAGAAATATTTGGCTTGAATTTGCATGGGATTTGGAATAGTGCATTATTTTGCTGTTCTACGTGTGTTACAGTTGTAATTAGTTAGTAATTTGTTAGTGGTTAGTTGGCATCCAATAACACTTATAACAAAAACCTCAACACACTTTTAATTACTCTCACTTCCAACACAAATATCAACTACGGTTTCTATAATTTTTCATTCAGCAAAAACAACTACAAAGTCTATTCATTTGGACTTTGTCGAGGTGATCTTTTGTCGAATGTTTGTCACCGTTGCCTCTCCGGTTCAAGAGTAAATCTGATAAGTATTTGTCCAAATCAAAGAGAAGCAATTTTTTGGTCTGAAGATGAAAGATGTATGTTGCATTACTGACTGGTTAATATACTTGTTGAAATTGTAATTTTATAGATAGATTTTGATCATGGCTGATACATAGCCTTGAAGCATTACGTTGGTCCAATGTTGGTCTTCGAAGTGAGAGAAACTTAAGGTTGTGGTAGCTGAGATAGTGGATAGTGTCGTCACGTTCTAAAAGGATAATTTTTATTTTTATGTTACTTAGTTTGACTATACTAGCAGATAGTTGCACCAATCACTTGGTAAGAATTGATAATACTCTCTCACGCGCTCTGTTTAGATTTTGTAAGATTTAAATCACGGGTGTAAATAATAGAAAACAAAAGAAACCAAAGTATCAGATGA
Organism: Lathyrus tuberosus; assembly: GCA_022829125.1. Classification (NCBI taxonomy): domain Eukaryota; kingdom Viridiplantae; phylum Streptophyta; class Magnoliopsida; order Fabales; family Fabaceae; genus Lathyrus; species Lathyrus tuberosus. The sequence goes on from JALAZF010000217.1 coordinate 6,305,366, forward strand.
ATGAGAATCACTGTTTAGAATCCTAGATACTTGGTGGATAAGTGAAGATTTGTTTTCTTATACAATCATGTTATGTACAAGTGTACATTTTTAAATTAGGTTCACTATAATTTTATGATTCTGCTATAACCCAGAAGGAATAGAAGCACTTTGTGCTGATATGGAGGTGGATCACACTGATTTGAGGATTTTGATGCTTGCGTGGTAAGCGACAGTTGTTTTCTTAATTGCCCTTTAATGCCATATTCTTATATCTTTGTTTTAAGTGGCGTGCAACCTCAATATTGCATGGTTCCCCTTCTCTGGCATTGCACCTGGAGACGGACAACACTGGTATCACTTATGGCACAATCATGTCGAGAGCATCGCGAGTGGCGCATCACCTACACGCTTTCTCATCTCGTGTTTCCTCCACGCGCCCCATTTCCTCACTCTTTCTCCCCAGTACAGAACACTACTACTCTTCCTCTCTCAACTTCGCATTTGTATTTTCTCAATTGTTTATGAATTGCATGATGTTGATTTTCTATAATTAATCAGAGTCACTCCTTGGTTCTCAGGGAATGTTTATAATACTTCACCTTTGTTGGATGCTGCAAATGTAAAATTTACCGATTATGACAGCAGTTGTCGAGCTAGAAAGATATGGACTTTCACTCCTGTTTGTATGGGCATACTCTCTAGCAAAATTGTCGGTCAAAAGGTTCGTTACAACATTGTTTTTGTTTTTTAATAATAATGCATCTCACATGTTCGATGAAAGTCATGTCAGACTGAAAACCGTTTTGAAATGCTCTGAGTTGATTTACAGTTTGATTAGTATAGGTTTTTTCATTTTTATGATTTCTACTTCTGTAAAGACAATTTTTTGAAGTTTTTATTATACTTCAATGTTTTCTTATTTGCCATTACTTCAGGAAGCCAATAATGCAAAGAAAGCTAAACTATATTCAAGGATTGGGAAGGAAGTTGTGTCTGCATAAGTCCCTCTCCATGTATATGTTTCGTTCGGTGTATCACAAAATTTTGTTATTATTGGTCCCAATCCAAGTTATTTCAAAGTGACAATTGGTGTTTATTCATCAAAGCACAATTATAACCAATAGGCTTTAAATTCAGAATTTTATTATTGTGCATTGTAGTGTAAAAAAAAATTATAGGTTCAATCATTTCTCCCAACTTACATATATGTGCTGATATTTTAGGTGATAATGTTACATGGTGGCACCGCAACACAATGAGTTATGATTGAATGTTTATGCAACATGTTTTTATTTTATGGTCTCAGACTCTCAGTGCATAGTAATTGCACTCTTGATTGCATTAAATGAAATAGATCATCCGGTCATCCTTTTATCTTAGGTTTTTTCTTCCCTATGTGTCTGGATTGATGCGCCGATTTTCCCTACTTTAACCATGATATATTTTATAATTCATTTTAGTTCAGGCTAGAGGAGTTTTACTATTGTCCTAGTTTCTTTTTTGAATCAAGTAACCATTTTATACATACCTTTACTAAAAAATGACAGCGTAAAGAAAGGTGGTCCGAATGTAATGTCTAATTCATCCCTGCTTGCTGTACTTGAGAAAGTAAAAGAGCTTGATGTTCCTAGAGATATTGTCGAGTGCAACATCAAGAGAGCAACTGAGAAGTGACAGGAGGCTTATATTGAGAAAAATGATTCCCATTGCTTACGCAGCACAAAACTGGGCAACGAGTTTGAAAGAACCAGGCTGTTGAAACTCGGGATGGCCAACTCGTTCTGCTGCAGAAACCAAGTCTAATAGTTGTTGTCTCTTTCAGAAAGAGTGTGAAGATAAAGCATCAAACCAAGGAAAGCAACGCCGGAAGTGAAGAAGTCGAGCGCAAGGACGGAATATTCTTTGGCAATATCAACCATGGTGGTGCTGAACATGTCGACAATGAAAACAGTGAGAGGTCCATGTTGTTGTTCTTTAGCAGTGTTTACAGTTGAGTTGTAATTCCAAGAAAGAGGTATGTTTTGTATTGTTAGATGATGTTTGATGTATGTCTTTAAGAGGAATCTTGGAGTGAAGTTATGGCTTTGCTGGATGGGATGACCATTTTGTGAAATGTTTTTGTCTTCATGTCTTTGGGAGAAAAGAATGGAAAGATAAGTTGTGTTGAAAATAATAAATTTCAACTTTAATATATTTCGTACTTACGCTACTTTTAAAATAATTTCTATTTTTGGTGTAAGGACAATGAAAATGAAATAATTGATGATTTTGTTGAATGCCTTTCTCCAAGAATAAAATAGGAATAAAATAAGGTGTAATATACCATAGTTTTACACCTAGCTTAAAGAAAATAGGGTGTAAATTTGCTAACATCTATAGTAATAAATAATCATATTACACCTGATTTTTATCAAATGGGGTGTACATTCGTTTGATTTAAATCCATATATGTAAAAATTTACACCGGTTTTTTATAAAACAGGGTGTAATATGCCATATATGTACACCTGATTTCAACAAAAAATGATGTAATATATCATGTATAAATGTATATATATGTAAACATTTACACATGTTTTCTATAAAAAAGGGTGTAATATGCCATATATTTACACCCATTTTCAACAAAAAGGGTGTAATATAACATCTATTTACACCCATTTTAAAACGGGTGTAAATTTGTCAGACATTTCTCACCCGTTGAATTCACACCTTCTAATAACGGGTGTTAAATGTAAAAAAAATGGGTGTAAATTACTCTTTCTACACTAGTGGCTTACTAATGTGAAAAACCGAGACATCCAGAATAGAGATGTGCTGCATTTCTGCATCAGAACCCACCAGCCAGTGAAATATTGGTGTCTGTGAAGCGTCGGAATGTGAGGCGGTGAATTTTCTCACAGTGATGTTTGGGAGTCCGCAGATTAAGTGGGGTTGAAATGTGCCGCGGTGTGGTTCAAGAAGTGTTTTGATTAGGTGTAGTTTAAATTGTCTGGTGGTGTAGTATTGTTTTGTCTCTGTCATGAGTTGTAATAGTTTCTTAAATTTTATCAGTAACAATATGCAGCATATGTAGCTACTATGGTTTGGTTCTCTTTTATAAGACCCTGTAAAAGGATGTTATGTTTGACTGCTGCAATGGAAATATTGAGAATGCTTCTGTTTGTGGAGTTTTATATTTCATGTTGTTGTTTCTGTCTTCATTCAACAGTTTCCCAAGTGTGGAAATATAATATGGTTTGTGTTTTTATTAGCAGTGATTGTGCCAAGTATTTAAAACATAGTTGGGAAATCACATAGTATACGTGGAGAAAACAAAATTAATGCATGCTTTGTAGACCACACAATGAGCACAAAATACAGCACAGGTGTAAAGCAATTGAAATTACTTTAAAAGGACCACATTATTCCCTCACTTCACATGGGCACTGGCGCACTGCAGGAGAAAATATAAAATATTAACCATACTGTTGACACGTGATTTTGATAGGGTAGAGGAAACATTAGTTGAAGCAATAAATAACATCCACTGGTTAGTAAAAATAGCCACAACATACCTGCAACCACGTCTTCAAATTAATAATTCTTAGAGTTCCAATGGAAAGGGTTGGTCCTCTGCTGCATAAAGAGGTGAATGACACAGTTGTAATATCAAAGTTATCCTTCCAAGTAAGTATAACCATGTTGCTGTAAAACAGATGTGATTTGGGTTTTTGTCTGCGTTTTTTACTGAATATAGGCTGTTATATATTAATTTCATGAGCTAAATCATAAGAAAGTTATGAGTGTAGGCCTTTCCTGAGATCGAGCCTGTATTCGTTCGAGCGTACCGGGGAGACTTAAGCAAAACGTGGACAGTACTGAACAACCAAGGTATTCATCATACTTTAGTATACAACAATAGGGAGGTTCAACCATTTATAATCAGGGGGTGGAAGGGTATTGAAGATTACTACTCACTACCAGCTAACGTCGTTGTTTGGTTCGGCTACTATGAGGAAAATACCTTTGGGATATGTGGGTTTAAAGAGATTCATGCAAAACAGGAATTACCCAGGTTCCATAGTAGGTATCTGTATAACGAATCGATATATGCTTTTGACGTCGTGCTCCCACCACTGAGTGAGATCTCACCGAAATTAGTTGAGTTATGTTTTTTATGTTGAAAACAGTTGTGATATAGTTGAAAATTAGTTGAATAGCTGATAAAATGGGTGATCTTTTATACACATTCAGAAGCTACAGCCAGAGTTTGCCGGCGTTCTACAAAAATTCGGTTACGAAGATCTGCTGCTTTATGGGGACAATGGATGTTGTAAAATGCTGTCGATACTGAACATCGATGATGCATACCGCCGCACCAAGTTAGGAAAAGACTGGGATGTATTCTGTGTGTTAAATAATTTCAAAGGTGGAGACCGCATACGCTTCCGTTTGGATACAACTGATGAAAACAAAGGGTGTCATGTGTATAAGATATGACACAGGTAAGGTTGCACTTGATATTAAAACTTTCTGTCTCTCTGTTGATATGCTTTACAAATTAATGTATGTTTCTGTATTATACTTATATACAGAAGTGCAAAATAGGTATGACTGCAGGTAATGTAATTCTGTATTGTTTAGACAGAAGGTGAAAATACAGTAGTCTTATGTGAATTAACAAAAAAACCTACGGATATCCCTCAATTTTAGCAGTCCCATCATTTGGTTCTCCGACCTTTCCTTCCCCAATTATAAGTAGCCAATCGGAGAATTCCGCCATTTCTTTCCTGTCGTGTTCGGTGGGACCGCAATTAAGACGCATATTCTTAGTTAAGTTCAATACCTATACCGAATGCCATATGTAGGAAGAGTTGATTGTGGCATGTACAATGTCGGAACGACTACCCCTTGGTATTACCGGCAATATCTGTCCAAAATCCCCACCAAACATGACAACCTTCCCACCAAAGAGTTCTTCCGAGTTCCCATCAGTACTCATCACATCTTTTAAAGTCTCGTCAAGTGCTTCGAAACACCATTTGTTAGCCATGGGCGCCTCGTCCCAAATGATTAGATTTGTTTGTCGAAGTAGTTCCGCGACCTCATCTTTGTGAGTGATATTACAAGTAGAGTTGGACAAAGTAGGGACAGGTATTTTGAATCTTGAGTGAGCCGTTCTCCCACCCGGTAACAACAGCGATGCGATTCCGCTGGTGGCGACAGTTAAACAAATGTCGTGCTTAGATCTAATTGCACTTGCCATCGTCCGCCACATGTAAGTTTTCCCGGTTCCACCATACCCATGCAGGAAAAAAACTCCACCTTTTTGATTTGTTACGGCGGTCATAATCTTGTCATAGATTCCGTGCTGCTCGTCTAAAACAAATAAGAAAAGTATACGATCAAAGCAACGCCTAAGTATTAAATGAGGAATGGCATTTAGTTTCCTGGTAACTACCTGTAAGAGCAGAATGTAGTGATTGGAATTCGTTTTTCATGGTTTGTATGTCGTAACTACGTTCTTCATATATGAGACGAATCCCCAGCTGCTCCAACACATAACTGTCAGGGTATGGTATAGGTTTGAAGTCATGGAGGCTTTTTCGATTCTTTTGAAGGAGAGTCTCAATGTGATGCAACGTGAGATTTTGCAGCTCATGGTCATTCAATATTAGTTCTGTCAATGGAAAATACCCCATAGGTCAGTATGGACTGACTATTCGAATGCATAGCACCTAACCATGCAGTATGGCCTTAATTGAAGGACTGTAAAGTTTTGCCACTTAAAACCCATATTAGAAAGGTAAATGCTAAACTAATTGAAATGAATGAAATCTAAAACCTGACCTGTGTTATTAACCAAGAGCCTCTGTTGGTGCAACAAACCGTCAGACAGTATAGGCCATGTATGTGTCCACACATACGCCGGGCAATTGACGGTGCCGGACATAAGCATAACAACGAAAAGCTTGCGTAGGAAATGACCGGACCCCCACTCGCTTGCCTCTTTAATGGCTCCAATGTATTCCGTGTCGTCTTCGAGGAAACCCATAGCAAAACATGCATCTCTAAAGGAATCACACTGTCTATCGCCGACCTTGCGAATATCCTCATAGCATGTGGGTCCTTTCACGACAGTCAGCATCATACGTAGATAAAACAACTCACCAGTAGACGGTGGTACCCAAATTAATCAGCCAATTGTATACCCCTTTTTCCGAGGCTTCCACAATCTATTTCTTTTTTGGTAAACAAACCGTGTGATGAACTGACCATTAGTCAATTCTCTGGCTTCTTCGTAAGTCTGGTTGGCAATTAACCACGACGAAAACATAGTCTCCGTTATGCTCGCCTTCTCTAATATATTCTCCATCCGGTCATGATCGGTGTAGTAGACAGGTTTGTCACCTATAAGATGGAAAAACATGCGTTCCACTGCGGGTTTACGACCATGAATATTGTAAGAGAAGATTCTCCAACTCGCCTCACACGGAGAGACGTATCTACAGTCAAGATATTGTTGAATTTCATCTACGGGTTTGACACTATTCGAGGAAGGATGAAACCTATGTACAATAGAAGTTGTAATTCTATCATGGCCTTTGTGTATATATTTGAAAAGATACTTAATTGAAGTACTCTGATTACACCATTCCATGTTAATATGGGCTTGGTACTTCAAGAGCAGTTTTGTGTTATACGGGACGACATGCCTATTGTCCAGAGGGATGCCGTTCTTGTGTATGACATGCGTAGTTGATCGCCGTCTGTATAGAGGGTAGCCATCAACATCAACCATGGTATTCTCAATGAACTTTTTTGGAAAGAATTTTGTGCACTTTCTGTTCTTCATACACGGTGATGATTGCCTAGCCATACCATAAGGTCCATGCACCATATGCTACTTGACCAAGTTGTACAACGTAGGATGAATGTCCGGGTCAGGTATCTCGGCGGAAATAATTCTGTCAATATCATTGGGGGTGGGGTATTTACTCTGCGGATGCAAGAAGATAAGAATGTGAGCGTGAGGTAGACCTCTTTTCTGGAATTCAATGGTGTACATAACTGTTGAATGGAATAGCACAGAAGTCAGCATAAGCATAATAGTTGTACGCAATATAAGTGAACATAAAATAGAGGCAGAGTTCCAAACCTAGACTTACATGCCAAAACGCGTCCTAGGACATGTCTCTTTGTTATGTCACTCAAAAGTTCGTCGAACTTAATTTTGAAGACCTTTGCTACAATATCCGGACGATCAATAGCACTTAAATTGTTGCTATTCAACAGACGTTTTATTTCAGGCCATGCGGGGTTGCAGGTAAATTTTATAAACAGGTCAGGGAAGCCAAGTTTACTTGAAATCGCCATTCCATCAAAATAGAGCTGGTCCATGTATCGTCTGCTTCCGACAAAGGTCGAAGGCAAAACAACACGCTTGCCCTGTTTAGTACTTTGATTAGAAGTACCTGCAGCGTTTTCCTGCTGTAAGTTGCTATATTTACCGACCCTTAATTTAGATTGATTTTTCCGCAACCAGTTTAGACGCTCGGATTCCATCATAGTATAACCGTCAACCAGGAACTATTGGAAAAGGCGCCGCGAATGAAGTAAAGTCTTAGGTTCGGAGATGCGCTCATGTAGACGGAAGCACAACCAATCCTTGATTGTTTGACGATTTTTGTTCGTGACCTGTCTTTGGTGACTATATTTGTGAAGAATATTATCTCTGTAACCGTCTTCGCCATATACAAAAATGAGTGGGTATTGGTATCCAAGGTATGCCGGATGGAATTCATCAATTTGTTGTAACCCTCCATCGCATGGGTGGACTATTATGTCCCTTTTTTTTGCAGAATCAATATCGCCGACAATGAGAGCAGCAACTTCCGCAACAGTTGGCATATTATAGACACGTCCGCCGCGGGGTCTACTGGATATCAATTTCAACTTCAAGTCTAGAAAAGAATTATCCCTCAACAGATCCCTAGCATTTCTAAACACTTTGGCATGGACATTAACAGCATCCAACATCACCTTCAAGTCCCTGACCAATTCCCTCTCAAGTTTTTTGTTGTCCCTACAATAAACAGCAAGAACATATATTAGTCCACATACGATTTTCAGTTCAAAGAGATTGCCAGACACTTAGTTGTACATATGAGAAAAGAGAGTTGAGCTACCTGAAACAATCCATCCTGTTTTCAACCTCATTGTCCGTATAGAAGATGTATAGCTGAGCATATTGCGGAGGTTGACCGATTTCGGGAAGCATAGTACCTATCCGGTGACACAGCTGACCGTGTAGTCGTAAAGTTGGAGGACCGTTCCCTCTCCGTGATGTTGTGTCAAATTTCATACCAGGAGAAGTGAAAGAGAACATAGCGTTGTGTGTTCGTATGTTGGCTTGAAAGTTTTTACTACAGGGGGAATTTCCATCGAAAAGAAGCTTAGCTAATAAAGGTGGCGACTGCTGCATCAGTGGTAGGACGACTCTACCAGACTTACAGCAAATGTGAAACTTAGGTGCAGTTGTGTGTCTATGTTTGGATTTACGTTCCTGGTACCACATACATGCCTTGCAATGCTGGCATTCCCAAGTAGGAGCTCCGATATCGAAGTATTATGTGCATGTAACAATTAGATGTCCATAATACGCGACTAAGAAACAAATGGAAGTTATGTTAGTTAAATTGGTAAAGAAATTACCTTGTGGGTGATCTTCGACATCTTCAACACCAGATTCAATGTCAGAGTCTGAAGAATCTGCAACCGTATGATCAGAATCTGAATCAGAGTTTTCCTCAGAAGATGAATGTGTAGGTGCGTTGTGTTGTGGAGTGCCAGAAGAAGAAGCATTACATCGTGAATGTGCATTACTTTCGACAGGAGGCAGGATTTGGTAGAGGACCGTCCGCGAGGAGTCACAGGGCATGAATGAGGGTGGTGGGGAAGTATAGCTTGTAGATGCAAAAGTGCCTGTGTTGTTTGATGAGGACGCATCCAAGGGAGAATTAATGCCTGTTACTGACATAGGCATGACAGAATTTAACATCGAAAATAGATTTATGCCAGAACTAATATCGATTCGTCTACGCTTCGGAGGAGCACTAGGAAGATTGTGCCGAATAGACGGTCCAGTGTGTGTCGCATCATCGACATTACTGTGGGGGGATGTACGTTGAGTTTGGGAGTGTTTTGCATTAGGAAGCAAAGGTGTTGATGGTGAAGCAACATTGTTCTCCTTGTTGGAACCCAAATTATGTTATCTCCTGTTACTCAAGAATAATTTTCTTTTCTGTCTTACAATAATGGCAGGTGTATGACTGTCATCATCCAAGGGAAGGCTGTGGCAAAAACTTGGACGTGCAAAATGAATACCTAGTAAAGATTTGGCACCATTAACCTTGATGGAGAAAGTCTGAAATCGTAAGTAATCTAATGAGCAGAGGGACAGAAGAAATACAGGTTGCTTGCTTAGCTTAGGTGATGATGGGTTGGCTTTGGGTTGCAATTCATTTCCCACTAAAAATTTGAAATTTTAAAAATCCTCCAAATAGATGCAGCAACCCACTAATATTTTAATTCCAACTCTGTACTATTCTTTTTATTGTTATTATAATATGCTGGGAAGGCAAGTAGGAATCATCATTAAGTGTGTACTTGTTTTCTAACTTGAAGCAGGAAAGAATGGCGACTTGACATATGACAGAGGTGGTGCTTGAGTGCTTTGCAGTGATACCTACTGACAGAGGTGGTGTTTAGCTACTGGACAATGTACAAAAGTTGGTAGGATCATATTTTAATATTATTGTAACATGGTTAGTAAAAAATACATGGTTTTCTGCTGTTTATCTACCAAACATGTGCTGATATTGGCAAGTAAACGACTGAAGTGGTAAATATAATGCTAATGGCATGACTTAGTAAGGGGTGGCTCCCAATGCTTTTCTGTCTCGTTAATAGTAAAATGTATAGCATTAGCTTATGTTTATCCGTTATGGTTCATATGTTATAATACAAATGCATTGAAGCTGTAGATTAGGGGGCTTGTATCAATGTATCTTAACAATACAGATCAAAATATCTTGAATGACAAACAGATCACATTAAACTAATACAACATATATTACAACATATGTTAACAATAGAGGTCAACATGTATTACAACATATATTCAGTTGTCCTATTGTTGTAGTGATTTGATCAAACAAAGATCAAATATCTTCAAAACATATACACTAATGTGTTGTATTAAATAGACACGGTAGGAGTGGCAAGTGAAACTTCAAAAAAGAGTCCAATAACATGTAAACTGTCCCGGCAGTGGTCGACGGTCAAACTTGTTTTTTACCCCGCTTGTTAAGTTTCTTGGCTTTTATGAACGAAAGGTCCCCACCTGATTCACTTTTGATCGACGGTTCACCAGCTGGTTCGTTAGACACCCGCTTAGCATTCGCCTTAGGGGTTGAAGGACCAGATGCGTGGGTGGATGTGATTTCACCATCCTGAATTTGGCAACAACACAGAAAGGATTACAATTGCAGGCCGTGGTAAATAATCCCCGTAAATTTACGAATGACATATAAGAACAGATTACCGTAGGAGGAGTTAGTTTTACAAACGGTACGTCCTCACCAACACTCTCCACAACCTGTGTAAATCATAATGCATTGGCATATTGTTAGAGTCATTAGTTGATATTTCCCTATGGATTGAGAATTTCATTCGTAAAGGAATCGTTATAAAGGACAATTAAGCTACCTGCATTGAATTAGAGGAGGCCTCAACAAAGTGGTCGCTGTCTTGAATGAGCTTGTCATCCTGCCATTGGTAAAATACTGTTAGAACAAAATTTGAACAAAACTTTTGTGATAGCCAAAATACGAAATTTTACACTATGGTAACCTGAGTAATTGCAAGCGGTCCTTCAAGTTTGTTGATCAGCTGGGCATCGTCAAGATAGTGAATGACGGAGCAACTCTTAAATCGAGGATTCCACTTCACCTTGAATGCCAACTTCTTTCCCAACATTTTATCAAGAGCTAGTGGGAACTCAAGCGTGTCAGTGATTCCGGCCTGTTATTCATCACGTTTAAACCCAATAATACGGATGGAATTTCAGTTGGATAACAAAAACAGTTAGAAATGTTGTTGATTATAGTTTTCACTCACCTCAATCATTGTGGCTCGTAAGTCAGCAGCAGATGTTGCCAAAAGCTGTGCTGCAATTTCATCCCAGAAAACAAATATTGCCGAGCATCCCTCATGAACCGCAAACACCTCTATTTTATACCTATAGATGCAACCAAATTCAGACATGGCAAACGTAAGTTTCTAGACAACACTACGGCCGATAAAGATTATAAAAGGTCAACCTCCATATTTCTGCCTCAGTGCGGTGGCCATCTCTGCAGACAAAAGGAGGCATGGAGCCCTAGGCAACTTGAGGACATTGGTGGCAAGCTCCGTAGCACCACCCATTTGGCTAAGCGATAAGTTTGTCGGTTGTTGCAACTGTGACACATACAGTTACCTGAATGGGATTCAAAGATTTATCAAGTGTATTGAATTACGTTAAATTGTAAGAATATCATTGCCAACATGTGTTACCTGGTACAGTTGGATGATTTCTCGGAGTGGTAACTGAACAGATTTTGTTATAAAAGCTTCACTTGCAGACTGTTGAGAACCAAACGACATATGAGACGAATCACGTGTTTGGTTGCTAGCCGTGGAGAGTGCTCTCCCATAGTCAGTCCCTTTGGGCAAGCTGTAGCAGAAAATTCTGTTATAAAGTAGTAACAGCAGATAATAGCAATGGAAGAAAGTCCATAGTTGTTGACCTTTTCAGAAACGATTTGATCTCCGGCAAATCGTTGTTAATATGTAACTCTGTCACGTTGTAAGTGTTTGTCACAGCTAGGGGATACTTTCCTGCACGACCAAAACGGAATATATTATATTATGGAATTAAGCAAGAACATCAAAATTGGTAAGGGATATTAAATAACAGACTGTAGAGGGTCACGGGAATACCTTCTTCCTTAATCTTTGCGTACTTCAGAAGAATAACAGTTGGGGTGTTAATCTCATGTTGATGTTTTGTATATTCAATGAACTTGATAGCATAGTCCTCCCAGAGGGTACACAACAACGTCTGGTCACTAAATCGCGTAAACGTTCAAGAAACGCAGTCAGTTGGAAAACAAACGTTCAACCATCTAGGAAACCTTATTGTTAGCTATTGAAATACCTTAAATCGCGCAACACCAGGTTGACTTGAGGCTTCTTCCCACCAGACTTTGTTTGGGAGTATCCCACCTCATCAATAACACCAACAACATCTACAAATAACAGAAGTTTTGCGAAAACCTAAGAAAAATACAAGGACAAGCAAATAACAGCATGAAGGAAAAGCTATATACCGCAGAGAAGATTTGTCTGCCATTTGCCAGAAATGATGTCAGAAAAGGATGTCAAGTTGATAATCTTGTCAGGAATGTTATGCTTGCCAATATCCCCAATGGTTGTTCCACCTGTGAACTTGAGGAGATATTTGTGGCTAGTAGGTTTGAACAGCAAATCATTAGGGTGGACCTGAAAGTTTGATATCGTGCAGGTGACGTTAACCGATAACACCGAGTCAAATGCTTTTTTAAACACCGTCGGAACAACGACGTGAATGTTATGTCCCTGCAATGAAAAACATTTGTCTAAATTAATTTCAGTGTATGCAACACAGGAAAATAACTGGTTATTTACGTCAACACAAACAACACCATGAGCAACGGGTTGAAGTTGAAAGTCAAATAACAAATTTTAGTTACTGAACAACACCATCAACAACAACGTAAACAACATCCTAAACAACACAAGCAAGACATAAATAAATGCGCTTTAAGACAACATAAACTACACGATGACCAAACTTGTAACCCTGACGTTCAGAAACCGGGTGAAGATGCAGGGAAGGACAAATATGCAAGAATGAGCAATTTGTGTAAAACTATCATGTATACTACAGAAACAACGTAACTAACTCACGTTTGTGTCGCCAACCACCATTTCGAAATGCTCATTTGCTGAAGTTTTGACTGTCCATTTATGATGAACCTTTACGGAGATCTTCCATAACTCTTTACGGTTGTTGATATTGGCGACGGGTTCGAAAGGTCGAGCCATTGTTGAGGAGCTGTTGACGAAGGAGAGTAAGCCGGAAGAGACGAATGAAATGGAAATGGAGAGTACAGTTGAGGAAGTAGCCTAAGCCGGACACAGACGAAATGAAACACCAGAGTCGCAGTGGCTAGACATGTCTCTTCACTTCATTGGGCAGTGTGTTTCACTTGCTACAGACGAAAGGAAATGGAAAGGTAATGGCTCATGATGCAGCTTCGTTGCAATGGAAAGGGATGGTGGTGAAAAGTCAAAAAATGTGGCTACTCAAGGGAAATGGTATGTAGTAGATGTGGGGTAATAAAGTAAAATACATCACCATAGTATTATAATATAGTAAAAAAGTGGTGAAGAGTGGTTAGTGTAAAGAGTAGTTAGTAAAGGGTAGTGAAAAGACAAAATTGATGGCAAAAATGATTATGTGGCAATTAGTAAGAGTGGGGTAGTTTGGACATTTCCAAGACCTTAGATTTTCTTATATAGTAAGATTTATGTGTAGATTATATTTGAAACGTAGCTCCACGAGATAGCTAGTGTTGACTACAAGTAGTACGATTTCAAAGCTATCACTTTCCGCTAACAGCAAGTTAGACATAGCATTCATAATAACTCCACTGCTTCATTTCATAGCCTCCAATCTTTACTACTCAAAAATCAACCAAAATCATCAAACAATCACTCCACATTTTAGAGATAAGATTAATACAGATTAACTCCTTCCTAACTACCAAGTAAAGGTTCCGTATTGATTCGTACTTCTTTCCATTATATATAGACCACACTTTCATACTATTTTTCTCATCCTTCACTACCAAATATCACATTTTAATTCATCTTGAATTGAGTACAATGGATTCCAGAAATGTTTTCCTCATCCTTGGTCTATTGGCCATGGTTCTTGTCATTTCCTCAGAACTGTCAGCTAGAGAATTAGCTGAGACTTCCACTGATACCAAAGAGGGTGAGCTAGTTTTTAATTATTATTTTTATTGTAGTTTATTAAAGAGTAATAAGCATTTTAATTATATTTTATAATCTTTGAAGATATCTTTCTTATTTATGGAGACAAGTAGATATCTATATACAGATAATGTAACTAAATTTAAGATTTAAATTCACATAATGTTGTATTTGCAGAAGTTGTTGAAAAGTCAAATGAAGTAAATGATGCCAAATATTACGGTGGAGGTTATGGTCATGGCTATGGTCATGGTTATGGTCATGGTGGAAGCTACGGTCATGGTGGAAGCTATGGTCATGGAGGCTACGCTCATGGAGGCTATGGTGGAGGCTACGGTCATGGTGGTGGAGGTTAGGTCATGGTGGTGGTGGTTACAACGGTGGTGGTGTTTCAAACAATGGTAACTGATTATATCAGTATGCATGGAAATTCTAAGTTTAATAAGTTTCATGAATAAATAATTTTGAGTGTTAAAGAAAAGAGATATAATAGATAGACATCAATCTTTTGTGGTTATCTATCCTGCCATTAGATATTTCACAACTACGTGAGTAGTAGGGTTTTAAAAACGGCCGCAATCGCGAAAAACCTTTCGTGACTTTAGTCATGTGTCGTGACATTGACTGCGATCGCCACAATGTGAATTAACTACTATTTGTTCTTCAACATAAAAGCGGTGAAAACCATTTTGTCGTGGTCTATTTTGCCATTTTTGCAATCGCTGTCGTTTTTTAAAACAATGTTAGTAATGTATAAAATGCATTATCTCTATGTATATATGTGGTAATGAGTATGATTTCGAACTATAGTGGTGAATGTGTTATTATGTCTAATATATCACACCTCACACGATTGTATTTGCAGAGGTTGTTGAAACTTCAAATGAAGTGAATGATGCCAAATATGGTTATGGAGGCTACCATCGTGGTGGTCCACATTACAACGGTGGTGTAAGCAGGTATCATGGTGGTGGCGGAAGGTACCATGGAGGAGGCGGCGGTTACCATGGTGGACATGGTGGTGCGTCCGACAATGGTAACTGATGATACGATCATTCATGATGCACATTCAAAGTAATAAGTTTCATGAATAAATAATGTTAGTGTTCAGCAAAAGAGGTATAGATAGAGAGACATGAATGTTTGGTGGTTATCTATCTTGCCATAAGATGGTTTACAACTCTGTTAATAAGTGTTTAGATTACATTATCACTATGTATATATGTGGTATTGAGTTTGATTTCGAGTTGAAATGATGAATGTGTTATCATGAGTTATATATATCAAATATCATCTTTGTTGTCAGTACTTTGTCTCCTTTTAAATTTATAAATCATTACTGCTGATTCGTCTAAGAAAATTCGTCGATTAATTGACGGAAGCTGGAAAATGTTAACATAAGTTGAGAGACTCTTGAAGCATATATTTGCATGCATATACAATCTTTTAGTAATGAAAAGCCATGTATAAAAATCATAAA
Source organism: Lathyrus tuberosus (assembly GCA_022829125.1). Lineage (NCBI taxonomy): Eukaryota > Viridiplantae > Streptophyta > Magnoliopsida > Fabales > Fabaceae > Lathyrus > Lathyrus tuberosus. Next base: position 6,320,955 of record JALAZF010000217.1, read on the forward strand.
CATAATCAAGAAAGTGAATTTCACCTTTTAGAGCGTGTCTTCTCTAACATGTACACAACCTCAATTCCAACACGAGTCACCATTTCATTTCCAAAAGAACCAACAGATATACATGGTAAGGTTTTAAATTAAGCTTGAAAGTGATGTGGTATTGCGATTGCGGTTGTTTTACCGTGCGTTGCAGCTTGAATTTTGATTGAGTAGAGATTAAATACACCTATAAAAAAGACTTAATTCTAAGATTTTTCAGAAGTAAGTATGCTTGTGACCAACCAGAACCTAGAAAACCTCAACAAACGATCTAAGTCGGAATAGAGATCTGAGAGGACTGAGAGTGGTCTGGTATTGTTTTCAGCTTAAACTCCTTGCCTTAGGGCAAGAGGCCTTGGCATTACTGGGTGTGCTCTTGGCGCTTTTTAGATTTTGTAAGATAGCATCGAATTTGTTATTATGTTCTGGGTAGGTTCTGAAAATGGCTTGGGTGGAAATCAAAAGAAGAGGTAGGGGCCCGGAAAAACTGAGAGTTTCAATATGGAAAGATAACAAAGGGAAAAATCCGAGAGAACAACAGGGAAAAATAACATCTTTCTTCTTTACTGAATATCCTGAGGATTTTGAAGCTAAGGGCATGGCAAAAATCTTTATGGATTTTGGATTATTGGTGGAGGTCTTCATACCAGCTTGGAGAGATAAAAAGGGCAAAAGATTTGGATTCGTCCGTTACAGGGATGTTGAAGATGAAAGAGTTCTGGCAATAGCTTTAGACAACATCCAAATTAAAGGAAGAAAACTATTTGTCAATAAACCAAGATTTGACAGGGAAAGGGTACAGATTAGAGGAAACATGACAAGGTTGGCATCTGAACTGAAAACTACAAGAAATCACATGGTGAGACCAATCTGGAAAAAAACAGGAACGAACTTTTCGTTTGCTGATATGGTAAAAGGAAGAAACAGGAACAAAGAAAAGGATCTTGATTGGAAAGGACTGCAATTTAACATTGAGGAGAAAGAGATAAGGAGATTCAACAATGCATTCGTGGGTGTCGTGAAAACGCCAAGAAATTCCTATAATATATAGGAGCTATTCAATAGAGAAAGCTTTTTTTCAGATTAAGATAACTCCGATGGAAGCTAAGATGTGTTTGTTGGAAGATATAGAGGAAAATGTTGTTTTAAGATTGATTAAGGATGAAGAAGACTGGCTTAAAAACTGGTTTGAGGATATAAGAGGCTGGTCTCCGGCTGAGGTGGATAAGGAAAGACTTACTTGGATTAAATTTTTTGGGGTACCTTGTCATGCCTGGAGAAACGATTTTTTCAAATATTTATTAAGCAGAGTGGGACAGTTTGTTTGTATGGATGAGGAAACGCAGAACCAGTCAAATTTGATGTTGCAAGAATTTTAATCAAGACAACGTATACACGTAATCTAAATGAAGTCATCGATGTGCAGATTAATGGCATGCTCTTTTGTGTGAAGGTTGTTGAAGATATTCATGGCCTAAAAAGAATCAGACTCCCTGATAAAAGAGAATATGAAATTGATTATGAGGAATCATATGTTAAAGATACTGAGGATGATTCAAAAGAGGAAATGGTGGAAAAGGAAGATGATTGTAATAGTTTCAATGGCTGAAAATCCAGGGAAGAAGATGGAGGATCTGGAAAACCAAATCAAGAGCAGAAACATGATGATGATGATGTCAGAAAAAAGACTGAACAAGGCAGACATATCGATAAAAATAACAAGGATATGTGTGTTGACAGTACACCAAACGAGGCCTCCTTGGGAACAGGATGTGATGAGAGAGATGTTGCTCAAAAGGCATGGTTTGGATGTAATGAAAAGGAGGTGAAGGTAATGTGTCCGAAAAAGGCAGAGAACAATTTAATGCAAATGTTGTAGAGTGCAGTCTGATGGGAAAGAAGAAGACTTCTAAAAGGCATTTGGGAGAAAGTCCAAGGCCTGAGACTCAGAATATTGAAAAAGGTGTTGGGCGGGAAATTTTGAATTGTACTATAAGGTCTGAAGGCAAAAAGGATATGAGCCCTAGTAGGAGAGAAAATATCAATGAGGGTGATGGGCCCAACAACAATAGTATCATTCTTTCTTATGGGCCAAAAGAGAATAAATCCACCAGAAGAAAAAAGTCATTGTCTGAAATTTATGAATGTATGAAAATACCATACGCACCCTCATACTTTTCTACACTCTTACACTCTTCAATTATGAGAAAACCATTATTGAAGAATTGTGATCTTGTGTTTGAAACGTCTCAAGAAAGTAGTACAAAATATTCAGGGGGGTCAGTACTATGTTGTGATTCAGTTTCAGACAATGATTTGATAATAGGCAATAACAGAATCAAGAGAAGTCATGAAGATGTCCCTAAAAAAGTATGGGATCTTATGAAAGATATGGGAATCGAAGGTGAGGAGGACGATGAGGTTTTAGAAAGCATAATCAAGAGTTTAGAAAGAAGAGATAAAGCCAGATTTATGAATTTGAGGGAGGCCAATTTAACTGTCAAATGAATATTGGTATCCTAAACATCAGATGGTGCAATTCTATCATAAAGAAAAATAGAATTATGAATATGATAGAATTGGAAAATGTTGAATTTTGCATGTTACAAGAAACAAAAGTACAACAAACAAGCAGCAACTTTATAAGAAGTATAGGGGGAGGAGATACTTGGGACTGGACAACATCTGACTCAAATGGATTCTCAGGAGGTATGATTTCACTCTAGAATAAAAACTTATTCAATGCTCTATTTAGTTTTTCTGGATATGGCTTTTTAGGGGTGCATGGCATTTGTAATCACAAGGATGTATATGTTATAAATATATATTCCTCATATCTAGTGATGGAGAAAAGGAGGTTATGGGAGGAGTTAATTAGATTAAAAGCTAAACGCAATGATGGAGACTGGATAATAGGGGGAGATTTCAATGCTATTAAGGAGAAGAGTAAAAGAAAGGGTAAAGGGGCTATGAATAGAGTAGAAATGGAAGAATTCAGAGCTTTTATTGAGGACATAGAACTTATTGATTTGCCTTTTGTGGGAAACAAATTTACCTGGTTCAATTCGAATGGAACATGTAAGAGCAGGTTAGATAGAATATTGGTGTCAGAAAATGTTTGCAGAGATTGGAAATTAACACATCAAAAGGTGAGAAAGAGAGATGTCTCTGATCATAGACATGTCTCTCTTATTGCAAACAACAAAAACTGGGGTCCAAAGCCATTTAAATTTATTAATTCCTGGTTAGAACATCCTGAATTTAATGAATTTGTGAAAGAAGTGTGGAGGTCAGTCAACCTAGTGGGGATGCTTTCAATGTTTTGTTTCATAAAATGAAAATCCTCAAAGAAAAGCTAAAATGGTGGAATATCAATGTATTTGGAATATTGGATCTCAAGGTGGATCAAGGTATTGACAAACTCAATTCTTTAGAAGAGGAGTTGGAGGATTGGGACAATGATGCTCCTGAAACAGTACTGAAGGAGAGATGTAAGATAATTGTAGACCTATGGAAGAACATGAACTACAGAGAAAATATTCTTGCTCAGAAAGTCAGAACAAAGTGGAATATGGAGGGAGATAACAATTCAAAGTTCTTTCATTCAGTAATTAATGCAAGGAGGAGAAGAAATAACTTGAATGCCTTAAATGTTGGTATGGATGAAAATGAGAAGGTAGAAGTTATTAAACAACACATACAAGAGCATTATGCTGATAAATACAAGAAGAAAACAGGAGGAGTATGAATATGAATATGAATGGTGTGGTGCAACTTAATGAAGAGGATAATAGAAGGTTTACAGAATATTTCACAGCAGAAGAGATTCAGGAGGTAATTTTTGAGTGTGATGGCAACAAAAGTCTTGGACCAGATGGGATCAATTTCAAGTTTATTCAAAAAGCTTAGGAGAGTTTACAAACTGTATATTGGAATTTCAAAAGAAGGCATTGTTGCCTAAGGCATTTAGTTAAACATTTTTTGTCTTAATACCAAAGAATGAGAATCCACAATCATTAGTAGAATATAGACCAATTGCATTGATTGGAAGCCTACACAAAATTTTGTCTAAAATGCTGGTAAGGAGATTGAGCAGAATAGTAGGAAAATTGGTGTCTAGGTCACAAACAGCTTTTGCACCTGGAAGCCAATTATTGGATGGGGTGCTGGTTGCAAATGAAGTTTATGATCACTTGATGAAAAGAAAGAAAATGTAATACCCCGTATTAATTAAGTGCTCAATTGGATATCTGAGGAGATCAAGTATTTTATTAAAAAGACGGATTAATAATTATTAGTTCGAAAATGAATTTTTAGGGTAACTCTAATAATTGATCAATTGGGTTGAGACGATAAAATATCAATTGGAGATATTTTACTCTATTGGATTATATTATATAATATTGGTGTTATATATATATATATATATATATATTTGTTAGAAAAGAAAAAGAAGGAAAAGAGAAAGAAAGAGGAAAAAAGAGAAAGAAGAAGGGAAAATCTTGGAAGAAGAAGAAGAAGCTTGGATTCATCATCATCTTCTTCAAACTCCTCTTCGATTACCAGGTGGGTTCTAGTTAGACACTCTAAGTTCTAGAAATAGATGTTTGGAACTTAGGTTATAAATTGAGAGAAATGATAAATTGTTGAATCAATGGAATTTAACGAATAAAATGAGTTATAAATTGTGTTGTATGATCAATATGTGTTTGGGTGGTGTTTGGAATGGGGTTTGGACCCCAAAGGACCAGCTGTTACGCTGTTGAGATTTCTGGGTTTCGAATGGTTCGCCTAGCGAACCCGGCAGTGAAGGTCAGCGAATGTTCGCCAACGACGTTCGCCTAGCAAACTTTGTATCTTTTCAGTTTTGTTTGGTTCTGCCTTGGTTCGCCCAGAGGTTCGCGAAGCAAAGGGCAAGGCGAAGGTTCGCCAAGGAGTTCGCCTAGCGAACTTTGTGTCTGTTCTAGTCTGGTTGTTGATTCGCCTAGCGAAAGCGGTAGTGAACGCTCGCTGGGAGGTTCGCCTAGCGAACATGGCAGTTTGTGCAGTTTTGTTTCCTTCATAACTTTTGATCCGTAACTCGGATCGGGACGTTCTTGGTGTCATTAGAAAGCTATGATGTGGGATAAATTATTTAGTTGGAAATGAAGGAAAGTAATGTGTTGTGAGATGTTGGAATTGACATCTTTTGGATCATAAGCCCGATTGCGGCATAGGGATAGCCGTTGGAAAGCCGTGGAAATATCCTACGGGATAAGAAGTGAAATTATTGATTGCGGTACCCAATTAAATGAATCGGAGGGAAGCCAAAAAGTGATGTTTTATGTGATGTGTGATTATATGTGTTTACTTGTAATATTTGTGTTATGCCATGTCTAGATATTGTTGTTAAGTATGAATGAGAGAATATGCATGTTAAAATATGAAATAGGTAGAGTGAGGAAACTTTACCCAAAAAAAAATGGTATAATTCTAGGTTGTGACTAGAAATGGATAGAAACTCTGGATGGCGATGCTCGTGCATTCATTGACGAGTTCTGGCCTGGAGTAGATAACCTCGATGGCAAGGCTCGGGCACCTGATGTTGAAAGTGCATCCGTGACGAAATTGGCCTAGAGGAGAGTGAGAAACTAGTATGGAACATGTGTGTGAACCTTTGTGTTCTTTGAGAAAAGGCGATTGTGGCCTTAAGGAATTGTGACCTTGTGATTGTCGAATACAATCACGTTTGTGTGTGCGATCACGTAACCGTATCCGGTTATCTGTGAGTGCGTTTCATGGGTCTCGAGCTCCTCTGAAACATGTGCACAACTACTTGGCAGGTTTGATTCCCGCGTGCAGTACGAATGGCGCTCTGGGAGCGTATGCTTGTGACGGTTAATGGCCCGTGTGAAGTGACGGTTCATAACGGTTAATGGCCCGTAGAACCCGAATCTATTCGTATGTTAAGTAGGTTACCAGGATCCATGACTCGGGTCGACTTCTAGACGTAGAAGCAGACGGGAAAAAGGGATGCCTTGGTGTGGTTACCGATTAGTGATATTGTGAGTTGATGAACTCATGACATGTTTCCATATAGTGTGAGATTGTGAGATTGTGAACTCAAAGTCATTTCCCTTCCCCTTGATTTGAGTTAGGATTGGTTAGAACCTTGTAAAGCCGAGAGAATCTATAAGATAGGAAACTCACTGAGATTTGATGTATCTCACCCCACTATAGTTGCTATATTTCAGGTGTGGTTTGCAGGTTTGATTTACAAGTGGAGCTATGCTTGGATGTTTCAAGAGAAGCTTAGTTGAGCTTATTTTCCGCTGTGTATTTGTTGTATACAATTGAGGATATTGTATATTATTCTTAGATTTTATATTTTTGGCTAGTTTCCATAGCTTGTACCATAGATTATGTTATGTATTAGAAATAGTCAAGTTTGTGAATTACGCCATTAGGCACTTATGATGGTGTCAGTACCAAATAAAATGCTTGTATTAGATAAATATTATACAGGGCATTACAGTTGGTATCAGAGCAGGTCGTATCCTCGACCTAGCCTTGAAACATCATAAGTAAATCTATTCCTGCCTCTTAAGTGTGTCTTGCCATCACGAAACTTAATATCATACTATGTAGTGTTGGGCCTGATCAACCTAATACTATGTATGTGATAGGTAGAATCATGGTTGAGCGACCGCGAGAACTCCGAAGTGTTGTCGGAACTTGTGCTGTGAGGGTAGGCTCAAGCCAAGAGTTAGTAGTGTGGAGTTTTGGTCAGCTCACTGGAGGTCTCAGTAGAAGTTGTGCTTGGGTAGCATGGAAATTAAAGAGTGGTGTGTTATTCAAGCAATCCTTTGGAATTTTGGAGCCTGAAAGTTAAGGATCTCTATTGGACGATTGGATAAGGTATTGAGGAATATGTAAAATCGCTAGTAGAGCTGGATTGACCACTAATGTGAATAAGAATTTCAAGTAATTTCATTCCGTGGAAAAGAAAAGTTGTTGTGTGGAATGTGTTACGTAAGTCCGGAAGTGAGATAGGTCTCGGTGCTTCATCTTTTAAGGTCACTATGGTATCTTGAATGGAGGATAGTACCTTAAGAAATGTGTTCGGAACAATATCTGCCGACTGGTTAAAAGTTGGAAGTTAAGGAAGTTCGGCTTTCATGGGAACCTAAAGTAGTAGTGGAGAAGTGTGAGAAGAAACACAAGGATGTGTTTACCTGCTTCAAGTGAAATAAGTATGTGCCGGGCGAAGAGTAGGAGGTAAACTGCACAATTTCAGTTGTGTAAAGAGATCAAGTTTAGGGTAATACTTCGGATTTTCTGTATTCGATGAGAGACCACTTTGGATTTTGGAAATGTTAAATTACCCAAGGAACCGTATAAGGTGTTGTGTTGGAGAAAGAATGCACTTCATTTAGTAACGGAAAGTGTAATAATACGGACCGAAAGAAGTTGTGTTGAGAAACAGAGTAAGTATTTTGGATTTAAGAGAATTTTAGTATGATGATGTCACATTTGGACATAAGAGGATTACAATGGTGAGCAAGGTAAACGCGATGTGGAAAACGGTATTAACGGTATGTTATGAGAAAGTTACACTTTGGTATTTGGAAATGCGTAGTAGTAGCACCGTGGTCACAAGCGTACGTGATGGATTCTTATTCTTGAGACAAGTGTGAAGGGATGTACTTTGTGGAACAGTGAACATTGTATTCTAAGAAGCAAGATTGCGGTAAATTGACTAAAAGCAAACCAGGGCTTATTACTGACAAGGTGTAAATCATGGAACGGTTTATACCGGAAGGGTTTTGTAACTAGTTGATGAGAATTGTCGGTTGTGAATTTTCCATTTCGTAATTTGGTGTACGTGGGATGTACAATGGATAGTGAAGGGTAAGTAATCCCGGTTAATGTGTACGAAGTGATGGAAAGGTTCTTCAAGAGGATGCATTACCCCGATTTATTTTTCAAGTATAGAGAAACTTATGTATTTGTGAAAAATCGGATTATACGGGATCTACTTTTTGTTGAAACAAGAATATTGTTATTTTATTTCTCACTAAGGAATTCAAGTGAGGGAATAAGGTTGTGTGATGCAGGTTATGTCCATCGCTTTTGTGGTACAGTATAATGGCTGTGTGTTGGGTTTTGCTTATGGACTAATCAAGTATGAGTTATGGATAAAACCCTAGAATGTCGTCACTACTGAATTCCCGCTAGTGTATTTGTGTGAGCAGAGAACGAACTACCCCGCTGAAGTTTTGTGGTCAATCCAGTAATCCCGACCTTTCGAAAAACAACGATGAGATGCTGAAGCTCATCCAAAGGAGTGAATACAACATTGTTGATCAACTGTTACAAACTCCTTCAAAGATCTCGGTATTATCACTGTTACTCAGTTCAGAAGCCCATAGGGAGGCTCTACAGAAAGTCTTGGAGCAAGCCTTTGTGGAACAGGATGTAACAATCAGACAGTTTGATAGCATTGTCTCTAACATCACTTCCTGCAATAATTTGGGATTTAGTGATGAGGAATTACCCGAAGAGGGTCGTCGTCATAACATGGCGCTCAACATTATAATTAACTTCCAGGACGATGCTTTAGCCAGCGTACTAGTAGACACAGGGTCAGCCCTGAATGTTATGCCGAAGTCCACTTTGATGCAATTATCATTCAAAGGCCCTCCGATGAGAATCAGCGAGGTCATCGTCAAAGCGTTCGACGGATCCAGAAAAATAGTTATCGGCAAAGTTGATCTTCCCATAACTATCGGTCCTCACACTTTCCAAGTCACTTTCCAGGTCATGGACATCCGGGCAACGTACAGTTGTTTATTAGGAAGACCTTAGATACACCAGGCTGGAGCGGTTACCTCGACCCTCCACCAAAAGCTAAAGTTCGTCAAGAACGATCAACTTGTCACAGTCTGTGGAGAGCAGGCCTTGCTTGTGAGTAACTTGTCATCATCTACTGGTATAGAACCCGAGGAGGTTATTGGAACACAGTTCCAAGCACTGTCGGTGAGCAAGAACAATCAGTTCAAAGAAGGAACTTCGATTTCTTCATACAACGATGCTATCAAAGCGGTCGAGAGTACCAATACAACCGGATGGGGACAGCTTGTCATCCCTATTGACAATAAAACAAAGAAGGGTCTTGGTTTTTCTGCAACCTGTACCCAGACAGCTGCCAACGATGAAAGTCTTCATCCCCTTCAAAACTTCTTCCATAATGGAGGTTTTCTCCACCCAGTGTCTCAAGCAGTACATGCTATCAATGAGGAAGATCCCTCTGACACAGATGAAGAATGGAAGTCCTATCTTAACAAGGACGGTTATATGTCTCAGGAAGAGGTGCCTACGCCAATTTGTTATCCCGCACAGAGTCCGAGATTTATACCAAGGTCAGACATCGAAATGATATATGGAGATTGTGATCCGGAAGGATGTCGTGCTCCGCCAAATTCATTAGAGGAAGACACTCTGATGAAAGACAACTTTGACTACAACTACCATGGCCCAATGGATGGTCTGCCAATGTGGCAACCTTACCCAGGAAACTTGGGGCCGGAAAGTCAGCCGAGTAATGAAACTCCGCTGACTGTCATTGAACAGAATACCTGTGTCCCCACCATGTCATGGGATCAACACTCAGGTTATTCAGAAACTACTCAACATGAAGATGAATTCGCAACGTTTGCAGGACTTGAATTCATCAATTATGCTTTTCCCGAGGTCAACGTCATCGAGAGAGATGACTCCTCCAGTTCGAAAGAAGTGTGGGACACCTTGGGAGAACCGAGTGGAAAATACGACTATATGGTCAAGTACACTGCTCCCGAAAGCTCTCGTATCAGGTTCGAAGATATCCAGCCAACTAGATGGGAAGATACAGCTGAAAGCACAACTACTCTGCATAATGCAACAGAGGAATTCTCCTACGACAACTCTGCCTGGGAAACAGATTCCAATGATCCTGCTCCACCAGAAATCAGCATCATTTCTGAAAACAAATCAAGGAAGGTGCCATACTTTGTGATTCACCGATGAGTTCGCCGCCAATGGGTTGCCGTCGAGGTTCCGAAGGTCGTTCATCAGTCAAAGTAATTGCCGTCTTTTAACCTTTCACCCCGCCCAGGTGAAACAGATGTTTTGATAGGGATCGCTTTTTGTAAATTTCCCTCTTCGCTTTGCCCAAAGCGACAAAGTTTTGTTTTATAGGGCTGTAGTTTCAAGATTCGACTTGTTCATTAATAAAATAACGTCGTTCTGTAATTTCCGCATTTATTGCTGTTTTCTCTTTTCGCTTTTTTCAGAAAATGGTAATCCTAAAAAACAATTAAAAATAAAAACAAGCAGTAAAATAAAACACTGCACACACTTGCATTTTCTCTATCTCTTCTAAACACCAATCATCACGTCATGCAGATTGCTTGTTTTAAACCCCTTTGAAACATACGATCCGATGCCTTCTCCTAACTTTGAGTTCCCGGTATTTGGGGCTGAAGAAGAAAATGACGACAAAATTCCCGAAGAGATCTCCCGATTAATCAGACAAGAGGAAAGGTCCATTGAACCTCACAAAGAACCGTTGGAAACGGTAAACTTGGGTTCAGAGCAAGAGAGAAAAGAAATCTGGATTGGGGCACTGCTCAATCCAACTGCCAGAGAGGGTTTGATAAAGCTTCTCAGAGAATTTCCCAATGTATTCGCTTGGTCCTATCAGGATATGCCAGGGTTGGATACCAGCATCGTGGAACATCACTTACCGTTGAGATCGGAATGTCCGCCAGTAAAATAGAGGTTGAGACGCACTCACCCGGACATGGCCATCAAAATCAAAGAGGAGGTACAGAAACAGATTGATGCAGGTTTCCTCGCTACATCAGAATACCCTCAATGGTTAGCCAACATTGTACCTGTTCCCAAAAAGGAAGGAAAGGTCAGAATGTGTGTCAATTACAGGGATCTGAACAAGGCTAGTCCAAAGGACGACTTTCCTTTACCACACATTGACATGCTGGTTGACAGTACAACAAAGTTCAAAGTTTTCTCCTTCATGGATGGATTCTCGGGCTATAACCAAATCAAAATGGCGCCGAAAGACATGGAGAAAACTTCGTTAATTACCCCATGGGGTACCTTTTGTTACAAGGTAATGCCGTTCAGTTTGAAGAACGCCGGGGCAACCTATCAAAGGGCCATAACTACTCTGTTTCATGACATGATACACAAAGAAATTGAGGTATATGTCGATGATATGATTGCAAAATCAAAAACAGAGAGTGAGCACATTGAACATCTGTCAAAATTGTTCGAACATTTAAGAAAGTTCAAGCTCCGCTTGAATCCCAACAAGTGCACCTTCGGTGTCCGTTCAGGGAAACTACTAGGGTTCATCGTCAGCCAGAAAGGAATTGAGGTTGATCCTGACAAGGTCAAGGCCATTCAAGAAATGCCTTTTCCGAAAACTGAAAAACAAGTCAAAGGATTCCTGGGACGTTTCAACTACATCTCCAGATTCATATTCCTTATGACCGCGATCTGTGCGCCGATTTTCAAGTTACTAAAAAAGAATCGGGATTGCGTTTGGTCAGAAGATTGCCAAACCGCCTTCGACAGTATCAAGGAATATCTGTTGAATCCTCCGATTCTATCACCTCCAGTGGAAGGAAGACCACTGATCATCTACCTCACAGTCTTGGAAGACTCAATGGGATGTGTACTTGGCCAACAAGACGAAACTAAACGGAAACAGTCTACCATTTACTATTTGAGCAAGAAATTCACCGACTGTGAAACTCGGTACACGATGCTTGAGAAAACTTGTTGCGCTTTGGCTTGGGCAGCCAAACGTCTTCGCCAATACATGATTCGTCATACTACTTGGTTGGTCTCCGAAATGGATCCAATCAAACATGTTTTCGAAAAACCTGCTCTTACGGGAAGGACTGCCCATTGGCAGATGCTGTTATCAGAATATGACATAGAGTACCACGCTCAAAAAGCCGTTAAGGGAAGTATTTTATCTGATCATTTGGCTCATCAACTGATTGACGATCAAGAATCAGTCGGGTTTGACTTCCCAGACGAAGATGTCATGTATCTAAAAATGAAAGATTGCGATGAACCGTTACCCAGTGAAGGGCCAGAACCAGGTTCCCAATGGGGACTTATCTTTGACGGAGCAGTTAATCATTATGGAAACGGAATTGGGGAAATCATTGTTACCCCTCAGGGTACCCACATTCCTTTCACCGCCAGACTTACGTTCAAATGTACGAACAACGAGGCCGAATACGAAGCTTGTATCATGGGTCTCGAAGAAGCAATTGATTTAAGGATAAAAAACTTGGACGTATATGGCGACTCAGCTCTGGTTATCAATCAGATAAAAGGAGATTGGAACACATACCAATCAGGACTGATTCCTTACAAAGACTATGCAAGAAGGTTGTTACCCTTCTTTAACAGAGTCGAGTTTCATCATATCCCTCGTGAGGAGAATCACATGGCTGATGCATTAGCCACTCTCTCTTCCATGATTAGTGTAGGTCAATGGAACGACTTACCTAAGATCGACATAATGCGCCTTGAACGACCCGCTTACGTCTTCGCAATTGAAGTAGTCATAGACGACAAACCTTGATGATATCAAATGCTTCCTTCAGAAACAAGAGTACCCACCTGGGGCACTAAGGAAGGACAGAAAAACCCTCAGAAGATTGGCTGGAAACTTCTTCCTGGGCGGTGACACTCTCTATAAGAGAAATTTTGACATGGTCTTGCTCCGATGCGTCGACAGACTAGAAGCAGAAATGCTGATGAAAGAAATTCATGAAGGGTCCTTTGGCACTCATGCCAACGGACATACAGAAGAGCAGGGTACTACTGGTTGACCATGGAATCCGACTGCTACAAGTACATGAGGAGGTGTCATAAGTGCCAGATATACTCGGACAAAATTCATGTACCGCCAACGTATCTCAAAGTTCTCTCTTCCCCATGGCCATTTTCCATATGGGGAATCGACATGATTGGCTTGATCAAACCTAAGGCTTCAAACGGACATCGGTTCATCCTGGTAGCCATTGACTATTTCACCAAGTGGGTCGAAGCAGCGTCATTCGCCAATGTAACCCGACAAGTGGTGGTCCGATTTATCAAAAACAATATCATCTGCCGTTATGGTGTTCCAAGCCAGATCATTACTGATAATGGATCTAACTTGAACAATAAGATGAAGGAGTTATGTGCAGAGTTCAAGATCGAACACCATAACTCATCTCCCTACCGACCCAAGATGAACAGAGCGGTAGAAGCGACTAACAAGAACATCAAGAGGATCGTTCAAAAGATGGTTGTAACCTACAAAGACTGGCACGAGATGCTACCCTTTGCTCTTCACGGTTATCGCACATCTGTCCGCACTTCAACAGGGGCTACCCCTTTCTCTCTAGTGTATGGCATGGAGGCAGTTCTCCCCATAGAAGTAGAGATCCCATCAATCCGGATATTGATGGAAGCTAAGCTCACCGAAGCTGAATGGTGTCAAAGGCGACACGACGAATTGAATCTGATAGAGGAGAAGCGAATCACGGCACTATGCCATGGTCAATTGTATCAATAGAAAATGAAGAGGGCGTTTGACAAAAAGGTTCGACCCCGCATCTTCAGGAAAGGAGACCTTGTGCTCAAGAAGATACAATCATTTCTCACTGACTCCTGGGGCAAGTGGACTCCGAATTATGACGGCCCCTATGTGGTCACGAAAGCTTTCTCAGGCGGCGCCTTGAGACTTGCAACCATGGACGGAGAGGAATTTGCCTACCCCACGAATGTTGATGTAGTCAAGAAATACTTCGCCTAAACTAAAAAAAAAATGTCTCGGTGGATTGAAAACCCGAAAGGGCGGTCCAGGCAAAAATTAGAGATATAAAAGGAAAATCATCCTAGTGGATTGGAAACATCAAAGTACAATCCAGGCAAAAATTAGGGATAATGGCAAGTAACTATATTCAACAGAGGCAAGTCCCTCAACAACAGTTACATCATCTGTCAGAAAACTCCAGTCAAGGTCATCTTCGACAGAAGCTCAGGATGCCCAGAATTCAAAGTTGGTAGAAGGATAGTGGTCGTTATGTTTCAATGTAGCCCTTTTTCCTGTAAATTACCATTTTCAAACTTTGTATATGCTCTTTGGAATCACGCGTTTGGCTGATCCCCATCTTATCAATAAAATTTGAGCATTTGTGCTTTTGTTTGTAATTCTCATTTGTTTTAGCTTTATAGAACAACGTTGTTAACATGATTAACGATTCTTGAAATAAAACAAAAATGAATTTACTTGTTAAAACTTTTTCTGCTTTTAAAATAAAGACGGCAATTTCTTTTGACTGTTGAACATCAAAGGAACATCAACCGCTTCTCCAGAAGTAAGCAAACTTCAAAGTGCAGAATCAAAGTACTCCTTCTAACCCAGTACGCCTGAATGAAGGATCAACTGTGTCAGAGACTTGTTTTGTCTGATACGCCACGACAGAGTTCTCATCTCCTAAGCCCGACCAACGGTAGCTCCCAACAGGGACTATCTCTCCTAAGCAAGGCGGAATTGCTATCTTGAACTAGTGATATTTCTACACGCCCCCGTGATGGCCGAGTTTCCAGTCATGTTCACCCGTCAGTTTGTGTGTTGCGTCAGTTTTGTCAGCATAAACATACATACATCATGCATTATTGATTTGTATTCACATTTCATATTGCATCGCTATCACTCTAGTCGGTCTTATCCCCTTGTGGTAAAAGTCTTCTCAATCGAGTTATCAGTTCTTGTCTCGTCAAGAAGCGCGGCGCCCGAAAAATCTCTCCTCCAGTTTATTTCTGGAATGAAGTTGGCTTTTGACCACTTTGATAACTTGAACCTCTGAAAAGCCAGATGAGCTTTCTACAAATGTCACTCTTCGCCATTGAAGATGATATCCTTGCTTTCTCGGATTAAGGAAAATCCATGGAGAAAGCCTCATAATCAGAGATTCGGCAGCATGTCGGTTTCGCTCCGAAAAGACCGCTGGTGAAGAGCTCATCGGCACCTCAAAATTGGACCCCATCATATGGCATTTCTCCGGGAAGATCCCGAGAAAAGTATGATGTAAGATCCCAAGCGACAGCAGTCTCCCAAGAGACTCTCTTTCCCTAGTAGAAACAAATGGCATCTCCAACAGAGAAGTTTGTGCAACTCTACAACTCAGACGACTGGGTTCCCCAGCAAGTCTGACATCAAAACTTTTTTCACTCAAATGGCATCTCCCCAGGAAAATTCGGCGAGAAGTTTGAAGGAAAGCCGCTACGAATAGCGTCCCTTATCAATAAAGTTTATTGACGAAAGAAACTAAGACCAGTTCCTTGGTAGGAAACCAGGATCGAGGGGAAGTTTACATCAGCAACTTAGACCAGTTCCTTGGTAGGAAACCAGGATCGAGGGGAAGTTTAAATCAGAAACTTAGACCAGTTCCTTGGTAGGAAACCGGGATCGAGGGGAGGTTTATTACAAAAGAAACTGAGACCAGTTCCTTGGTAGGAAACCAGGATCGAGGGGAGGTTTATTTCAAAAGAAAACTGAGACCAGCTCCTTGGCTGAAGACCAGGATCGAGGGGAAGTTTACCTTTTCTAAGCGTCATCGCTTAGCTAAAGAAGATGAATGCGTAAGCTACCATTCATAACCACCATCAAAATTTCGAGTATTCCGATATTTAATCCTCTTGCACCCCGAATGCCCGAATACCTTCGTCATTCACACCTTCGGGTCCAAGAAGATTAAATAGGGGCATCTATCATACCCCAAATTTTGACCACTAAGATTTCCCATCATTGTTAAAATCATCATTACAATATGGAGGAACCATTATATTTCATCAGTCTCCCCAAAGATGGGTGAGCATCCACTACAATCAAAATTAGGGTTTCAAGCCCTCTCAGAGCCTTAGACAAAGGGTCAATCAAGGAATGACATGATCTTCAACTTGTCTAACCTCTCAAACATCCACAATGGACCAAAAGGACTCCCACTTCAAGGATCAAGCACAAGGATGCTCCCTTCTAGGTGGATCAAGTCTCAAGATCGACAGTGTCACCAAATTAGGGTTTTGGTCGATCAGGGCCTCCAGATGGAAATTTCTCCTCTGGGCACAAGCCAATGATCCAAAACATAACCTAATATACTTCATGGGACCTCATGGACCCAATCATCAAGTCAATTTTGCCTCAGGGGATGCATTCATAAAAAATCAGGAATTAGGGTTTCTTGACCTAATTCACCCCTAAGTTGACTTTTAGGGAAAATCATGAGCCAAGACCTTAAGAGATGGTTTGAGGGTCTCTAATGAAATATATTGATCCATTTGGAACAATGGATTAATCCAAGAAGCTTGAGCAACAAGTCTCAATTTCATCTGCACCACAGTTAGGGTTTTAAGGGAAAAGTCAACTGTAACTTTGACTTTTGACCAGGACATGCTCCCAAGCCCTAAGACATGATTCAATATACCCTATGACACCCATGGAACATGTCCATCAAGTTTGATTTAGGTCAAGGACATGATTTCCTGAAGAATTGCACAGTTTGGAATTCATCTAATAAAAAGTCAACTGTGCACAAAAGTCAACTTTGACTTTTTGAGATTTTTCACCAAAATGGATTTTTAACCCTAAAATGATGTTAATGTATGATTTGAATCATCATTCATCAAGAAAAATCAAGAAAAGTTGGATAACTTGTAAAAGGGGTAACCATAAAAACTTAGAAAATTTTCTAAGTTAAAAATAAAGTGACAAGGGTACCAACTTTGGAGGATCATAACTCCTAAACCACAAAGCCATTTTTCCTCATCCAAAGATGGATTTGTAGCCCTCATTACCCTCTACAAAAACTTCAACTAGACCTAAGTCCAATTCATTAAGGATTTTGAGTTATGGAGTGATCAAAATGGCTGAAAAATGAAAATGTCACTTTTTCCAACACTTAGTGAAATTTTCACAAAGTCCAAATCTGTCTTCACTTTTTGCCAAATATAGGGGGATTTTTCACTTGGATTCAAAAGAGATCAAAACCAAACATGTTCAAACAGTTGTTATATCATGTAAGGGCTTTCCAAAATGGCCAAGAACATTGCCAAATTCCATTTGGGCTATGAGTTATGACATTGTCAAATTGCCTTGTTGAAATCTGTCAAGGCAAGGCAGAATTTGCATGTTTGCTCGATTTGCCAAAATTGTGCAAATCCAAACACTCCTATCCACTTGGACACATCTGAGGATTGAATCTCAAGGGGACAATCACTGAGCCAAGCCTCCAAAGTCTTTGGAACAAGAAATAACATGTTGAACCTATAATTGCCAAAATAGGGACAAGACTCCAAATTTGGATTAGAGCATTCAATACAAGCATCAAGGTGGCATGGACTGAGCCATTTTCATTTGAATTCAGTTAAGACTTATCCAAGACCAAGGGAACCAGCAGCCTGTGCCCTAACCTCTAGTCAATGGCTAGAGGAGACTTGAACTTCCATTGGCCAACATTGAACAAACCTACTCAGCAGTTGCCATTCACTATTCCTTGCAAAACAAACTTGCTCTACTATAAATAGAGCTCAATTGTGATCAGTTTAAGTACACCAAAGCCATCAAACAGATGCTTTCCTCAAAATCTCTTCTTTCACTCCAATTTTGCCTTCTAAGGCAAGTCACTATCGGGTTTTGAGTTTGAGAGCTTTTCCAATAAAACCAATCAGTCACACACCTCACATACATCATATAGAAGTGATCCAAACACTCACATAACATCTGGAACACAGATTTCACAAAATCACCAGCCAATTGCTCAAGTTCTTGACAGTTTTGCAGTTGAGGTACCATCTTCAGCTCCAAACCATTTCAATCCATTCCAAGCATTCATACATACTCCATGGCACCTAGGGAAGCTATCCAGATCATTGGAACCTAGCTGTAACACCTCCATCACAAAACACGATCACCAGCTGCAAGTGGTAAGCATGAGCTCTTCTAACTCTATGATCCATGCATTTTTTGCTGCACAATAATTTGGCCATATGTTCATAATCATGCATGGAATGTTTCCCCTCAATTAATTGCATTGTTCGAATCGTGTATCAAAAATCCTAGCCTTCATGCAGAAATTAGGGTTCTTGAGGATTTTTCATGATTTCTTGTTACATGTTTAATTTAAATGAAATTAATTGACATAGACATGATCGTGAGGTTGAGACGAGCATAATGATACGTGGATTGCATGTTATAATCAAGTATTCAGTGAGATTGGAGAGAAAATGCAAATCTGGCCAAGCCCAGAACACGCGCGTGTTCTTGGTGTGTTCTTGGCGCCTTTTTTCAAAATTTGAATATTTGAATTTTGTGATTTTATTTAATTGATTCAAAAATTAATTTCTCTCTGAGTTTTAAAGATTTTGAGTTGATTCTTTTTTGAATAATTCACAAAAATGTTAAAATATTTTATTTTCCCAAAAAATCCCAAAAAATATTATTTATTTCATATAATTGATATTTTTGCAAAGAATTAATATTTTAATTGTTTTTGACATTTTAAATATTTTTTCTACATTGATTTTGCAACTTTTAATGCTTTCTAATTATTTTGTAGGTCAATACTTAATTTTTGAAGCATTAATCCAAGATCACAATTTGTTTTTCATATGTTAAACAATTTTGATCATTTTAATTGAATTTTTATTCAATTAAATACATTTTTTGAAAGCAAATTAGGGTTTTGGATTAATTCAACCCTCATAAATCATTTTCAAAACACTTTGAGCCTCTAATAGAGTGTAAGACCCAATCCTTTTTTGACCAAATCATTTTTGGGCCTCAGTGTATTGTATAAGTCCCGATACCGTAAAAAACAAACGGCGCGATCGTCGCCTTTTAAAAATAACCATGGGCCTCTCCTCGAGCTATAAGACTCATTCAAAACTTTTGGGCCTCTACTAGAGTGTAAGACCCAATCCCCTTTTAACCAAAACATTTTGGGCCTCAGTCACTTGTATAAGTTCCTCTGTACAAATTCAACAGTGCGATCACTGATAAAAACCTGGGCCTCTCCTTGAGCTGTAAGCCCCAAATCTTTCTTTCTCAAAGCACTTTCTCCTTTGATTTTGAATATACTGTTGTTTTCAATCTTTCTTTGTTGAACAACTAACCAAACAGCATGGAAGCTCTACAACCGAGTACGTGGTTATTGCTTTCATTTACCGCTTTCATATACATATAACTATATTGTGGGGTGTCATACCCTAATTTTTGACCATAAGATTCTACCTCTCTGTACATCATTCTGCATGTTTGCATGCTTTATCACTAACGGATTGGCGCAGGAATTTTGATTTCAAGTGGAGATGGTTCTCGTTTCTCAGTTATACTTCAAGATGTGACCGTGGATTCTGATTCAAAAGTCCTAAAATTTCTACTGGTCATTTCCCTCAAGATTTTATCAGTGTGTCTCAAGGAGAATTAAGGTTTCCTGTTCATTGGTGTGGAGCATGATCATTTGAGGGTTGATTATGGTTTCCGTGGTAATTTGCATCACAAGCTGTATTATTATTTTTGAAGATGTCTCAAGGCATGGTTCACTTAAAATACAAGATGCGAGTGGCGAATTCATTGTTCAAGGATTTCATGTTACAAGCTGAATTTTATTAAAATCCCATGATTATTCCCTCTCATATTTTAAGTTGTCCTCCAAGTTTAAGTTTATGTTAGGATTCATTCAAGTTTCTAAGTTGCAAGTTTATTCATCAAGAGGTACAAATTCAAGGAAATACAAGATTGTAAAAGGAGGTATAGTAACGGTGTGGTTTGATTAAGATTTCTCTTTGGACTATTTTTATCAAGAAGCACTAAGTTACACGTTGTTCATTAGACCCCAAATTTTTCATATCACCCAAGTTTAGTAGCTAGCTAAGTCCTGTTCGTGCCAGGATTTCTACTGACCTATGTTTATGTTATTTTATTTCATTAATTTGGAAAGTCTAATAATTAATAAAAGTAATGGAAGTTCAAAGTACAAAAGAATTCAACAAGCTGTTTGATAAAAATGACACAGTACAAAAATCGAGGATGCACATCAATCCCCTTTCTACAATCTACTGCACGTTTTACACCAGTTAGGAGTCCAAGTATCACAAAGAAAATAAGAAAGGAGAGTTCAGTGGACATGAAGCTGGTACAATCTTTATTAGAACTTGCTCATCCCAAAGATGCAGCTGTACTTTGTTTGAGCTGCAAGTGCCTTTGGAAAACATTGCTCCCTCTCTTTGCACGATTGATGAAATTGATATGGTAAGAAAAGAACCCATGCTGCAGAAAAAGGGAAGGTAGTGAATAAGATTGGTGTATTGATCATTTAGAACATCACACTTTCATTTGCAAATCACCATCATTATTGTACAGAATCATGAAAAGCACAAATCACACAGCTCACAATCAAATCCAACATTCAATGATAAATCAAATTGAATCAGGAAATGTCGTTTTGAAAGTAGAAACAACATTACCACACGCATCTGGAAATTGAAAACAAAAATCAAAGTTTCTATAACAGGTTCAAACATATCTGTACCGAAACAGAAAGTGTATTCATGCCACAAAATCATTCTCAGATACAATCACGCATTTACGGCAAGTCTTGAACTCATTCAATACAAAATCAGACATGTCGGAATCAAAACGGTAAAATTTTCTCATGACAGAATCAACAATAATATTTCCCATTCATGTCAGAAAATTAATGATCATAGACCTATAAAAGGAGGGAGGGAGGCGATGGTTCTCAAGAGAAAAAGGAAAAAAGGTCTGAAAAAAAAGAAGAGAAAAAATGGCGCATGAAGAAAAGATGGTGGTCTCTCGCGGTCTACCATCGTGATTTAACTCCCTCCGTCGGTCTCCTCACAACAGCCAGCACCGTTTCGACCTCGTCTTCAAGGTGTGAATGGGTTGTAGCAGTTAGTTTTAAAGCATGGAACAGAACTACGAATACTCTGATTCCACTCCCGTCAGGATACGTAGGCACAAGATGCGATGTCTTGGCGAGTATACTTAGATACTAACCCCTAGGTCTTTCCCTTAGCACTTACCCTTAGCAAGCAAGTAATAGATAACATAAATACTAACAAGAGGTTCCTGTAGAGTACTACAGATGTTTAGGATGCTAATACCTTCCCTAGACGTAACCAACCCCCGAACTTTAGATCTCCTAGGTTTTTTTTCGTTCTTTAAACCTTTCCTTTGGATAAAATAAAGACCGGTGGTGAATTTCCAAAAATTGCGATTCAAGTTAACCAATAGCTTGACATCCGATTCTCACCGCGACAGAAATGGCGACTCCACTGGGGATCTTAACTTAGAGGGTTAGGCCTAACTTGTTTAGTATTCTTGTTTTTCTTGCTTATTTATTATTTTGCTTGTTTATATCTATTGTGCCTGGTTTTGCTGTGTGCAGGGGTTCTTGAGTGGTGAGGAGTCCTACACCCGGACTTGAGTGCAATTATGATAGGAGATGATATGGTCAAGGATACTTTGACGGAGTCGATTCCTGAAAAGTTGAATTGAGAAAATCATCGCTCAGTTTAGGTTCTTTTGAAATTAATATTGTTTGAACGAGTCCATTTGTGAAAACGATATTAATTTCGACCAAGAACCAGTGAGACTAAGGACCGTAGTACCTTTAACCCCACTTGGCCTTTTAGAATGTAGTGCGGTGACTATGCGGGAGTCTATTTCCAAATAGTTGTCACGCGATACTACGCTCGGACGAGATTCTCTTGAGAATATTATTGACTAACCGAGTAATTTAGGAAGTCGATAATATCCGAAAGATGGATTGTAGACTCCGGGAACTTTGTAGAACCCGTTCGGCAGGTACATTTGAAACCATAGTACACACCTTGGGAAGGGTAGACCATGGCTCCATGCTCGTGATCTTCAAACCTAAGCCTTGGCTTGTTTACCTGGATATATGTATATGTGTATACCTGTGTTTATGCATCCATTCATGCAGTTATGAATCACCATTCGGTTTCAAGAAACTCAATTGTTCTTTCCCTTGCAAAATAAAAAAAAATAAAAATCCTGGATTATAAAATGAAACTTTTTTTCAGTCTTTCCGAAATGTTTGCAACCTACTGTTGAGTTCCTTGAAACCATTGCATTGCATTGCATATCATTGCATACATCCGTCTGTCCAGCAACTCATTTCCAGCTGTCTCTATCTTCCAGTGTTACCTGTGAGTTGTCAAGCTGATTCCTCCACACAGATATCGGACTAGAGCTAACTACAGACGCATAATGGCAGAGCAAGAAGAACACAATGCTGAGATGCGAATGGAGATCGGCAACCTTAAGTCAAGCATGGCAAAGCTCACTGAAATGCTCCAAGTATTGATTGCTAGAGGAGAGCAACCCCAAAGGACTGTCATTCAAGAAGTTTTAACTGTTGATCCTCAACATGTTCAGGTGCCACCTTCCACTTGGCCAGAGTTCGATTTACCTCACAACTACTCTCCACCTCTTGCATCTACTAATATGATTGGTCAGACTGTTGGACCAGTTTTTCAAGTTCCAGTTTTCTCCGAGCCTAGACCTGTGGTTCATGCTGTTGCCCAGACTACTCGACCTCCTTTTGAAAACCCTCTCTATGAGTACAATGCTGCCAATGCTCAGGGTGAAGACCATGAAGATTTTGTTGAACCCGCGATTGTCCGTGAACAGTTTCAGACTATAGACAAGAGACTTAAAGCCGTAGAGGGTATTGATTTCTTCAACCTAGATGCAGAAAACATGGGTTTGGTTTCTGACCTTGTTATGCCTGCTAAGTTCAAGGCTATCGATTTTGTGAAGTACAAAGGTGATTCTTGTCCAAGAGCTCATTTGGTCATGTATACCCGAAAGATGGCTGCTCATGCCAAGAATCAGAAGTTGCTTATCCATTGTTTTCAAGACAGTCTGAGTGGAGCTTCTCTCAAATGGTATATGAATCTTGAAAAGAATAGCATTCACTGTTTCCAGGATCTTATTAATGCCTTCATGAAGCAATACAAGTATAACCTCGACATGGCTCCTGACCGCCGTCAGCTGCAAAACATGTCTCAGAAGGATAAAGAGTCTTTTAAGGAATATGCTCAGCGCTGGAGAGAGTTGGCTTCCCAAGTTGAACCTCCTTTGGCAGAAAAAGAATTAACTGGACTGTTTATGGACACCTTGTCTCCATTCTACTGGGAGAAGATGATTGGTAGTGTTTCATCCAGCTTCACTGATTTGGTTACTATTGGTCAGAGACTCGAGGAAGGACTTAAGAATGGTAAAGTATCCAAGGCTGCTGAATCTTCTAATGGTGCTAAGAAATTCTATGGGAATTTCCAGAAGAAGAGAGAAGATCAGACCAATGCTATTATGTTTGAGACCAGAAGGCCTCGTCCTCGACCACAGTATGCTGACCACCCTGATATTGCTGTTGTTACTCCTGTTGTTGCTGCGACACGACCAGCTCAAGCTCCTCAACGTCCAGCTGTTGGACAGAATCAGTACCGTAATAGGAATAATTTTGATCCTATTCCAATGACATACACTGAACTTTATCCTGGGCTGGTTCAGAAAGGTTTGATTACTACAAGGCCTCTGCCTCCTCCTCCAAACCCTCTTCCAGTCGGCTATAGGGCTGATCTCCATTGTGCATTCCATGAAGGTGCCGCAGGCCACGACTTGGAACATTGCTTTGCATTGAAGGCTAGAGTACAAGAGCTGATCAGAATTTGTATTCTCTCCTTTCGTGACACCAATCCGAATGTCAAGGATAATCCTTTGCCAGAGCACGCTAAGTGAAGCTTCGGTTGACCTCAGCCAGCTATCCTCTTAAGATCCAGTGTTTCAGACAGGACAGCTCACTCTTGTTTCTGATTAGTCACTAGACCATGTTTCTTATTATTTGCATTTTCCTTATTCGTATTAGCTATTTGCTTTCGACTTATGTTTGTACTTTCATAATTAATAAAATGAGCATTTCAACTTTTGGATTCAATTCATTTGCCTTTGTTATTTACATCTTTACTCTTTATCTTAAAACAAAAACAATAAAAAAAAAAAACAACAAAAAAAAAAACAACAAAACAAAGAAAAACACAAAAAAAACAAAAAATATATTATCGCTTTTCCGCTTTCTCTTGATTATGCAAAGATTGGAGGGAGGATGATGAAAACGTAATACTCATAATTGTTGTCGGTATGCTTTCAAATAAAAACTTTGCTGAGGATGTAAGGCATTGTTTCAATTCCTAAGCACTGGAGAAATAAGGAAGGCAACCCCTCGTCCACCCCTTTGAGCCTTGAAGTAGGAGTTTCTTTTCTTTACAAATAAAAACCCACAATCTTAACCTGGGGCAGGGTAGTTCTCAGTTAACTGGATTGTGCATTCAAATACAAGAGTTTCATGCAAGACATCTTTCAACGAAAAGGTTGCAGTCTCAATTTTTCCGTCGCACGCAACAAGCAAGTATCGAAGATGTCTTTCAAGTCAAAAGCCGATGATGGTTCGCCGTAATCATTAAGCTAGACAGTCACTTTCTTTCAAAAAAAGATAAAAAAGAAAAAGCCCGCTAAGTCGAAACCTATGAAGGAGACTTAGGCAAAATTGGGGCATCCCGCTGACTGTAAGATTCACAAGAAACTGTTCAGGCAAAAGTTAGGGATAATAAAAAGGAGAAATCTTTAAATCCTTACCATGAAATCCTCAATGGAAAAAAACAACCAAGAGTTATAAGGAAGTAGTGACTGTCACCTCAAAAGTCCCTTAACTTCTGAACCATCATCACTATCATCAATGCAATCCCTAACCTATGGGAACCTGAGTGCAAAGTCTGAGTTAACTGAGTGTAGGACTGGAGATCATCACGAAGATTGGGTGGGTACAAATAAACTTTGAGCCTTTATCCTTTGTTTCTTAAACCGTGAACCAGGCCACGTTATAACCCTCAAAAGACCTAATTAAAGCAAGGTTATTTTGAAAGCATACTACAGCAAGGTTGCGTAAACTGACTCCTAAAGATCTTTGCAGATCATTTTTTTGGCATCACGCCTTTTTGCTTTATCTTTCACTTTTAAACGTCTTGAATCACCGTGTTCTGACCAGTGACCCTATTGTTTTACCTCTTTCCAAAAATGATTTTGATTTCAAAAGTTGCATGAACTCTGCATTTACCATGTTTGTATGAACACTTTTGTTTGCAAACTAGCTTTCTTCTCAAGGAATTTTCAAACAGTCGAGAAACTTGGTCAGTGATCCAATCAGGGGCAAGTTCCTTCTAGATCCTATTGAGAATCAGTTCAAGATTTGTTCAGTGCAAGTCCTTCTCAAAATTGGTTTATACAGAAGACTTTTTCAAGACTCATACTGGGGCAAGTTTTCCAAGTGCACAGTAATTCAGTCATTTTCAGCATCAATCCAAGTTGAAGCAATGATCAGTTCATATACAACAGTCAACTAATCTGGGGCAGTTTACTTGAAGAATCCCCATGCAGCTTTCCTTTCTTCCTACAAGGATCGTCAACTTAATACAGTTTACCAGTGTGGCAGATTTGTGCTCAGTAGCATCTTTAGTTCCAAAGCAGAATGACAGTGATCTCTGTGTTGAGGAATCAGTATTCCAGTTTTGTCTTCTCCACAAAAGAGTCGAGTCGTGTCTCCGACGTCTACATTGCATTTACATTTGCATTTGATCATATATCATCTGCATAATTCATATACATATGCATAGCAAGAGTGTCATCCTCATTTGCACCTATTTGCATTCTCCATAGGTCGTGTTGTCATCCACGTCTTACCTTGTGGTCAAAATCCAACTTACTTGGCACCTACCAAATAAATATTGTCGTGTGTATCCAATGCTTTCTTGGGTATCACCTTGTTCGTATTCGTTCAATGCTTTCTTGGACGTTATGATTTCTTTACATCCAATGCCTTCTTGGATTGCGCTTTTGTCTCATTGGCGTCTGATGTCTTCTCAGATATTATGAGTCATACCTTTCATTCAAAGCCATTATTAGATGACTGGTTTTGTTGCATTCAATGCCATTCTTGAATGTAGTCCTTTGTTCACTTTATCTAAAGCCATTATTAGATATTGTGATTATACCTTTCATTCAAAGCCATTATTGGATGACTGGTCCCTTTACATCCAATGCCTTCTTGGATCTCACCTTTTTACCTCATAGTCATCTAAAGCCATTATTAGATACTGTGATTATACCTTTCATCCAAAGCCATTATTGGATGTTTGGTTTCTTTAACCATCTGATGCTCTTCCGGATGTGTCCCTCTTTCTGATGTTCTTCCAGATCGAGTCTTTGTTCACATTCATCTAAAGCCATTATTAGATAGTGTGATTATACCTTTCATTCAAAGCCATTATTGGGTGTTTGGTTTCTGTGTCCAATGCTTTCTTGGATCTCTACTTTGTTCACGATCATCTAAAGCCATTATTAGATATTGTGAGTTTACCTTTCATTCAAAGCCATTATTGGATGACTGATTACTTTATCTCACATTCATCTAAAGCCAGTATTAGATATTGTGATTACACCTTTCGTTCAAAGCCATTATTGGAGGATTGGTTTCTTTGCATTCAATGTCATTCTTGAATGTAGTCTCTGTCCACTCTGTCTAAAGTTATTATTAGATATTGTGAGTTTACCTTTCATTTAAAGCCATTATTGGATGACTGATTACTTTATCTCACATTCATCTAAAGCCAGTATTAGATATTGTGATTACACCTTTCGTTCAAAGCCATTATTGGAGGATTGGTTTCTTTGCATTCAATGCCATTCTTGAATGTAGTCTCTGTCCACTCTGTCTAAAGTTATTATTAGATATTGTGATTTTACCTTTCATTCAAAGCCATTATTGGATGTCTGGTTTCTTTACCTTGTTCACTTTCATCTAAAGCCATTATTAGATACTGTGATTATACATTTCATTCAAAGCTATTATCGGATGACTGGTTTCTTTGTGTCACATTCATCTAAAGCCATTATTAGATATTGCGATTGTACCTTTCATTCAAAGCCATTATTGGATGTCTGGTTTCTTTACCTTGTTCACTTTCATCTGAAGCCATTATCAGATATTGTGAGTGTACCTTTCGTTCAAAGCCATTATTGGGCGACTGGTTTCTTTGTGTCCGATGCCTTCTCGAATTATATTATTTTGTCTCATTCTCATCTGTTGCCTTCTCAGACATTGTGAGTTTACCTTTCATCCAAAAGCCGTTATTGGATGTTTGGTGCTTTTTTTTCATCCAATGCCATTCTTGGATGATGTTTTCCAGATACTTTGGTTTGTTTCATTTCGTTTCTGACACAATTGTAACATTTTTTCCCCTGTGGTACCCTTCCCCACAGGCTTCTCTGTCTTGCATTCATCTCATACCATATCATATCATATCATATCATATGTATTTGTGGCATCTTAGGGCCAAAAATTGTGCATGTTTATATTTAAGTCTCTCCTATCTCGTCGAGACGAAGATTTCAATCTCCATATCTCCGGATAGAAGAAACTTAAATAGGGGCATCTGTCATACCCTAATTTTTGACCATAAGATTCTACCTCCTTGTACATCATTCTGCATGTTTGCATGCTTTATCACTAACGGATTGGCGCAGGAATTTTGATTTCAAGTGGAGATGGTTCTCGTTTCTCAGTTATACTTCAAGATGTGACCGTGGATTTTGATTCAAAAGTCCTAAAATTTCTACTGGTCATTTCCCTAAAGATTTTATCAGTGTGTCTCAAGGAGAATTAAGGTTTCCTGTTCATTGGTGTGGAGCATGATCATTTGAGGGTTGATTATGGTTTTCGTGGTAATTTGCATCACAAGCTGTATTATTATTTTTGAAGATGTCTCAAGGCATGGTTCACTTAAAATACAAGATGCGAGTGGCGAATTCATTGTTCAAGGATTTCATGTTACAAGCTGAATTTTATTAAAATCCCATGATTATTCCCTCTCATATTTTAAGTTGTCCTCCAAGTTTAAGTTTATGTTAGGATTCATTCAAGTTTCTAAGTTGCAAGTTTGTTCATCAAGAGGTACAAATTCAAGGAAATACAAGATTGTAAAAGGAGGTATAGTAACGGCGTGGTTTGATTAAGATTTCTCTTTGGACTATTTTTATCAAGAAGCACTAAGTTACACGTTGTGCATTAGACCCCAAATTTTTCATATCACCCAAGTTTAGTAGCTAGCTAAGTCCTGTTCGTGCTAGGATTTCTACTGAACTATGTTTATGTTATTTTATTTCATTAATTTAGAAAGTCTAATAATTAATAAAAGTAATGGAAGTTCAAAGTACAAAAGAATTCAACAAGCTGTTTGATAAAAATGACACAGTACAAAAATCGAGGATGCACATCAATCCCCTTTCTACAATCTACTGCACGTTTTACACCAGTTAGGAGTCCAAGTATCACAAAGAAAATAAGAAAGGAGAGTTCAGTGGACATGAAGCTGGTACAATCTTCATTAGAACCTGCTCATCCCAAAGATGCAGCTGTACTTTGTTTGAGCTGCAAGTGCCTTTGGAAAACATTGCTCCCTCTCTTTGCACGATTGATGAAATTGATATGGTAAGAAAAGAACCCATGCTGCAGAAAAAGGGAAGGTAGTGAATAAGATTGGTGTATTGATCATTTAGAACATCACGCTTTCATTTGCAAATCAGCATCATTATTGCACAGAATCATGAAAAGCACAAATCACACAGCTCACAATCAAATCCAACATTCAATGATAAATCAAATTGAATCAGGAAATGTCGTTTGGAAAGTAGAAACAACATTACCACACGCATCTGGAAATTGAAAACAAAAATCAAAGTTTCTATAACAGGTTCAAACATATCTGTACCGAAACAGAAAGTGTATTCATGCCACAAAATCATTCTCAGATACAATCACGCATTTACGGCAAGTCTTGAACCCATTCAATACAAAATCAGACATGTCGGAATCAAAACGGTAAAATTTTCTCATGACAGAATCAACAATAATATTTCCCATTCATGTCAGAAAATTAATGATCATAGACCTATAAAAGGAGGGAGGGAGGTGCTGGTTCTCAAGAGAAAAAGGAAAAAAGGTCTGAAAAAAAAGAAGAGAAAAAATGGCGCATGAAGAAAAGATGGTGGTCTCTCGCGGTCTACCATCGTGATTCAACTCCCTCCGTCGGTCTCCTCACAACAGCCATCACCGTTTCGACCTCGTCTTCATGGTGTGAATGGGTTGTAGCAGTTAGTTTTAAAGCATGGAACAGAACTACGAATACTCTGATTCCACTCCCGTCAGGATACGTAGGCACAAGATGCGATGTCTTGGCGAGTAACTTAGATACTAACCCCTAGGTCTTTCCCTTAGCACTTACCCTTAGCAAGCAAGTAATAGATAACATAAATACTAACAAGAGGTTCCTGTAGAGTACTATAGATGTTTAGGATGCTAATAACTTCCCTAGACGTAACCAACCCCCGAACTTTAGATCTCCTAGGTTTTTTTTTCATTCTTTAAACCTTTCCTTTGGATAAAATAAAGACCGGTGGTGAATTTCAAAAAATTGCGATTCAAGTTAATCAATAGCTTGACATCCGATTCTCACCGCGACATGGGGCTGTTTCACTGTAAGTCTTCTTTCATAAACTCATATCAACTGTGTAATAATAGTATAGATATTTAGAGTTTCCCCGCCAACTACGTCTAGCATTAAGCCCGTTGATCACTCTTAAGAATAATCTAAACTAGATCCCCATAGGATTACCAGACACAGTCTTCCCTCCTCTTGGGGTTAAACAATATGGAGACATGAAAGGCAGCATTCTCTGTGAACCCTTTCATAGACTGTCACTCATAGAAGTTGTCAAAGAAACTCTATTCCCCAGAGATGATCTCTTCTCCGTGAATTGCATCTCTTGAGTTTCTTCCAAATTCTCGGACTTTCCTGGCTTGATCTATTCTCGGTGAATAGCCTGTCTTGAACTTCTCGGGGTTTGGGGACCCACAGGCTTCTTAAAAGCATTTGTCAAGAAACTCTACTCCCCAGAGATGATATTTTCTTTGTGAATGGAATCTCTTGAGTTTCTTCTAAATTCTCGAACTTTCCTGACTTGATCTATTCCTTATGAATAGCTTGCCTTGAATTTCTCGGGGTTTGGGGACCCATCGGCTTCTTAAAAGCAGCGGCCTCCTCTTGGGCATTATGCAAGGACCCACAGGCTTCCTAAAAGCGAACCCCGCCTCCTCTTGGGCTTAGTACAAGGACCCTACGACTTCTTAGAAGTATTCACAGCCTCCTCTTAGGCTTCGTATAATGATCTCTTCCTCCGGGAATGATAGCCTCCTCTTGGGCTTAGTACAAGGACCCGTCGGCTTCTTAAAAGTTTCCAGCCTCCTCTTGGGCTTCGTACAAATTATCCCGACGACCTCCTAGAGGTATAGGAACAGAACCTAATCATCTCCATAGAACAGTCCTTTCAAAGAGTCTACTACTGTTTCTCAAAGCATAGTATAAAAGATAAAACTCTAGACTTGGACAGTCTAATTTCCTTGAGTCTCAAAGACATTCTCAAGTGACCCCCTCGTTAAATAGGAAGTAAACCCGTAGACTCGGACAGTCTCAATACCCTTTAGATTTCCCGCTTCCTTAAAGAACAGGAATAACCCGGATCCTTGAATCAAATCCATGAGTACAGTGTTGGTCATATAAGAATTGATTTTCTCTTTAAAATCAGTATACTGGACCTGTCACTTAACTGAAACAGTACCCACAGCCTCCTCTTGGGCTTTGTACAATGATTCTCCCCAACGGAGTCAAACAACGTTTAGCCTCTCTCGGGCTTTGTACGAGACACATAAGAGACTCCCTCGTTGAGTCAATCACCTCTTTCGACTCCATCTCGGGCTTTATACGAGATACAAAAAGGTTCTTATTGAGCCAAATAAACCACAGCCTCCACCTCGGGCTTCGTACGAGATACAAAAAACTCTCTTGTTGAGTCAAATAGCCTCCATCTCGGGCTTTATACGAGATACCAAAAGACTCCCTCGTTGAGTCAAAAACCTTTTAGCCTCTCTCTCGGGCTTTGTACGAGACATATAATCGCCTCCTCTTAGGCTTTATATAAGAAAACCACTGGTTAATCCAATTAACCTTTTAGCATCAAAGTTGTGCCTCGTTCACCGTACACAAACATTAACAACTCTTTCCCCTTCATCTAATCGCTGTAAGCGGCAAGCCTCTAGATCATCTACATCCATGCCACTGTCCCTCTTTTAGCATGAGAAATTCCTAAGGAAAGATGGCATTGCTCTACACTGAGTTAAAGTCTTTTCCTTCAGGTTAAAATCCTCCTTTATAGTCAGTCACCCAACAGTTGTGACAAACAGACCCCTTTAGAGATGACAAATTCTCTCTAAAGTCAACACTTTTCAGCTTCATATCTTGGGCTTTGAACAAGATACAAACCACCTTTCGCTTCACGTCTTGGGCTTTGAACAAGACACCAAAAACAACCATTTCCTCCCATAGAATAGGAGGAACTACGAACACTCTGATTTCCCTGTTTCGGTAAACGGGAATACGTAGGCATAAGATTGAAAGAAAAATCTTAGCGAGCACACTAAACAAAAACCCAAAATCCCATACTCTCATGTATCTATCAAAAGCATCAGTCCTAACATTCTAAATCCTTGTTCCCCACTATAAAGTCCTATAAAGAGAAAAAAAACGTATTGGCGAAAATACAAATAACCAGTACAAAGGCCCCCCCCACATTGATAGCATTTGTAACCTAACAGACCGCTGTTTAAACTTAGTATGCAAAGCAGGGTTAATTGGAGACATCTATTTCCCTTCCTTCATCAGCTTTAATAGGATAAAAAATGAATTGACCTGTAGTAAACTCAACTGCAGAGAGTGACCAGCGCTTAAGAACCGCGTTCAAAATCGCTCGATACAAGTAGGAATGGGGCAGATCATGGAAACTTTAAGTGTTATACGAGCAAAGATGGATACGCAGGTCACTATAGTCTCAGAGGTCGTTATTACAACTGTAGAGCCGCCGGTTGTACCTGTTGTGAACCCTACTCTAGGGATGCCATTTGAGTTTCTACGAGCCACGGCTCCTCAGTCTACGCAACAAGCCGTGCCGTTGTTTGGTGAGAATCAGCAAGCTATTCCCACTTATGCTTCGCCTGTGGTGCAGACCCAGTTCCAACCTATTTTTCAGAACCCGCATCGTCTTGATTATGACAATATTTCTGTGAAAGAGGATGATCGTAATGAGAAGTTGAGAGTGAGTGTAGAGGTCATGCAGAGGAAGTTGAAATCTATGGAGGGCAGTAATGTCTTCAGTACTGACCTCAAGGACATGTGTTTGGTTACAGATCTGGTAATTCCACCGAAATTCAAGCTGCCAGGTTTTAAATTGTATTCCGGTGCTACATGCCCCAAAGCGTATTTGGTCATGTACCTCCGGAGAATGGCTGCGTACATGGACAACGATAAGCTAATGATACACTGTTTCCAAGATAGCCTGAAAGGTGCCGCTGCAAAATGGTACCTAGGATTGGATCAGTCTCAGATCAAGTATTTTCAGGACGTAATGGACGCCTTTGTGAAACATTATAAGTATAATTTGGACTTAGCTCCGGATCATAGACAACTGCTGACTATGAATCAAAAGAACACCGAGTCATTCAAAGAGTACGCTCAAAGATGGAGGGAGACAGCCTCACAGGTTGAATCGCCGTTGACAAAAAAAGAATTAGCTGATTGGCTTATGGACACCGTAAAGCCTGAATTTTATGAGAAGATGATCAGTAATATTGGTGCCAACTTTTCTGATATTATTGCCATTGGTGTGAAAGTAGAAGCAGGTTTGAAGAGTGGAAAAGTAGCCAGTTCCCCTAATAGTTCCACTAGTAACAATGTCAAGAAGTCTCCGGGTAATTTTCATAAGAAGAAAGAAGGTGAGACTAATGCTGTTATGTCAAAGAGTCAAAGTCCTAGATGGAAACAATCTCTCTTTCAACAACAACCAGGTCCCAGTTTTCCTCAACAACCAATGTACCCTATGCAGTTCGTACAACAACCATATGTGGCGTCTGTTACACCCACTTTTAATCATCAGGTAATGCAACAAGTTTTGTCCCTCAGCCACCGAATCAGCAGCAATGGCCGAGAAATCAAAATCAGAATTACAAGCAGCCGAGACGGCCAGCGCCACAGCAAAGTACCCCTCAAAGAAGACAGGCGGTAACACCAAATTTTCCACCCATACCGATGACATATACCACATTCTATCCTTCTCTGGTGGAGCAAGGATTAATTGTCACTAGGCCATTGTGTCATACCCCAAATTTTGACCACTAATATTTCCCATCATTGTGCAAATCATCATCACAATATGGAGGAACCATTATATTTCGTCAGTCTCCCCAAAGATGGGTGAGGATCCACTACAATTAAAATTAGGGTTTCAAGCCCTCTCAGAGCCTTAGACAAAGGATCAATCAAGGAATGACATGATCTTCAACTTGTCTAACCTCTCAAACATCCACAATGGATCAAAAGGACTCCCACTTCAAGGATCAAGCACAAGGTTGCTCCCTTCTAGGTGGATCAAGCCCCAAGATCGCCAGTGTCACCAAATTAGGGTTTTGGTCGACCATGGCCTCCAGATGGAAATTATACTCTGGGCATGAGCCAATGCTTCAAGGCATAACCTATGATGCTCCAAGGGACATCATAAACCCTATCATCAAGTCAATTTTGCCTCAGGGGATGCATTCATCAAAAATCAGGAATTAGGATTTCTTGACCTAATTCACCCCTAAGTTGACTTTTAGGGAAAATCATGAGCCAAGACCTCAAGAGAGGGTTTAAGGGTCTCTAATATACTATATTGATCCATTTGGAACAATGGATTGATCCAAGAAGCTTGAGCAACAAGTTTCAATTCCATCTGAACTACAAGTCAACTGTAACTTTGACTTTTGACCTGGACATGCTCCCAAGCGCTAAGACAAGATTCAATATCCTCTATACCATCCATAGAACATGTCCATTAAGTTTGATTTAGCTCAAGGACATGATTTCCTGAAGAATTGCACAGTTTGGAATTCATCGGATAAAAAGTGAACTGTGCACAAAAGTCAACTTTGACTTTTTGAGATTTTTCACCAAAATGGATTTTAACCCTAAAATGATGTTAATGTATGATTTGAATCATCATTCATCAAGAAAAATCAAAGAAAATGGGATAACTTGTAAAAGGGGTAACCATAAAAACTTAGAAAAATTTCTAAGTTATGGAAAAAGTGACACTAATGTGCCAACTTTGGAGGACCATAACTCCTAAACCACAAAGCCATTTTCTCCCATCCAAAGCTTGATTTGTAGATCTCATTGCCCTCTACAAAAACTTCAACTAGACCTAATTCCAATTGATTGGGGATTTTGAGTTATGGAGTGATCAAATCAAGAAAAGTCACTTTGTTCCAACACTTAGTGAAAATTTCACTAAGTCAGATTTTACCCTACTTTTTGCCAAATGTAGGGGGATTTTTCACTTGGATTCAAAAGAGATCAAAACCAAACATGTTCAAACAATTGTTGTATCATGTAAGGATTTTCCAAAATGGCCAAGAACATTACCAAATTCAATTTGAGCCATGAGATATGACATTGGAAAGTTGCCTTGCTGAAATCTGCCAAGGCAAGGCAGAATTTACATTTTTGCTCGATTTGCCAAAATCAGCCAAATCCAAATGCTCCTATCCACTTGGACACCTCTGAGGATTGAATCTAAAGGGGACAATCACTGAGCCAAGCCTCCAAAGTCTTTGGAACAAGAAATAGCATGTTGAACCTAGAATGGCCAAAATAGGGACAAGACTCCAATTTTGGATTTGAGCATTCAATGGAAGGATCAAGGTGGCATGGACTGAGCCATTCTCAACTGAATTCAGTCAAGACTTATCCAAGACCAAGGGAACCACAGCCCTGTGCCCTAACCTCTAGTCAATGGCTAGAGGAGACTTGGATTTCCATTGGCCAACATTGAACAAACACCAGCTGCAGTTGCCATTCACCGTGGATCCCAAAACAAACTTGCTCTACTATAAATGGAGCTCAATTGTGATCAGTTTGAGTACACCAAAGCCATCAAACAGATGCTTTCCTCAAAACCTCTTTCTCTTGGCAAAAATGCCTTCTTTAGCAAGGCAACTTTGAGTTTTTGAGCTTGAGAGCTTTTCCATCACAATCAATCACACACACACACCTCATATATATCATATGTAAGCTGTGCAAACTATCACAAGTGGCCTGTAATCACAAAATCACAAAGTCACCTCTCAAAACCTCAAAATAGGCTTTGTTTGCATTTTTCAAGCCATGTCTTGATTCAGTCACTTTCCAAACCAAATAAAACCTTAAACACACTCCAAATATCATCCTTGAACTGTCCCAAATGGTTCCCCCCATCTGGAACACCATTTGAGAGAGTTGCTATTTTGGTCACTTTTAACCCCTTTTGCAAGAAAGGGACTGTTTGTGTTTTTGCAGGTACCAGCCAATTCCAATCATCCTAAAAGCTTCTAAGGGATCATTTGAGTGTGTCTAAAGCATCAAATAATTTCTGGAACAAGAGGCTTGACAGATTGCACAAAAGCTCCAAAATCTCAAAAAAAGAGGTAAGCCTCACAACTTGGAATCTTTGAATCATGCAATGCTTTGAAGTCCACTGATCATATACATCTCATACATGTTGTATATGTTGTGTTTGAGGTAATTCACCATGTAATCCATGTTTGTACCAAGTTGTAGCATAGAAAATGCAATTATAGGTCATTTTCAAAACCACTATCGGGTTTTGAGGAGGGAGTGTGATCTGAAAAAACTACCACCACCATTGGATTCCTTATGAAATTCTGGTCCAGATGCATATAAATTTTGTCTCAAACCATTAAGAATTGAGAAAGTTATGACCTTCACGTTTCTGAGCCAAAACTTGCCAAAACATGCCTTGGGCCAGGCCTAAAACCAAGGCATGACTTGAATATTTGTTGTTTTGTTTCAAACAATTGATGTATCACCACCCCAGTGGTAAGGCGCGCGCCTTGTAACCTTGAGGTCTTGAGTTCAAACCCCACCTATGCCATTTTGTGTTTTTTCACATTTTGCCATTTTTTCCAATATTTTCATGGTTTATTAGTTAATTGGAAAATTAATAACTCTTTCAATTTTAATTATTTTTTATTGGTTCTTTTTGCAAAAAATCACAAAAATGTTGAAATATTTTATTCCACAAAAAAATTGAGTTTATATTATTTATTTAATATAATTAGTATTTTTGTGAATAAATTCATTTTATTTGTTTTTAAACATTGTAAAATGAATATTCATCTTGAAAAATCAAGACCAAATGAGTTTTAATATCTCTTGTGATTTATACCTCATTTTTCAAACCTTAAACAAAAATCACAAGTGGTTTATTCAAACCTATTTGGTATTTTTCAATGATTTCTTTAAATATTTACTTTTAAAGAATAAAATTAGGGTTTCTTTGATTTTCAATCAAACAAATCATTGTCAAACACTTTTGGGCCTCTAATAGAGTGTAAGACCCAATCCTTTGTAAATACAAACCATTTTGGGCCTCACTTATTGTATAAGTCCCACTGTATTTTCAAAAACCTCGGTGCGCTCGCCAATAAAAAAATCAAACCCTGGGCCTCTCCTTGAGCTATAAGACCCATTCAAAACTTTTGGGCCTCAATAGAGTGTAAGACCCAACCCCCTTTTAACTAAAAACTTTGGGCCT
Organism: Lathyrus tuberosus; assembly: GCA_022829125.1. Classification (NCBI taxonomy): domain Eukaryota; kingdom Viridiplantae; phylum Streptophyta; class Magnoliopsida; order Fabales; family Fabaceae; genus Lathyrus; species Lathyrus tuberosus. The sequence goes on from JALAZF010000217.1 coordinate 6,357,937, forward strand.
CACTTATTGTATAAGTCCCTTCGTGTTAAAAGAAAATCTCGGCGCGATCGCCATTTCAAACGGAAAAAACAAACTGGGCCTACCCTCGTGTAGTAAGACCCATTTCTTTTCTTTAAACCTTTTGGGCCTCTTGAGAGAGTGTAAGACCCATCCCTTGTACAGGAAACCTTTTTAGGCCTCAGTCACTTGTATAAGTCCCTCTGTATAAATTCAAACAGTGCGCTCACTGATAAAACTTGGGCCTCTCCTTGAGCTGTAAGCCCCAAATCTTTCTTTTTCAAAGCACTTTCTCCTTTGATTTTGAATTATACTGTTGTTTTCAATTTTCTTTGTTGAACAACTAACCAAACAGCATGGAAGCTCTACAACCGAGTAAGTGTAATAATAGTATAGATATTTCGAGTTTCCCGGGCAACTACGTCTAGAACTAGGTGACGCCGTTTCGTTTATTCGTAGAAATAGACAACTAGATCCCCAATAGGATCACCAGATGCAGTCTTCTCTTCGGCTGTCCTCATTAGGAATTGTCAAGAAACTCTACTCCCAGAGATGAATGTATTCTTTGTGAATGGCATCTTTGAGTTTCTTCCAAATTCTCGAACTTTCCTGACTTGATCTATTCCTTGTGAATAGCTTGCCTTGAATTTCTCGGGGTTTTGGGACCCACGGGCTTCTTAAAAGCATCAGCCTTCTCTTGGGCATCATACAAGGACCCACAGGCTTCCTAAAAGCAACCCCGCCTCCTCTTGGGCTTAGTACAAGGACCCTACGGCTTCTTAGAAGTATTCACAGCCTCCTCTTAGGCTTCGTATAATGATCTCTTCCTCCGGGAAAGATAGCCTCCTCTTGGGCTTCATACAAGGACCGATCGGCTTCTTAGAAGCTTCCAGCCTCCTCTTGGGCTTCGTACAAATTGTACCGATGACCTCCTAGAGGTATAGGAACAGAACTTAGTCATCTGCATAGAACAGTCCTTTCATAGAGTCTACTACTGTTTCTCAAAGCATGGTACAAAAGATGAAACTCTAGACTTGGACAGTCTAATTTCCTTGAGTCTCAAAGACATTCTCAAGTGACCCCTTCGTTAAGAAAACCCATAGACTCGGACAGTCTCAATACCTTTCGGATTTCCCAATTCCTTAAAGAACAAGAATTTCCCGGATCCTCGAATCAAATCCTTGAGTACAGTGTTGCTCATATAAGAACTGATTTTCTCTTTCAAAATCAGTATACTGGACCTGTCACTCAACTGAAACAGTAACCCTAGCCTCCTCTTAGGCTTTGTATAATGATCCTTCTCTAGTGATACTAGCCTCCTCTTGGGCTTTGTACAATGATTCTCCCCAGCGGAGTCAAACAACGTTTAGCCTCTCTCTCGGGCTTTGTACGAGACACATAAGAGACTCCCTCGTTGAGTCAATCACCCCTTTCGCCTCCATCTCGGGCTTTATACGAGATACAAAAAGGTTCTTATTGAGCCAAACAAATTTCAGCCTCCATCTCGGGCTTTGTACAAGATACAAAAACACTCTCTTGTTGAGTATAAATCACTCTCCTGTAGAGTCAACCTTTTTAGTCTCTCTCTCGGGCTTTGTACGAGACACATATTAGCCTCCTCTTAGGCTTTGTATAAGAAAACCACTGGTTGATCCAATTAACCTTTTAGCATTAAAGCTGTGCCTCGTTCACAGTACACAAACATCAACAACTCCTTCCCCTTCATCTAATTGCTGTAAGCGGCAAGCCTCTGGATCATCTACATCCATGCCACTGTCCCTCTTTTAGTATGAGAAATTCCTAAGGAAAGATAGCGTTGCTCTACACTGAGTAAAGTCTTCTCCTTCAGGTTAAAATCCCCTATAAATAAAATTATGGCAATGCCAGATTCACAAATCCCGGTTAAAGTAATCCTCATTTACAGTCAGTCACTCCATAGTTATGACAAACAAACCCTCTTTAGAGATGACAAATTCTCTCTAAAGTCAAATAGACCTTTCATCTTCACATCTTGGGATTTGAACAAGATACAAATCACCTTTCGCTTCACGTCTTGGGCTTTGAACAAGACACCAAAACAACCAATTTCCTCCCATAGAATAGGAGGAACTACGAACGCTCTGATTTCCCTGTTTCGGTCAACGGGAATACGTAGGCATAAGATTGAAAGAAAAATCTTAGCAAGCACACTAAACCAAAAAACCCAAAGTCCCATAATCCCATATATCCTAATCTGAAGCAGTATCCTAACAAAAAGAGAGAAAACCGTATTGGCGAAAATACAAATAACCAGTACAAGGGCCCCCCACATTGATAGCATTCGTAACCTAACAGACCGCTGTTTAAACTCAGTATGCAAAGCAGGGTTAATTGGAGACATCTATTTCCCTTCCTTCATCAGCTCACAATAGGATAAAAAATGAATCGACCTGTAGTAAACTCAACCGCAGTGAGAGCAACCAGCGCTTAAGAACCGCGTCCAAAATCGCTCGCTACAGAAAAAAATGGCGCCCACCGTGGGGCTCTATTTCTAAACCTTTTTTCTCTTCACTTATGTGAAAACCACAGATTGGGGCTTCCGCCGGGGAACCCATTTTCTGTCAGGAACTTAGGATTCATAGCTTTAAAGGTCTAGGATGTTTATGACAAATATATATACTGCTTTTCCTAATTGCTATACATGTTTATTTTTCTGCTAATGGGAATGCGTGTGATGCTGCATGTGGAAAGATCGAGTATACACTTAAGATAAGTGATGGCGACGAGGTCGACTATCAACCTCAGTGGAGGCTGACCAATGCAACCCATTCTCTCACCTAGACAATGGGCCGATTGTGATGTCTGAGAAGCTGAGGAGCCAAACCCTTTTGTAGTGCGGAAGCTATCGGAAATAGTTGTTACGCGATACTACCCTCATTTGAGGCTGGTGATCTATTCTCGGTGAATGGAACTTACTCTAAGATTGCTCTACAACTCGCTGGTGACCCGCTTATTGTTTTGCTTTCCTGGGAGGAGCTGATGATAATGAGTACAGGTACAAAAATCACCCTAGTATAAACCTTTAAGGATGGGTAGAGCCTTGACTTCATGACAACGACCCTTTGACCCCATGTTTTTTCTATGTTTTTGTGTGCTACATTCATGCATTCATTTAAAAAACATTAAAACATTCAAAAAATTTCTCTTCTAGTCTCTCTGTTTTTCAAATTAAACTAAGACTATGATTGCAAATATCAGAGAAAAGGATTGCGCTAATGGATTTCGGTAGAAGGAGAAATCATAGTTATACCTTCAAGGTTCCAAAGCTAGAGGATTTGAGAAGGTTAGCGAGGATGATCACAAACCAAGAGGCTTTCAGAGCCAAACACAGAGGTTTGCTACCACTATTAAGAGTCCATGTGATTGAGGGAATCATGGATGCGCTCATTCAGTTTTACGATTCGGTTTATCACTGTTTCACATTCCCGGATTACCAGCTCACACCAACGCTGGAGGAGTATTCTCATCTAATTGATCTACACATTACTGATCGAGCTCCATTTTCTGGACAGGAAGAAATTCCATAGAATCAGACCATTGTAAGAGCAATTCATTTGGACGAGTCTGAGGTTAGGACTCACCTAACTACCAAGGGTGGCATCCAAGGTTTGCCAGCCCAGTTTCTGACAAAGAAAGCTCTGTACTTCGCTAGTATAGGGAACAGGACTTCTTTTGAAAGCATCTTTTTTTTACTCACCTACGGATTATTTTTGTTGCCCAACATTAATAACTTCGTCGATATCAACGCCATTAAGGTTTTTCTCATTGGAAACCCTGTGCCGACTTTGCTCGCAGATGCGTATCATTCTGTACACTTGGGAAATTTGTACAGTGGAGGGGAGATCACATGCTGTGTACCTTTGCATTACAAATTGTTTATCTCCCACTTGCCCAAGTCTGCTGCTTTTTGGGATTGCAAGAGTGCCTTACGTTGGTCGCAGAAGATCATGTCTCTCACCAACTCTGATATAGATTGGTGCAATAGGATCTATGATGGAATCAGAATCATTGATCATTGTGGAAACTTCCCCAACGTACCCCTTATAGGAACTAAGGGAGGAATCAATTACCATCCAGTTTTCGTTCATCGTCAATTTGGATACCCGATGAGACACATCCCACGGGGTGTTCATCTGGAAGGTCTTTTCTTCAAAGAAGGAGAAAACGACAGAGCACTAAAGACGGAAATAGTGCAAGCTTGGAAACATGTTCATAAGAAAGGACGAGAGTCTCTAGGAAAGCCGGACTGTGTCTCGGTGGAGCCTTACCTCCATTGGGTACAAACTAGAGCTCTCAAGCTAAAAATGCCTTATCCTCGTTACGGAATTCTTCCGCCGAGAGAATCTGTCATGTACTTCATGAAGGAAACTGAAAAGCTTCAGGTTACTCTCAACAAAGTTCAAAAGGAGAGAAGGTCTTGGAAGAACAAGTACCGCACCCTCGACGTAGAGTACATCAAAATACATCAATTACTGAAAGAGAAAGATGCTCTGATTGAAATTTTGGAGCAACATGCTGTAGAGAATCAAGATGACCAAAGGAATTTGCTTGCTCCTTTCACTTGGCAAAGGAATGACAACCCGACAACGGCCCAAGAGCCCCGGTCAAAGAAAAGGAAAGTACTAGAGTCAGCACCCGATTTCTCTTCAGAGAGGACTCAGGACCCATTAGCTTTGGTTTCTGTTTCCGCACCTTGTAATCTACTGTATTTTTTAGTGGGATATAAACTTTTGTTTTTTAGCTTAACTGTTTTTTTTTTTACTTTTATTTCCTTTTTTCTGTAAAAAATTAGAAATTTGTTTGCTAAAAGATATCTAAAGGGTTTTTTAAGGGATACAACTCCTTATCCAAGAGTATAAATAGTGGATTGGGGTTTAGGGTTAGGTTTTAGGATTAGGAATAGGATTAGGGGGTAGGAATAGGGGAGGTGAACTACGATTACTCTGATCCTTCAAATTGAAGGTACGTAGGCATAGGGTTGTAAACCCTAGCGAGTGTTATTAATAAAAACTTAGGTTTCTTTTGTAAATAAATAGAAATTAGACAAACAAACAAGCATACCCTAAAATCTAAGGAGGATCCCATTGAGTACAATGGAGGTGAGGGGTGCCTAACACCTTCCTTAGAAAAAATATGATGGCGACTCGATATTTTTGCCGGCCGCGACACATATTTTAACATGCATATTCTCTCATTCATACTTAACAACAATATCTAGACATGGCATAACACAAATATTACAAGTAAACACATATAATCACGCATCACATAAAACATCACTTTTCGGCTTCCCTCCGATTCATTTAATCGGGTATCACAATAAATACTTTCACTTCTTATCCCGTAGGATATTTCCACGGCTTTCCAACGGCTATCCCTACGCCGCAATCGGGCTTATGATCCAAAAGATGTCAATTCCAACATCTCATAACACAACACTTTCCTTCATTTCCCACTAAATAATTTATCCCACATCATACCCCATAGAGTTACAGATCGAAAGTTATGAAGGAAACAAAACTGCACAAACTGCCATGTTCGCTAGGCGAACCTCCCAGCGAGCGTTCGCTACCGCCTTCGTTAGGCAAAGCTCCCGGCTAATCAACAACCAGACTAGAACAGACACAAAGTTCGCTAGGCGAACTCCTTGGCGAACCTTCGCCTTACCCTTCGCTCCGCGAACGTCTGGGCGAACCAAGGCAGAACCAAACAGAACTGAAAAGATACAAAGTTCGCTAGGCGAACGTCGTTGGCGAACATTCACTGACCTTCGCTGTCGGGTTCGCTAGGCGAACCCTCGACAACGCTCGCTTCCCCCTTCGCCCCGGTTCGCTAGGCGAACCATGCAAAACCCAGAAATCTCAACAGCGTAACAGCTGGTCCTTTGGGGTCCAAAACCCATTCCAAACACCACCCAATGCACAAACAAGCATTAATAGATGATTCTACACACATATTGATCATACAACACAATTTATAACTCATTTTATTCGTTAAATTCCATTGATTCAACAATTTATCATTTCTCTCAATTTCTAACCTAAGTTCCAAACATCTATTTCTAGAACTTAGAGTGTCTAACTAGAACCCACCTGGTAATCGAAGAGGAATTTGAAGAAGATGATGATGAATCCAAGCTTCTTCTTCTTCTTCCAAGATTTTCCCTTCTTCTTTCCCTTCTTTCCTCTTTCTTTCTCTTTTCCTTCTTTTTCTTTTCTAACAAATATATATATATATATATATATATATAATACCAATATTATATAATATAATCCAATAGAGTAAAATATCTCCAATTGATATTTTATCGTCTTAACCCAATTGATCAATTAATAGAGTTACCCTAAAAATCCATTTTCAAACTAATAATTATTATTCCATCTTTTTAATAAAATACTTGATCTCCTCTGATATCCAATTGAGCACTTAATTAATACGGGGTATTACACTCTCCCCCCCTTAAATTGAAATTCGCCCCCGAATTTCCCTCGCTCAACAATAACCACAACTTGCATCGTTGTCTTAGATCCACACTTAACTTTACTTCCATTAAAGTTCCTGACGTAGTCCGATTCCAACTTGACTTTACAATTCAAAAATCCTTATGTTCACGAATTATCAAACCTCGGCTCCTTAGATGTACTCTTATTCCAATGTTGGATTAACTGCTAATTTTGCTTTTTCCATAAATCATCTGTTGGTCCATACTAAAACACTTGGTCGCATCTTACTACGGGAAGAATGTACCATTCTACATTCCTCTACTGAGTCGCAAACAAAACCGTGACATCTTGTCTCAAACTAGGACAACAAAACTCAACACATCTTCACGATGTAATCCAGTTGTTGCAGTGAAAATTGGATAACAAGCTATTAATTAACTTGCATCATATTTCTTTTACAACCGACTTTGATTTATCCAAAGGAAAGGTTCAAGATCATTAGAAAAACCTAAAGGGGAAAGATCTAAGGTTCGGGGGTTGGTTACGCCTAGGGAAGGTATTAGCACCCTAAACGTCCGTAGTACTCTACGGGAACCTCTTGTTTAGTGATATCTTATGTTTGCTAAAGGTTTTATGCTAAAGGTTGAAACCCTAGGGGTTAGTATCTAAGTATACTCGACAAAGCATCGCACTTTGCGCCTACGTATCCTCGGGAGTAGAATCAGAGTATGCGTAGTTCTACTTCTACTGTACTGTTGACTATGGTCAATATTAAGTGGCGAAATGAGTACAAGCTCATTGAAGAGTTTAAGAACTCTCTAGATCTAGTTGAAATGAACCTATGTTATGTTTTAGTCAGTAGGGAAAAGTGATGATTCATTATGATGAATATCACTAAGAGTTCAGGAACTCTCTCCTAAAGCTAGTTGTAATTTCTATGGCTCTGATGAGGCCAAGAAATAAGGTTTCTCCTAAGAGGTTACTTAGGTTAAGGTGGGAGGTCATGACTTTAGGAGTCAACATGTTTAATCTTCTTTTGGAATGGGGGATAACAATTATAGGATAATATAACAATAGATAAAGACATGATAAAAGATAAAACATTTATAATATGATGAGATGAAAGCAACACAAGCATAAGGATGGCAAGATGCTTCATGATAAAGTATGAATAAAAGTGGACATAATCAATATGTTTCAATCTTAAGGAAGACAAACATAAAGAACACTCACAAGATAAAAAGAATGATATTAATTAAGGATGACATTTAAAGAAGAATAAAATTCACATTAAAGTCAAAATCTAACAAACCAATAGTGAATAACACTCATAAGATCAATAAATATGCTCATAAATAAATGTTAACAACTAATCCAAAAGTGATAATCAATTAACAATTAACAATATATATTGAAAATTAAAATTTAAAAGTTAACAATTAATAACACAATACATAAAATTAAAAATTAACAATTAACAACCAAGTTAAAATACAAATTGACAATTAAAATTTAAAGGTTAAAAATTAACACCACCAATTAACAATTAAAATCAAATTACAAATTGATTAATCATTAGCAATTGAAAATTAAAATATAAATTATAATAAATTGCTGATTAAAAATATTTTGGAGTTTTGGAATAAAGAAAATATTTTAAGCAAAATAAATAAAATAAGAGAAGTTTTCAAAATAAAAAGATTTGAAATTAAAGAAAAAGTTTGAAACAAAAAACGCAGGGGGGGGGGGGGGGTACATTCAGTAACTGCCTTAGTTAAAAAAGAAAAAAAGAAAGAAATGGGCCAGGCACGGGGGGTGTGGATAGGGAATCCAACTAGGCCTATAGTCCAAAGAAAAAGGAAAAACGCAGGCGAAAAACAGAAAATAAAACAAAAGGGTTGATCCAAGGATCGAACCCAGGTCTAGTAAGTGAATGGCAATGGCAAGTGCATGTGTGTGACCGTTGGGACGGCGTGTTCATCCAATACATACACGCTTCCATTTCATTATAAGATGAACAAATCCATGAAAATGTATTAAAACAAAACACTAACACGCGCACATGTGGAAACGGAGTGTGATACATGAAATCAAATGGTCATGGTATTTAAGTGATGCTAAATGACAAAATCAAAATCCCAGCCAATCAACACGCGCGCATGGCACACAAAGCATGCACCAACAAAAAACCATTGTATTTCAGTTTTAAAACATCAAACAAACATCAGACTTTAATCCAACATAAATCCTTCAAATCACAACCAAACATCATTAAATAAAATGCTAAACTGAAGTACTCAGAACGTAGAACACAATGAAGCCATAATCTAAACAAGCTAAGGACCAAATCATGAAAGAAGAACAGAGGAAAACCATGGCTCAAAACTGAAATTTAGTTTAAGAAAGAGTGATAAACACAATTTGTTTTCAAATCTAAACCAACATGCTTGTTTCCAAACTTAAAAACAGACATGTAATGTGACAAAACAAAGCTTCCTGAACCTCTATCACACGATAACATGAACACGCATCAATGGTCAAAACTTACATAAGTTAGAAATAACGCCAATCAGCCAGCATACGTTTAATCTATTAGTTCAAAACAATCTCAGCATTATATGGACATGATAGAGGCATGAAAGACAAAGGCAAGGCATAATAGCATGGAAACAAACCTCTACATTCAAAACATTCTAGCATAGCACGACAAAATGAGCACTCTCAAACAATCAAACTTCAATCAAAAGGCACCAACATTAAACAACATATACCAACATTATTTCAACATGTCATTAAGAGTAAAAATTTTACCAACATAATCAATATGGGGTTTAACTGAACTTGTACATGTGAGCATGATATTATGTGCAAAAAGCCAAGAGAAACTATCATTCAAAGTGAAAACTTAGCAAGAACAACTTCTGTTTCCACTCAACCAACATAAACCTTAACAACTTAATAACATGTACTAAGCCACACACCAGAATGAACACTCAATCAATATCTAAAGCTCCAACAGTTTGGAAATAGCATCAAACAGGTTGGCATACATTCAAGTCATTCATACATGTAATGAACAAACACTCCATTTCTAAACTTCATCCATAACCATTAAAACAAACCCTAGCAGAATGTATACTGTCATGAAGCTAACACACATCATACATGAAAACATATTTGGTGTTCAAGTGATTGGAAGGAAAACATATTCTTTAAATGACAACTTAGTTGAAACATGTCACTACCACCATTTTTATCAAAGAGACAACTCGTTTACATCATACCAGCCATACAAAACACGCAGCTCTTAAACAAACTACTAGCCATGATATCCATGCAAAGATGCAGAACAAAACTAACAGCCTTTGAATGCTAGGATTTACATATGACAAGTATTAGAGTTAGCATGTTCAGTATGCACATGATTAAAGCACGTATATTCAAGTAGTATTCCATTTTAACAATGATTAGCAAGCTTCCAACAGAAACAAATAGGTTTAAACATTAGGGTAGCCATGGATAAGTATGAAGCTTCTTAAAACCATCTCAACATAAGTAAATACACGATGTGTACCATGAACATTTAAACATTAAAACAGAAAAAGAAATGATCTCTAACATGAAGATAGAATACATTCAATATAGCACGATAAGCATGATAAGTATGATAAGTATGATAAGTGGAAGTTTTGAGAAACTTACCTAGTTTCCAAGCAAGTAACAAGAGCTTCCTTTCCCTCCTCAGCTAGCTCGAGTGCTTCTCCAAAGAACAAGTTTTCAGAGTTATTTTTGTGTTGATGTTGTTGGTGTCAAATGAATGAGAGAAGGATGCCTTTTATAGGAGAGCAAGATGGTCCATAGCCTTGGTGATACATGGTGCAATGGCTTTACACAAGAGAGAAAGATCAAGCGTGGAGATAGGAAGTGGGGCTGTTCTGAACCAATCTTATAGAGCCAAGTGATATCTCTTCTTTTGCTTTTAGGTCAGAAAAGTGTAGTATGTTTTGGATTACAACTGATGGATTTCTCGTGTACACAAGGGATGGTTTTGTTTGCTTGTAAATGTTAACATGAAAGTACAAAAGGGAAATGTATTTGGCAGCTTGTTCACGGGTTTGTAGGCAAAGTGAAAGGTTGGAAAAGATGGGAAGAGGGTCGACAGGATGTACTTGGTGAGAGAAAAGGAAATCAGTTCAAAATGAGGTAGGGTTTGTGATGGAATTAGAGTCGTGGACCCTCCTTTACCCCATGATATCTTGGCAACCAAAGGTCCAAATTACATGCTCTTTGGTGCTTTAGAAAATAGACATTTCATACAACAAATTCTCTTTGGAAATCTAATTGAAATAAGCTCTTGAATTGTGAAAAAATCACCCATAAAGTCGTGTGCCCAAAACTGCCAAAAAGAACTTAGAAAAATTCTAAGTTATAGAAATTTGACAACTTGAAGTGCTTATCTTTGGAAACTCATAACTTGAGAATGGTTCATTCAAATGAAGCGTTCCACATATGGTTGGAAAGCTCTCATCATGATCTACAACTTTCATTTGGGATCCAAGTCTTGAATCCAAATGTAAATGGGTGAAAAATGAGGTTAAAGTTAAGAAAAATAGTGCTGAAAAGTGCTGAAAATTTTCTAAGTGTTTGGTCAAAATATCTTGCAAGCCTTATAACTCAAAAACCAAGCATTTTTGGACAAAAAGTCATGTGGAACAAATTGAATATCTTTAAAAGAGCTTTCCAATGAGCTTTGAGTCACTCCAATTGGGTGTGTGGTTTAGGAGTTATGGTCATTTCAAATTATGCTATTAGGGGAAAAATCTCACATATGACACCTTTCTTGGTTAAAACCCTACTTCTCTTGCAAGAAACCTCATGAAACTTGATATGGATACTTTGAACACTTCATGAGACATTATATGATGAATAGAACCATTGACACTTCATTTGAACCAAAATTCCCAAGGATTAGGGTTTCAGTAAAAGCCTAATTTTGACTGTGAATGCACTGAGGTCAAATCTTGTAAACTTGCTTCTTCTTTCTCATCTAAAGGTTTTAGGAGGCTCTTGAGGATGTTGATAAACCAATAGAATCAAGATTTAGGGTTTGGGAGTTCATCTTGATGAAAATCAAAGTCATTGACTGATAAGTGTCACAGAAACCCTAATTTGGAGGTATGGAGAGGCTGAGGCTCAAACTTCTCTTATTGAGGACCCACAGATCTTGGATTCTGTCGAATGATGTCTCTTGGATGTAGATGACCTTAAGTGGTAAGTGAACCACACAAATCTTGACTTGATAGAGCCAAATTCTCAGTGATTTCTTCAGAGCAAAACCCTAATTCCAAAGTTCTTGCATTGGAGATCTTTTGTTGACTTTACATGCTTCAAAACAACTTGTGGAGCTTCATGGTGATATGTAAACATAATTAGAACACAAAGAAACAAACTACAAGATATGGGTTAGCTCAAACAATGCAGAGATGCTCCTATGATGCACAAAAGCTGGATGGCATCTAAGGGTAAAAATTTAGGGTACAACAGTTGCCCCTATTTAAATAGCTTCACCAGATGGTACCAAGAACGGAGATTCCAGGGGCGTCAAGGTGAATGGTATTTAAATATAGCAAACCAAAAATTTTGCCCTTAGATGGAATGCAAATGCTAAGGACAAGCGACAAACATGCAAATGCTGACATGCCATGAACTTCTAAAATGATGCTATGATGCCAGGAATGCAAAAGATGCAGACAAACCAGACACCAGGGACAACAGGAAGCAAACACACAAGATAAGCTTCACCGGGGAAAGACGAAAGCTAGTATCCACAAGAAAAACTCACTGGGGATACAGGCTAACCAACGAAAGAGACTCACTGGGGAGGCTCCAAAGAAACACTGGGGAAAAACCAAAAACAATCTCCACTGGGGAAGAAAATCTGGGGAGATAAACAAATGGGGATAAAACAAACCCACACTCTTCCTGGGCACGAAACCAGAAAGAAAATCTGATCACCAGGGATCGACCTAAAAAGACAGACAACCAAACGAAGACTTCCTGGGGATTCCTAAACTGAAGAGTTCAAAATGGGATCTTCAAGAAAAGCCAGGAAGACAAAAACAAACCCTGCGCACCAGATAGGAGTCTTATAAGGTTGAAGAAATTTATTCCAAGAAGCTTAGCTTAAAGCAATTTTCTGAAAATCCAAGGTAAGGGTTCAATGTCCGACATGATTCGAACAAGAACGGTTTTAAAACAAGAAGACAGTGCTTGACACGAATCAAACAAAGTCCCAGTTCAAGTTTTACACGACTCAAATGAGAACACACAAGACAATGCTTGACATGATTCAAGCAAATTCCAAGTTCAAGTTTGACACGATTCAAATGAGAACACACAAGACAATGCTTGACACGATTCAAACAAAGTCCAAGTTCATGTTTGACACGATTCAAACGAGAACAGTTTTAAAACAAGAGGCAGTGTCCGACACGATTCGAACAAAGACTCTGTTCAGGTTTGACACGATTCAAACAAGAACAAGTTTTAAAACAAAAGACAATGCTTGACACGATTCAAACAAAGTCCAAGTTCAAGTTTGACACGATTCAAACGAGAACAGCTTTACAAAATCTTTAATGTTAAACTTCTTGGGGAACAACAAAAGGTTTTAAAGACTCAAATCTGGCGCGCAAAGGTTAAGACCGAACAAGCACGACACAAAGCAAACCGAGAATGTCTTTACTTCACTGGGGAAATATAGACAGGCACAACAAAAGACCACAAGCAAAGCAGAGCACAAAGATGCGAAGATGCTAGAGTATGATGCATATGCTTAGCAATATGCTAGAAACGACGCAACCGACGCAAAACAGGAAAAAAGAAAGGAAAGCACAAGCCAACACCCTGAAACCCAAACATCAAGGATAACCAGGGCACTCTTCTTTTCACTAGAGATGGCAGATCCATGCCAAAAGAATACAGTACGTCTAATTCTTCTTGTACAAACCTGATTCCAAAATGTCTTAATTCCAGAGTAAGACTTTGTTTATCTTTGTGTTTTCTTAGAAATTGCAACATTTCTGTTTTCAAAAATCAAGTGAAAATGACAAAGTTTTGCAAAATAAAGATGATAGCGTATTAAACCAAAAGATGGTTCAATAGCTGGTATTCATTAAAAAATGGCGACTTGCCAAATTGCAGAGTCCCATGAAATATTACAAATGCAATAAAAATGGCAATTTGGCAAAGGTTACATTGTATTCAATGACCAATAACCCTAATGACTAAGGACTCTAGTTGTAGCAAAACTTGAGCTTCTCTGGGGATTCCTGGATACCGGTGAGGTGTCCTTGTCTCAAGCATAATACTTCCGCACCGAATCAGTATTCAAAGGATACGCAAGCTGTTCACCGTCCATAGTTGTAAGATATAGTGACCCTTCTGAAAACACTGTCTTGACTACGAATGGACCTTCATAATTGGGTGCCCACTTCCCACGGGCGTCTCTCTGCGACGGCAGAATCTTCTTAAGTACCAATTTGCCTACTCGGAATTCCCGAGTGCGGACCTTTTTATCAAATGATCTCTTCATCTTCTTCTGGTACAACTGACCATGACACATGGCTGTCAGGCGCTTCTCATCAATTAGATTCAGCTGATCGTATCTTTCTTGAACTCATTCAGCTTCATCAAGCTTCGTTTCCATCAGTATCCTCAGAGAAGGTATCTCAACTTCTATAGGGAGGACAACATCCATTCCATATACCAACGAAAAAAGGGTTGCCCCTGTTGATGTTCTGACTGACTTTCTATATCCATGTAGTGCAAATGGCAACATCTCATGCCAATCCTTGTATGTTTTGACCATTTTCTGAAGAATTTTCTTGATATTCTTATTTGCAGCTTCGACCGCTCTGTTCATCTTCGGACGATACGGTGAAGAGTTATGGTGCTCAATCTTGAAGTTATCACACAACTCCTTCATGGTTTTGTTATTCAAATTGGTTCCATTGTCAGTTATGATTCTGCTCGGAATCCCATAACGACAAATAATGTTGTTCTTAATGAAGCGAGCAACTACTTGCTTAGTCACGTTAGCATAAGAGGCGGCTTCCACCTACTTGGTAAAGTAATCTATAGCCACCAAAATGAAACGATACCCATTAGACGCTTTAGGCTCAATTGCCCCAATCATGTCGACGCCCCACATAAAGAACGGCCAGGGCGATGATAGCACATTCAACAGAGTAGGAGGAACATGCATTTTGTCCGCATAAATCTAACATTTATGGCATTTTCTAGCGTACTGGATGCAATCAGTCTCCATAGTCAACCAATAGTATCTAGCCCTCAAAATCTTCCTAACTATGGCATGTCCATTGGCGTGAGTGCCAAAAGCTCCTTCATGATTCTCTCTTGTCGACACATCTTAACAAAACCATATCATGATTCCTTTTGTACAGTATACCGTTGCTGATGAAGAACTTGGCTGACAATCTTCGCAGAGTCTTCTTATCAAGAGCGGAGGCGTTGGCCGGATATTCTTGATTCTCTAGGAAGTTCAAAATGTCATGGAACCAAGGTTTGCCGTCTGAATCTTCTTCAATGGACTGGCAGTAGGCAGGCTCAGTCCTCCTTCCAATACTGATTACTGGGTCTTCATTGATAAATCTAACTTGCCACATCGAAGCTAGTGTTGCTAAAGCATCAGCCACATGATTCTCAGTACGTGGCACATGGCGAAAAGTTATCTCATCAAAACACTTAATCAACTCCAAAGCGTATGCCTGATAAGGGATAAGCTTCTCATCTTTTGTCTCCCAGTCGCCTCTGATTTGATAAATGACCAGAGCAGAATCACCCATAACCTCAAGAAAGCAGATTCCAAGATCGATTGCAGCTTCCAGACCCAGAATGCATACTTCATACTCAGCAATGTTATTCGTACACCCAAAATCCAATCTAGCTGTAAAAGGGGTGTAGCCACCTTCAGGATTAATTATAACAACACCTACTCCATGCCCCTTGTAATTGGATGAACCTTCGAGCATCATCTTCCATCTGTACTCAGCCTTGGGATCTTCTTCAGAACTTGACTCTTCACAATCTTTCACTGCCATAATATCCTCGTCAGGGAAATCAAATTTGAGTGGTTCATAGTCTTCAACTGGTTGATCGACAAGATATTCTGAAAGAACACTTACTTTAATGGCCTTTTGAGTGACATACTGAATGTCATATTCAGATAATAACATGTGCCAACGGGCAAGTCTACCCGTTTGAGCAGGTTTCTCGAAAATGTACTTTATCGGGTCCATCTTGGAAATCAACAAGGTAGTATGGCAAATCAGGTACTGTCTTAGACGTTTGGCGGCCCAAGCCAGGGCGCAACAAGTCTTTTCTAGTAGTGAGTAACGGCTTTCACTATCTGCAAACTTCTTACTCAGATAATAAATTGCATGTTCTTTCCATCCAGTCTCGTCATGCTGTCCCAAAACACAGCCCATAGATTCTTCCAAAACAGTCAAATACATAAAGAGAGGTCTTCCGGGAACTGGAGGAACCAGAATAGGAGGTTCTTGGAGATAACTTTTGAGCTTCTCAAAACGCTGCTGACAGTCTGCATTCCATTCTACTGGCTGATCCTTACGGAGTAATTTGAAAATTGGCGTACATATTGGAGTCATGTTGGAGATGAACCTGGAGATGTAATTCAAACGGCCCAAAAATCCTTTGACTTGGGACTCGGTTTGCGGAGCTGGCATTTCTTGAATAGCTTTCACTTTATCTGGATCCACTTCAATGCCTTTCTGGCTAACAATGAAACCCAATAACTTCCCTGACCTGACTCCAAAGGTACATTTTGCAGGGTTTAACCTCAACTGATACTTTCGAAGTCTCTTAAATAATTTTAACAAATGGTCTACGTGCTCCTCCTCACTCTGTGATTTAGCAATCATGTTATCCACGTATACTTCAATTTCCTTGTGGATCATATCATGGAACAGGGTTACCATAGCTCTCTGGTAAGTTTCCCCTGCATTCTTCGATACAAAAGGCATAACCTTGTAACAATAAGTACCCCACGGGGTAATGAAAGTAGTCTTGTCCATATCGGCTGGATCCATTCTAATCTGATTGTAGCCTGAAAAACCATCCATAAATGAGAACATTACGAAACGAGCCGTGTTGTCTACCAGCATGTCGATATGTGGTAGAGGAAAATCATCCTTGGGACTAGCTTTGTTAAGGTCCCTATAATCCATGCACATTCGTACCTTTCCATTCTTCTTCATAACTGGAACAATATTAGCTACCCACTCTGGGTATTTGGAAACTGCTAAAAATTCGGCATCCAACTGTCTCTTAACTTCATCTCGTATTTTGAGGGCCATGTCAGGATGACTTCTGCGAAGCTTTTGTTTCACTGGCGGGCACTCAGGCTTGAGCGGTAACTTGTGAACCACAATATCTGTATCTAAACCAGACATATCTTGGTAGGACCAAGCGAACACATCCACATACTCTTCAAGGAGTGAAATCAACCGCTGTCTAATTTCTGGCTTCAGGGATGCCCCAATCTTGACCTCTTTCTTCTCTTCCTCAGTGCCAAGATTGATGACATCCACCTGCTCTTCATGAGGCTGGAGATCCGTATACTGGTAGTCACACATATCTGCTAGATCCTTGGGTACCTCATAATATTCCTCCTCCTCAGCTTGATAGACAGGGGAGTCGAAGTCAATGGTAATAGCGAGGTCATTCAATACAATGGGTTTATGATTCATTCTGCATGGTAGAATGACTTATATTATTAAAATGCACAACAATTCAAGAACATGCGAGATGAAGATGTTTTATTTTTTTATTTTTGAAAAAACTTGTCATTTTTAGAAACGGAATGCAATAAAGTAAAGACAACAAGAATTTTAGCAAAATGTCATTTCATTGATTAAGATATTGAAAACGGAGGCCCGTACAAAATAATCCACTAGATTTGGGCAAGGCTAGGGAAATGAAAACAACAAATCAAAACAAGTTACTTTGGTTTTGGGTACAAAGTTGGGATCTCAACAGACTCCCAATTGCCTAATGCGCCTTCTTGGCGAAAAACCAAACGATCAATATCTTCCTCTTCTTCAGCACTTCCAATGATTGCATGGACTTGATGTCCATCTCTGACAAATGTCTCCAGCACAGTCTTTATCTTCATTCCTCTTCTTCTTGTACCTGAAGTAGCCTCATCTTCTGGAGTTGGTCTGTAACCCAACCCTTGGTGTCAGATCCTCTTCTTAACCTCAATAACTTCACCCCAACCTGCAGGAACACCTTCTCGAAGGGCAGACTGAATACTCTTATACGAAGCAAAGGAAGGATATTCTGTTACCACTGGCTTCTCATTATCGATCATAACTGCATTAGCTATTTCCAGGGCTTGGAAAGAAGTTTCCAACGCATCCTCATCAGCCTCAATGTAACGGAAGGATGACAGGTTACTAACCATCAAGTCTTCTTCCCCAAGCACAATGACCAACTTGTCATCGACCACAAACTTCATCTTCTGATGTAGGGTTGAAGTGACAACGCCAGCCTCATGGATCCAGGGTCTTCCGAGCAAATAGCTATAGGCAGGGTTAATGTCCAAAACTTGGAACAGAACATTGAATTCCTGAGGTCCAATCAAAACTGGTAGCTCAATTTCCCCCATCATAGATCTTCGTGAACCAACAAAAGCTTTGACAGTTAACGATGTGGGTCTCATGATCCCTCCTTTGTATGCCAGATTATTGAGGGCCCTCTTCGGTAAAACATTCAGGGAGGATCTTGTGTCTACAAGAACTCTAGCCAATGTGTCCTCCTGACACTTCACTGATATGTGCAGAGCAAGATTGTGTTTCTGACCTGATTGGGTCAGTTCTTCATCACTGAAGCTGAACGTATTGCATGCAGTAATGTTAGCGATAACATGATCAAACTGTCCAGCGGTAATATCCTGAGCTACATGAGCCTGAGCCAATACTTTCTGCAGCGCTGATCGGTGGACTGGTGAATTAATCAATAGAGATAAAATGGAAATTTTTGACGGAGTCTGGTGGAGCTGATCCACGACCCTGTAGTCACTTCTTTTTATTATTCTGAGAAATTCTTCGTCATCCTCTTTAGAGATCACTTCTTTACCTTTGTCATTGACGGGTACATGAATACCACTTTCTTTACCGGACGCTTCTTTGTTCACAGGAGTACAAATCCTTCCACTCCTCATCATTCTTCCCATTCCTACTATACTGGACACATTCTTCTCATCAGCCCCCACCTCTTTCCTTGGGACTGGTTCTTCTATAACGACCCCCACCTCTTTCCTTGGGATCATTTCCTCCTTCTTCTGTTCACCTGTAATGTCTTCGTAGATCCATGGTACCGCTTTGGTTCCTCTGAATCTGAATGGGACTGGTCTTGGGAGGTTATTTCGCCTGGCATGATTAACAGGAGAAACATCTTCAGGTTTGTTGAATCTTGGAACTGATTGTTTAAACAGTGAACTCGCGGTACTTGCTCTTGGATTGCTGAACACAGGGACTACTGATATGTATTCCTCTTCATTAGACACTGGAATTTGCTTTGGCAAATTGAACATTGGTTCAATCACTGCTACTTTTCTTTCTTTTCTGAAAACCTGTAAGAAACCTTCATTAATCAATTGTTGAATATCATCTTGAACCAACTGACACCCTTCACTACTACCATCACACTCTTCACAACCACCACGGAAAACTTTGACCAAACCGGCGCTGAATAGCTTGGCATGAAACATTCTCAGGGGAGTTTTAATCTTCGCTGCATCTGAGACCAACACTTCATCATTCTCGTCTTCGATAGCATTAGCTGACCCATGTGTTGGCAAGGGGTTGCTATTCACATTTGGCTAGCTATTAGAGAAAGACAGAATGTTCTTCTCCATCAAACTTTTCACTAGATTCTTTAATGCCAAACACCCTTCTAAATCATGGCCCACCCCTCCTTGATGGAAAGCACAGGTTGCATTAGGGTTGAAGAACTGCAGAGACTTCTCAGATGGTGGCCCCAATGTGTAGCGAGCGATTTTGGATGCGGTTCTTAAGCGCTGGTCGCTCTCACTGCGGTTGAGTTTACTACAGGTCGATTCATTTTTTATCCTATTGTGAGCTGATGAAGGAAGGGAAATAGATGTCTCCAATTAACCCTGCTTTGCATACTGAGTTTAAATAGCGGTCTGTTAGGTTACGAATGCTATCAATGTGGGGGGGCCCTTGTACTGGTTATTTGTATTTTCGCCAATACGAGTTTCTCTCTTTTTGTTAGGATACTGCTTCAGATTAGGATATATGGGATTATGGTACTTTGGGTTTTTTGATTTAGTGTGCTCGCTAAGATTTTTCTTTCAATCTTATGCCTACGTATTCCCGTTAACCGAAACAGGGAAATCAGAGCGTTCGTAGTTTCTCCTATTCTATCGGAGGAAATTGGTTGTTTTGGTGTCTTGTTCAAAGCCCAAGACGTGAAGCGAAAGGTGATTTGTATCTTGTTCAAAGCCCAAGATTTGAAGATGAAAGGTCTATTTGACTTTAGAGAGAATTTGTCATCTCTAAAGAGGGTCTGTTTGTCACAACTGTGGAGTGACTGACTGTAAAAGAGGATTACTTTAACCGAGATTTGTGAATCCGGCAATGCCATAATTTCCTTTGTAGGGGATTTTAACCTGAAGGAGAAGACTTTAACTCAGTGTAGAGCAACGTTATCTTTCCTTAGGAATTTCTCATATTAAAAGAGGGACAGTGGCATGGATGTAGATGATCCAGAGGCTTGCCGCTTACAGCAATTAGATGAAGGGGAAGAAGTTGTTGATGTTTGTGTACTATGAACGAGGCACAGCTTTAATGCTAAATGGTTAATTGGATCAACCAGTGGTTTTCTTATACAAAGCCTAAGAGGAGGCTAATATGTGTCTCGTACAAAGCCCGAGAGAGAGGCTAAAAGGGTTGACTCTACAGGAGAGTGATTTATACTCAACAAGAGAGTGTTTTTGTATCTTGTACAAAGCCTGAGATGGAGGCTGAAATTTGTTTGGCTCAATAATAACCTTTTTGTATCTCGTATAAAGCCCGAGATGGAGGCGAAAGGGGTGATTGACTCAACGAGGGAGTCTCTTATGTGTCTCGTACAAAGCCCGAGAGAGAGGCTAAACGTTGTTTGACTCCACTGGGGAGAATCATTGTACAAAGCCCAAGAGGAGGCTAGTATCACTAGAGAAAGATCATTATACAAAGCCTAAGAGGAGGCTAGGGTTACTTTTTCAGTTGATTGACAGGTCTAGTATACTGATTTTGAAAGAGAAAATTAGTTCTTATATGAGCAACACTGTACTCAAGGATTTGATTCGAGGATCCTGGCTATTCCTGTTCTTTAAGGAATTGGGAAATCCAAAGGGTATTGAGACTGTCCGAGTCTACGGGTTTTCTTAACGAAGGGGTCACTTGAGAATGTCTTTGAGACTCAAGGAAATTAGATTGTCCAAGTCTAGAGTTTCATCTTTTGTACCATGCTTTGAGAAACAGTAGTAGACTCTATGAAAGGACTATTCTATGCAGATGACTAAGTTCTGTTCCTATACCTCTAGGAGGTCGTCGGGACAATTTGTACGAAGTCCAAGACGAGGCTGGAAGCTTTTAAGAAGCCGATCGGTCCTTGTATGAAGCCCAAGAGGAGGCTATCATTCCCGGAGTAAGAGATCATTATACGAAGCCTAAGAGGAGGCTGTGAATACTTCTAAGAAGCTGTAGGGTCCTTGTACAAAGCCCAAGAGGAGGCGGGGTTGCTTTTAGGAAGCCTGTGGGTCCTTGTATGATGCCCAAGAGAAGGCCAATGCTTTTAAGAAGCCCGTGGGTCCCCAAACCCCGAGAAATTCAAGGCAAGCTATTCACAAGGAATAGATCAAGTCAGGAAAGTTTGAGAATTTGGAAGAAACTCAAAGATGCCATTCACGGAGAATACATTCATCTTTGGGAGCAGAGTTTCTTGACAATTCCTAATGAGGACAGCTGAAGAGAAGACTGCATCTGGTGATCCTATTGGGGATCTAGTTGTCTATTTCTACGAATAAACAAAACGGCGTCACCTAGTTCTAGACGTAGTTGCCGGGGAAACTCGAAATATCTATACTATTATTACACAGTTGATATGAGTTTATGAAAGAAGACTTACAGTGAAACAACCCCACAATACAATTATATGTATATGAAAGCGGTAAATGAAAGCAATAACCACTTACTCGGTTGTAGAGCTTCCATGCTGTTTGGTTAGTTGTTCAACAAAGAAAAATTGAAAACATCAGTATAATTCATAATCAAAGGAGAAAGTGCTTTAAAAAAGAAAGATTTGGGGCTTACAGCTCAAGGAGAGGCCCAAGTTTTATCAGTGAGCGCACTGTTTGAATTTGTACAGAGGGACTTATACAAGTGACTGAGGCCCAAAAAGGTTTCCCGTACAAGGGATGGGTCTTACACTCTCTCAAGAGGCCCAAAAGGTTTAAAGAAAAGAAATGGGTCTTACTACACGAGGGTAGGCCCAGTTTGTTTTTTCCGTTTGAAATGGCGATCGCGCCGAGATTTTCTTTTAACACGAACGGACTTATACAATAAGTGAGGCCCAAAGTTTTTGGTTAAAAGGGGGTTGGGTCTTACACTCTATTAGAGGCCCAAAAGTTTTGAATGGGTCTTATAGCTCAAGAAGAGGCCCAGGGTTTGATTTTTTTATTGGCGAGCGCGCCGAGGTTTTTGAAAATACAGTGGGACTTATACAATAAGTGAGGCCCAAAATGGTTTGTATTTACAAAGGATTGGGTCTTACACTCTATTATAGGCCCAAAAGTGTTTGACAATGATTTGTTTGAGTGAAAATCAAAGAAACCCTAATTTTATTCTTTAAAAGTAAATATTTAAAGAAATCAATGAAAAATACCAAATGGGTTTGAATAAACCACTTGTGATTTTTGTTTAAGGTTTGAAAAATGAGGTATAAATCACAAGAGATATTAAAACTCATTTGGTCTTGATTTTTCAAGATGAATATTCATTTTACTATGTTTAAAAACAAATAAAATGAATTTATTGACAAAAATACTAATTATATTAAATAAATAATATAAACTCAGTTTTTTTGTGGAATAAAATATTTTAACATTTTTGTGATTTTTTGCAAAAAGAACCAATAAAAAATAATTAAAATTGAAAGAGTTATTAATTTTCCAATTAATTAATAAACCATGAAAATATTGGAAAAAATGGCAAAATGTGAAAAAACACAAAATGGCATAGGTGGGTTTTGAACCCAAGACCTCAAGGTTACAAGGAGCGTGCCTTACCACTGGGGTGGTGATACATCCATTGTTTGAAACAAAACAACAAATATATAAGTCATGCCTTGGTGTTAGGCCTGGCCCAAGGCAAGTTTTGGCAAGTTTTGGCTCAAAAACGTGAAGGTCATAAATTTCTCAATTCTTAATGGTTTCAGACAAAATTTATATGCATCTGGACTAGAATTTCATAAGGAATTCAATGGTGGTGGTAGTTTTTTCAGACCACACTCCCTCCTCAAAACCCGATAGTGGTTTTTGAAAATGACCTATAATTGCATTTTCTATGCTACAACTTGGTACAAGCATGGATTACATGATGAATTAGCTCAAACACAACATATACAACATGTATGAGATGTTTATGATCAGTGGACTTTAAAACATTGCATGATTCAAAGATTCCAAGTTGTGAGGCTTACCTCTTTTTTTGAGATTTTGGAGCTTTTGTGCAATCTGTCAAGCCT
This sequence comes from Lathyrus tuberosus, assembly GCA_022829125.1. Classification (NCBI taxonomy): domain Eukaryota; kingdom Viridiplantae; phylum Streptophyta; class Magnoliopsida; order Fabales; family Fabaceae; genus Lathyrus; species Lathyrus tuberosus. The sequence continues at coordinate 6,381,273 of JALAZF010000217.1, forward strand.
CTTGTTCCAGAAATGATTTGATGCTTTAGACACACTCAAATGATCCCTTAGAAGCTTTTAGGATGATTGTAATTGGCTGGTACCTGCAAAAACACAAACAGTCCCTTTCTTGCAAAAGGGGTTAAAAGTGACCAAAATAGCAACTCTCTCAAATGGTGTTCCAGATGGGGGGAACCATTTGGGACAGTTCAAGGATGATATTTGGAGTGTGTTTGAGGTTTTATTTGGTTTGGAAAGTGACTGAATCAAGACATGGCTTGAAAAATGCAAACAAAACCTATTTTGAGGTTTTGAGAGGTGACTTTGTGATTTTGTGATTACAGGTCACTTGTGATAGTTTGCACAGCTTACATATGATATATATGAGGTGTGTGTGTGATTGATTGTGATGGAAAAGCTCTCAAGCTCAAAAACTCAAAGTTGCCTTGCTAAAAAAGGCATTTTTGCCAAGAGAAAGAGGTTTTGAGGAAAGCATCTATTTGATGGCTTTGGTGTACTCAAACTGATCACAATTGAGCTCTATTTATAGTAGAGCAAGTTTGTTTTGGGATCCACAGTGAATGGCAACTGCAGCAGGTGTTTGTTCAATGTTGGCCAATGGAAATCCAAGTCTCCTCTAGCCATTGACTAGAGGTTAGGGCACAGGGCTATGGTTCCCTTGGTCTTGGATAAGTCTTGACTGAATTTAGTTGAGAATGGCTCAGTCCATGCCACCTTGATGCTTCCATTGAATGCTCCAATCCAAAATTGGAGTCTTGTCCCTATTTTGGCCATTATAGGTTCAACGTGCTATTTCTTGTTCCAAAGACTTTGGAGGCTTGGGTCAATGATTGTCTCCTTTAGATTTAATCCTCAGAGGTGTCCAAGTGGATAGGAGCATTTGGATTTGGCTGATTTTGGCAAATCGAGCAAAAATGTAAATTCTGCCTTGCCTTGGCAGATTTCAGCAAGGCAACTTTCCAATGTCATATCTCATGGCTCAAATTGAATTTGGTAATTTTCTTGGCCATTTTGGAAAGCCCTTACATGATACAACAACTATTTGAACATGTTTGGTTTTGATCTATTTTGAATCCAAGTGAAAAATCCCCCTACATTTGGCAAAAAGTAGGGTAAAATTTGACTTAGTGAAATTTTCACTAAGTGTTGAAACAAAGTGACTTTTCTTGATTTTGATCACTCCATAACTCAAAATCCCCAATGAATTGGAATTAGGTCTAGTTGAAGTTTTTGTAGAGGGTAATGAGATCTACAAATCAAACTTTGGATGGGAGAAAATGGCTTTGTGGTTTAGGAGTTATGGTCCTCCAAAGTTGGCACATTAGTGTCACTTTTTAGGGTTAAAAACCATACATTAACATCATTTTAGGGTTAAAAATCCATTTTGGTGAAAAATCTCAAAAAGTCAAAGTTGACTTTTGTGCACAGTTGACTTTTTATCCGATGAATTCCAAACTGTGCAATTCTTCAGGAAATCATGTCCTTGACCTAAATCAAACTTGATGGACACGTTCTATGGATGGTATAGAGGATATTGAATCATGTCATAGGGCTTGGGAGCATGTCCTGGTCAAAAGTCAAAGTTACAGTTGACTTTTCCCGCGAAACCCTAACTGTGGTTCAGGTGGAATTGAAACTTGTTGCTCAAGCTTCTTAGATCAATCCATTGTTCCAAATAGATCAATATAGTATATTAGAGACCCTCAAACCCTCTCTTGAGGTCCTGGCTCATGATTTTCCCTAAAAGTCAACTTAGGGGTGAATTAGGTCAAGAAACCCTAATTCCTGATTTTTGATGAATGCATCCCCTGAGGCAAAATTGACTTGATGATAGGGTTTATGATGTCCCTTGGAGCATCATAGGTTATGCCTTGAAGCATTGGCTCATGCCCAGAGGAGAATTTCCATCTGGAGGCCCTGGTCGACCAAAACCCTAATTTGGTGACACTGGCGATCTTGGGGCTTGATCCACCTAGAAGGGAGCAACCTTGTGCTTGATCCTTAAAGTGGGAGTCCTTTTGATCCATTGTGGATGTTTGAGAGGTTAGACAAGTTGAAGATCATGTCATTCCTTGATTGATCCTTTGTCTAAGGCTCTGAGAGGGCTTGAAACCCTAATTTTAATTGTAGTGGATGCTCACCCATCTTTGGGGAGACTGATGAAATATAATGGTTCCTCCATATTGTGATGATGATTTTCACAATGATGGGAAATCTTAGTGGTCAAAATTTGGGGTATGACAGATGCCCCTATTTAATCTTCTTGGACACGAAGGTGTGAATGACGAAGGTATTCGGGCATTCGGGGTGCAAGAGGATTAAATATCGGAATACCCGAAATTTTGATGGTGGTTATGAATGGTAGCTTACGCATTCATCTTCTTCAGCTAAGCGATGATGCTTAGAAAAGGTAAACTTCCCCGCGATCCTGGTCTTCAGCCAAGGAACTAGTCTCAGTTTTCTTTTGGGATAAACCTCCCCTTGATCCTGGTTTCCTACCAAGGAACTGGTCTTAGTTTCTCTTGTTAACTTCCCCTCGATCCTGGTTTCCTACCAAGGAACTGGTCTTAGTTTCTAAAATAAACTTCCCGTCGATCCTGGTTTCCTACCAAGGAACTGGTCTCAGTTTCTTTTGTCAATAAACTTTATTGACAAGGGACGCTATTTGTAGCGGATTTCCTCAAACTTCTCCCCGAATTTTCCTGGAGAGATGACATTTGACGAAAAAACTTTTGATGTCAGACTTGCTGGGGAACCCAGTCATCTGAGTTGTAGAGTTGCACAAACTTCTCTGTTGGAGACGTCATTTGTTTCTACTTGGGGAATGCGAGTCCCTTGAGAGACTGCTTTCGCTTGGGGGTCTTGCATCATACTTTTCTCGGGATCTTCCCGGAGAAATGCCATATGATGGGATCCAATTTTGAGGTGCCGATGACCTTTTCCTTAGCGGTCTTTTCGGAGCGAAACAGGCATGCTGCCGAATCTCTGATTACGAGGCTTTCTCTGTGCATTTTCCTTAATCCGGGAAAGGAAGGATATCATCTTCAATGGCGAAGAGTGACGTTAACTGAGGGCTCTCTGGTCTTTCAGAGGTTCAAGTTATCAAAGTGGTCAAGGGCTCTCTGGGAGCTCTGTTGGTCGGGCTTAGGAGATAAGAACTCGGCCAAGGCGTGTCAGATGAAACAAGGTCTCTGACACAGTTGATCCCTTCATTCAGGCGTACTGGGTTAGAAGGAGTACTTTGATTCGGCACTTTGAGGTTCGATTACTTCTGGAGAAGCGACCAATGTTCTTCTGATGTTCAACAGTCAAAAGAAATTGCCGTCTTTATTAAAAAGCAGAAAAAGTTTTAACAAGTAAATTCATTTTTGTTTTATTTCAAGAATCGTTAATCATGTTAACAAAGTCGTTCTGTAAAGATAAAACAAATATGAATTACAAACAAAAGCACAAGGGCTCAAATTTTATTGATAAGATGGAGATCCGCCAAACGCGTGATTCCAAATAGTATATACAAAGTTAGAAAATGGTAATTCACAGGGAAAAGGGCTACGTTGACACATAACGACCACTATCCTTCTACCAACTTTGAATTCGGGACATCCTGAGCTTCTGTCGAAGATGACCCTGACTGGAGTTTTCTGACGGATGATGTAACTGTTGCTGAGGGACTTGCCTCTGTTAAACATAGTTACTTGCCATCATCCCTAACTTTTGCCTGGATTGTTCTGTTATGTTTCCAATCCATCGGGATGATTTTTGATCATGTCTCTAATTTTTGCCTGGACCGCGCTTTCGGGTTTTCAATCCACCGAGCATTTTTTTTTAGGCGAAGTATTTCTTGACTACATCAACATTCGTGGGGTAGGCAAATTCCTCTCCGTCCATGGTCGCAAGTCTCAAGGCGTCGCCTGAGAAAGCTTTCGTGACCACATAGGGGCCATCATAATTCGGAGTCCATTTACCCCGAGAATCAGTGAGAAATGACTGTATCTTCTTGAGCACGAGGTCTCCTTTTCTGAAGACACGAGGTCGGACCTTTTTGTCGAACACCCTCTTCATTCTCTGTTGATACAATTGACCAAGGCATAGTGCCGTGATTCGCTTCTCTTCGATATGGTTCAATTCATCGTGTCGACTTTGGCACCATTCAGCTTCGATGAGCTTAGCTTCCATCAATACTCGGATTGACGGGATCTCTACTTCTATGGGGAGCACTGCTTCCATGCCATACACTAGAGAGAAAGGGGTTACCCCTGTTAAAGTGCGAACAAATGTGCGATAACTGTGAAGAGCAAAGGGTAGCATCTCGTGCCAGTCTTTGTAGGTTACAACCATCTTTTGAACGATCTTCTTGATGTTCTTATTGGCCGCTTCTACCGCCCCGTTCATCTTGGGTCGGTAGGGAGATGAGTTATGGTGTTCGATCTTGAACTCTGCACACAACTCCTTCATCATCTTGTTGTTCAAGTTAGATCCATTATCAGTAATGATCTGGCTCGGAACACCATAACGACAGATGATATTGTTTTTGATAAATCGGACCACCACTTGTTGGGTTACATTAACGTACGACGCTGCTTCGACCCACTTGGTGAAATAGTCAATGGCTACTAGGATGAACCGATGTCCGTTTGAAGCTTTGGGCTCAATCATGCCAATCATGTCGATTCCCCATATGGAAAATGGCCATGGGGAAGAGAGAACTTTGAGATGTGATGGCGGTACATGAATTTTGTCGGAGTATATCTGACACTTGTGACACCTCCTCATGTACTTGTAGCAGTCGGATTCCATGGTCAACCAGTAATACCCCACTCTCAGAATTTTTCTCGCCATTGTATGTCCGTTGGCATGAGTGCTAAAGGATCCTTCATGAATTTCTTTCATCAGCGTTTCTGCTTCTGGTCTGTCTACGCATTGGAGCAAGACCATGTCAAAATTTTTCTTATAGAGAGTGTTACCGCTCAGGAAGAAGTTTCCAACCAATCTTCTGAGGGTCTTTCTAACTTTTCTGAGTGCCCCAGATGGGTACTCTTGTTTCTGAAGGAAGCATTTGATATCGTGATACCAAGGTTTATCGTCTATGACTGCTTCGATCGCGAAGATGTAAGCGGGCCTTTCAAGGCGCATTATGTCGATCTTAGGTAGGTCGTTCCATTGACCTACACTGATCATGGAAGAGAGAGTGGCTAATGCATCAACCATGTGATTCTCCTCACGAGGGATATGATGAAACTCAACTCTGTTGAAGAAAGGTAGCAACCTCCTTGCATAGTCTTTGTAAGGAATCAATCCTGATTGGTATGTGTTCCAATCTCCTTTTATCTGATTGATATCCAAGGCTGAATCGCCGTATACGTCCAAGGTTTTAATCCTTAAATCAATTGCTTCCTCGAGACCCATGATACATGCTTCGTATTCGGCCTCGTTGTTCGTACATTTGAACGTAAGTCGAGCTATGAAAGGCATGTGGGTACCCTGAGGGGTAACAATTATTGCCCCAATTCCGTTTCCATAATGATTAACTGCTCCGTCAAAGATAAGTCCCCATTGGGAACCTGGTTCTGGCCCTTCACTGGGTAACGGTTCATCGCAATCTTTCATTTTTAGATACATGACATCTTCGTCTGGGAAGTCAAACCCGATTGATTCTTGATTGTTAATCGGTTGATGAGCCAAATGATCGGCTAAAATACCCCCCTTAACGGCTTTCTGAGCGTGGTACTCTATGTCATATTCTGATAACAACATCTGCCAACGGGCAATTCTTCCCGTGAGAGCAGGTTTTTCGAAGACGTACTTGATTGGATCCATTTCGGAGATTAACCAAGTAGTATGACAAATCATGTATTGACGAAGACGTTTGGCTGCCCAAGCCAAAGCGCAACAAGTTTTCTTAAGCATCGTGTACTGAGTCTCGCTGTCGGTGAACTTTTTGCTCAGATAGTAAATGGCAGACTCTTTCCGTTTAGTTTCGTCTTGTTGGCCAAGTACACATCCCATTGAGTCCTCTATGACTGTGAGGTAAATGATCAGTGGTCTTCCTTCCACTGGAGGTGATAGAATCGGAGGATTCAACAGATATTCCTTAATACTGTCGAAGGCGGTTTTGCAATCTTCTGACCAAACGCAATCCTGGTTCTTTTTGAGTAATTTTAAAATCGGCGCACATGTGGCGGTCATGAGGAATATGAATCTAGAGATGTAGTTCAAATGTCCCAGGAATCCTTTGACTTGTTTTTCAGTTTTCGGAGAAGGCATTTCTTGAATGGCCTTGACCTTGTCAGGATCAACCTCAATTCCTTTCTGGCTGACGATGAACCCTAGTAGTTTCCCTGAACGGACACCGAAGGTGCACTTGTTGGGATTCAAGCGGAGTTTGTACTTTCGCAAATGCTCGAATAGTTTTAATAGATGGGTCACATTCTCCTCTTCTCTCTTAGATTTTGCAATCATATCATCGATATATACCTCGATCTCTTTGTGTATCATGTCATGAAAAAGAGTTGTCATGGCCCTTTGATAGGTTTCCCCGGCGTTCTTCAAACCGAACGGCATTACCTTCTAACAAAAGGTACCCCATGGGGTAATGAACGAAGTCTTCTCCATGTCTTTTGGCGCCATTTTGATCTGGTTATAGCCCGAGAATCCATCCATGAAGGAGAAGACTTTGAACTTTGCTGTACTGTCTATCAGCATGTCAATGTGTGGTAAAGGAAAGTCGTCCTTTGGACTAGCCTTGTTCAGATCCCTGTAATCGACACACATTCTGACCTTTCCATCCTTTTTCGGAATGGATACGATATTGGCTAACCATTGAGGATATTCTGACGTGGCGAGGAAACCCGCATCAATCTGTTTATGTACCTCCTCTTTGATTTTGATGGCCATGTTCGGGTGTGTGCGCCTCAACCTTTGCTTTACTGGCGGACATTCCGATCTCAATGATAAATGATGTTCCACGATACTGGTATCCAATCCTGGCATATCCTGATAGGACCAAGCGAATACATCGGGGAATTCTTTGAGAAGCTTTATCAAACACTCTTTGGCAGTTGGATTGAGCAGTGCCCCAATCCTGATTTCTTTTCTCTCTTTTTCCGAACCCAAGTTTACCGTTTCCAACGGCTCTTTGTGAGGTTCAATGGACCTTTCCTCTTGTCTGAGTAGTCGAGAGATCTCTTCTGGAATTTTGTTGTCATCTTCTTCTTCAGCCTCGAATACCGGGAACTCAAAGTTGGGAGAAGGCATTGGATCGTATGTTTCAACGGGGTTTAAAACAAGCAATCTGCATGGCGGTATGATTCGTGTTTAGAAGAGATAGAGAAAATGAAAGTGTGTGCAGTGTATTTATTTTACTGCTTGTTTTTATTTGAATTGTTTTTTAGGATTACCTTTTTCTGAAAAAGCAAACAGAGAAAACAACAATTAATGCGGAAATTACAGAACGACGTTATTTTATTAATGAACAAGTCGATTCTTGAAACTACAGCCCTATAAAACAAAACTCTGTCGCTTTGGGCTAAGCGAAGAGGGAAAATTCACAGAAAGTGAGCCCTATTAAAACATTCGTTTCACCTGGGCAGGGTGAAAGGTTAAAAATGGCAATTACTTTGACTGATGAACGATCTTCGGAACCTCGACGGCAACCCATTGGTGGCGAACTCCTCGGTGAATCACAAAGTCTGGCACCTTCCTTGATTTGTCTTCAGAAATAACGCTGATTTCTGGTGGAGCGGGATCATTGGAATCTGTCTCCCAAGCAGAATTGTCGTAGGAGAATTCCTTAGTTGTATTTTGTATAGTATTTGTGGTCTCAGATGTATCTCCCCATCCAGTAGGCTGGATATCTTCGAGCCTGATACGAGAGCTTTCGGGAGCGGTGTACCTGACCATATAGTCGTATTTTCCACTCGGTTGTCCCAGAGTGTCCCAAACTTCTTTGGAACCGGAGGAGTCATCTCTCTCGATGACGTTGACCTCGGGAAAAGCATAGTTGATGAATTCAAGTCCTACAAACGTTGCGAATTCATCTTCATGTTGAGTAGTTTCTGAATGACCTGAGTGTTGATCCCATGACATGGTGGGGACACAGGTATTCTTTTCAATGATGGCCAGCCGATTTTCGTTGTTCGGCTAACTTTCTTGCCCCAAGTTTCCTGGGTAAGGTTGCCACATGGGCAGACCATCCATTGGGCCATAGTAATTGTGGTCAAAGTTGTCTTTCATTAGAGTGTCTTCCTCTAATGAGTTTGGTGGAGCATGGCATCCTTCCGGATAACAATCTCCATATATTATTTCGACATCTGACCGTGGTATAAATCCCAGACTCTGTGCGGGATAGCAAAATGGTATAGGCACCTCTTCCTGAGACTTATAACCGTCCTCATTAAGATAGGACTTCCATTCTTCATCCGTGTCAGAGGGATCTTCCTCGTTGATAGCATGTACTGCTTGAGACACTGGGTGAAGAAAACCTCCACTGTGGAAGAAGTTTTGAAGGGGATGAAGACTTTCATCATTGGCAGTTGTCTGGGTACAGGTTGCAGAAAAACCAAGACCCTTCTTTGTTGCATTGCTAGTAGGAATGACAAGATGTCCCCATCCTGTTGTATTGGTACTCTCGACCGCTTTAATAGCATCATTGTATGAGGAAATCGAGGTTCCTCCTCTGAACTGATTGTTCTTGCTTACCGACAGTGCTTGGAACTGAGTTCCAATAACCTCCTCGGGTTCTATACCAATAGATGGTGACAAGTTACTCACAAGCAAGGCTTGTTCCCCACAAACTGTGACAAGTTGATCGTTCTTGACGAACTTTAGCTTTTGGTGGAGGGTCGAAGTGACCGCTCCAGCCTGATGTATCCAAGGTCTTCCTAATAAACAACTGTACGTTTCCCGGATGTCCATGACCTGGAAAGTGACTTGGAAAGTGGGACGACCTCGCTGATTCTCATCGGAGGGCCTTTGAATGATAATTGCATCAAAGTGGACTTTGGCATAACATTCAGGGCTGACCCTGTGTCTACCAGTACGCTGGCTAAAGCATCGTCCTGGCAGTTAACTGTGATATTGAGCGCCATGTTATGACAGCGACCCTCTTCGGGTAATTCCTCATCACTAAATCCCAAATTATTGCAGGAAGTGATGTTAGAGACAATGCTATTGAACTGTCTGATTGTTACATCCTGTTCCACAAAGGCTTGCTCCAAGACTTTCTGTAGAGCCTCCCTATGGGCTTCTAAACTGAGTAATAGTGATAATACCGAGATCTTTGAAGGTGTTTGTAACAGTTGATCCACAATGTTGTATTCACTCCTTTGGATGAGCTTCAGCATCTCATCATCATTTTTTGAAAGGTTGGGATTACTGGATTGACCGACTGGTGGATCAGGAGTTTCCGTCTGAAGTTCCTTTTCCTTGTTAAGTTCCCCAACCCCCCGGTTGAAGATTCTACCACTCCGTGTTACACGACTGATGTCTGCAATATTCACGACGGAGGGTAATGGAATTTCCTTTCCATTTTCAACTGTCGTTGCACCGTATTTGTAAGGGATAACCTTAGTTGATTCATACGGTAGTGGTCCCAGCAGATAAATGACTATGGGAACCTTATGATCTTTCTGACCATCATAAGTAATCTCGATCCGTTCCCGGTTGGGAACTTTAGATTCGTCAAGTAGAGGGATGATGGCAAAAACATCCCTGGTCCCGTGATGACCAGAGAATGTGATAACATCCTTAATTTGATCGGCAAGGTAATTCGGCGTCCAGTTGATGGGTCAAGAACCCGGATATGGGCAAATCTCTCCACGATCTACCTGACCCTGAAGAGCTGCTCTCACAAGGTAACACCCTTGGTTACTTTCTGAACAGACACTACAACGTTCATAATTGTGTGGTGGCACCTGGCCACGCCCACTTTGAATACAATGTAACCTCACTAGGTTAGCTTCCACATATCGGACATCCTGACTTTGCCGCCGAGTGGGGTTTCTGTTATTGATAGTAATCTGCTGAGTATCTTCATCCATGTAGATTGGCATCCACCAGTGATTTAACAAATGCTGAAGTGCCTCCTGGACAAGGGTACAACCTCGATCATTTTCGCAACCTGCTTTACAGCTTTGATAATCATGTGATGTTAAGAATCCGAGTCGGACCTGCTCAGCATGTAACTCTACCAGGTTAGTATTCATCACGCGAATATCGAAGATCTGAACCATGTTGATTTGATAGGAATTCCTATCATGGTAGTCTTGGATCCATCCAAGATCCATCTGACGCTGGAGGGCCTCTTGTATGAAAGAGCATCCCTGTTTGTTTACCGAGCAAATCAGATAATAATTGTAATCGTGCTGCTGCAGATTATGATACTGGCCTTGCCTTGAGTGTATTGCCACCCGATTGACATTCATTGCACAGATATCATGGTTCTGAATGACGTTAGAATTCGTGTAAACCATGTTAACTCCACGAACTCGGTGCTCTTGGATCCATCCAAGATCCATTTGTTCCTGTAGGGCTGCTTGCACCACAGAACATCCTTGATTGTTTTTAGAGCAGACATCACACTGATGAAAGTTATGAGGTGGCACATGGCCATATCCACTCTGTCTACAATGTATCTTGACCAGATTGGTTTTCAACAAGAGTACATCATGAATTTGATAGACATCGTTAGTCTCTCCTTCTATCAAATTGACTGCAGCCTTCTCATGTTGAGGCAGCGGGTTTGTGAGAACATTAGGATTTGTATCCTTGAAGGATAAGACCCCGTGTAACGCCTTGATTCCAATTATTCCCATTTTGTTGAGTCTTTTATTTAAATTGGGTGATAAATTATTTTATTTGTGAAATTGGTGTGTTAATATGTTATGTTGACGTGTTATGTTATTTGATCGTTTTGAGAGTTTTCGGGAAAATTATAATGGAGGATATTTTAGACATTTCTCAATTATTAGTAAGTTAGAAATTTAGTAAAAATTGTTGGAAAATGATTAAGTGTAGAATTTTGTGAGAAAATGAATTAATTGTATTTGAGTGGAAAATAGAAAGGAAATAGAAGAGAAAGAGATAGAAAGGAGAATAGAGAGAAAAAGGAGAGAAAGAAAGAGGAAGAGGAGAAAAAGAGAAGGAGAAGAGGAAAATCAAGGAAAACAACTTCTAGGAATCGATTTAATCGGGTAAGGGTGTGAAATCTTATTATCTTATCAATGTGTATCATTATGTATGATTATGTATGTGTGTATTGGATTGTTGGTGGTGTTTTCATAGTTTTCCATTCTAGGTCGATTTTGAGAAATCGATGTTTTCGCGGTTGGAAATCGACGTAAATGTGGTAGAATATCGGTTGCCATGATTGTATTGGGTTCTGATTGATATATGGTGTTTTGGAAATGTTTTGATTGGAAAAATATGGATTTTTGGGGTTTTGACAGCGCAGGAAAATTCTGGGTTTTCCTTGGTTCGCCTAGCGAACCTGGGGCAATGCGGTGGCGAGTGAGGTTTTCGCGGGTTCGCCTAGCGAACCAGTTGGCGAAGGTCAGCGAAGGTTCGCTGAGTTGTTCGCCTAGCGTAGTTGGGGTGTTTTGAATGTGGGTAGTTGCTGCCTTGGTTCGCCTAGCGAACTTTGTGTCTGTTTTTATCTAACAGTTGGTTCGCTGGAACATTCACCTAGCGAAGGAGCTAGCGAATGCTCGCGAGGGATGTTCGCCTAGTGAAGGAGTTAGCGAATGCTCGCGAGGGAGGTTCGCCCAGCGAACAGTGTTGTTCGTGTGATTTTGTTTTCTGCATAACTTTTGATCTGTGGTTCGGTTTGAGGCGTGGTTTGATGCATTAAGAGGCTTATGAAATGCTTTTTCTTATTATGATGATTTGGAGATTGTTAGACGATTATATAAGTCGGACAAGTCAGGAATAGTGTTATTTAGCGACTTTTACCGTTTTGAACGTGTGTTTGGATGTGAACCATACAGTAGTGCATTGATGTGAATGTATATAGATTGTATGTACTTGTATGAGTAGAATGCATGAATATATTGTGAATATGTATGCATTTCAAGAATGTCTTGAGTCATTTGCGTGTGAAGCATAATGATGTGCATTCTTGTGTTGAGGGATTCTTATGAGAATCCGCTATAACATCGTGTGCCTTAAAAATAAGGGGTGTGAGCGATCGGATGGATCGCGTGCCTTAAAAATAAGAGGTGTGATCGATGGGTATAGGCGATCGTGTGCCTTATACAAAGAGGTGTGAGCGATCGGATCGTGTGCCTTATACAAAGAGGTGTGAGTAATCCATAAACGTCGCGTGCCTTAAAAATAAGAGGTGTGAGCGATCAGATCGGATCGTGTGCCTTAAAAATAAGAGGTGTGAGCGATGGGGAACTTCGTAGGCCCGACGGGGAGTTACATTGGTAACGAGCGATGGTTCCAATGAGTTCCTGAGTGAACTTGAGATGATTGAGTCGGTACCCGCATTGCATTTGCATAGAGTCGTGAGTTGGTCTCTATGATTTGCATTTATCATCGTTAAAATGGTGATTTGATGAATAAACATATATGTGTATGTTTATGTGGATTGATAAGAATAGTGAAAATATGCATGTGGTATATGTTTGGTTTGAATAGATATGTATACATTGCGATGTGTATGAGTGAGATGTGATGAATTGTGGTGTAAATGTGGAATATGAGTATTTTTATGTTAAGATATATAATTATATGCATTGTTATTATGATAATATTTCTCACCCTTCTCCTGTTTTATAATGCTCTATGAGGCATTGCAGAGTAGGTATGCTGGAGGTCTTTTTGTGAAGCGTGTCTTCATTCTTTTGGTCGGTTGGCTCTGATATGTAGCACCGGGTAGCTAGGATGTATATGATTCTTTTGTGATACATTTGTATATGTATCTTGCTGATGAATGTTTTTGTAAACATGAGTTATGTTCATGGATAATCCTTGATAATGTATATATGTATATGTATATATGTTAGTTGTGATTCAATGTTTAGATTTTCCGCTTTTATTCTAAACATTTGAGATGTGGGTGTAAGGACTAAGTTCCTCTGTTGCAAGGTTACCCCACTGTTGCATATCAATTATTGAGCAGGTGTGGAATGTTTTAATTTCATATATAATGTGACATACCTCTTTTGTACTATGTTTATAATTATACTCTGACGAAATTTTAATATGTGCCTAAATGATATTGTGATTATTTGGGGGTATAGAAAGGGGGTGTTACATTAAGTGGTATCAGAGCCAGAGTTGAGTCAGTTGTGTCTGTCTTGTTGTTGTGTTGGTTGAACTGTTGTTTAACTTTGTTGTCATTTTTGGGAATGATCAGAATATGGCTGGTAGAAACGACAATGCGATGGCTGCTGCTTTGGAAGCAATGGCTAGGGCGGTGCAAGGTGCACCTAACGTGAATGCTAATGACGAGTTCAGGAAGAATCAACCACCGGTCTTCAAGGGAAGATTTGATCCCAATGGTGCTCAACTTTGGTTGAAAGAGATTGAAAGGATCTTCAGAGTCATGGACTGTGCGGAGGAGAACAAGGTGAGGCTTGGGTCTCACATGCTGAAGGAAGAAGCCGACGATTGGTGGGTCGGTATGCGTCAAATTCTTGAGGTGGATGATGAATAGGTAACTTGGGATTTATTTCGTACGGAGTTCTTAAGGAAGTATTACCCTGAAAGTGTGAAAGGGAAGAAAGAGATGGAGTTCCTTGAATTGAAACAAGGTAGTATGTCTGTGGTGGACTATACTGCTAAATTTGTGGAGTTGGTTCAATTCCATCCTCATTATGCTGCGATCACTGCTGAGTTCTCAAAGTGCATTAAGTATGAGAATGGTTTGCGTCCCGAGATTAAACAGGCTGTGGGATATCAAAGGATAAGAAGGTTTTCGGATTTGACGGAATGTTGTAGAATCTTCGAGGAAGATAGCAAGGCTCGTTCTACACATTATAAAATTTTGAATGAGAGGAAAGGAAAACAACAAGCTAGAAGTGGACCTTATGTGACACCCACTGATAGGGGCAAGCATAGGGGAAACTTTGAGAAGAGATCTGGAGGAGGAGGTTCCGGTCCCCTTAAGTGTTACAAGTGTGGGGAAATGGGTCATAATCATTTGAGTGTGGGAAGACAGTGGCGAGATGTTCTAACAGTGGAGGCCTTGGGCATGCTACTACTGATTGTAGAAGGAATGTGGTGAAATGTTTTAATTGTGGGGAACCTGGCCACATTAGAACGAAGTGTCCGAATCCGAAGAAAGCTCCAACTGGTGGGAAAGTATTTTCTTTGGCGGGAACTCAAACTTCCAGAGCAGACCGTCTGATAAAAGGTACTTGATTTATTAATAGTACACCTCTAGTTGCTATTATTGATACGGGAGCGACTCATTCGTTTATTTTGTCTGAGTGCGCGAATCGTTTGAATCTTGTGTTGTCCCTGATGGATGGTAAGATGGTTATTGATACTCCAGCAATGGGGTCAGTAACTACTTCTTTGGTTTGTTTGAGTTGTCCTTTAACCATTTATGGTAAAGACTTTGAGATGGACTTGGTGTGTTTGCCGTTGGAAGGGTTGGATGTGGTCTTGGGTATGAATTGGTTGCAATTTAATAGAGTTCATATAGATTGCTATCATAAGTTAGTGAGGTTTCCTTCTTTGGAAGAGGATGAAGATGAGAGTTTCTTATCCACTAAAGAGTTGAAGAAACTTTTACCGGATGAAGCTCAGTTGTTTGGTTTGTTTGCATCTTTAACTGTGGATAGTCAAGTGTCACTTGATGTGTTTCCTGTTGTTTGTGATTTTCCTGAGGTATTTCCTGAGGATATTAAGGATGTACTGCCGGAAAGAGAAGTTGAGTTTTCTATTGATCTAGTTCCGGGTACTAGACCGATTTCGATGGCACCGTATCGTATGTTGGCATCGGAGTTGGTAGAATTGAAGAAGCAATTGAATGACTTGTTGGACAAGAGATTTGTAAGACCAAGTGTTTCTCCTTGGGGTGCTCCGGTATTGTTGGTAAAGAAGAAGGATGGGAGTATGCGGTTATGCATTGATTATCGACAATTGAATAAGGTGACAATTAAGAACAAGTATCCGCTTCCAAGGATCGATGATTTGTTGGACCAATTGGTTGGTGCGCGTGTTTTTAGCAAGATTGATTTGAGATCGGGATATCACCAGATTCGTGTGAAAGAAGAGGATATTCAAAAGACGGCCTTTAGGACACGGTATGGCCATTACGAATATTCCGTGATGCCATTCGGGGTTTCTAATGCGCCGGGTGTGTTTATGGAATACATGAATCGCATTTTTCATGAACAGTTGGATCGTTTTGTGGTTGTGTTTATTGACGATATTTTGATTTACTCTAATTCTCAAGAGGAGCATGAAGAGCATTTGAAGATTGTGCTACAAATTTTGAAAGAGAAACAATTGTATGCTAAGTTGTCGAAATGTGAATTTTGGTTGTCGGAAGTAAGTTTTCTTGGACATGTTATTTTCGGGAGTGGTATTAGTGTTGATCAATCCAAGATTGATGCGGTGCTGCTATGGGAGGCTCCTAGATCGGTTACGGAGATTCGAAGCTTTTTAGGCTTGGCGGTTATTATCGGAGGTTTATTGAGGGATTTTCGAAGTTGGCACTTCCGTTAACGCAATTGACTTGTAAAGGAAAGGCTTTCATTTGGGATATTCATTGTGAAGAGAGTTTCAATGAACTAAAAAGAAGGTTGACAACGGCTCCGATCTTGATTTTGCCAAATCCGACGGAACCATTTGTTGTGTTTTGTGATGCTTCATTGGTTGGTTTAGGTGGTGTTTTGATGCAAGATGGAAAAGTTGTGGCTCAATTTGTGTATGCGTGCTTAACTTGTCAAAAGTCGAAGGTGGAACATCAAAAGCCTAGTGGATTGATGCAACCGTTGGATATTCCGGAGTGGAAATGGGATAGTATATCGATGGATTTTGTTACGGGATTGCCGAATACGAAAAGAGGTCATAATGCCATTTGGGTAATCGTTGACAGGCTTACTAAATCTGCTCACTTCATTCCAATTGATATTAGATATCCTTTGGAGAGGTTAGCCGACATTTATATTCTTGCGGTTGTGAAGTTGCATGGAGTTCCTAAGAGTATTGTATCGGATAGAGATCCTAGATTCACATTGAGGTTTTGGGAGAGTTTACAAAAGGCTTTGGGTTCTAAGCTAAGATTGAGTTCGGCGTATCATCCGCAAACGGATGGTCAAACCGAGAGGACAATTCAATCGTTGGAGGATTTGTTGCGTGCTTGTGTGCTCGAGCAAGGTGGTGCTTGGGATAGTTATTTGGCGTTGATTGAGTTCACCTATAATAACAGTTTTCATTCAAGTATAGGTATGGCACCATTTGAGGCTTTGTACGGTCGGAGATGTCGAACACCTTTGTGTTGGCATGAAACCGGTGAGAGGACAATAGTTGGACCGGAGATGGTACAACAAACGACGGAGAAAGTGAAGTTTATTCGTGAAAAGATGAAAGCTTCACAAAGTAGACAAAAGAGCTATCATGACAAGAGAAGAAAAGATCTTGAGTTTCAAGAAGGCGACCATGTGTTTTTGAGAGTTACGCCGGTTACGGGTGTGGGTCGTGCTTTGAAGTCGAAGAAGTTGACTTCTCGTTTTATTGGCCCGTATCAGATTTCTGCACGAGTTGGTGCCGTGGCTTACCGTGTGGCGTTGCCTCCGAATCTTTCGAACTTGCATGACGTATTCCATGTTTCGCAACTTCGGAAGTATGTTCCGGATCCGTCACATGTTATTCCTATGGACGAGGTTGAAGTGAGAGATAACCTTACGGTTGAAACTTTACCGAATAGGATTTTGGACCGCGAAGTTAAGAAGCTAAGAGGCAAGGATATTGCACTCGTGAAAGTAGCATGGGGAGGCGCCGCGGAAGGCGATATGACTTGGGAGCTAGAGAGTAGGATGCGAGAGTCGTATCCGGAGTTGTTTGAATCAGGTAATATTTTTTAGGACGAAAATTTCTAAAGTGGGGGAGAGTTGTAACGCCCCGATTCCAATTATTCCCATTTTGTTGAGTCTTTTATTTAAATTGGGTGATAAATTATTTTATTTGTGAAATTGGTGTGTTAATATGTTATGTTGACGTGTTATGTTATTTGATCGTTTTGAGAGTTTTCGGGAAAATTAGAATGGAGGATATTTTAGACATTTCTCAATTATTAGTAAGTTAGAAATTTAGTAAAAATTGTTGGAAAATGATTAAGTGTAGAATTTTGTGAGAAAATGAATTAATTGTATTTGAGTGGAAAATAGAAAGGAAATAGAAGAGAAAGAGATAGAAAGGAGAATAGAGAGAAAAAGGAGAGAAAGAAAGAGGAATAGGAGAAAAAGAGAAGGAGAAGAGGAAAATCAAGGAAAACAACTTCTAGGAATCGATTTAATCGGGTAAGGGTGTGAAATCTTATTATCTTATCAATGTGTATCATTATGTATGATTATGTATGTGTGTATTGGATTGTTGGTGGTGTTTTCATAGTTTTCCATTCTAGGTCGATTTTGAGAAATCGATGTTTTCGCGGTTGGAAATCGACGTAAATGTGGTAGAATATCGGTTGCCATGATTGTATTGGGTTCTGATTGATATATGGTGTTTTGGAAAGGTTTTGATTGGAAAAATATGGATTTTTGGGGTTTTGACAGCGCAGGAAAATTCTGGGATTTCCTTGGTTCGCCTAGCGAACCTGGGGCGAAGCGGTGGCGAGTGAGGTTTTCGCGGGTTCGCCTAGCGAACCAGTTGGCGAAGGTCAGCGAAGGTTCGCTGAGTTGTTCGCCTAGCGAAGTTGGGGTGTTTTGAATGTGGGTAGTTGCTGCCTTGGTTCGCCAAGGGGTTCGCCTAGCGAACTTTGTGTCTGTTTTTATCTAACAGTTGGTTCGCTGGAACATTCGCCTAGCGAAGGAGCTAGCGAATGCTCGCGAGGGATGTTTGCCTAGCGAAGGAGTTAGCGAATGCTCGCGAGGGAGGTTCGCCCAGCGAACCGTGTTGTTCGTGTGATTTTGTTTTCTGCATAACTTTTGATCTGTGGTTCGGTTTGAGGCGTGGTTTGATGCATTAGGAAGCTTATGAAATGCTTTTTCTTACTATGATGATTTGGAGATTGTTAGCCGATTATATAAGTCATAAAAGTTGGAAATAGTGTTATTTAGCGACTTTTACCATTTTGAACGTGTGTTTGGATGTGAACCATACAGTAGTGCATTGATGTGAATGTGTATAGATTGTATGTACTTGTATGAGAAGAATGCATGAATATATTGTGAATATGTATGCATTTCAAGAATGTCTTGAGTCATTTGCGTGTGAAGCATAATGATGTGCATTCTTGTGTTGAGGGATTCTTATGAGAATCCGCTATAACATCGTGTGCCTTAAAAATAAGGGGTGTGAGCGATCGGATGGATCGTGTGCCTTAAAAATAAGAGGTGTGAGCGATGGGTATAGGCGATCGTGTGCCTTATACAAAGAGGTGTGAGCGATCGGGTCGTGTGCCTTATACAAAAAGGTGTGAGCGATCCATAAACTTTGTGTGCCTTAAAAATAAGAGGTGTGAGCGATCAGATCGGATCGCGTGCCTTAAAAATAAGAGGTGTGAGCGATGGGGAACATCGTAGGCCCGACGGGGAGTTACATTGGTAACGAGCGATGGTTCCAATGAGTTCCTGAGTGAACTTGAGATGATTGAGTCGGTACCGCATTGCATTTGCATAGAGTCGTGAGTTGGTCTCTATGATTTGCATTTATCATCGTTAAAATGGTGCTTTGATGAATAAACATATATGTGTATGTTTATGTGGATTGATAAGAATAGTGAAAATATGCATGAGGTATATGTTTGGTTTGAATAGATATGTATACATTGCGATGTGTATGAGTGAGATGTGATGAATTGTGGTGTAAATGTGGAATATGAGTATTTTTATGTTAAGATATATAAACATATGCATTGTTATTATGATAATATTTCTCACCCTTCTGCTGTTTTATAATGCTCTATGAGGCATTGCAGAGTAGGTATGCTGGAGGTCTTTTTGTGAAGCGTGTCTTCATTCTTTTGGTCGGTTGGCTCTGATATATAGCACCGGGTAGCTAGGATGTATATGATTCTTTTGTGATACATTTGTATATGTATCTTGCTGATGAATGTTTTTGTAAACATGAGTTATGTTCATGGATAATCCTTGATAATGTATATATGTATATGTATATATGTTAGTTGTGATTCAATGTTTAGATTTTCCGCTTTTATTCTAAACATTTGAGATGTGGGTGTAAGGACTAAGTTCCTCTGTTGCAAGGTTACCCCACTGTTGCATATCAATTATTGAGCAGGTGTGGAATGTTTTAATTTCATATATAATGTGACATACCTCTTTTGTACTATGTTTATAATTATACTCTGACGAAATTTTAATATGTGCCTAAATGATATTGTGATTATTTGGGGGTATAGAAAGGGGGTGTTACACCCTGCTCCTAACAAGTTTTTGCACGTCGGACTTGAAATTGAGACAAGTCTATATGTTATGCCCTGATCCTCCTTGATGGTAAGGGCAAGTTTGATCCATCTTAAATCAAAAAGGCGGATTTTCTGGTACTGTAAGAGGAGATTTAGTCTGAATGTGCCCCTTAGCCAGTAGTAATGGAAACAGCTCTGCGTACGACACGGGTATAGGATCAAATCCTGGTGGTCGTGTTGTACGGTTGTTGTTGTATGGAGGGAAAGCCTGCTGAAGAGGCTGTTGTGTCCTTTGCTGATCAGGTTGGCTCTGCGCAACCTAAGGTTGATACGTAGGAATAGACGCAGGGTTGATAGCAGGAGTCACAGCTGCTACCGGTTGATAACGTCATTTTTGCTTTCCGAGAGAGATATTCCCAATATCTTGCTCTTTTTTCTTAGGGAGAGCACTACCATATTTTTTAGTATCACTCGATGATCCAGTGTCTTTTATCAAACGTCCTTCTCGGACGGCTTCCTCAAGACGAACTCCCATGCCCACCATCTCGGTGAAATCACTAGGCGCACTGGCAACCATTCTGTCATAGTAAAATGAGCTTAAGATTTTTAAGAAGATATTTGTCATCTCTTTTTCCTCAAGAGGTGGACAAATTTGAGCGGCAATTTCACGCCACCTTTGAGCATACTCCTTAAAGGTTTCCTTGTCCTTTTGCGACATCGATCTGAGTTGATCTCTGTCGGGTGCCATGTCCAAATTATATTTGTATTGTTGGACGAAGGCAGTGCCAAGATCTCTGAATGTACTGATCGTAGCATGGTTTAAACCCATGTACCATTTTAATGCGGCACCAGTTAAACTATCCTGGAAGTAGTGAATCAGTAGGTCCTGATTCTCCGTCTGAGCTAACATCCGCCGAGCGTACATCACCAGATGGCTTTGAAGGCAAGAGTTACCCTTGTACTTTTCAAAGTCGGGCACTTGAAATTTGTGCGGAACTTTCACATTTGGGACCAAGTAGAGATCTGCGGCGTCCTTTCCAAATAAATCCTGACCGCGAATGGCTTGCAGCTCCTTCTGTATTTCCAAGAACTGCTCCTGGAATTCCTCCATTCTGTCAAACATAGTTTCCTTCTTACCAGAAGGTATCTGTGGAATCTTTCCTTCCGGGACAGTGTGCACCACAGGGGGTGGTACCATGACTACGGCAGCGAATCTTGGCGTTTCCCGAAGTTTGTAACCTTCAGGAGTCTTCAGTATGCCCCTGGCATCTTCGCTTTCCCGAAGTTTGTAACCTTCAGGCCTAGCGGCTTCTGTTCTGATTCCCTGATCTTCAGTGATCGGCGGAACATATCCTTCCGGGATATAGTTAACAGGCATGCCCCAAGGACGATCTTTCGGCATTTGATACCTAGGATCATACTTTTCTACTATGGGCGTTGAGGTGATCTCTGAGATCACAGTTCGTTGTAAATGAGCTTCTGCCATGGCTTGCATGTCGTTACGAAGCTTTCTCATATCTTCTCTCAGAGCGTCGATCTCTTCTCTCAACTCTCTGTTTTCTTCCTTAAGATCATCCATCTTTTTCTGACGATTGGCCCGAGTATTATACGAATGAGACAGTTTGACTCTAGAACCGAGACACAAATGTGAGATTCGTAGATAAGAAGAATACGCGATGTGAGAATGATGAATGCAATGATTATATTAATTGTTTAAGGTTTAATCAAAATAAACTTCGACAATTAGATTGCAAATATCAAACGGTGGGGAAACCCCTTTTTATTTAATTCAAAGGATTTTTTAAGCTTGTTATATGTCATGGCATACATCATTCAATCTTGTTCTCCAAGCAATTTTTTTCCTATAAATTGCATAGATATCTTCACATAATTCTCACACCAAAACAATTTCCTCACATTGTTTTCTCAATTCTCTCCCACATATATTTCTCTCTTTCATTATTTATTTTTAATTTTCTTATTTCTAGTTTTAATTAGGTAAATATTGTTTAATTATTAATTAATTTAGATATTTTTATTTAATATTGATTAATTAAATTATTAATTAATCTTATTAAATATTAATATTTAAATTAATTGATAATTCTTCTTGTGGCCCATTTGTTCTTTTTAATACAACTTTATTTTTTTAGTTTAGTTAATCTTGATTAACTATTCTAAAATATGTTAATAATTTCTAAGTTATTAAATTTGCTTTAATTAATTTGTAATTAATCATTTAATTGTTTAAATTTTTTTATTCAATTATTTGGTAATTCATTCTTAGGATTATTTTCAAGTAAAACTTTTGTAAATAATTAATTAAATATTCAAATTCGATTCTAACCACTTGATAAGACTTAGGGAAGTTCTCTATGATCTCTGGTTTTCTCTGCTTTGTCTTTTACCTAACACCGGAGTTCTTATATGATACTTTGGAGATCATTATCTCGCTTCTGGAAGCTTGAGAAGAGGCATTGAACCTTGCTTCAATAGGTAAGTTTTCTTGAACTCATTATCCATGATTTTATTCACACGATGTTTTTCCTTGTATATTTTCAATTGCCATGATATCACGATGTTCTTCCGTGTATATTTTATCACATGGTGTTTTTCCATGTATGTATATCTCTGATTCCACGATGCTTTGACGTGAAGTTTCTGTTTATTTTACACGATGTTTTGCCATGTATATGCTTTTATCCTCCACGATGTTTTGCCGTGTATATTTTATCACATGATGTTTTTCCATGTATTCAGTTTCACACGATGTTTTGCCGTGTATAAGCTTTTATTCTCCGGATGTTTTTCCGTGTATATTTTATCTGCCACAATGCTTTGATGTGTATTCATTTATTCCGAGATGTTTTTCCACGTATGCATGTTCCCTTAGGGTCTCTTAGTTCAAACTTAATTTTCGATTAGAGACAGACATTAGAATATTCCACCAAGCATGATAACTTTAGGTTAAGTTTCCCCTCTCGCCGCCATGCGATTTAAACTTTATTTTCTGTAGTTCGTGCCCCGTAAGGGCGAAATACGACCGCTCTGATTTCTCAAGATCCAGTTTGAGAATACATAGGCATAAGACTGTAAAGTCTTATCGAGCGACCTTTTTATTTTTATCTCTTTCAAAACTGACGTTTTCCCGGATATTTTCAACCTTTTCCTTTTTTTTACATCGCCTCTTTACATCCGATGTTTTCCCGGATATTCATATCGTTTCTTTTCAAAACAACTTTCCTTGTGATTTAAATTCAAATTCCTATTTGTTATTAAAACTTTCTTCAATTTCTTGAACAACTAACAATACAACATGGAAGCTCTATAACGAGTAAGTGTTTATCCACTTTCATTTACTGCTTTCATATATATAATTGTATTTTGGGAAGCGGCGCATGGTTAGTCTTCTTTCATACCATTTTAAAATACTTGTATATATAAACTGTATATATACTAGTATAGTTATTTAGAGTTTTCCCCGGAAACTAGGTCTAGAACTAGGTAAAGCCCTGTTGGTCGCTCTTAAATACAAACAAAACTAGATCCCCCATAGGATTCCAGATACAGTCTTCCCTTCTCTTGGGGTTAAACAATATGGAACAAAGAGAAAGACAGTATTCTCGGTGAACCTTTTCTCAGACTGTCACCCCTAGAAATTATCAAAGGAACTCTACTCCCCAGAGGTGATCTTTTTTCCGTGAATGGCATCTCTTGAATTTCTTCCAAACCCTCGAACTTTCCTGGAATGATCTCTTCCTTGTGAATTGCATTTCTTGAACTTCTCTTGGTTTGGGGACCCACAGGCTTCCTAAAAGCATCCCCACCTCCTCTTGGGCGTTGTACAAGGACCTTTCGTCTTCTTAGAAGTTCTCATGCCTTCTCTTGGGCTTAGTACAAGGACCCGAAGACCTCTTAAAGGTATAGGACAGAACCTAGTCATCCTTTGCTAGAGCACTCTTTCTAGAGTCAAAACATCAAACCAATTTAGGGTTGATTCTCATCCCTTAAAACATCAGCCTCCTCTTGGGCATCATACAAAGATAAACCTTTTCATACCAGTGGACTTGGACAGTCTCACCTCCTTTTGGATCTCATGGAACCCTTAAGTTTCCTAAAAAACCACAGGAAAAACCCCTTCCTTTTATTTTTCATTTGACGCTTTCCCAGATATTCCTTTTCTTTACATCCGACGCTTTCCCGAATATTCCTTCTATTTTTATCCGATGTTTTTTTTCCAGATATTTATATCTCAATCTTTAATATTTTCACTCTTCCAATCAATTCCCACAAACACCCCTTTAGCTTCAATCTTGGGCTTTGAACAAGACACCAAAACATCTTTTTCCTCCCATAGAATATGAGGAACTACGATTGCTCTGATTTCCCTGTTTTCTTTAACGGGAATACGTAGGCATGAGATTGCGAAATCTTAGCGAGCACACTTATAAAAAACCTTAGGTCCAGTACCTTACCAAAAACATCGAAAAACCCGAAAACAACAAAAATATCTTTTCAACATCCCTCAACCTTCCCAAAGGAGAAACTTTCCCAATTTACAGATAAACACCAGTAAATAGAAAGCAATAAGGAAAATTGCTAACAACCCATGGATAACCATGTATAGGATGGGTAGTTGACAACTCCCCATTGTATAACCTGACCATGAACTCCCCAATCTCTTAGCATTTGTTAAAGAAAACATTTGCATGCAAGGTTAGTTTTAGATAGCTTCCCTTTCCTTTCCAGCTTCACAAGATAAATAAGAAATCAGAAAGTAGCACCCAATCCCTTCTGCAGACGGATGCGGGCGGTCACGAAAACCGCGCTACACTCATCAGTTGGATTATGGGTTTGAATTTGGCACTCATGTTGAATAACCATAGAGAAGATCTTGTTGATAGGTGGCAGAGGATCCATCAAAAATATTTGAGACTTAACCACAGCATATTGTTCATTTAAACCAGTTAAAAAATGTATGATTTGTAAAACTTGATGATTCGATCTTGCACTGCGCATAGCTGCACAAGAACACTTTATACGACAAGTACACATTGGCAAAGGCAAACAAAGATCGAGTTCTTCCCAAAGAATCTTGAGATAAGAAAAGAATTCAGTTACCAATTTCGTTTCTTGCTTGAGATTGTAGATTTCTTGCTGCAGTTCAGATATTCTGATGAGGTCACCTTGGGAAAATCTTTCTTTGAGGTCGTTCCACACATCAAGAGCGTTCTCCATGAATACGATCGATTGAGCAATCGATTCCGAGACAGAATTTATAATACAAGAATGTGCTAACATATTACAGTGATTCCAAGCTCGAACGGACGGATCAAACGAATCTTCAGGAACGGGAAGCGATCCATCGATGAAATCAATCTTCATCTTGCCACCAAGAGCTCTCTTCATGGATCGAGCCCAAGAATGATAGTTCGAACCAGTGAGCTTGGGTAGAATAGTAACGGAACCGGGACCATCACTGGGATGAATGAAATACGGTGAAATAGGATCTAGAGCAGGATCGGTTGGTGGCCGCGGGGGAGCCAATGAAGGATGAACGGAGCAACGGAATTAGGATCGAATGACGAATGATACCATCTTATGATGAAGCATTCTCATAGGAATGATGAAGCATTATAACAACATGATGAAGCATTTCTGTGTAAAGAAAACAAATGCAGAAGAAGAAGAAGGGAAAATTTCTGTTATGCTTCATATTCTATACAAAGTACAAGCTGGTGTATTTAAATCCACACAATTGGAATAAGTGGATAGCGCCAAAATTAGACCAATAACCTAATGACACCTGTATATCAATAAGCTACTTCTAATATGAAAATGAAACTAGCTTAATACTTCAATAATGGTCATGGCTATGGTCATGTCTACGGTCATGGTGGAAGCTACGATCATGGTGAAAGCTACGGTCATGGAAGTTATGGTGGAGGTTACGGTCATGGTGGTGGAGGTTACGGTCACGGTGGTGGTGGTGTTTCAAGCAATTGTAGCTGATTATATCATCATGCATGGACATTCTAAGTGTAATAAGTTTCATGAATTAATAAGGTTGAGTGTTAAAGAAAAGAGGTATAGATAGATAGACGTCAATCTTTTGTGGTTATCTATCTTGCCATTGGATATTTCACAACTACGTTAGTAGCAGGGTTTTAAAAATGGCCGCAATAGTGAAAAACCTTTCGTGACTTTAGTCATGTGTCGTGACATTGATTGCGATCGCCACAATGTGAATTAACTACTATTTTTTCTTCAACATAAAAGTGATGAAAACCATTTTGTCTTGGTTTTTTTTGCCATTTTCGCAGTTGCTGACGTTTTTTAAAACCATGTTAGTATTGTATAAAATGCATTATCACTATGTATATATATGTGGTAATAAGTATAATTTCGAACTAAAGTGTTGAATGTGTTATTATTTCTAATATATCACACTGTTGTATTTGCAGAGGTTGTTGAAACTTCAAATGAAGTAAATGATGCCAAATATGGTCGTTTAGGCTACTACCGCGGTAGCTACCATGGTGGACATGGTGGTGCTTCCGACAATGGTAACTGATGATACCATCATACATGATGCACATTCAAAGTAATAAGTTTCATGAATAAATAATGTTAGTGTTCAGTAAAAGAGGTATAGATAGAGAGACATGAATGTTAGGTGGTTTTCTATCTTACCATAAGATGTTTGACAACTCTGTTAATCAGTGTCTAAATTACATTATCATTATGTATATATGTGGTAATGAGTTAGTTTTCGAGTTGAAATGGTGAATGTGTTATCATTTGTTATATATCAAATATCATCGTTGTTGTTTGTACTTTGTCTCCTTTTAAATTTATAGATCTTTACTGCTGATTCGTCTAAGAAAATTCGTCGATTTGGAATAAGGATATTCAGGATGGTTACACTGTAAGTTCAGGGTATAAAATTCGGTTTCATTATCCTTCTGACGCGTTCCACTTCCCTGATTCCATCTCTTTGTTCAAATCTCTGTGGCGAGCTTCTTCTCCCTTGAAAACCATTTTGTTTGGCTGGAGGTTGTTACACAACAGGTTACCGACTTGTGCTAATATTCGTCTTCGTGGAATCATCTCTAATTCGCATGACTTGGTCTGCCCGTTTTGTTTCATCATCGACGAGGACGCATTGCATTTGTTAATAAGGTGTAGTAAATATTCTATCGTGTGGCAGCGCATATGTGGCTAGCTGAGAATTAGGAACATTTGCACGGTTACTATCCAAGACCATTTGGTACAGTGGACTCATGCTTTAGGTTTGATTAATTTGAGTATCAAAAATATTGTGGGATTGCGGCTAGTTATTGGTTGGTGTCTTTGGTCAACTAGGAACAAAATCTTGTTTAAATATGAGTTTTGGGAAGCTGGTCATGTCACTGATTGGATTATTCATCTGTCTTGGGATTGGATTGGAAAGAATTCTAAGGAAGTGTTGTTTTGTAGCTTTTATGATTGGGTAAAATTCCGTTGTGATTTTTGATAAAGTATTTTAGAGGGGTGGAGAATTTTTTGTACATGAGTTAGGATACCTCTTTGTATCCTTTTAATACAATTTTCTTATTAAAAAAAATTGATGGAAGCTGGAAAATGATAACATAAGGTGAGAGACTCTTGAAAAATGTATCTGCATGCATATACAATCTTTTAGTAATGAATAATCATGTATAAAAATCATAAACATAATCAAGAAAGTTGATCGTACCTGGATCAGAATATTATTCAATGGCCAGCAACGTCGTATGGACTTCAGCTCCGGTGAGGTTGAAAGACGGCGCGGGGGAGGGGGGGGTGTACCTGCAAGGTACTCCGACGCTCAAGTAAGGCAAAGGTCACAAGTAAAAGCAAGTACAGGAAAAGGTTAGAGTGTATGAGATTGTGTAACCTGACCCTCTCAAGTGAGAGGGTATTTATAGAGAGCCCCCAGCGCAGGGCCAACGGTCACTAGCACTGGGCTGGATTGCGAGGCCTAATCTAAGTAACTGCCAGGGCTTACGTGGCGTAGTGAAGACCAGCACGTGGTCTTCGCCCTAGGGTAACCGTTCCTAGATCTCTGGAATTAGGGCTGACCGATTCCATTAGGAGTGGGTGGTTACATGAGAACGTGTCCTCACGTGGAGGAGTCTTGTGTGTCGGGGAGAGACGTGTCCTTGCGGGGAGGGCTCTTATGTGTAGGAGATGGCTCCTCGTGAGGAGGAGCACCAAAGTGTTGGGGAGGAGTGAGCCCGGAGGGGCTTAGCGCCTCTGCCCGATGCTCTATGCCGTGTGTGCCCGAACACTGCCGAGGTGTGGTGTGTGCCCGACACTGTTGAGGTGGGGCATGTGCTCGACATTGGCCATTGTAAGGATCATGCTGGGCCGGCCCATTACTGAATTGGGCCTGCTCGGCGGTTGGGAAGACCGCGGCCCAGTCTAGAACAGGAGCCCCCCAAGTCGTTGCTCCGAGATGTCGGAGTAAAGACTTTAGGGTCAGTACTATGGTGAGGACGTGTCCAGTCGGGGGAGGGACTCTAAACGAGGAACAGTTGGTAAACCGGGAAGAAACAAATCGATCTACTTGTTCTAGACTGGCCGCGGATGGGCGACGTCGCGGGGATACGAGAAGTCTGAAATGAGGTGAATGAAAAGATGTGTTGGGGAATGAAAAGATGTGCCTGGGGAAGTGTGTGTGACGTGTCACGCCTCATCATTGCCTAGGGCGGCTACGCTTGGGTAGCGTAATCAATTGCCTAGGAAATCCTCGAGTCTCGTGAGGAGCCTATAAAAGGGGCTCGAGTTCGTGTCAGTTGCACGTTTCCACCTTTTTCGCTCCCCTCTTCTTCCTATCTCCGTCGCTGCTCCACCGTCGTTCACTGTCGTACGTCGCCGCATCTACCGCTCCGGTTAGGCTTCTACGACCGTTCCAAGTAAGTTTCTTATCCCTTTCTTTTCTGTTTTGCTTTCCGTTGGTGGTTTTCCGGTGAACTGATGAAGTTCCCATTAATCCCTTGAGGGTTCCGGCAGAAAATGGCGGGACGTACCTAGGGTTCCGGTAGGTTTGGCAGAGGCTTGGGATGAATATCCCGAGGACCCGATGAATACCCCGAGGATATGCGATGAATGTCACGGGGAAGTGAGGTGAGAGGACTGGAGACCCGAAGAAGGGACGGAGGTAACGGCTTCGGGCAGTTCGCCGTGTCCCCGAACATTTTCTTTGCTCTCGCTGCCCTTTCACTTGATCGGTGGTGGAAGGGTGGATTTGGTCGTGGCCAACGAATTCACCTATTTCCTCTGCTTTTAAGGTAAAAAATGGTCGTGAGGCTTCCGGGGATTCTCCAGATAGACACTGAACCCGACGTGGACGGACCTGCGCAGATCTTTTTTGGAGGAGCTCGTGCGTCCGGCCGTCGAATGGGCCGGCGAGGAGCCTCTACGCATAAAATTATGCTTCGTTGCCGACGACACAGAAGCTTTTGCCTTCGTCGAGGACGTCCCTGAGGGCGAGCAGGCAAATTAGACGGTCTTTCAGGTTCGGGAACACCACCATATCTGCTCGAATTTCCGTGGGTTAAGGTTCCCCATGTATGAGTTTGCCTTTAAAGAGGCCGGTTTTTGTCTCCCCTTCAACAGCTTTCAGGTGGGGGTGTTCAACCGGCTGCACCTGGCGCCGTCTCAGCTCCATCCCAATGCACTCGCCTTCATGCGGTCATTTGAGATCGTGTGCGACTACCTCAACATCGGGAGCACCCTCACGCTCTTCTTCCGCGTCTTCCACCTCCAACGTTCAACGGACCAGGGGCGACATAGCTGGGTCTCCTTCAAACAGCCGAGGAAGCTATTCAAGGCGTACTCGGATTCGATTAGGAATTTCAAAGATAGGTTCTACTATGTCATGCCCGCGACGCACGACGCTGTGGGTACGCTTTATGACATCGTGACCGACAGTTCCGGGGAGGAGAGGTTTGTGTCCAAGTGTCCCCTGGAGTGGCAAGATGCGCACTTCGCGCTTGGTACGGACGAATACCTCGTGAACCCTGGCGAGCTGTCGGAGGAGGACAAAGGAGCGTACGCCACGCTGGTTGAATATGTTACCAGTTTTAACCGGGCCGAGTGTGTAGGTAGGGATGGAAATTACATCCTCGACTCTCGAGGAAGAGTTATGACCACGGCCTGTTACATAAACACCAGGGGTCTCCTTGAGTGCAAGTCTTCCGATGAGGCTAAGAGGTTCTTAGGTAGAAGCTCCTTGTCCTGTTTGGGCGTTCACTTAGTTTTGTTTATTTGTGCTAACTTTTTTCATGTTTTCCCTTGCAGCTCAAATGTCGAACGCCACCGAGCGCATCCTGAAGTTGGCCGTTGAACGGGCACCTAAGCGAACCAAGAGCCGCGTTCAAGATGTTATTTAGGTTGTGCCGTCGGCTGGGACGACGAGTGGCTCCGCCTCTCCACAGTTTAGTCAGTCTCCTCCTCTGGAGGGCACCCCTGCCAAGAAAGCGAGGACCGAGAGACCTGTCCTCGAGGATCTCATGGACCCCGCCTCACCGGAGAAGTTTCTGATGCCCGCCTATCACCTTCAGCGGAATTTCTTCGGGGGAAGCCCCCCTGTCGTTGTTGAGGCTGAGGCGAAGGCAGTTCTGGGAATGGACGGTGTGGCCAAGAGAGAGGCGCTTGTCGAGGATCTTGCGGCCATGATGCGTGTCTTCGAGACTGCCTTGATATTGAATGAGGGGACCCCCTCTGCGTCCGAGTTACAGAAGCTGAAGGATGAATATACTGCCCTCGAGAAGGAGAAGGACAAGGTCGCGGCTGATCTACAAAAGGCCCAGGCAAAATGCGAGGACTGCGCCAACACCCTCTGCGAGCTGAATGAGGCCAAGGCTGCACTGAAGTCGACTCAAGAGGAGCGTGATCGCTTTCGGACCAGGATTGGAGAATTGGAAGTCGTTGTCCGTCCCGCAGAGAACGAATTTGCCGAGGAGAAAAGGTTCGCCAACCGTGCGACCCTCATCGCTAAGATTCGGGAACTTCAGCAGGATAGTCTGGAGGCCCTTTAGATAGGCTTTAAGAATGCAGTGGAGCAGGTCGGTGCCGAGAATCTGGATGTTCAGCTTGCGCTCGACAGAATTAGCCCGTTCCTTCGTGTGGTCAATGGCAAGTTGGACCTGCCGGAGGAAGAGGACGAGGAGGATGGACGCCGTGTCGAGGACGAGATCGATGTTTAGTTTTTGCTTGTTCGGCCTGCGTGCCACTCTCTTTTGATCTCGATTTATCTGGCTTGCGCGCCATTTATTTTTTTTTGTAATGACTTGTGCCCGGCCTGTGTGCCAGGGGTTTTTTGATACTTTGTAATATTTGTACGCTGGGCTTCTGCCCGATTAATGCATTTTTCGTTTGTGTGTGATGCTGTTGTATTCGCTATACTTTATTTACTTTTGGCTAAGTAGCAGAGATTTTGGGACTTGCTCTACTTCGATACTCCTCGACCGCGTGGAGAGCTGGTCGAGTGGCCGGGAGCGTATTCCGACCTTTAACGAGGCTAAGAGCTCGTTCGGGGTCTTAGATTCGTGGCGTGAACCTTCCATCGCGAGCTGGGTGTTCTGCCTATTAGGTACGACGACGGAGGAGCTCGGTCGAGGTGTCCTCGTCGGATTAAAGCGCTTGCGCACACACGATGCCGCCCTTAATCATCGTGTTTCGTATAGGGGTGTCGCGCTTGTACCCTAGTGCGTCCCCATAACCTCGATGCTAGTATGTCGCGGGCAGTGCTTAACTGTAATACTGTTTTAGCTTCTCAGTGTTCCATGGTCGAGCAAGTTCTTCCCCGTGCAGATTTTCTAGGAAGTAGGCTCTTGTCCCCGTTTTCGCGCGGACGAGGTACGGGCCGTCCCAGTTCGCGGCGAGTTTACCTTCTCGCGAATCTTTCTAGTTCCTTCGTAGGACGAGGGTGCCCACTTGAAAATCACGCTTGATAACGTTGTCGTTATAACGTAGAGTTATCTTTTGTTTAAGTGAAGCTTCTGGAGAGAAGCGCCCGAACGTGTCTCCTCGACAAAATCCAGTTCTTCCCTCAGGGATTCGTTGTTTCCATCTCCGTCGAGGGGGCTTCCGTCCTCCTCGAGGGCTCCCTTATCTCCACGGGGATCACCGCTTCCGTTCCGTAGGTCAGACGAAAGAGGGTCTCCCAGTCGTAGAATGTGGGGTTGTTCGGTAAGCCCAGAGGACGTTGTGTAGCTCCTCGACCCACCGTTGTTTGGCGTCGCCTAATCAAAGTTTCAGTCCCCGGAGGATTACTCTGTTCGCCGCTTCGGCCTGCCCATTCGTTTGCGGGTGCTCGACCGACGTGAAGTGCTGCTTCGTGCCTAGTTAGGTGACAAAGTCTTGGAAGTTCCTGTCGGTGAACTGTGTTCCGTTGTCGGTGACAATAGCTTGGGGCACGCCGAATCGAGCGAGGATGTTCCTCTTGTAGAAACCTAGTATGTTGAAGGCCGTGATTTTGGCCAACACTTCTACCTCGATCCATTTCGTAAAATAATCCACCCTGACAATGAGGTACTTGTTCTAATACGATTCCACGACGAAGCGTCCGAGGATATCCATTTCCACCACGCGAACGGCCACGGGGAGGACAATGTTTTGAGCTCGTTAGGGGGCACAAGGTGCATGTCCCCGTGCCGCTGGCATCTATCGCACTTCTTGACGTGTTCCTTGGTGTCCTGTTGCATGGTGGGCCAGTAATACCCTGCTCGAAGTGCCTTACAAGCTAACGATCGCCCGCCGAGGTGTTGTTCATTGGTTCCCTCGTGGATTTCCTGGAGTATGTCGGGGACCTTGGTCTCCTCGACGCACCTGAGTAGGGGGATTGAAAATCCTCGTCGGTATAGCTTATCCTCGACTATCGTGTACGAGCACGCCCGCCGCTTGACCATCCCTGCTTCCTTGGGATCTTGTATTCGTATACCGAGGTCATCCAGCAATTACTGTCCCCAATGGCATTCACGTCCGTCACCGGAACAGGTTTGTCGATGCTCGGGCGGGAAAGCACTTCTTGTATGACGGATTTGTTTCCGCCCTTCTTCTTTGTGCTTGCCAATTTGGACAAGGCATCTGCTCGGGCATTGTGCTCGTGAGGGATGTGGGTTACTTCTGCGGAGGTAAATTTTTTCATCTTTTCTTTCACCAAGGTCAAGTATTCGATGAGGCTGTCGTTCTTGGCCTGGTACTCTCCTCGGACCTGCGAGGCCACGAGCTGGGAGTCGGTGAAGATTTTGACCTCCTTGGCGCTGAGGTCCTTGGCCAGCCGAAGCCCAGCGAGGAAAGCGTCGTACTCTGCTTGGTTTTTCGATGTCGGGAAGGATAGTTCGAGGGATACCTTGATCAGGATGCCTTCCTTGTAACGCCCCGATTTGTTTAATTGTATTTATTTATTTCAGTTATGTGAATTTTGTGATATGTGTGAATTTATTGTATTTTACCTGCTAATTGAGTTAATTAGTTAATTTCTCTGATAGGTAAAATATTTGCAATAAATTATAATTTCTTTTCAACTTTTATTTCCCGAAATATATTTTATCGCTGTTTAAGTTTTATCGCATTTTGAGAGCGTTTGGGAGATATTTGAGCTGAGGGGTAAAATGGTCATTTTGAGAGGTTAGATATTTTAGAAAAGTTAGATATTTTATATAAAAAGAGAAATAGAGAGAAAAGAGAGAGAAAGGAAAAGAAAAGAAAGAAAGTGGGAAGAAGAGAAAGAGAAGAGAAGGAAAAAGAGAGAAGAGGAAAAAGAGGAAAATCGAGGAAATCTCCGTTTCAAGCGCGAATAATCGGGTAAGGGTGAGAAGTTTCAATTATATCTTGTTTGTGTATGTATATGTGTTGTTTGTTGTGAATGTTTTGGTTGTTTTACAATGTTTTCTCTTTTGATAAATTGGGATCAAATCGATAGAAATCGATGTTTTCACGGATGAATTTCGAAATAAATTGCGTAGATTAGTCGTATGAGGTTAGGACGAGATTATAGAAACTCGTTTGGTTGAAATCGGTTGATATTGTGAGTTTTGACATTTTTGAGTTTTGAGATTTTGAGATTTTGGTGAAAAATAAAAGTCGTGGAATCGGGTTTTTCTTGATCCTAATATGTTGGTGTGTATTTATGTGATATTACCATGTATTTATTCGGAAGAAAGTAATTGAATCGGTCGGGTTTCGGGCGATTACGCGGCTGTACCAGAATGTAGCAGAATTTCTGGTTTTGTGCGCAGTCGTACGGACGCGTGCTGTAGGTGAAAAATTCTGTTTTGGAAAAACTTCGGAAATTCATATCTCTTGAACCGTAAGTCGGTTTTAACCCCCGTTCGAAGCGTTGGGAAGCTAACGAGATGTTTTTTCTAGGAAAAATAGTTTTGAGGTCTGAATCCTTCCCAATCGGTACAGTTTTTACGAACCGTTTCGTAGTGTCGGGCGTCCGGTTTATGTTTTGCGTTATTTGGAAATATTCGTAACTTATTCGTCGTTTATCGGATTTAAGAGTTCTTTATATCGAATCGAAGGTCTTTAGGAGTACTTTTTAGTGATGATGAAAAATATTATTTTTGGCCGACTTTTCCGAGAAAACGAATTATGGACTTTGGTGTTATTTTTCAATATTGTGGGTTATGCTTTGGTAAGTGATTGTATGACTTGTGTGATGATTCTTTGATGATAATTGGTTGTTGTGGAATACTTTGTTGATGGTTTGTGGCTTTATGACAATAATTGTGTTGATGTGAATATATATGATAAGTATTGGTGATGATGGTTTGTGGTGTTATGGAGGAATAAATGTGTGTTTTGGGTTTTGATTTCAATGTGCGATAATGATGTGTTGTGAGTAGCATTTGATATGTGAATTCCTTGTGGAAGTGATTGTGATTGCATAATTGTTGTGGTTTGTGGTTTGTAATGAAAATGCATGTGGTGACATGTTGTGAAATGAATATGCACGTGATATTGTTGTGATGATGATTTGTGGCCTTATGGCAAGAAAATGCGATACGTGGTAATTGTTGATTTATGCATGATTATGGATGTGTATGTGGGTGCAATGTGAATGTCATGAGTAATTTGTATGCCAAGCATCAGGATATGCATTGTTGTGACGTCCTGAGTGACGGAATGATTCCAGAGGGAATTTTCTATAACACCGTGTGCCTCGAAGATATGAGGCGTTGCCTGAGGACTGAAAGCGGTGGTTATAGACGATTGTGCGCCATGAAATACTGGTAGAAAGCAATCGGATTGTGCGCCCTGAAATAGTGGTAGAAAGCAATCCATAAACGTCGTTCGCCCTGAAATAGTGGTTTATAGCGACGGGGAACATCGTAGGCCCGACGGGGAGTTACTCTATGTAACGAGCGATGATTCCAAGAGTTCCTGGGGGACTAATGTATCACCAATTGAGTCGGTACCGCATTTGCATCTATATAGAGTCGTTGGTCGATCTCTATGGTATGCATTGATCATCTTTTGTATATTTGCATTGATGAATGATTATGGAAAAGTATGGTTTGTGGAAGTATGGAATTAATGGAATATGCATGATTATATGCTTGGTTTCGTATAGATATATACATTGTGATGTATATGAGTGAGTTGGGATGAATTGTGGTGTGAATTGTGAAGGGATGTGTTATGTGTGGAAAATCATGATTCGATTTATTATGTGTGATATATTATGTATTGGTGCCATGCTATATGTGTTAGTATGTGATGTATGCGGTGAGAAATATTACATATGTGAATTATCTGTGTTGTGGCATATTATTATGCAATCTTGTTATAGTTGTTATTTCTCACCCTTCTGCTGGAATATGCTTTTTATGGCATAGTGCAGATTGTCAGCTTTAGAGGCGTGGAGGATTTTGTGAAGATTAGTCCTCCGTTCCGTTGTCGGTCTTGGTGTCTGCTCTGATACGTAGCACGGGAGTCGGGGAACGTTTATTATATGTATATTTTTGTTGAATATATTAAATATTATTTTGTATTTATATTTTGATGTTCTAAAACCATTTATTTGTAAAACAAGTCGGTTATGGATCTTTCCGCTTTATTCCATAATTGACCATCCTTTTGTGAGGAAAAGTTTCTCTTTGTGTTATGTATCAAAAATGTTGAGCAGGGATTGTATTTTATTTCTTTAAATGTGGCATCCCTGTTTCTGTTGGAAAAATAAATTTTTAGTTACTCTGATTTTTATTATGTGTTATTTATTCGCGATGGGAATTGGGGTGTTACATAAGTGGTATCAGAGCAGGTCGGTCCGTCCGGCCAAGCTATTGAGTCAGTTGGTGTGACAGTTGAATACTGTCGTTGTTGTTTATCTCTTAGTACGTGATAGGTGTGTGGAACACTGTCAGTACTTTCTGGGTTTTCTAATCCTTTGTTTTCAGGATTGAGTTTGAGATAAGTGGGGGAGAAGTTGGTACTTCTCCATGTTGCTTCAGGTGTGGAGCGTTGGCTCAG
The DNA here is from genome assembly GCA_022829125.1 of Lathyrus tuberosus. NCBI lineage: Eukaryota > Viridiplantae > Streptophyta > Magnoliopsida > Fabales > Fabaceae > Lathyrus > Lathyrus tuberosus. The sequence goes on from JALAZF010000217.1 coordinate 6,417,325, forward strand.
TGTATTGTGAATTGCAAGATTGTAAGTGTTGTTTGGATAGTGTGGTTCCCGGTTCTAGAAGGGATGCGGTGGTAAGGTTTATGTCAACTAAGGATTTGTGCTTTAGGTAGTTTTGTGCACAGGATGCAAGAAATGCTATTATAGTTTGGTAAAGACGGTTTATGCCACATCATGATTGTCGGCTTCTATTGACAAATTGAGGAACTGATCACCCTTAATCTCTTGTTGATAGCAGACGGAAATTATGTTGGATGGAATAGACGTGTCTTTCCGGCTTTGATAGCGTGTGAAATGAGTGTTTGGAATTTAAGGAAACGATTACAGATTGTTTTGATGAGTCGATGAAGATGCTAATATCGGAAGATGAAATGGATTAGAGGTTTTGGTATGTTGGTCCAGTTGGGAAGTTTTGAGAGAGAATGATTGGGCATCGTTAATGGTTGTTCTCAGAGAGAAAAGTGTGAACTCAAATTGGACAAAGGTAAGGATTTCAGGTTTGGATCTGCTAAGTAAGCAGGAGAACTTTTAGGAAGTGAAACTAAGATGTTGTTATGTTTGTGATGATAGTTTTCTAGAAATTGGCAGGGAGGACACAGTGATGAGCTACCGGTTGTGCGTGATTTTAAGACGTATTCCCAGATGGAATATTGGATGTTAGCGTTAGAGGTACCCGGACTGATAGAGCAGTTGGAAGATTTACTGGAAAGGAGAATTGTGAGGCCAAGTGTGTCGTCTTGGAGAGCTTCAGTGTTGTTAGCAACAAAAAGGAAGGATGATTGACCGAAATAACAAGCATGATGTGTATAATGGTATTGAGACTATGGAAAGCCAAACTTAGAGTTCCGAAGAGGTTTGGAGTTTTTGGAATTTTAGAGCATTAATGGAAATTTTGAGAAAACCTTAAGTGTGGATGTATTATTTAAGAGTTCTTTTTGGTTGATTGTTGCTACATGTTGGGATTTATAGAGTTTGGATTGTTAAGAGGAGAAATTGTGTATGGATTACTAACATCGGATAAGGTGACGATTGAGAATAAGTGTTCACTTTCGGGAATAGATAATTGGAATGGTTTGACTGAGTTTGAGTGAACTTGCAATTGTTTGGAATGTTTGATAAGAGTGGTGAATTGTGTGAGTTAAGACTTTGATCGATTTGATGTGACTGGTTATGTTGTTATCATCGGAATAGGCTGTTAATTACTCGGTTAAGCTTGTGTGTGAGGAGCCAGTTACCCAGTGCAAGGTTTTGCAAAAGCTTTAAGAATTTATATCTTTTGGAATTTGGTTGGACATTACGAAGTACGGTGATGTTGTTCGGTGATAGTAATGCGTCTGTAATGTTTGTGGAGTAGAGGAATCGTATCTTTCATATTTATTTGGATAAGTTCGTATTGGTTTTGATTGAGGATATTCGAATCTGTTATAAACTCAGAAGAAGAACCGGTAGAGTGTTTGAGATTTGAATCACAAGTGTTGGAAAGAGACGAAGTTTTATGCTAAGTTATTCAAGTGAGAATTTTGGTTGAAAAGGTTAGTTTTCTTGGATATGTTATTTCTGGTGATGGTATTTTTACGGATCCATCGGAAGTAGATGTAGTTCTTCATGAGAGGCTCCGAAGTTGGTTAAGGAGAGTAGAAACTTTTGGGCTCAGTTGGTTGTTACGGTAGGGTATGGAAGACTTTACTAAGTTTGTACTTCTGTTATTTCAGTTGGCTTGCAAAGGATGAGTCGTTTGTTTTGGATGTTCATTGTGAGGAAAGTTTCAGAAAGCTGAAGTAGAATTTGTCTACGGCTGCAGTTTTGAGTCTGTGTGATCCTGTTCAACCGTTTGTGAGGTATGAGGATGTGTTTTGATAAGTTTAGGCAGTGTGTTAGTGCAAGAAAGTAAATTTGTGGCTTATACTTTACGACCTTTGAGGATTCATAGAAGGATCTATACTATTCAGGATTTGGAATTGGTTGCGGTTGTATTGTGTTGGAAAATTTGGAGGTATTATTTTTATGGTTCTTGACTCGAAGTGTTTGGTAACCACAAGAGTTTAGAGTACTTGGTTGGTTTGAAGGAATAGAGTATGAGACAATGAGGATGGCTAGAATTTGTGATGAGTTATGAATTTGGCTTGGATTATTCTTTGGGAAAAGCCGAGGTTGTGCCGGATGAGTTAAGTCGAAAGTTGTTATGCATGTCTGTTCGGATGGATGAGAATTATTTGAGCAAATCAGAGACTTGTGTCTGGTGTGTGAGAAAACATAGTCAAGTGTGAGGTTGGGTATATTAAAGGCGAACAATGATTTTTGGTGAATATGAAAAAGAGCTAGACTTTGGACGTGAAATTGATAGTTTTGATGGTTACGAGTAATCAGAGTGCGCATCGGAAGCCTGATGTGGCACATTTCGTTTATGCGTGTGTGACTTGATAGAGTTCAAAGGTTGAACAGTGGGAAACGGTAGGAATGATGAGACCATGGGATGTTCTATAATAGAAGTGATAAGTGGAAGGTTTCAATATTAATCAGGTACGAATATGTAGTCGGGTGTTTTGGTTATATGTTCGATTGGTGAATCGTAGCATTGTTGTAGTATGGTTGTGTGACAAGGATGTTGGTGTTCTGGTTTTGTTGATGTTGTTGAGACCTTGTGGTGTCGTGGAATTTTATGTTCTTGTTTGTGTTGTTGCCTCGTTTCCATGGTGATGGTTCGAGTGTGTGTAGCTAATTCCTATGATTGGGAATTGGGGGAGTGTTACCTAAGGTGCGGGTAACGATCCTGTTGTGTTTTGGGTTCAAGAGTGAACCTGTGAGTTGTGTTTTGTGTATTCTTTGGGTTGTGAGTTGGTCGTCAAGTGCATTGTATGGGCTTTGCATCTTGTCGTTGTTGTGTCGTTATTGTATTTGTGGTTAGCAAGGTGTTTGTCTGTGGTGTTATTCGTGGTGTGCCTTTGGTTGGCCTGTTAGTTTGTTAGTCGGATGCGAGAGTCGTGTCCGGAGTTGTTCGTCTCAGTATATTTTCGAGGACGAAAATGTCTAAGTGGGGGAGAGTTGTAACGCCCCGATTTGTTTAATTGTATTTATTTATTTCAGTTATGTGAATTTTGTGATATGTGTGAATTTATTGTATTTTACCTGCTAATTGAGTTAATTAGTTAATTTCTCTGATAGGTAAAATATTTGCAATAAATTATAATTTCTTTTCAACTTTTATTTCCCGAAATATATTTTATCGCTGTTTAAGTTTTATCGCATTTTGAGAGCGTTTGGGAGATATTTGAGCTGAGGGGTAAAATGGTCATTTTGAGAGGTTAGATATTTTAGAAAAGTTAGATATTTTATATAAAAAGAGAAATAGAGAGAAAAGAGAGAGAAAGGAAAAGAAAAGAAAGAAAGTGGGAAGAAGAGAAAGAGAAGAGAAGGAAAAAGAGAGAAGAGGAAAAAGAGGAAAATCGAGGAAATCTCCGTTTCAAGCGCGAATAATCGGGTAAGGGTGAGAAGTTTCAATTATATCTTGTTTGTGTATGTATATGTGTTGTTTGTTGTGAATGTTTTGGTTGTTTTACAATGTTTTCTCTTTTGATAAATTGGGATCAAATCGATAGAAATCGATGTTTTCACGGATGAATTTCGAAATAAATTGCGTAGATTAGTCGTATGAGGTTAGGACGAGATTATAGAAACTCGTTTGGTTGAAATCGGTTGATATTGTGAGTTTTGACATTTTTGAGTTTTGAGATTTTGAGATTTTGGTGAAAAATAAAAGTCGTGGAATCGGGTTTTTCTTGATCCTAATATGTTGGTGTGTATTTATGTGATATTACCATGTATTTATTCGGAAGAAAGTAATTGAATCGGTCGGGTTTCGGGCGATTACGCGGCTGTACCAGAATGTAGCAGAATTTCTGGTTTTGTGCGCAGTCGTACGGACGCGTGCTGTAGGTGAAAAATTCTGTTTTGGAAAAACTTCGGAAATTCATATCTCTTGAACCGTAAGTCGGTTTTAACCCCCGTTCGAAGCGTTGGGAAGCTAACGAGATGTTTTTTCTAGGAAAAATAGTTTTGAGGTCTGAATCCTTCCCAATCGGTACAGTTTTTACGAACCGTTTCGTAGTGTCGGGCGTCCGGTTTATGTTTTGCGTTATTTGGAAATATTCGTAACTTATTCGTCGTTTATCGGATTTAAGAGTTCTTTATATCGAATCGAAGGTCTTTAGGAGTACTTTTTAGTGATGATGAAAAATATTATTTTTGGCCGACTTTTCCGAGAAAACGAATTATGGACTTTGGTGTTATTTTTCAATATTGTGGGTTATGCTTTGGTAAGTGATTGTATGACTTGTGTGATGATTCTTTGATGATAATTGGTTGTTGTGGAATACTTTGTTGATGGTTTGTGGCTTTATGACAATAATTGTGTTGATGTGAATATATATGATAAGTATTGGTGATGATGGTTTGTGGTGTTATGGAGGAATAAATGTGTGTTTTGGGTTTTGATTTCAATGTGCGATAATGATGTGTTGTGAGTAGCATTTGATATGTGAATTCCTTGTGGAAGTGATTGTGATTGCATAATTGTTGTGGTTTGTGGTTTGTAATGAAAATGCATGTGGTGACATGTTGTGAAATGAATATGCACGTGATATTGTTGTGATGATGATTTGTGGCCTTATGGCAAGAAAATGCGATACGTGGTAATTGTTGATTTATGCATGATTATGGATGTGTATGTGGGTGCAATGTGAATGTCATGAGTAATTTGTATGCCAAGCATCAGGATATGCATTGTTGTGACGTCCTGAGTGACGGAATGATTCCAGAGGGAATTTTCTATAACACCGTGTGCCTCGAAGATATGAGGCGTTGCCTGAGGACTGAAAGCGGTGGTTATAGACGATTGTGCGCCATGAAATACTGGTAGAAAGCAATCGGATTGTGCGCCCTGAAATAGTGGTAGAAAGCAATCCATAAACGTCGTTCGCCCTGAAATAGTGGTTTATAGCGACGGGGAACATCGTAGGCCCGACGGGGAGTTACTCTATGTAACGAGCGATGATTCCAAGAGTTCCTGGGGGACTAATGTATCACCAATTGAGTCGGTACCGCATTTGCATCTATATAGAGTCGTTGGTCGATCTCTATGGTATGCATTGATCATCTTTTGTATATTTGCATTGATGAATGATTATGGAAAAGTATGGTTTGTGGAAGTATGGAATTAATGGAATATGCATGATTATATGCTTGGTTTCATATAGATATATACATTGTGATGTATATGAGTGAGTTGGGATGAATTGTGGTGTGAATTGTGAAGGGATGTGTTATGTGTGGAAAATCATGATTCGATTTATTATGTGTGATATATTATGTATTGGTGCCATGCTATATGTGTTAGTATGTGATGTATGCGGTGAGAAATATTACATATGTGAATTATCTGTGTTGTGGCATATTATTATGCAATCTTGTTATAGTTGTTATTTCTCACCCTTCTGCTGGAATATGCTTTTTATGGCATAGTGCAGATTGTCAGCTTTAGAGGCGTGGAGGATTTTGTGAAGATTAGTCCTCCGTTCCGTTGTCGGTCTTGGTGTCTGCTCTGATACGTAGCACGGGAGTCGGGGAACGTTTATTATATGTATATTTTTGTTGAATATATTAAATATTATTTTGTATTTATATTTTGATGTTCTAAAACCATTTATTTGTAAAACAAGTCGGTTATGGATCTTTCCGCTTTATTCCATAATTGACCATCCTTTTGTGAGGAAAAGTTTCTCTTTGTGTTATGTATCAAAAATGTTGAGCAGGGATTGTATTTTATTTCTTTAAATGTGGCATCCCTGTTTCTGTTGGAAAAATAAATTTTTAGTTACTCTGATTTTTATTATGTGTTATTTATTCGCGATGGGAATTGGGGTGTTACATTCCTCATTTTCGAGGATAATGCCCGCCCCGCTTCCCTTCGTACTGGATGCTCCATCGACATAGATCGTCCACCTTTGGGATCCATTGGTCGAAGGTTCCAGGACAGTCATCTCCGCCACAAAGTCGGCCAATACCTGGCCTTTCAGGGATTTCCTTCCCTCGTATTGGATGTCGAATTCGGCGAGTTTGAGCGACCACCTGAGCATCCTCCCCGCCATATCTGGTCGTCCCAAGAGTTGTCTTACAGGCTGTTCGGTCCTGACGACGACGGTGTGGGATAGGAAGTAATGACGCAGCCTCCTGGCCGCGGTGACGAGAGCCAGGGCGACTTTCTCTATCTGCTGATACCTGAGCTCGGGGCCTTGGAAGGTTTTGCTTGTGAAGTAAATTGGTTTCTGCCCGTCCGGGGTTTCCCGGATGAGGACGGCGCTGACCGTTTCACTCGTGATTGCGAGATACAAGAACAGTGTCTCCCCGTGATCAGGCTGTGACAGAACCGGGGTTCGCGATAGGACTTGTTTTAGGTGGAGGAGATCCTGTTCACACTCTTCGCTCCATTCAAACGACGCTTTTTATCGAAGAAGTTTGAAAAACGGGAACGTGTATTGTGCAAACTTGGTGACGAAGCGGGAGAGGGCGGTGAGCATTCCGTTCAATGATTGTATTGACTTCTTCGGGTCCGGAGTAGGGATCTCGGAGAAAGCCCTACACTTGTCGGGGTTGGCCTCGATTCCTCGCTCTGTGAGGTAGAAGCCGACGAACTTACCTGCCCGAACGCCGAAGGTGCATTTGTCGGTATTTAACCTCATGCGGCATCTCCTCGCCGTGTCGAACACCTTCTTGAGGTGCGCGGCATGGTCGACTTCTTCCGCGGATTTGCCGATCATGTCGTCCATATAGATCTCGAGCATGTCGCCGATTTCAGCCCAGAAAACCTTGTTCATCATCCATTGGTAGGTCGCACCGGCTTTCTTCAGGCCGAAGGGCATTACGTTGTAGTAGTAATTGCCCGACTCGGTCATGAAAGCCGTGTGTTGTTTGTCGACCTTGTCCATGGGAATTTGATTGTATCCCGAGTAGGCATCCATGAAGGATAATAGTTTGTAACCTGCAGAATTGTCGACCAACTGGTCGATGTTAGGCAAAGGATAGTAGTCTTTCGGGCATGCCCGGTTAAGATCAGTATAGTCAACACACATTCTCCATTTTCCATTATTCTTTTTGACGAGTACAACGTTGGACAGCCAGGTTGTGTACCTGGCCTCCGAAATAAAATTCACCTCCAGGAGGTCTTTTACAGCTTTTTCAGCAGCCTCCGCTTTTTCGGGAGACTGCTTATACCTACGTTGAGCTATGGCCCTAGCGGCCGGATCTACTGCGAGCTGATGGTAAGCCACCTCGGGGTCAAGGCCAGGCATCTCGGAGGCGCTCCATGCAAATAAATCAGCGTTCTCCCGGAGACATACCTTCTGCTGCTCCTTCGCCAAGTCGGGGATCCCAGCCCCAATCTTCACGTTACGGTCTGGATCGTCCTCGAGGGTCACGAGCTCAAAGTCTCCGTCGGGGATGGGGCGCGTTGGGTGGAGAGGTCGCCCGTTATTTTCCGCCTGGAGGTCGAGGTCCTCTGCTCCGCCCTTTTTGTGCTCGTCTATGAACCGGCTGTCGAGGTCGACCGCGTTGACGCGCGGAAGAGGTCTCTGTACGGTGTTCGTGGATGGCTTTGCTCCGGTCTTGGGCTTGGTGCCGATGGAACTCATGCCTTTGATCGTAGCGTCGAAGCACCTCTTGGTCGTGTCTATGTCCCCGTGCATCGTAACCACACGTCCCCTGGTCGTGTAGTACTTCATCTTGAGGTGGACCGTTGATGGCACTGCTGTGAGTTCGGCCAAGGTGGTACTCCCGAGGATGCAGTTGTAGAGGGATGGACATTCGACCACCAGGAAGCGGATCTTCACCTGACGAGCAGTGTCTTCGGCCCCGAATGTGACCATCAATTCAACGTATCCCCATGGCCTGGTGGTGGTGCTGTTGAACCCCTGCAGATCTGAACCAACGTACGGGGTCAGATGTCTCTCGTCGAGCTGGAGGGTCCCGAACAGGTGAGCGTACATGATGTCTACCGAACTACCCTGGTCGACAAGGATCCTTCGAACATCAAAGTTTTCCATCTGTGCCCTGACTAGGAGGGGGATAATGGCGTTGGGCGCTCCACCTGGGAGCTCTTCAAGGTAGAAGGTGATAGGGTTTGATTTCCCTTGCACCTTATCGAGAGTAGTGGCCTTCGCCGATTTTGCGGACTCCAGCTCGTCAAATTTCCGCTTGATCGACCCGACAGACAACTTCTCGTAGCCTCCCTCGGAGATGACCATTGTCTTAGGGAAGCCTTCCCACGTGCTTTGGGCAGCGGCGGGGTCCTCGTGGGGGAAGTTCGCCCACATGTTGCGAATTTCTTCTTGGCCCTCAATGCCTTCGGGAACAAAGAAGTCTTCGGGTCGAATGACGCTGAGGGCGACCTGAAGCCGACTCTCTTCGGGAGGAGGTGTCATTTCCTCGACGTTTTGGGCTTCCCAGGAACTTGGTCAAGGAGTGTCACTCTTCTGGGCGTACTTCTTTAAGTGCCCTTCCTTGATCAGGATCTCAAGTGCGTCTTTGAGATGGATGCAGTCTTCTGTGACATGTCCGTGCCTCCGGTGGAACCTGCAGTACTTTGACTTGTCCGTGTTTGATTTGGGGGTAGTCGGCTTCGATAAACGGACGCCTCCTTTTAGAAATTCCGAGTTCTGGCACTCGGAGAGGATTCGCGTGGGGGGAGCATTGAGCGGCGTGTATTCCATGAACCGGCCAGCTGGTCCCCTCGGTTCGCGAGAGTCCCGGGGGCAGCCCTCCTTCTTTCTTTCTCCCCCACGTCAGGGGGGAGAGTCTTCTTCTTTACGGCCGCGGGGGACCTCCTTCTGCCTCGACTCGAGGGCGATCTGTGCTGCCTCCGACTCCTCGAGCTCGATGTACGACTCAGCTCGTTGGAGGAGGTCCTCCAGACGGCGAGGTCGGCGGAGGCCCACGCACTTGGCAAAATCGGATCCAAAACGAAGTCCGTGGATGATTAAATACTTCTTCATGTCGTCGGTCGTATGGACCTCGACAGCTTCCCTGTTGAATCTCTCAATGTAGTTCCGGAGAGATTCGTTCTTCCCCTAGAAGATTCTCTCTAGTGAGGCCTCCGTCTTTGGGTGCCGACGAGACGCTGTAAAGTGTCTGGTGAAGCGTTGCCTTAGTTGCTTTTCGGATGTGATCGACTCGGGTGTCAGGCCCTTGTACCAAGTCATGGCGCCCTTCCGCGAGGTGGTGGGGAAAAGCCTGCACTTAATGGCTCCCCTGACGTTTCTGAAGTTGAGCATGGCTTCAAAACTTTCGACGTGATCGTCGGGGTCGGCCAGACCGTCGTAGGTCCCTAGTGGCCGGGCTTTCTCCATGCCCGCAGGAATTGGGGCGTTCATGATCTCCCATGATATAGTGGTCCTATGGTCGTCGTAGTCGCTTCCGGCCGTGGACCTCGAAGGGGATCGGTGATGCCGTGGAGGGGAATTCCTCGAACGGTTCCTCGGCCTCTCCTCGGTGGTTTTGGACTTCTTGGTAGTTGAGGAGGGTGTGGGTTCCTTCCGAGGTGGGGAACGATGGCGCTTCTGAGAGATCGCCGGCTGGGGACGTTCAAGGCGTGGCCTACGGCCCTCGCGCACCTGTGAGGGGGTTCGAGATTCTTCGGAAGGAGTCCTTCGTGGGGAAGGAGAGTGGCGAGGAGACGGTGGGCGACGATGTCTTCGCGGGGAAGATCGTCGTGCCCGTCCTCATTCGAGTGCTTTAATTCTGAGATTCTGGTGCATGATCAACTGATTGGTCTGATTGACCATGGAAAATAGGGCCACGGTGCTCGAATCTGCATTAGGCGGAGGAGCAATTGGCTGGAAGATGGCTTGCTGGTCGTCTTGGCGGGCGGCGTCGTAAGCCGTGTCTTGGGAGTCCGGGGAGGCGGTATGCACATCTCTGACATCTCCTTTTTCGACGTTGAGGGCGGCAACATCCTCATGGTGGTTTCCGTTCTCGAGTTGAGCGAGGATGGGTTATTGGCCATGCTGGTGATGAGCGAAAGGATTGCTTTGGTTTATCGTTGAAGGAAAAATGAGGAAGCAATGTTTCCCACAGACGGCGCCACTGATCGTACCTGGATCAGACAGTTATTCAATGGCTAGCAACGTCGTATGGACTTCAGCTCCGGTGAGGTTGAAAGACGGCGGGGGGGGGGGGGGGGGGGGGGGGTGTACCTGCAAGGTACTCTGATGCTCAAGTAAGGAAAAGGTCACAAGTAAAAGCAAGTACAGGAAAAGGTTAGAGTGTATGAGATTGTGTAACCTGACCCTCTCAAGTGAGAGGGTATTTATAGAGAGCCCCCAGCTCGGGGCCAACGGTCACTAGCACTGGGCTAGATTGTGAGGCCCAATCCAAGTAACTGACAGGGCTTACGTGGCGTAGTGAAGACCAGCACGTGGTCTTCGCCCTGGGGTAACCGTTCCTAGATCTCTGGAATTAGGGCAGACCGATTTCATCGGGAGTGGGTGGTTACATGAGAACGTGTCCTCGCGGGGAGGAGTCTTGCGTGTCGGGGAGAGACGTGTCCTCGCGGGGAGGGCTCTTATGTGTAGGAGATGGCTCCTCATGAGGAGGAGCACCAAAGTGTCGGGGATGAGCGAGCCCAGAAGGGCTTAGCGCCTCTGCCCGATGCTCTATGCTGTGTGTGCCCGAACACCGCCGAGGTGTGGTGTGTGGCCGACACTGTTGAGGTGTGGCATGTGCTCGACATTGGCCATTGGAAGGATCATGTTGGACCAGCCCATTACTGAATTGGGCCTGCTCGACGGTTGGGCAGACCGTGGCCCAGTCCGGAACAAAAGTGAACTTCACCTTTCAGAGTGTGTCTTCTCTAACATGGACATAACCTCAATACCAACACGTGTTTTGATGTGCATTGAGTACCTTGAATTTTTAATGAGTAGAGTTTGAATATATCATTAAAAAATATTTAATGTTAAGATTTTTTATAAATAAATTGAGTTTTGCAGTTCTATATTTTAAATTTTAACCAAAAAATTTTTAAAAAATTTGGACGAAGTTGTCAAAGTTCTTACCATAAAAGAATGATTGATTTTAAATCACACCGTAATTGTGATTCGATACAATTGCAATATTACCCTATCAATAATATTTCAACCACAATTAAAAATTATAATAAATGATATTGCAAATATTACCCTATCAATAATATTTCAACCACAATTAAAAATTATAATAAACGATATTAGAGATGTGTTAGTTTATATGGACGGCCTACCAAATCCAAAAAGATATGGGGCTAGTCTTAAAATTAATATTAAATTCAAACTTTAAAATTAAAAACAAAGTGTAGCACCTATTAATCGATTAAGAAAAAACAAAGTGTAGCACCTACTAATCGATTAAGAAAACCTGTAATTGATTAAGTGAAATTGAAATTCATAGTTTTTTTTGTTTAACTTGAGCAAATCAATTAAGACATGTATTTAATCTATTAAAAGTTTAAAAGATTACCTTGATTTTTTCTTATATAAAGGACGATTTCCTCCTTTTAAACACATTGATTTTCTAAATAAAAATATTTCCATACTATTTGAGGTGTAATCGGTTTGATTTTGATCGAATTTCGGTCAAAAAAAATGTTTGAACTGGTGGTACCTCCAACGATTTGGTTTGATTCAGTTTGTAGTATTTTTCAAAAACAGAATCAAACCAAACTAATTGGGTTGGTTCAATTAAGTTCGGTTCGGTTGATCGGTTTATAACATTGTAAGAACAAGATTTGGTTATGCATCTGACCTTTAGTTTTGATGATAACAATACAATATTTGTTAGAGGAAAATTTTGTACCCTAATGATTTTGTCTAGTGTGTAGATTTTGCTAACAGGTTCTGACTCTAAAGAATTGGCTAATGACATCATCAGACTCTGAACTCAACACATTATGACTCTGAAGAGATACAAATGTGCGATTTACAAAGATATGTCAAGATCTGAAATGTTCTTTGACAACGATTCAGATGAACGTTTGTGCTAAAGCTTCTGCCATAAGTGCTCCCACTCACATCACTGTTGTGCTTCAAAAATCTACAAAATGCTTCAATCAGCCCCACGCAGATGCCATGTGTCTGATTCATCACGTGCAATTAGGAGCTTATAAATACCTCTTTTAAGCTCATTTGCGCTTCTTCCTCATTTCAACTTTTCTTATAGCCTCTTCTTCACACATAACACCCAATTCTTTAACTCTTATTCAGAAGAAAAAGAATATTTTCATCCATGGCCAACACTCAAACAATGCCCTCCAAATCCGACACTGTCAACAATCCATTGACTTTCAAAATACTTCTAAATGAGGATGAAAACGTGAGAGATTACATCCCAAAACCTCCAATGTTAAAGGAGAAGATTACCATCTAGGAAAAATTGGAACTCATCCCTTACTCTTTGAACAACAAACTGTGTGCTTTCTTGGGACCTTAACCCACAAAGAGGTCACATGCTGGGCAAGTTACACGCTTTTTCCCAGGTTTTTCAATTACTCTACCTTTTGCGTTTGAAAAACACGCTCTCGACCTATCTTTAATGGTTAAACCCAATCACGTGTTTCAATCTGCATCTCCTACTCCAAGCAAAGAGTATATAGCCTGGCTTGATAAGGTTTAACCTCAAAGGAAGGAACAATGGGAAAACCTAGGTATCTATGACATGGTAAATATATCTAGGACTGACCCTAAGTATAACGCAAACATGTTATTGGCTTCGATCTTCTTTTGGGAGGGATCGACCAATACTTTCTAGCTTCCCAACAGCATGTTAACACCGACTTTGTTTGATGAAGCTTCTATCACAAGCTTAAATCCTTCCTTCTGGCTTCTTTGCTTGATCATTTTCCTGATTCAGATATTGCCTATTGTTACTCGACTCTACAACATCTCTTTAAGCATTTTTCTTTCTCTATAACTCCTCCATTGCGTTCTTGACATGGGATTTTTGCCTTTTTAATTTCTAGGTCCATAGGAACGCCTCTCTCACATTTGGAAATTCTCTCGATAAATCATAAAAGACCCTTTTCCCATATTAAAGTTCCTCTATTTAGGATTTCCAGCATGTTCTTTACCACCAGGCTTGGTCAATTTCCCTTGTGGAGCATTGGGCATAGGTTTGTAAGTATAGGGTTTAGCCTTTTATTGAGCAGGAGTTTGTTCGTTCTTCCGGGGCACCCCTCTCTTGTCAAAGTGAAATTGGGGTCTACCCTTCTTCCAATTCTCTTCTCATTTGTTTTTTGAGCACTTTTGACCTTTCTTGCAACATTCTTGTCAAATACATCACTGCATCGAGGACACATCATTACCTTTGAGTCTTCTGCTTTGCACCTATAGAGAAATTGCACCAATCCTTCACCAACCTTTTGGGAATACAGTTTCGATCTGATTTTCACTCTCTTCAAACTCACCCATGTCTAAATCTTCAGTAATTTCGACCATATTGATTGCCATAGGTCCCACGTAGCTAGCATCCCCAACTTGTTAGGGGTCAGAGTCAATCTTCATAGGTGTATTTCCCTTAGCACACTTTAATCTCCCCTCATTCAGTACGTTCTAAACAAGATCCCTGAAAAGAAAACATGGTGAGGTCTTATGCCCTAGAAAACTATGATACTTAAAAAACCATTGCTTCTTTCTTTAATCTAATGGTGGTACTTTTGCGCCTGGAGGCACAAGCACTTGTCCAACTTCAACCAGTAAATTGAAAATCTCATCACATTTCGTTACATCGAAGCTGTAAGTTTTCTTAGGGAATTTATCATTTTCTTTAGGTTATGAGGGGTTCTTACCATTTGCAGGTGTAAGTAACTTACATACATATAGGGGACCTGGCTTTAGTTCATCCACGTCAACCTCATACTCCTCGACATGGCTATATTTGACCTCAGAAATCAGGTCTTGGTCCTCCATGTCAACATAAGCTACATCTTTTTTCTTACCCTTACGCACTCTGGCTTTTTTAGCCTTTCGACTTGTCGGACTCTATCAGCCAACCAAGCCATATCTCTTAGATACTGTGTGTCCAACTTCTTCGTAATGTAATAATCTAGCCACCCAGCTGCCATTTCGACAAGCTCATGTTCAGGTACTTGGGTAAAACACCTTGTTTTTAGTAAATAGGATCAATTCAAATAATCATCAATTAAGTTGACTAACTTTCGCTTCAGGGTCGACAATTCTTTCAAACTAATCTTAGATTGCCCCATGTAAAACTACTCATGAAGCAACCTCTCTAATCGAGTCCACCCGTTAATTGAATGAGCAGGTAGGGTGGTGAACCATGTAAAAGCATTCTTCGTTAGAGAACTAGGAAAATATCTCATCCTTAGGTTCTCATTATTGGCTATGTCGCCTGCCTCAGTTAAGTATCGAGCAATGTCCTCGAAGGTAGACTCATTAGTGTCGCCAGTGAACTTTATAAATTTGGGGACTTTCTAACCCCTTGGTAGTTCAGTTTGCAACACGTACTCTGAAAGGGGAGATGTGTAATTTGGCCTCTACAGGGCCATGTTCACCCCATTTTGTGCCATTAATCTCTCAACAATGGTTGCAAGGTTGTTCTCCCTTAACAGATTCCCTTGTCGAACCTAATGGACAACTTGATTAGCGTTTGGGTTTTTATTAATGATCATGACATGTGGACACTCTTCCTCTCTGGACAAATCTTGTTCGACCAACTGGGGACCCACTTGTTATCCCTGGTTCACAGTGTTTTCCTCCAACACCGTCCCCTCATTTCGAACCTGTCTAATGACCTGGGGTTGCACAATGAATCTAACATGCACTGGGGGAGCGCCAAAAAAATCAGCAATTCTTGCCATTTGAGTTGCCAACTGCTGGTAACTCTAATTCATGTTTTGAATTAATGGGTTAAATATCACACCCATTTGTCGTGTTAGAGTATTTACCATGTCATGGTTACTCTCATCCATCGGTTGTTACATTGCCGCGACAGAATTCATAGTCAAAGCAGGCATTGCTTGGGCACCAAATCCCATTGCTCCATGTGGTGGCATATTTCGACCAAGGTTGCTTATGGTCGATCCAGATGCCATGATGGTCGAATATGCATTCGCAGCGTTATCGACAAATGTTGATGGATTATTGTGTAGACTTGCCATCACCGTTGGTGGCATTCCATAGCGTTGTTCACGCCCTGGCACGGGCATTGTGAAATTTATGGCAAAAGGCCTAAAGTCTGATGCCACAATGGGTCTAGAAGTCACTGGGTGACTCTGGGGTATTAGGGACAAAATTGTCCCTTCTGGACGAGTTGTAGATGCAACCGTCGTAGACGGTATCACCGTGGTACTAACATCAGGAGGGGCGACAACCATATGTCACCCTCCAACAGGTATTGCCTTGCCCCAAGTACTTTCCACTCACCCCACTTATGGGAAATGTGGGAAGAGACGTTTCTTGGCCAGAGAGAAGTTAGGGTCAATAATTAACCCACACCTCCTTAGGAAATAGGGATTCAACGGTCCACCATTGACTAAGTGGACGAAGATCCTTCCCAAGGAAACCATGGGACTAAAGTGCTCTATAAATACCTCTCCCCTAATGGGAGAAAGGGGAATCTCATAACTTACGTATAACACCCAAAGCACAACGCTTACACATATAACATCTCAGCTCCCGTGAACAGGTCCCCTCAAAGCACTGAACAAGATATCTCGCCGTTGTGGCCAAGCCCTTACCTCCATAAATTATTATAAACCTACTAAAGCCTTTGATTATACCCTTTTTCTGGCAGGCATACTATGCACACCTGTACTTTTTTATTAGTACAATGGTGCCCATTGTGGAGCCCTAGTAAAACTAGCCTGGGCCACACATCTTTCATTTTCATTCCTTTTGTCTTCCCTCCGAAGATGTCCGATGAAACTCTACGCTTCAATACAAACACCATAGTTAGAGATTTCACTCGAGGAGGTAGTTCATGCTTCTTTCGAAGGAAATACACAAGGCAGGGGCTTGCTGAAAATATGATATCTCCTGGTTTCCCCAGGAATGAACTAGGGGAAATCAAAGTTAACATCACCTTTTCTGGTAGGTACTCCATCAGAATTAACCCTCATGATAATGAATCTCAAGTCATCATTGTACAACATGACAATTGGGATATCAAGCGAGTCTTGGTAGATCCTGGGTGCTCTATTGATGTATTATTCTGGGATACCTTCTAGAAACTTCAACTCAATCCTAATGATGTTAGCGTGTTCAGGGGCTCATTGATAGGATTTTCTGGTGAACAAGTATAATTAATGGGCTATGTGACCCTAGAGACAACACGTGGCAATGGAGAGGATCCCAATGAGATATTCATTGACTACCTTATTGTGGACGCCCTGTCTCCCTATAATAACTTCCTGGGACGACCTGCCATTGATGCGTAGAGAGTAGTTGTTTTCTCCTAGTATTTCTTCATGAAATAATCCATACTTAGAGGACGAGTCAATATGGTTCGAGGACACCAGTAGATCGCTTAAGAATGCTATCAAAATAGCCCAGCGATAGAGAGTGAAGAGCTCACCCATGTGGGCACTCCTCCCTAAAGTCCATAATGTAGGCCTTGATTGTTGGGATCCCTGGTTAGGCGTAGACGTAGATTCACGCCCACAGAGGCTTTGAAGGAGGTCCGACTAGGCCCTTCAGCCCATTAGTTCATAAAGATAAATAATTCGCTTACCGAGTGTTTACTGTGAAATTTGGTTAACAAAACAAGTTTCTATTAATACTTAAGGGATCAAACTCAAAAATCTCCCGGAAACACATTTGTGTGCATTTATGAATTTGAACAACATTTTTATTGTGGAAATCGAAGAGTACTGCTTTGAAGAAGGTTTCAAGGTTACTTTGAAACAAGGCTTGAGAATATAGGTTTTTAAAATAAAGGCTGAAATCGAACTGAAGGACGAAGTAAAAGCATGAATTGTAAAGTGAAATCGAAAAGTAACTTAATGCAGAAAAAGTACCTGAATGTTAAAAGACTTGAAATTGATAAATGGTGGAAATCATACGTACATTTTCCTCACTTGTTTCTCAAATGCACAAATATTTTGAGTTTACAGAAATATGAGTACAATTGCGGATCCTTTGTAAAATGAACATGAGTCCCTATATATGCTACTCTAAAATAAATACCTAAGAACGATCGACTAACCCTATAACGACACGTTTCAGTCTCATGCAGTAGTTTCTTCCGACAAGCCTCCACGTGTCATCGAGTAACTTTTTGTGTTAAACTGATTCCCACTATTTTGAAGACCAGTCAAATATCTTAACTACATTTACTGGTCATCAGGAACTGACTTCCTACGTTGAAGTCCTTTGGGTCAACCATGCTACGACAACACACTCTATAGTACTTTCCACATGCAGTGGCCAAGTCAACATTGTTTCTATTGTAATGATGAACTCCAACCTTAGCCAACATAGCATAGTGCTCAATTTCACTAAGTCCCTGAACTCTTCAACATCCTTCGACCTACCACTTCTTCTACCGACATCACTATGGGTCACCCCGGGCCTTGAGTCAACTTAACCTCCTTTTGACTCCACTTTACATTGACTTCCATGTGGCATATTCATTGTTGCCATTAACCAGGAAGTATGCAAGCCATTTGATGTCGGGTTCATTATAGAAATAAAATACTGTACATGGCTAGCCAAGGTGGTGTTGGCGAGGAAAGAGAACAACAAATATTGCATGTGTATGGATCTATGTGCTTACAGGTATAAACTTGAAAATACCACTAAAGATTTATTTGATATTTTGATGATGACAACAATGATTAAAGTTGGGGTCAATAGCTTTCAACCTTGATTATGGAGATCTATCCAAAGAAACATTTCATGCCTCATCAACAAAAAGAGATTCAAGATCAAAGTGTTTATATGATCAGAAGCAATTCAACAAAGAATCTTGAAGCCTCAAATAAAGTGTGAAAACTCATCTAGTCAAATATATCTGTCTCTCTGCGTGACCTGAGATTATAAAAGTAAGGAAGTAACTTAGAAGTTTTAAGGCAACTCACACACACACACACACACACACACACAAACACACACACACACACCTAAAATATTTTTTCAAATGTTTTCTCTTGAAAACTATTATCTCATTCAAAGCCAAGTGATTAAAAGGTATCCAAACCTTTTCAAACTAATTTTTGAACTAACCAATCGATTGGTATGTTATGCCAATCGATTGGCAAAACATTTTGGGCCAACCAATCTATTGGAGCATTAAGCCAATCAATTGTAAGAGCTCTAATCAATTACTTAAATAATAAGGACAACACATTAATGACTTGCAACAACTCTATATCCAAACTTTCATATTTGGGCTTGCTAAATCGATTAAAAATCAACTGGCCAGTTGATTGGAGCTTTGTGCCAATCGATTGGCTCACTATTATTTCCATTTTTGGTTTTTCCAACTACAATATAAGGGAGACACGCCTCCTCTTCAAACCACACCATTTGTCAACATTTTACTATTTCTTTGGAATTTATCTCTCTAATTTCTTTCTCTCTTTCTCTCTCTAGAAAATATTTCTTTTCACTTTATATTGCCTTAGTGCTTGTAAGTGAAGCTTTGCTTGTGAGGAATAAATTTTTTTAAGTAATCGTGTTGGTCATTTAAATTCTTAATAATTCGATACTCTTAAGAAAACGAGTTTGGTCCATGTGATAAACCTGTCATAAAGTTTTTGTGGTTGGTTTCTTAAGCTTTTCCAGAAAAAGCTTAGTTTTAGTTATCGAGGTAAGCCATAAATTTGTGATTGGTTGGGGATAAGCCTGTAAAAAAATATCAAGGTCAAATTGTATTAAGGTTCATGGGCCTAACTTTCAAAAGCTTAAAGTTTATAGTCAAACTCTCAAGAAGGTCTCTTGGGGACAAGACTAGGCCAACGATCAACCAAACTTGTATAAACCTATGGTTCAATATCTCTAACCATATCCTTTTAATTTCCACAATTTACTTATTTTGATTCCCACTGCAACCCATTTAATCAAAACCACTAATACAATCTCAATCGAGAAAAAGATAAAATTAATCACGAATTCAAATACCACAATTCACCCACCTCGTGTGCTTGAAATCACTTGTACAACAAGTGGCACCAGAGTCTAACTCATGTTAAAAACTAGTCGTCTTAGGATAAAAAATGTCCTCAAGTTATTCACTAGACAAACCTCCATCATTCAATGAAGAAGGGTACAATTTGTGGAAAGATAAAATGTAATTTTTCATAGAAGGGACAGATCGTGGTATTTGGAAGGCTGTAAAAGAAGAAGCATTTATCCCTACACACAATGTTGATGGTGTTGTAGTAGACAAACATGAAAATTATAGGTCCAAAGAGGACAGAGAAAATATACAATGCAGTTTGAAAGCAAATCATCACTACCGCGTTTGGTCTTGATGATTTCTTGCGAGTTTCTCACTACGAAACATTTAAAGAAACGTAGGACATCCTCCAAATTACCCTTGAAGGCACTACTGAGGTAAAAATAGTAAGGTTGAGCACATTAACCCATGAGTATGAACTCTTTAGAATGAAACCTGAAGAGAACATAAGTCAAATACAAACACGATTCACCCATATCGTGAGTCATATGAAAACTCTAGGGAAAACATTCTCAAATGAGGAATTAGTCATAAAAATTCATAGATGCCTAAGCTGTAGTTGGAAACCCAAAGTCACTCGATATGTGACTATAAGAATTTGGCGACTATGAACACACACACTCTTTTTGGTAAATTACAAGAACATGGAATGGAACTCAAAAAACTTACCATAGACAAAGAAGGAGAAAAGAAAAACAAAAGTATAGTACTTAAAGTTGAAGAATCCGACTCTGATGGTGATATGACTCTCATAGTTAAGAACTTTAAAATATTTATGAAGAATGAGAAATAGCAAGAGCAAGAAAAATATGAAGAAAATGAGCAATTCATTCCAAAATGCTACAATTGTAGAAATTCAAAAAAAAAAGTTTACATCGCATGGGAAGACAATGATACGAAATCCTCAGATGATGAAGAAAAAAAAGCCAACATCTACCTAATGGGAAGGCGCATTCTTTATAGTTAAACTTGATGTAAAGATCAAAGAAAGCTTCCCATTAAAGGCCAAAATTATCAACCAAAATATGAAACTCAACAATAATGTATTTGGCACTAAATACATTGTTGCAAATTTCACCTCTTTTGCATTGCATACCCCAAGCTTGTTTGTGACGGTTCTTTTGGTTTAAAGAAAGAAGAAATCTATCAAAAAAATAGGTTTGACAAAATGCTTGAATAAATTGAAAAAATAATTGAGGAGGCGCTTAAATGTTCTTAGGGTTTTTACAAATATAGGTACAAGCGTGAGAAAAATGAAATAATTTAAAAGCACTAATCACTACTACAGAAAACACCTCTCATAACAATGGGAAAAGGGATACAACCACATCCGACTAACCGTTGTGAGGTAAGGTGTGATTGTATGTATGATTCTTTCAACCACGGTCGTGCGACCGTGATTACAAGTCAAGTAGCACGCAACCTATCACAATGGTTACTTTAAATAACCGTTGTTGTATGTCTCAACCTATCACATCAGTTACTTTAAACAATAGTTGTTGTATGTGTTTTAATAAAAAATGAATCAGTTGAACAACAAGAACTACAACATGATCAAGAACAACATAAAAAACAACAACAATAACAACATCGACAACAAGAACAAGAACAAGAACAAGAACAAGAACAAGAACAAGAACAAGAACAAGAACAAGAACAACAACAAGAACAACAACAATAACAAGAACAACAACAATAACAAAAACAAGAACAAAAACAAGAACAACAAGAATAACAAGAATAACAACAACAAGAAAAAGAATACCAACAACAACAAAAAGAACAACAAGAACAACAAGAACAACAACAACAACAAAAACAACTAACATTGCTAATTTGAATCCGTGTTTTCCTTATCTCATTCAAGTTGGAGAAGAGGTGATGAAGTTCTGAAATTTGCTAATGAAAAAAAATGATGTTTTTGAGTTTTGTTTATTGAAGAAAATAGAGTGTCGTTAATGGAAGATGATGTTTGGAGGTAGACGATGAAGTTCGTCTGAGTTGGAAGTTTATCTAAGTTTTAGGTTTCACGTGGATCACTAATGGTAATGTCTTGAACGTTGATACTCACTAAATTGACGACAAGGATTTGTTTTAGGACAGTGAAGAAACTCAATAAACACGCTTATATTTCCCCATGACCTTAAGTGACTTTTCACCACGGTTGAAAGTTCCAACTGTGGTAAAAAAATGGCTTATAAATAAATAGAAACAAAATTGTAGGTGTTAGGATTCAAACTCATGACCATGCATGCGCCACTCTTCACCCCAATTGGAAGTTCCAAATGTGGTAAAAATGACTTAAAAAAAATTGTAGGTGCTAGGATCCGAACTCATGACCACACGCCACTTGACTTAAAAATAAAAAGAAAAGAAAAGCGCCTACGTGAATAGATTCTTTCACAGTGGATACTTTGGACAATGTAAAATAGCGCTAGAAAAGATATATTTTGTAGTAGTGAATTGAAATAGATTTTTCATCGGTTATTAGCCTAACCGAGAGTTTTCATATCGATTGAAAATAAATATGAGGGGATAGATGGTTTTTTTAATTTAAAAAAAATAATAATAAAAGAAAAACTTATTGAAATATATTTCCATAGGATACTTACCCAACTGAGAAAATATATATTCTTTTTAAAATAAAATTTAAAAAATACAGTTATAGGTAAGTAAAATGGTTCTCTAAATTATTTTTTTATGTGTTACATTCTCCAATCAAGGGAGTAATTTACATTTATTGCTTTTACCTCGACCTAATGTTTAAGCGAATTGAAAAATTCGTAAAAAGCCTATATTATATTGTAGTGATAGTAAAAACATCACATAATTTACAATGGAAATATTATATTCTTAGTTTTCACTTAAATTAATGTTTAAGCCTAGTTTTATTTAGATGTATGTTAATATGGCAGAACAAACACTGTCGCGACACAACTTTTGTGGCGGTTGAAACTAACAAACACAGTCGCGACACAACTATTGTGGCGGTTGAAACTGTCGTAGATAGATAGATAGATAGATAGATAGATAGAGAGAGAGAGAAAAAGAGAGAGAGGGGGGATCCGTTGACACCAGGTGTAAGTCTAAGAGACTTACACCAAATTTTTACCGTTAATATGAATAAATCAAACGATCATATAAGTAGTCTATTTTTTAATTAGGAAAAAGAAATTACCATATATATATTTTTAAATTTAGTATAACTGGTTGATTCAATTCTATTACGAGTGAGATTTGATGTAAGACTTTTAGCTTTGATGTAAGACTTTTAGATTTACTTTTGGATTGAAAGTTATTATTATATAGATCACACCTATAAATGTTCACATCAATCAAAAATCATTTTCTATATTAAAGACAATGATCAAAATTAATGGTTTTTATGAAGTTTTGTAAGACGTTAGTTTTTATGTATGTCGTTGACATGTCAAATAATTTTCTATTGATATTAAATTTTATAGACATGATTTATATGATAATAGATTTCAATACAACAGTGGATTTTTTTATACGAATATTTCATGTTACTAAGTTTGACACCTTTGTGTCATTTGATCCAAACTATATATATATATATATATATATATATATATATATATATATATATATATATATATATATATATATATATATATATATATATATAAAAGATATATAATTATGATTCAATTTGGTTTCCCTTCTCCCATCTTCTTCTTTTTTTTTCTTTTGGTCAAATTAAAATATTAATTGTCATGAAACTTTTCTTTTAAAGTTCTTGATTATGATGATACCACTACCTTTTTTCTTTTAGTGAGACAAGTTTTAGGGATTGACCTACATGTCATTTCTCTAGCTTGTATTAGCACAAATAGTGTATTGACCGGCCTCCCATAGTATGACCTTCATAGGTTGTGCTACAATTGCTTAACATACCGCTACATTTTGTCCGAAATCGGAAATCAAGTTGTTTTTGTAAGCGAGTTATCATTCTCCTTTTCTCCATACTGTGGTGTGAAATAGATTGTCTCTTTATCATTAAGAGAGCTAGTTGGCATACTCGTCGATTTTATCCGAGTTGGAGTCCTTCCCTTAGTGATGTATAGACTCATATTTTCATGCTTATGGTTGAATAGTCGTGTATACTCTGAAAAACGACAAAATATTCTTTATCACTAACACTAACATACTAACTATATAATTGCACTAACTGTCGCAGTGAGAATCAGATATCAAGCTATTAGTTAACTTGAATCACATAACATGAAGTTCACCACCGAGCTTTGATTTATCCAAAGGAAAGGGTAAAGATAGAAAAAAAACCTAAGTGCACTATGTAGAATCAGTTATTGCTCGTTTTATTTCACTTTCTACATTCGAAGCTTCATTCTGAGCTTCATTTGTATCATGTGTCTCGTGTGTGTCTTCCTGGCCACTAGCCATTTGACCTGTAAGAAAGAAAAAAAACAAAAATTAAATGACAAATATAAAAATCCATAATCCATAATCCATTGAATGATATAAGCTATATATAACATGACAACTATTAAGATCCACTTGCAAAAATCTTGACTTATCCATTCGTACGCCATTATTATTTTCAACCCACTTGCAACGAAATATAGGAATCTGAAACTTCTCATAATCAAACACCCAAATGCGCCCGATAACCCCAAAATATGACAGATTTGCAAATTTGGGGTTTAAGTCTTTCACACTTGAAATGTGCATTGCTTCAGCTACCACGGTGACACCACTATTTTGCATAGTACTTTTATCATCTTGTTCTTTGGTATAAAATGTGTATCCATTAATTGCGTATGCACTATAAGAAAACACAATCAAACTTGGAACATATGCTAAACATCTCAACCTTTCTGTTATTGAAGCGGGATCTGAATAATACTTTGAATAAATATGATCCTTAAACCAAGGTATGAAACTTCGATTGTGCTCTCGTACTATCCAATTCTCATTTCTATTCGGATTTAAACCTTGGAGAACATCCTTATGCATTTAAACATACGGCTCAACCTCATTCTCATTGTGCAGAACATACAAATGCACTTGATCACGTTCGACCCTTGATACTGTCACAACTTCATTTCCAATTAACTTTTTTCCTTCTTTTTTTTCGACATTATGAGATTTGGGGAGTCCAATTGATTGTACATTGGACAGATATTCAGTACAAAACTCAATCGCTTCTTCAACAATGTATCGTTCGGCAATACAACCCTCTGGTCGACTTCGGTTTCACATACCCTTTTAATATTTTCATATAGCGTTCAGCAGGGTACATCCATCTCATATAAGCACTACCACAAAAAAGACCTTAGACAGCGCTTTTAAGCGCTGTATAAACCTGCGCTGCTATAGGTTTAGACAGCGCTTTGGGTAATACCAAAAGCGCTGTCTAAAGGGGGGTATATTTAATGAAAAACGTTGTCTATGGTACCTTTAGACAGCGCTTTTTGGTATACCTTAGACAGCGCTTTCACCAAAAGCGCTGTCTAAGGTATACGAAAAATTTTATATAAATTTTTTTAAACCACAATTTTTACCATGTTTTTTCAACCTGAATTTGACCTGTTTTTCAACCAGCAATTTTTTTCAGAAAAATACCACAATTTGGATATTCAAATCAATCCAATTTATCCTATTTAAATGTACCAATTTACACCAAAATTATATATCCAAAACAATTGGCAATTCAAACCAATATATATATATTTAAAATTACAAACCAAAATTATATATTCACCTATTTATAATTACAAATCATTACATTTTTTCTACAAATGCACATATTACTTATACTAGTACTTTTGCATCCAACCAAAGCATTGCTTCAAATCTACATTATAGGTCCTGAAAACACAAAGATTGTAATTCAATTAAAAGAATACATAAACAAAGTTACACATATTTAAATTCTCATCAATTAAAGTAAGAGTACAATATTATACCTTGTAAAATTCCGAGCTCCATAGTGTATTGACACCAATCCTCTTTAATTTCATCCAATTGAGAAATTGAGTAATGAGCACACTTGCATTCTTCAAAGTACTACATAATAATATAACATAGTTTGATTTAGTTTTAACTATTTCATTAGACATGAGAGATATGTGTTAATATTAAAATAACTCATAAATTAGAAATACATACATCGGATGGAATCTCTATTCGATCCAACAAAAGAGTGTCTCTCATAAACCTCAACATGAAATAGCCGCAATATTTTTTATTGCGTTGCCGAGGACACTACAAATGAAAAGAAAATATGGATAAATCCTAAGTTTTATCAAGTAGCATCACTAATATAATAAAACATGTGATAATTAATATACCTTCACATAATTCCATGTAATAATGGGGTTGACTCTCCACCGTGGTAGATGGCTATCTCGTAGTGCTAGGAAAGCTTGTATAGCGCTAATAAAATATAAGTGAAAAGATACAATAAGAAAGTTAGATCTGCCCTGGAGATGGAATGAAAACAAAATACCAATCAAGTACCTCTGTGCCTAAACAATAAAGGCAAGCTTCCAGTCCTCCTTCGACAAAAATCTTAACAACATAGTTGCCAACTAGATAAACCTATTTAGAGAATGGAAATGTTCTTTGTTAGAGACTTCGTACTATTTAAGTACTTTACTAGATAATGAATGATCATACCACAAACCAATCTCGTGTCATAGTTCAATAACAGAATTATATGAAACATGACTAAGTAATTACATAACATATCATCTCACGTTATGGTAAGCACAACCGAAACAATTTCAGAATGACAACTACCGTTTGAAGTAAAATTTTAAAAATGCACATTATGTTTTACTGATTATTACAATGTGTAGCCAACTACTTTGTATGATTAATATCACAATGGCATAAAGATAGTAAAGAGGTTTCAGTTCCATCAAAGTGCCTTCTAAAAGGCTAAACTCTTCTAGTCTCAATGCAATATGCAAAGGTATCTTCAATGAAAACTAGTTTGTAGATCCTAAGACTATTGTAATTTGTCTCTAAAAACAGGTCCAAATTATTGATAAGTTACAGTAAAGGGGGACACACTGAGGATGAGAATTTGTTTCTTACAAGGGAAAGACCTTAAGCAAAACATCAGGACTTTGATTCAACCAGGAAATCCTTCTAAATGATCCACTAAATTATACTCTAATTATGAAGCAATCACAATAATGTTTGGGACACTAAGGACCAATCATTTTCACTAAAGCCTTTGAAATTTTGATGCACTACAAGCTTCTCAAAAAATACAAATAAGAAAAAGTTATTAGCTACATAAATTAAAACTCACAGGATTGCTACCCGTACCAACTGGAAGCCTTTCATCATCAGTGGGAAGAGGCAAAATGTTGAAGGCACAAATTTTAGACAGGCACTCTAACCACTTATCTGCATTTAGCGCAATACAAGCTCCCTGGACATACATAAACAGAAAATAGATTATAAACTCAGATGGTATTCTTACTTTGGGAGCACAGAAACGAACGAAGGCAATGAGTTCGCAACGGACGGCAATACAACGACGGCAATGGACGGACGACAATGCAACGACGGCAACAATGAACGACGGCACGGTGGAGGACGGTTGACGGTGAAGGTTTGAGTTCGCAAGGGTTTTGAGCTCAGTTCGCATGCAGGGGAGAAGAAAGAGCGGAAATATGAAAATGAATACTGACTATTCACATATTTTAATTTAATTAGACCTTAGACAGCGCTTTCTAAGGTTGGCCTTAGACAGCGCTTTTGATTTTATTTTTTTTTTATTTTTAAGACCTTAGAAAGCGCTTTTAAGGAAAGCGCTGTCTAATATTTTCCTTTAATTTTTTTTAAAAAATTAATAAAACTTTAGAAAGCGCTTTTGACCGAAGCGCTGTCTAAGGTCTTATATTTTTTTGCGCTTTTATTTTTTTAAATGAATAGTATCCGTTTTTTTAACCTATAGCAGCGCTTTTAAGAAAAGCGCTGTCTAAGGTGCGATGTTATAACTTACTTTTGTTGTAGTGAAGTCGGTCCACACAATTGTGTCTCTTTCACCAGATGAACAACTAGATGAACCATTATGTCAAGAAACGAGGGAGGAAAATACATTTCAAGATCACACAAAGTAATAACTATTTCATTTTGCAATGTTGGTAAGATCGCAGAATCGATCACTTTACTGCAAATTGACTTGAAGAAAAAACACAATTTAGTTATTGCGCTTCTTACTTTTTCTGGCAGAATAGAACGTATACCTACTGGTAGAAAATGTTCCATTATAACATGGCAGTCATGCGTCTTTAAACTCTTTAACTTGAGGTCTTTCATAGACACAAGTCTTCTAATATCTGAAGAGTATCCTTCTGGAACTTTAACTTCACTTAGAAAATTACACAATACTTTTTTGTCCTTACTAAATAGAGTATACGCAGCAGGTGGTAGATATGTTCGCTTTCCTTTCTTCAATGGTCCTAATTCAGTTCTTATCCACATCGCTATCAAGTCCTTTCTTGCTTTATGGCCATCCTTAGACTTTCCTTGTATATTGAGTAACGTACCAATAACACTGTCAAATACATTTTTTTCAATATGCATAACATCTAGAAAATGTCTTACATACAACGACTTCCAATATGGCAGTTCAAAAAAAATTGACCTCTTCTTCAACCCACTCTTGACAAGTGTATGTGCAAAAGGCTTTCCAAACTGAGTACTCACATCTTTCACCTTTTCAAAAATTTGATCACCTGTCAATATAGTTGGAGCTTTACCTTGTTCTGGCTCTCCATTGAATGCTTTTCTCCACCCACGATAGTGATGATTAGAATTTAAGAATCTACGATGACCGAGAAAGACATTCTTCTTACCAAACTCCAATCGCGTCCAATCTCTTTTATCTTCACAAATAGGACACACACATTGACCTTTTATGCTATAATATGATAGATTTCCGTATGCTGGAAAATCATTAATTGTGCCAAACAACATCGCCCTCAAGTTGAAACTTTCTTTCCTATACCCATCATAAACCTCCACACCGTTCTCCCACAAAAACTTCAAATCTTCGATTAAGGGTGCCAAGTATACGTCTATGTCATTCCCTGGTTGTCTAGGCCCAGAAATTAACATAGATAACATCATGTACTTACGCTTCATACATAGTCATGGAGGTAGGTTATAAATCATTATGATCACAGGCCAAGTGCTATGTGAGATACTTTGAAGACCGTGTGGGTTCATTCCATCAGTAGATAATGTCAAGCGACGGTTTCTTGCTTCTTTTCCAAATTCAGGATAATCATCATCAATTTTCATCCACTGTGGTGAATCTTCCAGATGTCGAAACTTTCCATTAATAATTCTTTCATCTGCATGCCAAGTCAAGTGTCTTGAATCGTTCTCACTACGAAACATGCGTCTAAATCTCAGAATTATAGGAAAATACCATAAGACTTTTGCTGGAGACAACTTTTTCTTATATCGAGAGACACCGCATTTAGGACACTCATTTAACGATGCACACTCATTTCGAAACAAAACGCAATCGTTTGGACAGGCATGTATCTTATTATAGCTCATGCCAATAGAGCACAACATCTTTTTGGCCTCATATGTTCGATTGGGAAGAACATTTTCCTGTGGAAGCATATCTTTCATAAGGGCCAATGACTCTTTGAAACTTTTATCCGACCATCCATTGCCCGCCTTTAAGTTGTACAACTTTAATACCGCAGACAATCTTGTGAATTTAGTGCAACCATTATACAACGGTTTCTCTGCATCGCTTACCAACCTCTCAAACATTTTGGGACAATCCTTAATATCTTCTTCAAGTGCTTCTGCAATCTCTTCGACTCGATCAGAATCGTATGTATTTATGCCATTGTCGTTTGAAGCATAGGTCGTATTATCCCCCGGTTCAACATTCCCGTTAATCTTCTCACCATGCAAATTCCAACATGTATAACTTCTATCAATTCCACGCCTCATTGAATGCGATGCCAACTGAACCGCGTCAACCCAACTCCCAAAATAGCAACCCAAGCAAGGACATATCATTCGACTGGGGTATTTGGCGTGCGCAACAGCAAACTTAACGAATTCCGATACCCCATTCTCGTACTCTTTCGACAATCGACTTGAAGACATCCATTTCTTATCCATAGTTATACTAATTAAACTAAACAAAAAAAAAATATTTACCTGTAGGAAAACGATTCGACTTTCACACTTTGATCACAAGTAACCCCTATATATAGCAAATTCAATAAGTTAGTAACCCCATCATATCAGTTCATTCAAAGCACTACTAATTACAGTGGCGAGAGAGAACAACTAATTACCTGTAGAGATGTAAACAACTTCTAGACCCACACAGTGTCCAGATAGGTTAGAATTACCAAGATCCCCCTGTACATGTATCATAAAATGAAATATCATTAATTGACCAATTATGAGTCATAACTTGATAAGTGGCAACATGTAATCACAAACAAACAACAATTAGAGGTAAACACCTACATATCCCAAGTACTTGACCAAATACTCAAGAGCAAGCATACTTAAACAAGTAACCAAGCATTAGAGCAATTCGTCCTAAACCTAATGCAAGTTATCACTTATAAATATAATCAAACTGAAATTTAGAAACAAATCCAACTTTTGTTTGAAAGCTACCCAACACTTTAAACTAAAATTAGAGATATAATCAACTCTAATACTTTGAATACTGAAACTAGACTTAAACCTATAATAAGCATTGATGTGATATTTTATATAATTATTCCTACAAATATTCAAGTCCAAATTCTAAACACATTAGACCAAAAATTCTTTGATCAACTCCATATGCAACCAGAGGTTAGGGACAAGTCTTGTAAGCTACGATCCAACGAGTCAGCAAATAGAGACATGGTTGAATGTTCTTATATGTAACAGTAACTTTTAATGCCTAAGTTCATTTGATTAATGAGCGCATTAGGCATAAACAAATATTTCAACTTAATATGCTGCTTCTACGAAGGTACTCGCATTAGGCATAAACAAAGTCTTGTAAGCTACGACGACAACAACAACAGAACGACGGCAAGAACAACAACAACAGAACGACGACAACACCACCACCACCAACAACAACAACAGAATGATGGCAAGAATGTAAGAAACAAGAACAATGTAAGAAACAAGAACAATGTAAGAAGCAAGAACAACAATAACAACGTACCTCTTCTTCGTTTTCGTCTTCTTATTCACAACGGCAATGGACGACGGCAATCGAAATGGCAAGGGTTTCAGAACGACGGGGCAATGGCAAGGGTTTCAGAACGACGACAATGGCAATGGCAAGGGTTTCAGAACGAAAGAAAGAATGAACGAAAGCAAGGGTTTCAGAAAGAAACGGTCGAGAGAAGAAAATGAAAAGAAGTTTCTGAAAATGATTAGAAATGTGTTTTATATTTTAATTCATAATTGACCTTAGAGAGCGTTTTTCAAAAAGCGCTTTCTTAAGTGCTACCTCTAAGAGCGCTTTCCTTAGAAAGTGCTTTCTTAAGTGGGGAGAATTTAAGACCTATAGCAGCGCTTTCTGAAAGCGCTTTCTAAGGTTAACCTATAGCAGCGTTTTTCTAAAGCGCTTTCTAAGGTAATACCTATAGCAGCGCTTTTCAAAAAGCGTTTTCTAAGGTGGCTTCAATTTAGGGCATTTAGCAGCGCTTTTAAAAAGCGCTTTCTAAAGTCTG
The DNA here is from genome assembly GCA_022829125.1 of Lathyrus tuberosus. Lineage (NCBI taxonomy): Eukaryota > Viridiplantae > Streptophyta > Magnoliopsida > Fabales > Fabaceae > Lathyrus > Lathyrus tuberosus. The sequence goes on from JALAZF010000217.1 coordinate 6,448,269, forward strand.
TCTTTTGCAGCGCTTTTTTTTAGCGAGATTTTTTAAAGACTTATAGCAGCGCTTTTTGCAAAAAGCGCTGTCTTTGTGGCGATGCGAAAAGCCAATTTTGGCGTAGTGTCACCTTCCCATCCTGAACTCAAGAAATTATGAAAAGTTTCTAAAACCTAATCATAAGAGTTATATTCCTAATTCAATGATCACCCTAAAATGAGGTCTATAAACCCGACGATTCCAGTTGAAGGACATCTTTCTTAAATCCAAAGAAAGACACTTTTTCCATCAAGAAGAGTAAGAGATGATGAAATAATATGAAATGACTTTTTTGCAATTTTTTTAATAGTTGAATTTAGACAAGGCTGATATTTGAATATTTTTTAATGAGACACACACACAACACACACACCAGGCCACAAGTACGTACACCAACACTTTTCATTTATACGGTGAACAATATTTTTATTTTTTTTATAAATAAAAAAATAATATTTATTAAAAAAAATTATTTTTAAAATTAACTTTATAACATAAATAAAAAAATTTGTGATTATCCAATTTTATTGTTGTATTAATCACAAAAATATATGTTATTAATCACATATTTTACTTATAATTCCTTAACCATGTTTACTATTTCATTAACCGATAAATTTCACATCATTAACGAACTTCTGACATTATATTGTGAAATATAATAATCATTCTTTACACTTTATTATATTTTATATTTTAATGTTAGAACTTGGTTAATGTTACGGAATTTATTCGTTAATTAAGTAGGAAATTTGGTTAATGAATTGTAAGAAGAATATGTGGTTAATAACCACATATTTTTGTGGCTAATATAATAATAAAATTGGTTAATAACAAATTTAGATATTTATGTTATAAAATAATTTTAAAAATAAAAATATTTTTTGTAATGTTTTTTTTTATTTATAAAAAAAATAATTTTGTTCATCTTATACGGTGAATAGTATTTGATGTAAAGATTTTGTGTAAACATTGATGTAAAAATAGCATCATTGTTTGATATATTACACAGTTATTCTTAACAAACCAGCAAAAACAGGCACAAAGAAAAAATTCCAACAACTAACCTTTTATTTGATATATTACACATGACAGATATACTGATTTAGAGTCGTAAAATATCTATACTATAAAGTGGCAAGATAGATAATACATAACCAGAAAGGATGTCTATCTACACCTCTTTTGTTCAACCCAACATTATTTATTTCATTACACTTAACACATGCATGCATGATGATATAATCAGTTACGATCGTCAAATCCACCACCGTTGTAACCACCTCCACCATGACCATAACCTCCGCCACCATGACCGTAGCCTCCTCCATAACCACCTCCACCACCATGATATCCACCATAACCACCACCACCGTTGTAACCACCACCATAGCCATTGTGGTAACCTCCGCCATGGTAACCGCCATACCCTCCGTGGTAACCACCGTAACCCTTGTGGTAACCACCATAGCCATTGTGGTAACCTCCGTAGCCTCCACCATAGTATTTGGCATCATTTATTTCATTTGACTTTTCAACAACCTCTGCAAATACAAATATTTGGCATCATTTGTTTCATCTTAATATAATTCATTTTGAGTATAAATATTTATTTGTTTCTATAAGTAAGAAAGAAAAAAACTCCAACGTTATAAAATAGCTTTAAAATGCTCTTGAAAAAAGAAGTTAGAACTTTTGGTGGGGGTTTGCTGTAAAATATGAATCAGAAGAAAATGACGAAGACGGTACGATAAAAATTGTACAAAATAATTCCAAAGCGTGTGTTTACACTAAGATTTAGGTTCGATTCGCCCCCACCAAATATGCAAATTGGATGCAAAAGGGTTAACCGGCGAATCCCTTTCAGGATACTTTAGAAACCTTAACATGAATCGCATTTTCACATTAAGCATATCGATTAACGATATTTTACAGAATAAAGTTTCATTATTTATTCTTGTGCACTAGAAAAATAAAAAAATGACTTAGACATAATTTTTGGCACTTGAAACAAATAATTTTTGTATATATTTTATTGCTGAGAAGTATCTCTATTTATAAGAAAACTTGTACCGATTGGTGTGGAGAAACAACGTTTCATTTGATTCCCACATGACCATTCACGAACCATTGTATATCAATAGCAACCAACTTTTTCATGAAAATGTGTGTTGATCTAGTGGTTGCATCTTATGACCACGTGTCTTATCACAATAAGGTCTTTGGTTCATTCTAGAGAGTTGCAACTTTTAGCCATTTATTTTGATAAATTAACCATTATTATTTATCAATTTAATATTTTGAAAATTTCTCCAACAAAAAATAGTTTAATGCTTGCGGAAATAAATATTACGAATTTTAATTAATTTTAATGACATACATGCGTACTCATATTTTGGATACTAAATATAAAATATGTATAGCTAACATACCCTCTTTGGTATTAGTGGAAGTCTCTGCTAAGTCCCTAGCTGACACCTCTGATGAAATAAGAAGAACCATGGCCAATAGGCCAAGTACGAGGATTGCATTTTTGGAAACCATTGTACTAAAATGTGATATTTGGTAGTGAAGGATGAGAAAAATAGTATGAAAGTGTGGTCTATATATAGTGGAAGGAAGTAGGAATCGATACGGAACCATTATTTAGTAGTGGGAAGGAGTTAATCTGTATTAATTCAATCTTATCTTTTATATGTGAAATTATTGTTTGTTGATCTTCATTGATTTTGAGTAGTAAAGATTGGAGGCTATGAAATGAAGTAGTTCAGTTATTATGTATATATCTACTTGCTATTAGCGGAAAGTGATAGGTTAGAAATCAGAGTGCATACAGTCAACCATAGCTATTTCGGGGAGCGGCATTCTCAAATGGTTTAGTCATTTATATTGTCAAACTTTTACATATCAGCTATACCTAAAGACAGAAACCAAGCCAAAATTACAAAATCTCAAAGGATACCAGACACCAAGAACCATCATGACATAACCAAATCCTCCAAAAACATCAAGAAACACTTCACCAAAAGAACCATATCAAAACTCTCAAGACGATAGGAAATTTAACTTAGAAAATATATCTTCGGTGATACAATATTACAACGGTCATTTTTCCACTATAATCATATCATATTTTTTACGCGCAGTTTTTTTAATTTAATTAACAAACTTTTCATCACGGTTTTTTAAAATAATTGTGGTTATAGAATTTGAATGACAACGTTTTTCCAATTTTTTTCAATAAAAATAAGCGTGGTTATATGTTCCATACACTACTAAATAAACATATTTAACCTCCGACGCGAAATGAATTTAATCTTGACTACAGAGGCGAGATAACCAATGACGTCATAAAAAGTACACACTTTACCTTTTGATTTTAAAAAATCGACGGATATGTGAAAAGGTCATTGGTTGAATACCCAGAGAAACCTTTTAGAAATTTTGAAATGGGGAAAAACACATGCCCCATTGGTTTTGGAATTACACCGACGGATATACCACATTTTCACCTCAGTTGTTTCATAAAATCGAGGGGAAAAACAAGTTTGAGTTTATTAAATCTAATGTGGATTTCTTATTACACTAAACCCTATATTTAACATATAACTTCTAAAAATTAGTTAGAAAAATAATTATATGAACAATTGTGTTATATTTGAAAATCAACTTACATAGATTAGTGATTTTGAAGCTTCCTGCAACTCATCATTCATCTCACACTGTTTTATGGTTAAAATCTCTCAAATGTTTCAAGTTCTTTTTTCAACATATTCTTTTCTACTAATTCATTTTTGAAAGCATAAAACTTGATGGTTTGATAAATGAACAAATATGGATGAAAGTTGAACAAAAGCTAGAAGTGTTTGAGAGATTTTAACTATAAAACAACGTGCACTACTACGAAAAACCCATTTAACAACGGTAGAAAAATACATATAATCAAGCAGATCAAGGCGTTGTTATGTAGAGTGTTGTCGTAAATGCGCTACTTATAATCACGGTCCTGGGACCGTTGTTGTATTCTGGAAAGCGCGTGGTTTATCACAACGGTTATGCTTAACAACCGTTGTGATATATACGTTACTAGGTTCAAAACCCAACAGCAGCAAATAAATTACATTAGATCACGATTAATGTAGAAAACCGTTGTGGAACGTACCCATAGTTTATTATATACCAATGTATATTGCTTGTTTTACCATACACCTCATTAAAGAAATACAACCATTAAAATTGGTAAAGAACTATATAATCTGAAAATTAAACTATTCTTGAAAACCAACTTAAACACACCATTGTATTCCTAATTGCATGCGTCTCATCATGCACATTTTATGTTCTTTAACACATATATGGTTCAATGGTTGGATTCCTTTAATGCATCGATATCTTTTATTATAGTTTACCTCATCATCGTCGCTTATCATCGCGATTGTTATGATGATTATTATCATAACAATCTTGATCTTAACAATCACGGTGATAAGCGACGATGACGAGGGAAAGTAGAATTGTAAATATCGATGTATTGAAGCAAACAGGTCATTGAACGATATATTATGTGTTAAGGAACATAAAGTGTGCAGAATGAGATGTATGCAATTCGAAAAACATTGATTGATATAGGTTAGTTTTCAAATACATCTTAATTTTCAGATTATAAGTTTCTATGTCAATTTAAATGATTGCATTTTCATTAAAAGGTTAGTGAATTAAACAATATACATAGTATATAATAAACTAAACTTCATCTCCTGTCAACTTGTATAAGAATTTAAAGAATAAAACATTGTTAAGTCACAAGAAGCCTCTTTCTTGTGACTTAGCAATGTTTTGTTCTTGTTTTAAGAACATTTGTCAACAACAACAACATACAACAACACAACAAATCTATGCAGCACAATAAAAAAATACATTATTTGAGCAACAAAAATCTAACAGCATACAATATCACAATGACTTCATCCTTCTTGTATTTTTTTCCATTGCTACACAAACTATATATACCTTATCAACTCATACTATACGCTTTTTACCACCATCATCATCACCATGTATCATCTTTACTATATAGCTTCAGCTATTTCAAATAAAATAAAATTGTTAGTATTTAAAACAAATTCAGCTATAGTTGAAACAAAACCCTAAGTGGAACTGTAACAAATCAAGATACATTGAGTCATGAAGAAAATAATTGTGGAACTGTAACAAATCAAGATATATTAAGTTCATCTAGTTTGTGATGTCATGAAGAAAAAATATAAGGTGGATGAAGTTTATACAATAACTTCATACTTCTCATTTTTTTTCCATGGCAACAAAAACCATATGTACCATCACCATACTATACGCTTGCTACCACTACACGCTTGCTACCACCATCATCACCATGTATCTACAAGGAAACACAACAAACTTCAAACTTAACCCTAAAACATCAACAACATAATGTTTTCCACAGCATCCTAAAACCAAACCTTAAAATAATAATCCTAAATTCTAAACATCAACAACATCTAGAAGAAGAGTAGAAAGAAGAGAGCATGAGAACATACCATCTTCGCCGCCGTGGGAGTTTGCGCCGGACGTTGCTCCCGTCATATATCCTTTAAGCTTCTTTTCGTCATTCACTTGTTACAGTATTGGTTAAGATTCATGAGAGGAGAGGGTTGTGTTAGGGTTTTCTTTAGAGAGAAATGGCTGTTATGAACTGGGTAACAGATACTTTCGTTTATATATTAAAAAATATCGCTTTTCGTCACGGTTTACGAGAATAATCATAATTATATTTTAACTAATAGAAAATTATATCACAACGGTTACTCATAATAACCGTAGTGATATCCCTTTTATTATTTATTTATAAATAAATAAAAAAGAAAGGAGCGCCTTAACGTTAAATGAATAAAATTTTATATCACAACGGTTACTCATAATAACCGTAGTGATATCCCTTTTATTATTTGTTTAAAAATAATTAAAACAAAAGGAGCGCCTTAACGTTAAATGAATAAAATTTTTGAGAGCATTGAGGTTCGAACCCATGAAAGATTGATTATATCATATCGGTTATAAAGTCAACCGTTATTATACCTTAAAAATTTATAATTAAAAAATAAAATAAAAAGTTAGTGACTGAGTTTAGAGATGTCACCACGGTGTTTGGAAGAATCGTGGTGACTTGGGCGTTGTTGTTTGCACGTTTTGTAGTAATGGTGATATGAATGATGAGTTCAAGAATGTTAGAAAATCATTAATCCATAAGATAAGTTTCAAATATATTACAATTTCGCATATAATTATTTCCAAAATCAATTTACTAGGTTATATGTTCAAAGAGGGATTAGTGAAACAAACAATGGACATTAGATATAATAAACGCAACTAGACGGAACAAGATGAAAGTTGCACAAAGAATCACAAAAAAATATAATCTCAATATCAATATCAATAACAAAAACAACAAGAAGACAATAACAAAATCAAGAACAACAACATTGATAAAGAATAAAAACAACGTCAATAAACAACCTCAAAGGTTTGGGGTCTCAAAATCAAGAACAACAACATCGAAAAAACAACATCAATAACAACAACAACAAAAACCAAGAAAAACTCTAGGGTTTATGATCTCAACAACTACTACAACAACATGAAAAATATTGGTAGTGATGTTTGACGTACCAGATCTCTGAAGAAAAAGTAAAAGAAAATGATTTGGATCTTTGTAGAAAAAAAGAGAGTCCTAAACACATAACATCTTCGTATTGAAGATGGTATGTGTTTATGACTCTCGTTGTTTAGGGCTCTTCGTTAGGGTTCTATTTGTGTTGTTTACACAAATGAAACTGAATGCTACAAGCTAAGACAATATATATCAGAGAAACATATTCACCTCGGTTGGTAAGAAACTCGAGATAAAATGTAGCGTACTCTTAAATTAAAAATATAATGTTCAAGAATGCACCACTTTTAATGAGATAAAAATATAAATTGAGACTGCTGGGATTCAAAACATGTACACTAAATAGGTTTAACCCTCGATTTTTCATATAACCGACGAAAGATATTGTATATTTAAAAAAAATAGGGTGCGTCCAGGCATTTTACCTCGTTTTTTCAATACGTCAGGTGAAATCATCGTTATGAAATGTATTATTTGTAGTTGTGATATTTCAATACGGTTGCAGCTTGCAACCGTTGTGAAATTAGTTCCCACAAAATTAAAATATAACAAATACTTCATTTCGTTCATAACACACAAGGGTGCCCTAGCGAAAGAGACGACAGCGATAACGAAATCTTCACCATTTTCATTTATTTCTAGAAACGAATATCATTTATGGAAACGAACTCGTCATCATCTTCAAATTACAGTATATTATCATTCTCTCTCTCTTTCTCACTATCTCTCTCTCTCTCTCTCTCTCTCTCTGACGCTTCTAAATGTTTATGTTCTTTACTAGGGTTATTTATCATTTTATATATATATATATATATATATATATATATATATATATATATATATATATATATATATATATATATATATATATATATATATTTAACAATTTTTTATGGATCGTAGTTGGATGAAAGCTGATAGATTATGTCTGGTGTATGTGAAATGAGTTCTTGAATTCCTTGAATTCACCGGAAAAAAGGTTCTCAACAATAAGGTATCTTTTATTGTCCTTGTGTTGTTTGCAGGAATATCAAAAATCAGTCAAAGAAAGAAATATTCCATCACGTATGTTATGATGGTATGTGTCAAAATTATACAACATGGACATGGCATGGAGAAGTGGATCATAATCGAAATGCGATGTCATAAATGGATGAAGATAATGAAGATATCGATGATCGACTAGAAGATATGATTCGTGATATTGAGAATCGTTTTATATGAAAGTCCATATTTGTGATACTTTATGTATCGAAAAAGATGTGCCTTTCTATAAGGGGTGCACCAGTTTTACACAATTGTCTGCATTGTTAAAATTTTTTAATCTGAAGGCAAAAAGTGGATGGTTGGATAAAAGTTTCACATAATTGCTTGATTTTTTGAAACAAATGCTACTAGAAGATAATAATTTGTCAGATCGTTGTTATGAGACGAAGAAGATATTGCGACCAATGGATTTGAAGTATGTCAAAATACATGCATGCCCTAATGATTTCATATTATACAAGAAAAAGTATGAAAATTTGGATCAATGTCCACAATGTGGTGAGTCGCGCTACGAGTTGAAGAACAACAATGGTGATGACAATGACAATGTTAGTAAGAAGTTTCCTCTTGCAAAAGTGTTATGGTGCTTGCTAATAATTTCGAGATTAAATAGACTTTTTGCTAATGCGAATGACGCAAATATATTAGATTGCATGCATATGAAAGAAAATGTGATGGAAGCATTCTCCATGTTGTTGATTCTTTGCAATGGAAGAAAATTGATTCACTGTTTCTGGATTTTGGCCTTCAGGCAAGAAACCTTAGGCTTGGGTTTGCCATAGATTGAATGAAACCCTTTGGTAATATGAGCAATAATCATTCTTTGTGGCCAGTTCTTCTCACGATTTACAACTTATCTCCTTGGTTATGCATGAAGCCCAAGTATATGATGTTAAGAATGATGATTTCTGGACCAAGACAACCTGGAAATGGCATAGATGTTTATCTAAGTCTATTAATTGAGGGTTTAAAACTTTTTTGGGATAAAGGTGTTGATGTTGATGATGCATATTCTGGTGAAAAGTTCAAGATGCGTGCAATGTTATTTCGTATAATCAACGACTTTCATGCATATGGTAATTTAGATGGATATAGTGTCAAGGTACATAAAGCGTGTCCTATATGTGAATCTGATGCCTATTTTCACCAGCTTGAGTTTAGAAAAAAGACTGTTTACCTTAGGCATCAGAAATTTCTAAAACCCAATCATTCTTATCGTAGATTTTGAAAGGCTTTTAACGGAGAGCAAGAGTTTGAAAGTGCTCCTAAACCTTTAACTGTCGACGAACTTTATCAACAGTAAGAACACCTTAATATTGTCTTTTAAAAGATAAAATATGGCCCCGTTGAGAGAAATATTTGGAAAAAGAGATCGGTATTTTTTGATCTTCCATATTGCTCTAGACTTGATGTAAGGCATTGTCTTGATGTGATGCATGTGGGGAAAAATGTGTGTGCAGTTTGATAGGAACACTTTTAAACATTCCAAGCAAGACTAAAGATAATATGAATTCATGTTTAAATATGGTGGAGATGGGTATACAACAACAGTTGACTCCAAAAGATGGAGGAAAAATATCTTATTTGCTTCTGGGATGTCACACTCTATCTAAAAAGGAAAAGAAAATTTTTTACGAGTATTTGAAATATATCAAAGTTCCCTAAGGTTACTCTTCAAACATCAAGAAACTTAAATCAATGAAAGATCTCTAGTTAGTTGGCTTATAATCTAATGATTGTCATGTTTTGATGCAACAACTTCTACCAGTGGCTATCTGTGGCATCCTTCCAGATTGAGCTTATTCTTCAATGTTATATGTAATAAAGTTATTGATTTCAAAAAATTAGATGAATTAGAAGATGGGGCTGCAATAATATTGTGTCATATGGAGATGTATTTTCCTCCATCCTTTTTTGACATTATGGTTCACTTACTTGTTCATCTAGTCAGATAAATAAAATATTGTGGTCCAGTTTATTTAAGGTTGATGTATCCTATAGAGCGATACATGAAGATATTTAAAGGATATACGAAAAATCATCATCGACCGGAAGCTTCTATCGTTGAAAGATACATCATAGAAGAAGCTCTTGAGTTTTGCTCAAACTATTTGTCAAAAATAGAGTCTATTGGAATTCCAAAGTCATGTCATGCTGACCGATTTAAAGGTAGAGGAACTCAGGTTTAAATGTTAAGTCAATGGGTCGGGATGTAGTACTTCAAGCACATTTCTATATTTTTAATAATCTTAGTGTAGTTGAACCTTACATAGTTGCTCATAAAAAAATTATAAATAAAAAATATTCGCAAATAAATGACAAGTTGTTGTTGACCCGATATAACAAGGAATTCATAAGTTGGATTAATATGAGGATTTCTAATGATGATTGTGCATCTGAGACAATTAAAAGGTTATTATACATGCCAAAATTTAGCGTGAGTGCAACTTTCTGTTAGATGTATTTTGAATGATGTCAAAACTAGGATACTTTAGCATTAATGTATATTGGACGATATCCTCTGATTTTATATGTGCATCTTGGGATTAGGAAACATAAAAATGTTTTGGAAAATTATCATACATCAAAACTGCATTGAAAACAAAATTTCTTGAAAGCATTACAGCATTTGTCGACACATAGAGCTTTCAGGCCAGCACATAGAAGGAAGACTTTCCTATGTGTCGACACATGCATCCTTTAAGTCGACACACATGCTGCAATATAAAAGCTTATAGGCTCTGTCCATGTGATGGCTCCTTTTGGTTTACACAAATCCTTCACATGTCGACACAAGACCTTCATAGGTCGACTCATGACTTTCATACGTCGACTCATACGATGCATTTTTCCAAAATTCACAATTTTCTCCATTCTTTTGCATTCCTTTTGCTTCCAAACTTGCATACGTATAAATACTTGATACATGCATCATTTCTAGTAAGGTTCTAGAGAAAACTTATACGAAACCGGAATTTCAAAGCATTATCATCATCTTAAACCTCTCTTCTATGCATAGACACAATCAAACTACACATAATCATATTTTGATTGGGTGACCATCTAGATTAGGATTGATAACATCCAATTTAAGTTATTTCTAGTGTAAATTGGATTTTGTTCTTTGAGGGGGTATCAAATAAGAAAACTGAGCTTGGATTTTCCTTCAAGATCGTTAAGAGATTTGAAGGTTTTGGACAAGATTACGAAATTATGATCCTATTGAGTGAAAGCCTTGGGACAAGGGGTTTATTGCAAGGAAGTATTGTGAGATGGTGGATCGTCTTGGTAAATATTGGGTTTCAACACGTGTGTACTTGAGATTAATTAAACCAGGTGAAAGACTTGGGACAAAGGGTTCCTTGCAAGGAAGTAGCAAGAACAAGTGAATTGAAGCAACATTGTTGGTTACTTGATCAATCTTTGATCAAGGGTTTTGGAGGTGATAGAATCAACATCAAACTTAGGGTTTGAACGGTTGGATTGCTACATCTTTTGTATACACACTTTTTCAAAGTAAGGTTAATTGCAATTATCTTAATTCAAATTTGAATTGAGGGCAGGCGTACCCATAACGAGACCAATTCATGAACTTCCTAAACAAAACCTTATGTACTCTTTCTCTCTGTCTTTCTCCGTCTCTCTGTCTCTCTATCTCTCTCTCAATCTCTTTTAATTTGTGTTTGCAAATTATTAAATTCATTGTTCGTTCGATCAACTCGTTTAGAAATTATTTTTTTATCACATTTTGTAATAAGTGTTGTTGAGTTAATCACATCTCGTTTAATTGTGATTGGATTTTAACATCAACAAAACAAAAAAAAATCCAAATGATATTGATTGCACACAAGGTGTTCGATAAATTGCCTTATTGTGTTTTGGTGTGTTTTGATCATTGGGAATAAGCATTACGTATAGTTTTGCATTAAATTGGCTTTGATTCATAGTTGTTGAACAATTTTTGTTCATTATCATAAGTTTGTGTATCTTTACGCATATATGATCTTTTCGATAGAGGTTCGGTTAGAAGATTCAATTCGGGTTGTTTCCGCTCTGCCATAAAATTTTTCAGATCAGTTTTTGCCAAAAGTTTTTAGCTTGTGATCTATTCACCCCATATAGATCGAAGCGTATAGTCTAACATTTACTACTTGGACGACATACGAAATTTTTAATTATTCCTTTTGTACAAAAGCAAAAGATGATCGTAGTACAATGCAAAATTGTGGTGTTATGGTTGAGGTCAAATCCATGTATTTCTCTAGTTCGAAAGATATGAATCCAATTTCGGCAACTTCCGCATTCTAAGGTTTCATTGAGGAGATTTTGGAGATTAATTATGTTACTTTCTAAGTGCATTTACGTAAATATAATTGGGTTTCCAATAAGAATGATGTACAAATTGATGAGTTAGGATTCACATGGGTTGACCTTGGCAAGGAAACTTATAATATTGAACCATTCTTCATGTCTACTCAAGCAAACCATGTTTTTTATGTGATGGACCCTGCAAACTTTTTGAGGAGATGTTCAATTGTTCTCAAAGAAAACCACATTCCTTCTAGTGATGATGAAAGTTTTGATATTCCTTCCAATCCTTCTTATGCAACACAAGTGCCTAATTCATATGAAGAAGTTGATAGAGATGATGTACATGCTATTTGTAACGATCATTAAGAAGACATATGCGAAAATTAAAAATAAGTATTTCATATTCCATATTCATAAATTATTGTATGTTATAACTACGAATGATGTTATTTTTTAAAAACTATTACTATTTGAAATTATAGGTGTTTAAAGTCAAGACACCAAGAGATAACACACCAAGATAACAAGATAGTATTATTTATTGTAATGATGTATACATTGTAGTTTGTTTTGTGTCATTAATGAAATACAATTTTTGGTCTAATTCAATTAAAAAATTGTTTTATTGTTGTTTCTAGTCTGATATGATTCAGAAATATTAAAGTTTAAAATTTGGGAATACTATAAAATTGAAAAATAAATATAAAAAAACAAATTATAACACAATAGTTTTTAACTTAACCTTTGTTATAAGTAGAGCGCGCTATCCAGAATAATAAAATGCATGAATAGCGTTGCTTGGTAGCGCGTTATCCAGAATAATAAAAGGCATGGATAACGTTGCTTGGATTCAAACCTAAGACCTATAAATTTTTTCACAACGGTTGATAGAATAAACCATTGTTATAAATAGTGTGTTGTCTAACTTATAACCACAATTTGTCTCTCATTGTGGAAACCATCATACATACAACCACACCCTACCTAACAAAGGACGTGCAACCGTTCTTATATGTGTTTCGCAACCATTATTATATATATTTTCCGTAGTAGTGATGTCTTCATGGAAAAGTAACAATAATTAATAAGAAACAAGATTTTATATTTGCAATTCTCAATATTCAACACACTCTTAATTTATTTTATTTTTCTTTTTAATTGTCGGAATTATAGAAAATTTTCTGAACGCCAATAAAAAATAATCTTATATAACTCATAAAAGATTACTTAAAAAACCTTGAATGTTTGGGACTTATAAAATAAGTCATGACACTCTATATTCTAAAATAAGTGTCATATATATATATATATATATATATATATATATATATATATATATATATATATATATATATATATATATATATATATATATATATATATATATATATATAATGAACAATTTTTATTAAATGATATGTACTTATCTAAAGGAGTTATAAATAGCTATCAAATGATTGAATAATGGTTTTTCGACAATTAAACAATTTTTTATAAAAGTGATCTTTAAAAGAAAAAAAATCGTAAATATTTTTGTTACATATAATTTGGTTTGTTGAATATGATTCATATTGTTGAGATAATTATGGGTTGTTGAGAGTATAATTCATATCGTTGAGATACTTATGAGTTGTTGAGATAACTATAAGTTGTTAAGAGAATAGTTTATATTGTAGAGATAATTATGGGTTGAGATAATTGTAACACTATTATCTATATGTAATTCACAAGACATAAATAAAAGGAACTATATCAACTCTATAGTCGCAGACGTATGCAATTTGACCTAACTGCGTGAACAAAACTTTTGTGTATTTCTCTTTACTCTGATCTATTTTTGCATTTATGTTCTAACAATTTGTATAAGATGACGCTTAATCTGGGAGGTGCGAAATTCGAAGTGACTTGGTTTGACAGAACGAGCGATTTCGATTTATGGCAAAGGTGAGTTAAGGATTTGTTGGCTCAATATAGTTTACAGGAGGAGCTTTGTGATGAGAAATCGACAAATATCGCAACCATTGATTGGAACGAGATGAAGGAGTAGGCTGCATGTGTAATAAGACTCTGCATTTCTGATGACGTTATGAATCATGTCAATGCTTTCAAAAACATCCTCGTTGATTTGACACGGCTTGGTGTGAAGTTTGATGATGAGGATAAAGTCATTTTTTGTTGTGCTCTTTACAAAATACTTATGATCACTTGGTGACGACTCTCACATACAGGAAGAAAACAATCACATTGAATTATCTTGCTTCTACTCGTTTCCAACACGCACAACGTCTCCAAAGTGTAGAAGAAGGTGGAGGAAGCTCAAATGAAGGTTTGTTTTTGAAAGAAGGTCAAGACTACGGCATGGGGCAAGGGCGACGCAGTGAGTTCTAGAAAGAAAAAGTGGTTTAAGTTCAAGGACAAAAAAATAGCAGAATGTTATGGTTGTAAGAAATTTGGCCATTGGAAGAGGGATTGTCCCAATAAGTCAGAAAACAATAGTTCATCAAATGTAGTTCAATCTAATGGCTCATGTAGTGAAGAGGATTTGCTTTGCGTTTCATCTACAAAGTGCACTGATGCATGGATTCTTAATTCTAGGTGCTCATATCATATGACGTTGTACTATGAATGGCCCAACCCTTTTAAGTCAAGTGATTTTAGTATTGTCTATTTAGGTGATGATAAAACTTGTACCATCAATGGAAAGGGGAAAATTAAAAATTCTTTGGATGATAGTGGCGTGCACATGTTGAGTGAGGTGTGTTATTGAAATTCTAGTTAAGCAGATCACTAAGATGTCAGATAGGATGTCGTGACACTTGATCTCTACTTCTCACAATGGTTAAGGAAGAACAGAAACAAATAGCAGAAAGAAAACAACACACAGAAATTGTTAACCCAGTTCGGTGATCAGCAACACGTACGTCTGGGGGCTACCAAGCCAGGAATGAAATTAACTAAGTAGAATTGGTTCTAAGCTAAACTCCAACGTTTACAACTTAGTACCTAGAAACTACCCTTCCTAGATTTCTACCTAAGACACTCCTAGGTATGAGACCCTTCTCAATTCCCTTCCAATCATAACAGTGACTAAAAATATTACAGCTCAATAAACTTTCCTCCTCTGGTATTAACGCAATACAAGAGAGGCTCACAAAATTACAAACCCTAGAACTCTATAACAGCTGCAATATTCAACTCATATTCTAGGTTAAATCCATCCTATTTATATTGGAAAACGGAACTGGATTTGGGCTTCAAAAATGCAGCAATTCTGCTCCACAGAATCTGCGACCTATTCCTTTCTTCAATCCCAAGTTTCCAAAAATGTCTCCTTACATGGAAACCGCATATTCCTTTTTGAGTCAGAATCTCTGATACCTCAATCTCAGATGCCACCTGGGATCTAGTCATATTCCAATCACACCTGGAACCTAAATAAAGTTATTCCAAAACTGTAACAGACAAAGATGTTGGATCCACCTGATAGGACATCTTGTCTAACATCTTTAACCTGCAGTTAAATCATCATGTCAGGACATCTTGTCCAGTATCTTTCTGCTAAGTTAGTTTTACCAAAATTGATGTCAACCTCAAGGGCTTGGACTCATCAATCTCCCCCTTTGGCAGATTTTGGCTAAAACTAACTTTTATTGACCTGCAGAAGCATATCAGGGAGACCATCATCTGAAAAGCAGCGGAAACATAACTCTGTCTCCCCCTTAATCAGTACCTCCTGCAAGCAGTATAGAACTACCCCTTCCCCCCCTCAGTGGTTAGTAGTAGATTCACCGTGGTTAGTGATGTTAGTATTTCTCCCCCTTTTTTGCCACAATATGACAAAGGCAGAGGAGCTAATTCAAAAACCAAATAAATAGTTCCAACAAAAGTAAAGATTATCCTAGGCATTCAGCCCTTACACAACCAAAAACAAGGTAAAAGCATAAAACAGAAAGAAGAGAAAAGACAACTATCAGAAGTCATCTTCAGTTTCCTTGTCGTTTTCTTCTTGTGCAGTTTCATCAGAACTGTCACCATCATCATTTCCTTCAACTGCATCACTGATCTCCTTAGCTGCCTTCTCAGCATTACCAGTGTTGACTCAAATATCCTTGTTTTGCTCAACAGACATGGCTTGTATCAATCTTTCCAGCTTCTCCTTTTGGGGAGTGCTGGTCTTGATAATGTCATCAAGCTCCCTACAAGTGCTTTTGAGCTGTGCTATAGTTTCCTCTTTTGTAGTTGTTATAGCAGATGTCGGTCCAAATGTTGAAGCAATGTCTTGGACATGATTGCCAGTAAACAATTTATAGTGCAGAGTCAAGGAAGATTCCCTTTTCATTACATGATATGTGGAGACTAAGATGCTTGGGTATTGACTCAGAATCATCCCACAAATAAGTGAGGGAAAACATATAGGGAGTTTCACTGCAGTTGATGTGGATTGCTTCAAAATTTGATTGAAGATGTGAGTTCCAAGATCGAACCTTCTTCCTTTGCCAATAATTTAGATGAATCTACCTAGACTAGCAGAGATGGTCGAAGTATGATTGGTGGGTACCCATTTGATAGTGCCAATTCTATGCAGAATTGCATACTTCATACTCAGTTTCCCTGCTGACAGTTTCCCACTGGTAGGCCACTGTTTCACTGTGTTGCAGGTGAGCTCTTGACAAACTTCGCCATCAGTGTCTCCACATTCATACTGAGACTCTTCAGATCTTTCTAGAAACCTATTAATCATTGTGGGAGAAAATGTCACAGCATTTCCTTTGACATACAATATCCTGTTGGTTGCATCATTACAGTGGTCAGGAATGTTTACCACAAATTTCTTCACCAGTTTTTCATAGAAACTTCCAAGATTGGTGACTGTCCTTGTTAGCCCAGAGTCATTGATCAGCTTCATCACTTCATGTCACTCTAAGGCATCTTTCCCTAGTTCCCTTTCCAATGCTTCTCTTCTTTGGTACACATATGGCCATCTGTGTACATACTCAGGAGCATGGAAGGAGATATTCTCCAAGGGAGCTTTGGGAATACTGGAAACCTTTTTCTTCACCCTAGGATTCTTTGGAAGTATGATGTCCTGATCATCATCTGTGTCATCATAGTCTGACTCAGTGTCGGACTTAGCCTTTCTTTTCTTGGATACAATAGCAACCTTGCTCCATGGTTTCTGAGGTCTAACTACAGATTTAATGTTTCTTCTGATATTCGTATCCACATTTTTACTTTTTCTTGTCTTTAATCTATTGATTACATTATCAATGATCTCATCATCAAAAGATGAATCATCAATACTGATAACCTTTTCAGTCACCCCTTTATCAACATTCTCTAGTCCATGTTCAAGTGATTCCTTTGGAGATAAGGATGTTCCATTTTCTGGTCCATCATTTTTCTGACTGGTTGCAACACAGGTCTGGTGATTTTCCTCTGACATTATATTACCCTCTCCTTCACTATTATCTCTAATACCTCCTTGTTCATCAATAGGGGCGAATGTGATTGGCATATCCTCATCAGTATTTAGTTTACTTCTTATATTTAATTGTTCAGCTACGATTTTCCTTATTCTCTTATCCGTTTCAACAATTTCTTTCTTATTTCTAGGATCAAGAGGGGCATCAATAGGTTCCGAAGGATTACCTGCAAGGAGATTTCTAGCTCTTCGTGCAGGAAATTTCTCAGGCTTGCATGGCACCATAGAAAGGGAACAACATTGATCACATCTCTAATAGACACCTTCCCTGGTTTTTCTCTAACAACGGAAGATGTAGAGGTCTCCTTCACTCCTCCTCCAGTTGCGGATTGTTATTGAGACATCATAGAGGGAACAAACATGGATTTTTCTTTGCACCGGAAGAACGAGGTTATTGTGAAGAGGAGAACAGGTTGAGTGCGGTTTAAGTAGATTTCAAATGCTCATTTTTGAAACCCTCCTTTCATTTGTTGAAAACAATCACTGACTTGACCAGTATCCTTACAAGTTAATCCCCTTAGGCCCCTAGTTATGAAAAGTCCTATTTTTCCCTTCAGTTTCCTAATCTTAATTTTAAGGACATCAAGAGTGCTCAGCTTATCATGGGAGAATGTCACAACATTTTGTGCGACATTTTCACTTGTTGGCATCTGCGTCATTCATGTGTACTGAAAGCTACTGAATGTGGTAGCAGGGTAATCACTTTTTGTAGTTGAGTCAATAGTGGCCATAAATGCACATCTTCTTTCTTCCAGATCGTTTATCATAGAGGCTTTATAAATTAGATCCTGAATCCTTGTAATGGTCTTTCTGTGTGTCATATTGGTTAATCTACCAATTTCCCACTTATTAATGTTTGGTTCTGAGTGGAATTTCTGATGTTTCCTAATTTTCATTGAGGAGCACTCTGTCAGTAATGAGGTCCTTACATAGCAATTATGTTTTGATCTGACACCCTTCATGAGTACTTTATATTTAGCATTTACAACCAAACATTTAGATTTTGTAAAGTTAACCTTCAGTCCTTGATCACAAAGTTGACTGATACTAATTAGATTAGCAATTAGTCCTTCGAGATATAGAACATTGTCAAGTCTAGGATTTCCTGCTTTCACCATTCTCCCAACTCCTTTAATCTTTCCTTTGGATCCATCTCCAAAAGTGACATAGTTGGAGGAATGAGACTGTATATTAACCAGATGGTTCTTTGCACCAGTCATGTGTCTTGAACACCTACTATCAAAGTAACACTTCTCTTCAGTGTATTCCTTTTGAGTGGAACGAGCCATCAGAGCCATAGACTCATTCTTGGAACTTCTTTTCTTTCCAGCAATCCTACC
The DNA here is from genome assembly GCA_022829125.1 of Lathyrus tuberosus. Lineage (NCBI taxonomy): Eukaryota > Viridiplantae > Streptophyta > Magnoliopsida > Fabales > Fabaceae > Lathyrus > Lathyrus tuberosus. The sequence goes on from JALAZF010000217.1 coordinate 6,467,158, forward strand.
TTTGGGATATCCATGTAGCTTGTAGCAATAACGTTTGATGTGCCCATACTTCCCACAATAATGACATTTCCAGTCCTATTTCCTTTTGTGACTGCAATGATGTTGTGACATTCTGTTAGACATCCTTTGTCTTCTTTCAAGATTGTATTCAAGATCTCTCTTCTTGCTTTGATTATTGTAGCCGAGTTCCTGTAGTATCTCGTCAGATCTGCTGTTGACCATTCCAACATTATCAGGTTTGGATTTGAGCAGAGCAATTTCCTCTTGAAGATCAGAAATGATGCCAAGATGCTTCAATCTATCAACCTCAAGGAGCATGATAATCTTATGTTGATCTTCTCCTAGATGACAGATTTCTGTACTTCTTGTGTACAACTCCCTATAAGAGTTGATTAGAGCATCATGAGAAAGATCTGCAATGTCTGATCCTACATTAGTGTCAAACACTCCTATGAGTGCTGAAACCTGCTTCGGTGATTCTTCATCACTAGCAGAATCATCTTCAGACCAGGGAGTATGGAGGCCTTTCCTTTCTTTCTTGAGGAATGTAGGACACTGTGATTTAATGTGTCCAAATCCCTCACATTCAAGACATTTGATCCCTTTTTCTTTGCCTATTCTCTCTTTATAATATGAATTCCTTCCATAATTGTTCCTTTTTAAGTTGTTGGGCATATGAGTCTTGGCACTATCTTTTGACTCTCCCTCAATTTTTTTCAGCAATTGACTACACTGTTTTCCTAGAAACACAACCGCCTTAGACATCTCTATCTTGGAGTTTGTCTTACTTTCATCAGACACCAAGGCTAAGCTTTTCTTATTCTCAGTCCTTTCATTTAGTGCCATTTCAAATGTTTGAAGAGATCTCATAAGCTCTTTAACCTTCATAGTAGCTATATCATGAGCTTCCTCTATAGCAGTCACCTTCATGTCAAATCTCTTGGGAAGAGACCTTAGAATTTTCTGGACTAACTTTGCTTCAGGAATTTTCTCTCCAAGGTCACTAGATGTGTTGGCAATATCAACGATATTCATGTGAAAGTCATGTATACTTTCATCCTCTTTCATCCTCAAGTTCTCAAACTTATAGGTGAGAAGCTGAAGTCTTGAAGATTTAACTCGAGAAGTACCTTCGTGAGTAGTCTTCGGGATTTCCCAAGCATCCTTTGCAATAGTGCAATTCTTGATGAGTCTGAAGATGTTCTTGTCTACTCCATTGAACAAGGAATTCAAGGCTTAGGAATTTCCTTGAGCAAGTTTATCATCTTCATCATCCCAGTCTTCCTCCGGTTTCAGCTCATCAGTGAGCTTTCCATCTTTGGAATTTCCTTGAGCAAGCTTATCATCTTCATCATCCCAGTCTTCCTCCGGTTTCAGCTCATCAGTGAGCTTTCCATCTTTGTCTTTGATCTTTGGTGTATCCCACCCTTTAACCATAGACTTCCACGCTTTACCATCCATTGACTTGATAAACGCCACCATGCGTACCTTCCAATATTCATAATTGGAACCATCAAGTATTAGTGGTCTATTTAGAATTTATTCTTCTCTACCCATCGAACCATAAAGTATCGTCCCTGAATCTCACCCAGATACAGAGAAGGATGCCTGCTCTGATACCAATTGAAATTCTGGTTAAGCAGATCACTAAGATGTCAGACAGGATGTCGTGACACTTGATTTCTGCTTCTCACAAGGGTTAAGGAAGAACAGAAACAAATAGCAGAAAGAAAATAACACACGGAAATTGTTAACCCAGTTCGGTGATCAACAACACCTACGTCAGTGGGCTACCAAGCCAGGAATGAAATTAACTAAGTAGAATTGGTTCTAATCTAAACTCCAACTTTTACAACTTAGTACCTAGAAACTACCCTTCCTAGATATCTACCTAAGACACTCCTAGGTATGAGACCCTTCTCAATTCCCTTCCAGTCACAGCAGTGACTGAAAATATTACAGCTCAATAAACTGTCCTTCTCTGGTATTAATGCAATACAAGAGAGACTCACAAAAGTACAAACCCTAGTAATCTATAACAGCTGCAATATTCAACTCATATTCTAGGTTAAATCCATCCTATTTATATTGCAAAACGGAACTGGATTTGGGCTTCAAAAACTCAGCAATTCTGCTCCACAGAATCTGCGACCTATTCCTTTCTTCAATCCTAAGTTTCCAAAAATGTCTCCTTACATGGAAACCGCATATTCCTTTTTGAGTCAGAATCTTTGATTCCTCAATATCAGATGCCACCATGGATTTATTCATATTTCAATCACACCTGGAACCTAAATACAGTTATTCCAAAACTGTAACAGACAAAGCTGTCGAATCCACCTAATAGGACATCTTGTCTAACATCTTTAACCTGTAGTTAAATCATCATGTCAGGATATCTTATCCAACATCTTTATGCTAAGTTATTTTTACCAAAATTGATGCCAACCTCAAGGGCTTGGACTCATCATTTATATTCCAGAATTGAGGAAGAATTTGATTTCTCTAGGTACTATTCAAGCAAATGGTTATTCATTCTGGTCAGATGGAAATAGAGAAATTATGAGGGTTAGTAAGGGTGCAATGACAATTATGGTGTCAAAGAGGCCTGCAGGAAACATTTATAAGTTATTACGGGGCACATTTATATGTGATGTAGCATCTGTTGAAACTGATAATGATTTAATCAAATTGGGGCACATGCGCTTGTGTCATCTCAGTGAACGTGGAATGATGGAACTACATAAGAGGAATTCGCTGAAGGGTGTTCGGAGTTGCACAATTGGATTGCGCAAGTATTGTGTTATGTGGAAACAATGTAGAGTTTGTTTCAAGACAAGGAAACACCAGACCAATTGAATCTTAGACTATCACTACAAGAAAATTGGCAAATTACGACGGTTAATTTTGGAAGATTACGGCGGTTACAACCGACGTAAATTGCAAATCACGACGGTTTCCCTTCCGTCGTAGAAACATGCGTCGCGAGGCTGTTTTACGACGGTTTGTAAAACTGTCGCTCAAACTGTTGTAACTTTTATTACGACGGTTGTAACCGCCACAATTATATAATATATATTTCAATGAAAATAACGACTGTTGTAACCGCCATAATTTTATAATATATTTCATTTAAAATGGTGGCGGTTTAGAACCACCGTAATTTTATTTTATTTAAAAAAAAAATTGTAATTTTATTACAATATTCAATTAAAATGTATTTTTCAGTGGAATTGATAAACCAAGATTGTGACTGCCACCTGTGGAAATGATAAATTAAAATCCCTTTTTACATTGAACAATTACTGATATTGTACTAGTTCCTTGAATGAGTTAAGGTAAAGTCAAATATGCTAGAAAAAGACAATGCTATGAAACTAATGAACATACATAAACAATTTAAAAGAATGTAACTTGTATCCTTGAAAAACCTTTGACTTGCTCTTCAATGAATTATAAAAAATTCATTAGTAGAATCAGGTCTTAATATTAAATGATAAATTCTAAGAACAAAAATATCAACACAGCAGTCAACAATATCCAGTTTAAAAATTGACTAGAAGTCCATCAGCATAGTTTTTTTTTTAGAAACAGCTAAACAGAATTTCTATTAACATGGGCATAAGAAATGCCAAAATCAGTACAAAAGCCAAGGACTGCTAGGGTAAAAGAATACCCAAAATTTATTACAACCAGAGCCAACAACTAATATGAACAACTACAGCATTCCCCCAAGACCAGAAACCCAAATATATGCGGACCTATACACCAGAACAGTAACTGCCAGACACGAACTGCAAAAGACCCCCACCAAGCTATATAGCACCCACCTGCAAAAACAGCCCACAATCCTATCTCCAAATCCACACTAAATAGCCTAAGCTTCTCCAACCGATAACAGCCAGCACTACTGATAGATTGCCACCCTTCAAGACCAACAGACTGATATAGGACTTGCAGGAATAATTACACAGTATCCCGCCATTTTGAAACCAAGACTTCAAGAGACCATCAGCATAGTGATACGTGGCTAACAAGCATCGCATGAGAAGAAACGTGATAGATTGCAAAAATGAACAAACTTAAATGCCTCAGTAGGTAAGCTAAGTAGTGGATATGGAGCAGCATACAAACAATCAACTCAACAAGATAGAAATTTAATAAATACAAACTACAAATCTTTAAGATGACGAACATACATGGAATTTGTTGTCCCCATAGAGGCACTAATCCCTTGTACAGCCTGAAACCATGAGAGTTTTAGTTAGATAATAGCCTAATTCCAAGTATAGATTAAGAGCAACATAATAGAATCACACAACATCCTCTAGTCTACCATATCGGTTCAGAAGTGAAAGAGTTCATAAGCATACCCCAAAACTCCTTCAGATTTGACAAATTTTGGGAGCCCATCACCAAGACCTCTTGGGAAACCAAGTTAAGTTTGAACACGTACTTTCACAGCTTCAAATGGGCAAAGTGTAACATCAGCAATAACCTCAGCAGATGTTGAACCAGCGAGGTAGATCAAGGTCTTGTACTTGTTTGCATACTCTGGACCAGCAATATCAGAATAGTACTTGGCAGGGTCAATCTGGAATCAATATGTAATCCACACATTACAACACTGTACAAAGCTACAAAATGTTGTCAAATACCGAACCACCTTTAACCTGAACCAAAATATATGCCTTAGTTTTATTAATCATGACCATACAATTCAGTCAAGAGAAGAAGAAAGATCTGTAGCATAACATACAAGACATCACTGAATTTGGAAATGTACATCCACTATACCTGCTACACTTCAATGCCAACATATTTGATAGGCTTAAGCACGTAAAGATCAGGGTCATCTTCAAATTCTGAAACACGGAGAATCAAAATTTAAGCATTTACTAATATGCACGAAAGTCTGAAATATACACTAAATTACGAAAAAGAACTAGATATAAATTTCAAAATACCTGGATTATTTAACCATGGAGTTTTCCATTTCCCTTTGTAGTTTGGATCTCTTTCCCCAAATCGCCACAACCCATAAAATTCAAGATATGCACGCATCGGTAGAGAGCAAATCAGAGACATACACGAGCATATGGTAGCAACATTGGAAATTCACTGGAAAGATCAACAATAACATGCACACAAATTTCGACGTAATTAGAAGAAGAAGAAGGTGCAGAGCGGGTTCAAACGAAAAAGAAATTGAAGAACGCATCACCTGAGCTCTTGGACGCGACCGTCATTCAAGGGTCACTGAAACCTCTCTAATAACAATGTCAAACAAAAGACCAGTTCACAAACATTAGAATCCTATTCTCTAATAACAATGTCAAACAAAAGACCAGTTCACAAACATAAAGAAAATACATTGAGCATTCTCTTCTTCATTCAGCACCTTCCATGCTACTACTCTTTCATATGAAATAGGTCTCCCCATGCTTGAGAAACATATACCACCTTGAAGGCATCCAAAACCCTGCCAAAAAAGAATATAGAGAAATCAATAGAAAGTACAATAAATCTTGAAAATAATGCTAGCTAAATTTTTTCAGCATTCGCGGGACTAGGTGATGGATCAGCTCAAATAAAATTGACAGACTTGTTGAATAATTTGAGGAAACTCCGAGCACAGAATCTTTCGGCCATGGTCATCAAATATTTTCTCCAATGTTATATCCTGTAGAGCAACTAAGGTAGTCTCCAGCATGTCAAGCCCTGCTTGATTTGCAAAAGTAAACACGGGCAACGCCTGCAAAAACAATGCCAAGAAGGTGTTTTCAAACAAGTATAGAGCAAGGTAATTATCAGAAGTAAAACTAGTTTACTTGTAATCCAGACAATATAAATAGGGCGTCGAGTAGAATTGAATTTAAACAGTAGGCAGTAAGATATAACAAAATTTAGACAACTCACTGCAATGCAGATAATGCTTAACATCATCTATTAGAAAATATTAGGCACTTGTGTTTGAAGTATTTATTTTCATAATTATTTTACAACAGAAGGTTAAGTTGCTCTGGCTACAGAGAAAGAACCTGACTGAAAATATATACACATGCTATGAAATTGACATCAAATTTGAGTATACCTTTAGTGTGCAGCATAGTATTGCATCAGAGTGATGCCACAAGGACTTGAGTAAAGATTCGCTCCCCTCATTATTAGATATTAGTAGCTCAGCACCCAGGAAGCACCTATAAATAAAGACAGTAAAAAAACAACCGTGGGAGTATCAGTCTTTCTTGAAATATCTGATAACAAAATAGAACAAAGATACATGGACTGACAACAGTTTCGGAATAGCCATCAGCAGTTAAAACTTAACTACAATAGAATATTAAGCATTGGTTACACAAGTTTTTATACATAATTTGGTATCTTAGCTGGTAGGTTCAGTAAGACTTTCAAATGCAAATTCAAACGCTATTGTCATCACTGATCTCATACAGCAAGAATTTCCAGAATAATCATTTGAAGCTTTGTTTCCAGCAGGACCAATGTCAAGGGCAGATGTCAGGTCAAGGGTGCGATTGGGGTTGCCAACAAATCCATGTAGCAGGTTTAAATCATAATTGGACCAATGTCAAATGCTTTTAAATCAGACAACATAACTTGGAAATGTAATAGTAATTGATACAAACCGACAAATCATAAACCTTTCAAGGAAAAAAATGATGTTACAATTCAGACAACATCAACAAACACCCATTGACAAGAAGTAATTTAGATCGACAAACTAACAACTAACAAAACTATTAAAGCAATACCAAATAGTTCATTCTATCATGTGATACACTTTATCTCATAGTTTACACCAAGATAAATGAATTGATACAAATATCAATACAACAACTTTGTACCTTATTTTTTGTAGACCTTTACCTTATTTGATTCCAACCACTATGTGATCTAGAGGATGGTCAAAAATTGCAGCCAGCCTTAACCACACAAATGGACAGACTCTTCTAAATTGTGATCTACTAGATTAGACTTAAAATATTCAATATGACAACGTTCTATACATGTTACTATCATATCATTGTTAGTATATGTTTGTGTTAATCCTTAATCGTACATAATTATCACTACTAATATAGTTGTTATACTCAAAAAAATATCATAATAACTGCAAGCTTAGACCCAACTTAGACCCAACCAGAGTTATCATATACCACTTCCAGCCACCCCTCATGTTTTTGAACATATTCTCAAAGAAAAATAAATGAAAAAAGCTCTGTGAAGTAATACCTGAGCTATGCGAAACACCGAATAAGACTGTGCAATGCTTCAGTCTCAACTAGAGGTTCTCCATCAGCATCAAACACCTTAGCTCCATCAAACCTCTGTGAAGCAATGTTTCATCCTATGACATCAAACCTTTGTAGTTATTGAACCTCACAAAGTGCCCTAAGATTGTTGAGCCAAGTTTGAATTTCTATAAATCCCAGTAAATAATAAGTTCTGCAATAATCAATAGCATAATATTCTTTAATGGCCACATTTGATTCTACAATGGATAAACTAACAAGGAAATTGAACTTCTACCATACCGATAAATTAGTCCGACAATGGCTTCAGATTAACTAAATTTGAGAGATGAAGGTCTGAGGGATATTAAGGAATCGGAGTTGAAGAAGATAAAGAAGCTATTGAAGTTTGAGAAGAAACTTAGGGTTTGAGAAGACAACCCTGTTATGATTTGTGGTGGTGTTGGTTGCTTTGACGGCGGTGTGAACTGAGAGAGAGATTCCCTAACCTTATCAGCTACAGAGTGATTAATGAGTTTATTGTTGAGGACAGAATCGAGAGAGGAACGAAGAGAAAGGATTTTGGAGTCGAGAGCAAGAGCTCGTTGCCGGAGAGGATGTTCGTCGCTCAACGATTTAGAGATGTGACCGGCGACGGAACCTTGAAGCTCTTTAGCTTCTTCCAAAACAGAGAGATTAGGGAAGCAATACGTGAAGAAATTCATAACTGTATTTCTCTTTTACCAAGGCGTGTTTTAGGGATATTTAGGGGACTACAATTGTTCAACTGACGTAGCCCAAAATTTCTCAAGGCGCGAGCGGTAACCTAATATATTTGGGGGGAAAATATTAGAGGGGTTTTCACTTTTTTTTCTTCTATTTTTTTTATAGAATGTTTTAGTATGGATATGGCTATTATATTGTCAATAAATAATTATAATAATTATTTATTAAAATTAATTAATAAAATTGAAATGGTTGTAAAATAAAAATGAAAGAAAAAAGTGGGAAATTAAATAAATAAAAAAATAGTGATTATGATTGGCTAAAGTGATTGCGACATTTCGCCTTAACTGTCGCGAGTGTGGAAAGAGGGCGGTTCTTTGGTAACTATCGCAATTGTTTTATACAACATGCCTAAAAAATCTGCGAAGGTTGGCTCAAACCATCGTGAGAACTGTCGTAGTCCAGGAATAAGGACGGTTTTTTGATAACTGTCGCAAAAAATCTACGACAGTTGACCCTAACTGTTATGATAACCTTCGCAATCCAGGAATAAGGACGGTTTTGTGATAACTGTCGCAACTCAAGTGTCGTAAATCTCCTTTTTTGTGACATTCACTGATGATTTTTATCGTAAGGTCTGGGTTTATTTCATGAAATATAAATCTGATATCTTTTCCATGTTCAAACTATGAAAGGAGAAGGTTGAGAACTAGACAGGGAGAAAAATAAAGTATTTGTGATTTGATAATGGAATTAAATACACAGACAAGAAGTTCATGCATTTTTGTGAGGAGAGCGGAATCCAGAGGCACTTTTTGTGAGGAAGATACCACAACATAATGGTGTTGTAGAGAGGAAGAACATGACTCTTTGATGGAGAATGCAAGATGCCTTCGGTTGAATGTTGGTCTTTCAAAATGTTTCTGGGAAGCAACACACAATATGGCATGTTATGTAGTAAACAGATCACCATGAGCTTCATTGGATGGAAAAGTTTCAGAGGAGGTATGGACAGGTAATCCCATTGATCTAAGTAATTTGAGGGTTTTTGGGGTGTCTAGCATATGTGCATATTTCTAGTGAGGATCAGTTTAAACTTGACCCCAAGTCAAAACAATGCATCGTTATTGGCTACAATAAAGGTGTGAAGGGGTATAAGTTTTGAGATCTGGTTAAAAGGAAGGTTGTTGTTAGTAGAGATGTTACATTTGACGAGCAATCTATGTTGAAACATTCATATGTAACAGTTGTGCCAGATAATGATGTAGAAAGTTCCAATCAAGACAAGATCCAGGTGGACATTGAGGAGCAACCAGTGAGTCCAAGACAGATTGTAGCCTAACAACAGGATGAACCAAACTCAGATTCAGGTGGAGTATAAGACTATACACTTGTGCGTGATAGGGAGCCCCGTCGTATTACACCTCCAGTTAGATATGGGTTTGAAGACTTAACAACATATGCTCTTCTTACTAGTTCATGAGACCCTTCTACCTTTCGAGAGGCTATGGCTAACCAGGAGAAAGAAAAGTGGATGGGTGCTATGGTGGAGGAGATGGAATCCTTGAAAAAGAATGAGATATGAGATCTTGTTCAACTGCCACCAAGAAATAGAGTTATTAATTGTAAGTGGGTGTACAAGAAAAAGCTAATAGTAACAGGAAAAGAAAGGGAAAAGTTAAAGGCTCGCCTAGTTGCAAAAGGGTATTCATAGAAAAAGGGGATTGATTATGATGAAAGTTTTAGTTCGGTCGTTAGAGACACTTTTATCAGAGCAGTATTGTCCCTGGTAGGCAGTAGGAATATGCATTTAGAGCAGATACATGTGAAAACATCTTTCCTCCATGGAAATCTAGAGGAACAAATCTACATGGAGCAGCCAGAGGAATTAAGTGATACTTACATGGAAGACTTGTTTGCAAATTGAAAAGGTTTTTGTATGGCTTGAAGCAGTCTCTAAGGCACTGTTACAAACGCTTTGATTCATACATGCTCCGGATTGGCTATAGAAGGTGTGATTATGATAGTTGTGTTTATGTGAGGATCCTTGATGATGACTCTTTTATTTTCTTGTTACTTTATGCTGATGATATGATGATTGTTGCCAACCATTTGCATGATGTAAATGACTTGAAGACCATGTTGGGTATGGAGTTTGATATGAAGGATCTGGGTGCTGCAAAGAATATTCTTGGGATGGAAATTCACAGGGACCGAAAAGCTAATAAATTATGGTTGTCTCAGAAAAGCTATATTAAAGGTGTTTTGAGCAGATTAAACATAAGCAAAGAAAAACCTGAGTATTCCGTTGGCGAATCATGTTAAGCTCTCTTTGGAACAATGTCCAAAGACAGACTCAGAGATTGAAGATATATCTAAAATTCCTTATTGCAGTGCAATTGGTTGTTTGATGTATGCTAAGGTAGGCACTAGACTGGATTCGGCACCAGCAGATAGTCAAGTGTGCAAGTGAATGTCCAAGCTAGGGAAGCAACATCGGGAAGTAGTCAAGTGGATCCTAAGGTACTTGAATGTTACAATAGATCATGGTAACATGTTCAGCGAGGAGCAATTCCATCGGTTGTGGAATATGTGGATTCCGACTATGTAGGTGATCTAGATGATAGGAGGTCTATAACAGGGTATGTCTTTACTCTAGCGGGGGACCTATAAGATGGAAATCATCAGTTCAATTTATAGTAGCTATGTTTACAAATGAGGAAGAATACATGGCAGTAGCTGAAGTTGCCAAGGAACATTATGGCTTACAGTGTTAGTGAAAGAGTCGAGTGTTAAGTACGGTGGTGTTTAGTTGCATTGTGATAGTTAGAGTGTTATCTATTTGGAGAACAATCAGGTGTATCATGCTAGGGAAAAGCATATTAAGGTGAGGTTCCACAAGATCAGGGAGTTTTTGGCGTACAGACAGATATTACTTTAGAAGGTTTGCACTTCAGAGAATGCAACTGATATGTTGACCAAGGCAGTCACCAGTGACAAGTTCAAACACTATTTGAACGTATTACATATTTCTCAGTGTTAAGCATGAGGTGTACCTCCTCAGTTTACAAGACAAATCGTTATGCAAGAAGTCTTCATAAGGGTTTGATATTTGCCAAGGTGGAGATTGTTGAATATGGCTCATTTTGTTGAGATAATTATGAGTTGTTGAGATAATTATGGCTATATACATATAAAAATTATAAAAGTTATTTTACTTTTTATTTAATAATACCCTTAATCATGACTATACATTACTTCCAAAATATTATTATTAATTTTTATTAATAATTTTACAAATCAACTCAGAAGTACTAACTCATGTCATGTTGAAATTGTCAGCTACGATAACGATAGTCATCCACTTATTTTGGAATTTTCTATTTTTCAAGTTTAACAATAAATATGCATTTATTGTTTATCGGTTCTTTTCTTTTGATGCAAATTTGGAGCGATGAACAATTAATGTTAGCAAAGATTTAGTCATTGAAAAAAAAGACAAATAACACTCCAAATTGTGAAAAATATATAATACAGTTAATCCTTGGTATCAACATTGTTGAATAATAGTTTTTTTTTCCTTTCATTTGTTAAACGATAAGTATCAACAATTTTTTGAATTCTTTACCAACAATTTACATCTACCTAATTCAATTAGTAAATTTGAGTTGGACTATTACATCTGGTTAGGGGTGGGAATAGGCCAGACCAACTAACAGGGGCCTACAGCCTAGCCTACATAGGCTCAGGCTAGGCCAGGCTTTTTCTTTAATAGAAAAGGCCTAGGCTTTTTTATAAGCCTATTTAGCTAAAGAGGCTAGGTCACAGACCGTAAGAAAAGTCTTTTAAGCCTATCAGACTGGCCCATTTAAGAAAAAATCAATAAATTTATTATTATTATATTCTATTTAGTACTTTTGACTAAAATACGAATATAAAACTTAGTTATCTTGAAGAACTTATGAAAATAAGTTGAAAAAACATTATAAACAATGTCATAAGTTGTTGTCATAAGTTTTTCTCATAAGTTATCTTCAACAAATAGTATCACCAAACTTATGCTAATAAGAAAACTTGAACGAGACAATGAAAACAAACATTTAATCTCATTGATCTTTTAACTTGTTAGTCTATTTAACATTAGTTGAATTTCTTATTTACAGATGTTCAAATGAAGTAGGCTTTTAAATAGGCTAGTAGGCTAATCAGGCATTCGAAAAGGCCAGGCTTAGGCCTAAATATAAGCCTATGATAGGCGACAGGTCAGGCTTAGGCTTTGAATTTTTTAGCAGACCAGGCTCAGGCTTGGCAAAACCTAGCTCGGCCAAGCCTATTCCCACCCCTGCATCTGGTTTAGGCCGATTAGAATATTAGTTCTCTAGCGATTTGACCAATTTAAACTAATAAAATTATGATGGGGTTAGAAAGAAAAATAAATATGTTACAATAAAAACACTTTAACATATCTAGAATCTTGTCAGAATAACTAAGGTGTTAGAATTTTGAGTCACAAATATAATATTTAAGGTGTTAGTGTCATAGTCAAGACTTAAATGAGTCTAATTAATATAATATTAAGTTGTCTAAAAGTATAAAAATCATGAAAGATTAGGTTATTGTGTAAATACCGTAAGTCAATACCTAATTTAATGAGAGACCAAATTAAAATATTGAAAACTAAGAAATAACCCTAAGGTTATTTAAATGGTTATGGTCCCCATTTGTAAAGTAAAAAAAAACAGGTTTATCAGGTTTTCTCTCTTCATCCCCTTCAGAGGAGATTCAAGAAACCCTAAGTAACTCTACAAATTGGAAGATCACATACCCGAAACTTTCAACGATTTTATTGGAAAATTCAAGTATGTTTTTGCCTTCATTCTCTAATTAAATTCTGGTATGAGTTTAAGGGTTTAGAGTTCTATTGTTAATTTCTATATCAGTAGAAATCATAAGATTATGAACAGATTTAACAAGTGGTATCAGAGTCACCTATATCTGATTTAATAAGGTTATGTTGTTAAATTAATCAATTCGTACATGGTTATTATTTTAGACAATTGTCATAACCTTCTGTTTCAAACTGTTTGGCATGTTTCATTCCATTGTACTTCATCCGTCCCAAATTATAAGACGTTTTGCACCCTTTACGCATATTAAGAAATACAATTATTGTTGTACAGGAAAGACAAATTATGTATAACTTTACAATATTGCCCATCATTTATTATTGATGAAAGAGAAGTTTAAAGAATTGAAAGAAGAAATAATAATAAATAATAGAGGGTATGTTGAAAAAAAATCATTAATGTTGCATTGGAATTAAAAAGTGCCTTATAATTTGGGATAATTTTTTTTGGCAAAGTGACTTATAATTTGGGAGGGAGGTAGTATTTGATTTGTTTCAGCATTAACTTACCGACGACATTCTTGAGTACTAGCTTGCCTATATGTGTATTGTACTCCCTCCGTCCAACAATAAATGACCCAGTTGACTTTTCACACAGATTAAAAAAAAAAAAAAATAAAGGAGAAATAATGATTTTTTTACTAAAATACCATTATAATGTATTGGGAATGATAAAAGTAATATTAATTAGAGGATAAAATAGGAAAAATTGCATTAGAAATTGAAATGAGTCATACATTTTGAAACATTATTTTATTTTAAATGAATCACTCATTATGCGACAGAGAGTATACTTTTTATTTATTTTGGGTAGCATTTCGATAACAGTAAACCACTTTAAAATCCGCCTATGACAAATTGGTGTTTGTTGTGCCTATGATGTTAAAATTTCTGTGCATTAATAGTGTCCTACAATACTATAGTTCTATATTAAACATTTTTTTTTACAGGAAAAACTTAAATCATTTCATTAAACAAAATGTTACAGATACATGTAGGTACATCATTGAAAATGTGGACACTAGCATGATATGATGCCACCCATGCCAGAGCATGAGCAACCTCATTTGCTTGTCTCCTAATAAACTCAACATGAGAGTTCCTAAAAGAATTAGCTAATAAGCGTTTACAATCCTGAATAATTGCTCCAAAGTCAGAATCATTTGGTAATTGCAAAGTCACATTATCCACTACGCTTTTAGCATCCATTTCGAATACCACATTATCGAAACCAAGTTCTTTCACCCATTTTATCGCAGCCACAAGTCCTAAGGCTTCCCCCACATTAACATCAGTGCTAGGTGTAAACCATTCGGTACGGGCTTTAACAAAGGATCCATTCTCGTCTCTTATGCACATTCCAATGCCCACTTTATTATTAATAAAGGAAGCATCTAAGTTGCATTTGAGTTTACCACTTTAAGGTTTCTTCCACCTAGTCGGATACGGCAATATGTCTTGACTGATATCACTTGGTCTAAGAGTTTGAGCACTCCTCCACCCTATTATTAAGTGTTCGGCGCGTGCAACAATGGCATCCGGAGAATCAACAGTATTATTCCAGACAAGATTGTTTCTCCCCTTCCATATACTCCACATCACAGTAGAGAACATAGATTGTTGTTCTTTACTCGAAACCTGCAAAAAAGAAAAAATCAAGGAGGCTAACGTATCCTCATTAGTCAAAAGTTGCTGCAGCATAGTCCAAAGCCGTACTTTCTCCCAACATTTTCTACTATTAGGACAAGTCAGAAAAAGGTGAATATAGTTCTCCTCGTCTCCCATGTATACAGCACAACTAGAAGGACAGTCTACTCCTTTCTCCTGCAACCTCTTTCTTGTTGGGATTGATTATGATGAAAGTTTTAGTTCGGTCGTTAGAGACACTTTTATCAGAGCAGTATTGTCCCTGGTAGGCAGTAGGAATATGCATTTAGAGCAGATACATGTGAAAACATCTTTCCTCCATGGAAATCTAGAGGAACAAATCTACATGGAGCAGCCAGAGGAATTAAGTGATACTTACATGGAAGACTTGTTTGCAAATTGAAAAGGTTTTTGTATGGCTTGAAGCAGTCTCTAAGGCACTGTTACAAACGCTTTGATTCATACATGCTCCGGATTGGCTATAGAAGGTGTGATTATGATAGTTGTGTTTATGTGAGGATCCTTGATGATGACTCTTTTATTTTCTTGTTACTTTATGCTGATGATATGATGATTGTTGCCAACCATTTGCATGATGTAAATGACTTGAAGACCATGTTGGGTATGGAGTTTGATATGAAGGATCTGGGTGCTGCAAAGAATATTCTTGGGATGGAAATTCACAGGGACCGAAAAGCTAATAAATTATGGTTGTCTCAGAAAAGCTATATTAAAGGTGTTTTGAGCAGATTAAACATAAGCAAAGAAAAACCTGAGTATTCCGTTGGCGAATCATGTTAAGCTCTCTTTGGAACAATGTCCAAAGACAGACTCAGAGATTGAAGATATATCTAAAATTCCTTATTGCAGTGCAATTGGTTGTTTGATGTATGCTAAGGTAGGCACTAGACTGGATTCGGCACCAGCAGATAGTCAAGTGTGCAAGTGAATGTCCAAGCTAGGGAAGCAACATCGGGAAGTAGTCAAGTGGATCCTAAGGTACTTGAATGTTACAATAGATCATGGTAACATGTTCAGCGAGGAGCAATTCCATCGGTTGTGGAATATGTGGATTCCGACTATGTAGGTGATCTAGATGATAGGAGGTCTATAACAGGGTATGTCTTTACTCTAGCGGGGGACCTATAAGATGGAAATCATCAGTTCAATTTATAGTAGCTATGTTTACAAATGAGGAAGAATACATGGCAGTAGCTGAAGTTGCCAAGGAACATTATGGCTTACAGTGTTAGTGAAAGAGTCGAGTGTTAAGTACGGTGGTGTTTAGTTGCATTGTGATAGTTAGAGTGTTATCTATTTGGAGAACAATCAGGTGTATCATGCTAGGGAAAAGCATATTAAGGTGAGGTTCCACAAGATCAGGGAGTTTTTGGCGTACAGACAGATATTACTTTAGAAGGTTTTGCACTTCAGAGAATGCAACTGATATGTTGACCAAGGCAGTCACCAGTGACAAGTTCAAACACTATTTGAACGTATTACATATTTCTCAGTGTTAAGCATGAGGTGTACCTCCTCAGTTTACAAGACAAATCGTTATGCAAGAAGTCTTCATAAGGGTTTGATATTTGCCAAGGTGGAGATTGTTGAATATGGCTCATTTTGTTGAGATAATTATGAGTTGTTGAGATAATTATGGCTATATACATATAAAAATTATAAAAGTTATTTTACTTTTTATTTAATAATACCCTTAATCATGACTATACATTACTTCCAAAATATTATTATTAATTTTTATTAATAATTTTACAAATCAACTCAGAAGTACTAACTCATGTCAGGTTGAAATTGTCAGCTACGATAACGATAGTCATCCACTTATTTTGGAATTTTCTATTTTTCAAGTTTAACAATAAATATGCATTTATTGTTTATCGGTTCTTTTCTTTTGATGCAAATTTGGAGCGATGAACAATTAATGTTAGCAAAGATTTAGTCATTGAAAAAAAAGACAAATAACACTCCAAATTGTGAAAAATATATAATACAGTTAATCCTTGGTATCAACATTGTTGAATAATAGTTTTTTTTTCCTTTCATTTGTTAAACGATAAGTATCAACAATTTTTTGAATTCTTTACCAACAATTTACATCTACCTAATTCAATTAGTAAATTTGAGTTGGACTATTACATCTGGTTAGGGATGGGAATAGGCCAGACCAACTAACAGGGGCCTACAGCCTAGCCTACATAGGCTCAGGCCAGGCCAGGCTTTTTCTTTAATAGAAAAGGCCTAGGCTTTTTTATAAGCCTATTTAGCTAAAGAGGCTAGGTCACAGACCGTAAGAAAAGTCTTTTAAGCCTATCAGACTGACCTATTTAAGAAAAAATCAATAAATTTATTATTATTATATTCTATTTAGTACTTTTGACTAAAATACGAATATAAAACTTAGTTATCTTGAAGAACTTATGAAAATAAGTTGAAAAAATATTATAAACAATGTCATAAGTTGTTGTCATAAGTTTTTCTCATAAGTTATCTTCAACAAATAGTATCACCAAACTTATGCTAATAAGAAAACTTGAACGAGACAATGAAAACAAACATTTAATCTCATTGATCTTTTAACTTGTTAGTCTATTTAACATTAGTTGAATTTCTTATTTACAGATGTTCAAATGAAGTAGGCTTTTAAATAGGCTAGTAGGCTAATCAGGCATTCGAAAAGGCCAGGCTTAGGCCTAAAAATAAGCCTATGATAGGCGACAGGTCAGACTTAGGCTTTGAATTTTTTAGCAGACCAGGCTCAGGCTTGGCAAAGCCTAGCTCGGCCAAGCCTATTCCCACCCCTGCATCTGGTTTAGGCCGATTAGAATATTAGTTCTCTAGCGATTTGACCAATTTAAACTAATAAAATTATGATGGGGTTAGAAAGAAAAATAAATATGTTACAATAAAAACACTTTAACATATCTAGAATCTTGTCAGAATAACTAAGGTGTTAGAATTTTGAGTCACAAATATAATATTTAAGGTGTTAGTGTCATAGTCAAGACTTAAATGAGTCTAATTAATATAATATTAAGTTGTCTAAAAGTATAAAAATCATGAAAGATTAGGTTATTGTGTAAATACCGTAAGTCAATACCTAATTTAATGAGAGACCAAATTAAAATATTGAAAACTAAGAAATAACCCTAAGGTTATTTAAATGGTTATGGTCCCCATTTGTAAAGTAAAAAAAAACAGGTTTATCAGGTTTTCTCTCTTCATCCCCTTCAGAGGAGATTCAAGAAACCCTAAGTAACTCTACAAATTGGAAGATCACATACCCGAAACTTTCAACGATTTTATTGGAAAATTCCAGTATGTTTTTGCCTTCATTCTCTAATTAAATTCTGGTATGAGTTTAAGGGTTTAGAGTTCTATTGTTAATTTCTATATCAGTAGAAATCATAAGATTATGAACAAATTTAACAAGTGGTATCAGAGTCACCTATATCTGATTTAATAAGGTTATGTTGTTAAATTAATCAATTCGTACATGGTTATTATTTTAGACAATTGTCATAACCTTCTGTTTCAAACTGTTTGGCATGTTTCATTCCATTGTACTTCATCCGTCCCAAATTATAAGACGTTTTGCACCCTTTACGCATATTAAGAAATACAATTATTGTTGTACAGGAAAGACAAATTATGTATAACTTTACAATATTGCCCATCATTTATTATTGATGAAAGAGAAGTTTAAAGAATTGAAAGAAGAAATAATAATAAATAATAGAGGGTATGTTGAAAAAAAATCATTAATGTTGCATTGGAATTAAAAAGTGCCTTATAATTTGGGATAATTTTTTTTGGCAAAGTGACTTATAATTTGGGAGGGAGGTAGTATTTGATTTGTTTCAGCATTAACTTACCGACGACATTCTTGAGTACTAGCTTGCCTATATGTGTATTGTACTCCCTCCGTCCAACAATAAATGACCCAGTTGACTTTTCACACAGATTAAAAAAAAAAAAAAATAAAGGAGAAATAATGATTTTTTTACTAAAATACCATTATAATGTATTGGGAATGATAAAAGTAATATTAATTAGAGGATAAAATAGGAAAAATTGCATTAGAAATTGAAATGAGTCATACATTTTGAAACATTATTTTATTTTAAATGAATCACTCATTATGCGACAGAGAGTATACTTTTTATTTATTTTGGGTAGCATTTCGATAACAGTAAACCACTTTAAAATCCGCCTATGACAAATTGGTGTTTGTTGTGCCTATGATGTTAAAATTTCTGTGCATTAATAGTGTCCTACAATACTATAGTTCTATATTAAACATTTTTTTTTACAGGAAAAACTTAAATCATTTCATTAAACAAAATGTTACAGATACATGTAGGTACATCATTGAAAATGTGGACACTAGCATGATATGATGCCACCCATGCCAGAGCATGAGCAACCTCATTTGCTTGTCTCCTAATAAACTCAACATGAGAGTTCCTAAAAGAATTAGCTAATAAGCGTTTACAATCCTGAATAATTGCTCCAAAGTCAGAATCATTTGGTAATTGCAAAGTCACATTATCCACTACGCTTTTAGCATCCATTTCGAATACCACATTATCGAAACCAAGTTCTTTCACCCATTTTATCGCAGCCACAAGTCCTAAGGCTTCCCCCACATTAACATCAGTGCTAGGTGTAAACCATTCGGTACGGGCTTTAACAAAGGATCCATTCTCGTCTCTTATGCACATTCCAATGCCCACTTTATTATTAATAAAGGAAGCATCTAAGTTGCATTTGAGTTTACCACTTTAAGGTTTCTTCCACCTAGTCGGATACGGCAATATGTCTTGACTGATATCACTTGGTCTAAGAGTTTGAGCACTCCTCCACCCTATTATTAAGTGTTCGGCGCGTGCAACAATGGCATCCGGAGAATCAACAGTATTATTCCAGACAAGATTGTTTCTCCCCTTCCATATACTCCACATCACAGTAGAGAACATAGATTGTTGTTCTTTACTCGAAACCTGCAAAAAAGAAAAAATCAAGGAGGCTAACGTATCCTCATTAGTCAAAAGTTGCTGCAGCATAGTCCAAAGCCGTACTTTCTCCCAACATTTTCTACTATTAGGACAAGTCAGAAAAAGGTGAATATAGTTCTCCTCGTCTCCCATGTATACAGCACAACTAGAAGGACAGTCTACTCCTTTCTCCTGCAACCTCTTTCTTGTTGGGATGCAATTCCTGCATAACAGCCACACTAGGTTTTTTATTCTAGGAGAACTCTTAATGTTCCAAATCAGCTTCCAATCACCATTTACTCTTAAATGAGAAGTGTCGATGGCATCTCTAATACAAAAACGGTAAGCACTTCGCACAGAAAATATACCATTTTTTTCCTTATTCCACACCAACTTATCTGAATGGACTGCCTCAAACAAAGGAGTATGTAGAACTTTGGTGGCTTCCTCCCTTCCCAAGAGAGAATGAATTAAATCTGAGTTCCAATGTTTACCATCATTACTCATCAGATCCGATACTTTAAGATTTTCCACTTCCAAGATATTAGGCCAAGGATTAATAATCACAGAATTATCATGTAGCCACTTTTGCCCCCAAACTTATATATTTTCTCCTGGACCTATGCTCCATTTATACCCACCTCTAACCACAATTTTCGAACTCCAAATACTTCTCCACACATAACTCAGATTATGACCAATAATGGAGTCTAGAAAATCACAGTTGGGAAAATACCTTGCTTTGTATAATCGGGTGACTAGGCTCTGAGTCTTGGTCATAAGATTCCAAGCTTGTTTACTTAACATGGCGTAATTAAAAGCACTAAGATTTTTGAAGCCCATACCTCCTTCAGCTTTAGGCATGGAAAGACGATCCCAAGATAACCAATGTAGACCTTTTCCTTTGTGCCCCCACCAAAAGGAGTTCATCATTTTCTCTATTTCTTTGATTAGAGTCGAAGGAAGCAAGAACATACTCATGATGTAGGTTGGGATGGACTGAAGAACGGATTTAATAAGAGTTTCTCTTCCTGCTTGAGATAAACTCCTATTGCTCCAAGAGTTTATTTTCCTCCAAATTCTATCTTTGATACATTTGAAAGTGGCTTTTCTGCTTCTACCCACCATGGATGGAACACCTAAGTACTTACCAGTACCCAATACTTGTTGAACCCCAAGAGTATCAGCTATCGTATTCTTAAGAATCTGATCCACATTTCTGCTACAAAAGAATTCAGATTTTTGAAAATTGATAGCCTGTCCAGAAGCATCTTCATAAGTAGCAAGAATGTCTTTTATAACATTAGCTTCATTCACACTCTCTTTGAAGAAAAGGAAGCAATCATCAGCAAATAACAAGTGAGATATAATAGGAGCATTCTTACATATTTTTACCCCATGCAGATCTCCCCTACCTTCGGCTTGCTTGATCAGTGCTGATAGCCCTTCCGAACACAGAATGAACAAGTACGGAGATAAAGGATCTCCTTGCCTCAATCCCCTCCTAGGAATAATTGGTCCAACTATATTACCATTCATAACAACAGAGTAGTCAACTGTTTCACATACATCATAATCCACCCTATCCACTTTTGGCAGAAACCCATGGTGCTAAGAACATCCTTCAGGTAGTCCCAGTCGATCCTATCATAAGCCTTACTAATATCCAATTTAAGAGCTATATCTCCTTGTTTTCCTTTTGTTTTAGCCTTCATGTGATGGACCACTTCAATAGCAATCATGGCGCTATCCAAAATAGATCTCCCTGGAACAAAAGCTGATTGATTATCTGAAATACATTTGTCTAGGATTCTTTTGAGCCGATTAGCTAACACCTTATCTATCATTTTATACACAACGTTACACAGAGCAATCGGTCTCCAATCCTTCATAGAGGTTTGGACCTCTCCTTTGGGGATTAGCGTGATGTTGGTCTTGTTGAGGCTTGAGGGAAACACACCACTCTCCAACCAACTACAACTAGCATAGAAAATATCCTCTCCACAAGTATTCCAAAAATTCTGATAAAAACCTGGATTAAAACCGTCTAGATCGGGACTCTTATCTGCTTCCATAGAGAAGATAACTTCTTTAAATTCCTCTATCGCAAAGGGGGTTGTCAGCATATTTTTATCGTCCTCGGAAATATAGTTACCAATTGCTCGTAGAACCCTGTCACGGGAGCTAGGCTTCTTATGGAATAACTCGGTAAAATAGTCGTGAGCGATTCTACGCATGCCTTCATTCGAAGTGCTAGTTTCCCCATTTTCATTAGTAAGAGAGAGAATAGTGTTTACTTTTTTTCTGGAAGTAGCTGAGATATGAAAGAAACGAGTATTAAGATCACCATCCTTGAACCAATGGGTTTTAGCTCTTTGTCTCCAAAATATATCCTCTTTGACCAAAAGGAAGTTAAGTCTTTTTTTGAGAGCTAAAAAATAATTCATACTTCCTGCATCTGCTTGATATCGTGTTCTCTCAATTTTCTTACTAAGTCTTTCTATTTCCTTTCTAGTTTGATGACAATGCTCCTTGCTCCATTGCAGCATAGAGTCGCCACAACTCTCCAACTTGTCAACAAGGTTGACATTTTCGATTTTTTGCCATTGGTCTTTAACAAACTCATTAAATCCTGGCTCCATTAACCAAGCATTTTCAAACTTGAAACTTTTCCGAATCCTGTAGTTCGTCGAATTGGCTTCGCAACACAACATAATAGGATAATGATCAGAAGATGTAGCCATTAAGCATTTCACCTTGGCATTTGGAAAAATTGTGCTCCAGTTGCTATTGGACATAGCTCTATCAAGTTTTTCTTCCACCGCTCTTTCTGTTCCAAGACTTTTAAACCAAGTGAATGGGTAACCCTCCATATGAATGTCAATCAGGCCTGCGTCTTGAACTGCTTCTCTAAATCCTCTGATTAACCAGTTGGGCCTTTCCACTCTCCCTTTCTTTTCATCAGCGGAAAGAATGTCATTAAAGTCGCCCATTATGCACCATGGTAAATTAGAATTATCAGATAGACTCCGAATTAAGTTCCACGAATCTCTCCTGCGATTAGATTCGGGGTGCCCATAAAATCCAGTAAGTCTCCAATCACCGTGGATATTACCTTGCACTATAGTATCAATATGATTGCGAGAGTAACTTTGAATACTATAATGCAAAGATTTATGCCATAGAATTGCCATGCCCCCTCCGCGACCTTCACGATCGACTGTTAAGCAACAATCAAAACCCAAAAGATAACGCAACTCCTCAATTTTATTCATATTACTTATTGTTTCAAAGAGGAATAAAACATCCGGTTTATAGCTTCGAATGAAGTATTTCAGGTTAGGTTAGGAACTGCACTCGGGTTACCCAATCCCCGGCAGTTCCAACTTATTACAATCATTTTTCTTGGCAGGCCTGTTCAACAGGACCCGCCATTACAACATTGACATTAGAAGTAGTTCTAAATTAAACATAAAGCTTTTATAAATTTTTATTTTGTTTTAACAATAAGGCTTTATATTAAAATATACTTTCCTTTTAAAATATACTTATATTAAAGTAGATTGTATACTTATATTTTTGTAATATAAACTATATATTAGTGGTAACCCATTATTTAATAAATATCATGTGTCAATGAGTTAGCACTTTATTTGTGCACACATATAATTAGTTAAGGGAGTGGGCCCACTCATCATTTAAAACCAGCAATAACCCTTAACTAAATATAGAGAGGTTATAATTTAGTCATCATTAGTTAATATGTTAGATATAGTATATATGGTAGTTATTACTTAACGGGAGAGATCTCTCATCTTATTTATCTCCCATTCACTGTGATAAAGTATAAGAGAAATGATATTTCTACACCAGTCTCCTACACCTACACCTCATCTTAATTTATTATTTTTTTTTTAAAAAGAAATTTAAAAATTATTTTTAAGGAATATTGATATAGAATTGTGTTAGGCGGCCTATTTACAAGCCCAAAAGAAAGACACAACAGCCCATTTGGCTAAGAGATTACTATCAATTCTGAATTGGGGGTGAATTAGAATTTTAGTTATTATTATTATTGTCTCGAATTTAGTTGGGTTGTGTGGTAGTAGTTTACGCCCATTTAATTTCTAAACCCTAAGTATTTAAATGTATGTTCAGAATTGTGTTGGTTTATGAAATGAAAAGTTGTTTATTGTTTCTTCTTCCTTTGCAACCCTAAATCTAGTTTTAGTCAAGTATAGTCTATCATTTGGTGCTTTCAATCTGCACTCATGGCTCCCCCAAAACCTCAAAACCCTTCATCCCGTGAAATAGTTGAAGAAGCCATTCAAACAACACAGCTGCTTCTCAACAATGCAATGCAAGAAAATCAGATTCAGTTGGATGAGCGATTAAATATGGTTACTGCTGATTGGGAACAACAAATTGGTCAACTTCACACTCGTATGGACAATGTATTAAATATTGCTGACAGCATACATGAATCTATCATGTCTATCCTCACCAAAATCTCAAATCAAAAAGACCCTCCTCACAAAACCGCTACTGTTCACGCAACGGGTTCCTCTTCAGGTATCACTCATGAACCCTCTCCTTCTGCTGCTATTCAGACAACATCTCATCATGTTACCCACACTCTCAGCCCAGCTCACACACCCATCAGCAACCCTGTTTCTTTTTCCACCACTCTCCCACAAACTGTCGCTACAGCAGCCACTCGTATGACTGCTGCACAACCACCCCCACCACCTTTTCAACCCCATTTTCCATCACCTACCCCTTTTACACCCACACAAAATTATAATACCCCTTTTATTCCCCAATTTCCCTACCCACACATGCCACAAGTTACACCATTACCCCCATTTAGAACACCAAAATTGGAACTTGTAATGTTCGATGGATCTAACCCTTTGGATTTGTTATTTCAAGCTGAGTAGTTTTTTAATTTCTATCAATTACCACCTGAACATCGATTGTCTTTAATAGCTTTTTACATGAAAGTTAAAGCTTTGGGTTGGTATAAATGGATGCACCATAATCAATTCTTGACAGATTGGTTTAGCTTCACTAAAGCTTTGGAGTTACGCTTTGGTCCTTCTACTTATGACAATCACCAGGCAGAACTGTTCAAATTAAAACAAGAGGGATCTGTTGTGGATTATCAAGCCCAATTTGAGAAATTAGGCAACCAAGTTGTTGGGTTACCTCAAGAAGCTATTTTAAATTGTTTTATCTCGGGCTTATCAAGGGAAATCCGCAACGAAATGGCCATTCATCGGCCAGTTTCTATTTCTCAAGCTATTGGCCTTGCTAAGCTTATTGAGGCAAAATTAAAATATGCTAAGCCAAAATTCTCTAAGCCTTTTAACCAAACCTACACCAGACCCAATACCAGCATTTCCACCCCTCCAATTCCCAAAACAACTCAACCCCCCTCCCCACCAATCAACCTACATACTACAATGGCTAACATCCCAAACCCACTCAAACTTCCCATAAAACGTCTTTCTCAGGCCCAAATACAAGAACGACGCGCTCAAGGCCTATGTTTCAACTGCGACGAAAAATTTACTATTGGTCACAAGTGTTATCCAACAGATTTCTCTTACTTTTGGCGGACGAAGAAGAACCAGAACAACCTGATGGTAATCAGGACAGTAGCAACATTGAAATTCAACGGACCCCAATGACACTTACTTTCAGTTGTCCACACAGGCCTTGACAGGAAAATTTTCACCACAAACTCTAAAGTTCAAAGCCCTCATTGGGGGACTCTCAGTAATGGTTTTGGTCGATACCGGAAGCACCCATAACATCATGCAACCTAGAATCACACAGCATCTAAACCTCCCAACTACACCTATCCCACAATTTTCAGTTATGGTAGGAAATGGATCACAATTACAATGTGAAGGGATTTGCAACAACGTCCCAATTGTGCTCCAAACACAACCCTTCAACCTATCATTCTATCTTTTACCCATTGAAGGCGCCGATGTTGTTCTTGGCATGGCTTAGTTGAGAACATTGGGCCCCATCCAAGCTGACTTCTCAATCCCTTCTATCACATTCCAACACAACAAAACCTCCATGACATTAAAGGGGGATCCCACTACCCACCCTACACACACTTCATTCCACCAGTTTAAACATCTCCTTCATACTAAGTCCATTGCCTCACTCCACCTAATGACTTTCCACCACATTGATTCCCATAAGCCTTCCCAACCCCCCAACTTTGAAACCCTTTCTTCCACCCTTCATCCTGCAATTTCTGCCCTCCTCACCAAATATCAAACCATTTTTCAACCTCCTTATGGGCTCCCACCAGCTGGACCCCATGATCATCACATTCCCTTATTACCAAATACACCCCCTATCAACGTTAAACCCTACCGTTACCCTCACTCTCAAAAAAATGCCTTGACTACCATTATCAAGGATATGTTGCTTGAGGGCATTATCAAACCTAGTACCAACCCATTTTCTTCCCCTGTCCTCCTAGTTAAAAAAAAAAGATAGGACCCGGCGTTTTTGTGTGGATTATAGAGCTCTTAATGCTGACACCATTAAGGACAGATTTCCTATACCTACCATTGATGAATTGTTGGATGAACTCGGGTCTGCAAAAATCTTTTCCAAGATAGACCTACGCTCTGGCTATCACCAGATTCGTGTTGCATCGGAAAATACTCATAAAACAGCTTTTCGAACGTTTGACGGGCACTACGAGTTTCTCGTCATGCCATTTGGGCTCACTAACGCCTCGTCCACTTTTCAGTCTGCCATGAACGATCTTTTACGACCATACTTACGCAAGTTTGTGTTGGTTTTTTTTATGACATTTTAATTTACAGCTCTGATTTTAGTGACCATCTATCTCATTTGCAGGTTGTTTTTGATCTTTTATTATCTCATTCTTTTGTGGCCAAACTCTCTAAGTGTGTCTTTGCAGTGACTAAAGTTGATTACTTGGGGCATATTATTTCTGTCGGTTGTGTTAAACCAGACGCAGAGAAGATTCAGGCTATATTGGACTGGCCTGAACCACGTTCGCTCACGACACTCAGAGGTTTTTTAGGGCTCACCGGTTTTTATAGAAGGTTTGTCAAAAATTACGCCACTCTCGCCGCTCCCCTCACCGATCTGTTGCGTTCTACTAAGTTCACATGGAGTACAGAGGCTAGCTTAGCCTTTACAAAGTTAAAGCAAACTATGACTAAAACGCCGATATTAACATTGCCGGACTTTGAAAAAAAAATTAATCTAGAAACTGATGCTTCCGGCGTTGCCATCGGTGCTGTTTTGTCTCAAGATGGTCATCCTTTGGCCTTCTTCAGCAAGAAATTGAGTCCTCGAATGCAATCAGCTTCTGTCTACATTCGCGAGATGTACGTCATCACAGAATCCATCAAGAAATGGCACCAATACCTGATCGGCCAGCACTTTAATATCTACACAAATCAGAAAAGTTTGAGAAACTTATTGTTACAGAAAATTCAGACACCAGAACAACAAAAGTGGGCTTCTAAGTTGCAAGGATTTAATTTCGAGATATTTTACAAACCTGGTCGTTCGAATCTGGTCGCAGATGCTCTTAGCAGAAAGTACAGTGATGAAAGTCCAGTGCTCCTAACAATCTCTTCCCCTGTTCTAACCCTTATCCAGCAACTCCAGAAATTTTACACACATGACAAAAGAGGCCAGCAGTTAGTTGTTACCCTACTATCCACAAATGAAGAGCACAAAGATTACAAGTTCACGCATGACTTGTTGTACTTTAAAGATAAACTTTTCATACCTTCTCTACCGGATCTGCGACAAGCTCTTATCCATGAATTTCACAGCACCCCAACCGCTGGCCATTCAGGCGTCAAACCCACAGTTGCTCGATTGGCCGCTTCTTTTGCTTGGCCAGGCCTCTACACAGATGTCAAAAGTTTTGTGAGACAATGCACAACATGCCAACATAACAAATCGCAAACTCAAAAGAAAAAAGGCTTACTGCAACCTTTACCTATCCCCACACAGGTCTGGGAAGACATTAGCATGGATTTCATTACACATCTTCCTAACTCCTTTGGCCATACAGTCATTTGGGTCGTATTTGATCGCCTCACCAAATATGCGCATTTTGTTGCTCTACCCACCAAGTTCTCGGCTCAGGACCTTGCCTTGCGCTTCTCTGTTGAAATCTTTAAACTACATGGTATTCCAAAGTTCATTGTCTCCGATCGCGACCCGCTCTTTCTTAGTACCTTTTGGAAGGAGTTTTTCAAAACACAAGGAACAACACTTAGATTTAGTTCAGCATACCACCCAGAAACAGATGGACAAACGGAGGTGATTAACCGTGGTCTAGAGACTTAGCTCAGATGTTTCACAAATGAACAACCACGACGATGGTATAAGTTCCTTCATTTGGCTGAGTTCTGGTACAACACTTCCTACCATTCTGCTATTCTGATGACGCCTTTCCGAGCTCTCTATGGTCGTTCACCTCCAGCCATTCTAGACTTTATTTTCGGATCTGTTTCACATGATTCGTTGGAAGACAACATGCAAACAAGAGCAACCATTCTATCTCAGTTAAAACAAAATTTGATTAAAAGCAAAAAACAAATGGAGATACATGCAAACAGAAAAAAAATTAGATTTCACCTTTAAAGTGGGCGATCTCGTTCTCCTCCGCCTGCAACCCCTATCGCCAGCAAACAGTGGCTCGCCGAACCTCTCACAAACTCGCCAAAAGATTTTTTGGTCCGTTCAAAATCATAGCTCGCGTTGGGGAAGTAGCTTACAAGCTTGATCTACCATCTTCCTCCAGAATCCACCCTGTTGTTCATATTTCTCAGCTCCGCCCTTATTATGGTCCTTCCATTCCTACTGATTTTTCTAAGTTTTTGGGATAGGGAAGCAACTTTGTTTCACGTCTACAACATTCAGAGAAAGAAGATGAAGTGGAAGAGAAAAAAGATGAAGTGGAAGAAAAAGAAACTTTGAACTCACAAAGTGCAGAGCATGCAACACTTAGAAGCAAAAATGAATCTAGTTTCTCTGACTCATCTCTTATAACCCAACCCCCTCCTTTTTCACACTTACCCCAAAATACCCCCACCGCCCACGTGATTTTCCCATCCAACCCCACCTAACGGATTTCTCTCCTCACATGCATACCGCCACATCTCCACTTAAGCCAGCTAATATCACTATTTTCCAAAAAAATCACTTCCCAATGTCTGCCCATACCCCACTTTCGGCGCATGGCTCTCCCATCACACCTTTCCCTTTTTCCAACACACGCTTTCCCACACCTTTCCCAACTCATTCAAAGCCTCAGCTACACGTTTCACCTAACCCCACCCACTCTTCAATTTCAAATTCCCTCCATTCTCCTAACGTTCCAGAAACACTTCCTACCCCACAAAACGGACCCTCTTCATTCTTACGTGGAAAGCCCACGAACCTTGAGGACAAGGTTCCTTTTGGGCCCAGCAGTATTGTTAGGCGGCCTATTTTCAAGCCCAAAAGAAAGACACAACAGCCCATTTGGCTAAGAGATTACTATCAATTCTGAATTGGGGGTGAATTAGAATTTTAGTTATTATTATTATTGTCTCAAGTTTAGTTGGGTTGTGTGGTAGTAGTTTAGGCCCATTTAATTTCTAAACCCTAAGTATTTAAATGTATGTTCAGAATTGTGTTGGTTTATGAAATGAAAAGTTGTTTATTGATTCTTCTTCCTTTGCAACCCTAAATCTAGTTTTAGTCAAGTGTAGTCTATCAAATTGTGTGATTAACCAACTTTAATTACTGTTCAAAATTAATTTTAATATCTGAATGGTTATTAACCAACTTTATAACTGTATTAACCAACTTTTTACATTGCATTAACCAACTTTGGTGTACTACTAAAAATTATTTTTACATCTGAACGTTTATTAACCAAGTTCATAACTTCATTAACCAACTTTTTACATTGTATTAACCAACTTTATTTTACTAGTAAAAATTATTTATAATATCTGGACCTTTATTAACCTACTTCATCACTATATTAACCAACTTTTTACATTTCATTAAGCAACTTTGATTTACTATTAAAGTCACTATTCACAAATACAGTTCACAGATACTGTTCACGTTACTATTCATGTACGAATTTACTGTTTACAAACACTATTCACGTCACTATTCATGTACGGATTTACTGTTCACAATATTTGTGAACAGTGCATACGGTGTAGTGTAAGTGTGGATGTCAAGATAGCATTGCTGAAAGTATAATTTACTTATTCCCCTATCCTGATTAATATAGTTATGAGAGAGACTTGCAATCCCTTATTAGTATATTTTAAAGTACTTAGTTTTAAAGTTATATATATATATATATATATCTATTCACAAATACAGTTCACAGACACTGTTCACGTTACTATTCATGTACGAATTTACTGTTTACAAACACTATTCACGTCACTATTCATGTACGGATTTACTGTTCACGTCACTGTTCACAATATTTGTGACCAGTGCATACGGTGTAGTGTAAGTGTGGATGTCAAGATAGCATTGCTGAAAGTATAATTTACTTATTCCCCTATCCTGATTAATATAGTTATGAGAGAGACTTGCAATCCCTTATTAGTATATTTTAAAGTACTTAGTTTTCAAGTTATATATATATATATATATATATATATGGTATCAACTTTGTTCGAATTTTGACTATAGATTATATTTTTATATAGTAATTTAACATTTTTAAGTAAGTAGTTGAAATAAAAAAGTCGCTAAAGTAACCTTATTTATGGAAATTGCTTATTAAAAAAAATGTTAAATTTTTTCTGGTTTGTGTGTATGTTTGTCCATGCGAGTATCAATTGACCTAAATGACAGTTGGTGGTTAGCCGGTTTTCATATGCGCCTGTGATGGTAAAACTGTGATATTTATGAGGTCCTACATGTGAATAATAAATCAATCCAAAGAAGGGTTTATTATTCGACATGTTTTTTATTATCAATGTTTGATCGTTACGAAAAGAGTACCACTAGCAGTCGATATCACTGTCCAAAGACTTGATATCGGTGGTGCACTGGGTATCTTGAGATGGGTTATGCTTTTATTTGAACACCCTTGATGATTCAGTTTTTATTTATGTGAGTATATTTAAAATATTTACTTTTTGTTCTTTTTCAGTTGCAATTGATTCAATATCTGCTAATATGAATAAGGTTCAGGTCCTGAATGAGATAGATTTTAGGGATTGGAATGAGAACATGGAAATTGTTCTTGGATGCATGGATCTTGACCTTGCATTAAGAATGAGGCAACCTCCTTCTCCTATGGAATTTGGTACCTCTGAACAGAGGAATTATTATTAGAAGTGGGATCGCTCCAATCGCATGAGTCATGGTTTGGTTTGTTCTGAGGTCAATTTAGCTTCAGTACCTGGAAACACTTGGTGGTTAGACTCTGCTGAAACTACTAACATCAGTGTTTCAATGAGGGGTTGCCTGAACTACCGAAAGCCAAATGATGTTGAAAGATACATCTATGTTGGAGATGGCAAGTCGGTGGAGGTGGAAGCTATAGGGCATTTTAGATTATTAACTTGTACTTGATTTTATTTTGATTTGAAAGACATTTTTGTGGTTCCGTTATTTATACAGAATTTGATTTCAGTTTCTTATTTGGACAAATCAGGTTATTTTTTTTCATTTGGAAACAATATATTCAAGTTGTCTTTCAATTCAAATATTGTTGGGACTGGTTCACTTATGGGTCATGATAATCGATATTTGCTTGACACAATAGCTATCTATGGTGAATCCTTGAATGTGGAATCATGTGGTACTAAGCGTAAAATTAAGGATAACAATTCAGGAGCATTATGACACAAACGCCTAGGTCACATCTCTAAAAATAGAGTTGAGCGACTAGTGTTAGATGGAATTTTGGATTCCATTGACTTCACAAACTTTCATGTTTGTGGTGAATGCGTTAAAGGAAAACCGATCAAAACAAAGAAATTTGGTGCATATAGAGCTACGGATGTCTTAAAATTGATACATACAGACATTTGTGGACCATTTCCAACACCTTCTTGGAATGGTCAACAATATTATATATCATTCATAGACGATTATTCTAGACATGCATACATATTTCTTATATATGAAAAGTCTCAGTCATTGGATGTGTTCAAATTGTTTAAGGCTGAAGTTGAGAATCAACTTGACAAAAGACTTAAGAAAGTCAAATTCGACAGTGACGGTGAATATTACGGTATATATGACGGTTCAGGTGAACACTGTCAATGGCCTTTTGCCAAATACCTAGAGGAATGTGGAATTGTCCCACAGTACATCATGCCAGGATCTCCTAGCATGAACTGTGTTGCTGAAAGACGAAATTGGACTCTTAAAGATATGGTAAGGAGTATGATTTGTCATTCTACCTTGCCAGAGTCACTTTGGGGAGAGACACTAAAGACTGCAACTTATATTCTAAATAGAGTACCAACAAAAGCAGCTGCCAAAACACCTTATGAGCTTTGGACCGGGCGAAATCCTAGTCTCAAACATTTTCATGTGTGGGGATGTCCAGCTGAGATAAGACCTTATAGGCCAAATGAAAAGAAATTGGACTCCCGAATAGTGAGCGACTACTTTATTGGTTATTCTGAAAGATCTAGGGGCTACAAATTTTATGATCCCAAATTAAATTCAATTTTTGAGACGAGAACAACCACATTTTTTGAGGATATTGAGTTTGGGGGGGGGGGGGGGGGGAAGAATAAGGTTAGAGACTTTGTCTTAGAGGAAGAATCGATAAAAATTCTAGAACTGATTCATATAGTTGCTTTTGATCAAGCAAGTAAGGAACCTGCACAAGACATTGTTACAATTCCTCAAACTCAAGATGATTTGATAATTCATGAAGAACAAACTCAAAATCCTCAACAACAAGTGTTACAAGAACTAATACCTTTGCAAAGATCCACTAGAGAATGAGAAATGCTATTCTGGGTGATTACATAGTATTTCTCTAAGAACATGAGGAAAATAATGGTATGCTGGAAGGTGATCCAATCAACTTTCGTCAAGCCATGCAGGATTCCTTTTAGTTCTTGGATTGGCTAGAATTTTGGTAAAACAAAGTTGCTCAATGTTGATGTCGCATGGGTGATGTCTTAACATTGGATAATGTTAAGTGTTTAAGTTGTTGAAGTTTTGAAGTCTGATGTCACATGCGATGTCATGACATCAGATATGCAGATCATTAAAACATCAGGTTTGAGATGTTTTTATGGTTAAGCGTATTAGCTAGAATTTGGGAGAGCTGTTAGAGTTATTGGATGCGAATATCTTGGAGAAGATATTTTCTGTTGCAAACAGATTTGATGCAGATTCGTAGGAGTGTTTAAAGGCTGAATTTTAAAAAGATTTTGAGAGAAAATCCGTTTTGGAGATTCAGTTTTAAATAACAAATCAGGTCAGATATTGTGGCAGGTCCAAGACCAAATCAAATAGCTATATAAAGCGCATCAATCTTGAAGGAAAAGTAACAAAGAAAGAGAGCTAAAGACTGAGAGTCGTTTGTGTCTTCGTGTATGTGTTGTAAACCACTCTAGTGTGAATTGGTATTGTTGTTTTGAGTTGTTCTTGATCAAAGCTGTGAAGCAGAATCAAGTTGTGTTTTTCAAAGTGTGTGATCTTTAAATTATATCACTGAAGTGATTTAGGGATTGAGTAGTGTTCTCATACCTAAGTGGTCTCTTAGGTAGAAGGTTTATTAAGTAGTGATTAAGTTTAGGAGATGTGAACTGGGTTGTTGAGTCTGTAAATTAATTCTACTGATAGTGAAATTCATCCCTGGCTTGGTAGCCCCCAGAGTAAGATGTTTAACTGAACTGGGTGAACAATTCTCGGTGTCTTTTCTGTTGTGTTATATTGTCCATTGCAGAGTGTGTTATTGTGACATCACAAGTAACATCACATATCTGGTACCAGAATTTCAATTGGTATCAGAGCAGGCATCCTGCTCTGCATCTGGGTGAGATCTAGGGCTGATACTTTCTGGTAAAGATGGACAAGGAAGTTGGTGGATTTGTGAATAGACCCCCTATTTTGGATGGCTCTAATTATGATTATTGGAAACCAAGGACGATTACCTTTTTGAAATCCTTGGACAACAGGGCTTGGAAGGCTATCATAAAAGAATGGAAAGCACCTGTTGTTGTTGAGAAAGATGATGCTGGGAAAGAAAAAAAAGGCAGCTCAAAACTGAAACCTGAAGAAGAATGGACCAAGGAAGAAGATGAGCTTGCCCTTGGTAATTCCAAAGCTTGAAATGATATTTTCAATGGAGTTGATAAGAACATATTCAGGTTGATCAATACCTGTGAAGTTGCTAAGGAAGCTTGGGACATCTTGAAGACTACTCATGAAGGAACTTCAAAGGTTAAGATGTCAAGACTTCAACTTCTGACATCAAAGTTTGAAAGTCTAAAGATGAAGGAAGATGAAACTATTCATGACTTTCATATGAGTATTCTTGAGCTGTCTAATGCCTCTAGTGCTCTTGGAGAGAAGATGACTGAAGAAAAGCTGGTGAGGAAAATCCTTAGATCCCTTCCCAAGAGGTATAAGATGAAGGTGACTGCAATTGAAGAAGCTCAAGACATCAGCAAAATGAGGGTTGATGAGCTTATTGGATCTCTTCAAACATTTGAGCTAGGGTTAAGTGAATAGGAACCTGAAAAGAAGTCCAAGAGTATAGCTTTGGTTTCCAGTTCTGAAGAAGCCAAGAAAGGGAAAGAGGATGATTCTCAGGAGGAGCTGTCTCAGGCTATTGCTTTGCTGGGAAAATAGTTCAACAAAGTTATGAAGAGGATAAATAGGAGTTATAATCCCAATGTCAAGAACATTACTTCTGACATCAACAGATCAGGAGAACAAGGGAAAAAGTCTAAAGATGAAGAAAAGTCCAGTAATGACAAAGGGATACAATGCTATGAGTGTGAAGGGTATGGACATGTCAAGAAGGAATGTCCTACTTTTCTAAAGAAGCAGAAAGGGTTATCAGCTTCTTGGTCTGACAGTGAGAGTGATTCTGAAGAAAATTCAGCTAAACTTGTTAGAGCTATGGTTGGGATTTATGAGTCAGATGATGATTCTTGTGATGATGAGGTTACTTATGATGAACTTGCTGTCACTTATAAAGATCTTTTCATAAGAAGTGAACAAGTGTGTCTTGAAGGAGAAAAGCCGAAGAAAACCTTAGTACAGTTAAAAGCTGAAAAGACTGAACTTGAATCTGAAGTCAGTATGCTTAACTATAAACTGGACTCTATGACCAAAACTATCAGAATGTTAAACAATGGTACTGATTCTCTAGACAACATTCTTAGTATTGGGAAGATGGCTGTAGACAAACGTGGTTTGGGATTCACCAATGATGCAGGTTCTAATGATGTTATCACCTCCAAACCAGTGATGTTAAAACATCATGATAGAACTCCATCTAAGAAGAAATACAGGCACTGGAGATGTCACCATTGTGGATGTTTTGGACACATTAAGGCTTATTGTTATAAGTTACATGGATATCCACAGAAGGCTCATCAGGTTGTTCCCAGACAGAACTGTCACAGAGGAAGGCAGGTTACCAAGCCTAAGAAGCAATGGGTCCCAAAAGTTAAGGTTACCACCTTGATAGCTCACACTTCTTTAAGGGTTTCTACCAAAGAAGATTGGTACTTTGACAGTGGGTGCTCAAGGCACATGACTGGAGTTAAGAATCTGTTGGTAGATGTGAAGCTTCATTCTTCAGGCCATGTTACATTTGGTGATGGGGTCAAAGGAGAGATCAAGGGGATTGGTAAACTGAACTGTGCTGGTGCTCCCAGACTGGATGATGTTCTTCTTGTTAAAGGACTGATAGCAAATTTGATTAGCATTAGTCAACTTTGTGATCAAGGATTCAAAGTAGACTTTACAAAGTCTGAATGCATTGTCAAAGATGATAAAGGAGAAGTCATTATGAAGGGAGTCAGGTCTAAGGACAATTGTTATCTTTGGGTGCCACAAGACTCAAATTCTTCCACTTGTGTTTTTGCTAAAGAAGATGATGTCAAAATCTGGCATCAGAAGTTGGAACATCTTCACCTAAAGAGAATGAAGAGAATCATCTCCTCAGAAGCAGTCAGAGGAATTCCCAAACTTAATATTGAGGAAGGAAAAGTTTGTGGAGACTGTCAAAAAGGGAAGCAGACAAAGATGTCTCATCCGAAGCTTCAACATGACACCGCCTCCAAGGTCTTGGAACTACTTCATATGGAATTGATGGGACCTATGCAGGTTGAAAGTCTGGGTGGAAAGAAATATGCGTATGTAGGTATGGATGACTATTCAAGGTACACCTGAGTGAGCTTCATCAAAGACAAATCAGAGGTGTTTGATGTTTTTAAAGATCTTTGTCAAAGACTCCAAAGAGAAAAGGAGAGTAATGTTATCAGGATAAGGAGTGACCATGGAAGAGAGTTTAAGAATAGCAAGTTTGTAGAATTTTGCTCTGCTGAAGGTATAAGTCATGAGTTTTCATCTCCTATTACTCCTCAGCAAAATGGAGTAGTTGAGAGGAAGAACAGAACTATTCAAGAGTTTACTAGAGCTATGATCCATGCCAAGAAACTTCCCTATCATTTCTGGGCTGAAGCCATGAATACTGCCTGCTACATTCACAACAGGGTTACCTTGAGAAGAGGCACTTCTTCCACTCTGTGTGAACTATGGAAGGGAAGAAAACCTAATGTTAAATACTTTCATGTTTTTGGAAGTAGATGTTATATTCTGGCTGATAGAGAACAGAGAAGAAAATTGGATTCCAAAAGTGATGAAGGAATATTTTTGGGATACTCTACCAACAGCAGAGCATATAGGGTTTTCAACTCTAGAACCAAGGTGATGATGGAGTCCATCAATGTGGTGATTGATGACAATGATAAGCAGGAAGATGATGATGTCCTAGATGATGTTGGAACATCAGTTGGTGAAGTTGCACCAGAAGCTGAAGACAGAAGTCCAACTCCTAGTGTTGCTACTGCTGAGCCTGAATCTGAGCAACCTTATAAAGACCCTTCTATTAGAGTGCAGAAGGACCACCCAAAGGAGCTTATTATAGGTGATCCAAATTCTGGAGTGTGGACTAGGTCAAGAGAAGTTGTAGGAAGTTCATGTTTTGTCTCCAAAATTGAGCCAAAGAATGTCAAGGAAGCATTGACTGATGAGTTTTTTATTAATGCCATGTATGAAGAGCTGGAACAATTCAAAAGGAATAAAGTGTGGGATCTTGTACCAAGGCCTGATGGAGTTAATGTGATAGGCACCAAATGGATTTACAAGAATAAATCTGATGAACAAGGAGTGGTCACCAGAAACAAGGCCAGATTAGTTGCTCAGGGATACACCAGGTTGAAGGAATTGATTATGATGAAACCTTTGCTCCTGTGGCAAGACTAGAATCTATCAGATTGCTCTTAGGGGTGGCTTGTAATTTCAAATTCAAGCTTTTTCAGATGGATGTTAAGAGTGCATGGTTACTTAAATGAAGAGGTGTATGTTGATCAACCAAAAGGATTTATTGATCCAACATTTCCTGACCATGTGTACAAACTAAGGAAAGCTCTATATGGGTTGAAGCAAGCACCAAGAGCTTAGTATGAATGGCTTACTGAATTCCTGGTTGTGAATGGCTACAGAAAAGGGGGGATTGAGAAGACTTTGTTTGTTAAAGAGGAAGGAGGAAAACTGATGATAGCTCAAATCTATGTTGATGACATAGTATTTAGTGGGATGTCAGATGCAATGGTGAAACATTTTGTGGAACAGATGCAGTCTGAGTTTGAAATGAGTCTTGTTAGTGAGCTAAACTATTTTCTTGGTCTACAAGTTAGACAAATGGAGGACTCCATATTCATTTCTCAGAGCAAGTATGCAAAGAACATAGTGAAGAAGTTTGGTCTAGAGAATGCTAATCATAAGAGAACTCCTGCTCCTACTCATTTAAAATTATCCAAGGATGAACATGGAGTTAGTGTGGATCAAAGTTTATATAGAAGCATGATTAGGAGTCTATTGTATCTCACAGCTAGCAGACCTGACATTTCTTTTGCTGTTGGAGTTTGTGCCAGATATCAATCTGAGCCTAAGGTTAGTCACTTGAATCAAGTGAAGAGGATCCTGAAATATGTTAATGGCACTAGTGACTATGGGATGCTGTATAGTCATGGATCTGGGACTGAGTTAAGGGGATATTGTGATGCTGACTGGGCTGGGAGTGCTGATGATAGGAAAAGCACTTTAGGAGGTTGTTTCTTCGTAGGGAATAATCTGATTTCTTGGTTTAGTAAGAAGCAAAACTGTGTGTCTCTTTCTACTGTTGAGGCCGAGTACATAGCAGCAGGGAGTAGTTGCTCTCAACTGGAATGGATGAAGCAAATGCTGAGTGAATACAATGTCAAGCAAGATGTCATGACATTGTACTGTGATAATTTGAGTGCTATCAATATCTCTAAGAATCCTATTCAACATAGCAGAACTAAGCATATTGATATAAGACATCATATTATAAGAGAATTGGTTGAGGACAAAGTTGTTGCATTGGAGCATGTAGCTACAGATAAACAGTTAGCTGATATCTTCACTAAAGCATTAGATGCAAACCAATTTGAAAGTTTGAGAAGTAAATTGGGAATTTCCATTTATAAAGATTAAATGTTCTAGAGAGTGTATTAAGCAGTTGTATTCTTTATTAGATATTGATTTTACTCAACTGCTGAAGGCATACATGTTTGAAGTACATCAATAGTTACAGATTATCCCAACCCCCTACATCTAGAAAAGCTTTCCAGTCTTCATCCTAATCATCATCAGAAGCATGTTGTTGCACAGAAAGTTTCTTGCTGGGTTTCATGGCTGTCTCTGAGGTTCTTCCTGTCTTTGTGGTTCCTAAAGTCTTGTCCTTCTGCTTGAGGTTCTTTGCTACATCTTTGGAGTTTTACTGGCTCATTCTTGGTTGTTGTATGGTGCTGCTAGAAGAAAGAAGGCTTGTTTTTATAATGAAAACAAGGAGCATTGTTTGTATCGCATGACCAGTCAAGGTGTTGGAACTTGTTTTTTTTGGGAAAGCTTGGTGTTTGACTGTGTCATTTATTATGTCAGGACATTGTGTTTGGTGATTGTCCAATTGTGGCTAAAAAGGGGGAGAGTTAGCCTAGCCTTTGTGTTTTAAAATGTTTGACCTTGTTTTAAAATTTTTGACCTATCTCAGTTCTGGTGTGGTGTAGAAGTTGAGGGGGAGTGTGTATGTTGAACAACTGTTTATGCTGGTTCTGGTTTTGAGGGGGGGTTTTCTCTTTGTTGATAGGTGGTGTGCAGCATTTTGAAGTGGGAGCTGTTTGTTTAAAAATTTTATCCGCTGCTGAAGTCTCTGATGTTGCAGAGATTGTTTTAGCCAAAATTAGCCAAAGGGGGAGATTGTTAGTTCTTGGATTGGCTAGAATTTTGGTAAAACAAAGTTGTTCAATGTTGATGTCACATGGGTGATGTCTTAACATTGAATCTTAACATTGGATAATGTTAAGTGTTTAAGTTGTTGAAGTTTTGAAGTCTGATGTCACATGCGATGTCATGACATCAGATATGTAGATCATTAAAACATCAGGTTTGAGATGCTTTTAGGGTTAAGCGTATTAGCTGGAATTTGGGAGAGCTGTTAGAGTTATTGGATGTGAATATCTTGGAGAAGATATTTTCTGTTGCAAACAGATTTGATGCAGATTTGTAGAAGTGTTTAAAGGCTGAAGATTTAAAAAGATTTTGAGAGAAAATCTATTTTGGAGATTCAGTTTTAAATAACAAATCAGGTCAGATATTGTGGCAGGTCCATGACCAAATCAAATAGTTATATAAATCGCATCAATCCTGAAGGAAAAGTAACGAAGAAAGAGAGCTAAATACTGAGAGTCGTTTGTGTCTTCGTGTATGTGTTGTAAACCATTCTAGTGTGAATTGTTGTTGTTGTTTTGAGTTGTTCTTGATCAAAGCTGTGAAGCAGAACCAAGTTGTGTTTTTCAAAGTGTGTGATCTTTGAATTATATAACTGAAGTGATTTAGGGATTGAGTAGTGTTCTCATACCTAAGTGGTCTCTTAGGTAGAAGGTTCATTAAGTAGTGATTAAGTTTAGGAGATGTCTACTGGGTTGTTGAGTCTGTAAATTAATTCTACTGATAGTGAAATTCAACCCTGGCTTGGTAGCCGCCAGAGTAAGTTGTTTAACTGAACTGGGTGAACAATTCTTTGTGTCTTTTCTATTGTGTTATATTGTCCATTACAGAGTGTGTTGTTGTGACATCACACGTAACATCACATATCTGGTACCAGAATTTCAATTCCAACTCAGAAAAGTAAATTGAACAATGAAGGAGGAGTATAAGTCCATGCCAGACAATAAAGTTTGGGAACTTGTACCATTACCAGAAAGTATGAAACCCATTGGTTTCAAATCGATTTTTAAGACCAAAAGGGATTCTAACAGCAATGTGGAGATGTACAAGGCTCGTTTTGTGGCTAAAGGCTATACTCAAAAGGAAGGGATTGACTTTAAAGAGACTTTCTCTTCGGTTTCATCGAAAGACTCTTTTAGGACAATCATGGCTCTTGTTGCACATTATGATTTTAAACTCCATCAAATGGATGTCAAGACAACTTTCCTTAATGGCAACGTTGATGAAACAATCTATATGACGCAACCAGAAAACTTTGTGTCAGAAGACTCAAAGAATATGATTTGCAAATTGACAAAATCCATTTATGGACTAAAGCAGGCATCTCGTCAGTGGTATCACAAGTTTCACGAAGTAATTCTCTCATTTGGTTTTGAGGTGAATGTTGTTAAAGAATGTGTGTGTCAAAAATTCAGTGGGAGCAAGTACATTTTATTGGTCTTGTATGTAGATGACATACTGCTTGCCACATATGATATAGGAATGATGCACAAAACTAAGAAATTTCTATCAAAAAAATTTTGAAATGAAATATCTTGGTGATGCCTCATTTGTATTAGGAATTCAGATACATCGAGACCGATCTCGTGGTATTCTAGGATTATCACAAAGGAGCTATATCGAAAAGGTACTTAAAAGGTTTGGCATGTAGGAAGGTAAATCAGGAGATACTCTAATTTCTAAGGGAGACAAATTCAGTCTCAGTCATTGCCCAAAAGGAAACTTAGAAATTCAAGAAATGGAAAAGAGTCCTTATGCGTCAACAGTAGGGAGTCTGATGAATGCCCAAGTGTGCACGCGTCCGGATATTGGGTACATAGTTGGGATGTTAGGAAGATAT
Organism: Lathyrus tuberosus; assembly: GCA_022829125.1. Lineage (NCBI taxonomy): Eukaryota > Viridiplantae > Streptophyta > Magnoliopsida > Fabales > Fabaceae > Lathyrus > Lathyrus tuberosus. The sequence goes on from JALAZF010000217.1 coordinate 6,508,120, forward strand.
TTGAGCAATCCAGGAATGGATCATTAGGAAGCAACCAAAAAGGTTATGAGGTATTTAAAGAGAACAAATGACTATATGGTCACATATAGGAGATCAGACTAGTTAGAGATCACTGAATACTCTGACTCAGATTTTGCTGGATGCCAAGACAATAAAATATCCACTTCAGGCTATATTTACATGTTGGCTGGTGGTGCAGTTTCTTGGCACAGTGCTAAGCAAACTCTTACGGCTTCAACCACCATGGCAGCAGAGTTTATAGCATGTTATGAGGCATCCAACCATGGGATTTGGCTGAGGAATCTTGTCACTGGGCTGAGATTTGTGGAAGGAATTGAAAGGCCACTTAAGTTATACTGTGAAAACAAATCAACTATCCAGTATTCCAACAATAATAGGAGCTCGACTAAGTCAAAACATATTGACATCAAGTTCCTAGTTGTTAAGGAAAGGGTACAAACGGGACAGATTTCCATAGAACACTTAATGACAAACTCCATGATAGCAGAACCTCTTACAAAAGGTCTTCTACCCAAGGTCTTTCATGAGCACGGTGCTCGCATGGGTGTTTTATCGTTAGAGAATTCTTTGGTTTAGTGGGAGTTAGTTGATTATGAATTTTATGTTCTGTGTTTGGTATTATGTATGCATACTATAATTTTGGATATTTTCCAATTAATAAAGTTTGATATTCAGTAGTTTACATTTTGTACAATAAAGTTATTGAATGATCTCATTACAGTAAAGTAAGACCAGTTGAAAATCGACATATAAAGACCAACTTCATGTGATTTTGATGCTACATATTTCATGATGGATCTATGTCATTTAGATGTGTCACTATCGGTGATCATTGATGGGTTTAGTTATGATTGATATAATGAAAATCACCTTGATTCTGTATATTGGCATGACTAATGGACGTGATACTTTGGATATGCTTAAAGAATATAATGGAAAATTTTGAACTCATAAAGTCTAGCACATGTGTAAAGTTACATATGTGACCAGTGGGAGATTGTTAGAATTTTGGGTCACAAATGTAACATTTAAGCTGTTAGTGTCATTATTTTAATTAGTCAAGACTTAAAGGAGTCTAATTAATATAATATTAAGTTTGTGGCTAAAATCATAAATGTCATGAAATGTCAGGTTATTGTGTAGATACTGTAAGTCAATATCTAATTTGATGAGGGGCCAAATTAGAATATTGTAAACTAAGAAATAACCCTAGGGTTATTTAAATGGGTTATGGTCCCCATTTGTAGAGTACAAATAAAATAAGGTTTATCAGATTTTCTCTCTTCATCTCCATTTGAGGAGATTCAAGGAACCCTAAGGAACTCTACAAATCAGAAGATTACATACCCGAAACCTTCAATGATTTCAATGGCAAATTCAGGTACGCTTCTGCCTTTAGTTTCTAATTGATTTCTGGTATGGGTTGAAGGGTTTAGAGTTTCGTTGTTAATTTCTATATCGTAGAAATCATAAGGTTATGAATAGATCTAACATAAGGTCCCATTTGTTTTAATTTTTTTTTTGTATTTTTTTAAAAAATTTATAAAACTTTTTTTTTAAATAAAAAAAGTATTTTAAAACTTATTCTTTATAATTTAAAACTTATTTTTGACATCTAGTATATTTTTTAGAAGTAAATATATTATACAAATGAGGAGGTTGAAAGAGGCATAATAGGTACCAAAGTAACCCAAAAAAAACAAAAACGAACAAAACTACACACTATAAACACCAAAACCTATCAGAAAAGAAACACCAAAAAAAGAAGAAAGAATTAAAAGGCCAAAAAAAAATGAGCCAAACAAAGAAAGAGCTATATTTCCCTAACCTAGGATAAGCAAAACCAACAACCAAACTCCACCGAAGCAACAAGAACACACCAAGGGGAGGTAGAAGACTTTTAAGCCGCTACTGGCTCAAATGCATGATAGGGTTCTCAAGCCATGTCAAAAAAGTACAGAAGTTCCTCACATACCTACCAAGATACAATCTCTCTTTTAAGTAAATTATCCCTAGTATGAATCATATCATGCAAGAGCTGCTAGGAGAAAATGATAACTTTAGAAAGGGTACAGTTATTCCAAATACTATGAAGGACCAAATCCATTAACGGGACCTGACGATCACTAGGAAAATTGTGAGTGCGAAGAAAGGAATATGATGAGGCCATCGAGTAAGAACCCCCTTTAGGATGGCGCCACCACCACTTCTAAGACTTGGAATAAAGAGTAAAGTCTATAATAACTAAGAGAAGATTGGTTATCCATGCATGATCATGCTAAAATACAAAATCTTATCTACTTAAAATTAAAAAACCCAAGACTTCCCCTCCCACATACCCACCTTCCCCACAAACCACTCTACCAGCACGAAGATAAATAAAGGCCACAAAAACCTGACTTTGAGAAGAATCGTACCCACCCAAGGATCACTCTATAACTTAGTGAGGAGAATATACCCAAATTTATTAACAACATTATCTTAAAACCAAATTGATGGGTCTTCCCCTTGGCCACCTAGAAGAGACACCCTTCTCTACCAAGGAGACGCAAACCAAAGAGAAACATTTATGCCTACCGAGACATAAGTAGTCAGAATTACTCCATATCTATCAGATAGGATATCCCTCCATAAACATGAATCACCTGAAATCAATCACCACCTTCATTTACCTAACAAAGCTAGATTAACTAGTCGATTGTTATTAACACCTAAGCCACCAAACCTCTTGGGTTTGAAAACATCATACCACCTAACCCAAGCAATCTTAGAGCTCCCCTCTAACACCACCATACAAAAATCTTCTTTGAATTCCTCACAATCTTCATCAAAACCATAACTAGCATGTTAAAAAAATACAAAAAGATGATAGGAATATCATTAAGAATAGAATTGAGAGTAATTACCCACCCTCATAGAGATATATACCTATGCCTACAAGAGTGAATCCACCTAAAGATAAATAAAACTAAAGTTTCCCATGTAGAAGACAATTAAGGATTTTCCACTACTGGATGATCCAAGTGTCATACCCTAATTATCCTTATACCATAATCGTACCATCTTCATATCTCCCTTAGCACATCCCATCATCACCTCCAGCTTCATTATCCTCACCATCACTTTGCTCACCACAAACAGAAACAAAGATAACAAAGTGAATTAGAGTAAAAATTCAGAAGAAGTAGAAGGGGAAAGGAGAAAAGAATTGGAAACAAGCCAAAAAGAGTCAAAACCATGCTTACCTAATCAAACCAAACTAGCTGAAAACTAGGAATATTCACTAGAAAATTCATCCGGCCGTCGGAAAATTTATTGGCGCCTTCATCCTCGTCGAAAAAATCACCGGATTTTGGAAAATTCCAAAGCTCCAGTTGGTCTTTTTTCTTTGTTTTTTATTCGCTTGTTCTCTCGTAGATCGTTATTTATGCGGTGAGTAGAATGTTAATTTACCCCATGCTCTTCATGATTAAAACCTGCAAATCAAGATAAACATATATCATTTGATATTTATGGTTTAAGTTAGTTCGAGAATGTTCATATGTACTTTTCCAAATTTAGTTTGATTATTTAGTTTTGTTTGGATGATATCATACCCCAATTATGACTCTAAATCATTAAATCAATACAATTAGCATGACATCTGCATCATCTGTATTGCATAACATGCATTTTATCTCGCATAATCTCTAAATTATCAGTCAGAATAATTTTTCGAATTTACAGGCAGGCCGGTTGAACTGATTCTCTACTGTGCCTAAAATCAGTGGACATAAAATTTCAAAATCGAGCTTGCAGACATCAGTATTCTTGATCTACGTTTTGCATAGTTTAACCTGACAAGGACGTTTTATTTTTACGACTATTTTTTTGGTCATATTTTGATCCGTCCGAGCCTTTTAACCGATTAGATTTTATTTCAAAAATTGATCAAATGCTGTATTTTTCCAATAGGTTTATTTCCCGTTGATTATTTTGTTGCATTCAATTTAATTTTTTGAGCACTTTTATGTCCGACTTTTTTTTCGTCTTGAGTCCGATTATTTTTTTCTTTGTATCAAAATATCCGAAATATATAGATAGATTTAATTGAACCTTCATTTTGGTTCTATTTATTTCTATAAAAAATGTGTTTTATAATTCATTTTATTTTAAGCAATTCTTGTCTACTAAGTTATCTAGAAGGGAAATTGTGGAAATTTAATAAAACTCAGAAACCCTAAGTATCTCCTATTTAAATCACGCATGACATTTGGAAGTGGGAGACCAATAAAACTTTAAAAAAGCGGCGCCTCCGACTAAAAAAACCAATGAGTAATATTTTCTCAAAAACGTGATTTTTCCTTTGCTTGTCTGGATGTTGCTACACAACCATTATTATCATCCTCTTCATCAAAGTTCAAAATTTTTTCTTTATTGTTCATTGCAACATCTATTCACATTGCACATTATTTCATCATCATTACGAGATTATTTATCGCATTGTTATTTAATAGATGTCTTTTATTTTGCCTTGCTTTATTCTTACAATAGATTCTTAACTTTTTTATTTGAGGATTTTAAGACAACTAGTGCTTGCTTCAAAAACCATTTCCTCCCTTGCACTATTCACGCAAATACACCATGAAAACACAAACTCACACATCATTCACATACTCTCTCTCTCTCTCTCTCTCTCTCTCTCTCTCTCTCATGCAACAAACACTCTCAATCTTTCCACAATCAACCTGTTGGGCTATCAAATATTTCAAAAATGGCTAGAGAGAGAAGCTCCAACTTCTCTCTTGTGTAGCTTGTTACAAATTGCATAAGTTAGAGAGGGTTTCTTAAACAAATTTTTGATCTCTAGTTTCCTTGGCAATGTAAGATTTCGATGTCTTTGGTTTAAATTCCTATACTTAGGTATAGGGACCTTGGCATCTGTTTCTTCTTCATTGTTATAGGTTCTAAGGACCAATATTTGTTTGTAGCAACTAACAAAGAGTACTAGCATTGGCACTCTTTGTGTGTGGTTTTCCCGTGAGTGTCTATACAAGGTGGTTTGTTTCGGAGCATGGAGTGGCAAGTGGTAAAAAGAAAGAATAGGATGATGAACCCAAAGTTCTCAGTTTGGAAGGATAGGTCTTGATAACTCATAAGTGAAGAAGAAGTTTTTTCATTCTTTTTCACGGAAATGCTAGATAACTACAACGCTAAGGATATGTTTAACATACTCAAAGAGTTTGGTCAAGCGCAGGAAATATATATCCCAGCTAGATTGGATAAAAGAGGCAAGCGTTATGGTTTTGTTAGATTCAGAAAGGTTGATGATGTTAGGATTTTAGCTATGGAGTTGGATAAAATACAAATCAATGAAAGGAAAATATTCGTGAATGTTCCCAGATTTCAAAGAAGAGTGGATCATCTGAATAAAGCCCCTACTACCAAACCGATGAGTAAGGCTGGTCACAAGTTTGAAGAACATAAGAAAAAGCAGTTTGGCTTGAGACAGAAGGAATCATATGTTGATACGGTAAGAGGGGAACGCAGACAACTGAAAGGAGAATGGGGGAAGGAAAGCCGACCGAATCCTGAATGGGGAGGTTTATCATTCAATATAGATGAGAATGAAATCAAATGGTTCGACAGTGCGTATGTTGGTGTGCTGAAGGATTCCGGAAATGCGTATAACATTAAAGAGATGTCCTATAAAGAAGGAATTTTTCAAGTTAAAATTACTCCCATGGAAGCTAATTTATGTCTCATTGAAGATATGGTTGAGAATGCAGTCAAATCGCTAGTGGAAGAAGATGCTGATTAGCTGCAGAGTTTGTTTTCGGATATCAGAGGTTGGTGCCCCTCAGAAGTGGATAAAGAAAGGCTCACATGGGTGAAATGCTTTGGTATCCCGTGCCATGCATGGAGAGAGTATTTCTTTAAATACATTTCAAGTCGTGTGGGTGAATATATCAGGAGTGATAAGGAAACCATGTCTCAATCCTCTTTCGATGTTGCTAGAATATTGATCAAGACTAGATAAGTAAGTAACCTTAATGAGATTATAAAAGTTGAAATCAATGGTGTGGTGTTTATCATTAAACTGGTGGAGGACAACCACGGTCCTAAACGGATTAACATTGAGGGTTTGAAGGAGGGAAGTCAACTGGAGCAGGACGAGTCTGTGGTAAATGAAACAGAGGATGATGATTCACATGATGATAATAATGAAGATTATGAAGCTAGATTATCCTCTAACAACGACAGGGCATCAGATGAGGATGAAATTGAATCCTCTAAAGTTGAGGATAGAGGTGGTGGAAAAGAAAATCAGGGGAAGAGTGACCCTATACCTAGGAGCTGGAATCAAGGTATAGGTGATAATCAGAAAGCCATTCTTGATGTACGATACAACCAGAACTTGGGAATTCAAAATGCAGAAAAGGTGATTTTTGGAGGTAAAGAGAATAGTGGTCAGAGCCACGAGGCTATTCTAGGAGAGGCGACATTTAATGAGGAGGAAGTCCAAGGTAAGCTGATAAGACAAGAGATGTGGGTTGTTGACGATAGGTGTGAAAAGAGAAGAGAAGTAGGTACAGGCATAGACATTGAGTGTACGGTTGGAAATGGGATAGGTACATCTCATAAGGCCTTGAACTGGGTCCAAACAGAAAGTGGGGCTTTGGGCTTGGTAACTAGGCCCAAAGCAACTGTGAACTCAGACCAGAGGATATCTGTTGGACCAACACAAATTCTAAGAAGAAAAAAGAAGGCATTGAGTGAGATTTATGAGAAGGTGCAGATTCCATACGAGCCTTCATATAATGCTGCTCTATTACATGCTTCCACTGAGAATAAAGGCTCCTTAGGGATCTCTGGTGAAGTAGGAAACTCTCCTCAGCTGTCTCCTCAATCTGGATTTGATGATTCTAAGTACTCTGGAGGTTCCATTCTCTGCTGCAACTCTTTATCTGATGCAGATGTAGTAATGGGCAATGAGAGAATAAAAAGAAAACCAGGAGATGTTTCAAGAAAAGTTTGGGCTATCCTGAAGGAGTTGGGGATTGAAGGAGATGAAGATGAGGAGGTATTAGATGGTATCATAAGGAAGATGGATGGGAGTTGTTTGAAAAAATCTCAGAGTTTGAGGGTGGCAGCTAATATTGAGTTATGAATTTGACAACTTACAATATTCGGGGGTGCAATTCTCTAATGAAGAAAAGAAGGCTTAAACTGATGATTGAAAAAGAAGTAGTAGAATTCATTCTAATTCAAGAGACCAAACTTAAAGTAGTGGAAGAGAAGATTGTCAAGGAGATCTGGGGCAGAGAGGAGTGCGATTGGTCGGCTTCTGAGGCAGTTGGTCAATCTGGAGGTATGCTTTCAATCTGGAATAAAAAACTATTCAAATCCATATTTAGCTTTTCAGGTAGAGGATATTTAGGTGTGTTTGGTGTTTGGAAAGATAGACATATGTATGTAATTAATATTTATTCACCATGTGGCTTATCTGAAAAAAGAGTATTATGGGAGAAACTATTACAATTGAAAGCTAGTATGCCTAGGGGAGATTGGATAATAGGAGGAGATTTTAACTCTATTAAGTCCAAGGAAGAGAGGCAGGGATGTGGGAGTTATAATAAGAATGAGATGGAGGAATTTGAAATGTTTATTGAAGATGTGGAACTGTTAGATCTACCTACTATGGGAATAGGTACACTTGGTTTAAGGCAAATGGCTCGTGTAAAAGCATGCTAGATAGATTTCTTATCAGTGAAGAGTTATGCAATGCTTGGAAGGTGACAAACCAAAAGGATGGTTTAAGAGATGTTTCTGACCACCGACCAATCTCCTTAGTGGTTAACAATTTGAATTAGGGCCCTAAGCCTTTTAAATCTATTAATGCTTGGCTAGAACATCCTAGTTTTTTGGAGTTTGTAAAGGAGTGTTGGGTAGAGGTGGAGTATATAGGGAATGCAAGCAATACACTAATCCAAAAGATGTGACACCTCAAGAGAAGGCTAAGATGGTGGAATCTGAATGTTTTTGGTATTCAAGATCTGAAAATACAGGAGAATATAAAGAGTCTAAATGAGTTGGAGGATATGATGTCAGAAGCTGATGATCAATGGTCTGAGGATACTTTAAAGGCTAGAGGGAAGGCAATTGAGGAATTGTGGAATAACCTTCACACTAAAGAAAGTATTCTCCACCAGAAATCCAGGCAGAAGTGGTTGGAGGAGGGTGACTATAACACTAAATACTTCCACAATGTCATAAATAGGAGGAGGAATCTAAATTCGATCTCAGCAGCCGGTTTAGGACTAGAAGTTGATGTTGGTGTAGAGAAAGTAAAACAGGTGGCTAAAGATTTCTTTGAGAATAAATACAAAGAAAATGTTAATGATAATGTTGAGATGGATCTCTCTGCATTGAACAAACTCTCATGGGAAGATAGTTGTAGACTTGTAGAAACTTTTTCTTATGATGAGGTTGTTGATACCATAAACAGTTGTGAAGGAGATAGAAGCCCTGGGCCAGATGGTTTTAACTTTAAATTCTTAAAGAAATCTTGGGAGATTGTTGGAAACGATTTCTTCAGATGTATCACAGAATTTCATGAAAAAACTACTCTACCTAAGGCTTTCTGCTCAGCTTTCTTTGTGCTGATCCCTAAGGTGAATAATCCTCAAAACCTGTTGGAGTTCAGACCTATAGCCTTGATAGGTTGTGTCAACAAGATAATTTCCAAGATTCTTGTGGCTAGGCTAAGAAGAGTGATTCATAAACTGGTGTCTGTTAGCCAAACAACTTTTGTACCTGGGAGACAGCTTCTAGATGGTGTCCTAGTTGCAAATGAAATACTTGATTATGCAAAGAGAAGAAAGAAGACTGGATTTATGTTCAAAGTGGATTTTGCACAGGCTTATGACAGTATAAATTGGTGTTTCATGTGCAAAGTACTTAAAGCTATGAACTTTAGTACCAAGTGGATTGAGTGGATTAAAGGGTTAGTATGCAATAGCTTTGGATCTGTCTTAGTTAATGGTAGCTCAGGCAAAGACTTTAAAATGTTTAAGGGATTGAAACAGGGAGATCCCATCTCTCCATTCTTATTTGTTTTACTGGCTGAGAGTATGGCACTATTGTTTAAGAAAGCAGTGGATGAAGGCTTATTGAAGGGTATCAGGATTGAAGGAGGCCCAACCAATGTTCTGCTGCAATTTGCAGATGATACATTGATTACCTGTGATGATAATTGGGAGAATATCTGGTGCATAAAATAAATACTGAAGGGGTTTGAGGCATTGTCTGGGTTGAAAGTAAACTATGGTAAGAGCAGGCTGATGGGAATTGGAGTTGAGAATGATAGAAGTATTGCTGCAGCAGCTTTCCTGAATTGCAAAGTTGGATGCTTCCCTTTTAAATTTTTAGGGCTATGTGTTGGTGGTATACATAGATCAGTAGGCTTTTGGAAACCTGTAATTCAATCTATAAAGAATCGATTAGTGGCTTGGAGCGGAAGATTGATTTCTATTGGAGGGAGGGTTACACTGATCAACTTAGTGCTGAATAATATACCAATCCATTATTTGTCTTTTTATTTAGCACCTGCAACTGTTATCAAAGAAATCAAAAGAATTCAAAGAAGGTTTTTATGGGCTGGATATGGTGAGAAGGAAAGTATATCTTGGGTAAAATGGTCGGCAGTATGCAAATCAAAAGAACAAGGTGGCTTAGGGATTATGGACATTGGTAAATTCAACAAAGCTCTGGTAGCAAAGTGGCTGTGGAGGATTTCCAATGATAATGGTGCAATTTGGACTGACCTCATCAAGGCAAGATACAAGGGTGATTTTTCATGCTTATTCCTTAAACAAGGTAGTGTGGCTACTAGACTTATGTCAAGATGGTGGAAAGACCTATTATACCTAGCCAAAGACAGCAATAGTCAAGGTCTGTTTAGACAGTTGATTTGGAAGGTTGGAATGGGGGACAAAACATTATTCTGGCTGTCTAGATGGTTTGGTTGGGTAGGTAACAATTGGAGGTGGGAAATTACTTGCAGGAACATTGTTTTACCTGGAGAAGATGCTGAATCTACTAGAGAAATTCAACAATTACTGGAGGAGGTAAGATTAAACAACAATGTAGAGGATGTGATCATATGGCCTACGAAGACTGACAAATCCTTTAGTGTTAGAGACTGTTATAACTTTTGGAACAGATGTAAGGAGGGAGCTACATTGGAATGCAGTCTCAAAGAAGCCTTAATTTTACTTTGGAAGATAAAGATTCCACTTAAAGTTTTTATTTTCGGTTGGAGATCTCTTATTGACAGGCTTCCAACATGAAGTAATCTTATTAGAAGGAGAATTATATCTGATCCTCATCAACAATCCTGCGTTTTCTGTTTCAGAGTTATTGAGGATATCAATCACCTCATTGTTGGCTGGAATACATCCAAACTGGTGTGGAAAGGGCTTGAGGATTGGGTTGGTATCCATTTGCCAAGAGAAGATAACTACAAAGACATGTTTGTAAGATGGGAAAGGCACAAGGAATTCGGTTCTACTTTGGCGATCTTGTGGCTGACATCGTGTTGGTGTATATGGCGAATACGAAATAAGGTGATTTTTCAAGGAGAGGTGGCTATGGCAAACAAAATTCTGCAGGACATACAGGTCTGCTCTTGGAATTGGAAGAAAAGGAGATCAAAGCATGCTTCGTTTGGCAGTTGGTACGAGTGGTATAAATCTCCTTTAGATTTTGTTTGATTATCTTGGTTGTTGATGCACAAATTTTCTAGTTTGTTGCTTCTGATTCTTGACAGAACATGATGCAGGGGTATTACAAGTAGTTTCTATAGTTTTCAATGTTTTTATTGAAGGTATACTGATTGTATTCTGGGTGGATGGTACGATTTGGACCTTTTAATGAAGTAAGTTTGAGTTGAGTATTAAAAAAAAAAACCTTTCCACAATTTTCTTTTCTTTCAATAACACAACCAACAATAACAACCTTCATAAAGCTCAATACTTCACCATCCTTAACAAAATACCAACACCACCATAGCTTCATTTTCACCACCATCTTATAAATTCCGACGAAACACCCTTTAAACAAGCTTCAAGATCACTTATCTCTTCCATAACTCATTCTCATTACCTCCATTAAAACACTTAAATAACCACCATTAAAAATCCTCTTTCACTTTCTCCACCAATCTCTCTCTCTCACAACCATTGAACAAACTTCACTCACCATAAATCGTGTGATTAAAAACCGATACGCTCCGGCCAAACATACAACTGTGACCTCACCTCTAGTAACCATAAGCAGCCGCCACTATTAACTTCTTTCACCAGAAACTACTTCCGTCGGCGTTGTGTTTGTTCCTTTTTTGCCTCTGCTCGCATCTCAAGTTCAATAATCACACAAACTGCAACGACAACTCAATAGTTAAACCAACCTCAACGCAACAGATCTGCACGCGAGCATACTTCAATAACCTCTACCGCCAAAGACTCAAATCTGCCATTCTCCCTCGCCACTGGTCCACCCCGGTTTCGGCATTACTTTCCTTTCTTTTCATTATATATGTTGTTTCTAAATGATTGATTTGTAATAGTTGTATACAATAAGAGGTTGAGAGGGAGGAGAAGAATATGGCATCCTCATTTTTGTTTAATAAGAGATAAGATTGAGAGTTTGAGGAAGGTGGATTGGTTATTTTTGAAAAAAGTAGCATCGAGAGAGAGGGTGGTGGTGGTGTTTTTCTTTTTGTTATTAGTGGGATACCCGTGCATTCGTACAGGTACCCTTCTGTTACACGTATTTGTTTCAAAAATATAATAAAAATGGAAAAATAGAAAGACAAAATTATTTAATTAAGAAAGTTCATTATTTTCAAAAGAAAAATATATTTTTATTTATATTCGTAGCATAAATATAATTATTTCATATATACAAATATTTGGATCAACTGTATATTTTTCCGTATGTAAAAATTAAATTTATTTTTCTATTATTTATAAAAATATTTATGCATTCATTTAGTTTTATAAATATCAACTAATAATATAATATTTGAAAATATTATTTTAATTGTATAAATAAAAATTAGTAACATAAATTAATACATTTACCCCGTGTTTGGATTCATACATTATTTAAGATATATTTAGTTTTATTTTTTTTAATTGTATAAAAAATGTAATAACCCGTTGGTTAGCACGAATTATATTTTGGATACCTGTGTGTTCGTACGGATAATGGTGTGTTACACACATTTGTTTCTAAAATGTAATAAGAATGAAAAAATAGAAAGACAATTATTCAACTAAGAAAGTTTATTATTTTTAAAAGAAAAACATTTATTTTTATTTTTATTTGAAGCATTCATATAGTTTTTTCATATATACAAATATTTGGATCAACCATATATTTTCCCGTATATAAATATTAAATTTGGTTAGATATTATTTATAAAAATATTTATACAATCATTTAGTTTTATAAATATCAACCATTAACATAGTATTTTAAAATATTATTTTAATTCTATAAATAAAAATTAGTAACATAAATAAATACATTTTTTCCGTGTTTGGATTCATACATTATTTAAAATATATTTATTTTTATTTTCTTTAATTATTTTCTTTGTTTTGGTGATCAAAAAATAATTATAAATGGTTTATATTAACATATATTTTTAATGTCATTTTATTCATACATTAATTTTTTTTGTCTAATATCTTTTTTACTTAAAAATATTTGTCTCATTTATTTCTTTATTAGTAACATAAATAATTAAAAAATAACACATTTTTTTCCGTGTTACGTTTAAGTATTTTTTTTGTATATTATATAGATAAATATATAAACCTTTCTCCCACATTTTTTCTCGTTAATATTTATTTATTTATTTTTATCATTATAAATCTTTCTCCCATAAATGTGAAAATATGATATAAAAATGATATTAATTTCAAACATAAAAATAGGATATTGATTGCAAACATAAAAATAAGAAAATTGTGAAAATATGTTATTATATTGATAGAGTAATTTAATTTATAAGAATAAGATTCCATAAATTTGAAATGATACATTTCTATAAATCAATATATTTAATTATTATAATAAAAATAATAATTTTCTTATTGGTGAAATAATTTTCTAAAACATATTTATAGAATAGAATATAATAGAATATTTGTGAAATAATTTTCTTATATATTCAAAAAAATCATAATGCTATATTATTAAAAATAGGTGATCAAGGATATTTATAGTACAATTGATTTATTCCGTTTATAAAAAGTAGAGTAATATCATAGCATAAATTAAAAATTAAATACAATTGATTTATTCCGTTTATGCACAAATTTGGATTAACAATACACTTTTCCCATTTAATTTATTTATTTATTTAAAAACCTATAAATAAAATAATAAATTATTTTATATTATTATAAATAATATTATAAAAAAAAGGAGTTACTATTTTTTTCTTACTATGTATTATTATTATTATACTATATAAAAACAATGTCCAAAATATTCAAAACAAAAAAAAAACGAATTTTTTACCCAAATACGCCTCATTTTCGAAAAAATTCCCAAAATACCCTATGTTTCAGAAAATTTCCCAAACTGCCCCAGTTAAGGTTTGGGTTTGTACATGATCGCCAAATGAAATGGCGAGTCCTCTTTAAGGGTCATAAGCTGTCGCCAATTGTTATGGCGAGTCCTCTTCAAGTCGCTAGTGCAATTGGCGACCCTGTCTAAAGGCAAAAGGGAGTCGCCAATTGAAGTGGAGACTCCCTAGAAACATATTTTTTTCACTATAAATAGGGGTGTTCAGCTCAGTTTGTTCCACATCTCTTCTCCCAACTTTGTTCTACTCAGAAAATGTATCGTCGTCGTTGGGGAAAAGTTATTTTTTTGCGAGACAAGCCACCGATCGACATGCTGTTTTGGAACATACAAGGTTTCAATAAACTTAAGAGAGAGCTCATTCGGTGGTTGGAGGGAGACATTGGTGAAGGGGAGAAAATCTGAAGTATCGAGAGACATGATCATGTCTTATTCGGTAGATGCAAAGCTTATACTAGCTTTGTGTAACACCCCCAATCAAATAAAACAGTAAAAGAAAATTCAAAATTTTATCAGAGTATATTTAAATTATCATGGCATAGATGGGGAGAATCACATTATATTGAAACAAATCATACAACACCTGCTCATAAAGATATGCAACAGTGGGGTAGCAATCAACAGAGGAACTCAGTTCCTTACACCCACATTTCAGTTTTTTTGAATAAAAGCAGAAAATCTAAAACTGAATATCATATATATATATATATATATATATATATATATATATATCACATGAAAAGTTCGTCATACATCAAGTTATACATGCACCAGCCAAAAGATATATATACATAGTACACCATAATCACAAACGGCCACCCAACTACCCGGTGTCACATATCAGAGCCGACCGACAAAAGAATGAAGTCCTAGGCTTCACAAAAAGACCTCCAGCAATCTAATCTGCAATGCCTCATAGAGCATTATAAAACAGCAGAAGGGTGAGAAAAACAATCATAATATAATTGCATACAATTATATATAACATCAAAAATACACATATATACGATTCTCACCACAAATCATACATCACCAAGGTATACTAACCACACACAATACAAGTGTCACCAACACCTATCCGTATATCAATTTATCCACAATTCCACACATAAACAACCATTAATGATTTATGCAAATGCAAGAGACCGACACAACGACTCTATGCATATGCACATGCGGTACCGACTTCTAATGTTTCTCATCACTAGTTCACTCAGGAACTCTACTGGAATCATCGCTCGTTACATCACTGTAACTCCCCGTCGGGAATACGATGTCCCCCGTCGCTCACACCCCACACGGGCACACGACGTTTATGGATCGCTCACACCCCACACGGGCACACGACCCGATCGCTCACACCCCACATGGGCACACGATCGTCTATAACCATCGCTTTTGGTCCTCTTATTTTTAAGGCTATTCATACCTCTTATTTTTAAGGCTCACGATGTTATAGCAGATTCCCTCTGGAATCAAAACCGTCACTCAGGACGTCACAATAATGCATATCATGATGCTTGGCATACAAGGACTCATGACATTCAAAATGCACACAGATACACTTTCTTGTCCTAAGGCCACCAATCATCATCACAATATGTATTTCATGCAATTTCATCACACAACAGTACACAGGTCATACAATATCCACGCCAACAGCATATTGCATATATACATCAAGTTCACACAATTGAAACGACAAAAGTCGACAAAACAACATATTCTCTAATTCCCAACCTAATTTAATCGGCCAACAATCTCAAAACCATCATCATAAGCAATAACATTTCATAAGCTTTCCAACGATATAAAGAACGTTCAAAATGGATAACCAGATCAAAAGTTATGGAATTAAAAAGAAATTAAAAGTGTGGAAAATCCTAAGAACCGGCCGGCGAAACAATTAAACCGCCCAGGAAAACACCCTACGCCGCTACATCGCCCAGCGAATTAGAGGCGTCACCATTTATACCAAAATGACTCAATAGAGTCAGGAACTTGTAACCTCTGCGCCTCTCCAAAACCGCCCGGCGAAATTACGAATCGCCCGGCGAAAGTAGAAAACCGCCCGGCGCTTTACACCAGATGCAGAAAATTCTGCTACGTGTGACACTGTTCCATAACCCCAAAAATCCCATTATTCCCCACCAAACCATTTCCAACAGCCACACAAACCTCATCAATTATTTATACATATCACATGATCATACTACAAGATCCGTATCAATTTTCGTCCGTGAAAACATCGATTTCTACTCGTTTACGCGTTTTCGACCTATAACCGAAAACTTTGGAAAAAGGCAATACAACATGCAAACACACATACATAATCATACACAATGATAAGATAATCGAGTTTCGCACTCTTACCCGATTAAATCGCGTGTAGAAAAGTCGGGAGATTGATTTCTTCTTTCTCAAGTTTTTCTCTCTTTTCTTCTTTCTCTCCTTTTCTTCTTTTCCTTACTATTTTCTCTCTTTTCTTTCTATTTATATTCTAACTCAACCAAAATAAATCAAAATGCCCAAAATACCCCTACACTCAAATATCTCGCAAATGTTCCCAAAACGCGATAAAATATAATCACGATGAAAAATAACATATTTTCACATACAATTTAGAAATAAAATAAAATAATAATAAAATAATCAAACGACTCAATAAATTAAAAAGACAAAACTGACAAAACTGACTGGGGCGTTACAACTCTCCCTCACTTAGAAATTTTCGTCCTCGAAAATATACCTGAGACGAACAACTCTGGATACGACTCCCGCATTCGAATCTCCAACTCCTAAGTCAAATTGCCATCAACAGCGCCTCCCCACGCCACTTTCACAAGTGCAATATCCTTGCCTCTCAACCACTTCACCTCACGATCCAAAATCCTAACTGGTAATGCCTCAACCGTAAGGTTCTCCCTTACCTCAACCTCATCCATCGGAATCACATGCGACGGATCTGGAACATACTTCCGAAGCTGTGAAACATGGAACACATCGTGCAAATTCGAAAGATTCGGCGGCAACGCCACCCTATAAGCCACAACACCCACTCTCGCGGATATCTGGTAAGGACCAATAAACCGAGAAGTAAGTTTCTTCGATTTCAATGCACGACCCACACCCATTACCGGTGTAAATCTCACGATGGAAATCGATGTTTTCTACCGGTGTAAATCGAACGCGTCTTCGAGATAAAAGAGTTGATTGGTCACTGATGTAAATCTCAGCTAACCTCTCCAACGAAAAACTGATGTCAATCGGAATGAAATGAGCCGATTTAATCAGCCTATCCACAATCACCCAAATAGCATTATGCCCTCGCTGTGTATTCGGCAACCCTGTCACAAAATCCATGGAAATGTTATCCCACTTCCACTCAGGAATATCCAACGGTTGCAACAAACCACTAAACCTCATATGTTCCACCTTTGATTTCTGACAAGTCAAACATGCATAAACAAACTGAGCCACATCTCTTTTCAATCCAGACCACCAGAAAATCTTCTTCAAATCTTGGTACATCTTATTTGCTCCCGGATGTATACTCAAAGTACTCCGGTGTCCTTCCTCCAAAATCATCTGTTTCAACTCCGAATCATCAGGAATACAAATTCGGCCTCGGAATCTCAAAACGCCATTAATATCCACTTGAAAATCACTATTCGCATCTTTTCCGTCAACCAACATCAGATCCACTAATTTCACATCCAACTTCTGCTTCTCACTTACTGTCATCAGAAAATCATTAGTAACCTTCAACATACCAAGCCTTACACTATCCGGCGTCAATTCACAAACCAAACTCAAGTCTCTAAACGATTCCAAAAGTTCCCACTCCTTAACCATCAAAGCGGACATATGTAACGATTTCCGACTCAATGCATCAGCTACCACATTAGCTTTACCAGGATGGTAATTCAAGCCAAAGTCGTAGTCCTTCAAAAATTCCAACCATCTACGTTGCCTCATATTCAATTCTTTCTGATCAAACAAATATTTCAAACTTTTATGATCACTAAAGACTTCAAACCTTGCACCGTAGAGATAATGCCTCCAAATCTGCAACACAAAAACGACAGCCGCTAATTCAAGATCATGAGTAGGATAATTTTTCTCATGCACTCTCAATTGCCTTGAAGCGTAAGCTACAACCTTACCTTCCTGCATCAACACACCACCTAGACCAATCAAAGATGCATCACAATACACCATAAATGGTTCATTAGGATTCGGCAAAATCAAAATCGGAGCTGTCGTCAATCTTCTCTTCAGCTCATTAAAACTTTCCTCACATCGAATATCCCAAATGAACGCTTGCCCTTTACAAGTCAACTGGGTCAAAGGAAGTGCTAGCTTAGAAAAACCTTCAATGAACCTTCGATAATAACTGGCCAAACCCAAAAAGCTTCGAATTTCAGTAACAGATCTCGGAGCCTCCCATTGTAGAACTGCTTCTACTTTAGATGTATCCACAGAAATACCATTACCTGAAATCACATGTCCAAGAAAAATCACTTCCGACAACCAGAACTCACACTTGGACAATTTGGCAAAAAGCTTCCTCTCTTTCAAAACCTGCAAAACAATACGCAAATGCTCCGCGTGCTCCTCCCGAGACTTAGAATAAACCAATATGTCATCAATAAACACCACAACAAATCGATCCAAATGCTCGTGGAAAATATGATTCATGTACTCCATAAACACACCTGGCACATTAGAAACACTGAAAGGCATCACAGAATATTCATAATGACCGTATCGTGTCCTAAAAGCCGTCTTCTGAATATCTTCCTCTTTCACCCTAATCTGATGATACCCTGACCTCAAGTCAATCTTACTAAACACACACGCACCAACCAACTGATCAATCAGATCATCGATTCTTGGAAGAGGATACTTATTCTTAATCGTCACCTTATTCAACTGGCGATAATCAATACACAACCGCGTACCTCCATCTTTCCTTTTCACCAATAAAACTGGAGCACCCCAAGGCGACACACTTGGTCTCACAAACCTCTTCTCTAACAATTCATTCAACTATGTCTTTAACTCAACCAACTCAGATGTCGACATACGATAAGGTGCCATCGATACAGGTCTAGTACCAGGAACTAGATCTACAGAAAACTCCACCTCTCTCTCTGGCGGAAAGTCTGAAATATCCTTGGGAAACACTTCCGAAAATTCACATACAACAGGAAACACATCAAGTGAAACTTGACTGTCCACAGTCAAAGATGCAAACAACCCAAACAACTGAGCTTCATCCGCCAAAAGTCTCTTCAACTCTTTGGTAGATAAGAAACTCGAGTCTTCGTCTTCCTCAAGAGAAGGAAACCTTACTAGCTTATGATAACAATCAATATGAACTCGATTGAATTGGAACCAATTTATTCCCAGAACCACATCTAAACCCTCCAATGGTAAACACACCAAATCCATCTCAAAGTCTTTACCATAAATGGTCAAAGGACAACTCAAACAAACCAAAGAAGTAGTTATTGACCCCACTGTTGGAGTATCAATAACCATCTTACCACCCATCGAAGACAACACAAGATTCAAACGCTTCGCGCACTCAGACGAAATAAACGAATGAGTCGCTCTAGTATCAATAATAGCAACTAAAGGAGTACTATTAATAAAACAAGTACCTCTTATCAGACGACCTGTACTTGAAGTCTGAGTCCCTGCCAACACAAACACCTTCCCACCAGATGGAGCCTGCTTCGGTTTCTGACACTTCGTACTAATATGACCAGGTTCACCACAATTGAAACACTTCACCACATTCTTCCTTGCACAATCAGCCTCAACATGTCCTAAACCTCCACAATTAGTACACTTCCTCATATCTTTCCTGCACTCAAACTGACGATGCCCCAACTCCCCACATTTATAACATATCAGAGGACCCGACATTCCTCCTCCATTTGACCTTCGATCAAAAGCACCCCTTTGTTTACCCTTATCAGCTGGTGTTACACACGGGCCACCACGGAACTGTTGCTTCCCTTTCCTCTCGCTCACACTCTTATAGTGGGTAGAACGAGCCTTACTATCCTCTTCATAAATCCTACAACAGTCTACCAAATTAGAAAACCTCAGAATCCTTTGATAACCAATTGCCTGCTTTATCTCAGGACGCAATCCATTCTCAAACGTAACACACTTAGAAAATTTCACAGTCGCTTCAGCATAATGAGGATAAAACTGCACAAGTTCCACAAACTTAGCAGTATAATCAACAATAGACATATTACCTTGTTTTAACTCCAAGAACTCAATTTCCTTCTTTCCTCTTACATCTTCAGGGAAATACCTCCTCAGAAACTCCATACTAAACACAGCCCAAGTGATCTCCTCCTCTGCAGCTTCCAACACACAACGAGTACTAACCCACCAATCATCAGCTTCTTCCAGTAACATGTGAGTACCCAGTCTCACCTTCTGATCCTCAGCACAATCCATAACCCGAAAAATCCTTTCAATCTCTTTAAGCCATACATGTGCACCATCAGGATCATATCTTCCCTTGAAGACAGGCGGTTTGTTCTTCCTGAACTCATCATTACCTGCAGAATTAGGTGCACCCTGCACAGCACGAGCCATTGCCTGCATCGCAGCAGCCAAAGCAGCATCGTTCCTACCAGCCATATTCTGTTCATTTCCAATAACAGAAACTATGGTTAAACAAACAGCTCACTCCAACGCCACACCAACCAAGGACTGACACAAACAGGCACAAACTGACACGGACTGGCTCTGATACCACTTATTGTAACACCCCTAATCTATACCCCCAATCAGATAAAGCAGTAAAAGAAAATTCAAAATTTTATCAGAGTATATTTAAATTATCATGGAATAGACGGGGAGAATCACATTATATAGAAACAAATCATACAACACCTGCTCATAAAGATATGCAACAGTGGGGGTAGCAATCAACAGAGGAACTCAGTTCCTTACACCCACATTTCAGTTTTTTTGAATAAAAGCAGAAAATCTAAAACTGAATATCATATATATATATATATATCACATGAAAAGTTCGTCATACATCAAGTTATACATGCACCAACCAAAAGATATATATACATAGTACACCATAATCACAAACGACCACCCCAACTACCCGGTGTCACATATCAGAGCCGACCGACAAAAGAATGAAGTCCTAGGCTTCACAAAAAGACCTCCAGCAATCTAATCTGCAATGCCTCGTAGAGCATTATAAAACAGCAGAAGGGTGAGATAAACAATCATAATATAATTGTATACAATTATATATAACATCTAAAATACACATATATACGGTTCTCACCACAAATCATACATCACAAGGTATACTAACCACACACAATACAAGTGTCACCAACACCTATCCGTATATCAATTTATCCACAATTCCACACATAAACAACCATTAATGATTTATGCAAATGCAAGAGACCGACACAACGACTCTATGTATATGCACATGCGGTACCGACTTCCAATGTTTCTCATCACTAGTTCACTCAGGAACTCTGCTGGAATCATCGCTCGTTACATCACTGTAACTCCCCGTCGGGCATACGATGTCCCCCGTCGCTCACACCCCACACGGGCACACGACGTTTATGGATCGCTCACACCCCACACGGGCACACGACCCAATCGCTCACACCCCACATGGGCACACGATCGTCTATAACCATCGCTTTCGGTCCTCTTATTTTTAAGGCTATTCATACCTCTTATTTTTAAGGCTCGCGATGTTATATCATATTCCCTCTGGAATCAAAACCGTCACTCAGGACGTCACAACAATGCATATCATGATGCTTGGCATACAAGGACTCATGACATTCAAAATGCACACAGATACACATTCATAATCCTGCATATAATTATCAATTACCACACATTGCACTTTCTTGTCCTAAGGCCACCAATCATCATCACAATATGTATTTCACGCAATTTCATCACACAACAGTACACAGGTCATACAATATCCACGCCAACAGCATATTGCATATACACATCAAGTTTACACAATTGAAACGACAATAGTCTACAAAACAACATATTCTCTAATTCCCAACCTAATTTAATTGGCCAACAATCTCAAAACCATCATCATAAGCAAGAACATTTCATAAGCTTTCCAACGATATAAAGAACGTTCAAAACGGATAACCAGATCAAAAGTTAAGGAATTAAAAAGAAATTAAAAGTGTGAAAAATCCTAAGAACCGCCAGGCGAAAATATTAAACCGCCCGGCGAAACACCCTTCGTCGCTACATCGCCCGACGAATCAGAGGCGTCACCATTTCTACCAAAATGACTCAATAGAGTCAAGAACTTGTAACCTCTGCGCCTCTCCAAAACCACCCGGCGAAATTACGAATCGCCCGGCGAAAGTAGAAAACTGTCCGGCAATTTACACCAGATGCAGAAAATTCTGCTACGTGTGACACTGTTCCATAACCCCAAAAATCCCATTATTCCCCACCAAACCATTTCCAACAGCCACACAAGCCTCAGCAATTATTCATACATATCACATGATCATACTACAAGATTCGTATGAATTTTCGTCCGTGAAAACATCGATTTCTACTTGTTTATGCGTTTTCGACCTATAACCGAAAACTATGGAAAAATGCAATACAACATGCAAACACACATACATAATCATACACAATGATAAGATAATCGAGTTTCACACCCTTACCCGATTAAATCGCGTGTAGAAAAGTCGGGAGATTGATTTCTTCTTTCTCAAGTTTTTCTCTCTTTTCTTCTTTCTCTCCTTTTCTTCTTTTCCTTACTATTTTCTCTCTTTTCTTTCTATTTATATTCTAACTCAACCAAAATAAATCAAAATGCCCAAAATACCCCTACACTCAAATATCTCGCAAATGTTCCCAAAACACGATAAAATATAATCACGATGAAAAATAACATATTTTCACATACAATTCAGAAATAAAATAAAATAATAATAAAATAATCAAACGACTCAATAAATTAAAAAGACAAAACTGACAAAACTGACTGGGGCGCTACACTTTGCAAGAAAGGTGGCGCCCGGAGACACACACCTTTTTTTTTTCCAACCGGTGAATGTACCGTGACTGCAGCAACTATGTCTTACGTGAGTCGGTGATGCCAACCCCATCTATACCAACAAATAATTACATGGCTTGGTACATATCGGTTGTAACTGGGTTTGTCTCCGAAGATAGGTATTTATACGACCCACGCCAGACCACTTACACACAAGAAGCCTCAACGTCTAACCCACCTCCAAGGCCATGTTACTCACAACCCCCTACCCAACAAAATTACCAACCCATTATCCATCCAAACATGCCATACACCCAACCACAATACCAAGAGCGTCCCCCATACCATCTTCAACAAAATGATTACTATCAAGAGACTCAATATGGCTATGCCCCAACACATTACAAAGATACAGCCAAAACGAGGGTACTTCATACCATAGCCAAATTGGGCAAACATTTTTTCATAGCCCTAACGCCCAAACATCATACCCTAGCCAACACAATCAACCTTCTCAGCAACCTTATGCCTTTCAAACACCATTTCAACCTTTCACCAACGAATCCTTCACACCAATGTCTCCCTTCAATCGACCTGCCTGCACACCAATCACCCCCTCAAATTACCATGGCATGAGTCGCACGCTCAGTTTCAGTCCCCAAGACTTCACGGGAATGCAAGACATCCTAAGGGAACAATCTCAGAATGTTCCTGAGACTTCAACTCCTCAAACACCGGGCGTGAATCAACAACAATGGGAACAAGGGGGCCGAGAACAACGAGTGCAACGAGTGAGGGTCCCTAGGGGATGTGGAATTGGTGGCCGGTTGGATGCACCCGGTCACTAACATTAATTAATGTAATATTTTATTAAATTAATGAAAATTTTATATCATCGTGCAAACAAAAGCAATGTAATATTTCACTATGGAAAAAAAAACAACACACACCCTGTCTCCACATTAATTGGCGACAGGGTTATTGCCTTTAGACAGGGTCGGCAATTGCACTGGCGACTTGAAGAGGACTCGCCATTACAATTGGTGACTACTTATTACCCTTAAAGAGGACTCGCCATTTCATTTCGCGACCATGTACAAACCCAAACTGTAATACCCCGTATTATTTAAATGCTCAATTGGATATCAGATGAGATAAATGAGCATCTATGTACTCTATCTTTGGATAATTGGATTAATGGAATCCTTTAAGTGCTTTAAGTATTATCGATTAGGAACAATAGACCAACTAATGAACTCTGAAGAGATCAATAATTATTAGTTCAAGAGAGGATTTAATGGTAACTCTAATAATTGATCAATTGGTTAAGATGACAAAATATCAATTGGGGATATTTTACTCTATTGGATTATATTATATAATATTAGTTTATATATATATATATTTGGAAAGAGAAAGAAAGATAGAAAAGAAGAAGAAGAAGGAAATGGAGAAAGAAGAAGAGAAGAGAAAGTGGAGAAAGATGAAGGAGAGAAACTCATGGATCATCATCTTTTCCAAACTCCTCTTCGATTATCAGGTGGGTTCTAGTTAGACGCTCTAAGTTCTAAAATTAAGGATTTAGAACTTAGGTTAGATTTGAGAGAAAATGATTAAAGGGATAAATCGATGAAATCTAACGGATGAAACATGATATAAAATGTGTGGAATACTTGTTGTATGATTGGAACATGTTTAGGTATGATTTGGATGAGTTTTGGTTGAAGGAATGTTGGATTTTGGCCCCAAAAGACCTGCTGTTACGCTGCTGGGAAACCCAGTTTTCACTGGTTCGCAAAGCGAAGAGGAAGGCGAAGGTTCGCCAGAGCTTTGCAGTGCGAATGGCAAGGCAAAGGTTCGCCAGGTGTTCGCAAAGTGAACTTTGTGCCTGATCGTACATGGATCAGACAGTATTTGGTGGCCAGCAAAGTCTTGTGGACTTCAGCTCCGGTGAGGTTGGAAGACGTCGGGGGGGGGGGGGGGGGTGTACCTGCAAGGTACTCTGACGCTCAAGTAAGGCAAGGGTCACAAGTAAAAGCAAGTACAAGGTTAGAGAGTAAGAGAGTGTGTAACCTGACCCTCTCAAATGAGAGGGTATTTATATAGAGCCCCTAGCGCGGGGCCAACGGTTATTTGCATTGGGTTGGATTACCAGGCCCAATCCAAGTAACTGTCAGGGCTTACGTGGCGTAGTGAAGACCAGCACGTGGTCTTCGCCCTGGGGTAACCGCTCCTAGATCTCCGGAATTAGGGTAGACCGATTCCATCGGGAGTGGGTGGTTACATGAGAACGTGACCTTGCGGGAAGGAGTCTTGCGTGTCGGGGAGAGACGTGTCCTCGTGGGGAGGTTCTGATGTGCATGAGGAGAAGACTCCTCGGGGGGAGGAGAACCTGAGTGTCGGGGAGGAGCGAGGCCGGGGAGGCTTAGCGCCCTGCCCGACATTGTTGAGAAGGGCATATGCCCGACATAGGTCGTGCTAAGAGGCCCTTGTTGGGCCCATCCCGGGACGTGTGGGTTGGGCCTGCTCGATTGAGGGGCAGACCCCGGCCCAGTGCAGAACAGGAGCCCCCAAGTCGTTGCTCTGAGGTGTCGGAGTAATGACTTAAGGGCCAGCTATGTCGAGGACTTATCTAGTCGGGGAAGGGACTCTAAACAAGGAACAATTGGTAACCGGGCAAAAACGAGGAGAATGAAAAGACGTGTGTTGGGGAATGAAACGACACATTTGGGAGAGTGTGCGCCACGTGTCGCAGCTCATCATTGTCTAGGCCGGCTACGTTAGGGTAGCGTAATCGATTGCCTAGGAGCCCTCGAAACTTGTGAGAGCCCTATAAATAAGGGTCATCTCGTCCCATTTACACTTTTGGCTCCCCCTTTGCTCAGATTCACTCTTTCTTCCTTCTCTTATTTTGCCGCCTTACGCCGCCGTCAACTACCGTGCTGGAACCCTACCAGAAGTTATTTCAAGTAAGTTTCTTTCTTTTTTTTTTCTCCTTTCATTTACCTTTTTAGGATGGTTTCATGGTGAACTGATGAAGTTCTCATGGAAATCACGAAATATCCGGCAAAAACGGCGGAATTTCATAGTTTAGTTATTGAATCTCGCGGGGAGGGACAATGAAATCCCCGAGGACACGAAGAATATCTCGGGGTCATGAGATGAACGTTTCTCAGTTCTTTTGTTGAACATTCCGGGGATTAAGGACGGAATCCCCGGGGAACCGACGTTTATCTCGGGGAGATGGGTCGAATACCCCGGGGTCCCTCCCAATTTCGCTCCCCATGGACCTGAGGATGGTCGCGGGTTCGCGTTCCTCAACATTCCCTCCTCGCCCTTTCACTTGATCAGCGGTGGAAGGGGTGGATTTGATATGGGTCATCGAACTCACCATTTCCTTCTGCTTTTCAGGTAAATGGACGTATTGCCAGTGGCTGAGGGATCTTTGGATATTTACGACGGGCCCGATTCACCTATGGCGGAGACAACCAGCGTCGGGGAGAGGCTTCCCAACGAGTGGGCATGCGAAGAGTCAGTGAACATGATCTCCAAGTTTGTCGACCTAAACGAGGCCGACATATTTTGTACCATCGAGCACCGCCTAATAGGTTCACCAAAGTCGTGGAACGTGTTCAGGCCTTTGCCACATCATCGAATATGCTCGACATATAGCGGGATGCGGTTCCCCGTATATGAGTTTATGTTCGACAAGGCGGGGTGGCGTTTGCCCTTCACGGATTTTCAACAGTCAGTGTTTGTCCACATGCGTTTGGCCCCTTCTCAACTCCACCCCAACTCTCTCGCTTTCATCAGGGCTTTCGAGCTCGTGTGCAAATACTTGAAGATTGGGGTGACGGTGCCCCTATTTTTTCGCATTTTCCATCTTCAACTGCAAGCTGTCGACGGCAAGCATGGTTGGGTGTCCTTCAAGCAGGTGAGCAGCCTGTTTCACACTTATCTGGACTCCGTGCGAGATTTCAAGTATCGGTACTACCTCGTGAGGCCGGTCACACATAAGGCCGTAAGTACAGTGTACCATCAGGTCGTCGAAGAAGTGGGATGGGCGGCGAGAGGAGGCCCTTGTGCCCAGGTTTCCGTTGTTCTGGACTGAAGAACACTTCAAGAGGGGAATGGATAGCTATATCGCCAGCCCTGGTAAACTCTGTGAAGGGCATCGCTTGGCTCACGAGGCCATAGTTAAGTTCGTCAGTGGGTTTAACAAAGCCAAGTTCGTGACGCCGAACAAGGACTTCCTTCTGGGCGACGATGGAGAGGTCTTAACGAAGCGTCGATTGATCAACACTAGGGGTCTCCTCGAGACATTTTCTGACGAGGAGGCTCTCGAGCTGTTAGGTGGGGTGGCCTCCCCGACCTGCCTTTCCCTTCGTCCTTCTTTTCGAATTACTGACTTCTTTGTTTTTTGTGCAGGTAAGATATCGTCTGCTGAGGAGCGCCTAAAAAATTTGAAGGCTAACCGCGCTACGGAGTAGGGAGGCAAAAGTCGTCTCGAGCAGATCCGAGCGCAGGAATCCGTTCCCACTCAGACAACCGGGGGTTCTTCTGGCTCTCACCAGGATAGTGATTCTCCCAGCCCTCAGGTCTCCCCGAATAGGCAGCGGATTGCGGACACAGTGGCCATCGACCTTACTGAGAACGAGAGTCCCCTTGCTGTAAAATTTTTGCTCCCGCCTTGTCACTCAAGGCCGAACTTTTTCATGGGGAATAATTCCCTATGTGTGGGTGCCCCCGAAGCTCAGGCCATCTTAAGCGTTGACAAGGTCTCTCGGAGAAAGGAGCTGGTGGAGGATGTGTCCGCTGTGATGCCGGTTTGTGCGGCTACCCTGGTTCTGAACGACGAGGCGTGCCCGGAAGGCGAGCTGAAGAGGTTGCGCGAGAGTTTCCAGTCCATCTCAGCCGAAATGGAGAAGGTGGGCAAGGAGCTGGCCGATTGTAAAAGCCAGAACCAGGCCTAGGTCGAGCTTCAAGGAAGTTGGAGGAAAAGTTGAAGAATGTTGAGGAAGAGCGGAGACGTCTCGTCGGGATTGAAGAGGAGAGGGATCGTCTCTTGGCGTGGAATGCCGAGTTGGGGGGAGGCTGTCCGCCCAGCTGATGAGGAAACCGAGGAAGACAGGTTGCTGACCTCACGGGCAGCGCTGATAGCGAAGCTCTGGGAATCCGAGGAGGACATCCACGTATCGGCTGACATAGGTTTCAGGAATGCCGTGCAGCAGCTTCGGGTTCTTAACCCCGACCTCACAACCGAAGGGATAGACCCCGACTCCGAGGTGGTCGACGGTCAGATCGTGCAGCCGATGCGGGTGGACGAGGTTCATGAACGCGAGGAGCCCGAAGGGACCTTCGCCAAGTAGGCTTTTCTTCTTTGTTCTATTCGGCCTGCAAGCCGTTTTATTTATTTTTGGATACGTACGCCCGGCCTGCATGCCAGGGGCTTTTGACACTTGTTTGTAATATCTGTACAATGGCTTTTTCCCGCTTCAATGCATTTTTGCTTATCTGCCCGTGTGCTGTTTGTATGGTTTATACTGTGTGAGATGTTATAACATTCGTTATTCTTTATTTGTTTCTGTCCAAGTAATAAAGATTTCTATAATTTGTTTTTGTCTAAGTAATACAGACTTTGGGATTTGCTCGACCTTGATGGTCTCTGACCGTGTGGAGAGCTGGTCAGGTGGTCGGAGACGTATTCCGACCTTCAACGAGGCTAAGAGATCGGTCGAGGTCTTAGCTTTGTGGCTTGAACTTCCCATCGCGAGCTGGGTGTTCTGCCTAATTGGTACAACGACGGCGGAGCTCGATCGAGGTGTCCCTGTCGGATCAAAAGTCCTCGCGCACACACAACGCGGCCTTCGATCATCGTGTTCTGTATAGGGGTGTCGCGCTCATACCTTAGTGCGTCCCCATAATCGCGGTGTTCGTGAGTTGCGGGCAGTGCTTAACTGTAGTATTGTTTGAGCTTCTCAGCGTTCCATGGTCGAGCAAGTTCTTCCCCGTGCAGATTTTCGAGGAAATAGGCTCCTGTCCCCGTTTTCGTGCGGACGCGGTACGGGCCCTCCCAGTTCGCGGCGAGTTTTCCCTCTCGCGAGTCTTTCTTCATAGGACGAGGGTGCCCACCTAAAAATCACGTTTGATAACTTTGTCGTTATAACGCAATGTTATTTTCTGTTTTAGTGAAGCTTCTCGGAGAGAAGCACCCAAACGTGTCTCCTCGACGAAATTGATTTCTTCCCTCAGGGCTTCGTTGTTCGCGTCCCCGTCGAGGGGGGTTTCCTTCCTCCTCGAGGGTTCCCTGATTTCCACGGGGATCACCGCTTCCGTTCCGTAGGTCAGACGAAAAGGGGTCTCCCCGGTCGTGGAATGTGGGGTCGTTCGGTAGGCCCAGAGGACGCTGTGTAGCTCCTCGACCCACCGTTGCTTGGCGTTGCCTAATCGACGTTTCAATCCTCATAGGATTACTCTGTTCACCACCTCAGCCTGTCCGTTCGTTTGAGGGTGCTCGACCGATGTGAAAATCTGCTTCGTGCCTAGCTTGGAGATGAAGTCTTGGAAGTTCTTGTCGGTGAACTGTGTTCCGTTGTCTGTGACAATAGCTTGAGGCACGCCGAATCGGGCAAGGAAGTTCCTTTTGTAAAAATGTAGTATGTTGAAGGACGTGATTTTGGCCAATGCTTCCGCCTTAATCCACTTCGTGAAGTTGTCCACCCCGACGATGAGGTATTTGTTTTGATACGACCCCTGGACGAAAGGTCCGAGGATATCCATCCCCCACCATGTGAACGGCCATGGGGAGGATAGTGTTTTGAGCTCGTTAGGAGGAGCGAGGTGGATGTCCCTGTGTCGTTGGCAGCTATCGCACTTCTTGATGTGTTCCTTGGTGTCCTGTTGCATGGTGGGACAGTAATACCCTGCCCGAAGTGCTTTACGGGCTAACGATCGTCCGCCTAGGTGTTGTGCATTGATTCCCTCATGGATTTCCTGTAGGATGTCGGGGACCTTGGTCTCCTCGATGCACTTGAGGAGGGGGATAGAAAACCCTCGCCGGTATAGCTTGTCCTCAACTATCGTGTATGAGCATGCCCGCCGCTTGACCATTCCTGCTTCCTTGGGATCTTCGGCCAGCTTTCCCGTCGTGAGGTATTCGTACACAGGGGTCATCCAGCAATTGCTATCACTAATGGAATTTACGTCTGCCACTGGAGCGGGTTTGATGATGCTCGGCCAGGAAAGTACTTCTTGTATGACGGATTTGTTCCCGCCTTTCTTCTTTGTGCTTGCCAATTTGGACAAGACATCTGCTCGGGTATTGTGCTCGCGGGGGATGTGAATTACTTCCACGGAGTTGAACTTTTTCATATTTTCATTCACCAAGGTCAAGTATTCGATGAGATTGTCGTTCTTGGCCTGGTACTCTCCTCGGACTTGCGAGGCCACGAGCTGGGAGTCGGTGAAGATTTTGACCTACTAGGCGCCGAGGTCCTCGGCCAGCTGAAGTCCGGCGAGGAAAGCCTCGTACTTCGCTTGGTTGTTCGACGTCAGGAAGTATAGTTCGAGGGATACCTCGATCAGGATGACTTCCTCGTTTTTTAGGATGATGCCCGCCCCACTTCCCTTCAGACTGGATGCTCCGTCGACGTAGATCGTCCATTTTTGGGATCGTTGGTCGAAGGTTCCAGGACGGTCATCTCTGCCACGAATTTGGCCAATACCTGAGCCTTCAGGGATTTCCTTCCCTCGTATTGGATGTCAAACTCGGCGAGTTCGAGCGACCACTTGAGCATCCTCCCCACCATATCCGGTCGTCCAAGGAGTTGCCTTATAGGCTGTTCGGTCCTTACGACGATAGTGTGGGCGAGGAAGTAGTGGCGTAGCCTCCTGGCCGCGGTAACGAGCGCTAGGGAGACTTTCTCTATCTGCTGATACTTGAGCTCGGGGCCTTGGAGGGCTTTGCTCGTAAAGTAAATTGGTTTCTGTCCGTCCGGGGTTTCCTGAATGAGGACGACGCTGACTGCTTCACTCGTGATCGCGAGATACAAGAAAAGTGTTTCCCCGCTCTCAGGCCGTGAGAGGACTGGGGGTTGCGAAAAGACTTGTTTTGTCGAAGAAGTTTGAAAAATGGGAGTGCGTACTGCGCCGACTCGGCGACGAAGCAGGAGAGGGCGGTGAGCATCCCGTTCAATGATTGTATTGACTTCTTTGAGTCCGGAGTAGGGATCTCGGAAAAATATTTACACTTGTCGGGGTTAGCTTCGATTCCTCGCTCTGTGAGGGTAGTAACCGAGGAACTTACCTGCCCGAACGCCGAAGGTGCATTTGTCGGGATTGAACCTCATGCGGCACCTCCTCGCTGTGTCAAACACTTTCTTGAGGTGTACGACATGGTCGACTTCTTCAGCGGATTTGACAATCATGTCGTCCATGTAGACCTCGAGCATGTCGCCGATTTTAGCCCGGAAAACCTTGTTCATCATCCGTTGGTAGGTCGCACCGGTGTTCTTCAGGTCGAAAGGCATTACGTTGTAGTAGTAATTGTCCGACTCGGTCATGAAAGCCGTGTGCTGTTTGTCGACCTTGTCCATGGGAATTTGGTTGTATCCCGAGTATGCGTCAATGAAGGATAATAGTTTGTAACCTGCAGAATTGTCGACTAGCTGGTCGATGTTAGGCAAAGGGTAGCAGTCTTTCGTGCAAGCCCGGTTAAGATCAATATAATCAACACACATACTCCATTTTCCACTATTCTTTTTGACGAGTACAACGTTGGATAGCCAGGTTGTGTACCTAGCCTCCGAAATAAAATTTTCCTCTAGGAGGTCTTTTACAGCTTTTTCAGCAGCCTCCGCTTTTTCGGGAGACTGCTTACGCCTACGTTGAGCTAGGCCCTAGCGGCCGGATCTACTGCGAGCTGATGGCAAGCCACCTCGGGGTCGAGGCCAGGCATCTCGGAGGTACTCCATGCGAAGAGATCAGCGTTTTCCCTTAGACATGCCTTCAGATGCTCCTTCGTCAGGTCGGGGATCCCGGTGCCAGTCTTCACGTTACGGTCTGGATCGTCCCCGAGGACCACAAGTTCAAAGTCTCCGTCTGGGATGGGGTGCGTTGGATGGAGAGGCCACCCGTTGTTTTCCGCCTGGAGGTCGAGGTCTTCTGCCCCTTCTTCATCGGGTTCGCCCGGGAACCTACTGTCGAGTTCGACCGCGTTGACGCGCGGGAGAGGTACCTCTTCGGCCTCTGGGGGTGGCTTGGCCACGGTCTTGGGTTTGGTGCCGATGGAACTCATGCCTTTAATGGCGGCGTCGAAGTGTCTTCTGGCCGCGTCTATGTCCCCGTGCATCGTCACTACTCGTCCCCTGACCGTGTAGTACTTCATTTTGAGGTGGACTATTGATGGTACCGCCGTAAGCTCGGCCAGGGTGGTCCTCCCGAGGATGCAGTTGTAAAGGGATGGACATTCGACCACCAAGAAGCGGGTCTTCACCTGTCGGGCTGTGTCTTCGGCCCCGAATGTGACCATCAGCTCAACGTAGGCCCATGGTCGGGTGGTGGTTCCGTTGAATCCCTGCAGGTCTGAGCCAACGTATGGGGTCTGATGTCTCTCGTTGAGTTAGAGAGTCCCGAAAAGGTGAGCGTACATGATGTCGACCAAGCTGCCCTGGTCGACAAGGATCCTTCGAACTTCAAAATTCGCCATCTGGGCCCTGACCAGGAGGGGGATAGTGGCGTTGGGCGCTCCTCCGGGGAGCTCCTCGAGATAGAAGGTGATAGGGTTTGAGTTCCCTCGCATCTTCTCGAGAGTGGTTGTCTTCGCCGACGTTGCTGATTCCAGTTCATCAAATTTCCTCTTGATCGACCCGGCAGACAACTTCTCGTAACCACCCCCGGAGATGACCATTGCCTTGGGGAAGCCTTCCCAGGTGCTACGGGTAGCGATGGGGTCCTCGTGGGGGAAGGTCGCCCACATGTTGCAAATTGCTTCTTGGCCTTCAATGATTGCGGGGACAAAGAAATCTTCGGGTTGAGTGACACTGAGGGCGACCTGAAGCCGACTCTCGTCGGGAGGAGGTGTCGTATCCTCGACGTTCTGGGCTTCTTGGGAGCTGGGACAATGAGTATCATTCTTCTGGGCGTATTTCTTCAAGTGTCCTTCCTTGATGAGGATTTCAATTGCATCCTTGAGATGGATGCAGTCTTCTGTGACATGCCCGTGGCTCCGATGGAACCTGCAGTACTTTGACTTGTCAGTGTTTGACTTGGGAGTAGTCGGCTTCGGAAAACGGACGCCCCCTTTCAGGAATTCCGAGTTCAAGCACTCAGAGAGGATTCGAGCGCGGAGAGCGTTGAGCGGGGTGTATTCCGTGAACCGGCCAGCTGGTCCGCACGGTTCACGAGGATCACGGGGGCAATTTTCTTTCTTTCTTTCTACTCCTCATCGGGGAGGAGAGTCTTCATCTTTGTGGCCGCAGGGGCCTTCCTTGCGTCTCGACTCAAGGGAGATCTGCGCTGCCTCCGACTCCTCGCGCTCGATGTACGACTAAGCTCGTTGGAGGAGATCCTCCAAACGGCGGGGTCTGCGGAGGCCCACGGGCTTGGCAAAATCAAATCCAAAATGTAGTCCATGGATGATCAAATACTTCTTCATGTCCTCGGTCGTAAGGACCTCGACAGCTTCTCTGTTGAATCTCTCAATGTAGTTCCGGAGAGATTCGTTCTTCCCCTGGAAGATGCTCTCTAGGGCAGCCTTCGTCTTCGGGTGTCGACGAGACGCAGTAAAGTGTTTGGTGAAGCGTTGTCTTAGTTGCTTCCAGGATGTGATCGACCCGGGTGCCAGACCCTTGTACCATGTCATGGCGCCCTTCCGCAAGGTGGTGGGGAAAAGCCTGGACTTAATGGCTCCCCTGACATTTCTAAGTCGAGCATGGCTTCGAAACTTTCGACGTGATCGTCGGGGTCGGCCAGACCGTCGTAGGTCCCCAGTGGCGGGGGTTTCTCCATGCCCGCAGGAATTGGGGCATTCATGATCTCCCATGATAGAGGGGTCCTCTGGTTGTCGTCGTCGCTTTCGTCCGAGGATCTCGAAGGGGACCGGTGATGCCGTGGCGGGGAATTCCTCGAACGGTTCCTCGATATCTCCTTGGTAGTTTTGGACTTCTTGGTAGTTGCGGAGGGCCTGGGTTCCTTCCGAGGCTGGGAGCGATGGCGCTTCTGGGAGATCGCCGTCTGGGGGCATTCAAGGCATGGACGACGGCCCTCGCGCACTGGCGAGGGGGTTCGAGATTCTTCGGATGGAGTCCTTCGCGGGGAAGGGGAGCGGCGAGGCGAGGGTGGACGACGATGGCTTTGCGGGGAAGATCGTCGTGTCCTCCCTTGCTCCAGTGCTTCAATTCTGGTATTCTGGTGTGCTATCAGCTGATTGGTCTGATTGATCAAGGCAAATAGGGTCACGGTGCTCGCGTCTGCATTGGGCAAAGGAGCAACTGGCTGAAAGACGGCTTGTTGGTCGTCCTGGTGGGCAGCGCCGTAAGCCGCGTCTTGGGAGTCTGGGGAGGCGGTCTGCCCGTCTCTCACGTCGCCCTCTTCGACGTGGAGGGCAACAGCGTCTTCGCGGTGGTTCCCGTTCTCGAGTTGCGCGAGGACGGTGTCCAGAGCTTTGTTAGCAGACGGGTTGTTGGCCATGCTGGTGATGAACGAGAGGATTGCTTTGGTTTATCGAAGGAAAAACGGGGAAGTAAGGGTTCCCATAGACGGCGCCACTGATCGTACCTGGATCAGACAGTATTTGGTGGCCAACAAAGTCTTGTGGACTTCAGCTCCAAGTGAGGTTGGAAGACGGCGGGGGGGGGGGGGGGGGGGGGGGGGGGGGGTGGGGGGGTGGGGGGTAAGGGGGGTACCTGTAAGGTACTCCGACGCTCAAGTAAGTCAAGGGTCACAAGTAAAAGCAAGTACAAGGTTAGAGAGTAAGATAGTGTATAACCTGACCCTCTCAAATGAGAGGGTATTTATAGAGAGCCCCCAGCGCGAGGCCAACGGTTATTTGCATTGGGGCTAGATTGCCATGCCCAATCCAAGTAACTGCCAGGGCTTACGTGGTGTAGTGAAGACCAGTGTGTGGTCTTCTCCCTAGGGTAACCACTCCTAGATCTCCGGAATTAGGACAGACCGATTCCATCGGGAGTGGATGGTTACATGAGAACGTGTCCTCGCAGGGAAGAGTCTTGCGTGTCGGGGAAAGACGTGTCCTCGCGAGGAGGAACTTAAGTGCAGGAGGAGAAGACTCCTCGGGGGAGGAGAACCTGAGTGTCGGGGAGGAGCGAGGCCGGGGAGGCTTAGCGCCCTGCCCGGCGCTCTATACCGTGCGTGTGCCCGACAATGTTGAGAAGGGCGTATGCCCGACATAGGTCGTGCTAAGAGGCCCTTGTTGGGCCATCCTGGGACGTGTGGGTTGGGCCTGCTCGATTGAGGGGCAGACCCCGACCCAGTCCAGAACAATGCCCTTTTCTTTCTGACTTGATTTGCTAGAGCTTCGCACTGCGAAGGAGGAAAGCGAATGCTCGCTGGAGCTTCGCAAAGCGAACATGACAGCCTTTTCCGTTTTGTTTCCTTCATAACTTTTGTTCCGTAACTCAGATCGGGACGTTCTTGGTGTCATTAGAAAGCGAGTATGATGTGGGATTAAATAATTAGTGGCATTTGAATGATAACAATGTTTTGTGTTATGTTGGAATCCACATCTTTTGGATCGTAAAATTCGATCGCGGCATAGTGATAGCCGATGTAAAGTTGTGGAAATATCCTACGGGATAAGAGTGAGAAATATTGATTTCGTTACCCGATTAAATGAATCGGAGGGAACCTAAGAATGGTGTTAACTACGTAGTTGAGTGAAAAATAATGTTTATGTGATATGTTGTGTTAAATGTTTTACATTGTGTTATACCATATCTATTTAATTGTGAACTGTGAATGAAAGAAAATATGCATGTTTAAAATATGAATTAGGAAGAGTGAGGAAACTTTACCCCCAGAGCAAAATGATATGATTCTAGGTTGTGACTAGAAATTGATAGAAACTCTGGATGGCGACGCTCCTGCATTCATTGACGAGTTCTGGCCTGGAGTAGATAACCTAGGTGGCGATGCTCGGGCACTTGATGTATAACGGTGCATCCGTGACGAGTATTGGTCTAGGAAATGAGTTAAACACTAGTATGGAACATGTGTAATTATTATATTTTATGAGAAAAGGCAAGAGAGGCCTTAAGGCTAACATGGCCTTGTGATTGTCGAATATGATCACGTTGTGTGTATGATCACGTAATCGTAACCGTTTATTTGAGTTGCAGTTTTATGAGTCTCGAGCTCCTCTGAAACAAGGCATGGTACTTGGCAGGTTTAATTCCTGTGTGTAGTACGAATGGAGCCTATATATAAAGGTAAAGAGACTTGTGACGGTGTACGGGCCGTGTGAAGTGACGAATTAAGGCGATAATGCGTCCCTTAATTCTGAATCCATTTCGTATGCCAAGTAAATTACAAGGATCCATGACTCGGGTCGACTTCTAGACGTAGAAGCGGACAGGAAAAGGAGATGCCTTGGTACAGGTTATCGATTAGTGATATATTTTGAGTTGATGAACTCATGACATGTTTCCATAGAGTGTGAGATTGTGAGATTGTGAACTCAAGGTCATTTTTCCCTTTCCCTTGACTTGAGTTAGGATTGATATAACCTTTCAAAGCCGAGAGAATCTTTAAGATAGGGAACTCACTGAGATTTGATGTGTCTCATCCCACTATAGTTGCTTTATTTCAGGTGTGGTTTGCAGGTCTGATTTACATGTGGAGCGATGCTTGGATGTTTCAAGAGAAACTTAGTTAAGCTTATTCCGCTGTGTATTTTATTGTTCTTGTACAATGAGGAATATTGTATAATGTTCTTAGATTTTTATTTTTGGCTAGTTTCCATGCCTTGTGCCATAGATAGTGGTTATGTTTTAGAAATGGGCAAGTATGTGAATTACGCCATTAGGTCCTTGTGATGGTGTCAGTACTAAATAAAATGCTTGTATTGTATTATTCTAGATATATATTATACAGGGCATTACACAAACCCTAACTGGGGCCGTTTGGGAAATTTTCTGAAACGTATGGTATTTTGGGAATTTTTTACTAACGTATAATCCTGCCAAAATTTATGCACTCCTTTATGTTTTTATCATTTCATTATCAAATTTACTATTTATTTATTTATTTAATTAAATTATTATAGTTTAATTGATTATTTGATTTTAATTTTTAAATAGATTATAATGTGTTTTAATTGATTAATTAATGATTTCTTTATCCAACGTTTAATTTCTATTACATGTAACTAATTAAATTCAATTTCATTAACATTTCATTCATTTCAAAAGCAATTCAAAACAAACTTTTCAACTATTTCAAAATTAACCTCAAATCATTTCACAATCAAACCATTTTCAAAATCAAATGTTAAATCCTTTTTCTTCAACAAATACGAAATAAGAGGACCATTGAAATCTAGCATTCCGGTGCAAACCCTCGAATGATCGGTCCCGAGCCTCGCGCCTTGGGATTACCATTCATTCTTTCTTTTCGTTCTTAAAACACTTTTATTAACTTGGACATATAAAAGCTGTTGGGATCTAACATTCTGGCGTAACTCTTTGAACAATTGATTTTGGTCAAGTGTTTGTTGTTTATCAAATAGTTTTCATAATTTTGAATGAAAAAAGGGCAGTTGGAATCTAGCATTTTGGTGTAATTCTTTGAACAATTGATTCTCTTCAAACTTTCATCATGCACCTAAAACACATTAAACCAACCAAACTATTTTTTCTCACCGCCGTGCGATCTTAAAACTTTTTTCATTAAAAGAAAGACATCATGTCTTAAGATGATGCTAAGCAATGCTTTATCCACAACCATTGAGTTGAGATAAATAGCGTGAATATGATTCGTAAATCTATTCAATGTGGTGTAAACATCCGCTCGCCACCTATTTCGGATAAAACAATGTTTTACGTCGATTAATAAAAGATATCTTTCGCTAAAATCGACCAACCAACAACCACTTTCTACCCAAAACTACGTAGCCTTGAATTCTCTATTGCACCTAGAGATACGTAAGAGCAGGATTGTGAAATCTTGTCTGGCCCCCTAATAAAAAAAAACCTTTTTAGGTCCTTTCTTCTTTTCCCCTAATAAAAAAACCTTTTTAGGCTCTTTCTTCTTTTCCGCTTATAATAAAAACCTTTTTAGGTCGTTTCTCATTAGTAAAAATTCAAAAACATTTCTCTTTTCTCTCTTTTTCTTTCTCAATAAGTAGAAGATTAGAATTTAACATAAGCTAACATTCTTTCAACTCTAACTAAATTGTTCCCATTGGGTACAACGGACGTGAGGGGTGTTAATACCTTCACTACAAGAAATGTTGGAGATAGCCACGTGATTTTGTGACGTGATTCTCACGTGGCAAATAAAAGCTTGTTGCGGCGTGGAAATCACGTCGCTACCTTATTTAATAATAAAATAAATAAAGTTAGATTAGCACATGGGCGGTCAGATGTGATCAGACTTTTAAATTTGAAAAAAATATTTACGACGTGAAAAACACGCCGCAACCAATTAAATAATTATTTTATGTTTAAAGCCTGTGCGTGCAGAAAGTGTAGTTGTTTAAAATTTGAATAATTTTATTTGCGACGTGGAATTTACGACGCAACCATTTAAGTGGGAAAATGAAATTTTCATTCTGAAAAGGTAACAGCCTTTTGCAGGGAGTGGGGCCTAAAATTATTACCGATGGTGTTTTGCGACGTGAATATCACGTGGCAAAGTTGCGACGGGATATTCACGTCGCTAATAGGTGTATATAACGAAAGCGTTTCACTCTTCTCCGTAACCTTCTTCTTTTATTTTCATTTTCGTTAAAATTTTTTCCAGTAACCCCCATTCTTTCTTCCTCTCATCTTCTTCCTCTCTTCTTCTTCAAACATAAATAAAAAAATTTTCTGTTATCCATTCCAAAATTTAATAGGTATGTCTATCATTTAATTTTATGTTGCTAATTTCAAAATTATAATTCGTTTTATTATTATTTTTTTTGGGTATTATTAATATTATTTTGTGTGATGTTATAGAAGAAGATTGAAGATTGAAGATTGAAGATTAAGAGAGAAAAAAAGAGTGGATTGAAAGCTTCAAGAGGTATTTCTTAGCAATTTATTTTTTAGATTTGTTTTATTATTTGTTTTATAATTTTTTAATATGGTATGAAAATGGTTATGTATAATTTCTGATTGTGTTATTATTTATGAAAATGGTTAAGAATAATTTCTGAAAATGGTTATGTATAATTAAGAAAATGGTTATTATTTGTTTTATATATAAATGTTATTTAAATAAAAACAGAATTATATATATATATATAAACAGAATTATATATAAATGTGAATTTATAAAACAAAATTATTTTATATATTTATATATATAAAAAACGAAAAATGTAAATATATTATATATATATATATATATATATATATATATATATATATATATATATATATATATATATATATATATATATATATATATATTTTGTGTTTTAATATTTTTAAATTCTGTTTTATAAATATTATTTTAAATAAGAATAATATATAATATATAAATGTTATTTTATATAAAAACAGAATTATATAATAAGAATAATATATAATATATAAATGTTATTTAAATAAGAATAATATATTTAAATTCTGTTTTATATATGTTATAAAATAAGAATAATATATAATATATAAATGTTATTTTAAATAAAAACATAATTATATTTATTTATATATATATATGTAAAAATATAATTATATATAAATGTTATTTAATAAAACAAAATTATTTTATATATTTATATATATAAAAAACGAAAATGTATACATACTTAATGAATATATATATATAAATTGTGTTTTAATATATTTAAATTCTATTTTAACTATAAATTATATATAATAGATAAATGTTATAAATTTTTATATATGTTATAAAATAAGAATAATATATAATATATAAATGTTATTTTATATAAAAACACAATTATATATTTATATATATATATATATATATATATATATATATATATATATATATATATATATATATATATATATATATGAAAAAAAAGGAATTATATATAAATGTTATTTTATAATACAAAATTATTTTATATATTTATATATATAAAAAACAAAAATGTAAACAAATTATATATATTTATTTTTTATATTTATATATATAAAAAACAAAAATGTAAACATATTATATATATTTAGTAGTAAGAATAAGAACAATATATACATTTATATAACGGGTGCTTTTTTGGTGGTGGAAATTTGGCGGGCACCTTGAGGAGTGGGGATAGAACTCTGTATCAAAGAGCTATGGACGGTGAAGGAGGGTCACGTCAAACAAATTTGACACCGCAGCAGGTAGAAACGATAAGACAATTGGCTAGACGCGAGTCTGAGGAACGTGAGGCGGCATTGAAGGCCCAAATGGAGGCGACATTGAAGGCCCAAACGGACGCAATAATGGAGACAATGGCGAAGAGGCAGGCTGATATGGAGGAGCAAATGCGGCAATTTATGCAAGCATTTGGTGGAAATCGCAACGATGGTGGTCAATCGAGAAATAATGACAACCAAGATGATGATGTCTACTATTCCGACCCGGATGAACCAAATATTTAGTCTTGTTTTTATTTTCTTTTTAGTTTTTAATTTGTGTACTAATGAATTTATAATTATATATTATATTTAGACATATTTAATTTAAATTTTAGTTTATTAATTTCATTATATTAAGTTTATTAATTTATATATTTAGTAATATTGAATTATTAATTTTATAAATTTGATTTATAATATTGAATTTAGTAAATTTTATTAATATTAAATTTAAATTTAATTTATATATTTATTAATATTGAATTATATATAATAATCAAAAATTTTAAAAAATTAAAACACCAACTTTAGCGACGTGAAATTCCTGTCACAAATTAGTGACGTGAAAATCACGTCGCAACATACAACGTAAATATTAAAAATAAAATAAGTTAGCCACGTGAAATGTCTGTCACAATTTTAGCGACGTGAAAAGCATGTCACTAATTAGTGACGTGAATATCACGTCGCAACAAATTTCCTGCAATTTCTGCACACTTTCTGCACACCTGCTCTGACGTTGTCTGCAATGTTTTCCATCAAACTATTTGCGACGTGAAAATCACGTGGCAAATTAGTGACATGAAAATCACGTCACAACAATTTTCCACGCGCTCTCCCGCGACGTAAATGGTCATGTCGCAAAAAAGCTGTAGTGACATGAGTTTAGGTGTTGCGACATGGAAAACACGTCACTAATAGCAACATATTTTGTAGTGCTTCCCCTTGCGTAACCGACTTTCAAACCCAGATATTGGTTACAATGACCATATCCTTGTCTTTCTTTTAGGAGTTTTATTCGATATTTTCTCTTTCCCTATAAGGGAATAAATAAAGATCGGTGGCGAATCTATTAAGTCAATCCCACAAGTGTGCGATTGCACTTCGCGAGGTCTTGTACTCATTTTTCGAGGTACGATAGATGGCGACTCTGCAGGAGATGGCGAATCTGATACCACTATGTTTTTAAAGTCTAATTGTGGCTGGCATTCTATTTTGAAAGTACAATTGTTGTCGGCACTCTATTTTTAAAGTCTAGTTGTTGCTGGCATTCTATTTTTTAATTCTAGTTGTTGTTAGGATTCTGTTTTTAAAGTCCAGTTGTTGTTGGCATTCTACTTTTAAGTTAAGTTATTGTTGGCATTCTATTTTTAAGTTCAATTATTCTTGGCATTCCATTCTCAAAAGTCCAGTTGTTTCTTGCAATCGTTTTAAATTCAAGTTGTTGCTGGCATTCTATTTTTAAAGTCCAATTGTTGTTGGCATTTTGTTGTTGTTCTGGACTGGGCCAGCGCCTGCCCATCAGTCGGGCAGACCCAACCCAATATCACGCTACGCAGCCCAATAAGGCCCAATCCTCTTCCTTGTCGGGCACATCAAGATCCCGACATCGTCGAGAAGACACTACATGGACCGGGGAGAGAACAAACATCCTCCCCGCGTACTCCACGTGCTACTCCCGCGGGGACACGTCATCAAGTGACTACCCCCCTCCGAAAGAGTTAATCTACCCATGTTCCGGAGATCTCGGGGCAGTTACTCCATGACGAATACCACATGCTGGTCTTCCCTACGCCACGTAAACCCTGGCAGTTATCTGTATTGGGCCTAGTAACCCAACCCGGTGCAGACGACCGTTGGCCCAGCGCTGGGGGCACAATATTAATGCTCTCTTTCACTAGAGGGTCAGGTATTCTAATTCTCACTCTCACTACCTTTCTGAACTTGATTACTCCGTTCCTGACTTTAGCATCGGAGTACCTTGCAGGTACACCCCCCACCGTCTCACCACACCGGATTAGCGGAGCTCACGACGTTTGCTGGCCACCGATCTACTTTCTGATCAGGTACGATCAGTTCTTAAAGTCCAATTGTTGCTGGCACATATAGAGAGTTTGATTGCCCTGTTTTTTCCTGATGGTTCCTAAAAGGTCATGAGTGACTCTTCATTTGAAGGAATTTCCAGAAGCTTGGATGTTATTCTTGTTAGAAAACTCCAATGATATTTGTTTTGATTGATTTCTTCATAAATAATTATCATATTGTTGTTTTGTGTGGATGATCTTCTAATAAGAAGACTCCAATGTCTTGTTTGTTTGGATGATTTTCTAATAAGAAGACTCCAATGTATTATTTTTGTGGATGATCTTCTAATATGAAGACTCCAGAACTGTCAGATCTATTCTAAGGTGTCTTCAGGTCATATATTAAGCTGTAGATAAAACATACTTCGAATATTCCCCAGTGTCCTTTCCCCAGCAACTCATCTTCCCCGGTGCATCTTTTCCATCGACCTTCTGGCGATGAATATACCCTAGCACATTTTCTGATTTTGCTCCCCAAGAAGATGTCTTGTTTATAAACTTTTCTTTGCATAGTTTTCCTTAGTAGAATTCTCATAAAGAAGTACTTTCTGAGAATGTGTCATAACCAACTGTCAAATGTCTGTCAATCCCTGAGTTAATGTTTTCTTGAATTTCTAGACCCCTTTCTCGATGTTTTTTTATTGTTTCCTCAACCTTCGAGTTGATTTGATTTCGACCCCCTGAGCCGATGTTATTGTCTTTATATTTTTGATCCCAGAGTCGATGTTATCTTTATTTTGTCAACCCTCGAGTTAATGTGTTTTCAACCCCTGAATTGATGTGTTCTCAACCCCCGGGTTGATGTGTTATCGACCCCCGAGTTGATGTCGTTGTCTTTATTTCCACAACCCCTGAGTTATTAATATCATATACTTATATTTTCTTGACCCCCAAGTTGATTCATGTTTTATCTTGATGTTTCTTCAACCCCCGAGTTAATTTGTTGTCTTAACTTGTTCTAAACCCCCGAGTCGATATTATATTTATTTTCTCAAACCCCCGAGTTGATATGTTGTTATCCCAAGTGAGTCATCACCTTCGTTATCATTTCATGTGGATCCCCGCTACCATATGTCTCCACCATTCCCCATAATTAAAAAATCATGTTAATGTTAATTTCATCTCACCTCATATCCCTAGCAAACTAAAACAGAGTCCCTCATACATGCATTCATAATATATTATCTCATTTCATCTGAATTCAGTGACAAAATTTGGGTCTTTTAGTATTTTGCTATCTCCCACCACGATCATACGAAGATTAGCATTCTTCATATTCTCTGCTAAGATACTTAAATAGGGGCAACTTTCGTACTCCAATTTTGACCCTAAATCATTAAATCAACACAATTGTCATGACATATGCATCATCTGCATAGTATAGCATGCATTTCATATCGCATAATGCCCAAACTGTCAGTCAGAATAATTTTTCGAATTTACAGGCAGGCCGGTTAAACTGATCCTCAACTGTGCCTAAAATTAATGGACAAAAAATTTCAAAATT
Organism: Lathyrus tuberosus; assembly: GCA_022829125.1. Classification (NCBI taxonomy): domain Eukaryota; kingdom Viridiplantae; phylum Streptophyta; class Magnoliopsida; order Fabales; family Fabaceae; genus Lathyrus; species Lathyrus tuberosus. Next base: position 6,551,986 of record JALAZF010000217.1, read on the forward strand.
AAGCATGCAGACACCAGTCTTCTTGATCTACGTTTCCCGTATTTTAACCTGGCGTGCTTGTTTTATTTTTCCAACTACTTTTTCGGTCACATTTTGATCAGTTTGATCCTATTAACCAATCAGATTTTATTTCAAAAATTAATCAAACGTTATATTTTTCCAATAGGTTTATTTCGCGCTGATCATTTTGGTGCAATCGATTTAATTTTTTGAGCACTTTCATGCCCAACTTTTTTCCGTCTTTAGTCCGATTATTTTTATGTTTGTGTCAAAATATCCGAAATAAATAAATAGAATTAATTGAACCTTCACATTGGTTCTATTTATTTCTATATATATGTTTTATAATTCATTTTATTTTTGGAAATTCTTATTCTACTAATTTATCTAAAAGGGAAATTGTGGCATTTTGGTAGGCCTAGGTCGGGCGTAGGTGGCCAAAAGGTTTCTTTTGTTTCCTTAGGGGAGACGCTTTCTGTGTCAGAGCAAGGGCCTATAGAGTTGGTAGCAGCTTTAGTGGAGACAGAGAAGAAGACTATGGTCCAGGAGAAGGGTGTCACGTCCCTTTCAGTTTTTAATGAGGAAGCTAGTCTTGGAAAGTCAAAAGTCAGAAGGGGAAATAAAGGTTCTGGTGGTACGGAGGAAAGTTTGGGCTCTAAGGAGTTATCCTTTAATGGGTTGGTTAAGGCCCATTACCAAGCAAAGGCCCATGAGGTCTCTACGGATGAAGGGGTTAGTAGGATTTTAGAAGCAAGAAGGGTAGAGGGGAATTGTCCTTCGTTCCTGAGACTCTTTCGTCTTGTCAGGGGATAGGGGAGGCGAGGGGGGAGGATTTTGTACCAGGAATCAAAGTAGATACTCGTAAGTGGACGGTTGAAGTAGAGAGGGTAGAAGATTCTCTTGAAGGGCGATGCCATTCAGTTTCTGTTTCCGATGTTTTGAGAGGAAATAAAAGGTTTTGGAAAGAGTTGGTGTTCGCTGTTGATTTTGGCGAACAATCTCTGGTTTACCAGAATGGTTAAGTCTGGGTTACTTGCAGGATTAACCAAACAAATCCTAGGACGTCAGGCGAAAACTTAAATCAACGTGATAATTTTAAGTCAAGGGTGATATCTTGGTGTTTGGTTTTATGCATTAAGTCTTTTAGAATGAAAGATTTCGACTAACTCTAGATAAAAGTCTGAGATAAAAGAAAATGACTTTGAAAAGAACTTTAAAGTAAAATGGCGAAGGAAACATAAAGATGCTGGTAATGTAAAGAAATTGGTAAAAAGACTTTGATTGATAAAGAAATTGATAAAAAAAAACTTTGATTGATAAAGAAATTGAAAGATGGTGTTTACACGTACATTTTCCCGGATAACTCTTTTATCTCACACGGGTACTTTGAGTAATTGCAGGAAGTTTTTGTACAAGTTTTTCACACTGAATTCTAATAACAACTATCCTATTTATAGATAAACAAAATAACTGCTATTAACGACTAAATCCTAAAACTTCGACATCTGGCCTTCTGCATGTCTCCCTTTCGCCAAGTGCTTCCACGCGTCTTCTGCCAAACGTTATGATTCTCTTGAATTTGAATCTTTAAGTTATGTCGAACCAACGCGTCCTTTCAGACTTTTCGAATTGTCGAACTATCACAACGTTCTTCATACTTGTCAAAACCTTTTCCATTTGCAGAAATCTTTACTTGACGAAATGTCGAAACGTTGCCCCGTCGAAATGTCAAAGAATGTTGAAGAATATCTCCCAAGTAGATATACTCTTTCAGATGTGCTTCTTTTGGCATGTACCTCCACTTGTCGAAAACAACTCTTTATGTGTTGAACTCATGGCGTCGAAAATACGCATATACAAATTGCCCCCCAGCAAAGGTATTTCGACTACCCTGGAGAAATAATCCTTTGGTGTTCAACCAATATTTTGACGCCATGTCATCCTAATTTTAAATTACACAATTTCAAGTCCCAACATATTTCATCATTTTACTTTTCTCAAAATGTCAACTCCAGCCCACGTTCTAGTTTCTAGCCCATTATTACTTAACCTAACATCATGGCTATTTCTTTTTAACTTCCACTTTTCGTCATCACCGTCAAGATGATGCCACGTGCCCTCCATGATCACCACTAAACCCAAAGGGTTTTTTTTTTTTTTTAAATCATCTCCTCTTATAAATACATGAACCCTTATTTCTCTTTCTTTTTTACGCTTTTGAACTTTTCTTCTTCACAACCGCTCCAAATCTTCATCTTCTTTCTCTAAAAAACTTTCTGATTCAACAATGGCTTTTCAAAAACCATCAAGCAGTAAACTTTCCAAGAGTCAGCAACCTTGCATCATCCCTCCTGCGCATAGGTTGGATGAACCAACACTGATTGGGGATCAACAATACATCCCTGAGCCTCCAAACGCGAGGGAAAAAGACTGCATTTTTAAATCCCAGGTACTCATCCCTGTTATTATTTCTGGTAATCATTATGCCATGTTAGGACCACTCCCTAACCCAGAAATTAAACCTGAGCGTTTACAAGAGTTTTTTCCCGCTTATTCTCACACAAAACCCATAGGTGCTGGGGTGAAACCCCCAACTCTTGAGAAACCAGTAGAACAAACTGAACCTCAAGGATCAAATGAAAAGATGAGGAAGTAATAAATTTAACCTATCTAAATCATACTAGTATTTTTAGAACTTGCCCTTGGTCGAAAGACCTTTCAGATTACCTGTCTTGGTTGAACAGAGTTGAAAATGTTAAAGAAAAATTTTGGAAAGAAATAGGAATTTTTGACTTGATACAATTATCAAGAGTAGGACCCAATGTTTGCCCTAACATGCTGCTAGCCTCCCTTTATTTTTGGGATAGTACGTATAACACCCTCCACCTCCCTTGTGGGATGGCCACCCCTACGCTGTTCGACATAGCTGCCATAGTTGGCCTTAGTCCAGTTGGCATTGACTTCGACCCCACTCACCTGAACGAGGACTCCATAGATTTCGACACTAGTTTCGCCCCATACTCCCTTTTTATGTCTCACTACCATGGCGAAGATGACCAAGAAGTTTCTGACAAAGAGCACATAGCTTTTCTAACCTTGTGGCTGACCAAATTTGTCTTTTGCTCCCGCTCACTTCAAGTGGCTAAGAGGTTCATCACTATGGCGAACCAACTCCATGCTGGGATCAAATTATGCTTGAGTGAGGTAATCCTGGCGAACTTGTATGAGTCCTTGAGCGAAAGCGTGCGTTCTTTGAAAACTTTGAAGGACAAAGGGAAGCTTAATTTGGCAGGCCCCTTTTGGCCCTTGCAACTATGGCTGAATGCCACCTTCGAAGCCTTTATTCCTGCGAAGCATGACATAAATGAAGAGGAATTCGAAAACAGGAGTGTCAAATGGCCTAGGTTGGTGCAACTGACACCAACTGATGAAGCAATTAGCCTTCGACGGGCCTTCATTAGCTGTGTAATGATGTTTGCTGAGAGACATCATTTTACTTCGACTATGGCTCCATTTGCTGACAGAACAATTGGACCTGAATGGTTTACACAAAAATTCCCCTTGCAAACCAAAAAAGATGAAAACATCTTCCTAAATGTCTGGGAATCCTTTTTGACCCCTAGGCTCCTGTTCTCCCACCGCAATACTACGAAACCCCAGATTGCCTTAATAGTTTATCAACCTAACTTGGCTGCCAGGCAATTTGGCCTAATTCAAATCATGCCTCAACCTCTTTTCCCTAAAAAAGGGGCCATCATTTTCTACAACTCCTTCCACGACGAAGCCACCAGCAGGGAATTGTCGAACAGGCTGACTGACGAATCTTTGGATATTCGACCGGTGGTTTTTCAACCATCATTCCTTTGCACTCCTGAGTTCGACACATGGTGGAGGGAATACTATGCTACCAAATTTTTCGACGTAAAAGCTTTCAACACTCATCTGACGAATGCTTTTGCTCTTGTGCAGGAACGGACTAAAAAAGGTACGCAAAGACACATCCAAGAAATACAAAAATTTCAAAAATATTTTGAAACCGTTTACAGACCTGATGATCTTAGTCGAACCATACGCGAAGCAGCGGTTATTTTAAAAGAAAAATTCACGGAGAAGTTGGAGAAGTTGAAATTGCCTTCACACATTCGACCAGAAGTGCGTTATGACTTGGCTTTCAGCTATTATCCTCCTAAGTTTCCACCTTTACCATCTGCTGAATTTGGTGTGGCTTTAAGTCCCCCATTTCCAGATTGGTTCACATGTGGGAACCATATGAAAGTTCTTCGTGAAAGTTATAAAAAACCTGCTGAACGCGTGGTTGCGACTAAGTATCATCTGGATAACTACCCAGGGCACCTTCATATTGGAATAGAACACGTTCGCGTGGAAGATCCCATTCTTGAAGGTGTTAACAACAAAACGAATTTTGTCATTTTATTATCACGTATTTCTCACTGTCTAACTTTCCCTTTTTTTTTTAGCTGTGAAAGCGCCTGCAAAGAAAGCTTCCGTCGAAACTCCACAAAGTGCCGCCCAGAAACCTTCGACTAAGGTATAAATCTCTTCCTCTTTTGATCTATTCTTTTGTTTCTTTAAGACACTCACTATTTTTGATTTATATGATCAGGTAAGTCAAAAAACCTCTACAATCCAAAAAAGAAAGAAAATACCAGAGATAATCCATGTCGAAGAGTCCAGTGATGAGTCTCCATCTCCAAATCCCCCTCCTCAAAAGAAGAAAATACTGTAGAAAATTGCCTCACAAAAATCCATTGTCAAATCATCTAAAAGGGAATCTTCTAGCAGTCCTGCTACGAAACATCAGCCGAAGGACACGGGGAGTGGAAAGTCTAGCTCCAAAACTGAGACCTCTAAGGTAAACTTCAATTTCGACCCCTCTCGTTTATTTTATTTCATTTCTAACTTAGAAATTTTTCTTTTGATAGAAGCCAAAGGTAGTCAAAAAACAGCCTAAGACAATCCAGGAGGAGGTAGCTCAAGAGGAGGACACTCCCAGCAAAGAACTTGAGAGACAAACGGTCGAAGCATTCGACACTACTGTGGGAGCTGATTCTGATAACAACTCTCCTTCTCATCTTGGATTACACGCTGAGCAACAAGGAGATGATGATGTTGAAGTAGACACTGCTGTCAAAGGGGATCCTGAAGAGAAGACCGCTGAAGAAGAAGATCTATCGAAGCAACAGGAAGCTAGGCGAACTTCAGAGCATAGCAACCAGCCTACTCCTGACCAAACTAAAAGGAGTTCCCAAAAAACTGGTTTGACTAGTCTTTCTCATGAAGGGCTTGAAAATCTCAAGGTGCAGAAACCCCTGGACTACCTAAAAGCCATACTTAGCACCAGATTCAACTTTAAAGACTCTTCCTACAACAGTTCGACTACTTCTGGAGCCACTTCTGAAGTGCAGTCTCTACCCAATATCATGACTCAGATCAAGGCGAAGATCCTTGATGTTGACTTGTTCCAAGTTCTAGAGGAAAATGCCACTGCTCCAATGGAGTTGAAGAAACTGTTGAAGCAAGTTAACGTCTTGGATGCTTCTGTCAAAGTCTGCAATTTTGTGATAGAGCTGACAACTGTGATTGACTTATCCAGCGCAGATCTTCACCGTAGAAGGGACTTGTGTCAACAAATCTCTGAAAAAATGGACCAACAAGCTGCTGAATGGAACTCTGTTTCTGCTTCGACAAGTAAGGTTTCGAAGCTACAAGAGCTTTCTGAAGCCTCTGTCAAGAAGATTGCTACTTGCCATGACCACATTCAAACATGGAAGAAACAAATAGCAGTTCTCCAAGAGAAAATTTCCAAAGAGGAGGAATTCATAGCTTCTATCCAGCAGCCTAGGCAAAGCGATATTGATGAAGAGTTGAAGGTTGGCATTCAACACGCAGAGACAGCTCAAAAGATCAACCAAGAGATTGAAGTTGCCCATATTCACAGGAACCTCTATGATCGTCGACTTCAATTTCAGAAAGACAAATTTACAGCTTTGAAGGCAAAATTTGCAAACCTTCAGTTTTAGTCGAATTTGCCTGACAATTTTCAGCCCTTTGAGGCTTTATTTGTAATGATTTAACGCCATCTGTTTGGCAGCACAATATTTCCTTTCAATTTCAATTTTATTCGACTGCTATCTTTATTTCCTGCAATATTGGTTTATACTTTTTCAAATACTTGCCATTTATTTTTAATATCCTTTCGTCTTTCCCTATCTCTTCGACCTCATATGCGCCATTAGAAAATATTTTCAAAACTTTGAATGGTCCTTCCCATTTAGGAGACCATTTTCCCATAACTCTGTCTTTTCGATCCATAGGAAGAATTACCTTCCACACAAAATCACCAATTGAAAAAGTCTTAAATTTTACTTTTTTATTGTAAAACTTTTCGACTCTCTCTTTTTGTCTCTTTATGAGATCTAAGGCACGTAGCCTTTCTTCGTCTAAATCAACCAATTCATCCATCATCATACTCCAGTATGTCTCTGATGGGATCTCATGATGCCTTTGAACCCTAACTGATTGCAAATACAATTCGACTGGCAAAACTGCATCATGCCCATAAGTTAATTTAAATGGAGTCGAATTGGTTGCTTCTTTAGGAGATGTTCGACAAGCCCATAAAATTTGATCTAAGGTATTATGCCAATTTTTTGGCTTTCCACCTACATGCTTTTTGATCAAATTTATCACTACCTTGTTAGCTGCTTCGACTTGTCCATTAGCCTGAGCATAATAAGGTGTCGAAGTAAGGAGCTTAAAACCTGTTTCCTGTGCAAACTTCTGCATCTTTCGACCAGTAAACATAGATCCTTGATCTGTTGTTATTGTTTCTGGTATCCCAAATCTGTAGATTATGTGCTTTTGGATAAAATCCATAACTGCTTCTTGATCTACATTCACCAATGGTATGGCTTCAATCCACTTCGTAAAATAATTTACTCCAACTAAAATGTACCTTTGCCCTTTTGAAGAAGCTGGTCGAATTTCACCAATTAAATCTAAAGCCCAACCTCTGAATGGCCAAGGTTTTATAATCGAATGTAACTCACTTGCAGGAACATGTGGTATGCCTGCATGTACTTGGCACTCTTGACACCCTTTTGCAAATTCGACACAATCCTTCAGCATTGTTGGCTAATACATTCCTTGTCGAAACAATAACCACTTCATTTTGTGGCCTGCTTGGTGTGCGCCACACGCTCCACTATGCACATTCGACAACGCTATGTATGCTTCATTTTCGCCTAAGCATTTCAACAAGACTCCTTCTGCAGTCTTCTTGAACAATTCATTGCCAAAAAGTACATAACTCAAAGCTCTATATCTTACCTTTCGTTCGACTTTTTGATTTGGATCTTGCAAATATTCTTTGATGGGTTTTCTCCAGTCTTCGACTCCTGCATCATCTACGTTGCAAATCTCATAATTCTCTTCGTTACCATATCCCAATTTTATTGTCTCTAAATCTGACGGGGACAAACCTACAGATATGATTCTTCCTCTGACTTCAATGGCTTTTTCTAACTTCTCCTCCGACACTTTGTATCCTGATGCCAGTTGAGCAAGATCATTCGCCTCTTGATTCTCCATCCTGGGAATGTGCCTAAAAGCCACATTGTCGAACTTCTTGAGAAGTCTATTTGCTATCACGAAGTACATTATTAGATTCTCTTTCACACATTTGTACTCCTTAGTCAACTGCTTTATTACCAACTCAGAGTCACCCATTATTTCGACTCTTGTTGCCCCCAATTCCAACAAGATTTCAAGTCCAGCAATCAAAGCTTCATATTCGACCTCATTGTTCGAGCATAGCCCTTCGACTTTGTACTTGAACTTTGTTGGAATTTTGTCTGGAGAAATAATCACCATCCCAACACCAATTCCATTTTTATGCCTGGAACCGTCGAAATACAGTTTCCATGGTGCTAATTCGACGTACTCTATAGTTTCGACTATAGAGTGGTCGGCTATAAAATCAGCCACCACTTGTCCTTTCATAGCCTTTAAAGGCAAATATTTTAAGGAGTATTCTGTTAGAGCCAAAGCCCACTTTCCAATTCGACTATGCAAAATAGACTTAGACAACATATGTTTTATTACGTCGAAATGAGAAGATACATATACATCAACAGGCTTTATATAATGCTTCAATTTCATACAAGAGAAATATACACATAAACATAGTTTTTCTATGACACTATATCTAGTTTCAGCATCTTTTAAGACTCTGCTGAGATAATAGATGGCCCTTTCGACGCCATTCTCATCCTCTTGACACAACATACTTCCTAATGTCTTGTCTGATGCAGAGATATACAATCTCATGCTTCTTTTCCTACAAGGGGACATCAAGATTGGAGGACTAGCCAAGTACTCTTTGATCTTGTCGAAAGCCACTTGTTGCTCTTGCCCCCATGTGAATTCTTCTTTCTTTAGTCGAAGTAGAGGAGAAAAGGCTTGTGTTTTTCCACTGAGGTTGGAGATGAATCTTCTTAGAAAATTGATCTTCCCTAGTAGAGACTGCAATCCCTTTTTCGTTGATGGCGCTTTCGCTTCCATTATAGCTTTGGCTTTGTTTTCATTTATTTCGATCCCTTTCTTGTGGACCACAAAACCTAAAAAATCACCCGCCTGCACACCAAAAGCACATTTAAGGGGATTCATCTTTAGACCAAACTTTCTCATCCTCTCAAAGGATTGTCGAAGATGGTGTATATGATCTTTTCCTGAAACAGACTTGATTACAATATCATCAATGTAAATCTGCATAAACGTCTCAATAAAATCATGGAAAATTGAATTCATAGCCCTTTGGTAAGTGGCTCCAGCATTCTTTAAACCAAAAGGCATCACTACCCATTCATAAGTTCCAATTGCTCCAGGACAACGAAAAGCTGTCTTAGAAACATCTTCTTCAGCAATAAAAATTTGGTTATAGCCAGAGTATCCATCTAACATACTTAGATACTCATGACCTGCTGCAGAATCTATAAGCATTTCTGCTACTGGCATAGGATATTCGTCCTTTGGGGTAGCAGAATTTAAATCTCTAAAATCAATGCATACCCTAAGTTTGCCATTTTTCTTAATAACTGGAACTATATTTGCAATCCAATCAACATACCTGGTAGTGCGGATGAAGTTGCATTTTAGAAGTCTTTCGACCTCTTCTTTTATCTTCGACAGAACTTCTGGTGCAAAGCGCCTTGGAGTTTGCTTGACTGGCTTCTTCCCTTCTATGATTGGCAGCTTCAATTCGACCAAACTTTTGTCCAAACCAGGCATTTCGTCATAATCCCATGCAAAGCAATCTTTGAACTCCTTCAACAACTGGATTATTTCGACTCTGAACTGAGGATCCATCCTTGCACTTATGTAAGTTGGTCTTTTTTCTGCCCCCAGTCCCAAGTTGATTTCTTCTAAAGGATCCTGCGCCACCATCTTCAAATTGTTCGACACTGGATCTTTTTCGAACCCCAAAGGTTCGTCGTCATAAATGGCGTCAAGTTTCTGGTGTTGCCATTCGTCTATTTGGTTGTTATCATCATTTTCCTCAACGTCTTTTTGAAGACATTGTTCATTTGAATCTTCATGATTGGCTTCGACAGCCATGTATTTTACTTCGGCCTCCAGAGCCGCTTTGAATTTGTTTTCGGCTATGTAAGCCATAATTTTGTCGAGCACTGCTTCTTCACTCATCATCATTGTCGAACTCACTCCCCCATCCTGTTGGTAGTCCCCCACATGTAGTTGGAGTCACCAATGACTTCCTTATCCCACTGAAAACCATGTGTAGGATGGAGATACATGGAACAGTACGCATTGTCCGTTGCCTTCAAGTCGAATTTCGCCGGACTGCAAGGAGGTTTGTGGGCTAAGTTTTTGTCGAAACTTCGATCACTTACATTGTTTACTTCGGACATGAAGTAACTTTGGTCTGCTTCTATGTTCTCGACGATTCCATATGGCCTCCAAATAACTATTCTCTGATGCATTGACGAAGGCACAACACCTATACCATGGATCCATTCTCTTCCCAACAGCAAGTTGTAGTTTGCCCTAGAAGCAATAACTATAAACATTGTTGGCCTTGTTATAGTGCCAACTGTCAGATCCACTTGAATAACTCCCATGGTTGTTCCTACCTTTCCTTCGTAATTCGACAGAACCATGTTGTGGGGCTTTGCATCCGAGTCATCTTTGCTAATCTTTTTCAGCATGAAGTGGGGCATTAAATTCACAGCAGCACCACCATCCACTAGGATCTTGTTCACACCAACACTCACAATTTTTCCTTTGATAAACAAAGGCTTCAAGTGCGCCTTCATGGAATCGTCTGGTCTTTCGAAGAAAGCATTTTGCTCTGCGACACAACCATTATTCATTACGTAGTAACACACGGGCTTGTGCACCATCGTTTCCTCTTCCATCCTATCCTCTTCGTCTTCGACTTCCATGATCCTATCATAGTCTCTGGGAAGGACCGATACCACGTTACAGACAACGTCGAAGGATGCCTCCGAATCTGACTTGAAATCATCTATCATTTCGTCATCCTCCAACTTCTTCTCTTTGGACACACTTTGCGCTGCTACGCTGTTTGGTTTGATTTGCTGGAGAGGCTTCTTCTTGTTTGCCATTTGAGCGTTGCTGCTACATTCTGCTTCGTCCTTGTTTCCAGCCACTTTTCTCATCATACCCTTTTCAGCAACTTCTTTCTCAACCCTCTTTTGCCTTTGGAACCTCCTCCACTGGGATCTCGACATGGGATTCTTTCCTTTATAATTCTCTGAAGGATATGGCCTAGGTTTATATTTCTCCAATTCCTTCTTGTTTTCCATTGAAGCGCCTCTCTGCACTTCGAAATTCTTCCACTTCTTCTGGCCTTGGGCATCTCTGATGGGTTGAACCCATTTGTCATCTATCACTTTGTTTGATGGCTTGTAAGTGCCATAGTGTCTGTCTCCGCGCCTCCATTGGTGGTGCTCACTCCTTCTTGGATCATATCTTGTTGCTCCCCCATTTGCCTTCCTTCTTGCTTGATCTATTGCCTCCAAGTTGGTGGCAGCCTTTCTGTCGAAAATGGAACTGCAACGAGGGCATAGCATCACGTCACTCTTCCTTCTCTGGCACCTTTTGATGAATTCGACCAAACTCTCATCTTCTTTGGGGTACGCCAGCTTTTGGTACTCCTCTCGACGTTGATCTTCATCCACTGTTGCCTGAGTTTTCTGAGACACTTCTACCATATTTACTCCCGCATTTTGTTTGTCAGCAATGGTTAGTTTGTTCATCTTTTCAATGAGCTTTTCCTCTTCGACTCTGTCCTTCTTTTTTGTCAGGTCGAACTTCCCTTCTGGGCAGCAACACCAGGATATGTTCCTAGGAGCATGCTTGCAGCAACACTTGTTTGACTCTTCTTTAGGATCCTCCTTTATTCTTCTTAGGATCCCATAAGTCCCAGGTTTCCCACGGCCATGCACAGCTTTTTCTTTCATCCCTGTGACCTCCTTGTCGAAAGGTCCCATGATGTTGATGCAGTAATTTGCAACATCAGCTTCCTTCGTGTTGTCAAGATCAAGGCCTTCAGTAGCCTTGTTTTCAGCAACGAAGTCCTCAGTAACTTCCTCCTTGGTGATAGGGGAATCACCATCGTCATCAAAATCACTTCCCCGACCAGTTGGTTGGATTTCGCTGATGTCGGTGTGATAGGTTGTAGGAATAGTGTACTTCACCAGGTAGTCAAATTTTCCACTTGGTTGTCCCAAGCAATCCCAGATTTCTCCTGGTCGAACCACCACATCTTCAGCAACACTATCATCGTTCTTTTCGTCGAAACCCACTGTAGTTTCCTTCAATTTCTGATTGTCAAAGCTTTCAGTAACTTCGACCTTACCTTCATCGTCGAAGTCCTCAGTGACTTCAACTGTGTTTTTGTTGTCAAGATCTTCAGTGACTTTGACTTCATTATCGTTGTCGAACGCTTCAGTGCCTTCGACTTCGTTCTGGCCTGCAAGATCTTCAGTAATCTCGACCATGTTGACACTGGTGTCGAAACCTCCCATAGCCTCCACCATCTCGAAACTGCCATCAGAAGCAACTTCAATCTCCACCATATTCACAGTGGATGGTTCAGCATAGTGTGCTTCGACAACCTGCATAGGATTCGAATCAATCCCCATTTGTTGTTTTGGCTTCTCGCCAAACTTCAGCCTTCCATCACGGATAGCATTTTGAACTAGATCCCTGAAAAGAAAACATTGAGATGTTTTATGACCCAAAAAGTTATGGTACTTACAAAAACCCCTCTTTTTCTGTTGTTCGACAGGCGGTTCTTTAGCGCCTGGTGGTTTTATTAACTGACCATCTTTGACCAATAAATCAAAAATTTCGTCACACTTGGTGACGTCGAACGTATAAGTTCGTTTAGGAAACTTATCATTCTTTTCAGGTTCGACTGGATTTTTTCCATTCGACGGAGCTAGTACTTTACAGGCGTATGGTGGGCCTGACTTTAGTTCTGCCAGATCAATTTCTTGTTCGTCGAACAAAATTAGTTCATTTTCGCCACCATCATCATCCTGGCATACTCTTACATAGGCCACTCTTTCCTTTTTATTTTTATTTGATCTAAATTTCTCAGCTTTTAACCTTTCAATCTGTCTTACCCTATCTGCTAATTGTGCCATATTTCTTAAATATTGAGTGTCTAATTTCTTCCTTATAGAATAATCTAGACCCCCTGCAGCCATTTCGACTAACTATCGTTCTGGCACTTGTGTGAAACATCTTGCCTTAAGCAACCTGAACCTATTTAGGTAATCATCTATAGGCTCTGAAAATTTCCTCTTAACACTAGCTAATTCCTTCAAACTTATCTTAGTCTGACCCATATAGAATTGTTCATGGAACAATCTTTCTAATTGGGTCCATGTGAATATAGAGTTCGCAGGTAAGGATGTAAACCAGGTGAATGCATTTTTTGTCAAAGAACTTGGGAAGTACTTCATTTTCAAATTTTCATTATTGGCTATTTCTCCTGCTTCGATCAAATAACGCGCTATATGTTCTATGGTGGACTCGCTAGTGTCCCCTGAAAATTTGGTAAACTTGGGGACTTTCCACCTTGGGGGTAATTCTTGTTGTAGAATATATTCAGATAGTGGGGAAGCATAACTAGGCCTTTGTAATCCTACATTTACCCCATTTTGCGCCATTATCCTTTCGACCATGGCTGCTAGATTGTTTTCAGCAGGCAGATGGTTATATTGTATTCGCTGTCGTAAGACATCATCAGCATCTTCGCCTCTCTGGACGATTACCCTCCTAGGCTCTTGTTGAACGGGGATTTCGACACGAGGCTGTTCGACCACTGCCTCTTGGTTTCTAGGGTTTGCCTGAGGATTCTCTAAAGGCCTTTGATTTATCGTGGGTTCCTCTTCGACATTTACTACTTGGTTTTGAATCACTTGTTCTCTTTGTCGTGTTTGAGGAACACCAAAAAAGTCAGCAATGCGCGTCATTTGCGCAGCCAACAATTGGTTGGTTTGGGTAGTGTTTTGTATTAAAGGGTTAAACACTGCTCCCATTTGTTGAGTCAACATTTGGACCATATCATGATTACTTTCGTCCATTTGTTGTCGAATTACTTGCGCAGAATTATTGGTAATTGCTGGTATTTGGAAATTTGTTAGGGATTGGTTCAATCTACTCATATTTCCACCATATCCTGACCCTTGCAGTGGCGAAGACATGTGGACCATGGCGTCAGAATACAAGGGTGGTGCACTTTGCAAGTTTGTCATTACTGACGTTGGCATTCCATATGGTTGTTCTCTTCCGAACATAGGCATGGAAAAATTCGTATGGAATGGCCTAAAATTTTGTCCTCCCGGAGGAGGCGTCCCCATAGGCCTTGAATGTCCCATTGTGGAAGAACTAGGCATACTTTGGGAGAGCGAAACTGCTGGTATAGATCCTTCTGATGAAGGGATAGCCTCGTCTAGAACAGGATTTGAATTTTCGTTACCCCCTGTCGAAAGGATACGGTTGGAAACTGGAATGGTTTCATTTGGATTTGGATTGGGATTAGGATTATTTGACTGATTCGCCATTTTCCTTACTCTAGTTCTTTTGGGTCTCTCTACGTCAGATACGGCTAATTTACCGCTTCTTAGTATCATACAACGAAGAAAAAGCCTTAATTTAAAATTATTTAAGTTTTATATTGCACTGGTCCCACTGGGCGTGCCAATTTGTTCGCTGTTGATCTTGGCGAACAATCTCTGGTTTACCAGAATGGTTAAGTCTGGGTTACTTGCAGGATTAACAAAACAAATCCTAGGACGTCGGGCGAAAACTTAAATCAACGTGATAATTTTAAGTCAAGAGTGATATCTTGGTGTTTGGTTTTATGCATTAAGTCTTTTAGAATGAAAGATTTCAACTAACTCTAGATAAAAGTCTGAGATAAAAGAAAATGACTTTGAAAAGAACTTTAAAGTAAAATGGCGAAGGAAACATAAAGATGCTGGTAATGTAAAGAAATTGGTAAAAAGACTTTGATTGATAAAGAAATTGATAAAAAAAAACTTTGATTGATAAAGAAATTGAAAGATGGTGTTTACACGTACATTTTCCCGGATAACTCTTTTCTCTCACACGGGTACTTTGAGTAATTGCAGGAAGTTTTTGTACAAGTTTTTCACACTGAATTCTAATAACAACTATCCTATTTATAGATAAACAAAATAACTGCTATTAACGACTAAATCCTAAAACTTCGACATCTGGCCTTCTGCATGTCTCCCTTTCGCCAGGTGCTTCCATGCGTCTTCTGCCAAACGTTATGATTCTCTTGAATTTGAATCTTTAAGTTATGTCGAACCAACGCGTCCTTTCAGACTTGTCGAATTGTCGAACTATCACAACGTTCTTCATACTTGTCAAAACCTTTTCCATTTGCAGAAATCTTTACTTGACGAAATGTCGAAACGTTGCCCCGTCGAAATGTCGAAGAATGTTGAAGAATATCTCCCAAGTAGATATACTCTTTCAGTTGTGCTTCTTTTGGCATGTACCTCCACTTGTCGAAAACAACTCTTTACGTGTTGAACTCATGGCGTCGAAAATACGCATATACAGTTGGAAAGTAGGGTCTCATCGAAGGTTAGAGAGATGATAGCTTCCTTGGGTATTGTGGAGGATGGGAAAGGAGGTGACATGGAGAGTGAAGTTTTGAGGTTGGAAAAAAGGGATGAGTCTGCAAAAATTAAGAGGGTGTCTAAATCAAGTGGGTATTTATGAATATTCTCACTCTGAATCTGAGAGGGAGTGGTAGTTTAGTGAAGACGAAGAGGGTTGCTCGTCTTATTCAAGTTAAAGGGTTTGATGTGTGTCTTTTCCAGGAAACGAAACAGGAGAGGTTCAATGATTCTCTTGCTTTCTCTTTATGGGGTTGTGAAGAGGTTGACTGGACGACTTCTAGTTCTTCTGGTGCGTCAGGGGGGTTGGTTATCATGTGGAGAAAAGATCTGTTTGTTCCCGTTTGCAGTTTTAAGGGGGATGGTTATGTGGGGATTAACGTGTCTTGGAAAGGGAGGGATCTGGTTTTTGTCAATGTGTACTCAGGTTGTACTATTGCGAAGAAGAGGCTTCTTTGGTCTAGTTTGTTGGTTGCTAAAGGGAAGTTCGATAGAGGTGAATGGGTGATTGGAGGGGATTTCAACACTGTTTCTTGTAAGGAGGAAAGGAAAGGTCAGGGGAATGGTTGTAAGCACAGAGAGATGGAAGATTTCAGATGTTTTATTAGTGAGGCGGATGTTGTGGATGTTCCTTGTGTAGATGGGATCTTTACCTGGTTCAATAGAGCTGGGAGCGCAATGAGCGGGATTGATAGAATTCTTCTGTCGGAGTCGTAGGTTGTAGATTGGAATATTAGAGGCCAAGTGATTGGGAAGAGGGATATTTCTGACCACTATCCAGTGTGGTTATTAGCTAAGGATGTTGATTGGGGGCCTAAGCCTTTTAGGTTTAACAATTGTTGGCTTAAACATCCAGGATTCCTTTCGTTCGTGAAACAGTGTTGGGAGAAGGAGATTTTTACTGAAGATGAAGCTTTCTAGGTTGAAAGAGAGTTTGAGAAGGTGGAGTAGAGATATTTTTGGGTGGGTTGAAGTTAAGGTAGAGGAAGCGGTTAAAGATCTAAACGACCTTGACGCAGAAGTTTCTGGACTTGGGTATACTAATGTAGAAGAAATGGCTACTAAAGGGTGTAAAGCTGAAGAGGATGTCTGGAGGAATATTAACTTGAGGGAGGAGATGTTACGACTAAAAGCGAGAGAGGATTAGCTGAAGGAGGGAGATAGTAATTCGAAATACTTTCATAAGTTGATTAGGAGAAGGAGGCGTAGAAATGGCATTTGGTGGGTTCATACGGAAAGGGGCAAAGTAGAGGATGTGGAAGGTGTTAAGCATGAAGTGAGGAGTTATTTTGAGGAAAGTTTTAGAGAAACTTGTTATAAGAGGCCGAGGATAGACGATAGTAGGCTGAAGAGATTAACTGATGAAGAGAAGTTAGGATTGGAAAAGGAATTCACTAGAGACGAGATTAAAGACGCGGTGTGGGGGTGTAACGGGGAGAAAAGTCTAGGCCCAGACGGCTTTACTTTTGCATTTTTTCAAGGTTGCTGGGAGATAATTAAGGAGGATATTTTCAGATTTGTGTTAGATTTTCAGAAGAGGCCTATTCTTACTAAGGCGGCTACGGCTTCCTTTATAGCTCTAGTGGCAAAGGTTAAAAACCCTCAATTCTTAAAGGATTACAGACCAATATGTTTGATTAGTTGCTATCAAAAAATCCTCTCTAAGTTGTTGGCAGGCAGGATTAGAAAGGTCGTGAATTCGTTGGTGGCGCCTGAGCAAACGGCCTTCATTCCTGGGAGATGTATATTCGATGGAGTTCTTGTGGCTAATGAGATTATTGATCAAGCTAAGAGATTCAGTAAGAGTTGTCTGTTGATGAAGATAGACTTTGAGAAGGCCTATGATTGTGTGTCTTGGGCTTTTCATGTTTCCCTTCTTCGTTCTATGAATTTTGGTGAAAACTGGATCAGGTGGATTGAGGCTGTGGTTTGTAAGGGCTCTTTGTCAGTGTTGGTCAATGGTAGCGCCACGAGGGATTTTGCAGTGGAGAAGGGGTTGAGGCAGGGGGATCCGTTGTCCCCGTTTCTATTTGTTTTGGTTATGGAAGTCCTCACGATGTTGGTTAAGAAGGCTGAAGATGGAGGGATGTATGAAGGTTATCAGGTGGACGCTGTATTGAAGGTGAGCATTACTCAATTTGCTGATGACACGTTGTTAGTGGGAAAGGCTAATTTGAAAAATATGTGGTGTGTTAAATCTATTCTTAGAGGATTTGAATTAGTCACAGGTCTAAAGGTGAATTTCTTTAAAAGCAAGATTGGTGGAGTTAATGTGGGATCTGATTTTTTGGGGTCTGCTTCTATTTTCTTACATTGTGACTTGCTTGAGCTGCCATGCTCCTTTCTTGGAGTTCCGTTAGGAGATAGCCCTAGACTGAAGAGGACATGGAGAGATTTATTGGTAAAGATGGAAAGACGATTGGCAGATTGGAAGGGTAGATTGTTATCGTTTGGAGGTAGGTTAGTGCTTATCAATTCTGTTACGAATGCTTTACCTTTGTATCTATTTTCCTTTTACAAGGCTCCTTTGGGTGTCCTGAAGGAGCTTCAAAGAATGCAAAGGTGTTTTCTGTGGAGTGGGAACTCTAATGGTAGGAGTATTAATTGGGTCGATTGGGATTCCATCTGTAACTCAAAAGAGAGGGGAGGTTTGGGGATTAAAGATTTGGCTTGCTTTAATAGAGCCCTTCTTTTGAAGTGGCAGTGGAGATTAATGAACAATGAGGGAGGAATCTGGCAGGCAGTCCTTAAGAGCAAGTACGGTTCCAGTTGTACCCTTGATTTGTGTAGCTACGAAGGGGAGACATGGGGGAAGAACGAATCGGCCTGATGGAGGGATTTGAAGGAGGCAGGTATTGACAAAAGTACTAAGAGAAACTGGTTTGGTAATAATGTTAGGTGCAGGTTAGGTGATGGCAGGGGTATATCTTTTTGGCATAGCAGCTGGTTGGTAGACTCTCCTCTTAAGGAGGTTTTTGTGAACCTGTATCAATTTGCTAGGGATAATAACAGTGCAGTTGACGTTTGCGGAGAATGGCGCGGAGAAGTGTGGTGTTGGAAGTTGAGGTTTAGTTATTTTCCTTGTGATATTGTTATGGAAAAGGAGAAAGAGGAATTGTTTGTTCTGTTGGAGCAGGTGCAACCGGTTAAGGACCAGAAAGACGCGTTTGTATGGCAGCAGAGATTAGACTATGGAGGTCAAAGTGTGGAGGACTTCTCTGTTAGAAATTGCTATTTCCTTCTGAGATCTGTTAGGATTTCCCCTAGCCTGGATGTGGCCGTTTTGAAAGCATTGAAAAAGGTTTGGATTGCGAAAATCCCTGCGAAGGTTCAGTTTATGGTGTGGAGGATTTTGCGTCAAAGGCTTGCCTCTAAGGTCCTTTTAGCAAGGAGGAATGTATTGCATCTGGGTGGTGAAATTTTGTGCTCTCATTGCAGGTTATTTCAGGAGTCTTTAGATCACATCTTTTGTTGCTGCAATTTTGCTTTAGAGGTTTGGAAAGGTATTTAGTTATGGACAGGTTATGAAGGTCTCTCAGACTCGGGTGTTGCGGTCTCCCTCAATAACTTTGAAGTGATCATCAAGGCGAAAACAGATAACATTAAGGGCCTGATAGTGTGGTATACGTTGGTTTGGGTTCTTTGGAATCGGCGGAATAAAGTTGTGTTTGAGAACAACAAATTGTCTGTTTTGGATACTATTAATGCTATTAAGGTTTATAGTTGGAAATGGTTGGTGCTTGATAAGTCTATTAAAAGCCCATCTTTTTACGATTGGTATAATGTTCCTCTTCTGTGTCTGTACTAATTTCTGTTTGTAAGGGTTGTGGCACCCCTTGTGCTACCAATCAATATATCATGGCTTGCTGAAAAAAAAATAAAATAAAACTCAGAAACCCTAAGTATCTCCTACTTAATTCACGCATGTCATTTCGAAAATGGAGACCAATAACACATTAAAAAAGCGGCGGCTCCCACTAAAAAAACCAATGAGTAATACTTCCTCATAAATGTGATTTTTGCTCTCCTTGTCTGGATGTTGCTACTAAACCATTATTATTATCCTCTTCATCAAATTTCAAACTTTTTTCTTTACTATTCATCACACGACCTATTCATATTGCATATTATTTCATTATCATTATGAGATTATTTATTGCATTGTTACTACATAGATGTCATTTTTCCCATGCTTTATTCTTACAATATATTCTTAACCTTTTTATTTGAGGATTTTAAGACAATTAGTGTTTGCTAGTTCACAAACCATTTCCTCTCCTGCACTATTCACGCAAACACACCATGAAAACACACAAAATCACACATCATTCACATACTCTCTCTCTCTCTCTCTCTCATGCAACAAACACTCTCAACCTTTCCACCATTTTCTTTTCTTTCATTTTTTTTAATACTTCCATCTTTTGCTCTTCACTTTTTTCATCCAATCAGTAAGCATGCATTCATCTTAGTCTTAGTTAGTTGTCACGCTAAGTAGCTTCCAAACATGATGAACACCGTCGGGTTTAGTTGAACATTCTGTTTATATTCGAATTAAATTCTTAGCCTTAGGGTTTAGGGGCCTTGGTAAGTGAGATGGTTCTGCTAGGTTTCGACAGTTTTATTGTGTTTGTTTCTTAAGGTGTTTGATAGTCTTGTGTCGGTATTTCTATATATTCGCATTGGTTTGAAGTAGCATATGGCTCCGGCTGAGATCGTTCACAACGATAGAGTCAAAGTTAAGAAGAAGCATCTGAATCATGTTTCGTTGCCTAGAAGATCTGTGTGGAAAGCGATTGGTGAGAAGGGGAATAATCAAGATTTCCATGAAGCTTCCTCGTTTTATTTCTCACATTTTCCAAAGTCATATGAGGCCAAACATATGTTTGATGTTTTTAAAGATTATGCAACAAACACTCTCAACCTTTCCACCATTTCCTTTCTTTTCATTATATATGTTGTTTCTAATTGATTGATTTGTTATAATTGTATACAATAAGAGGTTGAGAGGGAGGAGAGGAACATGACATGCTCATTTTTGTTTAATGAGAGATGAGATTGAGAGATTGAGGAAGGTGGATTTTTCATTTTTGGAAAAAAGAAGAATTGAGAGAGAGGGTGGTGGTGTTGTTTTTCATTGTGTTATATCTAAATCCCATGCCATATGTGGACACAGTAGCAATTCAATCACTTGTGAGAATTTTAACTTTTATGGATATTTATTTCTAAGCTTAGCCCATTTCATGTTTTGATTATGATAAGCTTTTCTTTTCTTATATATAATTTATTAGGCATCAGTTATTTTCATTAATTTTTGTTAACTTTTATCAATAAAAAACCTCTTGAAATATGTTGTTGAGAGTATGAGGGCGTTATCCCTCATCGCTATGTATATCTTTTTTTCTTTTTCTTTTTCTTTTTATACTTATTTTATTTATTATCATCTATTGGGGTTACTGATGATTGTGGGCTTGGGCCTCTTTTTCTCTCTCCATCTTTACTAACTTATAATCCTGCCAAACTTTATGCACCCCTTACTGTTTTTATCATTTCATTATCTAATTAACTATTTATTTATTTATTTATTTGATTAATTGATTATAGTTTAATGGATTATTTACTTTTAATTGCTAAATAGATTATTATGTGTTTTAATTGATTAATTAATGATTTCTCTATCCAACATCTAATTTCTATTACATGTGAATATTCAAATTCAATTTCATTAACGCTTCATTCATTTTAAAATTAATTCAAAACAAACTTTTTAACTATTTCAAAATTGAACTCAAATCATTTCACAATCAAACCATTTTCAAAATCAAAATTTAAATCTTTTTTCTTAAACAAATACAAAAGAAGATGACCATTGCAATCTAGCAATCCGGTGAGAACCCTCGAATGATCGGTCCCGAGCCTCGTGCCTTGGGATAACCGTTTATTTGTTTCTTATGTTCTTAAAACACTTTTATGAACTTGGACAAATAAGAGCCGTTAGGATCTAGCATTATGGCATAACTCTTTGAACAATTGATTCTGAACAAGCGTTCGTTGTTTATCAAACAATTTTCATAATTTTGAATGAAAAAAAGCCTGTTGGAATCTAGCATTCAGGCGTAACTCTTTGAACAATTGATTCTCATCAAACGTTCATCATTTTCCTAAAACACATTGAACTAATTAAACTATTTTTTTCTCGCCGTCGTCCGATCTTAAAACTTTTTCATAAAACGAAAGACATCTTGCCTTAAGATGATGCTAAGTAATGCTTCATCCATAATCGTTGAGTATAGATAAGTGGCGTGAATGTGATTCATAAATCTATTCAATATGGCGTAAACGCACGCTCCTCACCTGTCTTGGATAAAACAATATTTTACGTCGATTAATACAAGATAACTTTCGCTAAAATCGACCAAACAATAACCACTTTCTACCCAGAACTACGTAGCCTTGAATTCTCTATTGCACCTAGAGATACGTAAGAGCAGGATTGTGAAATCTTGTCAGGCCCCCTAATAAAAAAAAACCGTTTTAGGTCCTTTCTTCTTTTCCCCTAATAAAAAAACCTTTTTAGGTTCTTTCTTCTTTTTCGCTTATAATAAAAACCTTTTCAGGTCCTTTTTCATTAGTAAAAATTCAAAAACATTCCTCTTTTCTCTCTTTTTCTTTCTCAATAAGTAGAAGATTAGAATTTAACATAAGCTAACATTCTTTCAACTCAAACTAAATGGTTCCCATTGAGTACAACGGACGTGAGGGGTGTTAATACCTTCCCCTTGCGTAACCGACTTTCGAACCCAGATATTGGTTACAATGACCATATCCTTGTCTTTCTTTTAGGAGTTTTATTCGATATTTTCTCTTTCCCTATAAGGGAATAAATAAAGATCGGTGGCGAATCTATTAAGTCAATCCCACAAGTGTGCGATTGTACTTCGCGAGGTCGTGGACTCATTTTTCGAGGTACGATAGATGACGACTCTGCAGGGGATGGCGAATCTGATACCACTATGTTTTTAAAGTCTAATTGTTGCTGGCATTCTATTTTGAAAGTACAATTGTTGCCGACACTCTAATTTTAAAGTCTAGTTGTTGCTGGCATTCAATTTTTTAATTCTAGTTGTTGTTAGCATTCTGTTTTTAAAGTCCAGTTGTTGTTGGCATTTTACTTTTAAGTTAAGTTATTGTTGGCATTCTATTTTTATGTTCAATTATTCTTGGCATTCCATTCTCAAAAGTCCAGTTGTTGCTTGTAATCGTTTTAAATTCAAGTTGTTGCTGACATTCTATTTTTAAAGTCCAATTGTTGTTGGCATTTTGTTCTTGTTCTAGACTGGGCCAACGCCTGCCCATCAGTCGGGCAGGTCCAACCCAATATCATGCTACGCAACCCAATAAGGCTCAATCCTCTTCCTCGTCAGGCACATCTAGATCTCATCATCGTCGAGAAGAAACTACATGGACCGGGGAGAGAACGAACATCCTCCCCACGTACTCCACGTGCTCCTCCCGCGGGGACACGTCATCAAGTGACTACCCACCTCCGAAAGAGTTGATCTACCGACTTTCCGGAGATCTCGGGGCAGTTACTCCAGGGCGAATACCACGTGTTGGTCTTCCCTATGCCACGTAAGCCTTGGCAGTTATCTGCATTGGACCTAGTAACCCAACCCGGTGCAGACGACCATTGGCCCAGCGCTGGGGGCACAATATAAATACCCTTTTTCACTAGAGGGTCATGTATTCTAATTCTCACTCTCACAACCTTTCTGAACTTGCTTACTCCGTTCCTAACTTTAGCATCGGAGTACCTTGCAGGTACACCCCCACCGTCTCACCACATCGGAGTAGGGGAGCTCACGACGTTTGCTGGCCACCGATCTACTTTCTGATCAGGTACGATCAATTCTTAAAGTCTAATTGTTGTTGGCACATACAGAGAGTTTGATTGCCCTGTTTTTTCCTGATGGTTCTTAAAAGGTCATGAGTGACTCTTCATTTTAAGGAATTTCCAGAAGCATGGATGTTATTCTTGTTAGAAAACTCCAATGATGTTTGTTTTGATTGATTTCTTCATAAAGAATTGTCATAGTCTTGTTTTGTATGGATGATCTTTTACTAAGAAGACTCCAATGTCTTGTTTGTTTGGATGATTTTCTAATAAGAAGACTCCAATGTATTGTTTGTGTGGATGATCTTCTAATATGAAGACACCAGAGCTATCAGATCTATTCTAAGGTGTCTTCAGGTCATATATGAACCTGTTGATAAAACATACTTCGAATATTCCCCAGTGTCCTTTCCCCAGCAACTCATCTTCCCCAGTGCATCTTTTCCATCGACCTTCTGACGATGAATATTCCCCAGCACATTTTTTGATTTTGCTCCCCAAGAAGCTGTCTTGTTTAGAAACTTTTCTTTGCATAGTTTTCCTTAGTAGAGTTTCTCATAAAGAAGTATTTTCTGAGAAGGTGTCATAACCAATTGTCAAATGTCTGTCAATCCCCGAGTTGATGTTTTCTGGAATTTATAGACCCCTTAGTCGATTTTTTTTATTGTTTCCTCAACCTTCGAGTTGATTTGTTTTTGACCGCCCCTTGAGCCGATGTTATTGTCTTTATACTTTTGATCCCTGAGTCGATGTTATCTTTATTTTCTCAACCCTCGAGTTAATGTGTTTTCAACCCCCGAATTGATGTGTTCTCAACCCCCGGGTTGATGTGTTATCGACCCCCGAGTTGATGTCGTTGTCTTTATTTCCACAACCCCTGAGTTATTAATATCATATACTTATATTTTCTTGACCCCCAAGTTGATTCATGTTTTATCTTGATGTTTCTTCAACCCCCGAGTTAATTTGTTGTCTTAACTTGTTCTAAACCCCCGAGTCGATATTATATTTATTTTCTCAAACCCCCGAGTTGATATGTTGTTATCCCAAGTGAGTCTTCACCTTCGTTATCATTTCATGTGGATCCCCGCTACCATATGTCTCCATCATTCCCCATAATTAAAAAATCATGTTAATGTTAATTTCATCTCACCTCATATCCCTAGCAAACTAAAACAGAGTCCCTCATACATGCATTCATAACATATCATCTCATTTCATCTGAATTCAGTGACAAAATTTGGGTCATTTAGTATTTAACTATCTCCCACCATGATCATACGAAGACTAACATTCTTCATATTCTCTAGTAGAAGATACTTAAATAGGGGCAACTTTCGTACTCCAATTTTGACCCTAAATCATTAAATATACACAATTGTCATGACATATGCATCATCTGCATAGTATAGCATGCATTTCATATCGCATAATGCCCAAACTGTGAGTCAGAATAATTTTTCGAATTTACAGGCAGACCAGTTAAACTGATCCTCAACTGTGCCTAAAATTAGTGGACAAAAATTTCAAAATTGAGCATGCAGACACCAGTCTTCTTGATCTACGTTTCACGTATTTTAACCTGACGTGCTTGTTTTATTTTTCCAACTACTTTTTCGGTCACATTTTGATCAGTTTGATTCTATTAACCAATTAGATTTTATTTCAAAAATTAATCAAATGTTATATTTTTGTAATAGGTTTATTTCGCGCTAATCATTTTGGTGCAATCGATTTAATTTTTTGAGGACTTTCATACCCAACTTTTTTCCGTCTTGAGTCCGATTATTTTTATGTTTGTGTCAAAATATTCGAAATAAATAAATAGAATTAATTGAACCTTCACATTGGTTCTATTTATTTCTATATATATGTTTTTTAATTCATTTTATTTTATGAAATTCTTATTCTACTAATTTATCTAAAAGGGAAATTGTGGCATTTCAATAAAACTCAGAAACCCTAAGTATCTCCTACTTAATTCACGCATGTCATTTCGAAAATGGAGACCAATAACACATTAAAAAAGCGGCGCCTCCCACTAAAAAAACCAATGAGTAATACTTCCTCAAAAATGTGATTTTTGCTCTGCTTGTCTGGATGTTGCTACTAAACCATTATTATCATCCTCCTTATCAAAGTTCAACCCTTTTTCTTTACTATTCATCAGACGATCTATTCATATTGCATATTATTTCATTATCATTACTAGTAAGATACCCGTGCTCCCGCACGGGTAAAATTATTTGATACAATATTAAATATGTTTAAATATAAATTTGAATGTATATATGTATTTAATTTTAAAATTAGTTATTAATTTTAAAATGAACAATGATTATATAAATACGATTGTAATTAAATATAAAGAGAAAAAAGAACTTGTAAAATAAAATAAAAAATTAATATTGATAATAAAGAGTGTATCTTTCAAATTAAGGTAATTATTGATTAAAATAAAATATGTATTGTATTGTTACTACATA
The DNA here is from genome assembly GCA_022829125.1 of Lathyrus tuberosus. Classification (NCBI taxonomy): domain Eukaryota; kingdom Viridiplantae; phylum Streptophyta; class Magnoliopsida; order Fabales; family Fabaceae; genus Lathyrus; species Lathyrus tuberosus. The sequence continues at coordinate 6,577,593 of JALAZF010000217.1, forward strand.
GATGTCATTTTTTCCAATGCTTTATTCTTACAATAGATTCTTAACTTTTTTATTTGAGGATTTTAAGACAATTAGTGTTTTCTACTTCACAAACCATTTCCTCCCCTGCACCATTCACGCAAACACACCATGAAAACACACAAAATCACACATCATTCACATACTCTCTCTCTCTCTCTCTCTCTCTCTCTCTCTCTCTCTCTCTCTCTCTCTCTCTCTCTCTCTCTCTCTCTCTCTCTCTCTCTCTCTCTCTCTCTCTCTCTCATGCAACAAACACTCTCATCCTTTCCACCATTTTCTTTTCTTTCATTTTTTTTAATACTTCCATCTTTTGCTCTTCACTTTTTTCATCCAATCAGTCAGCATGCATTCATCTTAGTCTTAGTTAGTTGTCACGCTGAGTAGCTTGCAAACATGATGAACAACATCAGGTTTAGTGAACATTCTGTTTATCTTCGACTTAAATTCCTAGCCTTAGGGTTTAGGGGCCTTGGTAAGTGGGATGGTTCTGCTAGGTTTCGACAGTTTTATTGTGTTTGTTTCTTAAGGTGTTTGATAGTCTTGTGTCGGTATTTCTATGTATTCGCATTGGTTTGAAGTAGCATATGCTTCCGGCTGAGATCGTTCACAACGATTGGGTCAAAGTTAAGAAGATGCATCTGAATCATGCTTCGTTGCCTAGAAGATCAGTGTGGAAAGCGATTGGTGAGAAGGGAAATAGTGAAGATTTTCATGAAGCTTCCTCGTTTAATTTCTCACATTTTCCAGAGTCATATGAGGCCAAACATATGTTTGATGTTTTTAAAGATTATGCAACAAAAACTCTCAACCTTTCCACCATTTCCTTTCTTTTCATTATATATGTTGTTTCTAATTGATTGATTTGTTATAGTTGTATACAATAAGAGGTTGAGAGGGAGGAGAGGAACATGACACGCTCATTTTTGTTTAATGAGAGATGAGATTGAGAGATTGAGGAAGGTGGATTTTTCATTTTTGGAAAAAAGAAGCATCGAGAGAGAGGGTGGTGGTGTTGTTTTTCATTGTGTTATTTCTAAATCCCATGCCATATGTGGACACAGTAGCAATTCAGTCACTTGTGAGAATTTTAACTTTTATGAATATTTATTTCTAAGCTTAGCCCATTTCATGTTTTGATTATGATAAGCTTTTCTTTTCTTATACTTAATTTATTAGGCATCAGTTATTTTCATTCATTTCTGTTAACTTTTATCAATAAAAAAACCTTTTGAAATATGTTGTTGAGTATGCGGGCGCTATCCCTCAACGCTATGTATATTTTTTTTCTATTTCATTTTATAATTATTTTATTTAATATCATCTATTGGGGTTACTGATGATTGTGGGCTTGGGCCTCTTTTTCTCTCTCCATCTTTACTAACTTATAATCCTGCCAAACTTTATGCACGCCTTTATGTTTTTATCATTTCATTATCTAATTAACTATTTATTTATTTATTTATTTGATTAATTTATTATAGTTTAATGGATTATTTACTTTTAATTGCTAAATAGATTATTATGTGTTTTAATTGATTAATTAATGATTTCTTTATCCAACATCTAATTTCTATTACATGTAAATAATCAAATTCAATTTCATTAATGCTTCATTCATTTCAAAATCAATTCAAAACAAACTTTTTAACTATTTCAAAATTGAACTCAAATCATTTCACAATCGAACCATTTTCAAAATCAAAATTTAAATCCTTTTTCTTAAACAAATACGAAAGAAGATGACCATTGGAATCTAGCATTCCGGTGAGAACCCTCGAATGATCGGTCCCGAGCCTCGTGCTTTGGGATAACCGTTTATTTGTTTCTTATGTTCTTAAAACACTTTTATTAACTTGGACAAATAAGAGCCGTTAGGATCTAGCATTATGGCGTAACCCTTTGAACAATTGATTCTGATCAAGCGTTCGTTGTTCATCAAACAGTTTTCATAATTTTGAATGAAAAAAAGCCTGTTGGAATCTAGCATTCAGGCGTAACTCTTTGAACAATTGATTATCATCAAACGTTCATCATTTTCCTAAAACACATCGAACCAATTAAACTATTTTTTTCTCGCCGTCGTCCGATCTTAAAACTTTTTTCATAAAACGAAAGACATCTTGCCTTAAGTGGCGTGAATGTGATTCGTAAATCCATTCAATATGGTGTAAACGTCCGCTCCTCACCTGTTTTGGATAAAACAATATTTTACGTCGATTAATACAAGATACGTTTCGCTAAAATCGATCAACCAACAAACACTTTCTACCCAGAACTATGTAGCCTTGAATTCTAAATCATGCATGGGATAATTCTCTTCATGGACTTTCAACTGTCGTGAAGCATAAGCCACTACATGTCCATCTTGCATTAGCACCCCTCCTAATCCCATCTTCGACGCATCACAATATACCTCATACGACTTGTTAGGATCGGGAATGACCAAAACAGGAGCGGTCGTCAACCTCTCCTTCAAACTCATAAAACTTTGCTCACAAGCCGAATCCCATTCATAAGAACAATCTTTTCGAGTAAGTCTCGTCATCGGTAAAGCCAGTTGGGAAAAGCCTTTAATAAACCTTCTATAATATCCTGCTAGTCCCAAAAAGCTTCTAACTTCAGACATATTCTTCGGTCTCTCCCAATTTATCACTGCTTCCACTTTTGATGGGTCAACCGCTACACCTCCCTGAGATATGACATGTCCAAGGAAATTCACCTCCGACATCCAAAACTCACACTTACTTAGCTTGGCAAAAAGTTGTCTTTCTTGCAAAATGGATAAAACGATTCTTAGGTGTTCACCGTGCTCTTGAGGGTCACGGGAATAGATAAGAATGTCATCAATGAAAATTACCACAAATTGGTCCAAGTAAGGTTGAAATATCCGATTCATGTAATCCATGAAAACTGCCGGAGCATTCGTCACACCGAAAGGCATCACCAAAAATTCATAATGACCATAACGGGTTCTAAATGCAGTCTTTGGTATGTCTGAACTCTTCACCCGAATCTGATGATAACCCGACCGTAAATCAATCTTCGAGAACACACAGGCTCCTTTTAATTGATCTAACAAATCGTCTATCCTTGGCAATGGGTATTTGTTCTTGATGGTGACCTTATTCAATTGACGATAATCAATACACAACCGCATTCCACCATCCTTCTTCTTTACCAACAACACTGGGGCTCCCCAGGGCGAAACACTGGGTCGAACAAAATGCTTAGCCAACAATTCTTCCAATTGTTCCTTTAATTCTCTTAATTCGAGTGGTGCCATCCGATACGGAGAAACGGATATTGGAGCCGTTCCCGGTATCAGGTCAATAGAGAATTCCACTTCCCGCTCCTGAGGAAGAGAAGTGATATCCTCGGGGAAAACTTCAGGAAAGTCACAAACCACTGGAATACTCGAAACGGGAAGGTTACTACTCCCCTCCTTAGTAAGAATCAAAAGAACAGACATTTCCTCTTCAAACAGGAAATTAATCATTCCAACCGTACCTTCTAAAATAGTAGTTAACACATCCTTCGAAGTAGCTTCAACAGATGGAATAATGATTAACTTCTCCTCACAACCGATAAAAACCGAATTAGCTGAAAGCCAATCCATTCCCAGAACAACATCCACTTTCTTAAGCGGCAAACAAATAAGATCAATCTGGAAAACTCTTTCGTTCACCGACAATACACAATTTTCACACATCAATGGTGTTTTAACAATTTCATCCATGGCAGTAGTAACCACCATGGGTGGAGATAAAGGAACAGCTTGCAACCCGAGTCGCTTCACGCACCGCGTGGACACAAAAGAATGCGTTGCCCCACAATCAAATAAAACAAAACAAGGATTTCCATTCACAAAACACGTACCTGCAATCAAGGAATTATCACCCTTTGTTTTCCTTGCATCCAAGGTATACACTCGTCCGGTATTCTTCTCTTGCATCTGATTCCTCTTCTGAGGACAATCCCTCGATAAATGACCCACCTTGTTACACTGATAACATCGTATTCCATCCCAATTGCACCTCCCAAAATGATTCCTACCACAAGTACGGCATACCGGAGGCGCACTTGACTTAGAACTCTGAACTTGTTTCCCTTTGAACGGTTGCTGTCTTGGTCTAAATTATTGATTCGATCTCCCACGATCACTTTGATTCACTCTACTAAGCTCTCCTTCTGCTTGTACCTTCTTCAAACTATGCTTCGCCACATAACACTGTCGTAACAATTCAGCATAGCTGGTGAATTCTCTCTGAGACACACTATGTGAAATTTCAGCCCTTAAACCAAACAGAAACTGATCAATCTTCCACCTCTCATCGGGAGCATACATGGCTTGTGTAGAATAAGCAGCCATATCTTCAAACTTTTCCGCATAAGAAGCCACTGTCAAGTTACCTTGCCTCAGCTGTTGAAATTCGAATTCTTTTTGAGACCTTAAGGAACTTGGAAAATATTTCTCCATAAAAGTTATCTTAAACTGCTCCCACACTTTCGGTACCTCTTGAATTGTCATCAAGGCTGAAGCGCTTTCCCACCATCTCATAGCAGGACCCTTTAATAAGTGAGAAGAAAAGACAACCTTATTTTCTTCACTACCTTGAACGATCAAGAAAATCCGCTCCATACCGGATATCCATTCATGGGCCTTTACTGGATCTAACCCTCCCAGAAACTCCGGAGGATTCATGCGGATGAAATCCTTAAAGGTTCCCCCTGCAGCTTCAGGAACAACCACTGGAGGATGCACACCACCAGCCATTTGCTGTACCATCTGTTGTATAAACTGATTCTGCTGTTGCTGCATCTGTTGCATGAATTGATACAAAGGGACATTCCCTTCGTCCCCTGGCGGATTTGTCCCTGCTGGAGTAGTTCTCGGTCTACCACGGTTGTTTCTGCGTCGGTCGGCCATGTTCCTAAATGTCATACAGATAGGATTAAGTTGATCAGGCTCAATACCATAAATATAACACGTAAGACCAATGGCGACACAACACATATGAAACGGAAAGAAACACTTATACTATTTTATGGCTAGGTCGAGGATATGACCTGCTATGATACCAACTGTAATGCCCACATATACATACATACATCAAAGCATATATCATACATGAATAATGCGTTTGGTACTGAAATATACATGTACAAGTTCCTAGTTAACACATTGTATACATTAAGTGCCCTAAATACAAAGTTCTAAAGCCTACGACATAACGCATACAAGATGTTCCAAAAAGCACTAAGAACTAGATCAATATAATGATCTCAAAATAAAATGCCATAGCGGAAGCCATGCCATCTCAAAAGCTACGATCCGTAATGAAAAGTCAAACCACCTTATCCTTACCCTTTGCCGAACCTGCAGAACCTGTGATGTAAACAACAACAGTGGGGTGAGATACATCAAATCTCAGTGGGTTCGCTATCTTATAGTCCTCTCGGCTTTACAAGGTTCTAATAAGCCTAACTCAAGTCAAAGGGAAGGGAAGTGACTTTGAGTATACACACGATATGAATACATTCACACTAGTGAGCCTATTAACTCACAAAGGTACCAAAGTAAGTTCTGGGCATGTTACTCCAGAATCTCACAAAAAAAATCAATAACCGTATCAAGGTATCCCCTATTCCCGTCCGCTTCTACGTCTAAAAGATGATTCGAGTCATGGATCCTTGTATCTACTTGGCATACGAATTGGATTCGGGATCATCGGCCCGTACACTGTGATCCGTCACTTCTCACGGGCCGTACACCATCACAAGTCTCTTTACCCGTAGGCTCTAATCGTACTATACGCGGGAATCAAACCTGCCATGTAGTTATGCATACGTTTCAAAGGAGGTGCTCGAGTCTCATGAAACTACACCGCAAGGTAAACCGGTTGTTATTACTAGACACACGCCTCGGCCTCTTTGCACGAGCGTTGTCACCATGTCATTTACACACTTTCGATATCATTTACGGTGATGTTCCTCACTCTACCTATTCATATTTTAACATGCATACATTTTCCAACCTGTTTCACAACAATAACATAGGCATGAAATCATCAATCACATAATGGAACACCAACATTCAACATACCACAATTCCTATCAATTTAGGGTGCCCTCCGATTCATTTAATCGGGCAATAAACAAATATTTCTCACTACCATCAGCTAGTATATGTTCCTAGCTTCACAACGATATCAAGAATACACAAAACGGATAACCGAGTCAAAAGTTATGCAAGAAACAAATTGGATGTTCTGCTATGTTCGCATTGCGAAGGAGCCAGCGAACGCTCGCTACTTCATTCGCAGTGCGAAGCGTCCAGCGAACGCCAAGCCAACACTCGTTCGCTACACCATTCGCAGTGCGAACTCTGGCGAACCAAGGCAGTGGCAAAAAAAACTTAAGGTTCGCAATGCGAACCACTGGAGAACGCTCGCCTTCGCCTTCGCAGTGCGAGCTGCCAGCGAGCCCACGATTTCCCCTTCGCTGGGGGATTCGCAGTGCGAATCTGGGAATTTTAGAAACTCCATCAGCGTAACAGCTGATCTCCTATGATCCCAAAACCCCACCAAAACATATCTCAACAACATACAATCAAATATAAATGATTCTACACTCCTTTAACTCATACTACTCAGTTTATAACACAATTTAACCGTTAATTTCCAAGATTTTGCCATTTATCCAATTTCCTTACAATTCTAACCTAAGTCTTAGAATCTAAGAGAGTCTAAACAAAAGCATCTAACTAGAACCCACCTTGAATAGATGAAGATGGTGAAGATTTGAAGATGATTGGATGAAGATTTGATGATGTTCTTGATGATTTTGATCTTGAACATTTCTCCTCTTTTTTCTCTTCCTTTCCTTCTCTTTTCTTTCTCTCCAAAATCCTTTCTATCTTTTTCTTTGGAAAATGAAAGGAAAGAAAATAATATAGGGAAAAATATCTACAATTAGCAACACTACCAATTGTCCGAAAAGTCCCTAAAGTCCAAATATTCAAGCATCTCAGAGTCAGATAATATTAATTGGATTTACTCTAAGTTCAACAGTTACCCTAATTATCTCTGCAGATAATTTCTCAGAGCACACTGGGACTCAGGTGATCACAACTAATATTATCCAGAGTAAAATAATTTACGGGGTATTACATGGGACAACTTGTCCAACGTTTTGAACTAGTTATTGAAAGCCTAATCATAAAGTATATGTATACTGTCATAAGGTAAAACACATAAGCATGTATACCATTGATAAACATCAACCTAAACATAAACACACAAGCATGTATACTATTTCAACATATATAGAAAGCATACTCGTAAAGTCTTTGTATATTGTCATAAGCTAAAACACATAAGTGTGTATGCTATTTCAACACCAACAACATAAATCTAAACAAAATGCATGGGTAAAACCGTTTACGTACCGGAAACGTGATGAATAAGTAAAAAAAAGCTAAATAAATATTTTCAGATTCTTCGTCTTCCTCCTCGACGAAACGTAAGCCAAGAACGATGAAGATGCAGTTTATTTAATGATGAAGATGAAAATGGTGTTGGTTTAAAAGGGTTAGGTTTCGTTGAAGAACGATGAATATGCTCTTGAGTGAAAATGGTTTCTCAGCGCTGAATGTTAGGGTTGAAAATGGTTCGCAAATGAAAATGAAAGTATGGCTACTGAAGAGACATTCTAGCTATGTTTCTTTTAAGTGAATGAATCATTCTACCACTATCGTCCAAACCAACTGTTGTAATATACTGTTTACTTAATGAAATTTTATAAAATAGCGTCCAGTTTAAAGCGTTAAAATTAAAAAAAATATATATCACAACGTTTGGATTAAACAACCGTAGTGATAACAATTTTAATTTTTATTTAAATATAAATAAAAATAAAAGGCGCAACAAAAATACTATAGACATCACGAATTTGTTGGCGTTGAGATTCAAACTCATGAAAGGTTAAAGATATTACCACGGTTGGATTAAACAACCGTAGTAGTATGTTAAAAAATAATAATTAAAAAAATATTGTTACCTGAATTTAGCGAAATCACCACGGTCCTTCAAAGAACCGTGTAACGTGGCGTTGTTGTGTATTCTTTTACAGTAGTGCATACTTTTTAAATTAATTTTATTAATAATTTATTCAAGACATACTTAATACACGGATTAAAATTAGGATTAAATATGTTTGTTGTCCTTCTAAATATCTCAAATTTCATTTTTAATCCCTCAAAATATTTCCTTCAATGAATGATTCTCCCTAAAAAATTTTATTAACACTTTTGGTCCTTCCTGCAACTTTGCGACGATTTTTACAGTTTAGCGACAAAATTAGTGATAGTTTTAAGGACAATTTATTACGTAAACACTGAATTAGTGATAGTTTTAGCGACGATTTTAGTCATAGGGACCAAAAGTGTGGATAGAAAATTTTAGGAGGAGTATTCTTTGAAGAAAATATTTTAAGAGACTAAAAACGAAATTTAAAATATTTAGAAAGACAACAAACATATTTAACCCTTAAAATTATATTTATATTTTAGTAGCCGAAGATAAGTAAACGTATGAGCATGCATATAAAAAAAGTTTTATAATCTAAAGTTGGTTGTTTCATTAAAGATTATAGAAATACATGGATTGACCCAAAGAAAAAGATCAATAAGTTGAGACGGCAAAAAACTAAAATGACACACAATAAAATAGAGATGGGTGATGAGCATCCGTGAACTTATGGTTTTGTTTCTATCAGGACACCTTATGCGTTAGACCTATTCAAGTGGGAGAAGAAATTATATCTAACTTATGTATGTTAATTTGGAGGTCATAATATATATATGGGTGGGGATCAATTGACATCAATGTCAAACATTAATTTTGACACCATATCTTATTCATTAAATAATATTTTATCCAATGGCTTTTATTAACCCAATTAGTCATTATGTGCCAAATATTATTTTTGAAATCATATCTAATCCTATTAAATAGTATTTGATATAATGACTTTTATTAAATTAATTACTGATTCAATAATTATATTTGTTAATTAGTTAGTTAGAATATCTTAAAATCAAATGTTAAAGTTTAATTTGACACCAAATCTCATCCTTAATTTTTTGGGTTAATACACATTTTGCCCCTGCATTGTAAAAAAAATACAGATTCCCCCTTGTCATTTGAAAATTTAACTGTTTTGACCCCTTTTGAAATCCAGTCAACAATTTATATGACGTGACAATATTTTTTTTATTTTTTATTATTATTTTTAATTACGTGGACGAATTATGTAATATATAAAACTCTAGAATAGCGTGGAAGAGAATTTTCAAACCCATGACCTTCCTTTCACTTACAAGGGGCGCTACCACCAGGCTGACTTGTTTGTTTTGTTATTTTATTCTACTTAAATATATATATTACATAATTGTATTCATTATTCATTTTTCCATTATGTTTCATATTAGTAACACATTTAACGTTTTACTAATATTAAATTTAGTTATTTTATGCATTGAAGTTAGTAATAGTAATTAATTTTGTTATTATTTACAGTAAATATTAAATTAATTTACTGTAGATTATTAACATAAAAACTGAATTTAGTTATTATTTAATGTAAACTATTTAGTAATAGTATGTATTTTATTTAAACATTAAAAACTGAATTTTATTTAAACTTAGTAATATATGTATTTTATTAAATACTGTAATTAAATATTTAAATATATTTACTTTCAATTTTGTTAAAACGTTAAAAAAATTAATTTATATTTACTGTCAATTAAATATTAAATATGCTAAATAAATAAATAATTAAATAGTAAACATTAAATATAAATAAACTGAAATTATTAATTAATAAATTGAAATTAATTAATTAATAATAAAATGAAATTATAGAAAATTATTAATAGTTAAAACGTTATAGTTACAATAAATTATTAAAATGAAATTAAATTATAGTAAATTATTAATAGCTAAAATGAAATAGTTACAGTAAATTATTAAAATGAAATAGTAAACGTTAATAATTATAACGTTATAGTTACAGTAAATTGTTAAAACGGTATAATGAAATGAAATTATTAATAGTTAATAAATTATTATTTATATTTTAATAATTATTAATTACAGTAAATAATAACTAAATAATTACTATTACTAAATTTATTAAAATATTTATGTTAATAGTTACTGTAAATAATTTAACTAAATAATAATTTAATTTAATGTTATTATTTATTGTAAATAATTATATTAAAATATTAGCTACAGTAAACTAATTTAATGTTTAAATAAAATAATTTTTATGTTAATAATAACTAAATTAATTATAGTAATATTTATGTTAATAATCTACAGCACTTTAATTTAATATTTACCATAAATAATAATTAAATTAATTACTATTACTAAGTGCAATGGATAAAATACTAAAATTAATATTAATAAAACGTTAAATGTGTTACTAATATGAAACATAAGGGAAAAATGAATATTGAATACAATTATGTAATATATATATTTAAGTAGAATAGAATAACAAAATAAACAAGCTAGCCTGGTGGTAGCGCCCCGTGTAAGTGAAAGGAAGGTCATGGGTTTGAAACTCCCCTTTCACACTATGTTGATTAATAATAATAATAATAATAATAATAATAATAAGTTTGGAAAAATAGAATTTTTTAAAAAACTAATTCAAATCAAATTAAATATTTAGGAAATATGATTGACGTAATTTATACTAGCGTCTAAACGGGCACTTCCGTGCCCGTTTATCCGCTTTTTTCATGCGCGCATAGGTCAAAATATAAACGTGTAAATTATAAATCTCTCTCTCTTTTTTTTTTAATTTTTATTTATCAAAGTAATTCCGAGTTGTTCACTCAAAAAAATTGAAGTTGTACTAAAATTATGATAGACAAAAAACATCAATGTGAAAAAAAAATGATTTCCAAGATTATAGGTTGATCTTGCTTCGATTTTACTGGCAAATTGTTCCGATTTCATACCCTTTATAATGGCTTGATTCTTCAAATAGCCGAAAGTTGTAAATATGTATAATAAACAAAATTTATAATGTGATATGTATTTAAAGAGATTCAATGACTTATAGATATTAAAGTATTGAAGATAGATGGTTTTGAAGATTCGGTGGAAAGTAATAAATAATTGAATTGATAATTATCATAATTGCCCGACAATTTTGTCAAACACACAGAAATTTAAAAATAAAATAAGTTAATTAAAGTAAAACAACAATCAGAATAAATACAATTATTCATAATAAAAATAAGTTGATACAATTATTTATTTTTGAAAATGGTGTGCATTAACACTCCATCATTCATATCAATAAGTAAAGAGTAGCATTTATGATGAGAAATTATCTTGCACTTTCTTGTCTCTTAATTCACTCTATGCCACTCTCACTTCCATTTTAAAAGAGAAAGAAAACAAACTACTGACTAAGGAGTTATATATATATTTTTACAATGGAATTGGAAGTTACATAGAAGTTATTTATTTCAAAAAAAAAAAACTGTAGAAGTTATTGAAGGAGGTTTTTAGTAGTTATGTTTAATATATTTAGAAGGGTAAAATTGGAATGAAAAAAAGGCTACACCAAAATTGAGTTTTGCCATTATATATTGTTATAGATATAGTTTTGTAAATATTTAAAATATTTTTTCAATGATTATACTATAGTAAAAAAATTATTATTTAAATTCGAAATATATTAATTAATTAGTAGAAAAAACTATCAGAAAACTTATAGTCTTAAAATAAAATCTCAAACAAAAACAAAAATATTCTATATATTATGTGATTGATGTGAAATCATATAGTTCTAATAGTTTTAGGATTTGTAAAAAATGAAATTCCAATGGCTTTTATTTACACAATTAATCATTATGTGTCAAATATTATTTTTGACATCATACCTGATTCCGTTAAATAGTATTTAATATAATTACTTTCATTAACCTAATTACTCATTCACATGTCAAACTTTTCTACTCGATGGAAAGAAAAACTTTGCGTTGTTCTTAAACCTTTTGTGCGTTACATCACTTGAATGAACTGAGTCAGTCAACATCCTCTGTTTTAAAGTTTGAAGGAACATCAATTTCCAATTCTTTGAAAAACATGAATGATAACAATGAGATAATCTAATATAAATAGTATATTTACATTTTAATACTTTGAAAATTTTCTATTTAGTTTAAGTTTTTTTTTAACTTTTATGTTTTTACATTCAGGACATTGAGGCTCAAAATAATCAAGAAAATGTTTCAAATATTTTTTGTCACAATGATCCTATTGCCATTGTGCCCCATAACACTTATCCGTATGTTGGATTGGAATTTGACTCTCTCGAGGATAATATAAAATCTAAGAATAATATACAATATCCTCAATTGTATACAACAAAATACACAACGGAAATAAGCTCAACTAAGCTTCACTTGAAACATCCAAGCATAGCTCCACTTGTAAATCAAACCTGTACTCAATACCTGAAAATAATCAACAATAGTGGGGTGAGATACATCAAATCTCAGTGAGTTCCCTATCTTATAGATTCTCTCAGCTTTACAAGGTTCTATCTTAGCCTAACTCAAGTCGAGGGGAAGGGAAAAGACTTTGAGTTCACAATCTATGACTATAGAAAAAATCGCACAATACACCAAAACGACAAACAAGTTAAGGAATCTTTCCCCGGCCATCCCGCTCAAAGAGATTAAACATGGGTCACGGATCCTTAACGTAGATAACTTTCCCCGGCCATCCCGCTCAAAGAGATTAAACACGGGTCACAGTTATCTACAATAAATACTTTCCCCGGCCAGCCCACTCAAAGAGATTAAACACGGGTCACGGTATTTATCTACAATTGGTACTTTCCCCGGCCATCCCACACCAAAGGATTAAACACGGGTTATTGTACCAACCACTTAGTAACTTTCCCCGACCATCCCACACAAGGAGATTAAACACGGGTCACGGTTACCTTCCTAATAAATACTTTCCCCGACCATCCCACACCAAAGGATTAAACACGGGTCACTAATATTTATTAAGGGACACAAACCTAATAAATACTTTCCCCGGCCATCCCGCTCAACGAGATTAAACACGGGTCACTAATATTTATTAAGGGAAAACATACTTAATAAATACTTTCCCCGACCATCCTACACGAGAGGATTAAACACGGGTCACTAATATTTATTAAGGGAAACATCACGAACCGGAGGAATTACAATCCTCCACTCACGACTACTTATCAAAGACACTCTTCTAGTATCGATGCATAAGCATTGCCCTTTAAACCTTTACCAAGACCTAGCTACATCTCTAGGCCAGAACTCGTCAATGAATGCACGAGCGTCGCCATCCAGAGTTTCTATCATAATTCTATTCACAACCTAGAATTATAACAATCTTAACTATGCGATTGCATTGGGGTAAAGTTTCCTCACTCTTTCTAATTCATTTTATGTATGCATAATCTCTCGATCATATTTAACAACAATTAATTACACATGGCATAGCACAATTTGCATAATTGAAACACATATAATAATTCCATCACAAGTTACCTAACCCTTAGGTTCCCTCCGATTCATTTAATCGGGTATCAAAACAATATTACTCACTCTTATCCCGTAGGATGTTTTCACAGTTTTGCATTGACTATAACCATGCCTCGATCAGATTTACGATCCAAAAGATATGGAATTTCAACATATCCTAAAAACATTATTTCATTCATTTTCCACTAAATACATAATCCCACATCAAACCCCAAAAGATATGGAATTTCAACATATCCTACAAACATTATTGTCATAGCTTTCCAACGGTACCAAGAACGCTTCAATCCGAGTTACGGATCAAAAGTTATGGATTTTTAAAGAAAACAGAAATATTTAAAAAAACCCAGGAGCGCCCGGCGGTACGTATTTCTCCCGGCGGTGCCCCCTTCACCTCTGCTTCGCCCGACGAAGCAGCGGCGTAAATCCCATGTCAAAAACCCAAAAGTTACAGAAGCAAAACCATTAGCGCCTCTGGACTTTCGTCCGGCGCTGCAGGGGCGTAAGCTTCGCGTCGCTCGGCGCTCAAAACGCCGCCCGACGGTGCGTATCAAAAACAGAATTTTCTGTTGCGTTTCTTAGGGTTCCATGGCTCCCATATTCATCTTTTCCAAACCAAGTCATTCCCAAACATCTAAACAAGTATCATCAATTGATCACATGCATATTACGACTGCACTACGCAATTTATATCGAATTTCATCCGTTAGATTTCATTTTCTTTCAAATCTAACCTAAGTCCAAAACTTATATTTCTAAAACTTAGTGTGTCTAACTAGAACCCACCTGGTAATCGAAGAGGAGTTTAAAGAAGATGATGATGATCCATAAGCTTCTCCTCAAGCTTTTCCCTCTTTCTCTTCTTCTTTCTCTCTTCCTTCTCTTCTTTCTCTTTTCTTCTTCTTTTCTATCTTTTTCTTTCCTTTCTCTTTACAAATATATATATATATATATATATATATATATATATATATATATATATATATATATATATATATACACACTATTATTATATAATATAACTCCAATAGAGTAAAATATCTCCAATTGATATTTTGTCATCTCAAACCAATTGATCAATTATTAGAGTTACCTTAAAATCCTTTCTTGAATTAAAATAATTGATCTCTTCAGAGTTCATCAGTTTCTCTATTGATCCCAATTGATAACACTTTAAGTACTTAGAGGATTCCATAAATCTAATTAACCAAAGATAGCGCACATAGATACTCATCTGATATCCAATTGAGCATTTAGATAATACAGGGTATTACATCTATATATATGTTTTTTTATTCATTTTATTTTAGGAAATTCTTATTCTACTAATCTACAATATAAGAAATTCATGTGTTCTGGAAATCACAAAAACAACCTTTTCTCTTTGTCCTCCACATCATCAAATTAGGGGCATTTTGTGTCCAAAATTTACTTTTTCCAACCAAATGAGCTATCCAAATAATATAGTTATGGCTTCCTTTGAATTTAACATTGAATTTGTTACATAGTAATGGTATTTGACTCAAAGTAACTAAAGAGATACATAAAGCAAACTGATTGTTGGTCCTAATATCAACTAATTGTGGGTTCCAATGTCAATTATGGGTCAAAATCTACCAACTCTCTGTCTCTTTCTTCTTCCAACCTTGCATCGTCTCTCTCTATCTCTACAAACTCCTTTCTTCAAATTTCAAAATCTACCATAATCTTCAATCTCTCTCTCTCTCTCTCGTCCTTTTCCTCTTTCTCTGTCTCTGTCTCTGTCTGTTCCCTCTCTTCCTCTTCCCTCTTCTCTCTTCCCTTTCTTCCTTTTCTTCTTTCTAATCTCTTCTTTCTGCTTCATATTTGGTTTCTTTCATGGTTTAATAGAGATATTGTTTTGGTTTTGCAGAACAAGAGACAATGAAGAAAGAAAAACGGAAGCAGAAACAGAAGAACGAGTAAAAGGAGAGACAAAATAAAGGTTATGGTACTATTAGAGAAACTGATATGTGGGTAAGAGATTTCAACCACCTCTATTATTGTTTCTGTTTGGTTTTCTTATAAAGTTATGGTTTTTATTTTGTAGATCGAGGTATGTTATTTTTTTAAGCGTTTGCTATGTTTTTTAGGTTATTCAGTTTTAGCATTCAGATCTGGGGTCGTGGCAACGGGTAACCGGCGATGAGTGTGGTGGTGTTGGAAACGAGTATCGACGAGGAGTGTGGTGGTGGGGGTGGAAATGGGTTTTCCGGTGATAAGTGTGGCGGTGGTGGAAAAGGGTTTCTGGCGACGAGTATGGTGGTGGTCGGATTTGAAAAGGATTCTATTTGACAATTTCAATTTAGGTTTTGTTATTAACTTATTCTATTGTATTTGATCTAAGTTTTATTTGGTTATTCTATTGTATTTTCAATCTAAGTTTATATTTTGTCCATTGCAGATCTGGCTCTTTATGCTTGGACGTAATTAACCAATCATGGAGGACAATGTTTGGTAATTTTGTTAAAGGCTTTTCATTGTAAAAAGTTTCAAGTATCTGAAGTTTTAAATTCTGTTGATCTGTCATATTATTTTGTACATATGTTGGTAACTAATTATGTGAGAAATTCAACAGGATTATATGGAATCTCAATAGGATTATCCAATTCAGGTTTGGCTTTCAATTCTACCTATTGTTCTTGGTTGTTCTTTAGCTGTGAATGTTGCGGTTTCTTTCAATATTCAAGGATTATGGACCTGTGATTTATACCGATGAAGTTATATAATTGCTACAACGGTTGGACTTCGGGAAGGATTTGGAGGACCGCTTTTTCCGCCACTGCATTGGTTCTAAAGATTTGTATCTATTCTTTTGTTTTGTATGTTTTGTATGCAACAGATATATGGAAGGAATATGAATTTGGAGAAAATTCTGACTACTCACCTAAACTGAACATAGCCATTCTCTATTATGCTGGTAAAGAAATAGAAGCAAGGGTAAGTGTAATTCAATTTTTTAAAATTCTAGCTATCAGAATTGGTAGTTCAAAAAGTATATTTGACACGAAAGAAAAATCTAACCCTACAATGAGCTCTTTCCATTTTCCTGATAATCAATTATTGATAGGTTAATGGTGGATTATTGGGCTTGACAGGTTAATATCAATATCAGTGGTGTGTATGTGATTCTGGAAAAATTGGTCAACCTATGACATGTTTGTTGGAGAAACATGCTCTTAAGTAGACTGAGATAGCAGAGACAGAAGTTGAAGCTGGTCTATACGTACATCTCCGGATCGGTCCATACGCTTGTGCTGAATGGATATTGCGTTTGTTGCAGTGGTATAATTGCTTAATGTTTAAAATTTTTGAAAATGTTGCAGGCATTACAATTGATATTGCGTTTGTTGCAGTGGTACAATTGCGGTTGCGGCATTGCAAGCTTTGTGGTAATGAACTACAATCGTGAGCTTCTGTATTAGTCTTTCATGGAATGTCAACTTTTTTTCTCTTTTATGATTTTGATCTTAGCAATAAAAATTACTTTCAAATTGTAATTTATAATTTGCTAATAAAAGAATTTTAAATTCAAAAGGGTAGTATTTGAGTTACCTTATTAATAGAAGCATTTCTATTATTTATATGGTTAAAACATGTGGTACTGATATACCAATATCTTTTAGGTATGTTATGACAAGAGTAAAGGGGTAACAATAAAGACCAATATTTTCCTGCACTTGCCACATATATTTGACTTGGCTACTTCTATGAAGCTCTTATACTCTAAAATTGCTAAAATATTGTTGTTTTATCCGGAACGAGTACAAAAATATTGCACATTCAAAATTGTTCCCTCCATTATGATTTTTATTTTAAACAAATATTGACTATTAGAGTTTATTTTGAAAAAATTGTTTTATAATATGTTAGAAATAAATAAATTATTAAAAATATTTATTTCATTTTTAAATACATTTTAAGAGTTTATTTTGAAAAGGAAAATATATTAATAAATGCTGCTAATTAAAACTTATTCAATTAAAGCAATAATTGCATAATTAAATACAAGAAAAATTAAAAGTTGTATTTAATTTAAATTTATGATTTAATACACATGAAACTAATAAATTACTAAAATTAATTTTAATCAACTATATTAAATAATTATTTTTAATTTTAGTTTATAATTCAATAAATTAAATGGTAGAATTAAATGTGTTTTTTCTATCTTCTATAAATATTTTATTGCGAGTTTATTATTTTTTTTTACAAAAATTCAAGGTACGTGTTATAAATGATTATTTATAGAGTGTTATCGATAAAATATTGAAATATTCTTAACTTAATTATTTAAATAATAAATCTTTTTTCCTTAATAATTTTATCCTTAATAATTAAATGAATTCTCAGTTTTTCAGTTGATCTCATTTGCTGTAAAATTATATTATTTGATTATTAGCTATCCTTTTGTTCTAATATTTTTTCAATTTATAAAAGTACTACAAAAATTAAATTAACTTTAAGATTTTGAATTAAAAAATAATAATTTTTTAATAAATTAAAAATAAATGAATGATTAAAAAAATGTATACTTTAAAAATTTGATTAGTGTCTCTTTACTTTTTATTTCGAAAAAATCAAAAATAGTTTTAAAGATGTATGGTATAATTGATTTTAGTGTTTAATTATTTTTTAAAAATAAATTTGATTAGATATCCAAAAAGAGAATTTTAAATTAAAATTATTATACATGAAAAAAAATAGTAAGTATATTTTTATCAGAGATCTAAAAAAATAAGTTTTATCCAAATATTTTTTTAAAATTTTAAATTTTTTATTATAAATATTTAATAATTTAATGTAATATAAAATTGGATTTTGATGGTTATTAAAATAATCATTGTTTTTAAATATTTGTGTAGCATGATTTTAAATATTTGTGTATTATGATTATAAAATAATTATTACTATAACAATAAATTTAATGAGGCTTTATTTTACTTTAAATTGCGATTATAAATTTTTTTTTATGTATTTTAATGGCTTATAAGAATTTTAATTACATAATATATGATTTTTATTTGTCCATTTAATTTTTGTATCGTTATTAATATTTTTGATTATGTTATCAACTATATACAAAATAAATTTTGACCAAATCATAATTTATCATTTTTGAAAACACCAAATTAAAACAATTATAATGGAAACATAAAGTTATTGATCAAAATATTAAATAATAACGGTATTTACCTACGGGCAAAATTACATTGTTGATTCAATACAATATTTTTTAAGAAAATTATAAAAAAAAATATTAGTTTAAAAAAATCATAAATTTTAATAAAAAAAAATTATAAAATATAAGTATAAGTGTATGTTATTGAACAATACTGGTATTTACCTACGGGCAAAATTACATTGTTGAACAAATATCTATGATTTTCTGCCACCACATCAAAATGTTTTTTATTTGGTCTTTGTACACTAAAATACTCAATTTTATTATTAAAATAATACAACTTTACTTTTGATTCAAATATTTTATATACGGGAACAACTTTACTATTGATCCAATTTTTCTATAAATAGTGTCAAAACAAAATTAATATTTATATACGGGAAAAAATATATTGTTGATTAAAATATTTTATATGCGGAAAAAACACATCACTAATTCAAATATTTTTCTATATGAAAAAAATTATGCTTATAAACGAGCACAACTTTACTTTTGATTCAAATATTTTTATATACGGAAACAACTTTACTATTGATTCAATTTTTTTTTTATAAATAGTGTAAAAAAAAATTTAATATTTATATATGAAAAAAATATATTGTTGCTTAAAATATTTTATATACGAGAAAAATACATATTTAATTCAAATATTTTATATACGAGAAAAACTATTGTTATAAACGGGCACAACTTTACTTTTGATTCTAATATTTTTATATACGGGAACAACTTCACTATTGTTATAAATGGGCACAACTTTACCCTTGCCATTTTGGCAGTGTTTTTATTTTGACCCCTGCCATTTTGGCAGCGTTTTTATTTTGACCCCTGCCACATCAGTTTTTTTGGTGACTGAATGTGATGAAAATCAAAATTGAGAGAATCTTCAAATGTTAGGGTTTTTTTTGCAAATTTTTTTTTACAGGGGTTTTTCGAACATCGCCTATATGTCAGGGGGCAAAATGACTATTAACCATTTTTTTAATACAAAGCATTGATCATTATTAATTTGAGATAATTTTTAGATACGGACAAAAATACATTCTTCATTCAATTTCTTTTTATACAAATTCAAATATATATCTAATGTCAAAACAAACTTAATATTTATATACGAGATCAAGTTCGTTGTTGATTAATTACGGGCAAAAATACATTCTTGATTCAAATTTTTTACGGGCAAAAATATTTTTTATGTCATTGAATAAAATAATATTTACATACGTGATCAAGTTCGTTGTTGATTAATTTATTTATATATACGGAAAAAATATCATTGTTGTAATATAGATTCTAATATTTTTTAAAATAACGTCAAAACAACAATAATATTTATATAAAATATAATATATTGTTGATTGAAATAATTTTATATATGGAATAAATTATTGACACTAATTTCTTATATCTTTTAAAATAATATTTTTTTGGTTAAACACCTTAATTTTTTTAATATCATTTTTATTATATTTTGAAAAAAATGCGCGTAATATACCGATACCCGTGCGAATGCACGGGTATCCTACTAGTTTATCTAAAAGGGAAACTGTGGCATTTCAATAAAACTCAGAAACCCTAAGTATCTCCTACTTAATTCACGCATATCATTTCGAAAATGGAGACCAATAACATATTAAAAAAGCGGCGCCTCCAACTAAAAAAACCAATGAGTAATACTTCCTCATAAATGTGATTTTTGCTCTGCTTGTCTGGATGTTGCTACTAAACCATTATTATCATCCTCTTCATCAAAGTTCAAACCTTTTTCTTTACTATTCATCACACGATCTATTCATATTGCATATTATTTCATTATCATTATGAGATTATTTATTGCATTGTTACTACATAGATGTCATTTTTTCCCATGCTTTATTCTTATAATAGATTCTTAACTTTTTTATTTGAGGATTTTGAGACAATTAGTGTTTGCTACTTCACAAACCATTTCCTCCCCTGCACTATTCACGCAAACACACCATGAAAACACACAAAATCACACATCATTCACTCTCTCTCTCTCTCTCTCTCTCTCTCTCTCTCTCTCTCTCTCTTTCTCTCTCTCTCTCATGCAACAAACACTCTCAACCTTTCCACCATTTTCTTTTATTTCATTTTTTTTAATACTTCCATCTTTTGCTCTTCACTTAATTTTTTCATCCAATCAGTCAGCATGCATTCATCTTAGTCTTAGTTAGTTGACACGCTAAGTAGCTTGCAAAAATGATGAACACCGTCGGGTTTAGTTGAACATTCTGTTTACCTTCGACTTAAATTCCTAGCCTTAGGGTTTAGGGGCCTTGGTAAGTGGGATGGTTCTGCTAGGGTTCGACAGTTTTATTGTGTTTGTTTCTTAAGGTGTTTGATAGTCTTGTGTCGTTCACAACGCTTGGGTCAAAGTTAAGAAGAAGCATCTGAATCATGTTTCGTTGCCTAGAAGATCAGTGTGGAAAGCGATTCGTGAGAAGGGGAATAGTCAAGATTTTCATGAAGCTTCCTCGTTTTATTTCTCACATTTTCCAGAGTCATATGAGGCCAAACATATGTTTGATGTTTTTAAAAATTATGCAACAAACTCTCTCAACATTTCCACCATTTCCTTTCTTTTCATTATATATGTTGTTTCTAATTGATTGATTTGTTATAGTTGTATACAATAAGAGGTTGAGAGGGAGGCGAGGAATATGACACGCTCATTTTTGTTTAATGAGAGATGAGATTGAGAGATTGAGGAAGGTGGATTTTTCATTTTTGGAAAAAAGAAGCATCGAGAGAAAGAGTGGTGGTGTTGTTTTTCATAGTGTTATTTCTAAATCCCATGCCATATGTGGACACAGTAGGAATTCAGTCACTTGTGAGAATTTTAACTTTTTTGGATATTTATTTCTAAGCTTAGCCCATTTCATGTTTTGATTATGATAAGCTTTTCTTTTCTTATACTTAATTTATTAGGCATCAGTTATTTTCATTCATTTCTGTTGACTTTTATCAATAAAAAAACCTTTTGAAATATGTTGTTGAGAGTATGCGGGCGCTATCCCTCATCGCTATGTATATTTTTTTTCTTTTTCATTTTATAATTATTTTATTTATTATCATCTATTGGGGTTACTGATGATTGTGGGCTTGGGCCTCTTTTTCTCTCTCCATCTTTACTAACTTATAATCCTGCCAAACTTTATGCTCGCCTTTATGTTTTTATCATTTCATTATCTAATTAACTATTTATTTATTTATTTATTTGATTAATTGATTATAGTTTAATGGATTATTTACTTTTAATTGCTAAATAGATTATTATGTGTTTTAATTGATTAATTAATGATTTCTTTATCCAACATCTAATTTCTATTACATGTAAATAATCAAATTCAATTTCATTAATGCTTCATTCATTTCAAAATCAATTCAAAACAGACTTTTTAACTATTTCAAAATTGAACTCAAATCATTTCACAATCGAACCATTTTCAAAATCAAAATTTAAATCCTTTTTCTTAAACAAATACGAAAGAAGATGACCATTGGAATCTAGCATTCCGGTGAGAACCCTCGAATGATCGGTCCCGAGCCTCGTGCCTTGGGATAACCGTTTATTTGTTTCTTATGTTCTTAAAACACTTTTATTAACTTGGACAAATAAGAGCCGTTAGGATCTAGCATTATGGCGTAACTCTTTGAACAATTGATTCTGATCAAGCGTTCGTTGTTCATCAAACAGTTTTCATAATTTTGAATGAAAAAAAGCCCGTTGGAATCTAGCATTCAGGCGTAACTCTTTGAACAATTGATTATCATCAAACGTTCATCATTTTCCTAAAACACATCGAACCAATTAAACTATTTTTTTCTCGCCGTCGTCCGATCTTAAAACTTTTTTCATAAAACGAAAGACATCTTGCCTTAAGATGATGCTAAGTAATGCTTCATCCACAATTGTGGCGTTTAGATAAGTGGCGTGAATGTGATTCGTAAATCCATTCAATATGGTGTAAACGTCCGCTCCTCACCTGTTTTGGATAAAACAATATTTTACGTCGATTAATACAAGATAGGTTTCGCTAAAATCGATCAACCAACAAACACTTTCTACCCAGAACTATGTAGCCTTGAATTCTCTACTGCACCTAGAGATACGTAGGAGCAGGATTGTGAATGCTTGTCAGCCCCCCTAATAAAAAAACCTTTTTAGGTCCTTTCTTCTTTACCCCTAATAAAAAAAAACCTTTTTAGGTTCTTTCTTCTTTGCCCCTAATAATAAAAACCTTTTTAGGTATTTTCTCATTAATAAAAATTCAAAAACATTCTCTTCTCTCTCTTATTCTATCTTAATAAGCAGAAGATTAGAAATTAACACAAGCTAACATTATTTCAAGCCTGACTAAATGGTTTCCGCTGAATACAACGTACGCGAGGGATGCTAATACCTTTCCTTTACGTAACCGACTCTCGAATCTAGATATTGGTTGTAATGACCATACCCTTGTCTTTCTTTTAGGGGTTTTATTCAATATTTCCCCTTTCCCTCTAAGGGAATAAATAAAGATCGGTGGCAACTCTGTTAAGGGTATTCCGCGAGCGTGCGATTGCACTTTGCGAGGTTGTGCAATCATTTTTTGATGTACGACAGGTGTGTGGTTATGAAACGGAGAGAGAGTTTTTTTTTATCATTGTTGTGGATTGATGTTGATGAGAGTAGCAGAGAAACCAGAGAGGGGGTGAAAAGTTGATTTTGTTATTCTTTGTTTATGAGCGTCTTAGAGATAACGAGAAAGAAGCGTGAGGGAAGAGGCCGAGCAAGAGGGTTCGATCTGCTGGCTCTCTTTTTCTCCGTCTTAGAGAAAAAAAGAAAGAAGCGTGATCTTTTTTATCCTTTTTTCTCTTTTCTTTTTTTTATATATAGTAATTTTAGGCCATAACTCCCTTGTCTATTGGTTTGGTTTGAAATTATGTGGAGGGATCCTGTACAGGATTCCCCAAGGTACACCACCATGGGTATATTTTTACAACCATCTAATCTCAATCCAAATGCTCACATCATGACATCCTTCAGGCCAGTCATCACCATTTGATCTTAAATAGACGGGCGAAGGTTTTAGGGTCCTTATTTTTTGTTTTTATTTGGTTCTTGGGCCTCTAACCATCGGGCCTCTTGTTTTCCCAAGCCATCGCCCCCTTAGATACTTTTTGCACCTCCGTTGGTTGATTTTGTTTTCATTGGCTCATGGGTCTTAAGCCCTTATGTTTTTTCAGTTTAACCCCACATGCTTGCATGAACACTCATTTCATTGATTTAATTTATGTCATTTTATAGATCGGCTAAATAATTAACATTGATAAAACAAATGTATGAGAAAATTAACAAAACTTTGGTTAATAGTTGTTTTTTACCCAAAAATCAAACTATTTCCAAACTTGATTAACATCAAGTCATTTTCAATAAGTAAAATCAAAACGATTTCATAAATAAAATCAAAACCCCATTTCATAATACAAATCAAATGTTTTTCACACTTAGATATAAAAATATTTTCAAATCATTTCAACCAAAATTCAAATCAAACAATTGATCAACATCTAGTTATTTTCCCGCTTAATCAAAGTGCTTCAAAATCTTTTTCACATTAAAACTGGATGAAAAATGATTAGTTGGATGTAATATTCATTCTAGTCCCTAAGTATTTGGATGGTAGTCGTAATAGCTTATCGTTCGAATATTATTCTTCCGTTTAAAAAGAAATAATTAAACGACTTTAGTTCGTTCCGATTTGGTTGAAAAGGGATTAGTGGGATGTAATATCCATCCTAGTCCTCAAATATTTGAATGATAGCCATAATAGCTCACCATTTGAATGCTTGTCTTCAAATAAGGTATATGACTCAATTCGCCTCATAAATTTCATAAAATAACTTGGCTGAAAAAGGATTAGTTGGACATAATATTCGTCATAATCCACGAGTATTTGGATGATAAGCGTAACGACTTACCATTCGGATACTTGTCATCCACCCAAAAACAAACTCAACCAATCAAATTTATTTTTTCCAAAGCACAATCAAATTTAAGCCTTTTCACAAAAGAATTATGTTTTATCCATTCTACCGTGATACAAACAAACGCTTAGGCCTCCCATGCGCGATTATACAAACAACTTATAATCGCTAGAATATGATTAAGCAAGATCCATTCTACTGCGAATTAAATAAACGCTTATGCCACCCATGTGCGAGCATACAAGCAATGTTTAACCGCTAGATCCAACCTAAACATCATGCACTAAAATCAACCAAAACAAAAATATTTTCTAACCAGAACTACATAGATTTAAATTCCTCATCGCACCTGAGAATACGTAGGAGTGAGATTTAACGTCTCATCAAGCACTATAATAAAAAATCCAAAAATATCTTTTTCTTGCTAAGAACCACGTAGCTTTGAATTCCTCATAGCACCTAAGGCTACATAGGAGCAAGACTCGCAATCTTGTCAAGCACCCTAATAAAAAACCTAAAAATTCCCCCATTATCCTTGCTTTATAAACACATAGTAATAATTAAAAGCAAACAAATAAAAAATGCTAACACTCTTTTGCAAAACTAACTAAATGGTTTCCGTTGTGTGTAACATATGTGAGGCGTGCTAATAACTTCCCCTTGCATAACTGACTTCTGAACCAGAATTTGGTTGCGATGACACTTTTCTTTTTATTTAAAGGGTTTTATTGATATTTTTCCTTTCCTTTTGGAATAAATAAACTTCGGTACTGACTCAGTTGTATTTCAAGTGTTTGTTACGCTCAGGTATTTTTTACGCTGCAATACCAAGTATTGAATGGTAGAAACTCTCTTTGATAGTTAAGAAAATCACAAGCTAGGTAAAAGAAAGTAGGATTAGGATTAACTCCAATGAGACTGCTATTGGAGAAGTTCACTTTATGACCTACAGGTAACTCAAAAACTATGAGAATAGTCTTGATGCACCAGAGGTTTTCGTAAAAGGACTCTGCCTTAATAATCGTATCATCCGCATACTAAATATTAGAGACTATTAAGTATGAGGAACTAACACGAAAACCTAAGAAAGAACGTTGGTCCACAGCCCTAGAGAACAGCCTATTATTGCCTTCAACTACAAAGAAAAAGAGGAAATAAGCCAAAGGGTCTCCTTGCTTCAATCCCCTTTAGATACTGATTTCTTAGGTAGGACGCTCAAATCCAACTTATCTACTTATCATTAAAACCAAATCTAGAGAGCATATAATCAAGAAAAGACCAATTAACCAAGTTATAAGCTTTCACAAAATTAACTTTAAAAATGAAGCAAGAATTTTTACTCTTCCTGGCTAGATCCACCAACTCATTATTAGATACAACTCCATCCACTACGAATCGACCTTTTAGAAAATATGATTGGTTGGAAGATATAAGCTTATCCATAACATCAATGAACCTACCAACCAAAATTTAGCCATGAGTTTATAAACAGACTCTATAGAGGAAATATGCCGAAAATATCCCATATGAGATGGAGAGTCAAACTTACAAATCGAGGTCACAAATAATGATGGAAACCATGAGGGAGAGAAGGAAACTGGTGGAACTGTTCGAACATAATCCCAATCTCATCCCTAAGAAGGGACCAAAACCTCCTAAAAAACGAGAAATTAAACCCATATGGACCAGGACTTTTGTTTTTTTTCGTTCCTTCGGGTGGCTACATTTGGTAAAACAACATGGGTAATACAAGATTTATTTTCCGTGAATATGTAACACATGGGACTAGATGTGCTAGCATGTGCGCAATATCTGTCCTCAATCTGGAAGACATAATCAACGAGTTTTTCTTAGCGAAATTTTGTTTTAATAAAATAATATTTGTTGATGTATCTTTTAGAAATATGTTATTTAATAAGATTTGCTAAAAAGATTTATTAAGACTAAATCAATTTAAATGAAGATTTAAAATTGAATGAAGATCAAATCAAATCAAATCTTCATCCAAATCAAATCTCATGTCATCAATTTATATGCCCGTTGGAGAAAAGCCCAACAATTGAATTGTAGTATAAAGACTCGTCCTATCAACAAAGAGAACAAGAAGTAAGAATTTAAGATCTAATGTGCCAGGGTTTTTATTCTTTGAGTCTTTGTATTCTTGTTGATTGTTGTAAACCTATGAAATTTTGTTCCATAAAGAACAAATGTTTGACCAGATGATGGGACAACTTGTCCAACGTTTTGAACTAGTTATTGAAAGCCTAATCATAAAGTATATGTATACTGTCATAAGGTAAAACACATAAGCATGTATACCATTGATAAACATAAACACACAAGCATGTATACTATTTCAACATATATAGAAAGCATACTCGTAAAGTCTTTGTATATTGTCATAAGCTAAAACACATAAGTGTGTATGCTAGTTCAACACCAACAACATAATCCTAAACAAAATTCAAGGGTAAAACCGTTTACGTACCGGAAACGTGATGAATAAGTAAAAAAAAGCTAAATAAATATTGTCAGATTCTTTGTCTTCCTCCTCGACGAAACGGAAGCCAAGAACGATGAAGATGTAATTTATTTAATGATGAAGATGAAAATGGTGTTGGTTTAAAAGGGTTAGGTTTCGTTGATGAACGATGAATATGCTCTTGAGTGAAAATGGTTTCTTAGCGCTGAATGTTAGGGTTGAAAATGGTTCGCAAATGGAAATGAAAGTATGGTTACTGAAGAGACATGCTAGCTATGTTTCTTTTAAGTGAATGAATCATTCTACCACTATCGTCCAAACCAACTGTTGTAATATACTGTTTACTTAATGAAATTTTATAAAATAGCGTCCAGTTTAAAGCGTTAAAATTAAAAAAAAAAAATCACAACGTTTGGATTAAACAACCGTAGTGCTAACAATTTTAATTTTTATTTAAATATAAATAAAAATAAAAGGCGCACCAAAAATACTGTAGACATCACGAATTTGTTGGCGTTGAGATTCAAACTCATGAAAGGTTAAAGATATTACCACGGTTGGATTAAACAACCGAGGTGATATCACTTTTATTTTTTTATTAAAAATAAATAAAAATGAAAGGCACAACTAAAATATTGAAGAAATCACGAATTTGTTGGCGCTGAGATTCAAACCCATGAACGCTTAAAGATATCACCACGATTGTTCTAAACAACTGTAGTAGTATGTTAAAAAATAATAATTAAAAAAATATTGTTACCTGAATTTAGCGAAATCACCACGGTCCTTCAAAGAACCGTGTAACGTGGCGTTGTCGTGTATTCTTTTACAGTAGTGCATACTTTATAAATTAATTTTATTAATAATTTATTCAAGACATACTTAATACACGAATTAAAATTAGGGTTAAATATGTTTGTTGTCCTTCTAAATATCTCAAATTTCATTTTTAGTCCCTCAAAATATTTCCTTCAATGAATGATCCTCCCTAAAAAAATTTATTAACACTTTTGGTCCTTCCTGCAACTTTGCGACGATTTTTACAGCTTAGCGACAAAATTAGTGATAGTTTTAAGGACGTTTTATTACTTAAACATTGAATTAGCGATAGTTTTAGCGACGATTTTAGTCATAGGGACGAAAAGTGTGGATAAAAAATTTTAGGAGGACTATTCTTTGAAGAAAATATTTTAAGAGACTAAAAACGAAATTTGAAATATTTAAAAAGACAACAAACATATTTAACCCTTAAAATTATATTTATATTTTAGTAGCCGAAGACAAGTAAACGTATGAGCATGCATATAAAAAAAGTTTTATAATCTAAAGTTGGTTGTTTCATTAAAGATTATAGAAATACATGGATTGACCCAAAGCAAAAGATCAATAAGTTGTGACGGCAAAAATCTAAAATGACACACAATAAAATAGAGATGGGTGATGAGCATCCGTGAACTTATGGTTTTGTTTCTATCAGGACACCTTATGCGTTAGACCTATTCAAGTGGGAGAAGAAATTATATCTAACTTATGTATGTTAATTTGGAGGTCATAATATATATATATGGGAGGGGATCAATTGACATCAATGTCAAACATTAATTTTGACACCATGTCTTATTCATTAAATAATGTTTGATCCAATGGCTTTTATTAACCCAATTAGTTATTATGTGCCAAATATTATTTTTGAAATCATATCTAATCCTATTAAATAGTATTTGATATAATGACTTTTATTAAATTAATTACTGATTCAATAATTATATTTGTTAATTAGTTAGTTAGAATATCTTAAAATCAAATGTTAAAGTTTAATTTGACACCAAATCTCATCCCTTAATTTTTTGGGTTAATACACATTTTGTCCCCTGTATTGTAAAAAAAATACAGATTCCCCCTTGTCATTTGACGTGACAATATTTTTTTATTTTTTATTATTATTTTTAATTACGTGGACGAATTATGTAATATGTAAAACTCTAGAATAGTGTGGAAGAGAATTTTCAAACCCATGACCTTCCTTTCACTTACAAGAGGCACTACCACCAGGCTGGCTTGTTTGTTTTGTTATTTTATTCTACTTAAATATATATATTACATAATTGTATCCATTATTCATTTTTCCATTATGTTTCATATTAGTAACACATTTAACGTTTTACTAATATTAAATTTTGTTATTTTATGCATTGAACTTAGTAATAGTAATTAATTTAGTTATTATTTACAGTAAATATTAAATTAATTTACTGTAGATTATTAACATAAAAGCTGAATTTAGTTATTATTTAATGTAAACTATTTAGTAATAGTATGTATTTTATTTAAACATTAAAAACTTTTATTTAAACTTAGTAATAGTATGTATTTTATTAAACTATTTAGTAATAGTATGTATTTTATTAAATACTGTAATTAAATATTTAAATATATTTACTTTCAATTTAGTTAAAATGTTAAAAAAATTAATTTATATTTACTTTCAATTAAATATTAAATATGCTAAATAAATAAATAATTAAATAGTAAACATTAAATATAAATAAACTGAAATGATTAATTAATAAATTGAAATTAATTAATTAATAATAAAATGAAATTATAGAAAATTATTAATAGTTAAAACGTTATAGTTACAATAAATTATTAAAATGAAATGAAATTATAGTAAATTATTAATAGTTAAAATGAAATAGTTACAGTAAATTATTAAAATGAAATAGTAAACGTTAATAATTATAACGTTATAGTTACAGTAAATTGTTAAAACGGTATAATGAAATGAAATTATTAATAGTTAATAAATTATTATTTATATTTTAATAATTATTAATTACAGTAAATAATAACTAAATAGTTACTATTACTAAATTTATTAAAATATTTATGTTAATAGTTACTGTAAATAAATTAACTAAATAATAATTTAATTTAATGTTATTATTTATTGTAAATAATTATATTAAAATATTAATTATAGTAATATTGTTGCTAATAATCTACAGTACTTTAATTTAATATTTACCGTAAATAATAACTAAATTAATTACTATTACTAAGTTCAATGGATAAAATACTAAAATTAATATTAATAAAACGTTAAATGTGTTACTAATATGAAACATAATGGAAAAATGAATATTGAATACAATTATGTAATATATATATTTATGTAGAATAGAATAACAAAATAAACAAGCTAGCCTGGTGGTAGCGCCCCGTGTAAGTGAAAGGAAGGTCATGGGTTTGAAACTCCCCTTTCACACTATGTTGATTAATAATAATACTAATAATAAGTTTGGATAAATAGAATTTTTTGAAAAACTAATTCAAATCAAATTAAATATTTAGGAAATATTATTGACGTAATTTATATATAGTTTTGTAAATATTTAAAACATTTTTTCAATGATTATACTATAGTAAAAAAATTATTATTTAAATTCGAAATATATTAATTAATTAGTAGAAAAAACTATTAGAAAACTTAATAGTTTTAGGATTTGTAAAAAATGAAATTCCAATGGCTTTTATTTACGCAATTAATCATTATGTGTCAAATATTATTTTTGACATCATACCTGATTCCGTTAAATAGTATTTAATATAATTACTTTCATTAACCTAATTACTCATTCACATGTCAAACTTTTCTACTCGATGGAAAGAAAAACTTTGCGTTGTTCTTAAACCTTTTGTGCGTTACATCACTTGAATGAACTGAGTCAATCAACATCCTCTGTTTTAAAGTTTGAAGGAACATCAATTTCCAATTCTTTGAAAAACATGAATGATAACAATGAGATAATCTAATATAAATAGTATATTTACATTTTAATACTTTGAAAATTTTCTATTTAGTTTAAGTTTTTTTTTTAACTTTTATGTTTTTACATTCAGGACAATGAGGCTCAAAATAATCAAGAAAATGTTTCAAATATTTTTTCTCACAATGATCCTATTGCCATTGAGCCCCATAACACTTATCCGTATGTTGGATTGGAATTTGACTCTCTCGAGGATGTTAAAAATTTCTACAGAGAATTTGCTAAGAAAAAAGGATTTGGAATTCGTATACGTTCAAGTAAGCACAATTTCTGCATACTTGTATGCTCTAATGCTGGAAAACATAAAATCAATAGTATCAGTAATGAAGAAAGTACTGAAGTCAAAATAAAATGTAAGAAAAGATGTTCGACTTCAATGATTGGTTGTAAGGCGACACTTGTTACTTCAAAGGCACAAAAGAGACATAAATGGACTATCATTGATTTTAATAATGATCATAATCACAGTATTATTAGTCCAAAGAGTGTGAAATATCTTAGATGTCATAATAAAATGAGTTACGCTGCAAAGAACCTTGTTGAAAAGTTTGATCAGGAGGGGCTGCCTACAAGAAAAGTTGTTGCATTATTTAAAAATCCGGATTCAACCTTCTCTAATAGAGATTGTTGGAATCATCTTAGAGATCTTTGATCTCGAAATTTAGATGTTAGAGATGCTTATTTAACTTTTGTAAGGAAAAACAGGAAGAAAATTCAAACTTGTTTTACGAAATACAATGTGATAACCATGCACGAATGATTAATTTTTCTGGGTTGACGCAAGATCATGTATATATTAAATTAGTAAAATTATAATTTGAATTAAAATTTAGAATATCAAAAAATGAAAAAGAAGAGAGAGTGTGCGTTTAAAAAATTCTCATTAGAAAAAATTACATTTAAAATTAAAATAAAATAAATTGTATTGATTAAATTAAACAAATTTATATTCAAATCAAATCAATCAACATAGGTATTTTATATTAAAAAAATTAAGGGATGAACTTTGGTGTCAAATTAAACTTTAACATTTGATTTTAAGATATTCTAGCTAACTAATTAACAAATATAATTATTGAATCAGTAATTAAGTTAATAAAAGTCATTATATCAAATACTATTTAATAAAATTAGATATGATGTCAAAAATAATATTTGGCGCATAATGAGTAATTGGGTTAATAAAAGCCATTGAATCAAATATAGTGACAATACTACATTTATGTGAGAATGGTAAGAAAAATTATTAGGACTTAGATTTAACAATAAATAGTTGAGATTAAATTATTCATGTAATAAACATGTGTATCTCTTTCATCATTTAATTGAACATGACATAAATGATGAAAGTGACACACATATCTCAACTATTTATTTTTAAATCTAAGGGCTAATAATTATTCCTACCATTCTCAAATAAAATTAGTATTCTCACTAGATATCCCCCCCCCCCCCCCCCCCCCCCACCCACACACACACACACACACACACACACATATATATATATATATATATATATATTGATGATCAATTAGGGTTATATTTTTATAAAATGAATTATCCTAGTATTCATTCATATTGATCACATCAATTAAATAACTTTATAATTAATTATCGAATTTGAAGCTAATTAGCGACATAAGTAGTGTTTTAAAATCCGGTGCATTCTGGTAGGTCAGACCGATTAGACTGTGAACCAGAGGATAGGACGATCTAGTAAGGTAATCAGACCATAGTTGCATTTGACCCGGTGAAAACCGGTGTGACTCAGCCGATTCACTGTTCAGACTAACTCATAAAAATTTGTGATAACACTGTAGAAGTCGTCCTCACCACCCTTTATAACTCCTTTTACAACTACACCCTTGTTTATTATTTTCTTCCATTCTATCCATCTTTGAGTGTGAAATTTATATCCGTTTACAAAGTATGTGTGTCATTCATTTGCACGTTGATGAGGACCTTTGGATAAACTTCTCAAATGGATTATTTCAGGAATTGGTGCAAAATTGCATGATAATTGTTGCTTGAACCATGCAGGAAAATAGGCATGTGTGTAACTAGTCGATTGTTGTTCACCAGTGCTTTGGTAGGTATTAAATGCCCTATTTTGAAGAAAAAAACTAGGTTAAAAAATGTGACAAGTATATTAATCCAAAAATAAATATATTCTTAATTTCATATACATACTCAAGATATGGTTTAACTTCAACGCATTTAATTAACACATGAACATGAGCAGATTGTATTTCTTTTTCCGATAGCCAATGCACACTCGTCTTTGCAGAAGAACGACCGAGACGACCGAAAATTGATAAGGTGAATTAACTTCTTTCACTAAAGTGAACTTCATTCCTTATGATTCTCGGAATCAAAATCATATGATTGATATAATGAGAGAAAAAATATGAAGTTTCTCGATTCAAGTAATGTGCACATATTGATCCCTTCTCCTATGAATCATTTAAATGGATACATCCATATATATTGAATAGGTCCACCAAGGTAAACTTCATAATCAATATGCATAGGGAGATGCTCCAGAGAATCAAAGAAACCTGGAAAAAATATTTGCTCCAACATGCAGAGAATGATAGGAATATTTTGGTCCAATTTAATGATGTCATCTACTCTTAAAGTTGACGCATAAATGTCTTTACAAAATTTACTATGTGAGGGCTAGGTTCCTTAGTGCTTTGTTTTAATGATGTCAAAACTAGTAATATCTCGTACATGTGAACTTTGGACGGTATCATCGCGTCTTAACTTGCATTCATTCTTTTAATATTCATATAATAATCCACACACATGAATCTATGCATATAGGAGCATCCCATATGTGAAAATTATGCATTGAATCATTTTGGATACCTTAGGTCGACCCATACAGGGCTTTAGGTCGACTCAAACATTTATAAAAATGTGTTTGTAGCATTTTGGAACCCTTGCGTCGACTCACAGATATGTGGAGGTCGACGCATACCGAAGGAAAAATAATTTTCTGCTCTCGGGTGCCCTTGCATCGACTCACAGATGAGTGAAGGTCAACGCATACAGTTGAATAAATAATTTTCTGCTCTCGGGTGCTCTTGCGTCGGCGCATGGCTAGTTTCAGGTCGACGCATGGTGTGATTTTCTGTGCATATTTGCTTTCTGGAGTGTTCAGGTCAACTCATAGAATGCTGAGGTTGACCTCTCGCTCATTTAAGCATATTTTTCAGATTCTTTCTGTGTCAAAAAGCTGTTAATTCGGTTATGTGGTCTTATATATATATATTCATATGCATCATCTTTTGTACAGGAACCAACAAGAAAATTGAAAATATACATTGAATTTGCTCATCCTCTTCATTCTCACACTTGCATTCTTCAACAATTACACATAATCATTTTTGTTGAGCTGTGCATTGTCGAGGTGATAATGTCCAAATGTAGGATTTGTATATCTAGTTTGGGTTAAGATTTCAGTGGGATTTTCTTGAATAAAATTGTTAGGGTTTTGTTCTCTAAGATCTTGTGGGATTTGGGGGTTTTTTCACAAATCTTTGCCACATAGATTCAGCCGAGTGAAAGGCTTGAAGAACGGTGGGTTCGTTCAAGCAAATAGCGGTAACTGGAGGATTGTGTCGAAAGATTTGGGCTCGAACGTCTTGCGATCGAAATCAGCTGAGCGAAAGACTTGAAGATTCAAGTGAGTAGCGGTATCTCGAGGTTTGTTCGAATCGTTTGATGCACTTGATTCGGCTTGAATCAAGGGGAGAGAAGTGAATATAATCAACGTCAACATTTAGGTTTGAGTGTTTGGTGGCTATAACTTCTCTTGTACAAAACTTTGCAACTTGATATTATACATATCTCAATTCTAGTTTTAGAATTGGGGGCAGACGTACCCAAAGCGAGGACTAAAGGGGAACTACCTAAAAAAATCGAGTGACATTCTCTTTTTCTCTATCTCTTTACTTTGTGTTGTTAACGTTTGTGTGATATCAAATGTTCGATAAATTTCTGCTGAATTTTTAGTACTAAAAATCTGTTTTGAAAATTCGTTACAATGACTTGGATTGTAATTGTGTAAAATTATGCACTATCTTTTCATAGGAAATTAAACTTGGGGTGTTGTGCACACCAAGTGCTCGACGTATTGTTCGCACACAAACTGTTCGTAAAATTGTCAAGTTAATTTTACAGTTTATAATTCATTGGAAACCGGTTAATTCAAAGTGATCATTATTTATATTGGTTAATTGGCAACGTATTGATTCGTTTTCTCATTGATTTTATTCCATTCGGTTTCACATATCAGATCTTACCAATAACGTTTCGTTTAGACAATTTAATATCCACGGCCGCTTCCGCACATATTTGAAAACATTTTTAAGCGGCGATATTTGTTAAAAATTAGTGATCTATTCAACCCCCATCTAGATCATTGCCATTGTCTAACAAGTGGTATCACGAGCACTGGTTCATCTAGTGCTTCGCATATAACTTTTT
Source organism: Lathyrus tuberosus (assembly GCA_022829125.1). Classification (NCBI taxonomy): domain Eukaryota; kingdom Viridiplantae; phylum Streptophyta; class Magnoliopsida; order Fabales; family Fabaceae; genus Lathyrus; species Lathyrus tuberosus. The sequence continues at coordinate 6,613,244 of JALAZF010000217.1, forward strand.
AGAAAATGGCTAACGAACCAAAAGGAGCATACAATAGAGCATCGATTTTTAATTGTGAAAACTACGGTTATTGGAAAGATTGTATGCCCGTGAATATCAATTCTATTGATAGAAATGTATGGAATGTTATACAAAATGGTCCTATTGAAATAACTATGACCAATGCGGATAACGTTGTTGTGCCAAAGCCGGAAGCACAATGGAACGAAGAAGATGAGAAAAAGTATAATTACGATTGGAAAGCTAGAAATATTCTCATATCCACTTTCGGAGTTGATGAATATTATAGAGTTTCCCATTATACTACTGTTAAGGCTATGTGGGGCACATTACAAGTTGCCCATGAGATAACTAATGATGTCAAACTAGCTCGAATCAACATTTTGACACAGGAGTTTGATCTCTTTCACATGAAGCATGGTGAAACCATTGCTAAAATGTAATAGAGATTTACTCATCTAATCAATCGGTTAGACTCACTTGGTAGATTCGTTTCCAATGATGTTGCTACTAACAAAATTTTGAGATGTCTTACTAGGGAATGGCAACCTGAGGTCACAGCCATAAAGGAAGCTAATGATCTTATGACTTTGGACATCACGACTTTGTTTGGCAAGCTTGAGGAGCATAAACAAGTGCTCATAAGTCTCGACCAACACAAAAGAAAGGAAAAGAAAGACAAGTCGAAAGACACGAACAAGAAGTCTATAGCTCTAAAGGCTTCTAGCTCAAAGTCCTCCGCAAAAGAGCTAAGTGATAATGAGTCAAGAGATTATGATGAAGATACGAATGAAGATATGGGGCTGTTCGTGAGACGATATAATCGATATATAAAGAAAAACAGAATTCAACATTCGGACAAGAATCTCATCAACTTTCGACAACAAACTAAGTCCTCTAAGCATGAAGGAAATAAGAATGGTAAATCAAAAGGTTCATGCTACAATTGTGGAAAGGTCGGTCACTATAAGCCGGATTGTCCATTGATGAATAAAGACAAGGGAAAAGAAAATAATCGTCAACAAAAGAAAACGAGCAAACCTAGAAGAGCATACATTGCTTAGGAAAGTGATAGCTCAAGTGATGAAGATGAATCTGTCAACTTCTCTCTCTCAGCTCATCAAAAAAAGAAGAAGAAGGTACAATGTCTTGAGCCTACGGAGAAAAGATAGGTTCTTGATAGTGGATGCTCAAGACACATGACGAGAGACATTTCCTTATTCATTGACTTTGTGGCAAAGAAGAAAGGATTTGTAACCTACGGTGAAAATAACAAGGGAGCTGTACTCGACAAAGGTAGTGTAGGTAATCCCTCTTCTATTACTATCTCAGACATCTTATTAGTTTAGATTCTTAAACACAATCTTATTAGCATTAGTCAATTATGCGACAAAGGTTATAAAGTTTCATTTTCAAAAGATTATTGCATGATTGAGCATAATGATAAGAAAGATGATGTGTTTAAAGGCCAGAGGGTTAACAATGTCTATATGCTCGACTTAAGTGAGGTATCTTTGACTAGCACTAAATGTCTTGTCACCATGAGTGAAGTCTGGTGGCTATGGCATAGGCTCTTAACGCATGTCAACTTCGATTTTCTAAATAAAGTAGTCTCTAAGGATCTAGTTGCCGGCCTACCCAAAATCAAAATTTCAAAAGATCACTTATGTGATGCGTGCCAAATGGGGAAGCAAACAAGGATCTCGTTTAAATCTAAAAATATTGTTTCTACAACGAGACCTCTTGAACTCCTTCATATGGACCTTTTAAGACCATCTAGAATCAAAAGCTTGGGTGGAAATTACTATGGTTTTGTGATTGTAGACGACTACTCTAGATTTTGTTGGACTATTTTCTTAGCAAGCAAGAGTGATACTTTTTTCACCATTTGATAAGTTTGCCAAGCTCTCTAAAAACAAATTAAATACAAGCATTATCACAATCTGAAGCGATCATGGGTGTGAATTTGAAAACAACCTCTTTGAAGAATTTTGTGATAAGTATGACATTAATCATAACTTTTCCGCACCATGTACTCCTCAACAAAATGGAGTAGTGGAACGTAAAAATCTCATTTTGAAAGAATTAGGAAGAACTATGATCAATGAGAGTGGCCTTCCTAAATACTTTTGGGCCGATGCTATTAGTACGACGTGTTACGTTTTGAATAGGGTGCTTATCCGTCCTATTCTACACAAAACACCATATGAGCTTTTGAAAGGAAGGAAGCCTAATGTATCACATCTTCATGTTTTTGGTTGTAAATGCTCTGTGTTGAATAATGGTAAGGAGAACCTTGGTAAATTTGATTCAAAGGACAATGAAGGTATCTTTCTTGGTTACTCTCAAACTAGTAAGGTATATAGAATATACAATAAAAGGTTACTTACTGTAGAAGAATCCGTGCATGTTACTTTTGACGAATCTTATCAGAAAAATGTCGGGAAAGGTATTTCTTTTCTTGGTGTAGGTGTATCTTCAGAAGACATACTCAAAGACACTGAAAAAGGGACTGATAAACATGAATCGGTGAGAGTTGAGGAGTAGGAAGATCACAACTCTGAAAAGATTGAGGAGGATCATCCAATTAGCAACAATGACCTTCCTCTGGCATGGAAATCCTCTAAGGATCATCCCATCGACAACATACTCGAAGACATATAAAAAATAGTAACTACACAATCCAAGCTAAGTGACTTTTCTTACCACCTTGCTTTCGTCTCTCAAATTGAGCCTAAAAACTCCAAAGAGGCCTTACTCGATGAACATTGGTTTTTATCAATGCAAGAGGAATCAAATCAATTCAAAAGAAATGAGGTTTGGGACCTTGTGCCCCCTCCGGGAGGCCATCGAGTAATTGGTACCAAATGGGTGTTTAGGAACAAACTTGACGAAAACAGAGTTATAGCAATGAACAAGGCGCGCATAGTGGCGCAAGGCTATAACTAAGAGGAGGGCATAGACTATGAGGAAACTTATGCTCCCATTGCCCGACTTGAGGCTATACGTCTTTTGCTAGCCAATACTTGATATAAGAATTTCAAATTATTTCAAATGATTGTTAAGAGTGCTTTCCTAAACGGATACATTAATGAAGAGGTTTATGTATCTCAACCTCCCGGTTTTGAAATTCATGAGTATCCTAATTATGTTTATAAGCTTAGACATGCTTTGTATAGTCTCAAACAAGCCCCCAGGGCTTGGTATGAGGGTCTTAGCAAATTTCTACTAGACCAAGGATACTCAAGAGGGAAGGTTGATACTACCCTCTTTATTAAGCGTCAAGGAAAACACTCCATTTTAGTACAAGTTTATGTAGATGACATTATATTTGCATCTAGTAACATGCATTTGGTCAAGGAATTTTCTAAGTTGATGTAGGGTGAGTTTGAAATGAGCATGATGGGGGAGCTAAACTACTTCCTTAGACTCCAAATCAAACAACTCGAAGAAGGAACGTTTGTGAGCCAAACAAAGTATTGCCATGAGCTACTCAAGTGTTTTGATATGGCTAACTCAAAAGTAATTGATACTCCAATTCCTACATGTGTAAACTTGGATCGAGATTCAAATGGTAAGGTCGTTGATGTAAAGAAGTATAGAGGTATGGCAGGTTCACTTCTCTATCTCACCGTATCTCGACCGGATATCATGTTTAGTGTATGTATGTGTGCTAGATATCAATCATGTCCCAAGGAATAACATTTAAAATCCGTTAAGCGCATACTTAAAAACCTATGTGGTACTCCAAAGTATGGGCTTTGGTTTTTCAAGGGAAGGATTGTACTTTGGTTGGCTATTCCGATTCCGACTTTGCTGGATGCAAATCAGATATGAAGAGAACTAGTTGCATTTGTCATTTGTTCTCAAATTCCTTTGTGAGTTGGCATAGCAAAAAACAAGTTTCAGTTGCTTTGTTAACAACTGAGGCAGAATACATCGCAGCCAGAAGTTGTTGTTCCTTAATCTTGTGGCTCAAGCAACAATTACTCGACTTCAATGTTAAACTTGATCATATTCCTATTTTGTGTGACAACACGAGTTCCATGAACTTAACCAAAAAGCCAGTACTACATTTACGCAAAAAACATATTGAAATTCGCCATAATTTTCTTAGGGATCATGTAGAGAAAGGTGATGTCGTATTCGAGCATGTTGATAGCCAGAATCAACTTGCCGACATTTTTACGAAACAACTTACGACAAAACCCTTCTTTGACATTCATAAGGAATTTGGCGTTCTCGATATCTCGGATCATTTTTAAATTAAATGGTTTTATGCTCTCTATCTATGCTTGTCTATAATTTGATTAACTATATTGAAAAGCTCAAGCTATGTGAGGGCATTCATCGTTAATCTTCCAGAATACCACTAGTCAATCTTTATTGAAAATTGGAAAATTACGACGGTTCATTTGGTCAGATTACGGCGGTTTGAACCGCCTCAAATTGCAAGCCGCGACGGTTTTTGTTCTGTCCTAAAAATGTGTGTCGCTAGTATGTTCTACGACGGTTTTTTAAACCGTCATTCCAACCCCTTTTAATATTTCCGACAGTTCTAGAACTACCTTTAAAATAAAATTTCGACGGTTTTAACCGTCATTAATTTTACTCGGGTTTTGTAACAATTCGAAATCCATAGGTAAATCCGCAGGTAAATCCGAAGAAAATTTTAAATCCGCAGGTAAGTCCGCAGCTAATTTACTTTTAAAATTAAAAAATATATATTTTTTCCCAATAGTAACATCGAAATTTATAGCATCAAACTAATGTTATATTAGAGCAACTTGTATATAGAAAATAGAAGTGCATTAAAGATAGTAGTAGATTCACAAAATAAGACGCAATCATGATCCTGTAACTTTCAATAGAAATTATAGCAGTATTTACTAGATTCATTGTTCATTTACAATCTTATATACTAAAAAATGAGGGTGAGACTTGTTTTTTTAACACATATTCAATAAAAAAACTTATTATTACTAAGAAACTATAACTATACTTCTTCCATTTTTTCCCATATTTCCAGTAAGCTTCATAGAAACATTTGAGCTCCTCCTTACTCCATAGCTGAAATGGTGCCTCCTTTCCCTCTTAATGTAACGTTATTGATGAATCACATGTTCAAAACCCAAAAGATGCAAGTCTGCCAATAAAAAAAGTTTAGGACATTTACAATGAAGTATCTAGTATTATTCACATAGAATACATCTGCATTTGAATGCATGTTTACAGTTTCATCTATAATATATGATAATAATTAACATAACACCACTGTTTGAGCTATTAATGTCAATTTGAGCATGGCTTTAAGCATGGATTTGAAAACTATTCATCTGTCTATAAATACTAGGCAAGGTTTAACAGAAGGTTAAACAATAGAAGTGAAAAGATTTTTAAAAAGTTAATATTAAAGTGTACATTCCTTTTTCAAGTGCAGAAATGCAATCAAAACTAATAGTAGTGTTAAAACTCACTCCTATATAGTTAATTCACTATTAACTTTATGCTTTAGGAAATACTTAACTTTCAAATAGTGCTTCTCCATAAAAGACAGAAAACTAGAAAGCACTTGCATTAATTTCCAAGCATAATGATAACATAACCAGTGAGAGATTTAGATGAGAGAGTAAATTCATATAACTAAAATCAAAACCTTTTCACTAGCAGCCTCGCTTCTTTTATCTTATTTTGTTTTGATTTCGATGAACATGTCGGCGACTGGAACCTTCACAGAGCAACTGATTAACATCACCAATGGCATCTCCATTGAAGATCGTTCTCAAGGCACGTTAAGTTGTAATCTTTCGGCTTACCTATCTGAGATAATCAATCAACAAACAACAGATGCAACTAAAAAATGCTTTAGTGATATGGTTATAGTGATCACTCACAACTTTGGATCTACACAGGTTATATTACTCATGCAATGATCTTCATCATTATGTACATCATAGACAAATAAGGGATCTTATGGTGTTGCTCCTTAATTACTCCAAGCAGATTTAATTGTCGCTTCCAAGAATTTTGTCTAGGCACCTCTATTCCATTTCCAACACCCTGCAAAGCACCAACCAACAAATTTAATGAACTTGAAGCATGGTGATGATATTGAAATATGATAGAGAGTGATATTAGATATTTTATTTACTAGTTTTAATATATTATTTAGTATTTTAATATTTCTAGAATGTTCGTAAGGTTTTGAGATTATGCCACATGTATGACTATTATGCATATAAAGTTCTATATATTAAAGTGTAATGTGTTATTTGAGAATCAATCAATAAAATCAAAATACATGCACCCTATCAGGTGGAACTAACTCATGTTGTGCTCCTTAACAAAGAAGTAAAAACTCATCTATCAAGTCTGCCCTTTTCGCAACTAACATGGCCTCGCAACCAAAACGTGTTTAGCACAAAGCCATTTAACCTTTCCATTACGAGGATTCATATCATTCTCTACATAAAAGCATTCCTGAAAAAAAAATAGCATGATCATGGCAACATGGCCAGGTACTAGAAACGGTAAGCACCTTATAACAGTTATGTACGATTTTGGCACTGTGTGTGCACCTTGTAAGTGCAGACATGACGCTTACCTCTTGTCTGAAACAATTAGAGAAAAAGAATTTGATAACTGGCTAAAATGGTAAAAAATAAAAAAATTCCAGAATCTTACAATTGATTCTGAGATATATATATATATATATATATATATATATATATATATATATATATATATATATATATATATATATATATATATATATTCAACCAACTAAAAAAAACCCTTAAAAATATCATAAATATCATCTGACGATGAATTATCAAATCTCTTGTATATCACTCCAAACATATTCCTTTTTCATAAATCACATTCTAAGTTTCTGCCTCTCTCTAAGCAAAGTGTATCATCTAATTCATAGGCCATAGATTTGTAATTCTAGTTGAAGCAGAAGAACGTGATAATATGAGCTACAAGGGTTTACTAAAGATAAATTATGCACGTAATAGTTAGAAAGAGTCTAGGTACATTACAAAATATATATGGGTATGCATTGTCACTAATTGACTATGGGCTCCTCTAATCGATTACGAGCATTACAAAAGTGATTTTAACAAGTCCCAAATCCATTAATTAAGCGTAAAAAGGTTTTCTGGTATTTTTAACAAAGTCAGAGAGGCTTTCCGATCATTTAAAAATGTGTATGATTTGTCTTAGTAATTCAAGAGTTAATCTTAAACATTTATATACACAAACACAAAGAGCTTTCGAACTCCCTCGCTTTTACAACTCTGAAGATTCAAGATCTCTTGGTAGATACATCCATGACTCAGTGCTTCATAATGGACTTGACTTTACTTATATATGACGAGGCTTAATAAGGCTTCATGGTAGATACTGTTATGAGAAATATTTCTTTATTAAGATCATCGAGGATTCCACCAAATTCCTCTTGATATTAGGTGTTATCCTTCAGAGAGTGACTTATACATCTTTGATATCCCAAGCACAATAAAATAATCATCACATCTAATGAAGACTTCACCTCATAATGTCATCTTTATCAAAACCATAAAGTTCAACTAAGGGTTGTAGTCATTATACCTACAAGTACATAGCTCCACAATCTCCCTCTTTCTGGTGATGACAACATATCTTTTAGGAAGGTGGGCGGACAAAAAACAATGGTAACAAATTGGAATAGTTAAACACCCCTTAAAAATATAGAGAGTATACCTTTTTTTTTTAATAAGCAAAATTACATTATATAATAAGACACAAAATGGTGTCCTACACAAATACACAAAGGCCGCTAGCTAAAATCGGGCCTACAAAAAATCAAAAGGCGCTTTTACCCACGTGTAATAGTTACAATTAGGAGCATTTGTACCCTTCTTTCCTATCCACCACAAAGAGAACAAGACGACTCGACTAGTAATAGAATCGAGATCCCAAAATTCGTCTCTAAACATAATATTATTCCTAGACATCCAAATAACCCAACAAACCAATAACCATAAAAGGAGAAGTGATTAATGACGTCCCCTAAAAGGAATTCCTCAATTCCTAACCATTTAAAAACAAATTTCCACACCATCACAGATTTATGGCAATAGAAGAAAATATGTTCAGAAACTTCCAACTCTAAGAAACAGAACGGGCATACCAATGCGTGTTGATCGTTTATAATACCTCTATGAGCAAGGTTCTCACGAGTCGGGAGTTTATTGAGAAACATCCTCCAACCGAAGACTCTGACTTTGTGAGGAACTTGAGCCATCCAAACCAAGTTGAGCGCCGCTTTCAAATTCTTCCCACAACTCCAATGATTCATACCTACGTTCTTCTGCAGTAGAGAGTATAAAGAAGAAACAGAAAATTGACTGGAAATTTCATGAGACCAGACGACCTTATCCTTCTCGCCTTCGACCACCATAGCATCATTCAACACGGCCAGGATAGAGATAACTTGGTTTTGTACAGCAGCAGGAACATTCTCTTGGAAAAAACGCAGCTGCCACCTCCAAATTCCATCTAAAAAAATACCATTTTCAGCAACCCAACAGTCTTGGTTTGAAACCGAGTTCCATACTTCAGGATATGAGGAAGCCAATGTAGATGAGCCATTCCAATGAGCACTCCAGAACGGGACTGTTGCACTGTTGCCAACTTCATATGACATCAAATCAGGAAACTGTTGTCTGCTACTTAGGTAGCAGCCCAGCATGAAAATCAAGAGCAGGATTTTTATATCTACAACGAATAAAATCGCTCCAAATGAAATCTTCCGCTGAAACGATTTTCCACACCCATTTAAAAAGCAGAGCAGCATTGAACAACTTTATATCTTTAATCCTGAGCCCTCCGTCTTCTTTGCTTTTACATACTACATTCCACCTGACCCAAGACACACCTTTATTGGTCATAGAACCGTTCCAAAGGAAACGTTTTTAAATTGTCGAAAGGATACAGATTACTCGACTAGGGAGTTTATTGAAGGACATATAATGTATTGGAAGATTTGCTAAAACGGAGTTGAATAGAGTAATTCTGCCGCCGATGGAAACAAACCGACCATTCCAAGAATTTAGCCTGCCACGCACCTTATCAATCAGTGGTTTCCAAAAAGAGAGAAGTCTGTGATTACCTCCAACGAAAATTCCGAGAAATTTGAAAGGGCCAGCTGAGATTTTACATGATAGATAATTTTCTGCTGCCAAAAGAAAGGATTCATCCAAATTAACTCCATACAGAGAACTCTTGTTGAAATTGATGTCAAGTCCAAATACCAAATGAAAGCCCTTCAAGATTTCCTTAGTAGCCAGAATATTCTTCCAAGATCCATCTCCCACCATCATAGAATCATCTGCATACTGAAGAAGATGTAACGGTGTATCAAGATACGCCTTAAAACCAGAAAAAGATCCATTCTCCACCGCCCTGTTCAGTAACACCGCAAGGCCCTCAGCAGCAATAGTAAAAAGGAACGGGGCCAACGGGTCGCCTTGCCTGAGACCTCGAGAAACCTTGAAATCCTTCCCCTAAGAGTATATTTATCCTTCATTGGCATTATAAACAAGACATGGATAAGATTATCACACATGAAATAAATTCAAGCACATAAATCACGATATAAGAATAAATTCTTTATAAACCAAATACTTCTTTAATTTAAAAGGATTGAATTCAAATACAATTAGAGGGAAAAATTATAAAATTTTAAAACTCTTAAAAACACAAAGAGTGAGACCCCTACTAGTTGTCACTATTATCATCATTTTTAACTTTGGGTTTTTCCCATTGTATTCTTCTTGATGGAAACATCTTGTGTCAGACTTTGAAGAACTAGAGAATTTTACCGAGAGATTGCAAGAATTGCATTCATCACCCCTTATTTGGATGCGACGGATGACCTACGACTTCTTCTTCTTCCATTGGATCATTCCTTAACTCACCTTGAATGATCTGAACCTGAATTTTTCTTCGAGATATTAAGTCGATTTGATAGTAGATTGCATAGGGAAAGTATTCTCTACATCATTTGCCTCACTAGATTTATTTGGTGGAGCATTTTCCTCCCTAACTAGAACAATCTCTAGTTTATAATCTAATAACATATCTGCAAAATCCTTCATTAGTTTTACTTGTTAAGTTCAAGCTATTTGTCATCAATTTAATCATCAACAATGAATAATCAATAATTTATATATCATGGTTCCTTGATAGGACAATACCAATTATTATTTGATCTTGCATAATGAGGAATCCAACAAGAACTTTGCAAAAATATCGTTTGACCCATTTAGAAGATACAATGAGGGTCCTTTGAAAATATAGGTCTTTTCAGGACCAACATGCATATTTTAAAGAAAAAAATAGTCTTCAATGTTACCAAAGTACCAATGGTGAACAATAAGAAAATACCTAAATAAGAGAAAATTATCCCATAGTGATCTCTAGAAAATAAGATCATTAGAAACTCTCAAAAGCAACAAGACAAACAAAACATATTTATCACCTCAAGGAACATTAGTTCCACAACCTCGACTATTTGTCATTTAAACATATCTTTCACCTCCTTCTACTAGTCGAGTGAGTCTAGCCGTAACAATCTTCACTACTGTCATACCCCAAATTTTGACCACCAAGATTTCCCATCATTGTGCAAATAGTTACTACAATATGGATGTACCTTCATGCCTCATCAATCTCCTCAAAATAATTGAGCTTTCACTACAACCAAGGATTAGGGTTTAAGCCCTCTCAGAGCCCTTAGACAAAGGATCAATCAAGGAATGACATGATCTTCAACTTGTCTAACCTCTTAAAACATCCACAAATGATCAAGAGGAATCTCACATCATTAATCAAGCACAAAGTTGTGGCATTCCAAGTGGTTTGAGCAGGGAGATATGATCCCCTCAAAATCACCATTTCCAACTGTCTTGTACAAGGCAGATTTTGGTATTTTGCTCGATTTGGCAAATTTGGACAACTCCAAGCCTTGACGTTCATTTGGACACATCTGAGGATAAAAACCAAGGGGAATGATCTGATCCCCAAGCCTTCCAAGTCCAAGAATCTACACATAGCCATAACAAACCTATAAAGGCTAAAAAGTGCAAAAGACTCCAATTTTGTTTCCAAGCATTCAATGGATGCACCAAGGTGGCATGGACTGAGACATTCATAATTGAATGAGTCAAGATTTAGCTCTGAATCAAAGGACCATATGCCTGTGCCCTAACCTTAAGTCAATGGCTATAGGAGACTAAACATTCCCTTGGATCAACATTGCCCAAAGGCCTGTACCAGCTGTTATTCACTATTGATGCCAAAACAAACTTGTTGCACTATAAATAGACCTCAATTCTGATCAGTTTGAGTACACCAAAGCACTACAACTGATGTTTTCCTCAAAATCTCTCTCTTTAGGCCAAAATGCCTTCTTTTGCAAGTCATCTCTGAGTTTTTGAGTTAGAGAGCAATTCCACCATAGATCATGATCCAAACACATCCAATATGTCATATCTAAGATGTTCAAACACTCACCCTTGATCTGAAACACCAAAATCAGAAAGTCAACCTCCAAAACCTCAAAAATTGACTTTTCTGCATTTTTCAAGCCATGCCTTGATTCAGTCACTTCCAAAACCAAACCAGGCCTTAAACATACTCTAAATATCATCCTCAAACTGTCCAAATTAGTTTCCCTCATCTGGAACGCCGTTTGGAGAGTTACTATATTGGTCACTTTTGCCACTTTTGCAAGAAAGGGCCTATACTAGTTCCTGAGGATTCCAGCTGGTTTTGATCATCCTAAAAGCTTCTAAAGGATAAATCAAGAGTGTTCAAAGCATTGGATCACTTCTGGCAAGAGGTACTTGGCAGATAGCACAAGGAGCTCCAAGAGGTAAGTGCATCATAACTTGAACTCTCTAAATCATGCAATGCTTTGAGGTCCATTGATCATGGACCTCTCATACATATCATATGTGTTGTGTTTGAACCAATTTATCATGCTATGATTGCCTGTACCATGAGATAGCATAGAACATGCAAAATTTGGCCTATTTTGAAATCACTATCGGATTTTGAAATGGAAACATTTTGTGAAAATTCCAAGGGCACCATTGGATTCCTCATGAAATTCTAGGTCAGATGCACCTAAATTTTGTCCCAATCCATGGAGAAATGAGAAAGTTAGAGGCTTCACGCTAATTGCCAAAAATCAGGCCTTGCCTTGGGCAATGGCCAGGCATGGCGCCTTGGCCAGGCCTGAAACTTGGCACCCCTTATGTATTAATGGGGTGGTTTTGATACACGGATGTATCACCACTTCAGTGGTAGTGCGCATGTGTGTTTGTTGTTGAGGTCGTGGGTTCAACCATTTTATCACTTTGCCATTATTTTTACTATTTTTCATATTTTTATGGTTTTTGTTAATTAATTCCAAAATTAATTTCTCTTTCAATTTTAATTATTTTTTATTGGTTCTTTTTTCTGAAAATTCCCAAAAATGTTAAAATATTTTATTCCATAAAAATTTCACAAAAATATTATTTATGTCATATATTTAGTATTTTTGTACAGAATTATGTTTTATTTGTTTTTAAAACATTTCAAAACATTTCTTTCTCTTGATTTTGCAAAATAAAATGGTTTCCAAATCATTCTATGAATGAAACATAATTTTTCAAACATTAATCCAAGATCACAACTTGTTTTTCACACATGTTTGATAATTTTGATCATTTTAATTGAATTCTTATTCAATTAAAATACATTTTAAAATCAAATTAGGGTTTGATTATTTTCACCCTCACAAATCTTTTTAAGACACTTTTGGGCCTCTAATAGAGTGTAAGACCCATCCATTGTAAATAAAACCTAATTTGGGACTCAGTCATTCTATAAGTCCCGACACGATTTTCAAATTAACGGTGCGATTGTTATTTTACATCTGGGCCTCTCCTTGAGTTGTAAGCCCCATCTTTTGTACAAAAATAAAATTTTGGGCCTTTAATAGAGTGTAAGACCCAACCCCCTTTGTACCTAAATAATTTTGGGCCTCAATCATTGTATAAGTCCCACTGTGTTTTCAAAAACCTCGGCGCGATCGTCGTTTTCAAACAAAAATCAATTGGGCCTACCCTTGTGTTGTAAGTCGCATTTCATTTCATTTTCAAAATACTGTTGGGCCTCTAATAGGGTGTAAGACCAAGCCCTCTTTTGTACATAAAATAATTTGTGCCTCAGTCATTGTATAAGCCCCAATACTGAAATTCTGGCCTATGCAGACAGCAGATGTCCTAACACATGTCAAGACATTGTGCTACATAATCAATTAAACTCAGAGGTGCAACAGCAGAATGATACATTGAATATCAGAACTGCACAATCACAGATGTCACGACATCTGATCCAACATGTTTATCATGAACCCTAACAGAAAACATAAATCTGTAGAATGATAAAGAACACAGTAATTGTTAACCCAGTTCGGTGCAACTCACCAACATCTGGGGGATACCAATCCAGGAAGAAGACTTCACTCTGTAGAATTGTTACAAAGCTAAACTCCCTCGTTTACAACTTCATACCTAACATCTACCCAATGAACATCTTTACCAAGGCTAAACTCAAACGCTTACAACCCTGATATGAGATACCCCACTCACTTCCCTTAATCACCAACTGTGATTTCTACATTATCCCTCTCAATAGTGAAATTTGTCTAGCTTTCTTGACAAACAAGCTAACTCAGATTTGCTTAAAAGCTTCATCCAAGAACAATATACAATCCAATACCTCAAGGCTTATGGATCTATGCGACACTTATATCTGCCACGATGCATCAAACGATTCAAAGGGAGACTTACAACCTAGAGAGCCAACGGCTCTCAAAACCCTAAACCCTTGTTTCTTACGCAAGAACACAAGGTTACAAAAGGTGTACAAAAGGCATTCTAAAAACCTAGGTCTAAGTCTTCTATTTATAGACTTCTGCAGTCTTGGGCTTCAGTCTTCTGTCCTTGATTCATGCGTATTATCTCTTGACGAATTTGTTACAGATTTAACACTTGCTAAATCAGTGCAGTACTTCAGGATGTCATGACTTCGGGTTAAGACATCTTGTACGACATCTTTGTTCTGTCCAGATTTCTTCATCTTTATCATTAATATATTTTACCAAAATTTTGTCAAACCAAAGGTGCTTTCAATCTCCCCCTTTTGACCAATTTTGGCTAAAACCTTTTTTGAACGTCTCTTCACCCTGAGTGGCGGATATGATTGGAATACTATGCAAACCTAGTATATGTTGGTGTACATGAGGAAGAAGATAACTCTGGCTCCCCCTTAACTAGTGAGACGGTATTGCCACCCTTGAGGATAGTAGTAAACTAGGATAAGCGAATTTAAAATAAGTCCAGGCAATAGAAACTTCTAAAGAAGTTAGTAGAAAGATTGAGCCCGAAAAACAAAGGACATCCTTTTCAAACCCACTCCCCCTCCAGAGATCAGTTGTAGTCTTCTTGAATCTAAGTACATAAAGCATGTAACTCAGGTCACAAGACACAACTTGATTCTTAACTCAAGTCACAAGACACAAGGGAAACAGACACACAGACAGGATGTTAAAACATCTTGTTTATCATCCTTGCAAATCAACTGAAAGAACAACCCATGCATCCCCTGCATCCCCTGACTTAGTGACCTGTACTCCCCCTTTTTAGCCAAAAATTGGCAAAAGAGACCAAGACATTCCCATACCCAACCAACACTTATCCAGACTTAAACAAAAGACATTTTGACCATACCACAATGAATATCACAAATCTGAGGCAACCTGCTCCAAGAACACCCTTAAATAACCAAGAACTTTCCTTCGAATGTAACGATCTATTGAAAATTCAATGCGGTTATTACTTTAAGGTTGTAACTTCACCAAGACCCAATGCGCACCGGCTAAGAATGCTTTGACTGTTTCTTCTTCAAGAAAACCGTCCAACAATAATGCAAGTAACGATGGATATGTTTAGCACGCGCATAATGCAAGACCCACCGACCAAAAACCCAATTACTCATAAAACATGTCCTTAACAATGTTCTGATATCATGTCAGACACTGTCCATTAAGAAAAACTTCTGTATTGATGAATATCTTCACAGATTTGTGATCACGGCCTTCAGAGAAAAATAAATTCCCCCACACTCAACCGATGATTCTCAAGCATCCAATAAGAACCAAGTAACTTGCACGGCCAAGTCTCCCCTAACTTGCAACAATACAAAATGTCAAGACATCCTTCTTGACATCTCATCCTCCCAGGATGGATGCATAATCACAGCTTGCTTGACGCACACATGCAAACCGGAACTCCAACTGCATCCTTGCAGTAAAACATCTTAGATCAAAGAGCAACTCCCCCTATCTATGGTAACCAGTGCTCCTCCACAGAACACCTAGCTAATGAATGTAAAACATAAGACGCATCTTCATGTCTTCAAGAGCGCACCCTCAGTTCAAGCCACCTGCTGAACACAATCATTAACTCTCTTATTACTTCTTCTGACAAGAAGCAATAATCACTCACACATGATCACCATCATGCTACCCGTGAGGAAATAATAAAAGGATAACAATTCTACCATAACAAACTCTTGGCTTACGATCAAAGTCCCGTTGATCCCCCCGTCCCGCAACCATCTACACACCACACGAACTCCTCTTGAATTCTCATGTATAGACCTCTAGCTGCTTGAGGCACAAACCAATTGAATCAGAATGCTTCACATTCCTCAAAGAGACGCACATGGCCCTTTAGTTTGTTATAACAATGTCAGATATCGTATGCATGCTCCAGAACTTCTCAGCTGCCAAACTGATCCACTACTAGCATGACTTGCAGCCAGGGGCAATATCCCCTTTGCAAGATTTTCCACTGACCTTACCAAGCCAGCAAATAGCGAGAGACACCCCACAATCCAAGATAGTCATTACTTGTCATTCTCCCGTATGATAATCTGGAATACTTCTGATTTTCTGGTGAATATCCACTTCTGAACGCATCAGAATCCAGACCTTCATGCAATCAACATATGATCCACTCCAGTCTTCTCAAAACCTTACATCAACCTTCCAAGACAGTTCTTCTACTCCATCATTCTCCCATATGACAATGTAGATACTTCTTAGACACGATGCAAGTAACCAGTTCCTCAAAGAACCTGATTTCCTCCACCAAGGATAACCAACCCAAAAATGATCTAACATCTGTTAGGACATCTTCCATACATCATAGACACCACACACCATGGTTCTTGATATGTTCCACCACTGGACTTACTATCAACATAGTAATCCACACTAAAGATCTTCACACAACACTACGCCACCAGCTAAAACAAAGAAAGCTTCAGAAACCCAGAGAGAAATAAACTCTCATTCACCAAAAGAAGGTATACTTTCATCCTCAACCCAGAACTTTTTCCACAAGCTCCAAGAGAACCAGAACCTCCTTGCGTTTTCAACTAACTACTCTTCTGCACAAGAGAAATCTATTTCAAGCATCCTGCTTGAATGGAAATTATGATACCAACCAAATGCCACTTTTTGATTGATATTACTCTTCTCCAGAATTCCCACAAGATACACTGATCCACCAATGAAATCAGATCTTCAAGTCACATGAACTACGTGCTCTATAGCAAGACATCTTGGATCCACCAAGCCTCTTTGTCATGTTACATCTTCGCATCCACAGCTCCCGCAAACTGCATGAGATAGACCTTTTTGAAGCATCCATAACTTCCATTCTCTTGTAGATCAACTTATCTTAAGCTGATGTGCCACATCACCAGCTGAGACTTCTGATGTTAAGCTAGATGTCAGAACATTTTCATATGACATCCAACTGTTGAATTCAGCTCCTCCTTCTGCCACTTAGAAGAACCTCCTCCCTTCGTAGAATAAGAGTCCCATGCTCTCATAGACTTGATTCAACAACCATGTTTGAGTAGACAGCCTCCATCCTACTTTAGAACTTCAAATACTTCAAACCTTCCACGTCTGAATCTTCAGAAGACAAGTAGTCTAAGACTAAACCATAGACATACCAAAGAATGCCACTTTCCTTAGTAGAGCAGACTGTAGAAAGTCAAAGATAACTGCCACTTAACTTTGACTTCCAAGAAGAGCAAGATCCAAGCTCCAAAGCACCTAGATCAGAAATAAACTGATCCAAGTAGTAACCATCAAGATTATGATGTCTTCATCTTCATCTTCAACAACATCAAAGTCCAGACTAGTTTCTTGCCAAGAAACTCTCCAGAGAACACATGCTTCTGTCACACCCAACTGAAGCCACTTCTTAGGTCACCACCTAAGACTAAAATAGATCCTAAAGCATATGCAGTACTCCTCCCATGATTCTGCACAAACTCTGACGATGAGATGTTCCAACATCTTGTTGAACACCTTCTAGTCAGAATAGTAACTAGAAGACTCCAAATACACGACTGAGATGCCTTTATGAGTGGACTTGAGTGAACTCTCAAGTATCTTTGACAACCTAGCCGATCAATAGTTTATCAAACTCCTAGAGAAAGAGCCTGATAAACTTAAACTCAACTCCTCTCCTCTTCAACTGACTTCAACTGCACCAAGAAACCAAGCATCCAAGTACCAAGTCACCATACCAGATATCTAACCACAACTCCCTTCACTCCATCGCTCCCGACTTTGGAATAAAAGAATGCAGATATCTTCAAATATAGAGGACGACGATTGAGACCTTCAACCAACCGTCTTCAGTAACAACTCCAGAATCCCATAATTCTAGAGCTCTTCCATCAGAAACACATGCAGCGGAACCACCAAGGAACAGATCATGCTTGTCCTAATAAGATGTTAGAACATCTTATAAGACACCCCAACAGGAGAACTAGCCACTTCTCCTGCAGTTGTTGTAGAAGCTCCTCTGCAACAAGAACAACCTCCGGGTTGTTACCATCGATCCAGAACATCCATCTCATCCGTTAATACCCTTAAGTAAGTTTGAGTTGATTGTGCTGATCTTCAAAACTCCTCCTTGTTTAAACGCCATAAAGTATCTCCCAAAGATCTCATCCAGAACCAGACAGCATGCCTGCTCTAATACCAATTGAATTTCTGGCCTATGCAGACAACAGATGTCCTAACACATGTCAAGACAATGTGCTACATAATCATTTAAACTCAGAGGCGCAACAGCCGACTGATACCTTGAATATCAGAACTGCACAATCACAGATATCACGACATCTGATCCAACATGTTTATCATGAACCCTAACAGAAAACATAAATATGCAGAATGATAAAAAACACAGTAATTGTTAACCCAATTCGGTGCAACTCACCTACATCTGGGGGATACCAATCCAGGAAGAAGACTTCACTATCTGTAGAATTGTTACAAAGCTAAACTCCCCCATTTACAACTTCATACCTAACATCTACCCAGTGAACATCTTTACCAAGGCTAAACTCAAATGTTTACAACCCTGATATGACATACCCCACTCACTTCCCTAAATCACCAACTGTGATTTCTACATCATCCCTGTCAATACAGAAATCTGTCAAGCTTTCTTGACAAACAAGATAACTCGGATTTGCTTAAAAGCTTCATCCAAGAACAATACACAATACAATAACTCAAGGCTTATGGATATGTGCGACACCTATATTTGCCACGATGCATCAAACGATACAAAGGGAGACTTACAACCTAGAGAGCCAACGACTCTAAAAACCCTAAACCCTTGTTTCTTATGCAAGAACACAAGGTTACAAAAGGCGTACAAAAGGCATTCTAAAAACCTAGGTCTAAGTCTTCTATTTATAGGCTTCTGCAGTCTTGGGCTTCAGTCTTCTGTCCTTGATTCATGCGTATTATCTCTTGACTGATCTGTTATAGATTTAACACTTGCTAAATTAGTGCAGTACTTCAGGATGTCATGACTTCTGGTTAAGACATCTTGTACGACATCTTTGTTCAGTCCAGATTTCTTCATCTTTATCATCAATGTGTTTTACCAAAATTTTGTCAAACCAAAGGTGCTTTCAAGTACAATTTTCAAATCAATGGTACGATTACTGTTTTTCATCTGGGCCTCTCCTTGAGTATAAGCCCCAAAAATCATTTTAAAAAAAACTTTCCATTTTGATCTAGATTCAAATCCATAGTTGTTATCAAAACTTTCTTTAATTTCTTGAACAACTAACCACACAGCTGTTACAATGGAAGCTTGCTCACCTGTAAGCTTTAAACAACTTTTTTTTACATACTTGCACACACACACACACACAGATATATATATATATATATATATATATATATATATATATATATATATATATATATTTGTGCTGGAAGCTTGCTCACCTGTAAGTCCTCTTACCCTCTTTTTACATACAGTATATATTTCATCTATACATATATACCTATATATTATCTTCTTAGAGTTTTCCCCGACAATTAGGTGTAGGATTAGATAAAGCCAGTGGTCACTCTTTCAATACAATCAAAACTAGTTCCCCATAGGAATTCCAGATACAGTCTTGCCTTCTCTTGGGCTTAAACAATATGCAACAAAGAGAAAGGCATTATTCCCGATGAAACTTTTCTCAGACTGTCACTTTTAGAAAATTGTCAAAGAAATTCATTTCCCCCAGAGAGGATTAATTCTCGGTGAAACTTCTCTTGAATTTCATCGAACCATAGAACTGTTCACTAAAGAAAAGATTATTCCCGGTGTAACTTTTCTTTAACTTTTCTTAAGTTTGGACCCACAATCTTCCTAAAAGCATCCCCGCCTCCTCTTGGGCTTTGTACAAGGACCCTCCGGCTTCTTAGAAGTTCTCATGCCTTCTCTTGGGCTTAATACAAGGACCCTGAAGACCTCTTAAAGGTATAGGACAAAACTTAGTCATCCTTTGTTAGAGCAGTCTTTCCAAAGATTCAAAACCTCCGACCAATTTTTGGGTTGATTCTCATCCCTTAAAAAATCAGCCTCCTCTTGGGCATCATACAAAGACAAACTCTTCCATACCAGTAGACTTGGACAGTCTAATCTCATCGTGGATCTCAAAAACATCTCAAGTTCCCTACAAATGCAGGAGAAACCTTGGTCATTCGATTAATCTCCAATAGAGTTTAAAATCCTCACAGGATCTAAAATTCAATCTTTATCCTAAAGTCCCCCAGCTAGGGTCATCTTATCATCGATACCATACTAGCCTATCAGAACCTCAAGGCATCTGATACCTCAACTCTTCTATAAACCCTCAGCAAGAGTTAATCCCCCGACTTAGACCTGCCTCTGGATCTCAATAATCCTCAGCAGAAGACAACCTCCTCTTAGTCTTTGGATAATGATTTTCCTCAACAGAGTTAACCTTTAAAGCACTCTCTTATTGAGTCAAACACTTTTAGCCTCCTCTTAGGCTTTGTATAATGATCCTTCTTTTCCCCAACAAAAGTCAGCCTCAATCATGGGCTTTGTACAAGACACCTAAAATATCCTCAGCTGAGTGAGTCAACCTTTTAGCCTCAATCTTGGGCTTTGTACAAGACACCTAAAATATCCTCAGCTGAGTGAGTCAACCTTTTAGCCTTAATCTTGGGTTTTGTACAAGACACCATATAAATCTCCCTTAAACAGAGTCGATCCTCTTTTCAGCCTCAATCTTGGGCTTTATACAAAATCAATCATACTCTCCAGCAGAGCCAGTTCCCCTTTTAGCCTCAATCTTGGGGTTTGTACAAGACACCTACAAACATTCCCCAGTGGAATCAAAACCCCTTTTAGTCTCAATCTAGGGCTTTATACAAGACATATAAGATCTTTCCCTGGAAAAGTCAACCTTTAGCCTCCTCTTAGGCTTTGTATAAAGATATTCCCCAAAAGAGTCAACTCTCTTTTAGCCTCAATCTTGGGCTTTGTACAAAAGAGATAAGCACTCTCTTGTTAAGTCAGTCTTTTCCATCCTCCTCTTAGGCTTTGTATAAGGACTTCCCCAGTGGAGTCAATCAACCTCTTAGCTTCAACCTTGGGCTTTGATCAAGGCACACAAAAATCAACATCCCCTCAGAGGAAATCAAAAATCTCTCTGTAGGAAGATACTTCCCTGTATATCGCACACCAAAACAGACATTCAAAACAAACCTTAATCCCAAATATCTGCTGTAAGTGGCACACTTGTTGATTAAAAAATCTAAGTTGTAGTCCATCTCTTATCCTGGTAAATCCCCTTCTCTCATCTAATTGCTGTAAGCGGCAAGCCTCTGGATTATTTACATCCAAGGCAATGTCCCTCTCTTAGCATGAAAGATTCCTAAGGAAATATGGCATTGCTCAACACTGAGTTAAAGTTTTCCCCTCCAGGATAAATCCCTCATAAAGGAAATTATGGCATTGCTGGATTCACATACCCCATTTAAAGTAATTCTCCTTTATAATCAGTCACCTAATAGTTGTGATAAACGGACGAGATGTCTCCCTTTAGAGATGACAAATTCTCCCTCAAAAACCTTTTAGCTTCAATCTTGGGCTTTGAACAAGACACAAATACTCAACCATTTAGCTTCAATGTTAGGCTTTGAACAAGACACCAAACATCTTTTTCCTCTCGTAGAATAGGAGGAACTACGATTGCTCTGATTTCCCTGTTTCTTTAAATGGGAATACGTAGGCATAAGATTGCGAAATCTTAGCGAGCATACCAATAAAAAACCTTAGGTCCAGTACCTTCACATACCAATCAAAAACTCTTGGTCCAGTACCTTCACACATTTACCAAAAAACATCGGTAAACCCGACATCAACAAAAACTCTCTCTCTCACAGACATCACCACAAAGAAGAAACTTTCCCATTTTTACAGATAAACACCATCAAGTACAAGGCAGGACCTAATTGCTAACAACATGTGGATAACCACATATAGGATGGATAATTGACAACTCCCCATTGTATAACCTGACCCCGAACTCCCCGAATCTCTTAGCGTTTGTTCAGTAAAACATTCGCGTGCATGGTTAGTTTTAGATAGCTTCCCTTTCCCTTCCAGCTTCACGGGATAAATAAGAAATTAGAAAGTAGCACTCCACTCCTACCATTGCGGTGGGGAGAAACCCATGGCGATAAGGTGGACGCGTCACCGACAAAAATCGAACGCTACAATAAAAATGGCGACTCTACTTGGGAGTCTCATTAGGATCTGTCTTACCTTAGTCATCATTCATCACCATTTTCCAATAGTAAAAATGGAGAATCTGCTGGGGAGTCTCATTAGGATCTGTCTTACCTTAGTCATCATTTGTCACCATTTTTCAACAGTAAAAATGGTGACTCTGCTGGGGAGTATTATTAGGATCTGTCTACCTTAGTCATCATTCGTCACCATTTTCCAACAGTAAAAATGGCGACTCTACTGGGGAGTCTCATTAGGATATGTCTTACATTAGTAATCATTCGTCACCATTTTCCAACAAGAAAAAATGGCGACTCTGCTGGGGAGTCTCATTAGGATCTATCTTACCTTAGTCATCATTCGTCACCATTTTCCAACAGTAAAAATGGCGCCTCTGCTGGGGAGTCTCATTAGGATCTATCTTACCTTAGTCTTCATTCGTCACCATTTTCCAACAGTAAAAACGGTGACTCTGCTGGGGAGCTAAACTAGGACTAGGATTAGAATTCCTAAGAGGTATAGGTTGTTATAAACTTTATACATATTATACTATATATACTGCTTTTCCTACTTGATATCCATATTTATTTTTCTGTCAATGGGAATGCGAGTGATGTCGCATGTGGAAAGTTTAAGAGAACCCTAAGATAAGTGATGGCATAGACGGGTGGACTTACAGGGAGTGATTCATGAATAAGCGATCCTGGTAGACCATCAAATCACTGGAGATGCCCTTTGCGGATTCAATGTTGAACAAATTCGTCATGAAAGCAGATTGTCCCAATGTGGTATCCGTGAAACTGAGGATTTAGTAGACATTAACCGTATGGCCATTTGGTAGTGCGGTGACTATCGAGAATAGTTGACACGTGATACTACACTCAACTAAGATTACCCTAGGATGCTACAGCTCGCTCGGGTGAACCAGCTTGTTGTTGTTATCCCTAGGGGGATCAACGATTTTGGGAACTTTTAACTCGTTCTACAGGTACAAAAATTGACTAGAATGCAACCTTTGAGGATGGGTAGAGCCATGACTCCATGCTCATGACGTTGAACCCTTGAACCCATGTTTTTTCAATGTTTTTGTGTGTTGCATTCATGCATTCATTTAAAAAACTCTTAAACAAAGAAAAAAATCTTCTCTTTTCTCTTCTCCTTTCTCTTCTCTCTCTTTTTCAAAATAAACTAAAACAATAATTGTAAATATCAGAAAAGGATTGCGTTATGGATTTCGGTAGAAGAAAGACGCACAAGTATACCTTTAAGACTCCAAAGTTAGATGATTTAAGGGGGTTGGCAAGGATGATCACCAGTCTTGATGCTTTCAGAGCTAAGCATGGAGGACTGCTGTCTCTCTTAAGGGTCCATGTAGTTGAAGGAATCAAGTCTACACTAATCTAGTTCTACGATCTGGTTTATCACTGTTTCACATTCCCGGATTATCAACTAGCACCAACGCTAGAGGAGTACTCTCATCTCACTGGTTTACCTATCACTGACCAAGCTCTCTTTTATGGACTGGAAGAAATTCCAAATAATCAAACCATTGCAAGAGCAATCTATTTGGACGAGTCAAAAGTGAGGACTCACATGACCACTAAGGATGGAATCCAAGGTTTACCAGCCAAGTTTATGGTAGAGAAAGCCCTGTACTTTGCCAGTATAGGAAACGTTACTTCTTTCGAAGATGTCTTTGTTCTACTCACATACGGGCTTTTCCTATTTCCCAACATTGACAACTTCGTTGATATCAACACTGTTATGATATTTCTGATTGGAAACTCTGTACCAACCTTGCTCGTAGATGCTTATCATTCTATACACTTAAGGAATTTGTACAGCGGAGAAATGATCACATGCTGTGTACCCTTGCTTTACAAGTGGTTCACTTCCCATTTACCCAAGTCTGCTGCTTTTTGGGATCATAAGAGTACTCTACGTTGGTCACAGAGAATCATGTCTCTTACCAACTCTGACATAGATTGGTACAATCAGATCTATGACGGGATAAGGATCATCGACAAATGTGGAAACTTCCCTAATGTACCCCTCATAGGAACTAAAGGAGGAATCAACTATCATCCAATTTTAGTTAGTCGTCAACTCGGATACCCGATGAAGCATATCCCGCAATATGTTCGTCTGAAAGGTCTTTTCTTCAAGGAAGGGGAAAATGATAGGGCACTAAAGAAGGAAATAGTGCATGCCTGGCAAAATATTCACAGGAAAGGAAGAGAGTCTCTAGGAAGACCAAACTGTATCTCCGTGGAACCCTATCTCCACTGGGTACAAACTAGAGCACTCAAGCTGAGGATGCCTTACCCTCGTCAAGAAGATCTTCCGTTAAAGGAATATGTTCGTTATTTTATGTCTGATACGGAAAAACTCCAGGTCGCTCTCAATAAAGTTCAACGGGAGAAGAACTATTGGAAGAACAAATATCACATTCTCAATATAGAGTGTACCAAGATTCAGGAACTATTAAAGGAAAAAGATGCTTTAATTAAGATATTAGAGCGGCACGTTGTGGAGAATCAAGAAGACCGAAGAAACTTGCTCGCTCCTTTCACCAGGCAAAGGACTGACAACCCGATAACGGCTAAAGAGCCCTGGTCAAAGAAAAGGAAAATACCGGAACCAGCATCTGAGCTCTCTTCAGAGAGGACTCCGGATCCATAAGCTTAGACATTTCCTTTTACAGCACTTTGTAAAATACTGTATTTTCCATTCCTGCAATCTTTCAAATTCAATAAAGTGGGGTCTCCCCACTGTATGATATTTGCAATCTATTTGTTCAAGTTTCTTTTTGATTAAAGCAAAAACAAAAACAATTAATATATATCATTGCATATCATTCATCATTTTCACATAACACATTCTTCTTACCTTTGAATCTCACGTATACGTCACGATTCTAGAGTCAAACTGTCTCATTCATACAATACTCGGGCCAATCGACAAAAAAAACTGGACAATCTCGAGGAAGAGAACAGAGAGCTGAGAGAAGAGGTCGACGCTCTAAAGGAAAGTTTGGAAAAACTTCACAATGACATGCAATCCCTGACAACTGCTCAGAGACAACAACAAAGGATTGTGATCTCAGAGATCACATCTACACCTATAGTGGAGACGTATGATCATCGGTACAACATGCCTAAAGATCGTCTCTAGGGCATGCCTATCAACTTTTTCCCTGAAGGATACATCTCGCAGGTCACTGAAGACCCAGAAACTGTAGCAGGAACCGCTGGGCCTGAAGGTTACAAACTTCAGGAAAACGAAGATGCAAGAGTGATGCCAACAGCTCCTGAAGGTTACAAACTTCGGGGCTTGGAAGCACCAAGAGTCACCGCCGTAATGACTATACCATAACCCGTGGTACACACTGTCCCGGAAGGACAGATTCCACAAGTAATTCCTGGTGGAAACGAGGATATGTACGAAAGAAGGAATGCGTTCCAGGGACAATTCCTGGAGATGCAGAAGGAACTACATGCCATTCGAGGCCAGGATTAATTTGGAAAGGACGCCGCAAACCTCTGTCTAGTCCCTAATGTGAAAATACCGCACAAATTCAAGTTGCCTGAATTTGAAAAATATAAGGGCAACTCTTGCCCTCAAAGTCATTTGATGATGTACGCTCGAAAGATGTAAACTCAGACTGAAAATCAACAGCTATTGATCCATTACTTCCAAGACAATTTAACCGGTGTCGCGCTCAAATGGTACATGGGTTTAAACCGCACCAAGATTGTTACTTTCAGAGATCTTGGTGCAACCTTCGTTCAGCAGTACAAGTATAACCTAGACATGGCACCAGACAGAGATCAGCTCCGAGCAATGTCGCAGGACAAAGAAACTTTTAAGGAATATGCTCAGAGATGGCGTGAAAGTGCCGTCCAGATCTGTCCCCGTCTTGAGGAAAACGAGATAACCAAGAACTTTTTGAAAACCTTAAGCTCATTCTATTACGACCGAATGGTTGCCAGTGCGCCCAACGACTTCACTGAAATGGTGATTATGGGGGTACGCCTTGAAGAAGCAGTCTGAGAAGGACGATTGGTCAAAGGTGCAGAACCATCAAGCAGTACCAAAAGATACGGTAGTGCTTTTCCAAAGAAAAAAAGAGAAAGATATTGGTAATATCTCCCTCGAAAAGCAAAGGCGAAGGTATCAACCAGTAGCAGCGGTAACTCCTACTATCAACCCAACGCCGGCTCCAACGTATCAACCTCAGGTTGCTCAGAGCCAACCAAGTCAACAACAGTATCAACAAAGGACACAACAACCTCTCTAGCAGGCTCGTCCACAGTACAATAGCAATCGTATGACACGACCACCAGGGTTTGACCCTATACTGATGTTGTACGTAGAATAGTTTCCACTACTACTGGTCAAGGGGCATGTCCAAACCAGGTCCCCTCTTACAGTACCGGAAAATCCACCTTTTTGGTTCAAAGCGGATAAAACTTGCCCTTATCATCAAGGAGGACCGGGGCACAACATATAAAACTGTCTCAGCTTTAAATCTGATGTACAAAAGCTTTTCAGGAACGGGGTCTTATCCTTCAAGGATACAAATCCAAATGTTCAAACGACCCGTTGCCTTAACATGAGAAAACTGCCATAAATTTGATAGAGGAAGAATTTAACCGCAATTATCAAATTCACGATGTACTCCTATTAGGAACCAGTCTAGTCAGGATGCATTGTAAATAGAGCGGGTACGGTCATGTACTGCCTCACAATTAGCACCGGTGTGATATCTGCTTGAAGAATAATCAGGGGTGTTCCGTAGTGCAATCAGCTCTACAAGAACAGATTGATCTCGGATGGATCCAAAATCATCGAATCAGTGAGGTCAATATGGCTCACGCAAATCTCAACATTGTTCAGAACCACAACATTCTGACGATGAATGTCAACTTGGTGGGACTGCACTCAAGACAGAGTCAATATCATAATCTGCCACAACACGATTACAATTCCTGTCCAATCTGCTCAATAAACAGTCAGGGTTGCTCTTTTGTACAAGAGGCCCTCCAGTGTCAGATGGATCTCGGATGGAACCAGGATTACCATGATAGAAGTAGCCATCAAGTTAATATGATTCAAATCTTTGATATTCGCTTGATGAATACCAGTCTGGTAGAATTATATGCTAAGCAAGTCAAGCTCGGTTTTCTGGCTTCACATGATAATCAGGACTGTAAAGTGTGTCGTGAAGACGACCAAGGATGTGCACTTGTCCAAAGAACACTTCAACACTTGTTAGACCATTGGTGGCTTCCACTCTACTTGGATGAGGCTACACACCAGATCACTATGACTGACAAGAATCCGGATAAGCATTATAGTTAGGATGTCCGCTCGATGGAAACAGATCTAGTAAGGTTGCACTACATACAAAGCGGACGTGGCCAGGTGGCACCACACAACTATGAGCGCAATAGAGTTTGCTCAGAGAACAACCGAGGATGCTACCTTGTACGGTCAGCTCTTCAAAATCAGTTGGACCGAAAAGAGATTCGACCATGTTCAAGTTCTGGTTCGATCAACGTAATGCAAGGCTATCTTCCTGATCAAAGCAAATATGTTGTTATAATCTCTAATCATAAAATGACCAAGGATGTTTATGCCATAATCCCTCTACTCGACGAATCGAGAGTTCCTCTCAACAGTAGAAAGGTTCCCAACCAGGAACCAATTAAGGCTGCCTACGATGGTCAGAAAAATCAAAAAGCTCCTGTGGTTATCTATCTGCCGGAACCAATACCGTACGAATCCGATAAGGCTATCCCTTACAAGTACGTTGCAACAACAATTGAAAATGGAAAAGAAACTCTATTACCCTCCATCGTGAACATTACCGACATCAGCCGAGTAACACGGAGCGGTCGGATCTTCAACAGAGGAGTTGGAGAACCCACCAAAGAAAAGGAACCTCAAACAGAAGTTCCTAATCAACCAGTCGGGCAATCCAGTAATCCTAACCTTTCAAAAAACAACGATGAGATGCTGAAGCTCATCCAGAAAAGCGAGTACAACATTGTAGACCAACTGTTGCAAACTCCTTCGAGAATCTCTGTGCTATCTCTCTTGCTCAGTTCCGAAGCTCACAGGGAAGCTTTGCAGAAAGTCTTGGAGCAAGCTTTCGTAGAACAAGATGTAATGATAAGACAATTTGACAGCATTATGTCCAACATCACTTCTTACAACAACTTAGGATTCAGTGATGAAGAACTACCGGATGAAAGCAAAAATCATAATATGGAGCTTAACATTACAGTTAACTACCAGGACGATGCTCTAGCCAGCGTACTGGTAGACACACGATCAGCTTTGAATGTTATGCCAAAATCAACTCTGATTCAACTCTCATTTCAAGGATATCTGATGAGAGGCAGCGAGGTCATTGTTAAAGCCTTTGACGGATCCCGAAAAACAGTTAACGGCGAAGTCGATCTTCCCATAACTATTGGTCCTCACACTTTCCAAGTCACTTTCCAGGTCATTGACATTCGGGCAGCATACAGTTGTTTATTAGGAAGACATTAGATACACGAGGCTGGGGAAGTCACTTCGACACTTCACCAGAAGCTGAAGTTCGTTAAAAATGACAAGCTAGTCACAGTATGCGGAGAGCAGGCCTTAATCGTGAGCAACTTATCATCATCCTCCTGTGTAGAACTAGAAGAAGTTGTCGGAACCCACTTCCAAGCACTTTTGGTGAGCAATGAGAATCGATCAGAGAAAGGAACGTCGATTTCCTCATACAAAGATGCTCTCAAAGTGATCGAGAGTAAAAATGCAAAAGGATGGGGACAGCTTGTCATTCCTACGGATAACAAGACAAAGAAAGGTCTTGGTTTCTCCTCAACCTGTACCCAAACGGCTACTAATGATGAAAGTTTTCATCTTATTCAGGACTTCTTCCACAGTGGAGGCTTCCTCCACCCGATGTCTCAAGAAGTACACACCATTAATGAGGGTGACTCCTCTGATACAGATGAAGAGTGGAAGTCCTATCTCAACGAGGACGGTTATATGTCTCAGGAAGAAACGGATACGCCATTTTGCTTTCCCACACAGAGTACGAGATATATACCAAGATCAGACGTGAAGATGATATACGGAGATTGTGATCCTGAAGGATGTCGTGCTCCGCCTAACTCATTAGAGGAGGACACTCTCATTAAAGACAACTTTGACTATGACTATTATGACCCAATGGATGACTTGCCTATCTGGAAGCCATACCCAGAAAACTTGGGGCAAAAGAGTCAGCCCAACGATGCTTATCAGCTGAGCAATATTGAAAAGAATACCTACGTCCCCACCAAATCATGGGATCATTACTTAGGATATTCTGAAGATATCTAACACAAAGATGAATCTGCAAAGATTGCAGGACAAGAGTTCGTCAACTATGCTTTTCCTGAGGTCAACGTCATCGAGAAGGACGATTCCTCCATTGCTACAGAAATATGGGACACCTTAGGACAGCCGAGTGGCAAGTACGACTTCTTGGTCAAGTACACCGCTCCTGAAAGCTCTCTTATCAGGCTCGAAGACATCCAATAACCTGGATGGGAAGATCCGTATGAGAGTGAAAACACTGTGCAAGACGCAACAGAAGAGTTCGTCTATGACAACTCTGCCTGGGAGGAAAACTCCAACGATCCTGCTCCGCCGGAAATCAGCATCATTTATGAGGACAAACCAAGAAAGAAGGTACCAGACTTTGTGATTCACCGAGGAGTTCATCGCCAATGGGTTGTTGTCGATGTCCCGAAAGTCGTCCATAAGTCTAAGTAATTGCCATCTTTTAACCTCTCACCTTACCCAGGTGAAACGAATGTTTTTATAGGGCTCACTTTCTGTAAATCTCCCTCTTTGCTCTGCCCGAAACGACAAAGTTTTGTTTTATATAGTTGTAATTTCGAGAATCGACAAAATCATAAATAAATAAACTTCGTTATGTAATTTCCGCATTTATTGTTGTTTTCACTTTTCGCTTTTTTAGAAAATGGTAATCCTAAAAACAGCCCAAAAATAATTTAAAAAAAACAAGCATTTTTCAGAAAATACACTACACACACTCTTGCAATTCTCTCCATCTCTTCTAAAAAACGAATCATCACGTCATGCAGATTGCTTGTTTTAAACCCCCTTGAAACATATGATCCCATGCCTTCTCCCAACTTTGAATTCCCGGTATTTGAAGCTGAAGAAGAAGAGGACGCGGAAATTCCAGAAGAGATCTCCCGATTACTCAGACAAGAGGAAAGGACCATTGAGCCTCACGAAGAGCCATTGGAAATGGTCAACTTGGGTTCAGAAGAAGAGAGGAAAGAAGTCAAGATTGGGGCACTGCTCAGTCCTGCTGTCAAAGAAAGTTTGATAAAGCTTCTCAAAGATTTTCCTGATGTATTTTCTTGGTCCTATCAGGACATGCTAGGGTTGGATACCAGCATCGTGGAACATCATTTACCGCTAAAGACAGAATGTGCTCCGATAAAACAGAGGCTGAGAAGAACTCATCCGTACATGGCCATCAAAATCAAGGAGGAAGTGCAGAAATAGATTGATACAGGTTTCCTTGCCACCTCAGAATATCCTCAATGGTTAGCCAACATAGTAGCAGTTCCGAAAAGAGACGGAAAAGTCAGTCTGTGTGTGGACTACATGGCTTTCCCTTACCACACATAGACATGCTGGTTGACAGTACAGCAAAGTTCAAAGTCTTCTCCTTCATGGATGGATTCTCAGGCTATAATCAAATCAAAATGGCATCGGAGGATATGGAGAAAATTTCATTCATCACCCCATGGGGCACCTTTTGTTACAAGGTAATGTCGTTCGGTCTAAAGAACGTCGGGGAAACCTATCAAAGGGCCATGACTACTCTGTTTCACGACATGATGCACAAAGAAATCGAAGTGTATGTCGATGATATGATTGCCAAATCTAAAACAGAATAGCAGCATGTGACCCACTTGTCAAAACTATTCGAGCGTCTGAGAAAGTACAAACTCCGCTTGAATCCCAACAAAATGCACATTCGGTGTCCGCTCGAGGAAACTTTTAGGATTCATCGTCAGCCAAAAAGGAATTAAGGTTGATCCTGACAAGGTCAAGGCCATTCAAGAGATGCTTTCACCAAAGACTGAGAAACAAGTCTGAGGATTCCTGGGACGTCTGAATTACATTTCCAGATTTGTCTTCCTCATGACCGCGACATGCGCGCCAATCTTCGAATACTCCAAAAGAATCAGGACTGTGTATGGACAGAAGACTGCCAAAAAGCTTTCGACAGTATCGAAGAATATCTGTTGAATCCACCTATCCTGTCACCTCTGGTGGATGGAAGACCACTAATCATATACCTCACAGTCTTGGAAGACTCGATGGGTTGTGTACTTGGCCAACAAGACGAAACAAAAAGAAAAGAGTCTGCCATCTACTATATGAGCAAGTTTACCGACTGTGAAACTCGTTATATTATGCTCGAGAAAACTTGTTGCGCTCTAGCTTGGGCAGCCAAACGTCTTCGCCAGTATATGATTCGCCACACTACTTGGTTAATCTCCGAAATGGATCTGATCAAGTACGTCTTTGAAAAACCTTCTCTCACAGGAAGGATCGCCCGTTGGCAGGTGTTGTTAACAGAATACGACATTGAGTACCATGCTTAGAAAGACGTCAAAGGGAGTATTTTAGCCGATCATTTAGCTCATCAATCGATTAACGATCAGGAATCAGTCGGATTTGACTTCCCATAAGAAGATGTCATGTACTTGAAAATGAAAGATTGCGATGAACCGCTACCCAATGAAGGGCCAAAACCAGATTCCCAATGGGAATTAATCTTTGACGGAGCTGTCAACAATTATGGAAACGGAATTGGGGCAATCATCATAACACCTTAGGGTACCCACATTCCTTTCACTGCCAGACTAACATTCAAGTGTACGAACAACGAGGCCGAATACGAAGCTTGTATCATGGGTCTCAAAAAAGCGATCAACTTAAGAATCAAGAATTTGGATGTATATGCAGACTCATCCCTGGTTATCAATCAGATCAAAGGAGATTGAAACACATACCAATCAGGATTGATTCCTTACAAAGATTACGCAAGAAGGTTGTTACCATTCTTCAACAGAATCGAGTTTCATCACATTCCTCATGAAGAAAATCACATGGCTGATGCACTAGCCACTCTCTCTTCCATGATTAGTGTAGGTCAATGGAATGACGTACCTACGATTGACATAATACGCCTACAATGGCCCGCTTACATCTTTACGATTGAAGCAGCCATAGACGACAAACCTTGGTATCGCGATATCAAATGCTTCCTTCAGAGACAAGAGTACCCACCTGGGGCATCCAGGAAAGACAGGAAAACTCTCAGAAGATTGGCAGGAAATTTCTTCCTGAATGGTGATACACTCTATAAGAGAAACTTTAACGTGGTCTTGCTCCGATGCGTAGACAGACCAGAAGCAAACACGATGATAAAAGAAATTCACGAAGGATCCTTTGGCACTCATGCCAACGGACACACGATGGAAAGGAAAATTCTAAGAGACGGGTACTATTGGTTACAATGGAATCCGATTGCTACAAGTACGTGAGGAGATGTCACAAGTGTTAGATATACTCAGACAAAATCCATGTACCGCCAACACATCTCAAAGTTCTTTCTTCCTCGTGGCCTTTTTCTATATGGGGAATCGACATGATTGGCATGATCGAACCCAAGGCTTCAAACGGACACCAGTTCATCCTGGTAGCCATTGACTACTTCACCAAGTGGGTCGAAGCAGCGTCATACGCCAATGTAACCCGACAAGTGGTGGTCCAATTTATCAAAAACAACATCATCTACCGTTATGGTGTTCAGAACCAGATCATTACTGATAATGGATCTAACTTGAACAACAAGATGATGAAAGAGTTATGTACTGAGTTCAAGATCGAACACCATAATTCATCTCCCTACCGACCTAAGTTGAACGGGGCGGTAGAAGCAGCTAACAAGAACATCAAGAAGATCGTTCAAAAGATGGTTGTAACCTACAAAGACTGGCACGAAATGCTACCCTTGGCTCTTCACGATTATCGTACATCTGTCCGCACTTCAACAGGGGCAACCCCTTTCTCTCTAGTATATGGCATGGAAGTAGTGCTCCCCATAGAAGTAGAGACCCCATCAATCCAGGTATTAATGGAAGCTAAGCTAACAGAAAGCAGAATGGTGTCAAAGTCGACACGATGAACTGAATCTGGTTGAAGAAAATTGAATAACGGCTCTATGCTATGGTCAGTTGTATCAGCAAAGAATGAAGAAATCGTTCAAAAAAAGGTCTGACCCTGTGTCTTCAGAAAAGGAGACCTCGTGCTCAAGAAGATACAATCATTCCTCACTGATTCCCGGGGCCAATGGACTCTGAATTATGACGGCCCCTATGTGGTCAAGAAAGCCTTATCAGGCGGTGCCTTGAAACTCGCAACCATGGATGGAGAGGAGTTTGCCTACACCACGAATATTGACGTAGTCAAGAAATACTTCGCCTAAAAAAAATGTCTCGGTGGATTAAAAACCCGAAAGGGCGGTCCAGGCAAAAATTAGAGACATAAGCAAAAAAAAATATCATCCCAATGGATTGGAAATCTCAAAGTACAATCCAGGCAAAAGTTAGGGATTAATGGCAAGTAACTACGTCTGATCAGTTCAACTCCTCAGCAGTCATGCCATCCATCAGGAAAACTCCCGTCAAGGTCATCTTCGACAGAAGCTCGGGATGTCTAGAATTCAAAGTTGGTAGAAGGATAACGGTCGTTATGATTCAATGTAGCCCCTTTTCCCTTAAATTACCATTTTTTAAACTTTGTAAATACCCTATGGGACCACGCGCTTGCATGATTTCCATCCTATCAACAAAATTTGAGCCCTAGTGCTTTTGTTTGCAATTCTCATTTGTTTTAGCTTTACAGAATGACATTTTTAAACATGGTCAACAATTCTTAAAATAAAACAAAAATGAATTTAATTCTCAAAATTTTTTCTGGTTTTTTTTTTTAAATTAAAGATGGCAATTCTTTTGACTGATGAACATCTAAAAGAACATCGATGGCTTCTCCAGAAGTGATTAAACCTCAGAATACAGAATCAAAGTACTCCTTCTAAACCAGTACACCTGAGCGAAGGATCAACTGTTTCAGATGCCATGTTTCATCTGATATCCCCGGCAGAGTTCGTATCTCTTAAGACCGATTGACTTTTCTCCCCGAAAAGGATTACTTCTCCTAAGCAAGGCAAAATTGCTATCTTGGACCAATGGTACTTTTTGTCCTCCACCGTGGCCGAGTATCCAGTCATGTTCATCCATTAGTCTGTATGTCACGTCAGTTTTGTCAGCATAAACATACATACATCATTCATTATTGATTCATGTTCATATTCGTATTGCATCACTATCACTATAGTCGGTCTTGTTCCCAAGTGATAAAAGTCCTCTCAATCGAGTTGTCAGTCCTTTCCTCATCAGGGAAAGTGCTACTCAAACAATTCCTCCCCCAGTTTATTTCTAGATTGGAGATGGTCCTCAACCACTTTGATAACTTGAACCTCTGAAAGGCAAGAAGACATTCGGCAAACATCACTCTTCACTGTTGAAGATGATATCTTCGCTTTCCCGGATTAAAGAAAATCCCTAGAGAAAGCCTCTTAACCGAAGACTCTCAGCAACTCATCATTTTTCTCCCACGAAATTCAATATTAATGAAGTCATCGGCACCTCAAAATTGGATCACATCACATGGCATTTCTCCGAAAAGATCTCAAAGAAAAGGATGGTGTAATATCCCCAAACGAAAAGCAGTCTTTCAAGAGACTCGTTTTTCCCCAATAGAGTCAACAAATGGCATCTCCAACAGAGAATTTTGCACACCTCTACAGCCCAGGCAAATGGATACCCCCAGCAAGTCTGACCCCAAACTTTTTCTATCAAATGGCGTCTCCCCAGTAGAACTCGGCGAGAAGTTTGATGAAAACCGCTAAAAATAGAATCCCTTGTTAGGGAAGGAACTTGACAAGAAGAAACTGAGACCAGTATCTTGGCTGAAGACCAAGATCGAGGGAAAGTTTATTTCAGAAACTGAGACCAGTTCCTTGGTTGAAGACCAGGATCGAGGGGAAGTTTATTTCAGAAACTAAGACCAGTTCTGTGGCTGAAAACCAGGATCGAGGGGAAGTTTTACCCTTTTCTAAGCATCATTTCTTAGTAAAAGAAGATAGATGAGCAAAGCACTGCCATTCATAACCACCATCAAAATTTCGGGTATTCCGATATTTAATCCTCTTGCACCCTGAATGCCCGAATACCTTCGCCATTCACACCTTCGGGTCCAAGAAGATTAAATAGGGGCATCTGTCATACCCCAAATTTTGACCACCAAGATTTCCCATCATTGTGCAAATTATTACCACAATATGGATGTACCTTCATGCCTCATCAATTTCCTCAAAGATAGTTGAGCTTTCACTACAACC
Organism: Lathyrus tuberosus; assembly: GCA_022829125.1. Lineage (NCBI taxonomy): Eukaryota > Viridiplantae > Streptophyta > Magnoliopsida > Fabales > Fabaceae > Lathyrus > Lathyrus tuberosus. The sequence goes on from JALAZF010000217.1 coordinate 6,649,061, forward strand.
AATAATTAGGGTTTAAGCTCTCTCAGAGCCCTTAGACAAAGGATCAATCAAGGAATGACATGATCTTCAACTTGTCTAACCTCTTAAAACATCCATAAAGGATCAAGATGAATCTCACTTCAATAATCAAGCACAAAGTTGTGGCATTCCAAGTGGTTTAAGCCTCAAAACACCCGATGTCGCAAACTTAGGGGTTTGGGCGACTGGGACCTCCAGAGTGAAATTTTCACATGAAGATGAGCCAAGACTCCAAAATGTGACTCAATATGCTCAAAAAAAACCCTAAAGATCCATTTGCAAAGTTAAATTACCCTCATAGGATGCATTCCCCAAAAGTCGGGAATTAGGGTTTTTACGTGCCGAACCGTTCCGGAGCCAAAAGTCAAAACATGACTTTTTTTGGTAAAAATGACCCTTATGATTCATATTTTCATAAAATGTGACTTATAATGACATTTGAACAAGAATTGATCAAGAAATCATGATAACTTGTAAAAGGGGTAACCTTGAAAAATTGATTAAGTTTGAATGATTTTGGTACCAACTTCCAAGGACCATAACTTCTGATCCAAGCATCCATTTTGAGTGATCCAAAGCCTGATTTGTAAATCTTCCTACATTCTACAAAAGCTTCAACTACCTCAAACTCCAATTCTTCATGGATTTTAAGTTATGGAGTGATCAAAATGACAAAAAACAAGAAAATGACACTTTTCTAACACTTAGTGAAAATCTGCCTAAGTTACCAGCCTTGGACACCAATGTTCATGAGGTTTTTTCAGTTGGATCCAAATATTTTCAAAACAAACTATGATCACACATGTTTTATATCATATGAGGGCTCTCTAAAAAGCACAAGAGCCTCCCATAACTAAACCTGAGCAATGAGATATGATCCCATCAAAATCACTATTTCCAATTGTCTTGTACAAGGCAGATTTTGGTATTTTGCTCGATTTGGAAAATTTGGAAAACTCTAAGCCTTGTCATCCATTTGGACACATCTGAGGATAAAATCCAAGGGGAATGATCTGATCCCCAAGCCTTCCAAGTTTAAGAATCTACACATAGCCATAACAAACCTAAAAAGGCTAAAAAGTGCAAAAGACTCCAATTTTGTTTCCAAGCATTCAATGGATGAACCAAGGTGGCATGGACTGAGACATTCCTAACTGAATGAGTCAAGATTTAGCTCTGAAATAAAGGACCATAGGCCTGTGCCCTAACCTCAAGTCAATGGATACAGGAGACTAAAGATTCCCTTGGATCAACATTGGCCAAAGGCTTGTACCAACTGCCATTCACTATTGATGCCAGAACAAACTTGTTGCACTATAAATAGACCCCAATTCTGATCAGTTTGAGTACACCAAAGCACTACAACTGATGTTTTCCTCAAAATCTCTCTTTTTAGGCCAAAATGCCTTCTTTTTCAAGACATCTTTGAGTTTTTTAGTTAGAGAGAAATTCCACCATAGCTCGTGATCCAAAGACATCCAACATGTCCTATCTAAGCTGTTCAAACACTCACCCTTGATCTGAAACACTAAAATAAAAAAGTCAACCTCCAAATCCTCAAAAATTGACTTTTCTCCATTTTTCAAGCCATCCCTTGATTCAGTCATTTCCAAAACCAAATCAGGCCTCACACTTTAAATATCATCCTCAAACAGTCCTAATTGGTTTCCCTCATATGGAACACCATTTGAGAGAGTTACTTTATTGGTCACTTTTGCCACTTTTGCAAGAAAGGGCCTATACTTGTTCCTGAGGATTCCAGCTGGTTTTGATTATCCTAAAAGCTTCTAATGGATCAATCAAGAGTGTTCAAAGCATTGGATCACTTCTGCCACAAGGAACTTGGCAGATAGCACAAGGAGTTCCAAGAGGTAAGTGCATCATAAGTTGGACTCTCTAAATCATGCATTGCTTTGAGGTCCATTGATCATGGACCTCTCATACATATCATATGTGTTGTGTTTGAACTAATTTATCATGTTATTATTGCCTGTACCATGAGATAGCATAGAACATGCAAAATTGGGCCTATTTTGAAACCACTATCTGATTTTGAAATGGAAACATTTTCGGAAAATTCCAAGGGCACCATTGGATTCCTCGTGAAATTCTAGGTCAGATGCACCTAAATTTTGTCCCAATCCATGGAGAAATGAGAAAATTAGAGGCTTATATTAATTTCTCTCTCAATTTTAATTATTTTTTATTGGTTCTTTTTCTGAAAATTCCCAAAAATGTTAAAATATTTTATTCCATAAAAATTTCACAAAAATATTATTTATTTCATATATTTAGTATTTTTGTAAAGAATTATGTTTTATTTGTTTTTAAAACATTTCAAAACATTTCTTTCTCCTGATTTTGCAAAATAAAATGGTTTCCAAATCATTCTATGAATGAAACATAATTTTTCAAACATTAATCCAAGATCACAACTTGTTTTTCACACATGTTTGATAATTTTGATCATTTTAATTGAATTTTTATTCAATTAAAATACATTTTAAAATCAAATTTGGGTTTGATTATTTTCACCCTCACAAATCTTTTTCAAACTCTTTTGGGCCTCTAATAGAGTGTAAGACCCATCCCTTGTAAATAAAACCTAATTTGGGCCTCAATCATTGTATAAGTCCCAACACGATTTTCAAAATAACTGTGCGATCGTTGTTTTTCATCTGGGCCTCTACTTGAGTTGTAAGCCCTATCTCTTGTACAAAAATAAACTTTTGGGCCTCTAATATAGTGTAAGACCCAACCCCTTCGTACCTAAATAATTTTTTGCCTCAGTCATTGTATAAGTCCCCCTATGTTTTCAATAACCTCAGCGCGATCACCGTTTTCAAACAAAAATCAATTGGGTCTACCCTTGTATTGTAAGTCCCATTTCATTTCTTTTTCAAAACACTTTTGGGCCTCTAATAGGGTGTAAGACCCAACCCTCTTTTGTACATAAAATAATTTTGACCTCAGTCATTGTATAAACCCTAGTAAAATTTTCAAATAAACGGTACGATTACTGTTTTTCATCTAGGTCTCTCCTTATGTATAAGCCCCAACAATCTTTTCAAAACAACTTTCCATTTTGATCTTGATTAAAATCCATAGTTATTATCAAAACTTTCTTTAATTTCTTGAACAACTAACCACACAGCTGTTACAATGGAAGCTTGCTCACCTGTAAGTTTTAAACAGCTTTCTTTTACATACTTGCATATCTATACATATATATATATATATATATATATATATATATATATATATATATATATATTTGTTTGTTTGTGCTGGAAGCTTGCTCACCCGTAAGTCCTCCTACCCTCTTTTTACATACAGTATATATTTCATCTGTACATATATACCTGTATATTATCTGCTTAGAGTTTTCCTTGGCAATTAGGTCTAGGATTAGATAAATCTAGTGGTCACTCTTTCAATACAGTCAAAACTAGTTCCCCATAGAAATTCCAGATACAGTCTTGCCTTCTCTTGGGAATAAACAATATGGAAAAAGAGAAAGGCATTATTCCCGGTGAAACTTTTCTCAAACTGTCACTATTAGAAAATTGCCAAAGAAATTCATTTCCCCTAGAGAGGATTAATTCTCAGTGAAACCTCTCTTGAATTTCTTCAAACTCTAGAACTGTTCACTAAAGAAAAGATTATTCTCGGTGAAACTTTTCTTGAACTTTTCTTAAGTTTGGACGCACAGGCTTCCTAAAAGCATCCCCGCCTCCTCTTGGGCTTTGTACAAGGACCCTCCGACTTCTTAGAAGTTCTCATGCCTTCTCTTGGATTTAATACAAGGACCCTAAAGACCTCTTAAAGGAATAGGACAAAACTTAGCCATTCTTTGTTAGAGCAGTCTTTCCAAAGAGTCAAAACCTCCGCCCAATTTTAGGGTTGATTCTCATCCCTTAAAAAATCAGCCTCCTCTTGGGCATCATACAAAGACAAACTCTTCCATTCCAGTAGACTTGGACAGTCTAATCTGCTCGTGGATCTCAAAGACATCTCAAGTTCCCTACAAATGCAGGAGAAACCCTGATCATTCGATCAATCTCCAGTAGAGTTTAAAATCCTCACAGGATCTAAAACTCAATCTTTATCCTAAATTCCCCCAGCTAGGGTCATATTATCATCGATACCATACTACCCTATCAGAACCTCAAGGCATCTGATACCTCAACTTTTCTGTAAACCCTCAGCAAGAGTTGATCCTCCGACTTAGACCTGCCTCTGGATCACAATAATCCTCAGCAGAAGACAGCCTCCTCTTAGGCTTTGTATAATGATTTTCCTCAACAGAGTAACCTTAAAAGCACTCTCTTGTTGAGTCAATCACTTTTAGCCTCCTCTTAGGCTTTGTATAATGATCCTTCTTTTCCTCAACAAAAGTCAGCCTCAATCTTGGGCTTTGTACAAGACACCTAAAATATCCTCAGCTGAGTGAGTCAACCTTTTAGCCTCAATCTTGGGCTTTGTACAAGACACCATATAAATCTCCCTTAAACAGAGTCGATCCTCTTTTCAGCCTCAATCATGGGCTTTATACAAAATCAATCATACTCTCCAGCAAAGCCAGTTCCCCTTTTAGCCTCAATCTTGGGCTTTGTACAAGACACCTACAAACATTCCCCAGTGGAATCAAAACCCCTTTTAGCCTCAATCTTGTGCTTTGTACAACACAGATAAGATCTTTCCCTGGAAAAGTCAACCTTTAGCCTCCTCTTAGGCTTTGTATAAAGATATTCCCCAAAAGAGTCAACTCTCTTTTAGCCTCAACCTTGGGCTTTGTACAAGAGAGATAAGCACTCTCTTGTTGAGTCATTTTTTTCCACCCTCCTCTTAGGCTTTGTATAAGGACTTCCCCAGTGGAGTCAATTAACCTCTTAGCTTCAACCTTGGGCTTTGATAAAGGTACACAAAAATCAACATCCCCTCAGAGAAAATCAAAAATCTCTCGGTAGGAAGATATTTCCCTGTATATCGCACACTAAAAGAGACATTCAAAACAAACCTTAATCCCAGATATCTGCTATAAGTGGCAAACTTGTTGATTCAAAAATCCAAGATGTAGTCCATCTCTTATCCTGGTAAATCCCCTTCTCTCATCTAATTGTTGTAAGCGGCATGCCTCTGAATTATTTACATCCAAGCCAATTCCCTCTCTTAGCATGAAAGATTCCTAAGGAAAAATGGCATTGCTCAACACTGAGTTAAAGTTTTCCCCTCCAGGATAAATCCCTCATAAAGGAAATTATGGCATTGCTGGATTCACATATCCCAGTTAAAGTAATTCTCCTTTATAATCAGTCATCCAATAGTTGTGATAAACGGGCGAAATGTCTCCCTTTAGAGATAACAAATTATCTCTCAAAAACCTTTTAGCTTCAATCTTGGCCTTTGTACAAGACATAAATACTCAACCATTTAGCTTTAATCTTGGGCTTTGAACAAGACACCAAACATCTTTTTCCTCCCATAGAATAGGAGGAACTACGATTGCTCTGATTTCCCTGTTTCTTTAAACGGGAATAGGTAGGCATAAGATTGCGAATTCTTAGCGAGCACACCAATCAAAAACCTTAGGTCCAGTACCTTCATATACCAATCCAAAACTCTAGGTCCAGTACCTTCACACATTTACCAAAAAACATCGGTAAACGCGACATAAAAAAAAACTCTCTCTCTCTCACAGACATCACCACAAAGAAGAAACTTTCCCATTTTTACAGATAAACATCATCAAGTACAAAGCAGAACCTAATTGCTAACAACCTGTGGATAACCACATATAGGATGGGTAATTGACAATTCCCCATTGTATAACCTGACTCCGAACTCCCCGAATCTCTTAGCGTTTGTTCAATAAAACATTCGCGTGCAAGGTTAGTTTTAGATAGCTTCCCTTTCCCTTCCAGCTTCACAGGATAAATAAGAAATCAGAAAGTAGCACTCCACTCCTACCATTACGGTGAGGAGAAACCCATGGCGATAAGGTGGTCGCGTCACCAACAAAAATCGTACGCTACAGTAAAAATGGTGACTCTGCTGGGGAGTCTCATTAGGATCCATGTGACATGTTTCATTATTAATTTTTAATATTCAGAATACTTTTATAATGTCTTTTAAGTTTCACCCGAATCACTAGTTGTAGTGTCTTGAGCGTTAATACTCATTAAATGAATAACAAAAATTTGTTTAAGGATGGTGAAGAAACTGAATAAACATGCTTATATTTACCCTCGATTATTACTCAAAACCGAGGTAAAATTTTTTTATTTTTAAATAAAAAATACAAAAATATATGTTTCATCCCAAGCACCACATACCTTTCTGTTTTTGTAAACAACTCCAGATTTTGACAATGGGTTCTTCGAGATCAACAAAAATTTTCAAGTTATTCTTGGAGAACAACAAACTTTTGTTGTTATGCAGATTTTGTTGTATACACTACGCCAAACAAGACATTAGACAACGCTTTTTTAGGCCTTAGACAGCGTTTAAAAGCGCTCCTAAGGTTGCGCTGTCGTAGGTAAAGACAACGCTTTTTATTTATGAGAAAGCGCTCTCTAAAGTATTCATTAGACAACGCTTTTTCCGTAAAAAGCGCTCTCTAAAGTGGGCCTTTAGACAGCGCTTTTGAAAAAGCGCTGTCTAATGTATACGTATAAAATTTTAATGAATTTTTTTATATACCTTTAGAGAGCGTTTTTTCAAGAAAAAGCGTTGTCTAAAGGCCCCCTTTAGACAGCGCTTTTTAAAGCTCTGTCTAATGTATGCCTATAATTTTAGTTATCAATTTTTCTATACCTTTAGAGGGCGCTTTTTAGGAAAAGCGCTTTCGTTTGTGAACTATAGACAGCGCTTTTTCTAGAAAGCGCTGTCTTTTCTCTACGTATAATTTTAATATTTTATTAAAAAAATCTCATTTTAACCATTTTTTATGCAGAAACCTGTATAATTCAAGCCATTTCAATAAACCTGTATATTTCACATTTCCATTAACAATTTCTAGTATGGTTCATTAACCATTTCCACTAATCCCATAAATCACATAAACCACATAAACCATTTCCATTATAATTCAAGTTATTTACATTAACTATTCACAAAACTATACAATTACAATCCAAAAACACATAAAGGGCATAAACCATTCACAAAACTATACAATCCCATAAAATAATGAATTCCGTGCGCTACAGCAAACTTAACGAATTCTGATACCCCATTCTCGTATTCTTTCGACAATCGACTTGAAGACATCCATTTCTTATCCATAGTTATACTAATTAAACTAAACAAAAACAAAAATAAAAAATATTTACCTGTAGGGAAACGATCCGACTTTCACACTTTGATCACAAGTAACCCCCTATATAATTACAGTGGCGAGAGAGAACAACTAATTACCTTTAGAGATATAAATAACTTCTAGACCCATATAGTGTCCAGATAGGTTAGAATTACTAAGATCCCCCTGTACACGTATCATAAAATGAAATATCATTAATTGACCAATTATGAGTCATAACTTGATAAGTGGCAACATGTAATCACAAACAAGCAACAATTAGAGGTAAACACCTACATAGTGGCCTCAAAAGTAAGTACTCTTTCTCAATATATATAGTTAGTCACTATATAATAGCAATGTTGTGATTGGTTATGGCCATATATTTATGTTACAGGAACTTAACTTGGATGGTTTCATATACCATAACTAATTCACCATTTATTCTTTTTTCTATATAACCTACTAACCTCTAATTTCAAGCTAATGTCATAACAGTCCAATTCATCAACAGCAAACTCTTTAGTGTTTTATCAAACTAACTATAACTAGTTTCACAATAAAAGAAAATTTTAACATAACAAATTTCTAAAAGAAACTAACTATAACAAATTTTAACATAACAAACTTCTATAACTATAACTACTAACTTCTATAACTATAACTACTAACTTCTGTGAAGAAACTAACTAACTTTTATAAGAAAATTTTAACATAACAAATTTCTAAAAGAAACTAACTATAGAAAATTTTAACATAACAAATTTCTATAACTATAACTACTAACTTCTAAAAGAAACTTTTAACTAATTTCTAACAATTCAACATCAAACTAACTTTCACAATAATACATTAACATAACAATTAGCTTACTAATCATCTCAAATTTCACTAGTAGCTCTAACATCAGTCTATAACAGTTTGGCCTCCTCATTGAAATTCCCCAACTCTCACAATTCCACTAACCTACACCATTTATGCTATACATAAATAATAAAGTTTTTATTTCACAAACAATATATCAGAAGATAACAGAAGCAACAGAAGCAACAACAACAACATCCTGATACATTTATGCTAACATTCATTCTGAACGGCAACAACAACAACAACAGAACGATAAAAAAATTGAAGCAACAACAATGAACGGCAACAACAATAGCAGCAAAAAATAACATTCATTCTTGGATGGTTTACGATAAAAATACATTCATTCTGATAAAAAAATAACAAAAGCAACAACAACATCAACAGAACGACAACAACAACAACAGAACGATAGCAATGCTGACGGCAAGAATGAACGACAACAACAACAACGACGGCAAGAACAATGTATGAAGCAACAACAACAACAACAACGTACCTCTTCTTTTCGTTTTCGTCTTCTCCTTCACGAATGCAAGAATGAACGATGGCAATGGTGACGGCAACGGTTTCAGAACGACGACAACGGTGACGACAAAGGTTTCAGAACGACGACAATGAAAGCAAGGGTTTTAGAAAGCATGCAAGAACGATTGAACGCAAGGGTTTCAGCAGAAAGAAACGGTCGAGAGCAGAAAATGAAAAGAAGTTTCTGAAAATGATATGAAATGTGTTTTATATTTTAATTCATAAATGACCTTAGAGGGCTCTTTTCAAAAAGCGCTTTCTTAAGTTCTACCTATGAGAGTGCTTTCCTTAGAAAGCGCTTTCTAAAGTGAGGAGAATTTAAGACCTATAGCAGCGCTTTCAGAAAGCGCATTCTAAAGTAAGGAGAATTTAAGACCTATAGTAGCGCTTTCTGAAAGCGCATTCTAAGGTTAACCTATAAGAGCGCTTTTCAAAAAGCGCTTTCTAAGGTGGCTTCCATTTAGGGCATTTAACAGCGCTTTTAATAAGCGCTCTCTAAAGGCTGTCTTTTACAGCGCTTTTTTTTTAGCGAAATTTTTTAAAGACCTATAGCAGCGCTTTGTCCAAGAAGCGCTGTCTTTGGTGCGATGTGAAAAATCAAATTTGGCGTAGTGATACCCTTTGTGTGCATTATTTTCAAGTTCAATGGATTTCATGCATCCAATTACTAATAAGTTATTTGTTCCAACCATGACAAATTGTTTTTCTGCACTTGCAATCCATCCCAGAGACCTGTTTAAAGATTTTATTAACTTGAGCAAATCTTTACATGGCAAATATTTAGGAGTAAATTTCTCAATGTTGTCAACCGAGAAAAGGAATAAATTCTGGAGTGTTTTATTCGATTGACAACATAGTAAAGTTATTCAAAAAATACAACAACAACAACAACAACATCAACATCATTATCTGAGATAGATTGCAAGAGCAGAAAAGTATTTTGTTCAAGATGGAAGAATATTGAAGATTTTTCTGTCTTGCAACCCATCCTAAAGAATATTGCGCAAAAGTTTGGAGCGGCTACATATAAATTAGGTTTAGGGTAAAATCTTATTAACGAGTGCTTCTATAAGAAAAATAGGATTATCTGATTCCTCGGTTATTAAAGAAAACTTAAGGAATATCTCATTAATTTTAAAAAATAAAATAAAATAAAATAAAGGCACCACTTGAAAGAAATAAAAACATAAATTCCATCTAGTGGAATTCAAATGATGTCCTAAATAATTTTTCTCATCACTTATATTTAAATACATAGGGAATATGCGGTATTTATTTAAAAAATAAATAAAATATGGCACGCCTTGACATTATATCTTGGGTTTTTGTTGGATGAGGTGAAAGTTTTGTCACAAAATGTATTATTTGTAGTACTCTCCCTCTCTCTCTCTCTCTCTCTCTCTCTCTCTCTCTCTCTCTCTCTTAGGATTCATTGACTACAGATGTAAGTCAAACGTCTTACACCAAATCTTAATCATTAATTGGAATGAATCAAATGGTCATTTTTCCCTAAAAAATAGACAACTTCTTATGGAAAGGAAATACGATATATTTTAATTTTGTTAATATAATTTTATATGTCAGTTTGATTTTTTTCTATTTACGGTTGAGATTTGGTGTAAGACTTTTAGAATTACACCTTTTAATATCTCATATACTCTTAAATACTTTATTTGTTTTCACCTATGTCAGATTGAGCTCCTATTTAGGAAAGGATGAATCATCTTACTTTATCAAGAATCATTCCAAACCTTCATCATCTTCTTGATTTAATATGGGTTCCAAGTTAGACATAGATATGATGGGGACACTCCATATCTATCATTGAGGTCAAAAAGTTTTCAAAGCTTGGGAAGAGGAACACTCCATAGATAAGCAAGGCAAGAATAGCCTCAAAAGCATCCATGCTCATGTGACCTGCATAATACTGAGCTCTCCCAATCAAAAACTCTGTAGTCAGACCAAAGACTCCTTCTTTGGTGGCCATGTTATCTTGAATTTCAGAAAACTCCAAATATGTGGCTTTGGCGATGTCTTGCTCTTTAGGGTCTTTTCCAAGAAAGGAAAAGGAGACTTGTCAGAAATAGGCAACCCAACTAGATAGGAATACTCCTCCAATCTAGGCACAATTTGGTAGTCAGGAAAGGTGAAACAATGGTAGACGTGATCATAAAACTGAAGGAGTATGGAGAGAAGACCATCTTCCATCATAATCTTCAACAGTGATAACAACTTCCCATATTTGTCCTTGAACCCTTCTCGATCTTTAACCAAAGCTCCTAATCTCCTTAGGTCACCCAAATCAGGACTCTTGAAAGTATACTTAATAGTTTTTCTTCTGTCCTTATCCATGATTATCCTCTGATGTTTACAAACAAGAGTATAAGTTCCATAAAACTTTTTATGAACAATGATGCTTATGAATGCATGTATGCACAAACATAACAAAATCACACTCATACATGGTGTAAGGCTTGCATGAAGTCAAAGTTTTACCCCTCCCATTTGGTATGTACTAGGGTTTATTGTACCTGTACAACGGGTTCTAACAGGTTCTCAAAGTCATCAAGCCATCTTTCGGATATTATCAATTTCCCAATTTACTTGGTAGTTAATAATATTCTCAAGAGAACCTCTTTTGAGTGTAGTATCGCGTATCAACTATTTTGGGACTACTCCCTCATAGTCATCACACTACGTTCCTAACAAGGCCAAGTTGGGTTAAAGGTGACTAAAAGTTCCCAGCTTTGTAAGCTCAATCAAGAAATAGTATTGTTTTCACAATATTTTGATCAACAATACTTATTCTTAAAACTACCTCCACTGAGTGGTGATTTCTCAAGTTAGCTTGGCCGGGAAACAACTCCTTATAAGCTTTATTGAATATACCACCTTCCTATCTTATTTTGCTCTCAAGTCCAAGGTCGGACTTATCTCACCACAAGGTAACAACCCAAATGGAGCAACAATCAAAATAAGCAAATAATATTGCAAATATAAGTGAGTTAGGCTTAATCCTCTTATAGTTTCCCCAGTGAAGTCATTTCTGTTGCGGTGAGAATTAGATATCAAGTTATTGATTAAACTTGAATCACAAATATTTTAAAGATTCACCACCGAGCTTTGATTTATCCAAGGGAAAGGGTAAAGATCGTAAAAAACCCTAAGATTACAATGTAACAACAATGCTAATAGATTTTGGGGTCGGGGATTGGTTATACTTAAGGAAGGTGTTAGCACCCTATGTATCTATAGTAATCTATAAGAACATCTTACATGTATTTGTGATATTGTTTGCTATTTGTTTTGTGTTTGGGTTGATGATAAGAGATAGGAACCTAAGGGTTTAGTCACTAAGTATGCTCGTCAAAACTTCACGGTCTTGTGCCTACATATCTTTACAAGGATGGAATCAGAGCAATTGTAGTTCACCTAAATAGGGATGAATGAACACTTTGATTATGATCAAGGTTCAAAGGGGGCAAAGTGTTATGTCCTAACACTTACTTGACTTGACAAAGTCAAAAGTTTTGTTTATTCTAACTTAAGTATAAGTTGTAAAACCTAATGACTCTAACAAGGTCAGAGGGGATAGATAATGATGAGCTATCTATGACATGGATTCAATAGAGAGACTTTCCCTTGGATTAAGGAATAAAAGGAAACTTGATGATGGAAGCTAACAAGCTAACATCACTTAGGGGATAACTTGACAAAGTTAAATGGAGTATGACTAAGTATGGATGATATGAACAAACATGATATTTAAACATGATATCAACTTGAAAACAAATCAAAGTAACATTCAAACATGATGTTAATCAAAGTATGACAAGGGTAAAGCATATGGTTACAACCAAAGCATAAAGATAAATGTGACAACATTTAGAGTAAGGACTTTAACAAAGTCATGAACTAGACAAGGCAACTACCTAGTATGTTCAAAGGTTCAAAGAAGTTTCAAATCAATATAGTGACAATCAAAGTAAGCTCAATCAAAGATGTTACAACATCTAAATAATCATGAGATATAGTTCTAACAATACCAAGGTATCATGGATAATAAGTTGAAATAACTAATTAAGGCAAGCATACTTTAGGGTTTACTAACACCACTTAATCATGATTACAAGACAAAGGAAGATAAGTTGTAACAACACTTAATCATGGTAAGGTTCAAAGTTCAAGTTTAACATGTATAAGTTATGACAAAACTTAAACATAGCAGACAAGGGTTCAAAGTTGACATGTATAAGTTGAGACATCACTTAAACATTGATGGAAGTAAGGCATATGCAAGTCATGATAACAATCAAAGTTCAAAGTATACATGGATAAGTTAAGACATTACTTTAATCATGAATACAATTTAAATCAAGTAAGTGGTAAGAATCAATCATTCTTGAACAAAAGAAGAACATGTTTATAACAATAACATGTGGATGAATATGCAAGCACACAAAGGATGGCATGTGAGAATGCTTTAAAGATGACATGCTTAAAGTTCCAACATCATGTGAAAAAGTTAATGCATTACTTGAACAAAAAAGCATGGTTACAAATTGAACATGTTAGTACAAGTAAGTAACAACCTATTGTACATGTTAAGAAAACAATCATGGTTATGAACAAGTGGGAACATTACAAAAGTCAATGTAAGTATGTGTAAGTTAAAACATTACTTAACATGGAAGCAAAAGTGTGCATGGCTCAAGACTTTGGTGACAACCTAAAGTGCATGCTATGGTTCTTGGTGTTCATCCAAGGGTGTGTGTAAAGGTCAAGGTAAGTGCACAAAGTGGTTCATGGCATATGTGACAAAGTTCAAGGCATTTAAACATGTAAACATACATAAAGTAAGCCAAAAATCAAGTCATAACACAAAGATGCAAGTTGATAAATATCACACAAGGTTGGAACATGTTATAAAACAATTATACAACTTACGGTCATAAAAGGAAATCCAAGAATCAATCAAAAGAAATCCAAAATATCCTAAGGAAACCCTAAAAAGTCACATACTTTGAACATGAACAAGTGTCACAAAAATAAATATTTTTGGGGAACAAATTATACCACATGAAATTAGACATCAACATGAGTTCATAGCAAAAAGAAGGGATAAAAAACATGCAAGGATGACCAAGTTATGATCAAATAAGTTGGGAATAAAATGAAATGGAAAAGTAATAAAAATAATAGGTTCTGCCTCAACCAGGAGTAGAACCCACATCCTCATGCTCAATGATCCAAAACCTTGCCAACTGAGCCATCGTGCGCATGTGAATAAGAGATGAGACCAGAATAATATATTTTGAAAACACTTGAAGTTCAGAAAAAATATAAAGGACTGGGGCGAGGGGGATTCGAACCTCAGTCCTCTCGCTTGCAAATACACACAAACCCTCCTTATGGACCAGCAGCGCTGCGCTCTCATCCAATAACTATATTGATTCAACAAATATATATTTTAAAAACACTCCAAAATGACCAAGTCAGCGCCACCTGGGCACCAACTCAGCGCCACTTCATCCTTTTTCTTCCCCACTTCTTTTTCTTTTCTTTCTCTCTCTTCGTGCCCTAGCTCATTCATGGCCAGAAATTCAACTCAATGTATCTCTCTCGTTTCTCCATCATTTTCAAATTTATAAAAATGAAATTTGAAGAATTTTTTATTAGTATTCTAAATATGTCATTAGTTTAACCTAAAATTAACTGTGTAATTCACAAATTACTCAACAATAGTGCAACACACATGGACTTTAACATGTTAAAACATCACATATTCAGTTCATACAATGCAACCAAAGCTTCAAATAGATTATGCATAGTGTAGGCTACATTTATGCTTCAAACATGAGACATTAAAAATGCATGAACTATGAGTTTGATGTTTCAAGGTTCTTACCTCTTGGAGACAATCCAAGGCTTATTCAAATGGAGTTACAGAAGAGAAGTGACAACCTCCTTAACCTTGTTGATGCTTATTGATATTATTTGGATGCTTGGAAGGGGTTGGAAGTTGTTTCAAGAACCAAACTCGTGCCTTCTTGCAAAGTGAAGGAGAGAAATGGTGGATTGTGTATGGAGTGATACATAACTTATTTGATGGTTGAAACAAGTTCTATGGAGTATTTAGGGATGGTTTGTGTAGTTTGTTTGAGGTTTGCACGAGTGAAATGAGTTTGGCCAGAGGTTTTACAAAAATGAGGTGTTTTTTTGCAAAAACTATTGGAAGAGAGAATGCTGAGGTTTTTTGAGGATGAGCTCTTGTGTCTTTTGAAGCTTAGGACACCCCTCTATTTATAGGGAAAGAGTGGGGATAAAGAGCTGGTAAGTTTGTCAAGCTCTGGGAGTTTTTGTAAATTGGTTTGGTTGGAAGTGAACCAAATGGTTTCATGCAAAAATCATGGTTCCAATGTGCAAGTACACAACTTTTCTAGAGTGGTTGGGACTTCAGAAACATTTCTTCTATCCATGAAAAAGGTTGAGTGCAGAAAGAACGAGTGGGGAGCTCAAGACAAGTTGAGTTTAGGTTAAAGCCTCTTTATCAAAATGGAAGTCTCACCTTTCTTCCAAAAATGGCATGATTTAATGGACAAAGCTTCAAATTAGTGTGTAATGCTTCCCTAAATCATGCAATCTTCTGATTATGGAGTGATTTAGAAGTAATGAGGGCTGCAAAGTAGGATTATAGGGCATGGCTTGGAGTTTTGATCAAGAACAAATTGTGAAAATGGCATGAAATCCAACTTTGTAACGCCAACTTCATCTCTTCAAAACTCTCATGTTTAAAAAAGCCCCAAATGGAGGAGTTCTTGTACTTTTTGAAAAGCCCCAAATGTGCTCTAAAACTTTCATGTTTAAAAAAAGTCTTTAATTCCAAAGTATTGTTTCTAAGGATCAAAGGTTGCCTTGAAAATTTTCTAAGTGTCCAAATATTTTTCAAAACTTTGAAGCCTCATAACTCAAAATCCAACCATTTTTAGAGGTTTCCACCTCTCATACAAAGTTGTAGTATGTTGTGAGGGATTTAATTTGAGGTTTAGAGCACACAAAATGGCTGTGTAGATTGAGAGTTATGATCTTTCAAAGTTGGCCTCAAAACTAGGGTTTTTTTATACTTAGAAAAATTTCAAGGTAATTTTGATCTTCCATGAACGATTATATGAAGGAAAGGTTTGATAACTGGAAAGAAACAAAAGGTTAGGGTTTTGCCGGTGAGAACGATTAGTGAAAAAAGATGAAATTTGTTGAAAAAAATATGGAATTCTAAAGGAAAACAAAGAATCTTGATGATTTGTGGAAGAAAGAGGCAATTTTGATGAAAAAATGGTGGTGCGGTTGAAGTTGAGAGAAGAGATGTTCTTTAGAGGAAGATGAATTTTATAGAAAACAATGACGAAAATAGAGAAAGATTAGTAAAGAATGAAGTAGGTGGCATCTGAAAAGGAAAAATTGAAAATGTAACGCCCATATATAAATACATACATTAAAGCATATATCATGCATGAATAATACATTTGGTACTGAAATATACAAGTTCCTAGTAACACAGTATACATATAAATGCCCAAAAAGCCTAATACAACAACTATGGCATGTTATATATATACAAGATGTTCAAAAGATAAAACTAAGAACTGGATCACTAATGATCTCAAAATCTCCACAACGGCAGCCTTGCCACACAAAAGATAAGATTCGTAAGGAAAAGTCAAACCACTTTGTCCTTACCCTTCGCCGAACCTGTAGTACCTATGATGTAAACAACAACGTGGGGTGAGATACATCAAATCTCAGTGAGTTATCTATCTTATATGTCCTCTCAGCTTTACAAGATTCTAACAAGCCTAACTCAAGTCAAAAGGGAAGGGAAGGGACTTTGAGTACACATACACTATATGTTTCCATGCTATTGGGTTCGTTACCCCGGAAGTGTATCACTATCGCTAACCCTGTCAAGGCATCCCCTTTCTCCCGCCCTCTTCTACGTCTAGAAGTAGGAACGAGTCATGGACCCTCATAGATTTCTTGGCATACGAAATGGATTTGGGAACATCGGCCTGTTAGCCGTGAACCGTCACTTCACATGGCCTGTTAACCATCACAAGTCTCTTTACCCGTAGGCTCCATTCGTACTATAACATTGGGAATCAAACCTACCAAGAAATTGTGCATTCATTACATAGGAGCTCGTTACTCATGAAATGGCACATAATAGAATAGTGGTTTCGATTTCGTGATTCACATACAACCATTCGATAATAGACGCAGGCCTCGGCCTCTTATGCACGAGCGTCGTCGTAATTGTTATTCCACACTTTCCAACAATTGTTTACGGTAATGTTCCTCACTCTACCTATTTCGTATTTTAACATGCATACATATTCAAACATGTTTAACAATAAGAGCATAAGCAAATAATCATCAATCGCATAATGAAGACACATAATTCAGCATTTCACAAATCATACTAATTCAAGGTTCTCTCCGATTTATTTAATCGGGCAATAAACAGATATTTCTAACTTCCATTAGCTAGAATATGTTCCTAGCTTCACAACGATACCAAGAATACTAACAACGGATAAACGAGTCAAAAGTTATGAAGAACAAGTCGGATGATCTGTCATGTTCGCATTGTGAAGAAGCCAGCGAATGCTCGCTTCCTCATTCGCAGTGCGAAGCTCCCAGCGAATGCCTAGCCAACAC
This sequence comes from Lathyrus tuberosus, assembly GCA_022829125.1. Taxonomy (NCBI): domain Eukaryota; kingdom Viridiplantae; phylum Streptophyta; class Magnoliopsida; order Fabales; family Fabaceae; genus Lathyrus; species Lathyrus tuberosus. The sequence goes on from JALAZF010000217.1 coordinate 6,666,489, forward strand.
TGGTTCGCTGCCCCATTCGCAGTGCGAACGTCTGGCGAACAGTGGCAGAACCAAAATAAGCTAAAGTTCGCAGTGCGAACATCTGGCGAATGCTCGCCTTCACACTCGCTGTGCGAATGTCCAGCGAATGTTCGCTTTCCCCTTCGCTAGGGAACTCGCAGTGCGAACCTGCGAATTCTGGGTTTTCCAGTAGCGTAAAAACAGAGCTTGGTGACCCAATTTCATCCCAAAACTTCCCCAACATGCAAACATATGTAATAACAGATGATCCTACATTTCTAGTGAGTATACTACACAGATTATACCGCATTTCAACCGTTAAATTCAAGATTTTGAAAGATTATCCATTTTCTTACAATTCTAACCTAGGTTCTAGAATCCAAGAAAAATCTAGAACAAAAGTTTCTATCTATAACCCACCTTGTATAGATGATGAAGATGAAGGTTGGAAGATGATTTGATGAAGAATGAGTGATGGTTGATGATCTTGGGTTCTTGAACTTTTTTCCTCTTTTTCTCCTCCTTTCCTTCTCTTTTCTTTCTCTTACTCCAAATGTCTTCTTCTTTGGAAAATGAAAGGAAGGAAATGATATAGGAAAAATATCATCAATTGCCATACTACTAATTGCTCAAAAAGTCTCTAAAGTTCCAAATATTAAAATACCTCAGAGACAGATAATATTACTTAGATTTGCTCTGAGGTCAACCGTTACTCTAATTATCTTTGCAGATAATTTCTCAGAGTACACTGAAACTCAGTAGATCACACCTAATATTATCCAGAGTAATTAAAATACGGGGTGTTACAGAAAAGGAAATATATAAAACACTTGGTAGCAAGAGAAAAGAGATAAAGGCTAAGTGGCTAGAGAGGATAGTAACAAGAGATAATTATGTCTCTAATACCATATCAAAGTGCAAGCACCATCACAATGTTGAGCAATCAAAAACTGATTATCATTATTCCAAGAGGGGACTAACACCCTTAATATGAATACAACAATGCAAATAACAGTCTACCCTACAACTATGCAAGACCAATGGATAGGAATTGGCTAATCAAAAAGAGAATTTTTTTTGAAATAACACATATTTTCAAATATAATACCAAAATAACCTTACTTTCAAATAAATTACCAAACTAGCATGTTTTCAGAAAAAATTAACATAGCGGCGCCATATGGGATGACGACACTTTATATATTCTTCCCACACGCCATATGATATGGCGGCTCAGTGGTTTTGTTGTGCCCTAATTTTCAGGGGAGACGCCATATGGTATGGCGCCTCAGTTTAATTCCTTTTTTTAAATTAAATTATTATTTTAATTATGAAATTATTAGGAAATTAAATGGGAAAAAATTAAAATAAACCAAAGAAAAATTAAATTCACAATATTTACATTATAAAAAAGTGTACAACAGATGGAAAATAATCAATGACCGGCCCTTTCGAAACGCCCCCTGGTTCCACATGCCGGTGCATTACCGCGGCGTCGAGGTCTACCACGATTTTGTTGGGGTGTTTGTGGCCTTTGTGTTTTGACCCATGGAAGAGGTATTTAGTGAGATGATCACGCGTATCAGACAAATTTTGAAGCATCTGTCCCCAATAGCTGGGGGGTTGCTGCCAACGACACTTCCGTAATCCAGTTCCATGCCCATGTTTTTGTAGTTGGGACGGGGGGGTTGGGTTGGGTGTGGACGGTATGGTTGGCCGAATTGGTACATTGAATCGTTTTGGCAACGATGCAATGGTTGTTGTGAGGTTTGGTAGTCAAATAGTGGGTGCGTATTTTGGTGGTAGGACGATTGTGAGTTCATTTGTGGGGGGCTATGGTGGGTTGGGGTGGGGTTGAAAGAGTTATCAGGGCTATAGGCAGAACTGGTGTCGGTGTCGGGAGGCTGGCGATAGGGGTAAGGCTCATGTTGTTATGATTGGGTTAGTGTCATGAATGAGCTGCAGTTCTGGAAGATTGATTGGGTGGGTATACTTGGTTTTTGGGTACAACACGGTGTTTGATACTGGGCATGTGTTTGTTGTTGTGTGTGTGAGGAAGAAGCACGTTGGCATGGATCAATCGGATACGTCGGCTCTGACACAAATTGTTATGGTGTTGTAACCGACCTAAACCAAATCATATATTGATGACTTGGTGTAGCCCCTTCTACAATAGGGTCGACTAAGATATGTCGATGTCGATCTTCCAATGTAGACACATATCGTTTACGAAGTTTTTCCAATAACCTACAGCCCATTGTGAATCCACCCTAAGTTGATGCCAGTCTCCCAAAGACGTCGGAGCGATTGGAATATCCTAATGCATGCTGAACTGTAGTTTCACCCGATCACTTTGGTGCATCTCCACTGCCGTGAACCGAATGATCGATGTTTTAGCTGTCCACACTACAACATCATCGATGTTGGGCTTATGGTCGAGACCCTCACGGCCTCAAGACAAACTATATGAACAAAAGATTTAATGAGAAAAACTACGGTGTGGTAATTTAATAGACAAATTTATGGTAGTGTAAGAATAAATTACATTGTCCAGCCCAATATGTTCTATAAGGTTGCGGTAGACGATTATTGAGTTCCTGGGACATCGTTGGTAATTCATTCCCGGAACTGACCACCTAAAAAAGTGACATAAATAAATTAGTTACAAATAAACATTTCATCAAAGTATACATGTTTTATTTTAAAAAATAAACTTACTTGTTTGCGTAGGGGAATGTGAATGGATTCCGGTTGATAGGAGCTAGTGTTGGCATTCTAGACCAACCCCACGCTTGAAGCAGATAGGCGCGGCCATAAAAAATACAAGTATTGTTTTTTGAACCCCAACTATAGGTGCACACTTTATTAAGGTAGTGTAACAATGGTAAATACATAATATTTATGCTATTTCCCCAAATAAGATCATAATATAGCACCGAGTTTTAACTATCTTGTCATAATCGGTGGATTCCTCGTTTAATATGATAGATTTATAATCGTCTCTTAGGTATTAAAAATTAATACCTTGGCCCCTTGGTCGACCTTCACGCTGTGGCTGAGGTGTTTCGACACAAAGCAGAGCGCCCAACAAATCTTCGCAAAGTTAGTTATCAACACCAACCTTGCCGTTGACGGTCTTTCCATCGATGCGTAAGCTAAGTAACATATAGACATCTTGTAGTGTGACAATGCATTCCACCGAAAGGAATGTGAAATATATGGGTCTCTGGTCTCCAATGTTCTAGCAAAGCTAAAATAAATTTGGGGTCAAGTGAGTACGATTTGATTTTTGAACGCCACATGCATTTAGGTATCCTTCTATGAATGGGTCGTGTGGTATGTAGTCATTCCCACGACAAAGAATCCTTGATACATCTTGACAAATAATATAAATAACCTTAGTTTTATACAAAAATACAACTAAGTAAGGAAAGACAAAATAAATAAAGCAAAACACTTACTAACTCTGCAATGTTTTGAATTGTTCCTATGTGATCATTGGCCATCGTGAGTAGAGACATTTTTTAATAATTGGTATGAAGAAGAGTTTGTGATGGATGAGAAGATTTTGTAATGTGAGGAGAAGAGTTTTTCATGGATGAGAAGAGTTTGTGATGGATGAGAAGATTTTGTAATATGATGAGAAGAGTTTGTAATGTGATGAACATTTATTTATAATGGTGAAATGTGATGAGAGGAGTCACATGAAAATTCATGGTGAAATGTGATGAACTTTGTGTAAGGAATCATGTAAGTGTTCTCTTACAAGATTCTTGGTCATTGTCATGCAGAGAATCTTGCAGGCATTGCATGTGAAGCCATTTAATGTCTTGTAAGTGTAGTTGGTAAGACTTTTATGTAGTCTTGGAATTATAGTCTTGGAAGACTATTATGGTAGCCATGTGAATAAATATTTCGCATAAAGCATACAAGAGGAAGTGTAGTCATGCAGAGAATCTTGCAGGCTTTAAGACTTTAATGTGTTGTAAGTGTAGTTGGTAAGACATCTAAGAAATGAATAAATATTTCGTATAGTGTGCAAAAGAGATAATTTGTAGGCATGATAAAGAATAGTGTTTTTTTGCACCCCATGTGAGATTCTTGTAGGTATGCAAGATTTTTCTCTACCACATTTCGTATAAAGCATACAAGACATGTGTAGTCTTGTCATAGAAGTGTAGTCATGTCATGCAGAGAATCACATGATGCATGCAAGACAATAGTTTTGTTTATTTACTATTTTAAGACTTTAATGCCTTGTAAGTGTAGTTGGTAAGACATATAAGAAGTGAATAAATATTTCGTATAGTATGCTAAAGAGATAGTTTGTAGGCATGATAGTTTGTAGGCATGATAACAAGTGTGATTGCATGTGGTAATGAACAGTGTGCTAGAGAAGCTAAACTTCATGTGCACCATGTAATAAAAGCTAGGCATGCAAAGCATCTAAGAAGTGTGATAAAGAATAGCGATAATAATAATGTGAGGCATGCTTAAAATCATATTTCGTATAAAGCATACAATACATGTGATAGTATTTAATAATAATAATTATTATTATTATTATTATTATTATTATTATTATTATTATAAGTATTTACAAAAAGTATTCATAATAGTAATAAAGTCTTTGTTGTAACTTGTAAAGCATTGTAAAACATTAAATCATGGAAGTGTAGTCATGTCATGCAGAGAATCACATGAGACATGTATTAAATCGATGGTAAGACTTTTAGTGTCTTGTAAGTGTAGTTGGTAAGACTTTAGTGTAGTCTTAGAAGTGTAGTCTTGCAAGACTATTAGTGTAGGCATGTGAGAATCTTGTAGGCATGCAAAAGTATATGGTAGTTTGTAGGCATGTTAAGAAGTGTGCATAAATTACAAGACATGTGAATAAATCACTCGTATAAAGCATACAAGATTTTATATATTATTGATGAGATAAAGTTTATAGTAATAATAATAATAATAATAATAAGTATTACTTTAAGACATTAGTGTCTTGTTTTTTATCACTTTAAGACTTTATGTGTTTTTGAAGATATAAATGAGACAAGACAATTGCATGGAATGTGATAAGAAGATATAAATGAGACAAGACAATTGCATGGAATGTGATAAGAAGATATACAAAAAATTAATGAGACAAGACAATTGCATGGAAGAAGAAGTACAATGATAATTGAGACAAAACAACAATATATTCCAACTATATGCCTATTAATACACTACAGATATACATTTTATTATCATATCATTTAGTAACATATTCTTCCAAACACTAAAAATTGTAAAATAATTCTTCCTAACACGAGTTAGTAACGTATTTGTTATGGCTTAAACACCACAATATATGATCAGTGCACATCTCAATGGTGAGATATTTGAGTGTACCATAACCGGTTTCAATTTTTGAAATACGAAAGTTACTAGGTTTTTAATTGACAGAAGATGAAATTTTTTACATTTGAAAGACAAATTAGAAAAGAAATTACAGTATGGTCCAGTTGGCCAAATCATCTACAAGAATCCTGTGTTTTTTGGCGGGCATAAACAATGCAAATTTTTTCAGTAAAAGATTCAGGACGATGAAGATGTGCGTAATATGTTTCTCAGTCATGAGTATTCTGGTTTCAATAATATTGAGCTATATATTACGTTACAACAACAACAACTGTCTCAACAACATGATTCTTCCCAAGTTTTTTACGAATGTGACGACGAAGAAGCCGAAGTCGATGTCGTTGGCAAAGAAGAAGAAGAAGTTAAGGTCATTGTTGATGAAATGGTAAACAACGAGGAAGACATATTACTAGCCAGTCATGTTTATTGCCCACCTCAACACATGACAAGTCTCAACTTAGGTGAAGACGAACCATCAACGAATATTTATTACAATCTATACATGCAAATAGAAGGAGTATTAAAAGAGGGAGACAATTTTCGTACAAAAGAAGATTGTGTCCGAGCTATAAAACAATATCACATGGACTTATCAGCAGATTATAGAGTAGATCGAATGAATCCGAATCTGTATAAGATCTATTGCCGTAACGAGGTGTGCCCGTTTAGATTAACAGCATCGTTTCGAAAGAGAAACAATTCATGGAAGATAGGGTCTATGGGTCCAGAGCACACTTGTATAATCACGAATCCAATGCGGGATCATCGCAAGCTCATCTCTCATTTGATACGTAATGAAATTCTATCAGTCATTAGCGACAACCCTTCTTTGAAGGTGAATACCATAATCGCGCATATGGTTTAAAGATACAACTATACTCCTTCGTACAGAAAATCATGGATAGCTAGGACTAAGGTGGTTGAAACGGTGTTCGAAAATTGGGAGGAGTCTTACAAAGAACTTCCAAAATACCTGGTGGCACTTAAACAATATGCTCCAGGGATTGTTGCCATCTTGGAGACATTGTCGGCGTGTACGCCAGACGGGACTTGTGTCAGTGGAAATGGCATTTTCCACTGACTCTTCTGGGAGTTTGAACCATGTATCAAAGGATTTGCGTATTGTAAACCTATCATTCAAATTGATGGAACATGGTTGTACGGGAAATATAAGGGCACGCTACTCATGGTCGTGACACAGGATGGCAACACTAACATTTTTCCAATCGCCTTCGCTCTAGCTGAAGGGGAGACTGCTGGAGGTTGGAGTTTTTTCCTAAAAAACTATGACAATACGTGTCTCCCCATCCTAACTTATGTTTGATCTCTGATAGACACCCATCAATCGAGAGTGCATACAAGAATCTTGATAACGGTATTGCATAAGATACATCGCTCAAAATTTCATGCGGGAGATCAAGAACAAAATGCTAAGGAAGAAGGTTGTGAACGTAGGGTATGCACTAACAGAGCCTACTTTTAAACACTATCGTGACGAGATCAGACTGACAAAAGCAGATGCATTGAGATGGATTGATAATATTCAACTGGAGAAATGGACAATGGCATACGACAATGACCAGCAATGGGGCCATATGACAACAAACCTCGTTGAATCAATGAACTCTGTACTCAAGGGCATCCCAAACCTACCGATAACCGCTTTGGTAAGGTCAACATATTTTAGGCTCGGTGCACTTTTTGATACCAGACGTACAAAGTGGGGTTCTGTCTTGCAATCTGGGAAGCTGTTCAGTAATAGTTCAATGAAATTCATGAAGGACGAAGCTGCCAAGGCCAACACACATGTGGTCACAGTATTTGACCGTAATAAAGGTTGGTTCAGTGTTGTAGAGTCTATTGATCATAATGAAGGGATGCCTAGGGGATGTTACTGAGTGGAACTGGTTAGGAGTTGGTGTGACTGTGGAAAGTTTCAGGCATTTCGTATGCCTTGCTCCCATGTCATAGCAGCATGTTCGAAGGCTCGCCAGGACCCAACCAACTATCTTTCTGTTGTTCATCAAGTCATTAGTCTATGCAATATCTACAACACTAGTTTTCAGGTGGTAGCAAAGGAGGACTACTGGCCTCCATACGAAGGCGAAATTGTCTGGCATAATGATTTGATGCGAAGAAAGAAAAAGGGTCGCCCTAATAGCACCCATATTCGAACGGAGATGTATACAACAAACAAAATGGTCAGATTATGTAGTTTGTGCCGTCAGCCGGGACACAATCGTGCCAAATGTCCCAATGTAGGATCAAGCACAACATCATAGTTTCAAATGTAACCTTGTCTCTTTATATCAACAACAAATTTCATTCCATTGATAGCATACCTAAGCGATTACAATTAACAACTATATAACTTAAACAATCATAACTTAATATCTCAACAGCAATAATTAACAACGACATAACCTAATACCAAATCATAAAATAACAACAACATACCCAAATAAAACAACTCAATGCATCAACTTATTTAGGATATTACAACCATCAAGCTAATTTTCTTTGGTGTTAACAGCATCATAAGGACACCAACATCATTTTCCACTTTTCTCCAAGTACGGGTAACTCCATTTGGGCTTGACTCCTCAACCAGCCTCTCAATTTTTCTGATCTTTTCACCTGCAACATAATCTCCTTCTAACCAGCGATTCAATTCCCTATGTAAATGCTCCAAGGTCTGCGTGTTCCAGAGTATGACCTTGATCGGAGGCTTTATTGGTGAAAAACAAACTAGGGCATTTCTTTTTATAAGTGGAAATGTTGGAAATGGTTCCTCCGATGATGATGATGATGATTATGATGATGATGATGAACGCCGATTTAAGAACTCAGACATACTTTTAGATTGAGTTGAGAATATTGGCGATAATTGTTGTGGAGTAACAAATGAGGGTACAGTCTTATTTATAGAAAAATGAAATAGTGTATCTACCATTTAAAAAAAAGGGATTCAACTGAGGCGCCATATCATATGGCGCCTCCTCTAAAAAATCTAGGGCAAATTTACATAGTGGCGCCATCTCATATGGCGACTTAGTGCAAATGTCTTTTTTTTCACCATTTCTTAATACACCCCATAGCTTTCTTAGGCACCACACGAATTTCCGTTTTTCCCCCAGTTTTCAGATGTGCACATCCGGACGCACCATTTTTTTTTTAAAAACGTTGATTTGTTCTGGATGTGCATATCAGGAATAATTCTTGATCTGCAGATCCGGAAAAATAGCAGAACTTTATTTTTTTAAAAAAATCAGTTTTGTTGGTTGGTCGCAGATGTTAATATATCGCCGCAACTTAATATACATTCGAAAACATCCATATATAAAATAAATTGATATATATACATAATATTACTCCTGTCAAAATACAGTACATAAATGTAATCAAAATAGAATACATCAAACAAAAAACTATTGTGAATGCCGAAGGATCTCTCCTGGCTCCCCTGCTCCTCTACCCCTACCCTTTGTTCTGGCTCGATGTCTGCGATACTGAAGTGCCCCCCGAGCAATCTCAATAATCATATCCATGGCAAGTCTGCCACCAGAGCCCTCAGGGAGGTGACCGTCCGCAATTGTCGCCCGCACTATCTCCTCTATCTCACGTCAGCGAGGTAGGACATCCTGAGTATGGCCCAGCTGAGACTGCTGCTCCTCTAATATCTCCTGATGAGCAGGTCTGGGTGGCGATCCCTCAGCAGTGGGCACCACGCATGGGTGTAAGACAGTATAGAACCACATGATGTACCTGGCAACAACGCTCTAGTCTCTCGGTGCTCTGGTTGCCCGAGCCTCTTCCGGTACGATGTGGGACTGGAAGTCAGCATATGTCTCACCTATCTGCGTGCGGGTCAAGCCTAGAGGAGCAGACTCATGAGGCATCCTGGGGATCTTCTGCGTGTAACCGAACTGACGCAAGACGCGCTCCGGCAGGTATCGAGCAGTAATGGTCGAACTGCATGCCAATCATCCTGAGAACAGTAAAACCTCATCGAACAGGTGCGTCACACGGTGATCGACATAGGCGTCATAAAAAATGTCCTCACCAGCCATCCGATCAAGATAAACTCTGTAGGACTCGGGCGCTTCCCTCTGAGCAGGAGAAATGCAGCAGCACGCGGCATATCCTCAGTGTACCCCCCGACACTCCCCCAACCAGTAATCTTGGGAAAGTGCTGTAATATCCACGCCTGATATGAAAAACATATCATCGGTGTCAAACATTATAATGAATATAGAAAGAAAAGAAATGAAAATAAAGACTTAGAATATAAGATTGTTACCACGTATAGTGTACAGCTGTCTGCCACAGTCTTGGCTGCCCAGAGGCAACCATCTGAGAGCCTAGAATAGGTGTATGACAGCGTAGCCGCCCCCCAGTTGTACCCATGGATCTCTGTGGGATCCAAAAGGTACCTGAGGTAAACGATATCAATGTAAGTAGCGCTGGTGTCCACTAACAGCCGCGTGCTTAGCAAAAATAGATAGTAGCATCTCAGGGCACGCTGCCTGTGGATCTCCACCTCAGCTGGATCACCTGCTGCCCGTCCTGCCACTTCATGCTCCTCATGAAATCTGCGTGTCAGAAAGGAGAACCGGACGTGTGCGCCTCTCAACTGGGTCATCTCCGCAAGTGCATCATCTAGGTGATCATCTCTATCGCCGTCACCACTCTCATGTGCTAGGTGATCACCCTCAGGAACAAGAACAGGAACAGGAACAGTCTCCTGAGGTGCGGGTGATGGAACTAGAGTCTTCTGACGACGCCTGCGTGCGGGCGGGGCCCCTGATGAACCAGCAGTACGAACCCGACGCCTCCGAGATGTAGAAACGGCGGCTGACGGATGAGTGATCTAAACCTGTGATGTGGAAGACTGTGGTGTAGGATGTCCCTCAGCTGTAGGGGCTGCTGGAACTACCTCTGCGTCGGAACCCTCGGCTGTAGACTGCGTCCGCTCACGTCAGACAGATGCATGCTGAGCTGTCCGTCCAAGTATTATACGATCGTCTCTAGCAGCCATGTAATCTGCAGAGCATAATAAATAAATTAGAGTTTTTTAAAAATAATTAAAAAACCAATAAACAATAAATAAATAAAAAAACAAAAATAGAAACCAATTTGCTTCCGGATTTGCACATCCGGAAAACTTCTGTGGATGCACATCCGGAAGTACTCAGAATATTTAACGTTGGGTTTTTCCGGATGTGCACATCAGAAAAGCAATTAACGTTAAAATTTTTCCTGATCTGCACATGCTGTACGTATTTCAAGTTCTAAAAAACCCAGTCATGGCTACTGTACCATAGAAAAGGGCATTTTAATGCCCTGATCGTCCGTTTGAAGCGGCAAACAATACCTACATTGTCTCTAACCTATGTTATTCATACTACCTAACAATTTTTACACCTAAATTTCTACTCCAAATCGATTACTCGAAAATAACTCTGAAACTCTAAAATTCGAAAACATACCGATTAAATTGAGATATAGAGGACTTGGAGTGTCTTGATTGTTGTAGAAGTTGCTTTGCGCCGAACTCGAGTGAAAAAAGTCGGGATTTGTGGGAATGAGAAATTGAGAGTTTGAAAGATTTTGATTGTTTGGAATGTGAAAAGCTAAAGAATGAGGGGGGTGAAGGGTTTGGCGCGAAGTTATAAGAATTTCTTCCGGATTTGTACAGCAGGAATTATTACGGATATGCACATCCGGAATAAATCAACGTTTTTAAAAAAAATGGTGCGTCCGGATATGCACATTCGGAATCAGGGGACAAAAAAGAAATTTCGCGCGGTGTCTAAGAAACTCATTTGATATGGCGCCTGCATGTAGAAACTAGGCCACTTTGGTAATATTTTTGAAATCTTTGTTATTTTGGTATTTTTTTGAATAACTATGTTATTTTAAAAAAAATCTCAAAAAGAGATCTTACGGCTTAATGTACATATGTAAGAGCAATTGTTTGGTTTTAGGATGCAAGAGGGTGTTTTCACAGGTAGATCTTGTTGCAAATTATGGATGAAATTTATTGAAAGAACATCACACAGAATGTATAAACATTAAAAGAAATTCAGATGGTGTGGAAAGCAAAGGTGCCATAAAAATTTGAAGCTTTCGGATGGAAGCTGACGTTAAATAGAACGATGATATTTTAATCGCAAATAAATTACAGAAAAAGCAAATAAATTTTAATAGGTAAATTTCTTTAAAAAACGATGATATTTGAAGTAGTACACACAATCACAACTTTGGTTCGAAATCATACTCATTACCACATATATACATAGTGATAATGATTTTACAAACGACTATATAGAGATGTGAAATATCTTGTGGGAAGATAAATAATTCATAGCCGCAAATTACCGCTTTTGTTCATCCCCCAATATTATTTAGTCTTGAAATTTATTACACTTAAAACATGCATGCATGGTGATATAATTAGTTACCATTAGTGGCAACCTCACCACCAATGTAACCACCGCCACCGCCGCCACCACCACTACCGTAGCCTCCTCCACCACCGCCTCCACCACCACCATAGCCTCCTCCACCACCGCCACCACCGCCTCCTCCATGACCGTATCCACCACCATGGTAACCACCATAGCCACCCTTGTAACCACCGCCGCCGCCATGGTATCCACCGTATCCACCATTGTAACCACCACCACCGCCATGGTAGCCACCGTATCCACCATTGTAACCTCCGCCACCGCCATGGTAACCGCCATATCCTCCGCGGTAACCACCGTAGCCTCCAGGGTAACCACCATAGCCTCCGTTACCACCGTAGCCGCCACCATAGCCTCCGTTACCACCATAACCGCCACCATAGCCGCCATATCCAAAATGTTTGGCATCATTTACTTCATCTGACTTTTCAACAACCTCTGAAAATACACCAATATGTTAATTTAATTCTTAAACTAATTTTTACATTTTGAGTATAGATATCTATTTGTTTCTATATGTAAGAAAGAAAAAAATCTTCAACATCAATAAAAGCTCAAGAGAAAAATGACCCTTACGAATTTATATAAATTTTAATAAAATAAACATGTACTCATATTTTGGACATTAAATAAAAAATAATTATAGCTAGCTCACCCTCTTTGTTGGCATTAGTCGAAGTCTCAGTTAATGTCCTAGCTGACACCTCTGAGGAAATAAGAAGAACCATGGCCATTAGGCCAAGGATGAGGAATGAATTTTTAGAATCCATTGTACTCAAATGTATTATTTCGTAGTGAAGGATGAGAAAAATAGTAAGAAAGTGTGGTCTATTTATAATGGGAAGAATGGATGAACCAATTCGGAGCCATTAATTAGTAGTTGGGAAGGAGCTAATCTGTATTAATTCAATCTTATCGTTAAAATGGGGAGTGATTATTTGTTGATCTTGATTGATTTTGATTAATAAAGGTTGGAGGATATGAAATTAATCACTGCAGTTAGTATGTATGTCAATGCTATGTCTGCTTGCTAATTTAGATATTCGAATACTTCTAGTCAACCCTAGCTATTTAGTCATTTATATTATTAAATATCTGTGCTATTAGTCTTTCTCAAATATATTTTCATTAGTTATTTTACTTCATAAATTAAAATTACAAAGATAAGAAACACTTAAAGAAATATTTGCAAATTTACCACATTATAAACCGATGTTTTGGTTCATTGCATTAATTTTAAATTTCTAACTGAACCAAACCGTAAGTGTACAATTTTTATAAATCAAACTATATGTTATGATTAGTCATTAAAAAACAAAAATTAAATAAATTAATTTAAAATTATTTTTAACCATCTTTTTTGTTAATAAGCATTTCTTAAATACATATTCAAGCTAATATTCTTACATAATCACGAAGTAATTAATAAATAAAATATTTACAAAGTTAAATATTATTGGACTTTCTATCGTTTAGATCAAATTTTGAAATAATTTTTAAAGCCAAACCTTATCAACTCAATTGCCCCATAGATTTACCGTGTGTTTCTTGTTTTGTCCCGAAAGAAGACCTTTCTCATATCCTCTTTTCTTGTCCATTTGCTGTCAAAGTGTGGGAAGTCAGTGAAGATTGGCTTGAACTGGAGCACATTGTGGAAAACTCCATCACTAAGCATGCAGAAAAATTCCTTGCCAATATGAAGGGTAAAGCAACTACTAAAAAGAGAATGTTAATCTGGCTTGCAACCTGTTGGTGCTTGTGGATCCAAAGAAACAGCGTTATCTTCAAGAAACATCTTATTTCATTAAACTTTTTTCTTGGAATTGGATTGTAATAGGTTTGAAGAGTAAAATACTGTTGTATTTCTATAATTGGTGGAAAAACCCGATAGAATACCTCATGTTTCGTGTAAGACCCTAATTTTAGACCCCTAAGATTTCACATATCATTCGCATCTCATTTTGCATCTTATACACTAGTGCAAAGTGACAAATATAATTTTAAAATTTACACCTATTATACTGAAAACGGGTGTAAATAATAAAAGCGGTGGCAAATTTGTAAATAAAATGTCATTTGTAGTAGCAGTACGTGACAATAGACACCCTATTTTTAAAAAAAAAGGTGTAAATTAAAAACATTATTATAATAAATTAAAAACATTACTATAATAATATCTATATTACTCTCCTTAAATGAAAAACGGGTGTAAATTAAGATTGGCTGAAAAATAATTTTTTAATTTAATAACTCTAAATATTAAACATATTAATAAACCAAATATATTTTATTAAGTGATATAATTAAGTAAGTAAATTAATTAATAGATATAAATTGATTAATTAATATTTTATAAATAAAATAATAACAAAATACATATCAATTTATCAAATTTAACTACTGATATTAGTCAAACCCATTTCTCACTAAACTTCATTTCCCACTAAACCCTATTTTTCATAGGGGTAAATAGTAGCTCTTGCTTTCTTCTTTTCTTCAGAATACAAAACAACAAAACAGTTCTCAAATTTCCAATGTGAAGAAAAAAATAGCAATCAAAATGGCCGTTATGAGTGGGTTCAGGATTCTTCTATCTTTCAAATCGAGGTCACTTGCGACGACGGCAGTCGCTAAATCATGGCGGTCGGCGTCGTGCTCCTCCTCCGCGGCGGTGGTGAGTGATGCAAGTTTTGAGAGCGGCACGCATTTGAAAGATTATGCTGATTATAAAAGATCTCTGTATGGTCAGATTACGCATAAAGCTCTTCTCGTTGATGCTGTTGGTACTCTTGTTCTTCCGTCTCAACCTATGGCTCGAGTTCTTTCTTTCAATTCTCTTATTATAGACATAGTGTGAGTTTTATTTATTTATTTATTTATTTTTTAATTTTTTGATTTATTGTGTTGTAGATATATAGACAAATTGGGGAGAACTATGGTGTGGAGTATTCAAAGAAAGAGATTTTGCATAGATATAGAAGAGCTTATAGTCAGCCTTGGGGTAAATCTCGTCTCAGGTTCATTCTTATTACTTTTCGATCCCTTTCTAATTTTTGCAATTTCATTTGTGATATTAATAAATTCATGTATTTGTATTCAGATTCACTTTTGAAAATTTAGATTTTAATGTGAAATCAATTGATTTTGATTGTGAAATACTTTGAATTATCAACTATTGTTATGTTATGTGTGAATTTTGTTTGATTGAAAATTTGTTGATTTAGATTTTTTTGGGTTAGGTTTGGGGAACTTTTGCGTGCTAATGTTTGATTGGCCTATAAGTTAAGACATACTGTTTTATGCGAGGAAAATTTAGAATGAAATGTTTGTCGTTACATTTTGTGTGTCTGTATAAACTTCGAATCGTTAAAACAAGCGACCCGTCGTGGATAGATAGCTATAGAGACAGTTGGTTACGTCTGTTACTACTTGTTTTCATTTGTTTAGTTAAGGCTTAAGAGTATTTGTTGTTTTCTATTTTGCAGATATGTTAAAGATGGTAGACCGTTCTGGAAATATATAGTTAGTAATTCACCCGGATGTGATGATTCTTAATACTTTGAAGAACTTTATAACTATTATGTGACAGACAAGGTAAGACCTCAAATAACTTTCTTTTCTTTTCCTTTTTAAATTTGAGTAGGGTTTGATATTTTAGTTTTTATCATCCACAGGAATGGCATCTATGTGACCCTAATGCAGGAGAAGTGTTCAAAGCTCTTAGAAAATCAGGTGTAAAATTGGCAGTTGTGTCAAATTTTGACACCCGGTTAAGGCCTCTCCTGCGGGCATTAAACTGTGATGATTGGTTTGATGTTGTAGCAGTATCAGCTGAGGTAAGTAAATTGCTTTTTTTCCTTCATTTTTTTCACATTTTGTTTTCTTAGTTCATGTTTCTATTGGTTCTCCACTTCTCCCCCTTGTCCATTGATGTATGTAATATACTGTATTGATTTACTTAACAACACTACCAAAAAAATATTTGGAAATAAATGGGAAATAGATCTTAAACCATTTGTTGCCTCAAGTTGTAACACCCCAAAATTCATATTTAATTACTTAATTAATTATTTATGATTATGGTGAATGATTGTGAATTATATGACGCATTGGGTGGTTTTATTGATGTGTGGTGTGGGTATTAGTGAGAACTTGATATAATTAGAGTTATTTATATTTTAATAATTAATCATATTATATGTGGAGTTATAATAATAATAATCACAATATAGATGGCATTATTTAGATTATTATTATTTTAAATAAGATGAGTAACAATAAGGGCAATGTGGTCTTTTGTAAAGGATAAGTGAGGATATAACTGGGAAACCATTATTAGGGGTATTTGGACTTAATAAGAAAATAGAAGTGAGAAGTTATTCTGATTGATCGTAACTTTTGTGAGAAGTGCTCTGAGGAAAAAGAGGGAGAAAGCTAGGGCTCTGGAGGGATTGCTGCAGAACTCAAGAGAAAGAATTCGGAAAAAAATCAATTATAAGGTATGGGGAGTATAACTTTCATTATGATTGATGAAAAAATCTGAATATAGATAGGTTGGGGTTTTATGGGGTTTTGGGTTTATGATGAATTCTTGATGAAATAGATAGAAAGTGATGAATTTAGGATGTATGTTTTGATTTAGAATGATGTATGTATGAGGGTAGATAAATTATTGGGTTTTTATCCATGTGTTTGTTGATTGTTTGGTGTTTCCGGTGAGAAGTTGGAGTTACGTGTCGGTGATAATAAAAATGCTCGAATTGTGTAAATTACTTGGTTGAATTGTGATTTTTAGTGTTATAAGAGTTTCTAATGAATGTGTATTGTTGTATACTGATGTAGAAATCCGAGTTCTGTGATAAATGATGTCTGGGGATGTTGGGATGGGTTAAATAAGTGATTTTTCGCACAAAAATACAGCAGAAAAGTGATTCTGTAACAGAGTAACCGGTTACCCTAATGCAGTAACCGATTACCCTGGGACAGATTTGTTTAAGAACTTCAAAAATTCGTATCTTGAGCCTCGGGTGTCCGTTTGACTCGCCGTTTGAACCTGTGGAAAGCTAAAACAGTGTACTTTCTTGTAAAAATGGTTTCAAATCCTGGAATTAAAATTAACTAGGTTCTAATGAGGCTTTATGGTGTCAGTGTAAGATGTCAGTGTCTGTGTTTGTTGAGAAACTATAAAAATTCATAACTTGAGTTGTGAGCATCCGATTGCTGTGTGGTTCAGATTGTTGGAAAGCTGAGTTAACGTAATTTATATTAAGAATATTTTTAGTACCAGAATTCCAGCTATTCGACGCGTGGACATGTCTTTTGAATGTGTCGATTTATGTCATTTTTGTGAAATGTAAGCAAATGTCTTGTATGGATGATATGCTATGATGTTCTACTTGAATGACTATCTTAGTGATGCTATGGAGTTGTTGTGAAGTTGTTGTTATGTGTTGATGTGATCTATGATGATTGTTTAATGATGTGCGTGTTAAATGTATACATGGGGTAAGAGAATTGTGTTGGAATTATTATGGTGATAGATTCATTATGACGTTTTGATGTTGAAAATAAAGTTGTGATGTTATATTATGATGGTTATGATGTTGTGATGATGAAGGAGTCGATGATGTGCATATTTAATGTATATATGCTTTATGATGATTATGATTAATGATTACATGAATGCAGATGCAATTTAAGGAATTTGTTGATTATGTAGATGTTGTTGCATCATGGCATTCATGACATACTATGTTGGGACTTCGGTCCGTTGTTGTTGGCTTCAATCCCATTGTGCGGATTGGAGTGATTATGTTGTGCTCCCTTGTGGAGGGGTGATGGCCAGTGTCCATCACATGATGATTATGTTGTGCTCCCTTGTGGAGGGTTGATGGCCTAGTGTCCATCACATGATTGAATTGGTACCACATGCATGTTTCCGATGAAGTTGCATTTCATTCTAAGTGGCATTAAATGTGTATGGGATGATTGTTGATTAATATGTATGTTTTATTGAGGATATCATGATGTTGTTGTTGCTGCCCTATTAGTATTCTTTTCTTTATATCTTTTATAATGAATTGTAATTACTCACCCTGCCTGCTTGGAAATGTTGCCTCTATGGTGGGTAACTTACAGGTGATCAAGATTAGCTTGTAGACGCATGAAGATTTAACTTTGGAGTTATTTTACTCTATTTTCGTTAATAATAGAGGTGTCTTGCTCTGATATGTAACATCGGGTGGGGAACGCTTGAGTTGAAGTTGTGTTGTTTTATAAAACATATTTTATGAGTTTTCTACATGTTGAATTTATTTGACGATGACTTTTGACAATGACTAAAAGGTCTTTATGTTTGATGAAATAAATGAAGTTATTTTGAGACTATGATTCCGCTGCGAAGTTTGAATTTTATTTATTGATGTTATCGAAGAAATTATTATTATAAATGTTTGAGAACCCGTGTTACGAGGCAGGAAGTTTATTATGATGTTTTTATGAAGCATGTGGCACCCTTTTTGGTGATTTTACTCTGATTTACTTATATATCATTGTCGTGAATATTCTTTGGGTATAATGGTGTTACATTAGTGGTATCAGAGCAGGTCGGTCCATCCGGCCAGGTTGTCCAATGTTGTTTGTTCCTTTAGTATGCGACATGTGTGTGAAACACTGTTGGTGCTTGCTTGTTTTTCTAAATCACTTGTTTGTAGGAGGGAGATTGAAACAAGTGGGGGAGAAGTCGCTGCTTCTCAGAGGTGTTTGGTTGCAAGGTGTGAACAATTAGTACAGTATTCCATGGATTGCAAGAGTACAAATGTTAGTGAGAATGTGTTGTTCCCGATTTCGAAGGGAGTACGGATTCAAGATTTATGTCTAGCGATCAGGTCGTCGTGTCCTTGAGAGGGAATGGTCGGGTACTTGGGTTGTTAGCATCTCTAGGAGTGGAGGGCGATGTTATGGCTAATGATGTGCCAATTGTGTGTGAGTCCTGATGTCTTCCCGGGGATGATTGCGACTTGTCGTTAGAGCGAGATGTTGGATTAACTTGAGGTTACTCTGGAGGATGAACGGTTTGGAGTTAAATAAAGTGCTTTGGAATTATGTCGCTGAGTCGATGCAGATTCTTCCGACTGAAGAACATTGTGAATTCAAGGTTTTGGTCTGTTGGGAGAATTTGGGCGTCTCTGAGGGAGAAAAATCAAGTAATATTGATGCTTGTTCTCAGAGGGTGGAGAGAAATGTGGCGGTTAATGATATGTCGGTAGGGTGTGCCTTCCAGATGTTCTCGGAGATATCTGCTAAGCAAGTAGGGTAACTCTTAGGGAATGAAGCTCAGATGGATGCATGTATGTGATAACGGTTATATGAGATTGTGAGTAGATTACTGACAGTGGATTACGGAGATGATCGAGATTAAGGATCCACTCCAAAGAATTGACGATTTGATGGACCAACTGGTAGGCTAGTATGTCTTCAGTATAATTGAATTGAGGTCGGATTATTTTCAGATTTGGGTGAAGAGTGAGGATAGTTGGAGGGTCTTAGAAGCAAGAGAGAAAAGTAGAACTCATGTTCATCATTTCCAATCTTCATTTTCGCACTTATGGAACAGCCTTCACTAAACAAGTAATAACTTTTCGCTCGTAACTCCGATGGAAGCGATTCTGGACTTTTTGCAAAGCTTACGAAATTCCCTACATTATACATATAAACTTTTTCTTCTGCATGTTTTTGACAAGAGAGAGAAATGCATTTGAGGATTTGGGTCTGATGCTGATTTTGGTGAAGGCATGTATACGGGATTTCTTGACCAGCCTCCATTACACAGGTGATAACTTTTTACTCGTAACTCAGATTTAAGCGATTCTTGAACTTTTGGAATCTAAATGAAATTCCCTTCATTTTAGCATATAATTTTGTATCAGGAAGGTCTGTATTAAAGGAGATAATCGTGTTTGAAGTTGAGCGATTCTTGCTGGAAATGGGTAAGATGAGGTCAGGTATAAGATGTTTGATAATAGGAAGGAGGTGAGGGTATCGGAGAAGCACATGGAGGTGCGGCGTATGCCAATTGAGAATGATTAGAGTGGAGAGATCTTTGAGGAAGGGAGAAGGTTAAATAGTAAAGTGGATTATGTGTCATAGATGACATGGTGTCGACATGTGTCGGGAAGACTTTGGAAAGTTTCTATCACCAACCAGATGATGAGATAGTACTGTTGAGATTGTGATTAGAATGAGATCCAAATGTGAATCTATACGGATCATCGAGATTATGAAATTAAAGGAAAGACGAAGGATTTATTAGTGTTGTTAAAGTTCTCTACTTGGACAAATGCTTCATTTGGAGCGAACCGATTTGGATTGTACTTGGTGTAGTAGTATTTCCAGTATTGGGAGAATATTTAACAATTGTGTTGTGCTACGAGCGTGTATAGGAAGATATGTAATGGAATTTTGGGCATTTATGTATCATTGACGAGGTTGAAAAGAAGGAAATTAGGAAAAAGTTTGTGAGCCTTAGAGAGGTTGTTGAACACTATGCTTAGGTAACTTTGAGCACAAGGTAAAGGACGTTATTGTAGTTGGGTAACAATGATTTATGCCACCGTTATGGTTGCCGGCTACCTATTGACAAATTGAGGAACTGATCACCCTTAATCTCTTGTTAATAGTAGACGGGATCGTATTGGATGGGATAAACTTGTCTTGCTAGCTTGATAGTGAGTAAAGTGAATTGACGTTTTATCGAGAGGATAGTTGTTCACTATTTGGTGTGGACCTAATGCAAAAGTGGCTATAAAAGAGTTGGGACTTATTAGACAGTTCAGATACGGTGAGTTGTACGCGAGCTAACGCTGCAAAGTGGAACGTTGAGAATGTCAAAAGTGAACCATTATTTTCTTCTTCTCGTCGTCCTCATCTTCTCAAAATCCCAAAGAAACAGAATAACCATGAATCGTGTATTATTATTTTCCAAACACTGTAACAGAGCAATTCACCGCCGTTCCGAAACCCAACTCCAAACCGCAGGTCCCGTCGCATCTCTCATAAAATCCTGTTCCGTCATTCGATTCCGAGGTCCGGACACTATCAAACTCCTTCAGGGACTATTGACCAACGATATACGCAAATTTGGCTAACCTATTGGCGAGAAAACTGCGAATTTGCCTACACCCAATGTTCCCGCCACCTCGGTTCCTCCTATCTATGCTGCCTTGTTAACCCCTCAAGGTAGATTCCTCTATGACCTCTTTATCTATAAACCACCAAGCTCTGATACTAAGCTTTTACAGGACCGGGACTGGACCTGCCTCAGAACCTGATGAACCCTTTGAATTATTTGCTGATGTTGATGCTTCTGTTTTGGATGAATTGTTGGCAAGCTTCACTAAGTGAGTCTCACTGAATTGAACCTGTCATATTTGTTCTGTTTTGTATCATAATCATTTCATGATTTAATTGGCATTTGCATTTATTTTAGGCAATTGCCAATTAGGTAGTGAATAGTTTGAGATTTTTAGTTATGGAGACCCTAAAGTTATTAGCACTGCAGATACCGGTTGAGGTCGAAGGTTGAGATTGATAATGTTGCTGGCGAATTCTCGTGTTGGCAGCGTTATGGTTCTGGGCCTCCTGAGAATTCCTCGGATATAGAAGAACCGTAAGCAGCCTCGGTTGGGTGGGGTGCTGGTGAGGATGGTGCTGCAATGTCGTCTTCTCACGGGGTAATCTTGGCTGGCAATGGTTTAAGGATCCCAGATTGGCCTGTCTTGGTTTCAGAGGGATCTTCCTGTCTAATATCAATTGTTAGTATCCCTTTGCTGGCTAATAAAATTTTCTATCTTTTTTTGGCTGCAATCTTGTGTAGATATTTGGTCTTAATGATATCTTTGTGTTTCAGCACCTCTAATCGAGTCTAACAAAGAGACTGATGAACAGAATTACCTTATGTGGAGAATAGAGAAGGGAGTAGCAGAGGGATCAACTGAGATTCCAAAAGGTTCATACTCCCCTTCCTTCTAATAAACTTTTCGGAAGAAGAGTAATTACTTATGAGTTTTAAAATCTTGATTAATTGATCATGTTCAGGTGAAGCAATGCCGCTCGAATATAATAAACCAAGTGTATTGAGAATGGATCCAAAGGGAAAGAGTATCCGTTATGCCAGCGGCTCTGAAGAGGATTATGATGATGAGAAAGCAACAGAAGAACCAGAATTGGATCTTTCCCTTGAGAAGTTGAATCTTGGTCCTAAGAAGAAGTTGCTTATTATGAACCTCAATGGCTTTCTTCTTCATAGAGTTCATGTTCGTGATAAGAAAGGAATTCCAAAATCTCGAACCGCTGATTATAAATACCGTTACTTGCTACGTACGTAATAATTACTTTACTCTATAGCTCAACTATACATTTTTAATATTTTGAATTTCTTTTATCATATTATTAATTGTTACTGTATTGTATATTGTGATGCAGTTTTTAAGAGGCCGTTTAGTGAAGAATTTATGAAATTATGCTTAGAAAGATTTGAAGTTGGAATCTGGTCTTCTGCAATGGAGTCAGTATTAACATAACAATCTTATTTTTTATTTTTTTATTTTTTATAATTTTATAATTTTTAGTTTGATTAATTATTTTGCTATATTAATATATTGTAACAGACATAATATTGATGGTGCTTTGAGCTGTGCCATAGGATCCTCAAAAAACAAGCTACTCTTTGTTTGGGTACATTATTTACTTGAAAATGTTTTAAAATACAGAATTATTTTTTATTAATTTAATAACGTTGTTAGTTAATTTTATTTAGAATATTTAATATATAGGATCAAGATAAATGTACTGATTCTGGTTTTAAATCCTTGGAGAATAAACAAAAACCTCTTTTTTTCAAAGAACTGAAAAAAGTGTGGAGTAGAGTCAACAAAGGAGGCCCATATTCTACTTCAAATACTCTACTGATTGATGACAAACCCTACAAGGCATTCCTTAATCCTGTAATTTAATAATACTCATTTTTTATTATATAAATTATTTATTATATGTTTATATTTGAATCAAATTTTATCAACTTTTATAACTTTGATTTTCAGCCTAATACTGCTATTTTTACTGAGTCTTATGATGCAGAGGATAAACAGGACAAAGCATTAGGTGAGAGATTTAGTAACATTTTGTATTAATGTTTTGCATTCTTAAGTTTTATGTTATTGTATTTAGTCACTGTAAACTGTAACAAATTTTGGATTATGTGTGGTAGTCTATTTTAGAAGGGTGACATTTGCGATTTGTGTAGATCCGAAGGGTGAACTATGCAAGTGCTTGAAAGGGCTAGCTGAAGCTGAAGATGTTCAATCATATGTGAAGGAAAATAGATTTGATTAACATTTTCAGTGTTATTTACTGTTTTCTATTTTTTTTTGCATGAAATTAAATGCTAAGAAAATAAGAGATTTAATGTCTAATCATAGTTAACATTGGGTGTAGAAGATACAACCATTGCTTTCAGTCTTCAGTTTTTGCAATTTTATCGGTCGTCTCGGTGCTGGTGCCGTTTCTGAACACTTTGTTAGGTAATTTCTTCATTTATGAACAAAATGACAACTACAATTTGAATTATCTTATACTTAGCATGCGCATATATTGACGAGGTTATCATCATGATAGGTTGAAAACACTGCCTAGAACATTTTGGATGTCAATACACAAGTAATTATGATCATAGCATTTTTGCTTTATGCTTCAGCTCTAGACGGAACTCTTTATGCTGCAACAACTTTACTTGGATTGTTTCTGCCAAAATGTATATATGTTGCAGCTATGGTGAGGCGCATATATTGACGAGGTTATCATCATGATAGGTTGAAAACACTGCCTAGAACATTTTGGATGTCAATTACACAAGTAATTATGATCATAGCATTTTTGCTTTATGCTTCAGCTCTAGACGGAACTCTTAATGCTGCAACAGCTTTACTTGGATTGTTTCTGCCAAAATGTATATATGTTGCAGCTATGGTGAGGCGCATAATGGATGCTTGGATGACAAGGTAACATAGATGGCATAATTTATTTTATGAAAAGCTCTCCTGAATGTCATTGATTTTACACATCAGTCTTAATCTCTTGGTTATTTAGTATGTATCACCTGCCCAAAAATAGTAGGAACAGTTAAATTAAATAGCAGTAACTACAATTTGAATTATCTTATACCATGGAGGTCTGCTTCCAGCTTTCAGAACCAGGTTCGCCATTTTGTCACCAAAGTTAAAGTTTTCACTCTCTATTTAAACTATCTTGGCTTTAGTACCCTCCCGGTTACGTCGGAGCGGTTCCTGACCGGTCACGTTCCGATGACGGTGACGCCTTAGTAAGTCCTATGAGCTATTTGACAAATATACTCACTTCTAAGGTCTATGATGTTTCTAAAGAGTCACCTCTTGAATTTGCGCTGAAGCTGTATGAAAGAATTGGTGCTAACATTTAGCTCAAGCGGGGGGATCTTCAACCAGTAAGGATCAAATCATCAATTAATTTTCTTGTTGTTATTATAATTGTTATGATTAACTTTGTTTTTTGGTATTTGTGTTGATCATTTAGCTTTAGGATATGTTTATGAAATTGTGGATTGTGTGATAGGTATTTGCGTTTGGCCAAGTTGAACAAGCCTGAGGTTCCTGTCATACTGCTTGGAAGCATTGCTACAATAATACATGGTGTCGTGTTCCCTATATTTGGCCTCTTGTTTTCATCAGTCATTAGTATGTTTTTTAAACCTCCAGAATAGCAGAGGAAAGAGTCCAGGTTTTGGTCACTTCTATATGTAGGTTTGGGTTTGGTTACACTAGCGGTTTTACCACTTCAGAATTACTTCTTTGGGATTGCTGGTGGAAAACTTATTGAAAGAGTTCGTTCATTGACATTCGAAAAGATTGTGCACCAAGAAATTAGAAGGTTTGACGATCCTGCAAATTCAAGGTGTGTTCAAAATGTATTTTACTTCAATACATTTGAAAAGAAACAATTATCATGTATTGATTCCTTCTACTCATGAAACTGAAATAAATGATTCGCCTTGAGCATGCAGGTGGTTTTACTGGTGTTAAGAATGCGGTGAACCGGCCGCCACTGGTTCGGACTTCCCGCGGCCGGCTTCAGGTGTTGCCTTCGCAGTTTAATGATTCTGTTATTGTGAATTGGAGAAAGGAGGGAAGAAACAACAACGCTGCGGCGGCTGCTGATACTAGCTTTCGGGAATTTGAATTTGATGAATTTTGTTTCAGAAATTGTGATGGAAAGGGAAAGAAATTGGGAATGGGAATGGGACGGCTGCTGGCGGACGCAACCGGCCTCGCGGGTATTCGGTTTTGTGTGAGGAGGTGTTGCATAAGAATTTCAGTGTTGCTGCTGGCAAGGAATTGAGTTTGCGTGAGATTTTTGAAGAAACGAAGTTGAATAATGAAGTTTTGAAGAAAGAGGAGAAGAAGAAAGAGGGGTTTTTTGGACCAGAAGATTTTTATGCAGGTGATATAGTTTGGGCTAAGGCTAAGAAGAAGGAACCTTTTTGGCATGCAATTGTCACTGATGCTATTTATCAAGCACCTGAGATGGTTTTGAGATCATGTATACCTGATGCTGCTTGTGTCATGTTTCTTGGCTATTCTGGGAATGAAAATCACTGGGTATTGTGTGAACTAGTACTAGTTTATCATGTATATGGAAAGTTTCTTTAATGTGTCTTCTTTTTAATATAATGGCTATTTAATTTGTGTTTTATATATGGTTGTGAGCAGGATTTTGCATGGGTGAAATATGGAATGATTTTCCATTTGTGGATTACGTAGATAGGTGGGGAATTTTTGTATTACAGTTGTTATTTTGATTTTTCTTTGTGGAAGATTTTGTGTTGTGTTTACTGGGAATGGTGTTATTTTGTATGAGGTTTCAAGAGCAGTCTGAGTTGAGTTACTGTAATTCCTCTCAATTTCAAGTGGCACTTGAGGAAGCATTTTTGGCTGATCAGGGATTTGTAGTGATAGTTCTATTATACTCTGTGTATGCCTGTATGGTTTGGCAAGTGTTGACTGAAACGATTTGAAACTGTTAGACTGGCTAGCTTCTAAGAGATTGTGGTCAAATTGTATTTTTAATATTAAATTAGAATACAAAGAGGGCAGTTAAGGTCACTGCATTAGTCCATAATATTGTATTGATACTCTAGATCTACGGAAGAATGATATTCTTTTGCACTGGTAAAACTAATTGTAGAACATCATGATCAATAACATATTGTGCCTTGAGCATGCAGGTGGTTTGACTGGGATCGAAACGAGAGTGCTGAGTTCACAAGTTGGGTCTGAAGTTGTTAGAGAAAGTGCTCACCCAGTTATATAATGTTGGGCTACAACTGGCATTGACATTCAACAATGATGGTACTACACTACAAATGAAGAGAAACTGTTTGCTAACACTGATAACAAATTTTAGTAACAGAAGTAA
Organism: Lathyrus tuberosus; assembly: GCA_022829125.1. Taxonomy (NCBI): domain Eukaryota; kingdom Viridiplantae; phylum Streptophyta; class Magnoliopsida; order Fabales; family Fabaceae; genus Lathyrus; species Lathyrus tuberosus. Next base: position 6,692,867 of record JALAZF010000217.1, read on the forward strand.
AAAGATGTTTTATGGAAATTATCTCCACTCATTAATTGTTATTATACTCTTTGTTCAAGGGTGCATTTTTACAAAAACTTACATCTTATTCCAGCTGAAGTTTTTTTTTTCTCTCGTTTTGATTTGATTACCAGAATATGGAGGATCCTATTCTAGTTGTTGCAGAGTTGGATGAGAAGAATGCCTTGGCTTTAGCCTTCGTTCCCGTCAGTAATTTGTTACATTTTGACAACTTTTTCTTAAGATATTAGAGGATTATAATCATGTGAAATGAACTATGCTCCAGCATCGCATTCCTATTTCTGTATTGTGTTGGATATTGAAATTAGATATGATGTTTTGACCACAATTAATATTTTTTTTTTTGTTAATGGTGGTTTCAGTTGATCAACAACCTTCTGCTATTTTAAATCATGCAAATGGAACCACTGGTTGGGAATTGGCAGTTGTTACGTTTCCCAGTTCGAATGAGAGTGCTACAGCAGCTAGCAAATTGATATGCTTTTTTCTTCAATCTTCCCTCGGTCTCTTGCTTGCACATATGTTTTCTATTTCTGTTAATAAACGAGATTATCTATTTGGTATTTATGCTGGAAGTTTGGACCTGCTTACACTAGATAAGCTATACGACGACGCACTTAGAAGTAACAACCAAAACGTTAACTATAATCTATGGGAGCAAGCACTGGCGGGAGGCATGATGCAACCTGCAATGCACGATCCGTTTTTTGCCTCTAATAGAATGGCTACTCCATCTTCAGTTCAAATGGCAGCTATGTCCAACCAACAAAAATCTTTCATGTATCAACAACAATAGCACACTATTTATAGTTGAAAATTATGTTGGTTTTGTCATTGTGGAAATAAGTCTAATTGAATAGAAAATGGAATTCATTTGATTTAGTGAGAATTACATGAATTATATGTTTGGTTTTGGTTGTGCTTTTTTTTACCGAATGTTTAGATGTATACAAAAATATTTGATTAAATGCAATAGGTTTAAATCAAATTAAATATAATATAATTATGAAAATAAAACAAACATATTCTATTTAAAGAAAATAAGGTGAAAACTTGTCAATATCTATGGTAAAATCTGGTGTAGTATATCATGAAAATAGGGTGTAAATTTGTCAACATTCATGGTAAAATCGGGAGTAAATTTGCCAACATCCATGGTAAAATCGGGTGTAATATGTCATATTTTTACACTCTATTTAAAAAAAATAGGGTGTAAATTTGTCAATATCCAGAGTAAATATGTTTTATTTTACACCCGATTTTTATCAAATGGGGAGTAAATATGTTTAATTTAAATGCAATTATTTACAAATTTATACTCGTTTTCTAAAACAAGGTGTAATATAACATATTTATACACCCATTTTAAACAAAAAAGGGTGTAATATACCATCTATAAATGTATAAATATAAACATTTACACCCGATTTCTATAAAACAGTGTGTAATTTATCATCGATAAATGTATAAATATAAACATTTACACCCGATTCCAATAAAAAAGGGTGTAATGTAACATTTATTTACACCCATTTTAAAATGGGTGTAAATTCGTCAGACATTTCTCACCCGTTGAATTCACACCCTCTAAAAACGGGTGTAAAATGTAAAAAAACGGGTGTAAATTACTCTTTCTGCACTAGTGATACCACAAACAAGATCTCACATTGGTTCCCTTTTCCCTCTCATCTTTAGGTTTATGCCTTACAGGGATCACCTAGCATCTATGTTTTTCTTTTTAGCTTTACTACTTTAATTGTTTATGTTTACTAACCACTAATCAAAATCCAAAAATATTTTGCTTCTCCTTTATTAATTTTTCAGGGCAAGAACATATCAAAACACCAGGCAACAATCCCTCAACTCGAATGAATTTCATCTGATAAAGTCAAAGTTGATCTGCACATAATTAAAAAATTCATCTGATCAAGAGTTCTCAAGTTTTTGATTAAATTATTATTCAAGAGACTCCAAGGTTCATGTTTTTATTTCCATGCCTTTTTTAACAAGCAAAAGAATCGAGTCAGAGTCAAGACAGTGCAACAAAAAGGCAATTTTTCCATTTTTTTCACTTAAGTAACCGATTACCACTATATGGGTAATCAATTACCACGTGGAAAAATTTGAAAAAATTAAGCAAATTCAAATTTTGCAGCATTTTGGCACCAATTTTAAAAAATGATCACATGTGGAATATTCTAGACCACCTCATTTTAATTCCCCTACATAATCACAATTAATTCCCACCATACACCTTCACTAATCAGCACTTGATCTTGATTTTCCCTCCAAATTCAAATTCCAAGTCTAATTTTGGTTCCAAACCAAACTCCAAGACACCAAAATTCCCAAGCTTAAACTCTATAAATAGAACTCTCATTTCATTTATTCTTCAAGCTTTTGATAGCCAAATTCACCTTGTCAAAATTCTTCTTGACTCTCTCAATTTTCTCCAACTACCAAATTCACTCAAAGCTCACTTTTCTTCTTTTGAAAGTTAACAAATTTTCACATTGAATCTTGTTCAACTTTGAGCTAAACCTTCATCCAAACTTGTTTTCTTCATTAATTCTTGTAGATCAAGGCTTTAGAATTTGGATCTTTGAGCAATTTGAAGGAATTTTCAGATTTGGAGTGGTAATCTCATTTTTCACCATTGTTTATCTTGATTCATCTTCCACGGTGTGATCCTTTAATAATTCTTGTTACTTGATCCTTTGGGTCTTGTAATTGTGTTTGATTGCTGGTTTTTGCTGTTGTTTTACTTAAAATTTCGTGCAATTTTGGTTCTATGATCATAAGGTGCTTGAAGAAAACTTTGAAAGATGATCATGCTGAATTTTGCACTATTTTTTCACTCTACGTGCAGAGTAATCGGTTACTCTGTTTTATGTGTAATCAGAGTAATCGGTTACCCTGAGTCAGAATGCAGTCCTTGGCTTGCTTTTGAGACTGTTTTGGTTGATTTGCCTTTTTCTTCCCCTTTCCTTTGTTCTTAGCCTTAGATCACATAATTTTGTGGTTTAATTTGGATTTCTCTTCATCTATTTCTCTTTTATTTTGATCGATGAAAGTCTTATGGATCTTAGAGTTTCTTTGTTGAATTTTTTATCAAGACTAAATCATTACCTTTTTTTCTTTTCGTGCGGTATTACTTTCAGATGACAATTTACATATCGCTCATCTAGCATGCATTAAGACAAAGATCGCTTTGACCAGCCTCGAGTAGGGTGACTTCTATATAAGTCACTTGGCGATTGCTTAACATAACGCTACATTTGTCCCTCCCTCCGAATCAGAACTTGATCTTTCGTGGCTCAAACCTTTTAGTTGTGTAAGCCCAAGGATGGTTAATCTTTTGTATTAGGTTCAAAATCTTTAAAGCTTGTTGCGTAGAGGCTTTGATTCTATAAATCTTCTAACAAGTCTTCATTAACCTTGACCTAAGTACATTGTTTAATCATTATAGTTCAAGACGCGAGACGGAATAATCGGTGTTACTTTTGAAGGCTTATGGCACTATGGCCTTTGTGCTACTATTATGTATATACTACTACATTACTATTAATATACTTTTATGCTTCCTTCTTGCTCCCTATCTCTCTTTATTTTTTTTATGCTTTATGTCATTATATCATATCATATCTTGTTTATGCTTCCGCAATTTTTTTCCTTTGTCTGTTGGACACATGTTTATGCTTATGCCTTTTTCTCTTTGTCCACTTGGACCAAAAACATTAATAAAGGTTTAAACCTCTAAAAAACTTGTGCTTCTAATCTTGGACTATGGTTACTATCCTTTGCATTGGACATGGAATTTTGAACCTATACCTTGGGCTTCAATGCTATTCTTGGATCCTTGGACTTAGAACTATGACATTTTCCCTTTGCTTTGGAATTATGGTTTGAAGACTGTGGAGCCTTGTGCTTTTGCTTGGTTTATGGTGAAGATAGCTACATTTGTGGTTAGATCTTTCTTATCCTTAGCTTTTACTTTATGCTTTAGGAGAGCCTCTTCTTCTCCACCCCTTCTTTAATTTTCAAAATCTCCTCCCTTTTTCAAAACTTTCTTGATTTCAAACTATCACCTCTTTCATAATCAAACCTTGACTTTGTCAAGTGATTTTACTCATTGTTGGAAGCGGAATAGCGGCAAGCAACAAAAGATTTGGAAGTATTTTTCCGGGAATTTATCGTGTCCACAGAGATCGGTGCTACTGAACTGCCATTCGACAATATCTAAGTTTTTAAGCTTGGGTTAAAATGGTTTGGAATTGTAAAACAGAAAAGTAAATATAAACATAAAAAGAATTCATCTTTCAGAGAGAAGAAACTTATCAATCATACATATAATCCACTCGTCACAAACATAAATTTATCGATCATTTTCACTCTACTACAATACTCGTCAAAATCATCCATTATCGCTCACAACAGTGTCCATCTCTGGCACACTGAGCTGAGAGAGCAACCGTATCACTCTCGTTGTCGCTCTCGCGCACGACGCCTCGAAACACGGAAGGCATTAAGTTCCGACACCATAAAGATTATTATCTAAATCTATCTCTAGCATCTAGACAATAGATATCCATCCCTAATCAAGATTTATGATGTTTATCTCTAACATAACACAAATCTAAACATAAATGCAAAAAGATCAAGGAAGACATTGATAATGATTTGTAACGCAGATTTTATACAATATTATGATTAACAAAGATACATATGTTCATAGTAACTATACAACACCCAACAAATAGAAATTACAAAGAGAAGAGAAGAAGAGGAACCAAACATTTCTTGGTTTGTCAACACCAATCGACGAGAGATTCGACTCCGGATCATCCAATGGCAAGCTCCATTGTTGTTTTCTAAGCTAATCCTATGAAGAAATGAAGTTTGATGGAGTGGGAGCAAAAAATACCCAAACCATTCCTAAAAAATTGTGTTTTTACCCCTATTTATTGTTGTCATCATCACAAACCGCGCTTAGCCCGGTTTGGGCGCTAAGCGCGCCCTTATTAATGTTTAAACTGCCTTAAAAGCCCGCTAAGCGCGGTCGGCGCTTAGCGCGCTACCTGCTGTCATGAAAAAAAGACAGCACATGTTTCGGCCATAACTTGAGAACCGTAACTCCGTTTTTTGCCCGGTTCGAAGCGTTGGAAAGCTTATTCAATGCTCTATATAACAATGCTCCAGTATCAATGGATTAATACCCACAAAAATAAATGTAAAATAATTAAACTCAATGATATTTACACGATAACGCAATACATACACTATAAAGTAAAGTAAACATATTTACAAACAAAGCGGGGTTTATTCGAACGATTTTAACAAAAAGTATCGATAAGTACAACAAAACTTATATACAAAAATAGCTACAATTTGCACTTATCACTCTTTTCTTTTCATTTCTTAACAAATGCTAAACTACATAAGCATATAGACACCTTTTTCAAAAGACTTTAAAAAACAACAAGCTCACTTACCCTCTTTTGTGCCCTTGTGCACTTTTCCTTTAACTTTTTCATAAGTTTTAGACATGATTCATTTCTTTAAGCGGAATTATTCGCTTGGATATGGCGACTTGTCTTTACATTTAAAAACAATCAAAACAAACAAATTTCATTCTTTGTACCACGAACTACGAGGTTTTGATCCTATATTGCACTTTGTGGGTACGTAGGCATGAGGCGACAAGTCTCTCCAAACACAAAAATATTAAAAAGTGGCTTCTCTTCTCATCTCCTCAATCTCTTTTAAAATAAACCTTTTCAGACCAAAAAGCGTAAATATTTCAAAGGGTTCCTATAGAGTACTATAGACGTTTTGGGTGCTAACACCTTCCCTTAACGTAACCTACCCCCTTACCCAGTCTATGTTCACTTGTTCTTGTTTTAGAGCTTGTGTAGGTTTTGTTTGCTCTTTTTTCTTTCCGTTTTGGATAAAATAAAAGTGCGGTGGCGAATCTTGCTTTATGAGTTAAGTTAATCGATAGCTTACACTCACGATTTTTGCCGCTACATTTCGATAATCTTATATCTTCACTACAACATTTTTGTCCTACAGAAACGAACAAAAACCGTTGCAAAATCATAAAAAATCGTTCCCAAAGTCTTTTAGAACGATTATCACACCGTGCTAAATCAAGGCGCCACTACTAAAAATAAGACATTTGGTTAAATGATTTTACATCGGATTTCAAGATATATGATGTGAAAAATATTTGTCAAAGGATTTTACATCAGATTTCATAACAATATGAAGTGAAAAATATTTAATTTAAGGATTTTACATCAGACATTTATTTCCATTGATGTGAAAAATAACGCGGTGGCAGTTTCGTAAAAAATATGAAATTTTGTTATAAAGGATTTCACATCAGGTCTGGATTTACACCCGATGTAAAAAGTTCACTGATGAAAAATTAACAAGGTGGCAGTTTCGTAAATAATATGAAGTTTGTTATAAAGGATTTCACATCGGTCTTGGATTTGAACCCGATGTGAAAAAGTGGGCCTTTATATCGGACCTCTTTGCAACCAATGTGAAAACTCCAATCACACTAAAACCCTAGTTCATCTTCCGCAAATATCATTTTTTGGTCTTTCCAAGCGCAGCCAACCACGAACATTACTCCCTTCTTCCTAGCCGCATTTCTCCTCTACGAAATCCATAGTCTTAGTCCTCCCACTGTTTTCTTCATTTCACTTCACCACCGAGACTCAAACGCAGAGAGAGAAAGAGAGTGAGAGAGAAAGAGAAAGATGAGCGCTCCGACGAAGAAAAAGATTTAGAAGAAGTGCAAAATCAGAGGCTACAATATCAAACCTGAAGCCCTCGACGAGATCCTCTCTTTCGTTACTCGATTCGAACTAACTGAACAAGACGAAGCCATCGAAGTCGTCCTCGAACAGCTTGAACACGAATCCAATAACCTCTATCTTCATAATCTTTTTTTCTTTAATTTTTTATTCAATTTATCATTGATGTAACATTTTTGTGCGTAATCGCAGTCAATTCTACAGTAATTGACGTGGAGCCAGTTCAACGAGTGGTGAACTTGCTAGTGGAAGCCGATGTGAGGGAGGAAAAAAATTTTGACGCCTTCGCTTCCTCTTCTTCCGCTATTGCCGTCATTGACGTGTTCGATAGCTCCCTCCATCATAAACATGTAGATTGATCTCAAATTCTAGTGTCTTGAAAAATTGGGTAGTGTGGGAGTTTCTTGACTACAACAAAATCACACATATTATCTTTAAGATGTACCTTGAGATGAATGATAATCTTATGACTAGGCAGTTTTTACTCACAGACGACTTGTTATTCTGAGTTCTGTGATATTTATTTCCAATTTAGACGAGTGAATTTAGTCTCATGATCCTTATTACTAGATATTTCTGTTTTCTATTTTTGATTTCAGTGAATCTTGTGGGATAATGATATTAGAAGCACCAAACATACTTTAAGAGATATGAAGTCACATTATACCTCCCTAGAAGTCCCTGAATGGAGGGCGGTGATCAAGTCCGAGACCACAGCCGATATAGCGTAAGTCTATTTCTTTAAATTTATTGTCGATGCGTATGTATCGGATTCTCAAAGTTTCATAGTTCTTTTCTCAAATATAAAAGTTTTTCAATAATAATGAAGCTTATAACCATGTTTACATTACATTAGATTTGATAACATGTACTATGTGCCTGTTGATGTTTCGAGGAACTCTACGGTGAGCTAGAATACTACCAATTAAATAAATCAGATTCCCACAAAGGGCATAGATAATGTTGTTTTGTAGCATAAAATTTCACGGGGAGGCCATGTTTTTGCACTTCTCAAGTCAAGAAACTCCCACACTACCCAATTTTTCAAGACACTAGAATTTGAGATCAACCTACATGTTTATGATGGAGGGAGCTAGCTAGGCAAGCCAGCATCTGATATATAATTTGTTCATGAAATTGTAATTTTATTTTGTGTGACAGGAGTCAAACTTGAAAATGCAACAGCTACAACAATGTTTGATCCAAATGAGAAAACCTACAACATTAATGGAAAGGATGTGCAAGGACACTTCATAGTGGATTACACTACTGCTCAGATTGACCACAATGTGTCAAGTAAGAGATTCTTTGTTATAAACATATATGACATCTTGTAGATTTTAAAGTTGAGGTTTGTGTTCTTAATTTTATCCTAAGTTGCTAATGATTTCTTTTCAAGTTATGATTATAACTATGATCCTACTGCTGAGTACCCACAGTTTATAGCAAAAGATGAATCTGTTGAGGGTCTTGTTACTGATTTTCCTTCTACGGTGTTAAATTCCATAGGTAACTCATTCATAGTTACTATTAGAATTTGGGCTTTGTTTTCAAGCACACAGTGATGATGTTAAATTACCTTTTCTATTTAGATCACTTTAAATTCAGAAGTTAGTTGCAGTGATAAAACAATCATTCACAGGAACTATGACTTATTAAATCACCTTTCACTTTTTTTTTACATGTACTGTTAGCTTGGTCAGTTATGGTCATGCTTGCCGTTATGCTGTGCCGACATATATCGCAGAACAATAGTTATTTAATTTGTTCAACTTCTGTTACACGATAGTGTTGTAGGCCTATAGTGCTGCTATTTAACAACATTGACTTAATTTGATGGTTCTGTTATTTGTTCTGTTTCTGTAGTGAAGTGGTTGAGGAGGATAATAAAGCATCAGCGGCAGAGGCTAAGGAACTCCTTCGGCGTTTCCATGTATATGTTATTTTAATTTGATTGATTATTCGTTGCTCAAGTTTCCTCTGACTTCACTTTAATTTTGTTATCCTGAAATTTTATTTATTATATATTGTTGTAGGAAAATGAGAGGAAGGCAAGGATGAAGGTTTAGAAAAAAGGTATACTATTTTAGTTCTACTTTTGAGATTAAAACTGCGATGAATAACTATATATGAGTCTTAAATTGGAGCTATTGATTTTTTGATATAAATATGACGCTATCAGAAGGAATTTCTACCGGTAGGTTTTTGGTTTCTTGATATTTTTATCTTTTTTCTTGTTTGAATTTTTTGTTTTTGTTAATGAATATTCTTGCAATTGATCTTGACTTATGAATGTTATTGACATAATGTTTACCTTAAAAAATAGTAATGTTTTGTTCTTCATTTTTCATATAATTTTCTATGTGCAAATTAGTGGTTTGTAATTTCCCCATGTTTTTTATACCACTAGCTTTGATGGATTTAGGTTTTATTGTAATTTTGATTTTATTCGAAATAAGAATACCTTAATGAGTATTGAAACATAACCCCAATGGAAGTTGCGTTATCTATTATGTTCTATTTTGCTTATGTATCATGCTCTATTTTGCTTATGTATCAGTAAAAATACTAAAGTAGGGTAAATTAGTATCGTTTTACATTGTGTAGAAACATGTCTATAGTTAAGTATTTGTTGGAAATTTGTGTTGGTTATTCATACTTGGTTTTGTTTATAAGATATCATCAACATAGGACCAATCTTATTTTTTTGTGGTTATTCATACTGCGTTTGAGTCTCTGCCTTTTTTAATGAACTAGTTAAATTACTGATTTGAGCAACTTCTTTATCTACCACCGTTTCTCTCGTTTCCGGCCGCCATGACATTGAAGGGAAAACAAAGATCAGTCACTCGGTCACGTGTTATGTATCGCAGGTCCTCTTGTTCGAGCCAAGTGAATAGGATGCGAGAACGTCGCAGACGCACCTTCTCCGCCGCGGTAATCTTTTTATCCATGATACCTCACTGTTCTTCCTCTTATTTCACAATTCATTATTCTCCTTAGTGATTTTATTCATTCTAGTTTTTCGGTTATATGTTGGATATTGTCTTTGCCAATATAACCGAGTCTTGGATGCAGGTAATAAAAATAACTTTACTTTGTTATTGACTTCGCGTTTTGCAACTTAATGTGAATTTTCAAAGAATATCTTTATATTGTTATTTACGTATTATAGGTATTTGATGACCCAACAGAATTAACACAAGATGATTTGTATGATTTGCAACTCCGTTGAGCAACATGTTTCTTTGAGTTATATAAAAATTAAGCTTTATCTGGTGAGTTATATAGAATTGTCTATATATATATATATATATATATATATATATATATATATATATATATATATATATATATATATATATATATATATATATATATATATATATATATATATATATATGATTTGAGTTTCTTGACTTTGGTATTGTCTGCTGATGTTAATTGGTGTTATTATTTATTGTCAGCAAATGTGATTTTACTGTTGTCTACTGAAGCTACAACTCATCTTCTTGTGGATTGTATGTTGGTAATTCAAGTGTGGGAAATGACTTATAAATGGTTGAATATTTTTGTATGTCTTCACTGGTTTTGTTGTTGTAATAGTCCACCGTTAAACATACTTATAATTTTGTACACTTGTTTGTATTCTAGATTAGTACTTTGGTAAATCAATTGTTCATTTTGAAGAATATGTGCATCCTAGCTATTTGGTGCAATGAAATTAACAGGTTGGTTGGAAAAATATGAAAAATTAGATACCAACTAGCGATTTAAATGTGGTGCGTGTGATGTTGGAAAAATATGAAAAATTAGGTACCAAAAAAAAAACTGGGATTCCACCTCGGTTCCGTTAAAAAATAGTCTAATTTTTTAAGATAGCATACATATTACATCGGGCGCGCCTTGCAACTGATGTAAAAACATACATTTTAAGAAAGATAGCATACTTTTTACATCGGGCCAGAAAGGCAACCGATGTAAAAAAATACATTTTACATCGGGCCAGAAAAGCAACCGATGTAAAAACATACATTTTAAGAAAGACAACATACTTTTTACATCGGGTCAGAAAAGCAACCAATGTAAAAAAATACATTTTACATTGAGCCAGAAAGGCAACCGATGTAAACATATACATTTTACATCGGGCCAGGAAGGCAACAGATGTAAAATGTGCATTTATTAAAAAAATAAAAAAAGTTAATCCTATATTTCACATCAGATTTAATAGTCAACCGATGTAGTAGATGTATTTTTCACATCGGACTATGGCCCGATGTAAAATGTCTTTGATTTACTACATCGCTTGGCTTTACATCGGACCCAGACCCGATGTAAAATGTGATTTTCGCCCGATGTAAAAAGTCTTTCCTTTACTAGTGGCGTTGTCTTAGCCTTTCACAACGGTCATAATACCTTAAGGCAACGCCTTGCAGATGCCCGTTGTTTATGGTACCTTTAGAGAACGTGTTTAAGAATTTCAAACAGCAACGAAGTCTCTCCGTTCTCAAAATAAAACCGTTGTAATTGGTGGGTTTTAGAGAATGGATTTCTAAAGGCTATTACAATGCTTTGTAGCCGTTTCCTAATTTTAAATCATTCTGGTAGGCAAACATCAATATGGCCTCTTTATAGCTACTATAACGGTTTTGTAAGTACAAGAATTATTTCTCACCATTGCAACAAATAGATTTTGTTCACTAAATATAAATTAATAAAATATAAAACCAATTTATTTTATAAACATTGTAAATTATTATTATCAAATATTAACAATTTATATAATCAAAATAATATCTTTAACAAAAAAACAAGTGCTAGAACTTAACTAAGATATGGAAGCCAACGGAAATAATGGCATACTTCCATACCAGAAATAATGAAATATAGAAGGTATTCATACATGGTTCACATCTAATTTAAGAATTATAGTAAAAAACAGATATTTTCTTTCATGTAATGTAGTGCAGTAATGGCTTGATCATCTCTTCTATCTTCACCAAAAGCATTGATTAAGGAACTAAGAGCTAAAAGGCTATGAGTAAAATCCTCAGCTCCCACCATCTTAAATGCATTTACTGCTTGATGAAATAGTTCCTGCCAAAATTCATGCAAAGTATTATCAAAATTACTAACTAACCAATTTACTCATAAATTAATGAGATATTCTAGATGCAATTGTGGTGCATTTACCTTTCAAACATGAAGTCGAGATCTCGATGTGCAGCAGCAACATATGATTTCTTTTTAGTGGCCAGGTCACATCAGTATGAGATTAAGGTAATCCCTACTATACCATATGGAGATGACTGCTTTTTTATATTTAGTTAGTAACAACTTCAACAAGTTCATACAAAAATAGAAGCGTGATGTACTGCCTTATATTAGGTCTTGCACAAATTTGCAGCACTAGAATGCGCAAAAAATGAGTAGTGTGTTGTCAAAATATAGTTGTCCCTAAATCATCCCTTGTGTAATTCAATTTTAATCAATCTCAACATCAACATAATGTGAAGTATCCATATGTATAAGCATTCATCCTCACACTCCAAGGTTCATTCAAAGTTTAGTGTAGTCCCTAAAATAGTCTCTGCAAGATTATGAGTTACATATTTTAATCAATGAATTATAATTTTTTACCAAGAAATAGTTCTAGATGGGAAATTGGCATCACTCACACAATGTGATGGCTTAAAAAACTACTGTAGTCATCCTCAAAAGCTTGAGGAACATCTCGATGGAAAAGTGTCACGTATGGTTGGAAACCTGCATTACTCTTAATACAATATCAAATCAACATCGATGAATCTTTTACCCTTAGCCAATAGTTCCGAGTTGTTCTAATATTTTATTACTTCACGATTTACACCTCCACCAAGATTTTGATGTTTCCCCCAGCTATATGAAGATTGCTTCTCACCTATATTCAGCACAGTTTTATCGCGCAATAATGACTTTGATCTCGGGGTTCAAGTATCTATATCGGAGCAAATTATTCCAAATTGCTTTCTTCTCCTTCAAGATTCTCCATTTCCATTTTAACTTAAGAGTTTTGTTAAGAACTTCAATATTTTTTTTAAAAAGCAAGATTGAATTATATTTCTAGGACACTAGAGGGTGTCCCAACCATTTACAAAAGGAAGGCCGTTATAAAAAATCGGACCTACAAAAATTCACAAGGGGCATTTATCCACTCATAGTAATTACAATTAAAAGCATTTTTGTGCTTCTTTCCTATCCACCACCAAGAAAACAAAATGACTTGATTAGTAATTGTGTCGAAATCCCAAAATTCGTCTCTAAACATAATGTTGTTCCTAGACAACCAAATAACCCAACAGACCATTAACCACATACCAACCGCAGTCCTAACGTTATCTGTGATCCTACTTTCTTTGTTCACAGCCGAGTTCCAAAGGTCTGGATAAGAAGAGGGCAAAGTCGTAGAACCTGTCCAGCGAGCTAACCAGAAAAGCGCCTTTTCTCCATTTCCAACTTCATAAGAAAGCAAATCTATAAAGTTATTCCTGCCACAAAAAAATAGAAATATTAAACAGATCTTTCCACCATAGAGATGGAGGAACATGGTACTTAGGGAGCACCCCAAGATGAAAATCACATTCAGGATTAAGATATCTGCATTTGATAATGTTCCTCCACAAAAAGTCATCTGACGATACGATTTTCCAAATCCATTTGAAAAGTAATGCAATATTGAAGAGCTTTAAGTCTTTGACCCCGAGTCCTCCGTCTTCTTTGCTTTTACAAACGACTCTCCACCGAATCCAAGACACCCTTTTTTTTTGCGCAGAACCGTTCCACAAGAATCGCTTTTGGATTGAAGTAAGAGTACGAATCACCTGATCAGGAAGTTTGTAAAAAGACATGTAGTGGATTGGGAGGTTTTCCAACACAAAATTAATTAAGGTAACTCTGCCCCCCATTGATAAGAACTGGCTTTTCCATGAATTCAGTCTAGATCGCACCTTGTCAATCATCGGTTTCCAGAAAGATAATAATCTGTGGTTGTCACCAATGAATATTCCGAGAAATTTGAGAGGACAAGCTAATACTTTGCAGGAGAGAAAATTTTTGACCGCCTTGAGAACCGAGTCATCAATATTGATACCATAAAGAGAACATTTGTTGAAATTGATGTCAGGACCGGATGCCAAGTGAAATCCCTTCAAGATAACCTTAGTTGCAAAAATATTCTTCCACGAACCATCTCCCACCAATAATGAATCATCTGCATACTGTAGTAAGTGAAGGGATGTGACATGAGAAAACTTAAAACCAGAATAATTACCTCCATCCACCGCCCAATTCATTAACACCGCTAGACCTTCAGCAGCAATAGTGAACAGGAAAGGAGCCAACGGGTCTCCTTGTCTGAGACCTCTAGACACGGGGAAGTCCTTTGTAGGACTCCTATTAACCATAATCGAAGCGAAACAGTTGAAAACCCCATTGTCCATCCACCTCATCCATTTTTCTCCAAACCCCATAATTTGCATAACATCGCGCAGGTACTTCCACTCCACACAATCGTACGCTTTGGCGAAGTCAACCTTAAGCAACATTAACTCTTTCTTGGTTCGTTTGGCTAAATCGATAACTTTATTTAGCGAAAGAACACCATCGAGTAGATTCCTTCCTTCAATGAATGCCGTTTGAGATGTTGAGATAATGCTTCCAATTTTATCTTTAAGTCTATTTGCAAGAATCTTAGATACGACTTTGTATACGGAACCAATTAATGAAATTGGTCTGTAATCATCTAGATTCTTCAAGCTGTCATTTTTAGGAATGAGCACCACAAAGGAAGAAGCAAGAGTCTTAGGAAGTTTCTCACCATCAAAGAATTCTAAAATACAGTTTGACAAATCCTGCCCTACAATATCCCAGCACTTTTTAAAGAACTCAAAACTGAATCCGTCTGGACCCGGGCTCCGATCTCCGGCACATTCAAAAACAGCCCTTCTGATCTTAGGCAAATCGGCCTCTGTTTGTAGTTCCTCACTGTCCTCAGGAGATAAACGTTTGAAACCATCACTACCAACATAAGGGAAAGGCCTGTTGACTCTACTAAACCTCTTTAGAAAATGATCTCTCACAACGTCTTTAACCCCTGCCACATCCTCTATCAACCTGCCATTAACATTAACAGAAGAAATCGTATTCAAATTGAGTCGACTTTTGAGAGCAGCGTGAAAGTATTTCGAATTAGAGTCCCCATCTTCAATCCATCTCGACCGGGATTTCTGTCTTAGAATACTTTCCTTGATCCTTAAGTATTTCCAGAAATTGTCTTCCGCATCATCCCTCTTAGCCAAATCCTGGCCTGTAATGTGATCTTGCTTTAATTCAAAGAGGTCTTCGATGTCGTTAATAACTCCTACATCCGTCTTGATATTTCTATCAATCCACCCAAATACATTAGTATTCCACCACCTCAATCTCTCCCGAAGATGACACAGTTTTCTAGACAGAATAAACAATGCCTTCCCTTCCACAAGTCTATCTTCCCACTCTTTTTTCACGAATGACATAAAACTTAGGTATTCAAACCAACAAGAAAGGACTTTGAACGGTTTAGGGCCCCAGTTTGTATTTCTTGCAACCAAACAAACCGGTCCATGATCTGAATCGTCTCTCTCGCCTATCCTCTGGTAAATCGTATTCCACTCATTTAAAATTCCAGGAGACACTAAAAATCTGTCAAGGCGACAACATGCTTTGCCTCTAGGTTTGAACCATGAATATTTGCAGCCAGATACTGGTGTGTCCAAGCAACCTGTCATGTTTATAAACTCTGCAAATTCTGCCATGTATCTTCTTTTGTGACTCGTGCATCCAAATTGTTCACTCGGGCTTTTGATTGCATTAAAATCTCCACCCAAGATCCACTCCCCTGGTTCCATGTTGGCTTTTAAATCTAATATCTTGGACCATAATTCTCTTTTCTCTTTAATGTTGCAGGGAGAATATATGTTTAGTAAGTATACATATCTCCCTTTCCACACTACTTGTATTCCAAGATAGCCATTGCCACTGTAACTGCAAATTGGTTTTAAGATTCCTTCTTTCCAAATTGTAAGCAAGCCTCCTTCCAGGATAACAGAGTTCGTTGCCGACCACTGGCAATTGCTATCTCCCCAAATACTGAACACCAACTCGTCTGTCATGTTAGTGCATTTGGTTTCCTGGATGAAGCATATCTCCCCACCACCTTTAGTGATGTTGTTTCCTATCCTTTTTCTCTTAAGACCACCCCCGCACCCTCTAATATTGTAGGAGACAATATTCATGTAAACTCAGTAGCTACCACCTTCTTGGATTTCTTCGATTTCCTGTCATCAACTTCTAAATTCCGAAGAATTGATTTAAACGCTTCATCGTCTTCATCCGCCTCAATTCCCATTTTTTTAATAGAACCCCAAACTCTGGTTGGAAGGTTATCTAATTTCTTCTTTATCTGTGAATTGGTCTGTATAAAACTAGAGTCTCCAATAGAGTTGTCTATTGAAGGAGAAGCCTTAGTGACTAGGGGGAGGCTATATCAACTTCTACACCTTTGGTCCTGCAAGGGCGATGCAGAGGGGACGGAACTTTGGGAAATGAGTTACCCACTTTTAATAGAGTAGCATAATGTGAAGGGATGAACGGTATTTTGATCTTTTGACAGATGTCATCAATCAACAACTTTTTCTTATTAGGAATGGTCTTCAATTTAGTGTATGCACCCACAACTTCAGACCTTCCTCCAACCAACCCGGTTTGATAATTTGAAATCTCATCCTCAGAGGAGCTATTGAGGCGTAAACAAACCTTCTTCTCACTTCCTGTCTTGAGGTTCACAGTCCCTGAAATTCTTTGTTGTAAATCTAAACAGCAACTCACGTGGTCGTCGTTGGATCTCTTTTCTTCACTTATTCCAATGATATCAGTAGCAACAGGGGAACGCAAATCACCATCATGGCTTGTTTGGCGTGAAACTTTTGTCTTCTTTTTACTCTTCCAGCCTGTCCTGTTACTAACCCTATTAACAAGTTCCACTAACCCTTGGGACTCACCCACAACCTTAGGCGTTCTCAGAGAGTTAATGATTTTGGATTCACTAATACCACCATCGTCAGGGAAATGTGCTGAGGTACTTGACTGGGTACTGAGAGTGTTAAAAGAATCATCCCTGAAATTCTCTTCATCCTCTGATATCGAATCAATTTTCTTCAGAGCTATCTTCCTCAAATCTAGTATTTTTCGTATGACAGTGATCTCTCGAATACGGCCCAAACGAATCTTCGACGATCTTGATATGGTATGACTTGTCGTTAACTTCAACAGCAATAACTTCGTTTAAATTCATGGCAAATTTAGTGCGTATCAGGATACGAGCTACATCCAGTGTTTCCTGCTTCTGCATATCTTCGTCCATTTTAACGAACACTCCAATTGTTGCAGTGAGGAACTTGAAGAATTTTTCACCCCAGGCATGGCAAGGCAAGCCGAAGATCTTCACCCAAGTGAGTCTTTCCTGGTCTACATCATTTGGGGTCCACGGGTGAACATCAGAAAACCACTTGCTTATCCACTCTTTATCTTCATCCACCATTTTTTTGATATCACCCTGATTATCTTCTTCAAGTAAACATAGATGAGCCCCCAAAGGAGTGATTTTAATGTTAAAATATCCCTCCATTTGAAAAGCTTCTTTGACATCAAGTGCAGACCCAAGGCTTTCCAGGGTGCTAACAAAAGCCTGGTCGAATCTCTCCATTTCTTCTTCATTGACTATGAAACTCATATGTGCAAAGTTGGGTTTATCTCCTATCAGGACCTGGTTTGGGTAACGCCTCAACCAACCACTATCGCCTCTAACCTTTTGTGCATACGTGACTCCTACATGGTTCCGTGTCTTGACGAGAGGTTTTAAATGAGGAATCCTATCTGACCTCTTATCAGCCTCACCTTTCTGCCCATTCCTCGCGTCTCCTAGATTTTTAACTTCTTTCTGAAATCTAGGGAGATTGGCAAATATCTTGTTGCCATTAATGGTGATATTATCCAATTCAATGGCAAGAAGATGTTCGTCATCAACCTTTTTGAATCTCATAAAACCGAATCTTTTTCCCCTCTTATCAGTTCTTCCCGGAATGAACACTTCCAGAACAAATCCAAACTCTTTAAATATATCAAACATGTTTTTTGTGTCATAATAATCTGGGAATTTCATAAAAAAGAACGATGACGCATCTCTCAAATCGATATCAGTACCATTACCTTTGCTGTTCTTCCAGATTGACATTCTACCAATAACGGCTCGACGATCCTTCTTCTTCCCAGCCACCTCCCAAACCCCTAGCTTATCGCCAGCGACATTCCATCCAGTTATAGCTACAGTGACTCAACTCGCTTAGAAAATTCCAAGATCCAAGAAATAAAAGGTTGTGAATCCAGAGCAGAGACCACCAGAGACCACCTACGAGAATCAGTTTGCGATCACGAATCCAAGTTGAAGGGAAAAGCACTATGGAACAAGACCCGAAGGGAGGAAGGTCCCTGGTTAGGACTTTAAACCAAACCCTTACAGATCTATCAGTGACGAAACCCTAGAACACAGGAGAACGGGATCCAGACTACAGATTCAAATCTCCAAAACGTCTCTTAATGAACTTGATACATGTTTCTTATGAGAAAATGGTGAGGGTAAGAGTGTTTGTTGTGTGATGTAGGCCAAAGCGATACAATGTAACAGTTGAAGATGAAAAACCTAGAGAGAAGCGAGAGTTTCTCTCTCTAACTTCTTTGTGTTACATAAACACTCAAAATGCGATTAGAATTTGATGTAGGCCAAAGCGATTCAATGTGTTTGACGCCAAGGCCACCCTTATCTTTAGGATTGCAAAAAATTCTCCAACTAACCTAATGGACGGTTCTTTTCTCATCATTGTCCCGCCAAAGAAAGTTAGTTTGAATACACTGAACCTCGCGTAACACTTTGAAAGGGGCTTCGTAGAATGATAAAGTGTAAACTCGAATAACATTCATGATAGAGTTGATAAGAACGACTCTGCCCTCATTGGATAAGTGTTTTCCTCTCCATACTGCAAGCTTACTTCAATCTCTTGATTAGATCCTTCCACATAGAGAACTTCCTAGAGATGTCACCTACCAAAACCCCATAAATCTGAAAGGCATGCTATCAACATTGCAAGACAAGAAGGATAAAGCGGCATTGAAAAGCCAACCACCAATGTTAATGTCATACAAATTGCTCTTGTATAAATTAACCTTTAAACCCGGCATCATCTCGGAACCCCTCAGTATTGCTTTTAAACTCTAGAGATTCTCGCAACTACCATATCCCATAATAATTGAGTCGTCTGCGAATTGCAAAATGTCGACGGAATTCTCACCATTATAATGGAAACCTCTAAAATCTCCACCGCCTTATTCACAAACCCTATTAATCTTTCAAGAATGTCGACGGAGTCCTCACCGCGAATTGACAATAACCTTGTAAATCTTTCAATTCAAATATACAAGAAATTAAAAAACCCTTTAAGGTCATTAATTAACTTGAAAAAGTTTCAAATATCAAACAGCAAGAGAAACAGCAGCAAAATGCCAACCTAGTTAAGCTCTGTAACTACCACTATCTGTGAGGCATGCTGACTTTGTTTTTAATGCAACACTCTTATAAGCCCCTCTAACAATTTGAGTAGATAAGCTCTCAAATACCACTATCTAGTGGACAAAAGTAAGAAAACACTTTAGTAGCACATTGGCATTAACACTTCAGCTTTATAAATATGGTTATGTTTTGTTTAAACCTTTTAAAAACCTAAGCATGACATATATTATTCCCTTTTAAATAGAATATAGGGCTCAAAGAAGATTTATAAAGAGAAAACTATCCATCTAAAAATGAACAAAAAGAAAAGATTTAAAGATGTTAAAAATAAGGGCTTCAAAAATGTATTAATGTAAAATAGACTAACAATCATCTTATCATTCACTTTCAAGGATTATTAGAGATATAAGCTAACAAATAATGAAGGATAACTATAAGAAATTGTGAGGGAAACTTTTAAGTAAAATAATATTAGATATTATTCATGTTATACCGCAAATTCAACTTAGAAGCCAACTTCTTCAATCCTTTGACTTCCTCCACAAGCTTGAAAAGTGTATTTCCTGTAGAATGTTACTTCATACATATATATTAAGAAGGTGTGAAGTTTAACTCTGTCAAAAAAAGTAAATAAATAAATAGAAGCATTCAAAACAATGCATATAAGGCATGCATTTTCAACCATTCAAGTTAATGTAATAATAACTATCATAATCTTTTACTATTAGATTTCATCAAAGATGAATTTTATATTGTTGGGAGTTTATATAAGCCATTACAATTTACAAACATGTTATGATTGTTAGCAAATTAATAATAAATAAATGTACAGTGGATGAAGTGTCATTCTTATGACAGGTTACTTGTTTTGGTAAAGAGAAAAAATGTCTATATAAGTTTATGAATTGTATACATTCGGATAAAGTGTTATGCAGCCCAATACTAAATGTAAAAGAGTGACAAAAAGGCCCAAATGGTTAAACGACTTTTACACCAATTAATTAGGAGGCGCTATTAGTAACTTTGTTGTGTTGTTTTTATCCTTTTATTATGTCTTTCTTTGGGTTAGGCCCATTTATCTTTTAACCCTAATTATATATAAGGGGTATTATGTAGCAGCCACTTTCTTCTTCAATGAAAAATCAAGTTGTTTTATGTTTCTTTTTTTCTCTCTTGCAACCCTAAATCTAGTATAGCTTAGTGTAGTCTATCAATTTGGTGCTTTCATCCTATGTTCTCATGGCTCCCCCAAAACCAAACAATCCACCTTCAAGAGAACTTGTAGAGGAGGCTGTCCACACAACCCACCTTCACCTCGATAATGCTATGGCGGAAGTGCAGCTGCAAATGGACAAAAGATTTGATCGAATAAATGCAGATTTGGAACATAATATGGGTCAGATTCATACATGGCTGGACAACGAGAAACAAATTTCTGACTCTCGCCATGAATCCATCATGTCAATACTCCACAAACTCATCAGCCAAAAAGAACAACAATCTGCTACTAGTCACTCAGCAGCAAGTTCCTCAAGTATTACTCACCAACTCTCATCTCCACCCACAATACCTACCCCTGTGGTTCACATCACCTCACCCTTACACACCCCTTTACAATATTTTGCACCCTTCTCACACTCTCCCATCCAGCCACCCATTCCAACCACAACTCGTCCTAATGTTCCGCCCCCACACACACATTTTACTCCCTACGTGAATACCCAACCAGTTTTCACACACACACCCACTTATCACATCCCCATTTATCAACAAAACCCTTACACACAGCTTCAAAATATTCCCCCTTTACCCCCACTTCGTACCCCAAAGCTTGAGCTTGCTCTATTTGATGGTTCCAATCCCTTGGACTGGTTATTTCAAGCTGAACAGTTTTTTAGCTTTTACAACATGCCCCACGAACACAGACTTTCCTTAATATCATTTTATATGAAAGATGAGGCCTTGGGCTGGTATAAATGGATGCATTAAAACTCATTTTTAACTGATTGGATTTCGTTTACAAGAGCGTTAGAATTATGTTTTGGACCTTCCACTTATGCAAATCATCAGGCAGAGTTATTCAAATTAAAGTAAGAAGGTTCTATTGTTGAATATCAATCTAAGTTTGAAAAACTCGGAAATCAAGTCTTGGGTTTGCCACCAGAGGCCATTTTAAATTATTTTATATCAGGGATGATTCCAGAAATTTAAAATGAGATTGCAATCCACAAACCTACATCTATTTCCCAAGCTATTGGGCTTGCCAAACTGATTGAAGCTAAACTTAAAGATGCAAAGGAAAAACTTCCTAAACCCTTCACCAGCCCTTACAAACGAACTAGCAACCAACAACCACCTAAACCTTTAAACACTTTTCAACAGACCAATCACACCACCCCTAAACCCCAGCCTGTCACACAAGTCACTGTTTCTGCTCCCATACCCACATCTTCAACATCCCAGCCCCCTAAACTACTAATTAAACGATTAACCCAACCCCAAATGCAAGAAAGAAGAGCGCAAGGTTTGTGTTACAATTGTGACAAAAAGTTTGTGATTGTTCATAAATGCACTACTTCAAAATTTCTTTTACTTTTGGCTGAAGATGAACGGTAGAAACAGAATTATCATCTGAATCAGCAAACACGGAACAATTGCAAGCAGACCTTGGAGACACTTATTTCCAATTGTCAACTCATGCTTTGACAGGCCAATTTTCCCCTCAAACCCTTAAGTTTAAGGGAACAATTGGAGGCCTTACGGTGATGGTCCTTGTTGATACCGGCAGTACCTACAACATCCTCCAACCCCGTATCGCTCAACATCTCAATCTAACCACCACCCCAATTCCTGAATTCTCTGTTATGGTAGGAAATGGCTCCCATCTGCAATGTCAAGAAATTTGCAACAATGTGAAAATTTTCTTACAAGACAAACCCTTCAAACTACCATTTTACCTAATTCCTATAGAAGGAGCCGACGTTGTTCTCGGCATGGCTTGGCTAAGGACATTAGGACCTATCCAAGCTGATATTTCTGTGCCATCAATCACTTTCAACCAAGATGACCATACCTTAACACTCAAAGGTGACCCAACCTCTCATCCCACACAAACTTCCTTACACCAGCTCTGCCACCTTTTTCACACCCACTCAATTGCTCCACTTCACCTTATGACAATCCAACCACTTGAACCCGATATACAGACCTCCCTACCTTCTCATTCCCTCCTTCCCAACTTACCAGAATCATTACAACCAGAAATTTCTACCTTAATTAACCAATACCCCACTATTTTCCAACCTCCAAACAGTATACCTCCACCCTGACCCCATGATCACCACATTCCCCTCCTCCCTAATACATCCCCTATCAATGAATAACCTTATCGTTACCCCCATTCCCAAAAGACAACCATGACCTCCATTATTGAAGAGATGCTCAAAGATGGCATAATTGTACCAAGTAATAGCCCTTTTTCATCGCCTGTCCTCCTTGTCAAGAAGAAAGACGAAACTTGGAGGTTCTGCATCGATTATAGAGCACTCAACGCAGTTACTATCAAAGATAGATTCCCAATCCCAATTATTGATGAACTCTTGGATGAACTAGGGTCAGCTACCATTTTTTCAAAGATAGACTTACGCTCTGGCTACCACCAGATTCGGGTTGCAAAAGAGGACACTCATAAAACAGCTTTCAGGACTTTTGATGGGCATTACGAATTTTTAGTGATGCCTCTTAGGCTTACGAATGCCCCCTCTACCTTTCAGTCTGCCATCAATGATTTACTTAGGACCTATCTACGCAAGTTCATTTTAGTTTTTTTTTTATGATATTCTCATTTACAGTGCCAATTTTGCAGATCACTTAAATCACTTGCAGGTTGTTTTTAATTTACTGGAGTCGCATTCTTTTTTTGCCAAGTTATCAAAATGTGTGTTTGCTGTGGATAAAGTTCATTATTTGGGCCATGTGATATCAGTAGGTGGTGTTGCACCTGATCCTGACAAAGTTAAGGCAATCTTGGATTGGCCTCAACCGTATTCCCTCACGACACTCCGTGGTTTCTTAGGTCTCACCGGATTTTACAGGCGCTTTTTGCGCAACTACGCCACTCTCGCCGCTCCTCTCACCGATTTATTACGTTCCACTAAGTTTTTATGGAGTACAGAGGCTAGTATCGCCTTTACAGAGCTAAAAAAGAAAATGACCGACATGCCGGTCCTGGCCTTGCCAGATTTTACAAAAAAGTTTGTCTTGGAAACAGATGCATTTGGCATGGCTATTGGCGCCGTCCTATCACAAGAAGGTCATCCCTTGGCTTTTTCAGCAAGAAGATGTGCCCCAAGCTCCAAGCAGCATCAGTCTATGTCCGTGAGATGTTTGCGATCACCGAATCTATCAAGAAGTGGCGCCAATACTTGATTGGTCAGCAGTTCCATATCTACACAGATCAAAAAAGTTTGAGAAATTTATTACTTCAGAAAATACAGACCCCAGAACAACAAAAGTGGGCAGCAAAACTCCAAGGATTCAACTTCGAAATATTTTACAAACCTGGTAAAAGTAATGTGGTGGCAGACGCCCTGAGCCGTCAATTTGGAACTCCTAAATCTCTGTTTTTGTCTATCTCTTCAGCAGTACCACAGTTGCTCTCTCAACTACAGGCTTATTATGCTTCAAATAAAGGGCGTACAGAGGTTAAACAAGCTCAAGACAACGACACAGGACACTTATTCAAAGTTTATAACAATCTGCTTTACTTTAAAGATCGATTGTTCGTACCTGACCTTACTGATTTGCGCCAGTCACTTATTCATGAGTACCATAGCACGCCTTCTGCTGGTCATTCAGGAGTCAAGTCAACCTTGGCACGCCTTGGAGCATCTTTCTCGTGGCCTGGAATTTACACAGATGTTAAATAGTTCATTAGACATTGCTCTATTTGTCAACACAACAAGTATCTCACTCAGAAAAAAAATGGGTTACTGCAACCTTTACCTGTTCCACATCAAGTCTGGGAAGATCTCTCCATGGATTTCATCACCCATCTGCCTAACTCCTTTGGCCACACAGTGATTTGGGTAATTTGTGACCGCCTAACAAAATACGCCCATTTCGTTGCTTTACCTTCAAAGTTCACAGCCACGGATATGGCCAACCGCTTCTCAACCGAGATCTGTCGTTTACATGGAATACCAAAGTCAATAGTCACAGACAGAGATCCTCTTTTTTAAGCACATTTTGGAAAGAACTTTTTAAAGTACAAGGAACAAAACTCAAGTACAGTACTGCTTACCATCCAGAGACCGACGGCCAAACGGAAGTTGTTAATCGCTCCCTTGAGACTTATCTTCGTTGCTTTGTTAGCGACCAACCACGCAAATGGTACAAATCTCTCCACCTTGCAGAGTTCTGGTTTAACACTTCTTTCCACTCAGCCATCAACATGACGCCGTTCACTGCACTATACGGCCGTCCGCCACCCTCTATTCCAGATTATATTGCAGGCTCCACTTCTACAGTTGACTTGGACGAAACCCTGCAAACCAGACACAACATCATTCACCTTTTGAAACAGAACTTAATACACAGCAGAAAGGAGATGGAGAATCAAGCTAATAAGAAAAGAATCGATCAAACCTTCCAAGTTGGGGACCAGGTTCTCCTTCGTCTTCAACCTTACAGACAGAAATCCGTATCTACACGCAAATCACAGACGCTTTCCAAGCGATTCTTTGGCCCTTTCACTATCCTCAAATGTGTTGGTAAAGTTGCCTACGAACTGGATCTTCCACCCGGATCTCGTATTCACCCAGTGGTTCACGTTTCCCTCCTTCGTCCCTTCTATGTTGACCACTCTACTCCTGCTACAATCTTCAAGTCTCCACATGCAGACACCCCTATCACTGGATCTGCATCTTCTAATGCGAATGAACAACAAGAACCTTCTCCTCAGTCGAAAACCAAAGAAAAACATGAACTCATCAGATTTAAACAAGATGAAATCAGACTCAAATCCACTGAAGCTCATAAGGCGGAACTTGGTGGACAAAATGAAGGGGTGGAAGAGAAACAAAATGACCTAGAGGCAGAACTTGGTAGAGAAAATGAAGGGGTGGAAGAGAAACAAAATGACCTAGAAGTTTCAAAGGGACGAGAAAAATTTCTGAGAAGTGAGAAACAAAATGAACACTCTCCAAACTTAAGTGATTTTGGAACCTCACATGCTAACTTATCTCAAATACCACTTAACTTGCCCGTTGAAACTTCCTCAGTCCCAAAGTCTGCTAGCTGTCCCACACTTC
Organism: Lathyrus tuberosus; assembly: GCA_022829125.1. Lineage (NCBI taxonomy): Eukaryota > Viridiplantae > Streptophyta > Magnoliopsida > Fabales > Fabaceae > Lathyrus > Lathyrus tuberosus. The sequence goes on from JALAZF010000217.1 coordinate 6,718,666, forward strand.
ACCAGCCCCATGTGACTTCTCCAGCGCGTGCATCAAACGTGCCCTCCATCCTTCCCTTAGATTTTTCCACGTGCCCCACTACCATCCCTCCTTCTGCCATGCGTTTTCATCCATTGCATGCAACTGCCACGCGTGTGGCCTCTTGTCCCTTTCCAGATCCTTCATATCTACCACCTGCCACACCCATATCCTTTCTAGATTCTCCCACTTACCCAAACCTACTTTCCCACTTCCCCAACACCACTTTATCAACTACTCACAATCCAAATTTCAAAAAACCACCAAATTTTACTCTCCCTCACTCGGACCACCCAACCTTTTCATTACCCATAAATTTTACCCCATCTGCCACCTCACACCGAACCCACAAACCTTTGAACCTTGAGGACAAGGTTCATTTGGGCCCCCGAAGTATTGTTATGCAGCCCAATACTAAATTTAAAAGAGTGACAAAAAGGCCCAAATGGTTAAAAGACTTTTACACCAATTAATTGGGAGGCGCTATTATTAACTTTGTTGTGTTGTTTTTATCCTTTTATTTTGTCTTTCTTTGGGTTAGGCCCATTTATCTTTTAACCCTAATTATATATAAGGGGTATTATGTAGCAGCCACTTTCTTCTTCAATGAAAAATCAAGTTGTTTTATGTTTCTTTTTTTTTCTCTTGCAACCCTAAATCTAGTATAGCTTAGTGTAGTCTATCATAAAGACTATTATTGGCGAAGATAACTTAATTGTTGTTGCCAAACTATAGTGTTTAGATGTACTCAAACTTAAACTAAATTTTAGATGGGTCTGTGGTTTATTTTTGAATAGCATAATTACTAGAAATAAAATCATTGTCAAATGTTTGAATAACTAATTTTTTCTTTTAAAATTGATTGAGAAGAATAAGAGCGGAACAACAGAGCGCGGGATCAACAGAGCAGGGACAGGCTAAATAATGGAGCAGCGAAGCAAAGTGATGATAAAACAATGGAGCTGCGTTATGATAGCAGCGTTACTTCAAAACAACAAAGTGGAAGAGACCGCTTTTAGATAATGAGTAAAAGAAGAAGAAAGTGAAGCATCGAAGGAGAGTGTTATAGATATCTATTTACAGGAGAAGAAAATGAAGGATCAGAGAAGGAGGTGAGAGTGAAAGAAAGAAAAACTCTAAAAGAAAAACTCTCAAAACAAATATTTTCTTTCATGTAATGAAGTACAGTAATGGCTTCATTATCTCTTCTATCTTCAGCAAACGCATTGATTAAGGAACTAAAAGCTAAAAAAACTAGGAGTAAAACCCTCAGCTACCACCATCTTAAATGCATTTACTGCTTGATCAAATAGTTCCTGCCCAAATTCATGCAAAGTATTATCAAAATTACTAACTAACCAATTTAATCATAAATTAATGAGATATTCTAGATGCAATTGTGGTGCATTTACCTTTCAAACATGAAGTCGAGATCTCGATGTGCAGCAGCAACATATGATTTCTTTTTAGTGGCCAGATCATAATAGTGTGAGATTATGGTAATCCCTACTATACCATGTGGAGATGACTGCTTTATTATATTTAGTTAGTAACAACTTTAACAAGTTCATACAAAAATAGAAGAATGATCTAGTGCCTTATATTAGGTCTTGCACAAATTTGCAGCAGTAGAATGAGCAAAAAGTGAGTAGTGTGTTGTTAAATATGGTTTTGTCCCTAAATCATCTCTGGTGTAATTCAATTTTAATCAATCTCAACATCAACATAATGTGAAGTATCCATATGTATAAGCAAGTCCAACAACTTTAAAAGTCTTTATTCAATTAAATAAATAAATAAAACTAATCTTTATTTATGCAAAACAAGTCCGAAATTGAATTCTAAAGTATGTGTCGGACATGTCAAGAAAGAGTGATCACAAATATACCTTTCAAAAATGAACCTAAATAACTTCATTTTTGCCATGAATTTCTCATATTATGAATCAGCTCCATATGATGTCTTCTCAACAGATGAGTCAGGAGGAGCCATTGGTGCATTTCCAATGTTTTTTTTCTTTTTTTGTCTCTTATATATTTTGGCATGTATATAACTTATCAAAGCAAAACCACAAAATTCACATCTCTGCTAATTGCACGATTTATCAAAAGATCAATCAAGACAAGACATCTTGTTAACTTGTGGCAATAGCTTAGCAAAAATTAAACAACTCACTACGGTTTTGTCGTTCTGCTTTTCTTCCATACACTATATCTAGTATAAAATGGTGTCAAATAGCAGCTACACTTTTTTTTATAAGCTAAAATTTTTATATAAACAGGGGTAAAAAGGGGTACCCAAACCCGTATACGTCTATAGCCTGATAAAAAATTACCGACTACAAAAATCACTAGGAGAGTTAACCCAAGTGAAATAATTACCAAAATAAGGACTATTATAATTCTTTCCTATCCACCACCATGTGTAAAGTAAAATTCGATTCGAAGTCGTATCTAAATCCCAGAATTCATCCCTAAATATGATATTGTTACGGGATGACCAAATGATCCAACAAATCGATAAGCAGACCCCAACTGCAATTCTAACAACCATCCCCCTATCTACAAATCCCTGAACCCAACATGTTAAATGAGTCAGCATATTCCCCACCAATATACAAGGAATCCCCAACCATTTGCAAGCAAAATTCCAAACCAAAATCGACTTACAACAAGTGAATAAAATATGCTCAACCGACTCCGTTTCTAGGAAGCAAAATGGACAGGTCATTTCATGCCTATTAGTGATAATACCTCTACGAATCAAGTTATCCCTCGTTGGAATTCTCTTATGAAGCACCCTCCATCCAAGAACTTTCACCTTGAACAGAACTTGAGCTAACCAAATTAACTTGAACGCAGCTTTGGTTTCCAATCCAATCTGAACGCCATTCTCCCCAAGTTTATCCTGCAAGAAAACATACATAGAAGAGACAGAAAAAAGTTGATCTTCCTCGAGCATCCACTTGACCGAATCCATGGCATCTTTGTCTACGGTAATGTCAGCCAGGAACAAATGAAGTTCAATGAACTGTAAAAGAGCCTGCTGTGACAATCGGTGGCCAGCAATTTAATGACCCAAATCCAATTTTCACCTTCCCAATATCCATTGTCTTTGACTGTGCTTGCATTATTTTCTGCGAAACCATACAAAACTGGGAACCGACTGCCTAAGATTTCATTCCTTGCCCATTTAGTCTGCCAAAAATCCACCTTACTTCCATCTCCAATGCCATATGAAATTAAATCAGCCAGCATACCAGATCAAGCAGCATTCGAGGCATGGATCAGGTCAAGATACCATGTAGAAGGGGATACCTGCAAATTTGAACACTCTCCACTAAAAAAATCAGAGTAACTATAAGGATATCTATGGTTGATAAAATCCTTCCATATTGTGGCCTTGTTCTCTAAAATCTTCCAAGACCATTTAAGGATCAATGCCAAATTAAATACTTTAAGGTCTTTCACCCCTAAACCTCCCTCATCTCTTTTTCTGCAAACCATATTCCAACTTATCCAAGCAATCCCACTTTTGTTCTCCAAGCCATTCCACAAAAACGATTTTTGAATCGATGTGAGAATTCTAACCACCTTGACCGGCATTTTATAAAAAGCCATGTAATGTATTGGCAAATTGTTCAAAACAGAATTGATTAGAGTAACTCTTCCTCCCATCGACAGGAAACAGCTTCTCCCAGTATTTAATCTAGCTCGCATCTTATCTATCACTGACTTCCAAAACGAAATTAACCTATGATTACCTCCTATTAAAATCCCAAGAAACGAAAACTGAGGAGGAGAGATTTTACAGGAAAGGTACAACTCTGCAGCTCTAGTCTTGTTCTCTTCCAAACCTAAGCAAATCAAAGAGCTTTTGTTAAAGTTAATATCCAACCCTGAAGTGAGATGAAAGCCTTTCAAAATGGACTTAATAGCAGTAATGTTTTTCCAAGAGCCATCACCAATTAGAACTGAGTCGTCAGTATACTGTAACAAATGAAAACCAATGTCTGGGTTGACTTTGAACTCTGAAAATATACCAGTTGCTATAGCACGTTTCATTATTACTGCAAGTCCCTCTGCAGCCATACAGAAAAGGAAATGGGCAAGGGGATCTCCTTGCTTGAGACCCCTGGACACTCTGAAATCCTGAGTTGGAGCGCCATTAACTAAGACAGAGGAATAACTGTTAAAAACGCCAAGATCCATCCATCTCAATCATTTCGTACCAAATCCCATGTGTTTCATGACTTCACGAAGATAGTTCCAATCAACACAGTCGTATGCTTTGGCGAAATCCACTTTGATAAGCATAAGTTCCTTCTTAGATCTCTTGGCAAACTCCAAAATTTCATTTAAAACAAACACCCCATCTAACAGACTCCTTCCTTCCAAAAAAGCAGTTTGAGTATTTGAGATAATTCCTCCAATTTTCTTTTTTAGCCTGTTGGTAAGGACTTTTTAGCCTCTTTGGGACTTTCAACCTTCGGGATCAAAACCACAAAAGAAGATGCAAAGCTTTTATGCAGTTGCTCACCTTCAAAAAATTCCAGCACACAGTTTGAAAACTCTGTTCCTACAATATCCCAACATTTCTTCAAGAATTCAAAACTAAAGCTATCAGGCCCAAGGCTACAATCCCCTGAGAAACCAAACACCACCTCCCTGATTTCCTGAATGTTAACATCAACCTCTAGGTTCTGACTGTCTGCAGATGAAAGAGAGTTAAAACCAGTCCCACCAATACGAGGGAATGGTCTATCCACCCTACTGAATCTACTGGTGTAATGCCATGTATAATATATACCTAGAATAATACAATACAAGCATTTTATTTGGTACTGACACCATCATAAGTGCCTAATGACATAGTTCACATACTTGTCCATTCTAAAACATAAATACAACAGCTGGCACAAGTCATGGAAACTAGCCAAAAATAATAACAACTAAGAACATTATACGATATTCCTCATTGTACAAGAACAATAAAATACACAGCGGAATAAGCTTAACTAAGCTTCTCTTGAAACATCCCAGCATCGCTCCACTTGTAAATCAACCTGCAATTACCTGAAATATAGCAACTATAGTGGGGTGAGATACATCAAATCTCAGTGAGTTCCCTATCCTATAGATTCTCTCGGCTCTACAAGGTTCTATCAAATCCTAACTCAAGTCAAGGGAAAGGGAAATGACTTTGAGTTCACAATCTCACACTATATGGAAACATGTCATGAGTCTGTTAACTCATAAATCACACGGAAGGAGTTACGTCCTGAGCCTGTTCACTCAAGATTCCTTACGAATCGATAACCGTACCAAGGCATCCCCTTTTCCCATCCGCTTCTACGTCTAGAAGTCGACCCAAGTCATGGATCCTTGTAGTTACTTGACATACGAAATGGATTCGGGATCATCGGCCTGTTAACCGTGAACCGTCACTTCTCATGGCCTATTAACCATCACAAGTCTCTTTACCCGTAGGCTCCATTCGTACTATACGCGGGAATCAAACCTGCCAAGTAATTGTGCATATGTTTCAGAGGAGGTGCTCGAGTCTCATGAAACTACACCGCAAGATAAGCTAGTTACGATTACGTGATCATATACACAACGTGATTGTATTCGACAATCACAAGGCCATAATGCCTTAATCAATAAAACATACCAAATCACACATGTTCCATACTAGTGTTTCAGTCATTTCTATACCATTCGGTAATGGACACACGCCTCGGCCTCTTCTGCACGAGCGTTGTCATTACGTTATCTGCTCTAGGCCAGAACTCGTCAATGAATGCACGAGCGTCGCCATCCAGAGTTTCTATCACAATTATAATCACAACCTAGAATTATACAATTTGTTTTGGGGTAAAGTTTCCTCACTCTTCCTAATTCGTATTTTAAGCATGCATATTCTTTCATTCACAGTTCACAATGAAATAGACATGGTATAATACAATGTACACAAGTAAAACATTTAACACAACATATCACATAAAATGTATTTCATCAATCTATGACATATAATTATGTTTCTACCACACCATCTCTTAGATCATAAAATTAGCTTTCCAACGCTTCCGACCGTGCGTCAATCGGAGTTACGGATCAAAATTTATGGCGAAAATACGAAAAATAATGTTTTGCTGTCCCAGGTAAATTCGCCTGGCGAAACCAACTCGCCACCTACTCGCCTGGCGAATCTGGACGAACCAGAATTTCCCCAAAATGGGTTTGGGACCTAAAAATGATCCAAACCTTCAAACCACATGATATTAATGCATCCAAATACCCAAAACAACATGTTAGAACATATTTATACATGCATTTCATCAATCTATCCGTTAGATTTCATTGATTTTACAAAATTACTCATTTTATCCAAATCTAACCTAACTCTAAAACCTCCAGAAATTTACTCTAAAGTCTCTATCTAGAACCCACCTGATAACCGAAGAGGAGTTTGAAGAAGATGATGAATTGATGCTGATGATCCAACCTCTCTTTCTCTTTTCCCCTTCTTCCTTCTCTTCTTCACTTCCTTTCCTCTTCTTCTCCTTTTTCTATCTTCTTTTTCTTTCTATTTCCTTTTCTTATATATATATAATTCTTATTATATAATATAAATCCAACCAGGAAAAATATCTCCAATTGATATTTCGTCGTCTCAACCAATCGATCAATTACTATAGTTACCAAAATTAACTTCCTTGAACTATCAATTTTTAATCCGTCTCTTTAATAAAATAATTGATCTCTTCAGAGTTCATTAGTTGCTCTATTGATCCCAAATGTCAATACTTAAAGTTCTTATAGGATTCCATTAATCCAATTATCCCAAGATAGAGCACATAGGTACTCATCTTATCTCGTCTGATATCCAATTGAGCATTTACAATAATATGGGGTATTACACTCTCCCCCCCTTAAATTGAAATTCGCCCCCGAATTTCCTCTACCAAACAACAATTGCAACTTATATCCCTGTCTTAGATCCACACTTAACTTTACTTCCGTTCAACTTCCTGACGTATTCCAATTCCAACTTAACTTCACGGACCAAAATCCCTATTTTCACGAATTATCAAACTTTGGTTCCTTAGTCATACTCTTATTCCAATATTGGGCTAACTTCGAACTTAGTTGTTTCCATAATTCATCTGTCGATCCATCCAAAACACTCGATTGCATCTTACTTCGGAAAGAATGTACCATTCTACATTCCTCTACTGAGTCACAACCCAAACCGTAATATCTTATCTTGATTTAGGATAACAAACACTCAACACATTTTCGCGATGTAATTCAGTGATTTCTTTCCTTTATGCAATTACTGACAACTATCCTCCGTGAATCCTTCAACGTCCTAAACCACTCCGCAATTGGTCAAACGACTTCTTTACCAGTTCCATCTGGTCTGATGTTGTACACTGTACTCATTTAATCCGATAATTCCTTTCTTTCGTATCACGCCAAAGGTAATATACTTAAAACAAGATCTCCTTATTTCCAATCTTACAATCACTTTCTCCTCCGATTCTTATAAATCCGACTGAGCCCTTTCACTTGTCACCTTCCACTGCGCCACTCCAATACTAACAATGGGATACCACCAATTCTTACGCATTACCAAGTAGCTAATAGTCCACAGAGGAACACACTTATCCACTGGGGTCCTTACTAACCAACGGTACAAGAAACTTACAGACGTCCTATAGTAGAACAATTTATTTACCAACACACAATATCTTAACATCTGTCCAACACTCTCTAGACGATAAAGATGCAGGAGTTACACTGTTACAACCACAACATATACAATTCTCAATCCATTCTAAACTCGAAATAATTCATCCAAAAGTAGTTTAACAACCTTCGGTTCGGGTTACCACATTCCCAATCTATTATCCTTACGGTTTTCCGACTTACTCAAAATTCCTTGTTGACACGAGATCTCCACCAAATTACATGACACCACTTATCAACTTAAACTGTCCAAAGTACAACTGTGAGTCTCCATATTACTCACCAATTCACGTATAACACTCCACATACACACACACTTTCGAAATCCATACCACACTTCTCAGTTGAATCAACTCTTCTCATTCGTTCCGTTTCATGAACTATTCCCAGTTACATACTTAACTTCGGAACGTCCAATTCGTACTAGTACTTGGAAAGATAACCTATAAATTCCTTCTCTGGTTAGAACAGAACTGCACACAACTGTACCACTTTCACAGGGTCTAAATCCAAACCATGAACTCACAGAAGATAGCAATTACTAACTTTGACCAACCGTTCATTCCTTAATAACACCATAACTTAAATTACCGATACGATCTTTACAAGATCAACACTTCGAGAATATTTCCCAACTTCGTCCATAAGACTTTCATCAGTAGGGATAACAATATACTTAAGACTTTCTCCTACTCAACACAATTCACAAGATTACTTCTCCAAAGTAAACTCCCTCGTCGCCTAAACAATGACCAATTACGCAACACCTTTCCACAAGTTATGATTCCAAAACACAATTCCGTCTTTCATTTACTTGCAATCCTGTTTCCATTCACACAATACTCTCAACTCGTAACAACATAAGGTAACAAAACACAGATGATGGTTCTCAAGAGATTCCATAACTTACCCATACGTTCGTCGATTACCCACCTGAGCTAATCGGTTAACTTCTCCAAATCCCATGTAACACCTTCAATGCACATGTTAATCGGTTAGCCACCTTGGTTAATCAGTTAATACTGCTGCAGAATCTACAAATCAGTTTTCCTCTTAATTCAAAGCCATCTATACTCAACCATCAATCCGATTTGTTCTAACTCGAATATCATTTTCCAACTCGCGGTTCCTTAACTGGTATAACATTCACCAACCATGATCCACTCAGGTAAAACCGACAAAGTCAACACATGCAGATGACACACTCCAACCAAGTGACAAGGTAGAAATTCCAAATTCTGACGCGGTCACACGACAACTCTTCGGTGGGATAGTTCACTTTTCTACTCAACAATTTCACTTGCAGGAAACCAATAATGACGACGTGCTGGGGTTTTTAATCACAATTCATACCAGATTCGTCCACAACCAAATCCCAACATACAACCTTGTTCTCTCACCTGAACTTCTTGGTGGGACATAAAACAACAACATTCTTAGTCCAACAAAAGGTAGATTCCAAATATTCCGATTATTCACAAATACAGGAGTTCTCTATACTTGAAAATAAATCGGGGTAATGCACCCTCTTGAAGAACCTTTCCATCACTACGTACACATTAACCGGGAGTTATTACCTTTCACTATCCATTGGACATTTCACTTACCAAATCACTTAATGGAAGATTCGCAATCGACAATTCTCGTCAACTATTTACAAAACTTCTCCGGTGTAATCGTTCCATGATTTACACTTAGTCCGTAATAAGTCCTTATTTGCTTCTCATTGTTTTACTACAAACTTACTTCTTAAAATACAACATCCACTGTTCCACAGAGTACGTCTCATCATCCTTGTCTCAAGAATGAGAATCCATTATGTACAATTGCAACCACGATGCCACTACTACGCTTGTTCTTAATACCAAGGAGTAACCTTCTCATAACATACTGTTAATACCGTTCATCCCACATAACCGAATAAAATCCACCTCATAAACAATATCTTCACTTTCAACATCATAGACCACTCCCATAGCTTCATATCGATATAAAGAACGCTTAAATCGGACACCTGAGTCAAAAGATATGAATTTCTGAAGAAAGGAAAAAAATATTCAAAAACTGCCAGATTCGCCTGGCGGTTAAGAATTTCACCTGGCGAATCCCCCTTCGCCAGCACTTCGCCCGGCGAACATGCGGCGAATCCTCATTTCATAAAACCTCAAAAGTTCCAGTAGCAACACAAGTTCTGTTTCTTCATTTTCGCCTGGCGACTAAGTAATTCGCCTGGCGAATTCCTCTCCGCCAGTACCTCGCCAGGCGAACCCGCGGAGAGACCCCATTCGCCTGGCGATTTCCTGATTCGCCTGGCGAATCACACCAGAAGCAGAATTTTCTGTTGCGTTTTCATGGTTTCCACACCCCAAAATCCAACTTTTCCAAACCAAAACACTTTCAAATTCCAAATTGGTCTCCCATCGAATCCAGAAAATCCCGATGTAATGTCTCGAACTTAATCTCTCTACATAATTGAATATACCCAATTTATCTCCTACTCTTCATTCGGCGCCTACTTATTCCACTTGAAGCATGTAAACACATCCTGGTGTTCCTCCTCACACTTCTCTACTACTTTAGGTTCCCATAAAGGCCGAACTTCCTTAACTCTCAATCTTAAACCAAGTGGAAGATATTGTTCCGAACACCCTCCTTAAAGTACTCTCGTCCATTGAAGATACCATAACAATCTTAGAAACTAAAGCACCAAACTTATCTCACTTCCGGACCTTACGCCACGCGTTCCACCAAAACAACCTTTGTTTTCCTCGGAATGAGATTAACCAACTCTTAACCAACTATCCGATAGAGGTCCTCAACTTTAAGACTCCATCCATTCCAAAGGATTACTTAAACCACACATTACACTTTAATTCCATGCTACTCAAGGCATAACTTCTACCAAGATCTCAACTGAGCTGACCAAAACTCCTCACTACTAACTCTTGGCTCGAGCGTTCCCTCACAGCACAAGTTCCGACAACACTACGGAGTCCTCGTGGTCGCTCAACCATGATTCTACCTATTACATACCTAGTATTAGGTTGATTAGGCCCAAGACTACATAGTATGATATTAAGTTTCATGATGGCAAGACACACTTAAGAGGCAGGAATAGATTTACCTATGATGCTTCAAGGCTAGGTCGAGGACACGACCTGCTCTGATACCAACTGTAATGCCCTGTATAATATATACCTAGAATAATACAATACAAGCATTTTATTTGGTACTGACACCATCATAAGTGCCTAATGACATAGTTCACATACTTGTCCATTCTAAAACATAAATACAACACCTGGCACAAGTCATGGAAACTAGCCAAAAATAATAAAAACTAAGAACATTATACAATATTCCTCATTGTACAAGAACAATAAAATACACAGTGGAATAAGCTTAACTAAGCTTCTCTTGAAACATCCCAACATCGCACCACTTGTAAATCAACCTGCAATTACCTGAAATATAGCAACTATAGTGGGGTGAGATACATCAAATATCAGTGAGTTCCCTATCCTATAGATTCTGTAATGCCCACATATACATACATGCATCAAATCATATATTATACATGAAAAGTACGTTTGGTACTGAAACTTACAATAAGTTCTTAGTAACACATTATACATATACATGCCCAGAAAGCCTAATACAAAAAAAACTACGGCATCGTATATCTACAAGATGTTTCAAAAGACAAAACACTAAGAACTAGATCACTAAGGATCTCAAAACTCCACAACGGAAGCAAAGCCATCAGATAAGTAAGGATAATCACACGGCTTTATCCTTACCCTTCGCGGAACCTGCAGAACCTGTGATGTAAACAACAACAGTGGGGTGAGATACATCAAATCTCAGTGAGTTCCCTATCCTAAAGTCCTCTCGGCTTTACAAGGTTCTAAAATAACCCTAACTCATGTCCAAGGGAAAGGGGAAAGACCATGAGTACACACATACAAATAACCGTCACGGTGAGCCTGTAAACTCACTCTAGTACCGAAGTACCTCCTGAGCCTGTAAACTCAAGGATTCACAAATCAATAACCAATACCAAGGTATCCCCTATTCCCGTCCGCTTCTACGTCTAGAAGATGACCCGAGTCATGGATCCTTGTAGCTACTTGGCATACGAATTGGATTTGGGATCACCGGTCCGTACACCGTGATCCGTCACTTCTCACGGCCCGTACACCGTCATAAATCTCTTTACCCGTAGGCTCTAATCGTACTTAACACGGGACTCAAACCTGCCAAGTAGTTGTGCATAACGTTTCATAGGAGGTGCTCGAGTCTCATGAAACTACACCGCAAGAAACAGTGGTTATGATTACAACATGCACACGCCTCGGCCTTTCATGCACGAGCGTTGCCACAAATGATAATTTACACTTCTGACACAGTTGATGGTATAATCCTCACTCTACCTATTTCATATTTTAATATGCATACCTTGCCCATAACAATTACACATATTCACAGATAAAAGTCGACAAAACAACACTATTTCAAAAATCCCGACATAATTAAATCGGCCGACAATCTTAAAACCATTGTAATAAGAAAGTACATTTTATTATCTTTCCAACGATACCAAAAATGTTCAAATCCGAGTTACGTACAAAAAGTTACGTCATTTGAAACAAACGATCGGAAAATAATCACAACAGCAGAATTTCTGCAATTCTCCTGGCCATACGCGTATTGACATCTCCCATACGCGTATTGCCCAAAATTCTCGCCCAGCCATACGCGTATTGCCCCAAGCGATACGCGTATTGCCCAAAATTCTCAGCCATCCATACGCGTATTGCCCAAGGCCGTACGCGTATGGGCAGAGACGTTTTTCCTTGAAAATTCCTTTTAAAATTGCCATACGCGTAACGCTCTTTCCGTACGCGTAATGACATGCCCCATACGTGTATTGACATGCCTCATACGCGTATGGGCAGAGAAAAATGCAGAAAAACCAGCAGAAAATTCCTGTTACAGGTTGATCCAAAATCACCCCAAAATCCCATTTTTGATCAATCACAAAGCATCAAAACATGCTATAACATAACAAGCAGTATCACATACAATCAAACATTGAATTTCAACAGTTAGATTCATGATTTTTATGCAAAAATACCCATTTTCACAATTCCAACCTAACTCTAAACTCAAAATAAACTCTACTTTAAAGAGTCTAACTAGAACCCACCTGGACAACAAGATGAGGATGATGAAATCGAGAAGATTGGATGAAGATTGAGGCTTGATGATGATCTTGAGCTCTTGAGAATTTTCTCTCCCTTTTTCCCTTCCTTCTCTTTTCCTTTCTCTTTCTTTCTAACTTTTGTTTTGTTTTCCAAATGAGAAAAAAGAAAACATAGTAAAGAAAATACTTTCCATTAATTAGCAATACTACTAAATGTCCAAATTAGCTCAAATACACCAAATAATAAAAACTCAATGTTAAATACTATTAATTTAATCACTCTGAGTTCGTCAGTTTACTCTAATTATTTTATCAAATAATTACTCAGAGTACTCCGGAACCCAGTTGATCATAATAATATTCACCAGAGCGTTTATAAATTTACGGAGTATTACATCCTCCCCCCCTTAAATAGAAATTCGTCCTCGAATTTAAAATATTACCTGAACAGATATGGGTAAGAATCTCGCATTTCCGATTCTAGTTCCCAAGTAGCATCTCCCGGATGCGTCATATCCCATTGCACTTTAGCGAGAGGAATGTCTTTGTTCCTTAACACTTTTGTTTCTCTTCCCACAATACAACTCGGTTGTGGTTCAAAGGTCAAATCCGCTTCAATTTCCACTGATTCTGGTAAAATTGGCTGGAGAGGATCAGGAATAAACTTACGGAGCTGAGATACGTGAAAAACATCATGCATTTCAGATAGAGAGGGTGGTAAGGCTAATCTGTAAGCAACTTCACCAATCCTTTCTAAAATCTGATACGGTCCTACGTACCTCGGACTTAATTTACGTGACTTAAATGGTCCTTTCAATCTCAATCTCGGAGTAACTTTCAGAAATACATGATCACCTTCCTCAAATTCCAAAGGTCTCTTACGATTATCCGCATAACTCTTTTGACGATCTTGTGCTTGTTTAACTTTCTCACAGATCATTCGAATCTTTTCCGTAGTCTCTTGAATAATCTTGGGTCCCAAAATCCTATCTTCGCCAATGTCCTTCCAACACAAAGGTGTTCTACACTTCCTCCCATACAATGCTTCATAAGGAGCCATACCGATGCTCGCATGATAACTATTGTTATAGGAAAACTCAATTAACGGTAAAAGTTCTTTCCAATTCCCTCTACTCTCTAGCACACAAGCTCTTAACATATCCTCCATCGTCTGTATTGTTCGCTCAGTCTGACCATCCGTCTGAGGATGATTCGACGTGCTCAAACGTAAATTCGTACCCATCGCTTGTTGGAACACTTTCCAAAACCTCGAAGTAAACTTCGGATCTCTATCGGACACAATACTAGAAGGAATACCATGCAATCTCACAATCTCAGCAATAAACAATCTTGCAAGATGACTTGCCTTATAAGTAGTCTTCACGGCTAAGAAATGTGCAGATTTCGTTAGTCGATCTACAATTACCCAAATAGAATCATACCCACCTTGTGTACGGGGTAAACCCACTGCAAAGTCCATAGAAATATTATCCCACTTCCAAACTTTTGTGGTCACTGAACATCTCAAAACGTACACCATATAAATAATGACGCCATACCTTCAGTGCAAACACCACGGCAGCTAGTTCCAAATCGTGAGTCGGATAATTCTTCTCATGAACTTTCAACTGTCGAGAAGCATAAGCTACTACCTGACCGCCTTGCATCAGAACACCTCCTAATCCCCTCTTAGAAGCATCACAGAATACTTTATAAGAGTTGTTAGGATCAGGAATAATTAATACTGGAGCACTCGTCAAACTTTCCTTTAATTTCATAAAACTTTGCTCACAACCCGAATCCCACTCAAAAGCAAAATCCTTCCGAGTAAGTTTCGTCATTGGTAAGGCCAATTGAGAAAAACCCTTAATGAACCTTCTATAGTAACCTGTCAATCCCAAGAAACTTCTAACCTCTGAAACATTTCTCGGTCTCTCCCAATTAATCACTGCTTCCACTTTCGATGGATCCACTGCCACACCACCTTGAGATATAACATGTCCAAAAAAATTTACTTCTGACATCTAAAACTCACACTTACTCAACTTAGCAAACAATTGCTTCTCTTGCAATACCGATAAGACAATTCTCAGATGTTCTCCGTGCTCTTGTGGAGTACGAGAATAAATAAGAATGTCGTCAATAAAGATTACCACAAATTGGTCCAAGTAAGCCTGAAATATACGGTTCATGTAATCCATAAAAACAGCTGGAGAATTAGTCACACCGAAAGGCATCACTAGGAATTCGTAATGACCGTAACGTGTTCTAAATGCAGTTTTTGGCACATCGGAACTCTTCACTCGGATTTGATGATAACCCGACTGTAAATCAATCTTCGAGAACACACAGGCTCCTTTCAATTGATCTAACAAGTCGTCTATCCTGGGTAAGGGGTACTTATTCTTAATGGTGACTTTATTCAACTTATGATAATCAATGCACAACCGCATTCCCCCATCTTTCTTCTTTACCAATAACACTGGAGCTCCCCAAGGTGAAACACTAGGCCTAACAAAATGCTTAGACATCAAGTCCTCCAATTGGTCCTTTAATTCTCTTAATTCAAGCGGTGCCATCCGATAAGGAGAAACGGATATAGGAGTCGTTCCCGGTACCAGGTCAATAGTGAACTCAACTTCTCTCTCCGGAGGAAGAGAAGAAACATCCTCTGGAAAGACTTCAGGAAACTCACACACTATTGGAATACTCAGAACTTGTTGTTCACTACACCCTTCCTTAGTAAGAACCGATAAAACAGATTTCTCCTTCTCAAACAAGAAATTTACCATTCCCACCGTACCTTCTAAAATCGTTGATAATACATCTTTCGGAGTAGCCTCAGCAGATGGAATAATGATTAACTTCTCCTCACAACCGATAAAAACCGAATTAGCTGAAAGCCAATCCATTCCCAGAACAACATCCACTTTCTTAAGCGGCAAACAAATAAGATCAATCTGGAAGACTCTTTTGTTCACCGACAACACACAATTTTCACACATCTGCGGTGTTTCAACCATTTCATCCATGGCAGTAGTAACCACCATAGGAGGAAACAAAGGAATAGTTTGCAACACAAGTCGCTTCACACAACGCGTGGACACAAAAGAATGTGTTGCCCCCACAATCAAATAAAACAAAACAAGGATGTCCATTTACGAAACACGTACCCGCAATAAAGGAGTTGTCACCCTTTGCTTTCCTTGCGTCCAAGGTATACACTCGGCCAGTATTCTTCCCTTGTGTCTGATTTCTTCCCTGAGGACAATCTCTCGCTACATGACCCATCTTGTCACACTGATAACACCGTATTCCCTCCGAATAGCACCTACCAAAATGATTCCTCCCACAAGTACGACATACCGGAGGCACACTAGTTCTAGAACTTTGTACTTGCTTCCCTTTGGAAGACTGTTGCCTTTGCCTAAACTGTTGATTCGACCTTCCACGGTCACTTTGAGTTGCCCTGTTCAAATCCACCTCCATTTGTACCTTTTTCAAACTATTCTCCGCCACATAACACTGTCTTAACATTTCAGCATAAGTAGTAAATTCCCGTTGAGACACGCTATGTGAAATTTCAGCCCTCAAACCAAACAAAAACTGATCAATCTTCCACCTCTCATCAGGAGCATACATGGCCTGTCTAGAATATTCAGCCATGATCTCAAATTTTTCCGCATAGGAAGCCACTGATAAATTGCCCTGTCTCAACTGTTGGAACTCAAACTCCTTCTGAGACCTTAAAGAACTCGGAAAATATTTCTCCATAAAAATTACCTTAAACTGCTCCCACACTTTTGGTATCTCTTGTATTGTCATTAAGGCTGAAGCACTCTCCCACCACCTCATGGCAAGACCCTTCAACAAGTGAGAAGCAAAGACCACTTTATTTTCCTCACTACAGTGCACTATCAAGAAAATCCGTTCCATCCCTGCTATCCATTCATGCGCCTTCACCGGATCTAACCCTCCCTGAAACTCCGGAGGATTCATACGAATGAATTCCCTATAGGTTCCCTCTGTAACTTCAGGAACAACCACGGGATGATGCAGACCATCAGCCATTTGTTGTACCATTCCTTGCATGAACTGATTTTGCTGCTGCTGCATCAGTTGCATGAATTGATACAAAGGGGCGTTCCCTTCAGCACCCTGTGGAACCGTCCCAGCCGAAGTAGTCCTCGGAGTCCCCGGTCTTCCACGGTTGTTTCTACGTCCATCAGCCATGTTCCTGAATGTCATACAAATAGGATTAAGTTGATCAGGCTCAATACTATAAATATAACACATAAGACCAAAGGCGACACCACGTATCTGAAACGGAAAGGATTACTTATTCTATTTCATGGCTAGGTCGAGGATACGACCTGCTTTGATACCAACTGTAACCCCCACATATACATACATGCATCAAATCATATATTATACATGAAAAGTACATTTGGTACTGAAACATACAATAAGTTCTTAGTAACACATTATACATATACATGCCCAGAAAGCCTAATACAAAAAAAACTACGGCATCGTATATCTACAAGATGTTTCAAAAGACAAAACACTAAGAACTAGATCACTAAGGATCTCAAAACTCCACAACGGATGCAAAGCCATCAGATAAGTAAGGATAATCACACGGCTTTATCCTTACCCTTCGCGGAACCTGCAGAACCTGTGATGTAAACAACAACAGTGGGGTGAGATACATTAAATCTCAGTGAGTTCCCTATCCTAAAGTCCTCTCGGCTTTACAAGATTCTAAAATAACCCTAACTCATGTCCAAGGGAAAGGGGAAAGACCATGAGTACACACATACAAATAACCGTCACGGTGAGCCTGTAAACTCACTTTAGTACCGAAGTACCTCCTGAGCCTGTAAACTCAAGGATTCACAAATCAATAACCAATACAAAGGTATCCCCTATTCCCATCCGCTTCTACGTCTAGAAGACAACCCGAGTCATGGATCCTTGTAGCTACTTGGCATACGAATTGGATTCGGGATCACCGGTCCGTACACCGTGATCCGTCACTTCTCACGGCCCGTACACCGTCACAAGTCTCTTTACCCGTAGGCTCCAATCGTACTTAACACGGGACTCAAGCCTGCCAAGTAGTTGTGCATAACGTTTCAGAGGAGGTGCTCGAGTCTCATGAAACTACACCGCAAGAAACAGTGGTTATGATTACAATACGCACACGCCTCGGCCTTTCATGCACGAGCGTTGCCACAAATGATAATTTACACTTCCAACACAGTTTATGGTATAATCCTAACTCTACCTATTTCATATTTTAATATGCATACCTTGTCCATAACAATTACACATATTCACAGATAAAAGTCGACAAAACGACACTATTTCAAAAATCCCGACATAATTAAATCGGCCGAAAATCTTAAAACCATTGTAATAAGAAAGTACATTTTATTATCTTTTCAACGATACCAAAAATGTTCAAATCCGAGTTACGTACAAAAAGTTACGGCATTTGAAACAAACGATCGGAAAATAATCACAACAGCAGAATTTCTGCAATTCTCCTGGCCATACGCGTATTGACACCTCCCATACGCGTATTGCCCAAAATTCTCGCCCAGCCATACGCGTATTGCCCAAAGCGATACGCGTATTGCCCAAAATTCTCGGCCATCCATACGCGTATTGCCCAAGGCCGTACGCGTATGGGCAGAGACGTTTTTCCTTGAAAATTCCTTTTAAAATTGCCATACGCGTAACGCTTTTTCCGTACGCGTAATGACATTCCCCATACGCGTATTGACATGCCCCATACGCGTATGGGCAGAGAAAAATGCAGAAAAACCAGCAGAAAATTCCTGTTACGGGTTGATCTAAAATCACCCCAAAATCCCATTTTTTATCAATCACAAAGCATCAAAACATGCTATAACATAACAAGCAGTATCACATACAATCAAACATTGAATTTCAACAGTTAGATTCATGATTTTTATGCAAAAATACCCATTTTCACAATTCCAACCTAACTCTAAACTCAAAATAAACTCTACTCTAAAGAGTCTAACTAGAACCCACCTGGACAACAAGATGAGGATGATGAATTCGAGAAGATTGGATGAAGATTGAGGCTTGATGATGATCTTGAGCTCTTGAGAATTTTCTCTCCCTTTTTCCCTTCCTTCTCTTTTCCTTTCTCTTTCTTTCTAACTTTTGTTTTGTTTTCCAAATGAGAAAAAAGAAAACATAGTAAAGAAAATACTTTCCATTAATTAGCAATACTACTAAATATCCAAATTAGCTCAAATACACCAAATAATAAAAACTCAATGTTAAATACTATTAATTTAATCACTCTGAGTTCGTCAGTTTACTCTAATTATTTTATCAAATAATTACTCAGAGTACTCCGGAACCCAGTTGATCATAATAATATTCACCAGAGCGTTTATAAATTTACGGGGTATTACAGATTCTCTCGGCTCTACAAGGTTCTATCAAATCCTAACTCAACTCAAGGGGAAGGGAAATGACTTTGAGTTCACAATCTCACACTATATGGAAACATGTCATGAGTCTGTTAACTCATAAATCACACGGAAGGAATTACGTCCTGAGCCTGTTAACTCAAGATTCCTTACGAATCGATAACCGTACCAAGGCATCCCCTTTTCCCGTCCGCTTCTACGTCTAGAAGTCGACCCGAGTCATGGATCCTTGTATTTACTCGACATACGAAATGGATTCGGGATCATCGTCCTGTTAACCGTGAACCGTCACTTCTCATGGCCTATTAACCATCACAAGTCTCTTTACCCGTAGGCTCCATTCGTACTATACGCGGGAATCAAACCTGCCAAGTAATTGTGCATACGTTTCAGAGGAGGTGCTCGAGTCTCATGAAACTACACCGCAAGATAAGCTAGTTACGATTACGTGATCATATACACAACGTGATTGTATTCGACAATCATAAGGCCATAATGCCTTAATCAATAAAACATACCAAATCACACATGTTCCATACTAGTGTTTCACTCATTTCTATACCATTCAGTAATGGACACATGCCTCGGCCTCTTCTGCACGAGCGTTGTCATTACGTTATCTGCTCTAGGCCAGAACTCGTCAATGAATGCACGAGCGTCGCCATCCAGAGTTTCTATCACAATTCTAATCACAACCTAGAATTATACAATTTGTTTTGGGGTAAAGTTTTCTCACTCTTCCTAATTCGTATTTTACGCATGCATATTCTTTCATTCACGGTTCACAATGAAATAAACATGGTATAATACAATGTACACAAGTAAAACATTTAACACAACATATCACATAAAATATATTTCATCAATCTATGACATATAATCATGTTTCTACCTCACCATCTCATAGAGCATAAAATTAGCTTTCCAACGCTTCCGACCGTGCGTCAATCGGAGTTACGGATCAAAAGTTATGGCGAAAATACGAAAAATAATGTTTTGCTGTCCCAGGTAAATTCGCCTGGCGAATCCCTGGCGAAACCAACTCGCCACCTACTCGCCTGGCGAATCTGGACGAACCAGAATTTCCCCAAAACGGGTTTGGGACCAAAAAATGATCCAAACCTTCAACCACATGATATTAATGCATCCAAATACCCAAAACAACATGTTAGAACATATTTAGACATGCATTTCATCAATCTATCCGTTAGATTTCATTGATTTTACAAAATTACTCATTTTATCCAAATCTAACCTAACTCTAAAACCTCCAGAAATTTACTCTAAAGTCTCTATCTAGAACCCACCTGATAACCGAAGAGGAGTTTGAAGAAGATGATGAATTGATGTTGATGATCCAACCTCTCTTTCTCTTTTCCCCTTCTTCCTTCTCTTCTTCACTTCCTTTCCTCTTCTTCTCCTTTTTCTATCTTCTTTTTCTTTCTATTTCCTTTTCTTATATATATATATATATATATATATATATATATATATATATATATATATAAAATATAAATCCAACCAGGCAAAATATCTCCAATTGATATTTCGTCGTATCAACCAATCGATCAATTACTATAGTTACCAAAATTAACTTCCTTGAACTATCAATTATTAATCCGTCTCTTTAATAAAATAATTGATCTCTTCAGAGTTCATTAGTTGCTCTATTGATCCCAAATGTCAATACTTAAAGTTCTAAGAGGATTCCATTAATCCAATTATCCCAAGATAGAGCACATAGGTACTCATCTGATCTCGTCTGATATCCAATTGAGCATTTACAATAATATGGGGTATTATAACTGGCGAAATGAGATCTGGCAATTTCTTTCACAGTCTGAACATCCTCCTCAAATTTACCATTAATACTGATACCATTAATGGTATTCAAGTTAATCCTCTGCCTCAACGCAATATGAAAGAACTTAGTATTGATATCACCATCAGCAATCCACTTGGATCTCGATTTTTGTTTCAGAATTCTCTCTTTTACCCTTATAGATTTCCAAAAATTGTCTTTTGCTACGTTCCTGCACAACAATTCCTCACCAGTGATAACTTCACGCCTCTGAACAATCAGGTTTTCCACTTCATTAAAAGACTCTACTTCCTTTTGAATATTAAGGTCGACCCAACCATATATATTGGTATTCCACCATCGAATTCTATCTCTAAGATGTTTCATTTTCTTTGCCAGAATATATGAGGCCTTTCCTGTTATCATAAAATCTTCCCACTCCTTCTTAATGAAAAGGATGAAATCACTGTGATCGAACTAGCATGACATAACCTTAAATGGCTTGGGGCCCCAGTTAGTATTTTTAGCAGTAATCCAAACCGGTATGTGATCTGATATATCACGCTCACCAATTCGTTGCGTCACCATATTCCAATCATTAAAGACAGAAGAAGAAACAAGAAACCGGTCAAGACGACTGCAGATTGTTTCTTTTGACTTAAACCAAGAGAATTTGAGGCCACTTAAAGGAAGATCAGCCACTCCTAAAGTATTAATGAACTCAGAAAACTCTAACATACGCCTTCTATTAGGTCGAGTATACCCAATCTGCTCCTCCATGCTCTTAATCGAATTAAAGTCTCCCCCTAATATCCACTGTCCTGGATTCAAACTCTTTTTAAGATTTATTAAGCACCTCCATGAATCCCTCCTCTCTGCAATATTACTAGGAGAATAAATGTTAAACAGATAACACTTTCTACCCTTCCATATCACCTGCATTCCAAGATAACCTTTACCCCTGTAACTAGAAATTGGGGTCAAAACTTCAGTCTTCCATATGATGACCATCCCACCAGATAACCCATTAGCATTAGATGCAGACCATTGGCAATTCCTATCTTTCCAGACACTATACATTAATTCTTCTGTTACACTAATACACTTCGTTTCCTGCAGAAAACAAATCTCTGCCCCAACTTTAATTAGAGTTTCTCTAATCTTCTTTCTCTTCAGAATCCCACCACACCCTCGAATATTGTAAGAGACAATATTCATTTAGACTTGGTAGCTTCCACCTTCTTTCCTTTAATTGATTTTCTATCCACCTCTTCTAAATTCCTCAATATATTCTCAAACACTTCATCATCTTCCTCCGCTTCAATGCCTAGCAGTTGGATAGAATCCCACACCCTATTAGGAATTTTCTTAAGTTTCTTCTTTATTCTTTGATTGCTCTGCACAAATCCAGAGTCAGAGAGAGAGTTATCATTTGAATTGGATGTCTTGTTCTCATGAATTAAAAGAGGATACTTCTTGTTATCCATCCCCTGTACTTCCTGCTTCTTATGAGAAATCATGAATGAACTCTCTGCTTGAAGAAGAGTAGCATAATACGAAGGTTTGAATGGAATCTTCAACCTTTGATAAATGTCACCAATGATTTGCTTCTTACTCTTCTTTTTAGCAGCTTGTACTCCTACAATGACATGGGTATTCAGAATACCTAGATTTACATCTCTTATGTGTTCAGACTGAGATGGTGAGCACATATCCAAGGGGGACCTATCATTATGAATCATATCATTGGCACCCGCTAAAACATCTTCATCTCTATTGAGTTTAGCCAATAAACATGTAACGTGATCAGGGGATGATCCATTCTCAATGCTCTTTAGAATATTAACCTCCAGACCACAAAGATCATCATCTCCAACAATTTTGGAACTACCACTACAATCAGGAATAGGGTTGTCAGCCAAAATAGACCCTGGTTTAGTACAACTAACATCCTCAGGATCAGTAGG
This sequence comes from Lathyrus tuberosus, assembly GCA_022829125.1. Lineage (NCBI taxonomy): Eukaryota > Viridiplantae > Streptophyta > Magnoliopsida > Fabales > Fabaceae > Lathyrus > Lathyrus tuberosus. Next base: position 6,741,888 of record JALAZF010000217.1, read on the forward strand.
ATGCGAAGCTTCCTCAATAGAATCTCTAACTGATACCAGTCCAGGGTACCTAGGATCACTCGCCACCACCTCATGAGAAGAGGAACCCGAACACTTCGACTGAGTACTAAGTACCTTGGATGAATTATCCCAAAATTCCCCTCCATCTTCCTGATTTGACTCGGACTCCACAACCTCAGAACTATACTCTTCGAAACATGAATCTTTGCGCAAGCCTAGATCTCTTAAGTAAGGCCCAAAGGAATCTTCGACTATCTTTATTCTATATGCCATGTCGTTTACTTCAACATTAACTACTTCATTAAGATTCATTGCACACTTAGTCCGTATCAAGATTCTAGCGACATCAAATCTCGCATGTCTCCTTGTATCCTCGTCCATGTTTACGAAAGTTCCCGTAGTTACAGCTAGATATTTGAAAAATTTCTCCCCCCAAACATGACACGGTAACCCAAAGATCTTGACCCAGGTAAGTCTCTCTTGATCAACATCACTTGGTGACCAGGGGTGGATATCTGAAAACCATTTAGATATCCAACTAGTTTCTACATATATCAATTTTTTGATGTCTCCTGGGTTATCTTCCTCTAAAAGGCATAGGTTAGCCCCCATTGGGGTGACCTTAATGTTAAAACAACCTTCCATTTGAAATGCTTCCAAAACTTCCAACGCAAATCCAGGAATCTCCAGGACCCCTGTAAAAGCCTGCTCAAACCTTTCAAGTTCTTCCCCATTTACTTTGAAACTCAGGTTAGCGAAGTTGGGTTTTTCTCCGAGTAAGACTTGATTTGTTTTCTTGTTATCTACGTTCCAATCTCGATGCCTTCTAGTAGCCTGAGCGAAGGTTAACTTATCATCTAATCCACTCTTTTTATCGTTCCTGATAGAGTAACCTTCAACCCGCTTCAGATCATTAATCCCACAATCTTTAAGACCTATACCACCACCGTCCTTATACTATCTCCTAAATCTAGGTAAATTGGCAAAAATCTTAGTACCATTAATGACAATGTTGTCTAAATTAATGGCAAGAAGATGTTCGTCTTCGACACTTTTGAACCTAACGAAACCAATTAAATCTTTTGCCCCTAATGTCGAGCCTACCCGGGATGAACACTTCCAATATAGTACCAAACTCCTTAAAGACTTCGTACATCTGTTTCGCTTCGTACGAATCTGGAAACCGAGTAAAGAAAAATGAGGAAGATTCTTGTATATCCAAATCAGTAACTTTACCTTTGTTGCTCTTCCATATCGACATTCTACCAAATGAGTTATTCCGACCTGTGGGCTTCTTCTACTTACCCACCTCCGTCCAAGTCCCTCTGTTAATGCCCATATTTTTCTGAAATGCCATAGTTGAAATTCTAAGAACACCTATCACCCAGAACACCCAAAAACCAGGGACTGAGAAACCGCACTGGGAATGTAGACCCAAAGGGAGGAAGGTCCCAACCCTAAGGTTCGGACTTTAAACCAAACCCTTTGAACCTACTAGATTAGCTCCCAATCCAAGGTAAACGGCATTCTGGAGAAAACGCAAAGTAACATAACGATTGATTAATGAACTTGATACATTTCGCTTAAAAAAATCTGTGAAGATGAAAGGAAGACGAAGAGTTAAGAAGACGAAGAGTTGGTGAAAAATCCTAGAGAGAAGTGAGAGTTTCTCTCACTAGAAATAAAAACCACTTTATGTTGTAATTATTATTCTAGACATATAAATAGCAGCTACACTTGATTAACCAAATCTTTAAAACTTGGTATTCATAGTATTGATCTAATTGGTTTAGACTGGGGTCCAAGCTCTCTGTTTCGACGTCTTCCGAGTCCAAGTATAAATTACTTATAACATTTCCCTTACTTAGCACATTCAATGGTATTGTTAGTAAGAGGCTGAAACATAAAGCTTATTAATAACTTTTTTCTCTGATGTGTGTGTAAATTGGTAATGTGACATAAGGGAAAATGTTAATTACTTGGTTGCAGAGTCGTTAGATTAAGAAAGACGCTTCTCTCTCATAATTTGACGGCATTCAACTAACAGGATTGTAAAGGTGGCCACAAACCATTTCAATTTTCAAGCTATAGAGTGTTAGAATAGCACAATGGCAAGTGTTATTAGTTAATTTGTCAAGTGAAATATTAAAAATGTTTCTATTAGAAATTTGTCTGAGACAAAATTACCTTTTTAATGAAACTTGATTTCACTAACACAATCATAACAATCTCTCCTAAAACAACATAGTGATATTTCAATGAAACCTCTACTTAGAACTAGATCCTACGAGGCATGCATATTATGCACAAAAAACTCATTTTCAAACTTGAAATATATATTTGAGGAGAGACTTACATGTCAGGCAACAGAGCTATAATTATTATTCGTCATAAAGACAAGCTACAATCATCTAATTGTGCAGACTTACCTGTTTCTAGTCTAACAGCTCTATGAGCACTCTCAAAATCAATAGGAAACAAATTTGATGGAAGCGTTAAAAAAAACATTTTTCAACTAGACGCATATCTCTCTCCACCATGGTGTAGAGGTAGGTAAGATAGTCATCAAGTTGCCCAATCCGACAAGTTCCTTTTATCCATGTGAGCCACAAATAGGTGCAGCAACATCCACAATGACATGACAGAAAAGACAGACACTACTAGACATAGAAATCAAGTAGTATTTTAGAATAACATTTCACAATTTCGTTTCATCAAACAGAACATATGCATACATTTGATAACAAACATAAAAAAATTCCTTAAATTTATATGACAATCTAATCTAAAATGTAAAATGAGCTGAAAAGAGCAACTGTATTGAACATTGTAACGTACCTTCTTAAAGAGTACTCTCTCTAAAGCAACAATAAATGTCCTAGTTCAAAGAAGGTCAAGTTGGAGTATGGAATAAAAACAACCGTTTTTAAGGCAACAAAGATATAATTATGATATGCAGCAAACATAATTCATCCCATAATGGAAAAAATATTTAAAATTAATAAAACCAAAATGATCAAATAATGAATCAAAACGCACACGTAGGATTAATAGAAACTTTTCTTCAATAGAAAGTTTAACAAATCAATCTTTATTTTAAAATATAAATACCCTCATCTAGGTTATACAAAATAAAATACAAAAAATCAGATAAACAATGAGAGAGAGAAAAAAAATAACTCATATGCATAGTTGGAGAGATAAGGGGTAGAAAATTTGTTAGTAGAAGGAAGAGGCATTCAAATGTAGAGGAAAAAAAGGTTGAAACAGTAAAGCTTAACGAACTCCCCAAACCTGGTCAAATCGGAAACTGAGTTCTGGAAAACTTCCAAATGTGGTCAAAGATCTGGATTTTAGGGTTTTTGATTTTAAGATTTTTTTTTTTTTTATGAGTAAAATGGCTACCCGTAAACCTGGACCAAACCAATGACAATAAACATAATTAATTCATATAACAAATTATTAATTTTAATTGAGTTATTACTTATTTATTTGAATGAAGAAAATAATTGTTATAGCAATTAGCAAGTACAAACCATAATGAAAGAAATAAAGAGGCATAGTCTCTGGATATTTCTAATGAAAAACGAAACGACATCTTTCAAATTATCACAAGCCTATCAATCAATGATGAAATATAGAGAAACCAAACATCACAATCATTATAAATCAAACTCATAAATTGCAAACTATAAGTATCCGCAAACCTCAAGCTTCTTCCAAAATTGTAAATCCTCAAATCACAAGTATTTGCAAACTCCAAACCTTCAATTTTATGTTATGGAATGGAGTATGAGTATGCAGTAAAATTGTTTTAAGTTATTGAATATTTAAGTGATATACAACAACTATATGACTATGGTGGTCATAACTTGCTTAAAAATATGTGTGTCATGTGTTCAATATTTACTTTTCATATTTTAGCGTGTAAACAAATAATTTAAAAAAAATATTTTTTATGTATTTATTTTTAATATATCCGATCAATCCAATCCAAACCAATTCATTATTTTTCGGATTGGTTTGGTTTGGGCTTTATTGTAAAAATATAAAAATCCAATCCACACCAAGCCATTTATTTTTCATTGATTCGGATATCAGATTCTCTCAATGATATCTTGGAATTTTGGGATTATTAAACGAGATTTGAGAAGGGAATCAATAAGGCATAGTTGTTATAAAGATACTAAAACTCAAGTTATCCACTATTTATAATGAATTAGGTGATTTTCATAAGGATAAGTTTCCTGAAATATACACGTAAAAACATATATGTAATTATTGCTTTTATATTTATAAAGCAGTTATCAGTCATAGTTGGATGAAATTTAAATGAAATTTAATAATTAAAGTGCGGAGTATAAGAATGCAAGAAACCTTTTTGACAATAATGAAATTATTTATTATCTTTGTATTTTTTTGTGGGAATACTTAAAAAAAAGAAGGAAAAATGAAAAACCGAATCATTATAAAATCAATGTTATAGAGGGTTAGAAGATGAATATTATAATATTATTTTTGTAATTTATTTTTCTAATTCAAAGTTATAGTTAGTTTCATTCTATTATTTTTATTGACGTTTGTTCATTTTTAATTTTTTGTTTGTAGGCATAGATTTTTAAGTTTTCTTTCAAGTTTATTAAGGTTTTTAATTCTTGATTTTTTCTTGTAGGTACAAATTTGAAGCATTATAAAATATTTTTCTTTTCGTAAAAGATTTGTTGAAGTTGGATTATAAAATATGGAGGATTATAAGATGTATTTTATAGATGTTGATTAATTTTTTAATTATTTTTTTGATTTATTAAAATATTTATTTTTGATAAAAAATTTGTTGAAGAAATCCGATTGTAAAAGATGAACAATTACAAGATGAATGATATAACATTATTTTAATTTAACTTTTTTATTCAATGTTGTAATATGTTTTGATATTGTAATTTATTTGATGTTTGTTAACTTTTGATAGTTTTTTTTGTTGGTATTGATTTTGTTGTTCTTTTAGTTTTATTGATGTTTATTAATTTTAATTTATTATATCATTCAGTTTTTTATCCTTCTTTATTTATATTTCTTACTTATTTTTTCTTTTCATTTATATATTATAAGTTGCTTCTTTTTTCGTTTATCATGGTTTATCTAATTCTTATTTATTTTTAATGTTAACTCTATTATTTACGTATATAAGATTAATTTAATGGTAAAAAATCGACAAGTATATGAATTATATATATAAATATAATTTTAATTAAATTCAAACTATTAGCTCTTTTAACCATTTGGCAGAAAGCTTAGTTACAGTCGCAGATTGAAGATGATTTCGTTTGATGGAGGAACAAATTGGAAGTTTTCAATTCAATGTTGTTATCACGTTGCTGCTATTGTTATTGATTTTGGGTTACAGTTTGGAGATAGCTTGTTATCACGCTGCTAGCATATGTACTATTTATTCCAAATCCAAGTGTAGCGAGCGATTTTAGACGCGTTTCTTAAGCGCTGGTCGTTCTCTGCGGTTGAGTTTACTACAGGTCGATTCATTTTTTATCCTATTGTGAGCTGAATAAGGAAGGGAAATAGATGTCTCCAATTAACCCTGCTTTGCATACTGAATTTAAACAGTGGTCTGTTAGGTTACGAATGCTATCAATGTGGGGGGGCCTTTGTACTGGTTATTTGTATTTTCGCCAATACGGTTTTCTTTCTTTCTGGGATTTTCTGGCGGGGAACAAGGATTAGGATGTTAAGACTGATGCTTTTGATAGATACATGAGAGTATGGGATTTTGGGTTTTTGTTTAGTGTGCTCGCTAAGATTTTTCTTTCAATCTTATGCCTACGTATTCCCGTTTACCGAAACAGGGAAATCAGAGCGTTCGTAGTTCCTCCTATTCTATGGGAGGAAATGGGTGTTTTGGTGTCTTGTTCAAAGCCCAAGACGTGAAGCGAAAGGTGATCTGTATCTTGTTCGAAGCCCAAGATGTGAAGCTGAAGGTGATTTGTTTGTATCTTGTTCAAAGCCCAAGATATGAAGCTAAAGGTTTTGTCTTTAGAGAGAATTTGTCATCTCTAAAGAGGGGTTTGTCTGCCACAACTGTTTATAAAGGAGAATTACTTTAACCGGGATTTGTGAATCCGGCAATGCCATAATTTCCTTTATAGGGGATTTCCAACCTGAAGGAGAAGACTTTAACTCAGTGTAGAGCAATGCTATCTTTCCTTAGGAATTTCTCATGCTAAAAGAGGGACAGTGGCATGGATATAGATGATCCAGAGGCTTGTCGCTTACAGCGATTAGATGATGGGGAAAGAGTTGTTGATGTTTGTGTACTGTGAACGAGGCACAGCTTTGATGCTAAAAGGTTGATCGGATCAACCAGTGGTTTTCTTATACAAAGCCTAAGAGGAGGATGATATGTGTCTCGTACAAAGCCCGAGAGAGAGGCTAAAAGGTTTTGACTCAACGATGGAGTCTTTTGGTATCTCGTATAAAGCCCGAGATGGAGGCTAATTGACTCAACAAGAGAGTTTTTTGTATCTCGTACGAAGCCCGAGATGGAGGTTGTTGTTTGTTTGGCTCAATAAGAACCCTAAGATGGAGGCGAAAGGGGTAATTGACTCAACGAGAGAGTCTCTTATGTGTCTCGTACAAAGCCCAAGAGAGAGGCTAAACGTTGTTTGACTCCGCTGGGGAGAATCATTTGTACAAAGCCCAAGAGGAGGCTATGGTGACTGTTTCAGTTAAGTGACAGGTCCAGTATACTGATTTTAAAGAGAAAATCAGTTCTTATATGAGCAACACTGTACTCATGGATTTGATTCAAGGATCCGGGTTATTCCTGTTCTTCAAGGAAGCGGGAAATCCGAATGGTATTGAGACTGTCCGAGTCTACGGGTTTCCTTCCTGTTTAACGAAGGGGTCACTTGAGAATGTCTTGAAGACTCAAGGATATTAGACTGTCCAAGTCTAGAGTTTCATCTTTTGTACTATGCTTTGAGAAAGAGTAGTAGACTCTTTGAAAGGATTGTTCTATGAAGCTGACTAAGTTCTGTTCCTATACCTTTAGGAGGTCGTTGGGACAATTTGTACGAAGCCCAAGAGGAGGCTGGAAGCTTTTAAGAAGCCGATCGGTCCTTGTACGAAGTCCAAGAGAAGGCTATCATTCCCGGAGGAAGAGATCATTATACGAAGCCTAAGAGGAGGCTATGAATACTTCTAAGAAGCCGACGGGTCCTTGTACTAAGCCCAAGAGGAGGCGAGGGTGCTTTTAGGAAGCCTGTGGGTCCTTGTATAATGCCCAAGAGGAGGCCGATGCTTTTAAGTAGCCCGTGGGTCCCCAAACCCCGAGAAATTCAAGACAGGCTATTCACAGAGAATAGATCAAGCCAGGAAAGTTCGAGAATTTGGAAGAAACTCAAAGATGCCATTCACGGAGAATACATTCATCTTTGGGAGTAGAGTTTCTTGACAATTCCTAGTGAGGACAGCCGAAGAGAAGACTGTATCTGGTGATCCTATTGGGGATCTAGTTGTCTATTTCTACGAGTAAACGAAACGGCGTCACCTAGTTCTAGACGTAGTTGCCGGGGAAACTCGAAATATCTATACTATTATTACACAGTTGATATGAGTTTATGAAAGAAGACTTACAGTGAAACAGCCCCACAATACAGTTATATATATATGTATGTATATATATATATATATGTATGTATATATATATATATATATATATATATATATATATATATATATATATGAAAGCGGTAAATGAAAGCAATAACCACTTACTCGGTTGTAGAGCTTCCATGCTGTTTGGTTAGTTGTTCAACAAAGAAAGATTGAAAACAACAGTATATTCAAAATCAAAGGAGAAAGTGCTTTGAAAAAGAAAGATTTGGGGCTTACAGCTCAAGGAGAGGCCCAGGGTTTTATCAGTGAGCGCACTGTTTGAATTTGTACAGAGGGACTTATACAAGTGACTGAGGCCAAAGAGCTTTTCTGTACAAAGGGATGGGTCTTACACTCTCTCAAGAGGCCCAAAAAGTCTTAAGAAAAGAAAAAGAGTGGGGCTTATAGCACGAGGGTAGGCCCAGATGATTTTTCGTTTAAAATGGCGATCGCGCCGAGATTTTCTTTTAACGCGAAGGGGCTTATACAATATCTGAGGCCCAGAAGGTTTTGGTTAAAATGAGATTGGGTCTTACACTCTATTAGAGACCCGAAAGTTTTGAATGGGTCTTATAGCTCAAGGAGAGGCCCAAGGTTATTTTTCAAAAGGCGACGATTGCGTCGTTTGTTTTTGACGGTATCGGGACTTATACAATGCACTGAGGCCCAAAAATGATTTGGTCAAAAAAAGATTGGGTCTTACACTCTATTAGAGGCCCAAAGTGTTTTGAAAATGATTTATGAGGGTTGAATTAATCCAAAACCCTAATTTGTTTTCAAAAATGCATTTAATTGAATAAAAATTCAATTAAAATGATCAAAATTGTTTAACATATGAAAAACAAATTGTGATCTTGGATTAATGCTTCAAAAATTAAGTATTGACGTACAAAATAATTAGAAAGCATTAAAATTTGCAAAAATCAAGGTGGAAAAAATATTTTAAATGTTAAAAACAATTAAAACATTAATTCTTTGCAAAAATATCAATTATATGAAATAAATAATATTTTGGGGATTTTTTGATAAAATAAAATATTTTAACATTTTTGTGAATTATTAAAAAAAGAATCAACTCAAAATCATTAAAACTCAGAGAGAAATTAATTTTTGAATCAATTAAATAAAATCACAAAATTCAAATATTTGAATTTGAAAGAAATGGCGCCAAGAACACACCAAGAACACGCGCGTGTTCTGGGTTTGGCCAGATTTGTATTTTCTATCCAATCTCACTGAATACTTGATTATATCATGCAATCCACATACCAATCAACTCGTTTCAACCTCACGATCATGTTTATGGCATTTAATTTCATTTAAATTAAACATATAACAAGAAATCACGAAAAATCCTCAAGAACCCTAATTTCTGCATGAAGGCTGGGATTTTTGATACACGATTCAAACAATGCAATTAATTGAGGGGAAACATTCTATGCATGGTTATGAACATATGGCCAAATTATTGTGCGAGGAAATATGCATAGATTGAGAGATGACCAAGTATGTGCTTACCTCTAGGCCGTGAAAGCAAGAGCAATTTGATTTCTAATTTGGAGGTGTTACAGATGAGTTGTGATGATCTGAACAGCTTCCCTACACCCTATGGAGTGTGTTTGAATGCTTGGACTTGATGGAAATTGGCTGGATCACTTCATGGCATCTCAACTGTACTTTGGTTAAAACCTTGAGCAATTGACTGGTGATTCTGAGAAATCAGTGTTCCAGTTGTTGTTTAAGTGTTTGATCAGCTCATATGTGATGTATGTGAGGTGTGTGAGTGATTGGTTTGAGTGGAATTGCCCTCTAGCTCAAAACCCGATAGCTACCTTATAGTAGAGCAAGTTTGTTTTGCAAGGAATAGTGAATGGCAACTGCTGAGTAGGTTTGTTCAATGTTGGCCAATGGAAGTTCAAGTCTCCTCTAGCCATTGACTAGAGGTTAGGGCACAGGCTGCTGGTTCCCTTGGTCTTGGATAAGTCTTGACTAAATTCAAATGAAAATAGCTCAGTCCAAGCCACCTTGATGCTTACATTGAATGCTCCAATCCAAATTTGGAGTCTTGTCCCTATTTTGGCAATTCTAGGTTCAACATGCTATTTCTTGTTCCAAAGACTTTGGAGGCTTGACTCAGTGATTGTCCAATTGAGATTCAATCCTCAGATGTGTCGAAGTGGATAGGAGTGTTTGGATTTGCACAATTTTGGCAAATCGAGCAAAAATGCAAATTCTGCCTTGCCTTGACAGATTTCAACAAGGCAACTTGACAATGTCATAACTCATAGACCAAATGGAATTTGGCAATGTTCTTGGCCATTTTGGAAAGCCCTTAAATGATACAACAACTGTTTGAACATGTTTGGTTTTGATCTCTTTTGAATCCAAGTGAAAAATCCCCCTATATTTGGAAAAAAATAAAGACAGATTTGGACTTAGTGAAAATTTCACTAAGTGTTGGAAAAAGTGACATTTTCATTTTTCAGCCATTTTGATCACTCCATAACTCAAAATCCTTAATGAATTGGACATAGGTCTAGTTGAAGTTTTTGTAGAGGGTAATGAGGGCTACAAATCCATATTTGGATGAGGAAAAATGGCTTTGTGGTTTAGGATTTATGATCCTCCAAAGTTGGTACCCTAGCCACTTTATTTTTAACTTAGAAAATTTTCTAAGTTTTTATGGTTACCCCTTTTACAAGTTATTCAACTTTTCTTGATTTTTATTGATGAATGATGATTCAAATCACACATTAACATCATTTTAGGGTTAAAAATCCATTTTGGTGAAAAATCTCAAAAAGTCAAAGTTGACTTTTGTGCACAGTTGACTTTTTATCAGATGAATTCCAAACTGTGCAATTCTTCAGGAAATCATGTCCTTGACCTAAATCAAACTTGATGGACATGTTCCATGGGTGTTATAGGGTGTATTGAATCATGTCCTAGGGTTTGGGAGCATGTCCTGGTCAAAAGTCAAAGTTACAGTTGACTTTTTCCTTAAAACCCTAATTGTGGTGCAGATGAAATTGAGACTTGTTGCTCAAGCTTCTTGGATTAATCTATTGTTCCAAATGGATCAATATAGTTCATTAGAGACCCTCAAACCCTCTCTTGAGGTCTTGGCTCATGGTTTGCCCTAAAAGTCAACTTAGGGGTGAATTAGGTCAAGAAACCCTAATTCCTGATTTTTGATGAATGCATCCCCTGAGGCAAAATTGACTTGATGATTGGGTCCATGAGGTTCCATGGAGTATATTAGGTTGTGTTTGGATCATTGGCTTGTGCCCAGATGAAAAATTTCCATCTGGAGGCCCTGGTCGACCAAAACCCTAATTTGGTGATACCGGCGATCTTGAGGCTTGATCCACCTAGAAGGGAGCAGCCTTGTGCTTGATCCTTGAAGTGGGAGTCCTCCCTTGTGGATATTTGAGAGGTTAGACAAGTTAAAGATCATGTCATTCCTTGATTGATCCTTTGTCTAAGGCTCTGAGAGGGCTTGAAACCCTAATTTTGATTGTAGTGAATGCTCACCCATCTTTGGGGAGACTGATGAAGTATGATGGTTCCTCCATATTGTGATGATGATTTGCACAATGATGGGAAATCTTAGTGGTCAAAATTTGGGGTATGACAGATGCCCCTATTTAATCTTCTTGGACCCGAAGTTGTGAATGACGAAGGTATTCGGGCATTCGGGGTGCAAGAGGATTAAATATCGGAATACCCGAAATTTTGATGTTGGTTATGAATGGTAGCTTATGCATTCATCTTCTTTTGCTAAGCAATGATGCTTAAAAAAGGTAAACTTCCCCTCGATCCTGGTTTCCTACCAAGGAACTGGTCTAAGTTGCGGAAACAAACTTCCCCTCGATCCTGGTTTCCTACCAAGGAACTGGTCTTAGTTTATGATTCAAACTTCCCCTAGATCCTGGTTTCCTACCAAGGAACTGGTCTTAGTTTCTTTTGTCAATAAACTTTATTGACAAGGGACGCTATTCGTAGCGGTTTTCCTCAAACTTCTCGCCGAATTTTCCTGGGGAGATGCCATTTGAGTGGAAAAAGTTTTGATGTCAGACTCGCTGGGGAACCCAGTCGTCTGAGTTGTAGAGTTGCACAAACTTCTCTGTTGGAGACGCCATTTGTTTCTACTGGGGGAAAGCAAGTCTCTTGGGACACTGCTGTCACTTGGGATCTTACATCATACTTTTCTCAGGATCTTCCCGGAGAAATGCCATATGATAGGGTCCAATTTTGAGGTGCCAATGACCTTTTCATCAGCGATCTTTTCGGAGCGAAACTGGCATGCTGCCGAATCTCTGATTACGAGGCTTTCTCTGTGGATTTCCCTTAATCCGGGAAAGCAAGGATATCATCTTCAATGGTGAAGAGTGATGTTGACTGAGGGTTCCTCTGGTTTTTCATAGGTTCAAGTTATCAAAGTGGTCGAGGGCCAACTTTCTTCCAGAAATAAATTGGAGGCGAGGTTGTTTAAACACAACGTTTCCTGACGAGGCAAGGACTGACACCTCGATTGAGAGAACTGTTTATCACTAGGGGACAAGACCAACTAGAGTGATAGCGATGCAATATGAAATGTGAATGCAAATCAATAATGCATGATGTATGTATGTATATGCTGACAAAACTGACGCGACATACAAACTGACAGGTGAACACGACTGGATACTCGGCCATCGCGGGGCGTATAGAAATATCGCTGGTTCAAGATAGCAATTCCACCTTGCTTAGGGGAGATAGTCCCTGTTGGGAGCTATGTTGGTCGGGCTTAGGAGATGAGAACTCGGCCGAGGCGTGTCAGATGAAACAAGGTCTCTGACACAGTTGATCCTTCATTCAGTCGTACTGGTTTAGAAGGAGTACTTTGATTCTGCACTTCGAGGTTCGATTACTTCTGGAGAAGCGACCGACGTTCTTCTGATGTTCAACAGTCAAAAGAAATTGCCGTCTTTATTAAAAAGCAGAAAAAGTTTTAACAAGTAAATTCATTTTTGTTTTATTTCAAGAATCGTTAATCATGTTAAAATGTCGTTCTGTAAAGCTAAAACAAATAAGAATTACAAACAAAAGCACAAAGGCTCAAATTTTATTGATAGGATGGAAATCAGCCAAACGCGTGATTCCAAAGAGTATATACAAAGCTAGAAAATGGTAATTTACAGGGAAAATGGTTACGTTGAAACATAACGACCACTATTCTTCTACCAACTTTGAATTCTGGGCATCCTGAGCTTTCGTCGAAGATGACCTTGACTGGAGTTTTCTGACAGATGATGTAACTGTTGTTGAGGGACTTGCCTCTGTTGAACATAGTTACTTGCCATTATCCCTAATTTTTGCCTGGATTGTACTATGATGTTTCCAATCCACCGGGATGATTTTTTTCATGTCTCTAATTTTTGCCTGGACCGCCCTTTCGGGTTTTCAATCCACCGAGACGTTTTTTTTTTTTTTTAGTTTAGGCGAAGTATTTCTTGACTACATCAACATTCGTGGGGTAGGCAAATTCCTCTCCGTCCATGGTTGCAAGTCTCAAGGCGCCGCCTGAGAAAGCTTTCGTGACCACATAGGGGCCGTCATAATTCGGAGTCCACTTGCCCCGAGAATCAGTGAGAAATGATTGTATCTTCTTGAACACGAGGTCTCCTTTCGTGAAGACACGAGGTCGGACCTTCTTGTCGAACGCCTTCTTCACTCTCTGCTGATACAACTGACCGCGGCATAGTGTCGTGATTCGCTTTTCTTCGATCAGATTCAATTCGTCGTGTCGACTATAACACCATTCAGCTTCGGTGAGCTTAGCTTCCATCAATACTTGGATTGATGGGATCTCTACTTCTATGGGGACCACTGCTTCCATGTCATACACTAGAGAGAAAGGGGTTGCCCCTGTTGAAGTGCAGACAGATGTGCGATAACCGTGAAGAGCAAAGGGTAGCATCTCGTGCCAGTCTTTGTAAGTTACAACCATCTTTTGAACTATCTTCTTGATGTTCTTGTTAGCCGCTTCTACCGCTCCGTTCATCTTGAGTTGGTAGGGAGATAAATTATGGTGTTCGATCTTGAACTCAGCGCACAACTATTTCATCATCTTATTGTTAAAGTTAGATCCATTATCAGTAATGATCTCGCTTGGAACACCATAACGGCAGATGATATTGTTTTTAATAAATCGGACCACCACTTGTCGGGTTACATTGGCGAATGACGCTGCTTCGACCCACTTGGTGAAGTAATCAATGGCTACCAGGATGAACCGATGTCCGTTTGAAGCCTTGGGCTCAATCATGCCAATCATCTCGATTCCCCATATGGAAAATGGCCATGGGGAAGAGAGAACTTTGAGATGCGATGGCGGTACATGAATTTTGTCGGAGTATATCTGACACTTGTGACACCTCCTCATGTACTTGTAGCAGTCGGATTCCATGGTCAACCAGTAGTATCCTGCTCTGAGAATTTTTCTCGCCATTGTGTGTCCGTTGGCATGAGTACCAAAGGATCCTTCATGAATTTCTTTCATAAGCATGTCTGCTTCTGGTCTGTCTACGCATCGAAGCAAAACCATGTCAAAATTTCTCTTATAGAGAGTGTCACCGCTCAGGAAGAAGTTTCCAACCAATCCTCTGAGGGTTTTTCTGTCCTTCCTTAGTGCCCCATGTGGGTACTCTTGTTTCTGAAGGAAGCATTTGATATCGTGATACCAAGGTTTGTCGTCTATGACTGCTTCAATCGTGAAGATATAAGCGGGCCTTTCAAGGCGCATTATGTCGATCTTAGGTAAGTCGTTCCATTGACCTACACTAATCATGGAAGAGATGGTGGCTAATGCATCAGCCATATGATTCTCTTCACGAGGGATATGATGAAACTCGATTCTGTTGAAGAAAGGTAGCAACCTCCTTGCGTAGTCTTTGTAAGGAATCAATCCTGATTGGTATGTGTTCCAATCTCCTTTTATCTGATTGATAACCAGGGCTGAGTCGCCATATACGTCCAAGTTTTTGATCCTTACATGATACAAGCTTCGTATTCGGCCTCGTTGTTCGTACATTTGAACGTAAGTCGAGCGGTGAAAGGAATGTGGGTACCCTGAGGGGTAACAATGATTGCCCTAATTCTGTTTCCATAATGATTGACTGCTCCGTCAAAGATTAGTCCCCATTGGGAACCTGGTTCTGGCCCTTCACTGGGTAACGGTTCATCGCAATCTTTCATTTTTAGATACATGACATCTTCTTCTGGGAAGTTAAACCCGACTGATTCTTGATCGCCAATCGGTTGATGAGCCAAATGATTGGCTAAAATACTTCCCTTAATGGATTTCTGAGCTTGGTACTCAATGTCATATTCTGATAACAACATCTGCCAACGGGCGATTCTTCCCGTGAGAGCAGGTTTTTCGAAGACATACTTGATTGGGTCCATCTCGGAGACCAACCAAGTAGTGTGACGAATCATGTATTGGCGAAGACGTTTGGCTGCCAAAGCCAAAGCACAACAAATTTTCTCGAGCATAGTGTACTGAGTTTCGCAGTCGGTGAATTTCTTGCTTAGATAGTAAATGGCGGACTCTTTCCGTTTGGTTTCGTCCTGTTGGCCAAGTACACATCCCATTGAGTCCTCTAGAACTGTGAGGTAAATGATCAGTGGTCTTCCTTCCACTTGAGGTGATAGAATCGGAGGATTCAACAGATATTCCTTAATACTGTCGAAGGCGGTTTGGCAATCTTCTGACCAAACGCAATCCTGGTTCTTTTTGAGTAATTTCAAAATCGGCGCACAAGTGGCGGTCATAAGGAATATGAATCTGGAGATGTAGTTCAAACGTCCCAGGAATCCTCTGACTTGTTTTTCAGTTTTCTGAAAAGGTATTTCTTGAATGGCCTTGACCTTGTCAGGATCAACCTCAATTTCTTTCTGGCTGACGATGAACCCTAGTAGTTTCCCTGAACGGACACCGAAGGTTCACTTGTTGGGATTCAAGCGGAGCTTGAATTTTCTTAAACGTTCGAACAATTTTGAAAGATGTTCAACGTGCTCACTCACTGTTTTAGATTTGGCAATCATATCATCAACATATACCTCGATTTCTTTGTGTATCATGTCATGAAACACAGTAGTCATGGCCCTTTGATAGGTTGCCCCGGCGTTCTTCAAACCGAACGGCATTACCTTGTAACAAAAGGTGCCCCATAGGGTAATGAACGAAGTTTTCTCCATGTCTCTCGGTGCCATTTTAATCTGGTTATAGCCCGAGAATCCATCCATGAAGGAGAAAACTTTGAACTTTGCCGTACTGTCTACCAGCATGTGAATGTGTGGTAAAGGAAAGTCGTCCTTTGGACTAGCCTTATTCAGATCTCTGTAATCAACACACATTCTGACCTTTCCGTCCTTTTTCGGAACGGGTACGATGTTGGCTAACCATTGACGATATTCAGATGTAGCAAGGAAACCCGCGTCGATCTGTTTCTGTACCTCCTCTTTGATTTTGATGGCCATGTCCGGGTGAGTGCGTCTCAACCTTTGTTTTACGGGCAGACATTTCGATCTCAACGGTAAGTGATGTTTCACGATGCTGGTATCCAACCCTGGCATATCCTGATAGGACAAAGCGAATACATCGGGAAATTCTCTGAGAAACTTTATCAAACTCTCTTTGGCAGTTGGACTGAGTAGTGCCCCAATCCTGATTTCTTTTCTCTCTTGTTCTGAATCCAAATTTACCGTTTCCAACGGTTCTTTGTGAGGTTCATTGGACCTTTCCTCTTGTCTGAGTAGTCGGGAGATCTCTTCTGGAATTTTGTCGTCATTTTCTTCTTCAACCTCGAATACCGGGAACTTAAAGTTGGGAGAAGGCATCGGATCGTATGTTTCAACGGGGTTTAAAACAAGCAATCTGCATGACGTGATGATTTGTGTTTAGAAGAGATAGAGAAAATACAAGAGTGTGTGCAGTGTTTTTATTTTATTACTGCTTGTTTTTATTATTGAATTGTTTTTTAGGATTACCATTTTCTGAGAAAGCGAAAAGAGGAAACAACAATTAATGCAGAAATTACAGAACGACGTTATTTTATTAATGAACAAGTCGATTCTTGAAACTACAGCCCTATAAAACAAAACTCTGTCGCTTCGGGCAAAGTGAAGAGGGAAATTTACAGAAAGCGAGCCCTATCAAAACATCCGTTTCACCTGGGCAGGGTGAAAGGTTAAAAGATGGCAATTACTTTGACTGATGAACGACCTCCGGAACCTCGACGGCAACCCATTGGCGGCGAACTCCTCGGTGAATCACAAAGTCTGGTACCTTCCTTGATTTGTCTTCAGAAATAACGCTAATTTCTGGTGGAGCAGGATCATCGGAATCTGTCTCCCAGGCAGAGTTGTCGTAGGAGGATCCCTCAGTTGTATTTTGCATCACATTTGTGCTCTCAGCTGTATCTCCCCATCCAGTTGGCTGGATGTCTTCGAACCTGATACGAGAGCTTTCGGGAGCAGTGTACTTGACCATATAGTCGTACTTTCCACTCGGTTGTCCCAAGGTGTCCCACACTTCTTTGGAACTGGAGGAGTCATCTCTCTCGATGACGTTGACCTTGGGAAAAGCATAGTTGATGAATTCAAGTCCTGCAAACGTTGCGAATTCATCTTCATGTTGAGTAGCTTCAGGATGACCTGAGTGTTTATCCCATAACATGGTGGGGACACAGGTATTCTGTTCAATGATGCTCAGCTGAGTTTCATTACTCGGCTGACTTTCTGGCCCCAGGTCTCCTGGGTAAGGTTGCCACATTGGCAGACCATCCATTGGACCATAGTAGCTGTAGTCAAAGTTTTATTTCATCAGAGTGTCCTCCTCTAATGAATTTTGCGGAGCACGGCATCCTTCTAGATCACAATCTCCATATATCATTTCGACGTCTGACCGTGGTATAAATCTCGGACTCTGTGTAGGAAAGCAAAATGGTATAGGCACCTCTTCTTGAGACATATAACCGTCCTCGTTGAGGTAGGACTTCCATTCTTCATCTGTATCAGAGGGATCTTCCTGATTGATAGCATGTACTGCTTGAGACACTGGGTGAAGGAAACCTCCACTGTGGAAGAAGTTTTGAAGGGGATGAAGACTTTCATTGTTGGAAGCTATCCGGGTACAGGTTGCCGAAAAACCAAGATCCTTCTTTGTTTTATTGTCAATAGGAATCACAAGCTGTCCCCATCCGGTCATATCGGTACTCTCGACCGCTTTGATAGCATCATTGTATGAAGAAATGGAAGTTCCTTCTTTGAACTAATTGTTCTTGCTTACCGACAGTGCTTGGAACTGAGTTCCAATAACCTCCTCGGGTTTTATACCAGTAGATGATGATAAGTTGCTTACAAGCAAGGCTTGTTCCCCACAAACTGTGACAAGTTGATCGTTCTTGACGAACTTTAGCTTTTGGTGGAGGGTTGAAGTAACCGCTCCAGCCTGATGTATCCAAGGTCTTCCTAATAAACAACTGTAAGTTGCCCGGATGTCCATGACCTGGAAAGTGACTTGGAAAGTGTGAGGACCAATAGTTATGGGAAGGTCAACTTCTCCAATAACCGTTTTTCTGGATCTGTCGAATGCTTTGACGACGACCTCGCTGATTCTCATCGGAGGGCCTTTGAATGATAATTGCATCAAAGTAGACTTCGGCATTACATTCAGGGCTGACCATGTGTCTACCAGTACGCTGGCTAAAGCATCATCCTGGCAGTTGACTGTTATATTGAGCGCCATGTTATGACGATGACCCTCTTCAGGTAATTCCTCATCACTAAATCCCAAATTGTTGCAGGAAGTGATGTTAGAGACAATGCTATCGAACTGTCTGATTGTTACATCCTGTTCCAAAAAGGCTTGCTCCAAGACTTTCTGTAGAGCCTCCCTATGCGCTTCTGAACTGAGTAACAGTGATAATACTGAGATCTTTGAAGGAGTTTGTAACAGTTGATCAACAATGTTGTATTCACTCCTTTGGATGAGCTTCAGCATCTCATCATTGTTTTTCGAAAGGTCGGGATTACTGGATTGACCGACCGGTGGATTGGGAGCTTCTGTCTGAAGTTCCTTTTCCTTGTTAGGTTCTCCAACTCCTCTGTTGAAGATTCTACCGCTCCGTGTTCACGACTGATGTCTGTAATATTCACGACGGAGGGTAATGGAATTTCCTTTCCATTTTCAATTGTCGTTGCACCGTATTTGTAAGGGATAGCCTTAGTTGATTCATACGGTAGTGGTCCCAGTAGATAGATGACTATGGGAGCCCTCTGATTTTTCTGACCATCATAAGTAATCTCGATCTGTTCCCTGTTGGGAACTTTAGATTTGTCAAGTAGAGGGATGATGGCAAAAACATCCCTGGTCTGGTGACGACCAGAGATTACAACAGCATCCTCGACTTGATCGGCAAGGTAGTTCGGCGTCAGTTGATGGGTCTAGAACCCGGATATGGACGAATCTCTCCACGATCCACCTGACCCTGAAGGGCTGCTCGCACAAGGTAGCACCCTTGGTTACTTTCTGAACAGACACCACAACGGTCATAATTCTGTGGTGGCACCTGGCCACGCCCACTTTGAATACAATGTAACCTCACTAGGTTAGCTTCCACGAGTCGGACATCCTGACTCTGACGCCAAGTAGGATTCCTGTTACTGATACTAATTTGCTGAGTATCTTCATCCATGTAGATTGGCATCCACCAATGATTTAACAAGTGCTGAAGTGCCATCTGGACAAGGGTACAACCTCGATCGGTTTTGCAACCCGCCTTACAGCTGTGATAATTATGTTATACCAGGAATCCAAGTCGGACCTGTTCAGCATGTAACTCTACCAGGCTGGTATTCATCACGCGAATATCAAAGATCTGAACCATGTTGATCTGATAAGGATTCCTATCATGGTAGGCTTGGATCCATCCAAGATCCATCTGGCGCTGGAGGGCTTCTTGTATGAAAGAGCATCCCTGTGTGTTTACCGAGCAAGTCAGACAGGAATTGTAATCATGCCGCGGTAGATTATAATACTTGCTTTGCCTTGAGTGGATTTCCACCAAGTTGACATTCATTGCCCGGATGTCGTGATTCTGAATGATGTTAGAATTCGTGTAAACCATGTTAACTCCACGAACTCGGTGCTCTTGGACCCATCTGAGATCTATTTGTTCCTGTAGAGCTGCTTGCACTACAGAACATCCTTGGTTGTCTTTAGAGCAGATATCACACTGGTGATAATTATGAGGTGGCACATGGCCATATCCACTCTGTCTACAATGCATCTTGACCAGATTGGTCTTTAACAAGAGTACATCGTGAATTTGATAGACATTGTTAGTCTCTTTCTCAATCAGATTGACTGCAGCCTTCTCATGTTGAGGCAGCGGGTTCGTAAGAACATTAGGATTTGTATCTTTGAAAGATAAGACCCCACTCCTAACAAGCTTTTGCACGTCGGACTTAAAATTAAGACAAGTCTCAATGTTATGCCCTGAACCTCCTTGATGATAAGGGCAAGTTTGATCCACCTTAAACCAAAAAGGTGGATTTTCCGGTACTGCAAGAGGGGACTTAGTCTGAATGTGCCCCTTGGCTAGCTGTAATGGAAACAGCTCTGCGTACGTCACGGGTATAGGATCAAATCCTGGTGGCCGTGTTGTACGGTTGTTGTTATATGGAGGACGAGCCTGCTGAAGAGGCTGTTGTGTCCTTTGCTGATCAGGTTGGCTCTGCTCAACCTGAGGTTGATACGTAGGAATAGGCGCAGGGCTGATAGTAGGAGTTACAACTGCTACCGGTTGATAACGTCGCCTTTGCTTTCCGAGAGAGATATTCCCAATATCTTGCTCTTTTTTCTTAGGGAGAGCACTACCGTATTTTTTAGTACCGCTCGTCGATCCAGTGTCTTTTACCAAACGTCCTTCTCGGATGGCTTCCTCAAGACGTACGCCCATGCCCACCATCTCGATGAAATCACTGGGTGCATTGGCAACCATTCGGTCATAGTAAAATGAGCTTAAGGTCTTTAAGAAGATCTTTGTCATCTCTTTTTCCTCAAGAGGTGGACAAATTTGAGAGGCAATTTCACGCCACCTTTGAGCATATTCCTTAAAGGTTTCCCTGTCCTTTTGCGACATTGATCTGAGTTGATCTCTGTCGGGTGCCACGTCCAAATTGTATTTGTATTGTTGGACGAAGGCAGTGCCAAGATCTCTGAAAGTGCTGATCGTGGCACGGTTTAAACCCATGTACCATTTTAATGCGGCACCGGTTAAACTATCCTGAAAGTAGTGAATCAGTAGGTCCTGATTCTCCGTCTGAGCTGACATCCGCCGAGCGTACATCACCAGATGGCTTTGAGGGCAAGAGTTACCCTTGTACTTTTCAAAGTCGGGCACTTGGAACTTGTGCGGGACTTTCACATTGGGGACTAAGCAGAGGTCTGCTGCGTCCTTTCCAAATAAATCCTGACCGCGAATGACTTGCATCTCCTTCGGCATTTCCAAGAACTGTTCCTGGAATTCATCTATTCTATCGAACATAGTTTCCTTCTTACCAGAAGGTATCGGTGGAATCTGTCCTTCCGGGACAGTGTGCACCACAGCGGGTGGTACCGTGACTACGGTAGCGAATCTTGGCATTTCCCGAAGCTTGTAACCTTCAGGAGTCTTCAGTATGCCCCTGGCATCTTTGCTTTCCCGAAGTTTGTAATCTTCAGGCCCAGCGGCTTCTGTTGTGATTCCCTGATCTTCAGTGATCGGCGGAACATATCCTTCCGGGATATAGTTAAGAGGCATGCCCCAAGGACGATCTTTCGACATTTGATACCTAGGATCATACTTCTCTACTATGGGCGTTGAGGTGATCTCTGAGATCACAGTTATTTGTAGCTGAGCTTCTGCCATGGCTTGCATGTCATTACGAAGCTTTCTCATATCCTCTCTCAGAGCGTCGATCTCTTCTTTCAACTCTCTATTTTCTTCCTCAAGATCATCCATCCTTTTCTGACGATTGGCCCGAGTATTGTACGAATGAGACAGTTTTACTCTAGAATCGAGACACAAATGTGAGATTTGTAGGGAAGAAGAATACGTGATGTGAGAATGATGAATGCAATGATTATATTAATTGTTTTTTATTTGTTTAATCAAAATAAACTTCGACAATTAGATTGCAAATATCAAACAGTGGGGAAACCCCTTTTTATTGAATTTAAAGGATTACAGAAATGGAAACACAGTAGATTACAAGGTGCAGAAACAGAAACCTAAGCTAATGGGTCCCGAGTCCTCTCTGAAGAGAAATCGGGTGCTGACTCTGGTATTTTCCTTTTCTTTGACCGGGGCTCTTGGGCCGTTGTCGGGTTGTCATTCCTTTGCCAGGTGAAAGGAGTGAGAAAATTCCTTTGGTCATCTTGATTCTCCACAGCATGTTGCTCCAAAATTTCAATCAGAGCATCTTTCTCTTTTAGTAATTGATGTATTTTGATGCACTCTACGTCGAGGGTGCGGTACTTGTTCTTCCAAGACCTTCTCTCCTTTTGAACTTTGTTGAGAGTAACCTGAAGCTTTTCAGTTTCAATCATGAAGTACATGACAGATTCCTTTGGCGGAAGAACTACGTGACGAGGATAAGGCATTTTTAGCTTGAGAGCTCTAGTTTGTATCCAATAGAGATAAGGCTCCATCGAGACATAGTCTGGTTTTCCCAGAGACTCTCGTCCTTTCTTAAGAACATGTTTCCAAGCGTGCACTATTTCCGTCTTTAGTGCTCTGTCATTTTCTCCTTCCTTAAAGAAAAGACCTTCCAGATGAGCATTACGTGGGACATGCCTCATTGGGTATCCAAATTGTCGACGAACGAGAACTGGATGGTAATTGATTCCTCCCTTAGTTCCTATAAGGGGTACGTTGGGGAAGTTTCCACAACGATCAATGATTTTGATTCCATCATAGATCCTATTACACCAATCTATATCAGAGTTGGTGAGGGACATGATTTTCTACGACCAACGTAAGGCACTCTTGCAATCCCAAAAAGCAGCAGACTTGGGCAAGTGGGAGATAAACCATTTATAAAGCAAAGGTACATGGCATGTGATCTCCCCTTCGCTGTAAAAATTTCCCAAGTGTACAGAATGATATGCATCTGCGAGCAAAGTTGGCACAGGATTTCCAATGAGAAAAATCTTAATGGAGTTAATATCGACGAAGTTATTGATGTTGGGAAACAAAAATAACCCGTAGGTGAGCAAGACAAAAATGCTTTCAAAAGCAATCACGTTTCCTATCCTGGCAAAATACAGGGCTTTCTTTGTCAAGAACTGGGCTGGCAAACCTTGGATGCCACCCTTAGTGGTTATGTGAGTCCTGACCTCAGACTCGTCCAAATGAATTACTCTTGCTATGATCTGATTCTTTGGAATTTCTTCCAGTCCAGAAAATGGAGCTCGATCAGTGATATGTAGATCAATCAGATGAGAATACTCCTTCAGCGTTGGTGCAAGCTGGTAATCCGGAAATGTGAAACAGTGATAAACCGGATCGTAAAACTGAATGAGCGCATCCATGATTCCCTCAATCACATGGACTCTTAATAGTGGTAGAAAACCTCCGTGCTTGGCTCTGAAAGCCTCAGGGTTAGTGATCATCTTTGCTAACCTTCTCAAATCCTCTAACTTTGGAATCCTGAAGGAGTACGTATGAGTTCTCCTTCTACCGAAGTCCATTAGTACAATCCCTTTCTCTGATATTTGCAATCACAGTCTTAGTTTAATTTGAAAAAAAGAGTGACTAGAAGAGAATTTTTTTTTGAATGTTTTAATGTTTTTTAAATGAATGCATGAATGCAGCACACAAAAACATAGAAAAAACATGGGGTCAAAGGGTCGTTGTCATGAAGTCAAGGCTCTACCCATCCCCAAAGGTTTATACTAGGGTGATTTTTGTTCCCGTACTCATTATCATCAGCTCCTCCCAGAAAAGCAAAACAACAAGCGGATCGCCAGCGAGTTGTAGAGCAATCTTAGAGTAAGTGCCATTCACCGAGAATAGATCACCAGCCTCAAATGAGGGTATTATCGCGTAACAACTATTTCCAATAGTTTCTGCACTACAAAAGGGTTTGGCTCTTCAGCTTCTCAGACTTAACAATCGGCCCATTCTCTAGGTGAGAGAATGGGTTGCATTGGTCAGCCTCCACTGAGGTTGATGGTCGTCCCTGTCGCCATCACTTATCTTAAGTGTATACTCAATCTTTCCACATGCGGCATCACACGCATTCCCATTAGCAGAAAAATAAACACGTATAGCAATTAGGAAAAGCAGTATATATATATTTGTCCTAAACATCCTAGACCTTTAAAATTATGAATCCTAAGTTCCTGACAGAAATGGGTTTCCTGGCAGAAGCCCCAATCTGTGGTATTCACACAAGTGATGAAAAGAAAGAAGAAAAACAAAGATAGGCCCCACGGTGGGCGCCATTTTTCTGTAGCGAGCGATTTTGGACGCGGTTCTTAAGCGCTGGTCGCTCTCTGCGGTTAAGTTTACTACAGGTCGATTCATTTTTTATCCTATTGTGAGCTGAATAAGGAAGGGAAATAGATGTCTCCAATTAACCCTGCTTTGCATACTAAGTTTAAACAGTGGTCTGTTAGGTTACGAATGCTATCAATGTGGGGGGCCTTTGTACTGGTTATTTGTATTTTTGCCAATACGGTTTTCTTTCTTTCTGGGATTTTCTGTCGGGGAACAAGGATTAGGATGTTAGGACTGATGCTTTTGATAGATACATGAGAGTATGGGATTTTGGGTTTTTGTTTAGTGTGCTCGCTAAGATTTTTCTTTCAATCTTATGCCTACGTATTCCCGTTTACCGAAACAGGGAAATCAGAGCGTTCGTAGTTCCTCCTATTCTATGGGAGGAAATGGGTGTTTTGGTGTCTTGTTCAAAGCCCAAGACGTGAAGCGAAAGGTGATATGTATCTTGTTCGAAGCCCAAGATGTAAAGCTGAAGGTGATTTGTTTGTATCTTGTTCAAAGCCCAAGATATGAAGCTAAAGGTTTTGTCTTTAGACAGAATTTGTCATCTCTAAAGAGGGGTTTGTCTGTCACAACTGTTTATAAAGGAGAATTACTTTAACCGGGATTTGTGAATCCGGCAATGCCATAATTTCCTTTATAGGGGATTTCCAACCTGAAGGAGAAGACTTTAACTCAGTGTAGAGCAATGCTATCTTTCCTTAGGAATTTCTCATGCTAAAAGAGGGACAATGGCATGGATGTAGATGATCCAGAGGCTTGTCGCTTACAGCGATTAGATGAAGGGGAAAGAGTTGTTGATGTTTGTGTACTGTGAACGAGGCACAGCTTTGATGCTAAAAGGTTGATCGGATCAACCAGTGGTTTTCTTATACAAAGCCTAAGAGGAGGCTGATATGTGTCTCGTACAAAGCCCGGGAGAGAGGCTAAAAGGTTTTGACTCAACGATGGATCTTTTGGTATCTCGTATAAAGCCCGAGATGGAGGCTAATTGACTCAACAAGAGAGTTTTTTGTATCTCGTACGAAGCCCGAGATGGAGGTTGTTGTTTGTTTGGCTCAATAAGAACCTTTTTGTATCTCGTATAAAGCCTGAGATGGAGGCGAAAGGGGTAATTGACTCAACGAGGGAGTCTCTTATGTGTCTCGTACAAAGCCCGAGAGAGAGGCTAACCGTTGTTTGACTCCGCTGGGGAGAATCATTTATACAAAGCCCAAGAGGAGGCTATGGTGACTGTTTCAGTTAAGTGACACGTCCAGTATACTGATTTTAAAGAGAAAATCAGTTCTTATAAGAGCAACACTGTACTCATGGATTTGATTCAAGGATCCAGGTTATTCCTGTTCTTCAAGGAAGCGGGAAATCCGAAGGGTATTGAGACTGTCCGAGTCTACGGGTTTCCTTCCTGTTTAACGAAGGGGTCACTTGAGAATGTCTTGAAGACTCAAGGATATTAGACTGTCCAAGTCTAGAGTTTCATCTTTTGTACTATGCTTTGAGAAACAGTAGTAGACTCTTTGAAAGGACTGTTCTATGAAGCTGACTAAGTTCTGTTCCTATACCTTTAGGAGGTCGTCGGGACAATTTGTACGAAGCCCAAGAGGAGGCCAGAAGCTTTTAAGAAGCCGATCGGTCCTTGTACGAAGCCCAAGAGAAGGCTATCATTCCCGGAGGAAGAGATCATTATACGAAGCCTAAGAGGAAGCTATGAATACTTCTAAAAAGCCGACGGGTCCTTGTACTAAGCCCAAGAGGAGGCGAGGGTGCTTTTAGGAAGCCTGTGGGTCCTTGTATAATGCCCAAGAGGAGGCCGATGCTTTTAGGAAGCCCGTGGGTCCCCAAACCCCAAAAAATTCAAGACAGGCTATTCACAGAGAATAGATCAAGCCAGGAAAGTTCGAGAATTTGGAAGAAACTCAAAGATTCCATTCACGGAGAATACATTCATCTCTGAGAGTAGAGTTTCTTGATAATTCCTAGTGAGGACAGCCGAAGAGAAGACTGTATCTGGTGATCCTAATGGGGATCTAGCTGTCTATTTCTACGAGTAAACGAAACGGCGTCACCTAGTTCTAGACGTAGTTGTCGGGGAAACTCGAAATATCTATACTATTATTACACAGTTGATATGAGTTTATGAAAGAAGACTTACAGTGAAACAGCCCCACAATACAGTTATATATATATATGAAAGCGGTAAATGAAAGCAATAACCACTTACTCGGTTGTAGAGCTTCCATGTTGTTTGGTTAGTTGTTCAATAAAGAAAGATTGAAAACAACAGTATATTCAAAATCAAAGGAGAAAGTGCTTTGAAAAAGAAAGATTTGGGGCTTACAGCTTAAGGAGAGGCCCAGGGTTTTATCAGTGAGCACACTGTTTGAATTTGTACAGAGGGACTTATACAAGTGACTGAGGCCAAAGAGGTTTTCTGTACAAAGGGGTGGGTCTTACACTCTCTCAAGAGGCCCAAAAAGATTTAAGAAAAGAAAAAGAGTGGGGCTTATAACACGAGGGTAGGCCCAGATGATTTTTCGTTTAAAATGGCGATCGCGCCGAGATTTTCTTTTAACGCGAATGGGCTTATACAATATCTGAGGCCCAAAAGGTTTTGGTTAAAAGGGGATTGGGTCTTACACTCTATTAGAGTCCCAACAGTTTTGAATGGGTCTTATAGCTCAAGGAGAGGCCCAAGGTTATTTTTCAAAAGGCGGCGATCGCGCCGTTTATTTTGGACGGTATCGGGAGTTATACAATACACTGAGGCCCCAAAATGATTTGGTCACAAAAATATTTGGTCTTACACTCTATTAGAGGCCCAAAGTGTTTTGAAAATGATTTATGAGGGTTGAATTAATCCAAAACCCTAATTTGTTTTCCAAAATGCATTTAATTGAATAAAAATTCAATTAAAATGATCAAAATTGTTTAACATATCAAAAACAAATTGTGATCTTGGATTAATGCTTCAAAAATTAAGTATTGACCTACAAAATAATTAGAAAGCATTAAAAGTTGCAAAAATCAAGGCGGAAAAAATATTTTAAATGTTAAAAATAATTAAAACATTAATTCTTTGCAAAAATATCAATTATATGAAATAAATAATATTTTTGGGATTTTTTTATAAAATAAAATATTTTAACATTTTTGTGAATTATTAAAAAAAGAATCAACTCAAAATCATTAAAACTCAGAGAGAAATTAATTTTTGAATCAATTAAATAAAATCACAAAATTCAAATATTTGAATTTGAAAGAAATGGCGCCAAGAACACACCAAGAACACGCGCGTGTTCTGGGTTTGGCCAGATTTGCATTTTCTATCCAATCTCACTGAATACTTGATTATATCATGCAATCCACATACCAATCAACTCGTTTCAACCTCACGATCATGTCTATGACATTTAATTTCATTTAAATTAAACATATAACAAGAAATCACGAAAAATCCTCAAGAACCCTAATTTCTGCATGAAGGCTAGGATTTTTGATACACGATTCAAACAATGCAATTAATTGAGGGGAAACATTCTATGCATGATTATGAACATATGGCCAAATTATTGTGCGAGGAAATATGCATAGATTGAGAGATGACCAAGTATATGCTTACCTCTAGGCCGTGACAGCAAGAGCAAATTGATTTCTGAGTTAGAGGTGTTACAGATGAGTTGTGATGATCTGAACAGCTTCCCTACACCCTATGGAGTGTGTTTGAATGCTTGGACTTGATGGAAATTGGCTGGATCACTTCATGGCATCTCAACTGCACTTTGGTTAAAACCTTGAACAATTGACTGGTGATTCTGAGAAATCAGTGTTCCATTTGTTGTTTAAGTGTTTGATCAGCTCATATGTGATGTATGTGAGGTGTGTGAGTGATTGGTTTGAGTGGAATTGCCCTCTAGCTCAAAACCCGATAGCTACCTTGCTAAGAAAGGCATTTTTGCCAAGAGAAAGAGATTTTGAGAAAGGCAAGTGTTGTAGGCCTTTGGTGTACTTAAACTGATCATAATTGAGCTCTATTTATAGTAGAGCAAGTTTGTTTTGCAAGGAATAGTGAATGGCAACTGCTGAGTAGGTTTGTTCAATGTTGGCTAATGGAAGTTCAAGTCTCCTCTAGCCATTGACTAGAGGTTAGGGCACAGGCTGCTGGTTCCCTTGGTCTTGGATAAGTCTTGACTGAATTCAAATGAAAATGGCTCAGTCCATGCCACCTTGATGCTTCCATTGAATGCTCCAATCCAAATTTGGAGTCTTGTCCCTATTTTGGCAATTCTAGGTTCAACATGCTATTTCTTGTTCCAAAGACTTTGGAGGCTTGGCTCAGTGATTGTCCCCTTGAGATTCAATCCTCAGATGTGTCCAAGTGGATAGGAGTGTTTAGATTTGCACAATTTTGGCAAATCGAGCAAAAATGCAAATTCTGCCTTGCCTTGACAGATTTCAACAAGGCAACTTGACAATGTCATAACTCATAGCCCAAATGGAATTTGGCAATGTTCTTGGCCATTTTGGAAAGCCCTTACATGATACAACAACTGTTTGAACATGTTTGGTTTTGATATCTTTTGAATCCAAGTGAAAAATCCCCCTACATTTGGAAAAAAATGAAGACAGATTTGGACTTAGTGAAAACTTCACTAAGTGTTGGAAAAAGTGACATTTTCATTTTTCAGCCATTTTGATCACTCCATAACTCAAAATCCTTAATGAATTGGACTTAGGTCTAGTTGAAGTTTTTGTAGAGGGTAATGAGGGCTACAAATCCATCTTTGGATGAGGAAAAATGGATTTGTGGTTTAGGAGTTATGATCCTCCAAAGTTGGTACCCTAGCCACTTTATTTTTAACTTAGAAAATTTTCTAAGTTTTTATGGTTACCCCTTTTACAAGTTATTCAACTTTTCTTGATTTTTCTTGATTAATGATGATTCAAATCACACATTAACATCATTTTAGGGTTAAAAATCCATTTTGGTGAAAAATCTCAAAAAGTCAAAGTTGACTTTTGTGCACAATTGACTTTTTATCAGATGAATTCCAAACTGTGCAATTCTTCAGGAAATCATGTCCTTGACCTAAATCAAACTTGATGGACATGTTCCATGGGTGTTATAGGGTGTATTGAATCATGTCTAGGGTTTGGGAGCATGTCCTGGTCAAAAGTCAAAGTTACAGTTGACTTTTTCCTTAAAACCCTAATTGTGGTGCAGATGAAATTGAGACTTGTTGCTCAAGCTTCTTGGATTAATCCATTGTTCCAAATAGATCAATATAGTTCATTAGATACCCTCAAACCCTCTCTTGAGGTCTTGGCTCATGGTTTCCCCTAAAAGTGAACTTAGGGGTGAATTAGGTCAAGAAACCCTAATTCCTGATTTTTGATGAATGCATCCCCTGAGGAAAAATTGACTTGATGATTGGGTCCATGAGGTTCCATGGAGTATATTAGGTTTTGTTTTGGATCATTGGCTTGTGCCCAGATGAAAAATTTCCATCTGGAGGCCCTGGTCGACCAAAACTCTAATTTGGTGATACCGGCGATCTTGAGGCTTGATCCACCTAGAAGGGAGCAGCCTTGTGGTTGATCCTTGAAGTGGGAGTCCTCTTGATCCCTTGTGGATATTTGAGAGGTTAGACAAGTTGAAGATCATGTCATTCCTTGATTGATCCTTTTTCTAAGGCTCTGAGAGGGCTTGAAACCCTAATTTTGATTGTAGTGAATGTTCACCCATCTTTGGGGAGACTGATGAAGTATGATGGTTCCTCCATATTGTGATGATGGTTTGCACAATGATGGGAAATCTTAGTGGTCAAAATTTGGGGTATGACACCAAGCTTCATCAACCCAATTTCCCATATCATAAACTGCAACGTGTTTGTTGAGAGAGGCAATAAAAAGATCAGGAAAACAGGTGCATAGTGGCCGAGTTCTAGCCTACCGCGACTGCAAGAAAGAAAGCAAGTTACCTGCTCCTTATTTGCACCTGATATTTTTGCTGATGCCAACACCTTCCTTGCTGAATTTCACCTTGATAATATCCCTCCACCATAAGGTTTCTAAAGACTCTTTACCATGTTCCTTAGACAACATTACTCTTCTTTTCAAGCATCCATATTTTTCTTCGAGGACGGGCCTCCACACAGTAGTATCGTCGACCAAGAAACGCCATAGCCATTTTGACAAAAGTGCAACATTAAAGTCCACTATATTCTTCACTCCTAAACATCCTTGTTGCTTTGGCTTGCATATATCATCCCAGGTGACCCAAGAGATACCTACCTTGTCCACGACACCAGACCAAAAAAACCTTCTTTGTATTACAATCAGTTTTCTTGCAACTGCAGAAGGAAGTTTAAAGAAGAGAGGTACTGTATTGGTAAGTTTGATAGCACATAATTAATCAGTGTGATTCTTCCACCCATTGATAGCATACGACCCTTAAACATGAGAGCTTTGATTTGAACTTATCTATAACCGGATTCCAGAATTCCAACCTTCTATGATTCCCTCCTAGTACCAGACCAAGAAACTTTGTGGGTAATACTCATTTTTTGCACATAAGGAATTGAGATGCCGCATCCATAAACTCTTCTTCCAAACCAACACCTATGATACAACTTTTTAAGAAATTTATGCTCAATCCGGAGATGATTTCGAAGCCACGCAAAACAGCTTTTAGGCCCCAAAGGTCGGACCAAGAGCCATTACAGATGAGGAGGGTATCATCTACAAACTACACTAAACGGACAGATTCGGATTTGTTGAATTTAAAGCCACCCAGAATAGAATTCAAATTAGCTCGCTTCACCATCAAGGCCATGCCTTCTGCTACCATAGGGAAGAGCAGAGGGGACAGTCAATCTCCCTGTATGAGACCACGAGTCACTTTAAAATCTTTCCTTGTGCCTCTGCTCACCAAAACTGATAGCAAATAATTCATAATTGTCCCACGCATCCATAATAACCATTTTGCCCTAAAATTCATTGCCTGCAAGATTTGAGTAACGAAGTCCCAGTTTACAAAGTCATATGCACGAGAAAAGTCCACTTTAAATAAGAGACAAGGGTTTTTCCTTCTTCTTGCCATATCAAGAATTTCATTTGTCTAGAGGACACTATCAAAAAGTTGCCTTCCAGGTATGAATGTTGATTGTGTGCTTGAGATTAGCCTACCAATAACTTTCGACAATTTATTATCCAACAACTTAGAAATTACTTTGTAAATACTACCCACCAAACTTATTGGCCTATAATCGTTCAGCACCATAGGTCGCTCCTGTAACGCCTCGTTTTATTTTAAATTATTTTTCGTGATTTAATTACGTGAAGTTGTGTGTATAATTGTGATTATGTGTGTTTTGTTGTATTTGGGGATGCCCTTGGTGTGGGTAGTAACCTTAAGAGTAGATCTTGAGGGTGGAGAAGTGTGTGAGGATTGAGTAGAGATTGGTGGTGTGAGAGGTAAAACTAAATAGAATATATTAGTGATAATTAGTTAATTATTTAATATTAGCTGAATATTAATTTAATTAAATATTGTTGAGAATTTTTATTATTATTATTATTTTAATTAAATGGGATAAAAAATAATAATAATAATAATAATAATAATAGAATGAAATAAAACAAAATGAGAGATTAAGTGTGTAGAGATTTGAAGGGCATGATGATAATTGTATGAGGATGAGTGAGGGTAAAAGAGGAAAACCATAGTTGAGGGATTTTTTAAAGGAATTAAAAAAGATTGGAATCAGTTTCTGATCGTACGTGAATTTGGAACTGAAAGTGAAAGAGGTTAGGGCAAGGAAGAAGAAGAACTCCATTAGAGAAGGGAAAAGGCTCATCAATCTAAGGTAAGGGTGGGGTTCTGATCTTCTAAGGGTTAGTATGTTGGATAGTGGGTTGTTCAATGATATTCTTTGGTTGATTGATCGATATGCCATGAATGTTGTTTGCATAGCTGCGTGATAATCTGTTTTGGATTGTTAATGAGTTTCCTCCATTGTTGAAATTTGAAGGTCTGAGTCGAAAGTTTGAATTGATGATGATAGGGTGTTAATCTATGAGTAAAACAAATAATAATTGAGTTTTAGAATGCCATTTTAGTGTAAAATAGAGTCTATGATGATGGGTTTTCATAGCATAGGCTCTGTTGTGAAATGGCTTTTAAAAAAAGTGATTTTTAGGGTTCGGAATAGCGTGTGTCGACCTCCAGGATTTCCTGGGTCGACCTGATGCTACCTGAATAGAATATTATGGAAATTTGAATAGGATGCATTGACGCACATGCCTTGCATCAACCTGTGCACCCTGCGCGTCAACCCTTGTGTTGACTCATAGGAATTAAAACGTCAAAAACGGTTTCGATCATAACTTTTTAATCGTTAATCCAAATAACAAACCGTTCAAGGCTTTGGAAAGCTAGTAAGCAAAAATTTAACATGGTATCATTATATGAGCCATTTTTCCAATATTATTATGTCTAATATGTTGTGGAATATGTCTATTACTTGCTGCGTATGTTAAGAAATCTTGTTGTAAGTAACGAAACTTGAATGTTGTTGTAAAGAGGTTGTTGTGGTGTTATTTAAGTAATATGAGCATGTTGATGATGTTGTTGTGATTTTATAATATATATATATATATATATATACTGTATGAACTACATTTTGTGCTTGTTAGCCAAATTGGGCGGTGTACAATAACTATAGTGGTGGGTTATCGTACACGATGATGTTGTTGTTGTATGCATAAATAATCGCATTGCATACATTTTTGGACAAATAGTCCTTAGTTGGTGAGCCTAAAATCCCATTGTGTGGATTGGGTCGGTAGCTGATTCGGAGGTGATGGATCAGTGAGTGGTTCTGGTCCTAGGAGGTGGGGATCAGAACGGTGAACCTGACTGTTCACGAAAATTGGTGCCACATGCATAAGCATTGAGTCAGGTGTGAGTCTCATTGCATTATTTATTATCCATGATTCTATGTTGATAATCATGTGATATTGTGTGAGTACTTAAATTGTTATCATGTGAATTCATGTTGGTAGGTGAATAAGTGGTGATGATAGTGTTGGTTGATCAATGTGCAATGTTTATTTGAATTGTTGTTGTGTTAACCTGATGCTTACAGTTTAACATGCTTTCCTTTATATTGCCATGATATCCCACCCCTTCTGTTTGAATATTGCCTCCACATGGGCAATGTGCCGATACTCCGCAGTAGGATTCAGGTGTGAGTTAAAGATGGAGTCTCCTTGTCTTTTCTCTATAGTTGGTGTCTTCTCTGATTAGAACACTAGGGAGTCATGGGAACGTTTTTATGATTTATTTTTTCTTTGAGATTGTGGACATCTCCATTATCATGTTTAATTATTGTTTGATGGATTATGTGATTCCACGTTAACTTTGATATATACTATGACATAATAAATGATTTTATGATTCCGCTGCAAATAAAGAAATGTTCAGGTTTTTGGTGATT
Organism: Lathyrus tuberosus; assembly: GCA_022829125.1. Lineage (NCBI taxonomy): Eukaryota > Viridiplantae > Streptophyta > Magnoliopsida > Fabales > Fabaceae > Lathyrus > Lathyrus tuberosus. The sequence continues at coordinate 6,775,651 of JALAZF010000217.1, forward strand.
GTGCAAATATATAAATGTTACATAGCCAGTCTAACGAGCAGGTTTTGTATGTTGACTGTAACATCCTAAGTGAAGTTTGTTTGTTTTATTTACTCTGATGTTTTATCTAAAAATATTACGGGGGTTTATTTAGGGTGTTATAGCTCCTTCTTGGGTATGAGAGTGATAAAGGATGATACCATTGCTTTTGGAAAATGCCTGCATGAATGAAAATGTTTTATGGCAGATATGACATCACCTCCAACAGTGTTCCAACATTTCTTGAATAATTCTAAGTTCAATCCGTCAGGACCGGGGCTTTTGTTCCCATCACAACTGTTAATGGCTTCGACAATCTCACTTTCTGTAAAGGACTCTATTAAACTCCTATTTTCAGCTTCAGACAATTGGGGAAGATAACTCATTCTTAGGTATGGTTTGGCACCTTCAGGATTTTTGAACTTTGATGCAAAAAACTCCGCTGCCACCCTTTTGACACCCTCCACATCCTCCGCTTGTTCGGTTTCATTCCAAATGGACACAATAGTATTTCTGCGGATTCTCTGTTTAATTGACAGATGAAATAGCCTCGTATTGAAATCTCCATACAGTGTCCAATTGATCCTTGATTTTTGTCTAAGAATGCTTTCTTTATGCTTGAGTTAGTTTTAAACTTCATTGATAGTGTCGCTTCTTAACCTAAGTTGATCTTGAGTCATAGAAGCATCAGGCAATTCCAGTTGGATTAAATCTCGTTTAGGTTCTTGATGCCTTCTTTTATTTTCGTATAAATCCATCCAAATATGTGTTTGTTCCACCATTTCAATCTACTTCTAATTTCTTAAAGTTTACTCAACAGAATATGAGTTGGACTCCCTGTGACAACTATAGTTTTCCATTATGCGTCCACGAACTTCTGAAACTCAGGGTAATTCAGCCAGCAATTGAAGAATTTGAACGGCTTCGGGCCCCTGCTAGCTATGTTGGATTTCAGCCACACTGGTTTATGATCAGAGATATCTCTGACTCCGGTTTGTTGAGCGACTACTCTATTTCGAAATTAATTCTTCAGTAATCAGAAATCTGTCGATCCTACTGCTACAGGTGCCACTTGTGTTTATCCAGGTAAACATGCTTCCTACCATTGGATCATCTACCAATTCCATTTCCTCAATAAAAGTAGTGAATTCCTCCATCTCGATCAAATTCGGCCTACCTTTGCCTTTTCTCTCAGACTTAGATTTTATAGCTTTAAAGTCTCCAGCTAAAAGCCATTCTCTTTTTGGATATTTGAGTTTTTCCCCTAAGATGTCTTCCCACAAGGATCTCTTTTCTCCTAAGTTACACGGAGAATACACGTTTACCAGATAACAAAGAACACCTTTCCAATTCCCTGCAACACCCAATAATCATCTGCCTTTGAAGCTGAATAAAGAATTGAATGATTCCTTATTCCACATTGTTAAAATACCACCTGCTTGGCCAGCAGAACCCAAAGCAGACCAATGAACTAATCTGGATCCCCACTAACTATCTACTAATTTCTCCTTCATGTCTTTAATCTTAGTTTCTTGGATAAAGCATGCTTTGCCTTCAGTAAGAATATGCCTCAACCTCCTTCTCTTAATGAGTGAACCACACCCACGAATGTTTAGGGTTACACAATTCATGGAACCCTGCATTCAGCCTCATTCCTATGTTTAAGAGCAATTTTGCCTCTATTTTCCAGATTCCTGATGATCCTTTCAAAAATCTCATCATCCTCTTCAGCCTCAACTCCTAGTTCCTTAATTACAGCCTCAACTCCATACCCTAGTTGGAATTGCTTCTAAAGCCTTGTGAATTCTGACATTCCCCCTAATTACATTAGAGTCTGTAATTAAATCGCAGCAAAGGGCAGTGCCACTTGAGAAATTAGATGGATTATCCCTGACCTCAACATTACACAATGATTCATTGTTGATGATCTTCTAGCCCCTTTATCTGCTACATCAGACTTTTTGAAGGAGTGGATCAGTGCAGAGAAATAGGAAGGGGAGTAAGGTATCTTGATGCTCTCATAAATATCGTTAACAAGTTTTAGCTTCTTTTTCCTTCTATTAGAACCAGGTCTAATGGGCCCAAAGTTGTTTATAGGGGTAAGGGCCTCCTCATGAATGTTTGATAAATCCAGCCTAACTGTAGTATGGCCTACCCCATTATTTTCGCAAAGATTAGGGGCAATGTTTTCCTCGCCAGCTAACCTTGAAGTCACTTCAATATCCCTTTGACTTTTCAGCATATCAGTCCTAGGCCTACCACCAGAAAGCGTGCAAGCCACTACACTATCATCACTTTTTCCTGCTGCCGTATTTCCAAAACTTTGCTTTTCTCCTGATACTGCGCTATTATCTCTAGGCTCTACCTCATAGCTGCTCTTAAATTTACACTTTTCTTGCTACTGCATTTTGCCTTCCCCAAGTTCTAGGTCTCTAGGCATATCAACATCATTAAACTTTTGCTCACTCCATGTTAAACGTTCGTTATCAATTGTTTCAGGAGTCCACAGTTTGATTTCTGAAAACCTTTTTGAAATCCACCCAACTTCATCTTTTACCAAGGATGTTATTAAGCCTTCTTCTATTTCTTCTAACAGGCACAAGTTAGCGCCCAACGGCGTGGCGTTGATGCCAAAAAAGCCTTCAGAGTTAAGAGCTTCTTGTATCCCATAGGTTGTACCTAACTTAATAACTTCCCCTACAAAGGCCTTTTCAAATCTGTCGAGTTCCATACCGACAATGTTGAACTGTAAATGAGCGAAAGTTGGTTTCTTTTTCTTCCACTACTACAAAACACGCATTCAACAACGCCTTGGTCACCACGGTTTTTCCCTACACCGTGGTGACATATCTTAATTAAGGTGCTACCATATTTATTTTGTTTTTTGATTAAAATTTATTTGTATATAACAACGGTTGCAGAACCAACCGTTATGATACACTCAAACTTTCGTCGGTTCGAACCTCAGCGCCATAAAATATTTTATTCCTTTAACGTTAAGGCGCACGTTTTCTTTATTATTTATTTTAAAATTCACAAATAAAACGGTTATCACTACGGTTCTTCTGGTTAACCGTAGTGATATATTTATAATAAATAAATACCTATCTATACGGTTGGTATTGTTAACCACTGTGAAATAGTTTACCCATATATAAGCGAATCAACTTTCACTTATTGACAGTAGGGTCGTTGCCTTCACAGTGAAACCCTAGAACCCATTTTTCTCTTTGTTTTCACCATTAGTCGTGAATCTTGTGCTTCATACATTAAGGTATTCTTCTTCTTCCATCTATTGTTAGATATTTCCCATTTTCTCGTTTGTTGCATGTTGTTTTTTTTTATTGTTCTCATTTTTTCAAATTCGTTTTCACTACCTTAACAAAGACTATACTTTGGAAACTTCATAATGTTTGTGTAGCTATCGAAAAAAGTACAAGAAGCATGAAGCTATGATGGAAACTTCATCCACCTTATTCTTTTTTTCATAGCTTCACGAACAAGATGTTAGTAAATGAAGAAACAACAGTGTAAGCAAACTTCATCTAGTTTTAGAAACAATGAAAAGAAATATAAGAAGTATGAAGCTTTTGTGTATGCTTCTTCCTCCTTGTATTTCTTTTTCATTGCTTCCCAAACTAGATGAACATCATAATTGATTCCTGTTCTGCGATTAGTTTCATTAAAAGATGCGTTATTTATGTTCCTCTCTTTACTCTTCACTGGATTATGGTTTTAGGGTTTGGTTTCAACTGAGGATGCTCATTTTTGAAGTTTGCTATGTTTCCTTACAAGTTAAGGGGATGATACATGGTGATGATGCTGGTGGTAGCAAGCGTATTATATGAGTTTATAATATCTGGATCTGGTATAGAAAGTTGTTTGAGTTTATTATATTCTATGTAGATTGTTTGTTTCACTAACCCTCACTTAAAATACATTAATTTAACTTGACATAGATGCTTATTATATTCTGGTATAGAAAGTTTGTATTTGAAAACCAACATATATGAATCAATATTTTTGAATTGCATCCCTCTCATTGTTCATCTCCCGATGTTTAATATATATATTATGGTATAATGATCTGGCTCCGTAGATGCATCGTTATCTTCCATTATAGTTAAATTTCATTAACAACAAATTATTAGTTAATCTGCCTCTCCATCAGCACTTATAATCGTAAAACTTCTGATTATAAAAATTATGATGATAAGTGATGATGATGAGGCAGATTATCCAATGTCTTGTTCTTATGGAAATTTAACTATAATCGAAGATAGCGATGTATCGAAGGAGTCAGATCAATAAACCACAATATATATGTAAAACAACGTGAAATGCACAATGAGACGAATGCAATCAAAAAACATTGGTTTGTTTAAGTTGGTTTTCAAGAATAGTTTAATTTGCAGATTATAGACTTCTTCATCAAATTGAATCCATGTATATTTCTTTAGTGAGGTGTTTGGAAAACAAGCAATCTACATTTAATATAACAAACTCAGGGTACTTACAACAACGATTAATTATTGTAACCGGGATCAAAGATAATAAAATAAACTCTGGAAAATTTCAACAACGGTTATCTATTGTAACCGAGCTCATAGATAATTTATGTTTTACATAATTTGCTGCTGATGGGTTTCGAACCCAGTACCTAAGTGTATGTATCACAACAGTTTATTATCATAACCGTCGTGATATATGGCGTGCGTCCTGCCTTTCAATAACGGTTTCGAGACCATTGTAGAAACACCGAACTTACAACGACACTCTACTTAACAACGGTATGTCCGGCGTGATGGTACCCCTTTTCAAACCGTTGTGAAAGGGGTTCTCCGTAGTAGTGGTCCATTCACGCGAAGGTTTCCTTACTACCTGAGTGTATGATCTTTTTCCATGGGGTATCGATTGAGCCACGAAGAAAGTAGACGATTTAAGAGAAGTTGTATCGTGCCTTGATCCATTTCTGTCAGGGTTGCTAAAATCTTGGTTTTTCCTTCCTACATTTATTTTAAACCTGGGGATATTAGCATGGATCTTCTGCCCAGATATTTGAATTCTATCTAGCTTTGCGGCCAAGTTTCTCTCATTCATAACTTTTCTGAACCTCACAAAACCGAATCTTTTTCCTCTCTTATCCCTCCTGGCCGGAATGTATACTTCTTTTACTATCCCATATTCCTTGAATAATTTCGCCATGTCGTTAGCTTCGTATGAATCAGGGAACTTGCTGAAGAAAAAGGATGTTACTTCTTCTTCCTCCCTTGTCTACTTACCTCTCTTCTCCGCCAAAACAGAAACCCTGATTTTACACTCCGCTGGATTGTGACGCTTGATCTCAGTCCAATCTTTATCCTTTATGTTTAAACCACTCCCTTAAAATCCACTGTAAAGAAAACTAGTAAATAGAGAGACGAGTAACTCAACCCCAAAGGGAGGAAGGTCCTTAATGCTAAGATTAAGACTTTAAACCAAACCTCCCAAGACTAACTCATCATCCCTCCAATTTTTCCCTAAACCTAAGTTTTCTATGGAGCTGCCATGGATGAACTCCGAGATAGTGAAAGACGAAAGGCTAAGACTTTTTGAGAAAACAATTGAGTATTATATTGTTAAGTTTTAACATGACAATATTTTGCATAATAGGGTCTGTTTGGTTGGAGGTAGATGGAGGGGAGGGGAGGGGATATTTGTAAATATATTTGTTTGGTTCATTTTTTATAAGGGGAGGGGAGGGGAGGGGAGGGGAGAAAATTACCTCCTAGACTCATATTTTGCTCCCCCTCAAATTGGGGGGATTTTGAGGGGGAGGGAAGACTCATTATTTATAATTTTAGTATATTTCCTCTTTTAACCTTAATTATTTTTTTAATTTCATAATTGTCCTTATTGAATTATTAAATATTAGGTTTTTTCTTTACGTTGTTTTACGTTTCATTTGTCTTCTATTGTGCGGTTGTGCGTTGTTGCTCTCTGGTAAGTTTTTTCTTTTTTTTGTTGAGTTTTCCTTTTTTTATTTTATATTGTTGTTAGATATTAGGTTGTTATTCTATAATATGGTAGTACTTATGTTTACAAGTTTGTCACTATTGTTTGCTGACTACTATTTGTCAGCGTTATTGTTCTATCTGTGCTATTCTTTTGTAGTGTCAATGATAAGTGCCAAAATCCTTTTTTAAATCTTCTTTCTATTACCAATTTCAAGGCTGCTCTTTCTATTACCAATTTCAAAGCTGCGTAAATAATATGAACATCTTCCTGTAAATATAAGTACTATTGGCAACTGATATTAATTATTTTACCCAGAATCTTTACTATTTATGCAGAATCTTAATCAATGTATTTTCTAATTATTTTACACAGACTGTTAAGTAATGTATTTTCTAATTGTTTTACGCAGAATCTTTACCATATACTCCATGTAATTAATTTACGCAAAATTTTACGCAGATTCTATATGGAGTAGAATATATTATTGGCTGCGTAAATGTTACATTGAATAACATGAAAACTGATAATAATTAATATTTAACTTAATTCATTTTATGCCAATAATACTATATGGTTACAAAATAATGATAATGATTACTTTTTGATTGATAGCAATAATATTCTGACAGCATATGCATGATTATATATGAATTTAGATTACTTAGATTTAGAATTTGAGGAAATTAACAATAGCATATGCATGATTATTACTTAGATTTAAAATTTGCAGAAATTAACAAAAGCATATGCATGATTATTACTTAGATTTAAAATTTGAGTAAATTAACAACAGCATATGCATGATTATATATGAATTTTTATGTCCTTTGAATTTTAGCTCTAATATTATTTTTATCTATTTTAGTTTTAAAATTAACTCTAACATTATTTTATTTATTTTTAATTATAAAAATTATTATTTTTTGGGTTAGATGGATCATCAAGATCAAAGAATTGGTATTAACAAATGGTTTGATTTGCGTCGAAGAGTTATGGTTCAACTAATGTGTGATGTTGTTTACTGTTATGTACGAATGTCTCGTAAAAGAAAATTGTGTTATAGTATGAGCTCTGAGAGAGAAAGGGTACGCGAAGAAATAATGTATCGAATTAGTAACAGTGAAACTAGTAGAAATATATTAAGAATGGGTCCTAAAACTTTTATGAGCTTATGTGATCTATTAGAAAGAGAAGGGGGATTACAAGCTACCCGATGGTCAAGTGTGGAAGAGCAAGTTGCAAAATCAATCTACATATTAACACATAATGCTAAAAATCGTGAAGTCAACTTTTGGTTTCGTCGTTCTGGCGAAACTATTAGTCGTCATCTTCATCAAGTTTTGAGAGCTATTCTTGAATTGGAAGAAAAATTTCTTGTCCAACCCGATGGCTCAACGGTCCCTTCTGAAATTTCTAGTAGTTATAGATTCTACCCGTATTTTAAGGTAAATTTTGTTATTAATAAATTATATTTCCTACACAAAAATACTAAAATTTCTAGTAGTTATAGATTTTATTGATAAAAATATATAATATTGTGTTAGGATTGTGTTGGTGCAATAGACGGAACACATATACGTGTCAAAGTACCAGCAAAAGATGCTCCTAGATATCGCGGTAGGAAAGACTACCCGACACAAAATATTTTAGCAGCATGTACTTTTGATTTAAAGTTCACTTATGTGCTCGCGGGATGGGAAGGGTCTGCCTCTGATTTGAGAATAATAAAGAATGCATTAACACGTGAAGATAAACTTAAAATTCCTCAAGGTAATATAAGAATAATCTAGAGTTATAGTTATTTATATTATATATGTTAAACTATCACATTTATCATTTACCTTTACTATAGGAAAATATTATCTTGTTGATGCTGGATTCATGTTGACAAGTGGATTAATTGCACCTTATAGAGGAGTTCGGTATCACCTGAAACAATATTCGGCTAGAAATCCACCCCAAAATTCTAAAGAATTGTTTAATCTTCGACATTCGTCTTTACGCAATGCAATTGAAAGAGCCTTTGGTGTATTGAAAAAAGATTTGAGATTTTATCTAATTCAACAGAGTCAAATTATGGAGTCAGAGCTCAAAAGTTAATCATTTTTGCATGTTGCATTCTTCACAATTATCTAATGAGTGTAGACCCAGATGAAGACCTTATAGCTGAAGTAGATGCTGAAATTGCAAATCAAAATGTATCTCATGACAATCATCAAGGTTCAAGAAGTGATAGAGATGAACTTGCTTTGGGCGGGGTTATAAGAGATAGTGTAGCACATCAAATGTGGTTAAATTATCAAAATAACGATTTAGCTTAAAGAGTCTGACTTGTATTTTATATTATTACTTTTACGTTTGTTGTTCCTTGATGAAGTAGTACCAAATTTATTATGATGTGTATTGTGATATTGCGACTTCTTGTTAATTATATTTATTAACTTTATTGTGTTATAATTGCTCATTTTCATAGTTTATGGCATCGAAAAATCAATTACCAATTAATAGTGGCAATTCTGGAACTTTGACTTGGAATAGAGTCATGGATGATGCTCTTGTTGACGCTTTTATGCATGGATATGAAAAAGGTAATAAAGTCAATGGTACATTCACTACATCAGCATATGAAAATATTGCAGCTGAACTTCATGCAATGTTTGGAAACAAAGTTGACAAGGTGAAGATAAAAAACCGTTGGAAAACTTTGAAAAAAAACTTCACTGAATATTATGACATTTTTAAAGGTGGTATGAGCGGGTTTTCTTGGAATTCAACTACACAATTATGGGATGCCGAGTCAGAAGTTTGGGATGCTCTAATTGAGGTAACTTTTGTTGAATTTTTTTTATATTTTTAAAATATTTTATTAATAAATAATTGTATGACTTTTATTAATCTTATATCTTTTATTTATCATACTTTTTCAATCAAAACCAAAAGCATCAAATTGGAAAAATGTACCACTTCTAAATTATGAGAAGATGGTGATAAGTTATGGATCTAACCGAGCTGATGGAGAGGAATCTGGAACTTTAAAAGAAACAAGAAAACAAAAGTCATCGGTCACCAATGAAGACTTTGTTGAAAGTATTCAAGATATTGATGACCATGTTGCTCGAAATGAGGTGAATTTGGAAAGCTTTGATGCTAATTATGATTTTTCTGTACCCGAAACACAATCACCAAACCCTTTAAGCGGTAGTAAAAGGAAGAAAATGAAAGTTGTTATAAACAAAGATGCAAACAAGGATATTACTGAACTCCAAGAATCATTTGTCTTGGTTGCAAATGCACTAACTGAAGGAAATGCTGCAATACGAGAAGGAAATGAAATAATGAGAGAGCGTCAAAAATATGAGCTGCCTCCAATTTCAGGAGAAGAAACATGGAATTTAATAAAGGAGTGTGGATGTGACGCAAAGTTATTGCCTCAGATATATTGCACTATCATGAAAGATGCTGACAAACTTAGAATGATTCTCCAATGTCCGCTAGAAGCACGCAAAGCAGTGATAATGCAAATGGTCTTTGGCTAATCTGATTGATCATCTTATAATAGTCTTATAACTTTTATGAATACTTTATTTACAATTTAATATGTTTTTGAATATTTTGTTTACATTTTAATATATTTCGGAATATTTTGTTTCAATTTATATTGGTTATGAATGAAAGTTTTTATTTGGTGATATTTACTCAAAACTTACTAAATACAAGTGATAATATTTGTAAGGATAAAAAAATAATTTAGTTTTAAATTCCCTCCCCTTCCATCGTGAAACAAACATATATGTAGTTAAAAATTCTTCCCCTCCTCTCCCCTCCCCTTTTTTGAACTAAACATATATTTAGTAAAAATACCTCCCCTCCCTTCCCCTCCCCTCTATTAAATTCCCTCCCCTCCCCCTCCCTCCGTTGAACCAAACGGACCCTTAGAAAATTTAATATTAGAGAAAAAATGGGATTTTTAAAGTTGTACGTGATAATTTATAGTATATGGCTGATATATGTTTATCTATCGATATGAAAGTGCGTATTAATATTTAAAATATTTTAGAGAAATGATATTTTAACACTGTTTGTGACACTACACCGTAGGCTACTGTTTCTAAATACAAGAGATATAGTAATTTCACATTTTTATAAGGGATACGTGTGTCATTTTGAGTTAAACTTTATTATTCATTCTCTCCTTTTTCATGTGAACCTGTTTCTCTCTCCTCCTTCATTAGAACACCAAACTCTTCACTAGGGGTGGATAAATTTGAACCGACCGATTGAAACCGACTGATTCATTGTCTTTTTTGTGCAAATGGGTCGGGTCGGGTTGGGTGTTGGGTTGATTCGGTTGCTTAATTTGGATAATATAGGGTTGCTTCGATCGGGCTCGGATGCTTATTTTGGACCCGACGAAAACCGAAACCGACCGAACTTAATTAATATATATTTTATTTATTTTTATTACTATATGACCGACTCACTATAAAAATGAGATTTATAATGTTTGAGGATATTATCATTTTTATAAATTAATGATGGCATTGTGTACTCTCAAAAATACAAGACATGCAATATAAAATTTTGAGTATTATTTAGTTTATGGTTTAAAGTATGATAATGATCAAAATTAATGTCAAATAATATTGAAAATATTATCACATAATAATAGTTTTTCGTTTAATAATAAAAAATATTGTTCTATTCTAAAATTTTGATATTTATAGTCATTTTTATAGAATTGTTCTAATAAATATTAAACCGACTAAACCGACCCCGACTTAACCGACAAACCGACTTAACCGAATCCGGCGAAAACTGATATTTAATCGGTCAAAATTGAGTCATAAAACTAAAACAGTGGTTTACGTCGGATTTAAGTTTTTGGCCCGAAACTGACCGAACCCGACCGATTGTCCACCCCTACTCTTCACTATTTCACTATCAAAATAAAATCAATCACTCACCTCCTCATAAAAGCAATCTCTATTAATATTTAAAAAACTTAAATACCATGTTTATATGTAAATCACTTAATCAGGATCGGCCCAACACATTTTGAGGCTTAAGGCAGAATTTAGAAATATAATAAAAATATTTTTGTTAATTAATATATTTTAGATTTTTTTAGAATGTAAAAGCATTAAATTATTATAATTAATTTTATTTAACATTTTACTTTTAATTGATAGTAAAATTAATCCATCTAAACACTCTTCTCATTATTTAAAATTTATAATTGAAAAACAATGTTAAATCCTAAAAAAAATAAAAATAAAGATAATTTCTCCTATCTTAAAGAACGCAAAAATTTATTATTCATAAATATGATTTTTAAATTAATAAAACAAAGAATACACATTGTAAATAGATGTTATTATTATATATTTTAAAATATATTATTATCTAATTGATATATTAAATAATTTTAAAAAATATCTTAAAAAATCAATTTATTAAAACCAAATAAATATAAAAGTAAAATTTTGGGACCATAGCCTGTAGCCTTGGTGGCCTAGCCTTTGTGCCGGCCCTGCACTTAATGTATTACATTAATTATATTTTAAGATATATTAATCAATTTTTTTATAGAATTAATCAATTTTATTTTATTTGTAAATTTCTTTATATTCAAAAACTCATTCACCAATTTTTGAGATTAATTAGCCAACTTTTTATTTAAAATTAACTAACATTATTTTATTTTTAATTTACTTTATATACTTTTTTTATAGTTGAGAACTCATTAACCAGCTTCTAAGATATATTAACTAAAAGTTTACACATAATAAACAAACTTTGTATTACTTATAATTTACATAAACTTTTTAATATCTGGAAGTTCCATTAACCAATATTTTAACTCTTTTAACCAATCATTAATACATGATTAACCAACTTCTTGTTTTGATTTCTAAGAATTTATTAACATTCATAAACAACAAGAAATCATAAATCACATACCTACAATATATTTTTTTTAATTACAACGTCTTTAAAGATATGACTTTTATCTCTTTTTTTTTCTCTTAAATCATTATATTTTTTTATATAACAAAATCAAGTCAAAATTACAATAAAGTGGAAGAAGGGATAAAAAAAATAAGAAACAAAATATTAAAGAAAAATTGATGGAAGAAATTGAGGTAGTTACAATGGAAGAGATAAAGAATAGAATTTGTGGTGGGTGTTGGAAGAAAATGGCTTACAAAAAAGAAAGATAGTATGAAGAGAGAGAAACTCCTTCTTCTCTCTAGAATCCATTGCTAATTTTTAGTGATTGTTTTCGTCATGGAGTGGCCTAAAGTGCAGAAGAGGGGTGGTGGTAGGTACAAGGGGCTGAAAAACGACTACTTTCCAAGAGGAATTTTTGCATTGAGGGTGGAAGAGTTAAGGGAGAAGAGAAGAATAAGAAGACTTCTGCTGTGAATCCCAGGAAATACTTCGTTGATTCCAGGATTGGAGGGAGATCCTTTGCTGAGGTAGTAGGAAGAAATCATTTGAGCAGAAATTCTGGGGCTCCATCCAGAAATGATTCGGTTGCCCTAAACTTTGTTGTGGAGAAGGATAACCTGCTGCAATTCCAAAAGGCGTTCGTAGGTGTGGTCATTAATCCGGGTATGACATTTAACATTCAAAATAGCTTTGAACTGGAAGGTTATTTTACTATCAAGGTTACGCCTTTGGGAGGGAATCTTTGATTGTTAGAGGAGAGTGAGGAGGGAGAGATTAGAGGCATTATTGAAGAAGCGAAGTCTTGGTGGGGTCAGTGGTTCCAGGAGATTAGAGAGTGGAGAGAAGGAGATGTAGATAATTCAAGAGTGACTTGGTTAAGGTGCTTTGGGATCCCTTGTCATGCGTGGGATTTCAAGTTTTTTAATCTTATAGCAAGGACGGTTGGATCTTATGTTTGCGCCAATGACAACACTTTAAAAGGTGATTGTATGGATGTGGCAAGGATCATGGTCCGTACAAATTGTGTTATGGTTTTGAATGAAATTATCAAAGTTCAGATCAATGGTATTGTCTTTAGCATTAAAATAGTTGAAGATTATCATGGGCCTCTTCGTATTGTGAATGATACTGGTAAGAAGCTTTCTTGGCCAATACCTCTTCTGTCTCGGAAAGCTCTTGGAGCAGATTCAATGGCGAGGAAGAGGCTGAAGATTGGGGTGAAGACGTTGCTTTTGAAGAAGGGGAGTTTAATGACCAAGCTAGTCAGAATTCAACCGAAAGAACTGTGGTTCAGTTAGATAAACCAAAGAGATGTGGTGGTCCAGAGGAAGATCTTTTGGCGGTTACCGAGGCAGCTCGCATAGAAACAAGTGATCTGAGGAATTTATACTTTGACAGGGAGGTGTTGGGAGCTAAGGAGAGAGCAGTTTGTATAGAGCAGCCTGCTGTTGACTTTAATAGGTCTGCTACTAATAATGACAAAGTGATAGGGTGAGTGGCTATCCTAGGAGCGACAAATGTTGATTTAAATAAAGGCGGCAAAGTTAATATCCAGAAGAAAGTAAAATATAAAAGAATAGTGGAGTTGTGTGGGCCTACTCGCAAATCCAAATCTAAGCCCAAAAGTAGAGAGTTGGGCTGTGTTTTTTCTGGCCCTTGTGAAACTCCAGACCCTATAGAAGAATTCTCTCAAGCTTCTTATTTCAAAATGTTAGATGTGAGGAATCATAAAGTTGCGCCTTCTAAGCTAGCTGTTTCAACGAAGTTAGGTGCCTCTAGCTTTCTTTCTGCTGGAGCTATGTTGTGTTGTGATGGGCTTTCTGATGGGGACGTTCGTTTGTGTAATACCAAACTTGTGGATCAGTTAGAATGAAATGTGGAAACTAAAATAGGGAGCATTATCAAGAAGTTAGGGGTTGTTGCAAATGAGGGGGAGAGGAACTTAGCCAGCAGGATTGATGTTTTGGAGTCTTTTGATAGAGCCTTAATGATTAGTAAGAAGGTGACTAACAATGCTGTCAAATGATTGTGGGATCTCTTAACATCAGAAAAGGAGGCAATTTTTCAAAGCGAAAAATAATCAAGCGCCCTATTATTTCAAGTCAAGCTCAAATCTTTCTTATACAAGAATCTAAATTATCAAATGTTGATGAGAAATTGGTAGATAGTTTCTGGTCTAACCAAGATGTTAACTGGTCTTATAGTAATTTGGAGGGGAGTTCTGGGGGCATTATTACTCTGTGGGACAAGAAAGTTTTGGTTTTTGATTTCTCCTTCAAGGGTGAAGCCTTTCGTGGTGTTAAATTGAGGATGAAATAAGAGGTTTATTTCATAGTTAACGTGTATTCGGGGTGTACTATTAGTTCTAAAAGGAGGTTGTGGTTGGAGTTGGAAGCTTTGAAGAGGAAGTGGGCAAATGCTCTTTGGATTTTTGGTGCTGACTTTAACTCAATCACTGACTTATCGGAGAGAAAGGTGAGCAACAATGTTCCAGAGGTCTTGAAATTAAGGAGTTCAATGAGTTTATAACCAGATCTGAATTAGTTGATCTTCCGGTGTCGGGTAATCATTTTACGTGGTATGGAGGAGAAGGTAGAGTTATTAGTAGATTGGATATATTTCTTGTAGATTCAAATTTTATCAACAAGTGGGGATTGATTGAGCAACAGATAGGAAAAAGAGAGTTATCGGATCACAGCCCGATCTGGTTGAAGATTAGGAAGAGAGACTGGGGTCTGAAATTGTTCAAAAAGAATGATAGCTGGTTTAGTGATAGCAGGTTTATTGGCTTTGTGAAATCCAAGTGGAAGGAATTCATAGTTTTGGGCAGAAGTGATTTTGTAATCAAAGAGAAGTTGAGGTTGCTATGGATTGCTTTGAAGGAGTGGAACAAAAGTGTTTTCGGTTGGTATGATCTCAAGGTAGAAGAAAACATAGATGAGTTGAACCGTCTGGATTCAGTTTTAATCTCAGCTGCTAAAGAAGAGGTAGATGGTCTTGTGAAAGAAAGATCTGAAGCTTGCAAGGAGGTTTGGAAGAACCTTAAGATTAAAGACAGTTTGATTATTCAGAAATCTCAAGTTAAGTGGATGGCTGAAGGTGAGGTTAACTCAAGGTTTTTCCACAACTTTATGAAAGGAAGAGCTAAAAGAAGATTTATCGGCGAGGTTGCAACTGAAGACGGATTTGTGGACTCTGTAACTGATGTTAAGGGTGCGGTTAGGAACTTCTTTATGCAGAAGTTTGATGAGACAGAGGCGTACAGACCGAGTCTTGAGGGAATTGAGTTTAGCTCTCTTTCTCAGGAAGAGGCGGATAACTTAGAGGTTCAGTTTGAGGAGAATGAAATTAAGGAGGCGTTGTGGAGTTGTGACGGGACGAAAAGCCTGGGTCCGGACGGGTTTAACTTAGGATTTCTGAAAAAGTGTTGGCATTTTATGAAATTTAATATTTGTAACTTTATTAAAGATTTCCATCAGTTTGCTTATTTACCCAAGGCCATTAGCTCCTCCTTTCTGACTTTGATACCCAAGGTGGGCAATCCTATCTCGCTGAATGAATACCGTTCAATTTGTCTGGTTGGTAGTTTATATAAAGTGTTGGCTAAACTTTTAGCTGGAAGAATTAAGAGAGTTATTGGAGGTTTGATCTCTCAGAACCAGTCTGCTTTTGTCCCGGGGAGGAATCTTTTGGACGGTGTAGTTGTTGCTAATGAGGTGTATGATTTAGCAGTTAGAGAAAAGAGGGATTGTGTCTTGTTTAAGGTGGATTTTGAGAAGGCATACGATACCGTTAATTGGAATTTCCTAAGAATTCTTATGTCGAAGATGGGCTTTGGGAGTTTATGGCTTATGTGGATGGATGCTTGTGTTTTTCTAGTTTTATCTCCATTCTAGTTAATGGGAGTCCGACGGGGGATTTTAAAATTAAAAGAGGTTTGATGCAGGGCGATCCGCTATCGCCGTTCCTTTTCGTTATTATGGCAGAGGGGCTGACTAAGATGATTCAGAAAGCTGTGGAGTTAGGTGAATATGAAGGTTTTAAGATTAAGGATGGGTTGGAGGTAGAAGTAATTCAATTTGCTGACGATACGTTGCTAATGTGTAATGGTGGGTGGAAAATCATTTGGGCTTTAAAAGCTGTTTTGAGAGGTTTTGAGAGAGTGTCGGGGTTGAGAATTAATTATCATAAGAGTCGTTTAATGGGGCTGAACGTTAGCAACCATTTCTTGTTGGCCGCTTCTTCTTTTCTGGCCTACAAGACCGATTCAGGTGGTTTTAACTTTTTTGGAATTCCAATCGGCTGTAATCCGCGGAGAGTTGCATCTTGGAAACCGTTAATTGGAAGTTCAAAGTGAAGTTAGCTTCTTGGAAAGGAAGAACTCTGTCATTGGCAGGTAAGGCTGCCTTGATTAACTCCACCATTTCGAGCCTACCGATCTTTATTTTATCGTTTTACAAAGCTCCGACTGCAGTTTGAGTAATGCCCTGTATAATATATATCTAGAATAATACAATACAAGCATTTTATTTGGTACTGACACATCAAAAGCGCCTAATAGCATAGTTCACATACTTGTCCATTTCTAAAACATAAATACACTACATGGCACAAGTCATGGAAACTAGCCAAAAATAATAAAACTAAGAATAATATACAATATCCTCAATTGCATACAACAAAAGAATACACGGCGGAATAAGCTTAACTAAGCTTCTCTTGAAACATCCTTGCATCGCTCCACTTGTAACCAAACCTGCACCTGAAATATAGAAATTATAATGGGGTGAGATACATCAAATCTCAGTGAGTTCCCTATCTTATAGATTCTCTCGGCTTTACAGGGTTCTATCAATCCTAACTCAAGTCAAGGGGAAGGGAAAATGACCTTGAGTGCACAACCTCACAAACTCACACTATTTGGAAACATGTCATGAGTTCAACAATTCACAATAATCACACGGAAGGAATTACGTCCTGAGTCTGTTAACTCAAGATTCCTTATGAATCGATAACCGTACCAAGGAATCCCCTTTTCCCATCCGCTTCTACGTCTAGAAGTCGACCCGAGTCATGGATCCTTGTAGTTACTAGACAAACGAAATGGATTCGGGATCATCGGCCCGTACACCGTGATCCGTCACTTCACACGGCCCGTACACCGTCACAAATCTCTTTACCCGTAGGCTCCATTCGTACTACACGCGGGAATCAAACCTGCCAAGTAATTATGCATACGTTTCAGAGGAGGTGCTCGAGTCTCATGAAACTACACCGTAAGATAAATGGTTACGATTACGTGATCATTCACACAACGTGAATGTATTCAACAATCACAAGGCCACATTCGCCTTAAGGCCTCTTATGCCTTTTCTCAAAATAAAACATAACAATTCCACATGTTCCATACTAGTGTTTCACTCAATTCTATACCATCGGTATTGGCACACGTCTCAGCCTCTTCTGCACGAGCGTTGTCATACAGAGGTTCTATCACAATTCTAATTACAACCTAGAATTATATCATTTTGTTTTGGGGTAAAGGTTCCTCACTCTACCTAATTCATATTTTAAACATGCATATTTCTTTCATTCCCAATACACAATTTGATAGACATGGTAAAATCACAATTATTACAAGTAACACATATAATAATATAACACATAAAACACCCCTTTCGGGTTCCCTCCGATTCATTTAATCGGGGTACCAAGAACAGTACATTCCACTTTTATCCCGTAGGATATTTCCACCGCTTTACATCGGCTATAAATATGCCTCGATCGGATTACGATCCAAAAGATATGGATTCACACATATCACATAACATTGTTTCCATCATTTTTCACTTAAATAAATAATCCCACATCATACCCAATATTTTCAATTTTTATCGGATAGAGGGTCGTCATAGCTTTCCAATGACGCCAAGAACGTCCTGATCCGAGTTACGGATCAAGAGTTATGAAGGAATCAAAACTGCACCAACTGTCATGTTTGCTTGGCGAATCCCCAGCGAGCATTCGCTCTAGCCTTCGCTAGGCGAAGCTCCTGGCGAATGAACAAACAGGACAAAAACAGACATAAAGTTCGCTTTGCGAACTCCCTAGCGAATATTCGCCTCGCCCTTCGCTTCGCGAACAACTCAGCGAAGCAAGGCAGAACCAACCAGCACTGAAAAGTCATAAAGTTCGCTAGGCGAACGCAGTTAGCGAACCTTCGCTGCCGGGTTCGCTAGGCGAACCCTCGAAAGTTTGTTCGCTGGGACTCGCCCCAGGTTCGCTAGGCGAAGCCTGGGAAACCCAGAAATTCAGCAGCGCTGTTACTCATCAAAATCAATTATTTCCTCAATCCAAACACTCCCAAATCACACCATAACAATAAAAACATACTCCAATCATAACAATAAGTATTCTACACCGTCTATACCATATTTCATCCGTTAGATTCATTGATTATATCCGATTAATCATTTTCTCTCAAATCTAACCTAAGTTCAAATCATTGATTTCTAGAACTTAGAGTTTCTATCTAGAACCCACCTGGTAATCGAAGAGGAGTTTGAAGAAGATGTTGATGATCCATGGGTTTCTCTTCTTCATCTTCTCCATTTTCTCTCTTTTCCCTCTTCTCTTCCTTTCTCTTCTTCCTCTTACTATCTTCTTCTTTTTTTTCCTTTTCCAATATATATATATATATATATATATATATATATATATATATATATATATATAAAATACAATATTATATAATATAATCCAATAGAGCAAAATATCTCCAATTGATATTTTGTCGTTTCAACCAAGTGATCAATTATTAGAGTTTCCACTAAATCATCTCTTAAACTAATAATTATTGATCTCTACAGAGTTCATTAGTTGCTCTATTGCTTCCAATTGACAATACTTAAAGTACTTAGAGGATCCCATTAATCCCATTATCCAAAGATAGAATACATAGATGCTCATCTGATCTCATCTGGTATCCAATTGCGCATTTAAATAATATGGGGTATTACACTCTCCCCCCCTTAAATTGAAATTCACCCCCGAATTTCCTCTACTCGACAACAACCACAACTTGCATCACTGTCTTAGTTCCACACTTAACTGTACTTCCGTTAAAGTTCCTGATATAGTCTGATTCCAACTCAACTTCACAGACCAAAATCCTTATTTTCACCATTTATCAAACTTCACTTCCTTAATCATACTCTTATTCCAATATTTGGTTCAACTTTCCACTTGCTTTTTTCCATAATTCATCGATTGGTCCATACTCAAACACGTGGTCGCATCTTACTACGGAAGGAATGTACCGTTCTAAATTCCTCTACTGAGTCACCAACGAAACCGGAACATCTTATCTCAACCAAGGACAACAACACTCAACACATCTTCGCGATGTAATCCAGTGATTTCTTAACTTCACGCAATTACCGACAACTATCCTTTCATAAATCCCTTAACATTCGAACCACTTCATCACTAGACAACGACTCCTTTACCAGTTCCACTTATTCTGATGTGATACGTTGTAACCATTAAGTCTGATACTCCATTTCTTTCGTACCGTACCAAAAGTAACACGCTTAAAACAAAATCTCCTTATTCCCATACTTACCAGCAACAGTCTTTTAATCCTTATCATTCTGACCGAACTCTTTCTTCTGTCATCTCCCACTGCTTAATCCAAATCTTAACAGCAGAATCCTCACGAATTCTTAAACACTACCAATTAGCTAACCGTCCACGGGGAGATACACTTATCCACTGGGATCCTTACTAACCAACGGTACAAGAAACTTACTGACGTCTTATAGTAGAACAATTTCCTCGCCAACACACGATATCTTAACACCTTTCCAATACTCTCCAGATGATAACGACACAAGAGTTACACAGCTACAACCATAACGTATAACTCCAAATTCATTCAAAACCCGAATACTTCATCCAAAAGCAGTTTAACAACTTTCGTTTCTAGCTACCATATTCCATATCAATTCTTCTTATGGGTTTCCAACTTACTCAAGATCCCTTGTTGACATGAGATTTCCACCAATAACAACGTGACCTCCTACACCAAACTTTCAACATAAACGAATCTCAACTTATCAAAACTTAAACCATCCAAAACGTAATTGTGAGTTTCCATACCACTTACTAATTTACTTACAGCACTCTACCCGTACACACACCCTCTAAGTCCATGCTACATTTCCTAATTGAATCTACGTTCCTCAGTTGTTCTGTTCCATAAACGAGTCCAAGTAATATGCTTAACTTAGGAACATCAATTTCTTACTCGTACTTGGAAAGAAAATTTTCAAATTTCCTTCTCTGGTTAAAACACAACAGCATACAACACGGTACCACCCTCACGGTCTAAATCCGATACCTTGAACTCCCGGAAAATAGCAATTACATTTTTCTGCCCAACCGCTCATACCTCACTAACTCTAGAATTACTCATTGAAATATTTCCTTGCAAGACCGATACTTTGTGAGTATTTTCCAATTTCGTCCTTAAGACTCTCAATGGTAAAACACCTAAGACCTTCCCATTCTTAACATAGTTCACAAGATTAATGCCCCTAAGTCAACCTCTTTCGTCGTCTAAACAAATGGTCAACTATGTGACACCTTCCAAAGGTCACGAGTTCAAACGCAATTCCGTCTTGCTCTATCTTGGAATATCATTCTCAACTCGGGGTTCTTTAACTTATACCACAATTCACCAACCATGATTCAACTCAAGGTAATACAGAACAAGTTAAAACATTCAAACGACACACTCCAACCAAGTGACAAGGCAAAATTCCAAATTCTGGCAAGGTCACACTACAAAGCTTTAGCGGGATAGTTCCTCTCTGCTTAAACAACTACCCTTGCGGGAAGTCAAAATGACGACATTCTAAGGTTTTAGCCACAACTCATGCTTAATTCGTCCATAAACAAAACCGGCACACAACCATTTTACTATACCACAAAAGCGATAGACATAACCTGCAGCACACAACCTTATTCCCTCACTTGAATTCCTTGGTGAGAATTAAAACAACAACGTTCTTAGTCCAACAAAAGGTAGATCCCGAATATTCCGATTATTCACAAATATAGAAGTTTCTCTATACTTGAAAAAAAATCGGGGTAATGCATCCTCTTGAAGGACCTTTCCATCACTGCGTACACATTAACAGGGATTTCTTACCCTTCACTGTCCATTACACATCCCACTTACACCAAATTACTAAATGGAGATTCGCAACCGACAATTCTCATCAACTATTAACAAAACCCTTTCGGTATAAATCGTTCCATGATTTACACTTAGTCCGTAATAAGTCCTGAGTTGCTTTTCGTTGATTTACCACAATCTTACTTCTGAAAATACAGTACTCACTGCTCCACAAGGTACGTCCCTTCACACTTGTTTCAAGAGTAATAATTCATCCCGTACACTTGTGACCACGATGCTACTACTACGGTTGTTCTTAATACCAAGGTGTAACCTTTCTCATAACATACCGTTAATACCATTTTCCACATGTCATTCACTTTGCCCTCCACGGTAATCCTCTTAGGTCCCAATATAAACCATTTTACTAAGATTCTCTTTAATCCAAGATGCTTACTCTGTCTCTTAATACGAACTACTTCCGATCCATATCACTACACTTCCGTTACTAAATGGAGTTCATTCTTCCTCCAACATAATACCTTATACGGTTCGTTGGGCAAGTCAACAAATTCCAAATTGACGTCTCACCGAAAAATAGAAATCCTGATGTGTTACCTTGAACTTAAACTCTCTACATAACTGAATATATGCAATTCGCCTTCTACTCTTCGTTCGGCGCACACTTATTTCACTTGAAGCATGTAAACACATCCTTGTGTTCCTCCTCACGCTTCTCTTCTACTTTAGGTCCCCATGAAAGGCGAACTTCCTTATCTCTCAACTTTTAACCAGTCGGAGGATATTATTCGGAACACATTCATTACGGTACTTTCGTCCCTTCAAGATACCATAACGACCTTAGAAACTGAAGCACCAACACTTATCTCACTTCCGGACCTCACGCCCCACATTCCACAAAACAACTTTTCTTTTCCCACGGAATGAGATCACTTGAAATCCTTATCCGTACTAGTGGTCAATTCCGCTCCACTAGCAATTTTACATTGCTTGATACCTTATCCAATCGTCCAATAGAGATCCTTAACTTTCAGGCTCCATCCTTTCCAAAGGATTTCTTAAACAACACACCACTCTTTAATTTCCATGCTACCCAAGCACAACTTCTATTAAAACCTCAACAGAGTTGACCGAAACTCCACACCACTAACTCTTGGCTTGAGCCTACCCTCCTAACACAAGTTACGACAACACTTCGGAGTCCTCGTGGTCGCTCTACCATGATTCTACCTATCACATACATAGTATTAGGTTGATCAGGCCCAACACTACATAGTATGATATTAAGTTTCATGATGGCAAGACACACTTAAGAGGCAGGAATAGATTTACTTATGAAGTTTCAAGGCTAGGTCGAGGACACGACCTGCTCTGATACCAACTGTAATGCCCTGTATAATATATATCTAGAATAATACAATACAAGCATTTTATTTGGTACTGACACATCAAAAGCGCCTAATAGCATAGTTCACATACTTGTCCATTTCTAAAACATAAATACACTACATGGCACAAGTCATGGAAACTAGCCAAAAATAATAAACCTAAGAATAATATACAATATCCTCAATTGCATACAACAAAAGAATACACAGCGGAATAAGTTTAACTAAGCTTCTCTTGAAACATCCTTGCATCGCTCCACTTGTAACCAAACCTGCACCTGAAATATAGAAACTATAGTGGGGTGAGATACATCAAATCTCAGTGAGTTCCCTATCTTATAGATTATCTCGGCTTTACAGGGTTATATCAATCCTAACTCAAGTCAAGGGGAAGGGAAAATGACCTTGAGTGCACAACCTCACAAACTCACACTATATGGAAACATGTCATGAGTTCAACAACTCACAATAATCACACGGAAAGAATTACGTCCTGAGCCTGTTAACTCAACATTCCTTACGAATCGATAACCGTACCAAGGCATCCCCTTTTCTCGTCCGCTTCTACGTCTAGAAGTCGACCCGAGTCATGGATCCTTGTAGTTACTTGACATACGAAATGGATTCGGGATCATCGGCCCATACACCGTGATCCGTCACTTCACACGGCCCGTACACCGTCACAAATCTCTTTACCCTTAGGCTCCATTCGTACTACACGCGGGAATCAAACCTGCCAAGTAATTGTGCATACGTTTCAGAGGAGGTGCTCGAGTCTCATGAAACTACACCGCAAGATAAATGGTTACGATTACGTGCCGTCACATCACGTCACATCACATCACGCTTATATTTTAAAATTCTTTTATTGTCATTAAAAACTGTCGATTTCCTATTGGTTGACTGTAAAACTATTTTAATGTTAGTACATATCCTTTTTTTATAAGCAAAGAGAATTAAAAGAGGCAAAAGGGGTGCATAACCCGATTACAACCGCCACCACCGAAGTGGGGCAAAATAAAAACGCCAACATCTATGGGAATCTACCCCAAACCAACACCGACGAAACACACCAATCCGAACAAGAAAGCAAACAAACTGCCTCTTACCCCAACAAAAACCAATCCCATGACAACCGCTTAATCAAACTCAACCCGTCAAAATTAACCAAAGAGCCCCCCTCAAAGATCATAGAGTTATACATTCTCAAATGGACGGTATGCTTGAGATGCAAGGTATTCTAAAGTAGGAACATGACAGTTATGATGATATGCTAAGATGTACTTGATATGAAATTTGGCGAATGCATGAAAGACTCTTTTTTTTCGGGGGAAAAGGTCTGGGTATAGTTAAACAATGGTAACCGATAATGGGATAATGGTACCAATGCTATGACCAACGAAAGGTAAGATTGAGGCAAGGTAAGACCAAATGATCTATGACTTAAAGGAAGATACATAGAGAGGTAAAATCAATGGATCCACGACTCCAGAAAATGGTTAACAAGAAATAGGATCAACAGATCTACAATCCAAAGGATGAAGATAAGTAAGCTCAACGGATTTACAACTCAGGAGATGAAATCAACGGATCTATGAATAGGGAGTAGGATCAACGGATCTACAACCCATATGATGAAGAGAAGTAAGATCAACGAATTCAAAACTCAAGAGATAAGATCAGCGGATCTATGAATAGGAAGTAGGATCAACAGATCTACAACCAAGAAAATGAAGAGAAGTAAAATCCACGGTTTTACGACTCAAAAGATAAGATCAACGGATCTATGAATAGGAATTAGGATCAACAGATCTACAACCCAAAGATAGATAAAAGTAACATCAACAAATTTATGACTCAAAGGAAAATCAACGGATCTATGAATAGGAAGTAGGATCAACAGATCTACAACCCAAGAGAATGAAGAAAAGTAAAATCAATGGATTTACGACTCAAAAGACAACATCAACGGATCTATGACTCAAAAGATGAGATAAACGAATTTATGAATAGGAAGTAGGATCAACGGATCTACAACCCAAAAGACTGATAAATAAGAGATGACTCCATTGGGGAATATAAGGTAAACAAAAGGTGAGATCGACGTATGATCTAAGACCCTGGGGATAAAGTAGACAAAAAGGTAAGATCAACATATGATGTCCTACCCTACATATTGACAAGATGTAAGACATCAAGTGAGATCTACTGGGAATTGTGGTGGTAAACCTTTCTAAGATCCATCTGTTAGGTATTGACTAAAATGTCTGCTGGTAAATAGGCTCGACATTCTCTCAGAGGATATATCATATGTCATGCTTGAGGATTGATTCGGGACTTCGTGCAAGGTACCAAATATGGCTTATGCTTTATATGCATGTTTAAATTTTTCCATGGCGTAATGCTCCTTATTGAATGGAAATGTTACGTGTTTCAATAGATGCAATGTAATGATGATTATGTATGCAAAATGTCGATGTAGGCTCGGGCTGCTGGGGATAAGAGGATATGTGATCCAAGGGTCATGATTGTGCTAAGTATGGTTGGGCTTTATAAGTAGGCAAAGCAAGGTTGGGCTTTTGGTTTAGGGTGCCAAGTATGATTGGGCTTTGGTTAGGCATGAGACCAGATTGATGGTGATTGGATTTTTTAGGGATTTTATTATTTATTACCAACGTAAATGAACTTTGAAGGTGAATCACCAGACGAGAACTGGTGGCAAAAGGTTAGGTTGTCAGACGAGGACTAACTTCTTGTTTTTTATCAGATGGGAACTGGTTCTGAAAAGAAAATTAACTACCAGTCGAGAACTGGAGTTTAAAAGTAGTCTAAGAATGGGTTACCAAACGGGAGCCGATTTAAAAGTTATCTACCAGACGGGAAATGGTATCTTGAGATGATTTTCCAGACAGGAACTAGTTTTGAAGTGATTTGGTTTACAAGGTTGTTTGGCGTTAGAATCAAGCTGTGGGTTTATGCCCGATGAATGAGATGATATGCATGGCTTTATGCTTGAGCGAAGCGACATGACTAATGCATGAGGATGATTTATGCAATGAATGGGTTCCAAGGTTCCCCTTTGTGGGTATAAGATGGAAGGTCTTCTGTATCAAATATTGTTGTTTGTTATCAGACAAAAGGTTATTTGATGGGGGTGATAGCATGATTCCCCAACAATCGTCTTGAAGGCATGAAGGGGGCCTGCCTCTCTGTAGCTTATCTTGTCCCAGTCTGTTAGGTCTTTGGAGAATTTTCCTTGATGATGCTTGCCCCAGAATTTTGATTCATGAAAGAATTATTCATTGATTAACTAACTTTTGGAGTGGTTGACTTCGATATTCTATTGAGATAGCATGCCCCAGAACGAGCGTTGAAGCGACTTAACTTGTGCTGACTAAGTATTGGAGGGACTTGCCCTTAATCAAAAGAACCTCTGGGTGGCCTGCCCTTGGTTGGTGGAGTCTTGAGATGATTTACTACTCATCAATTGATTCTTAACTGATTTTCTCCTCAATCAACTTATGCTTTGGGACTTGATTTAGACTAGACTGATTCCATAATCATTGGATGTCATGCCCCTGATCCATAGGGTTATGAGGTGGTCTTGATTCTGATCCACTCTGCTGAACGATCAAGTTCTTCTTATATTAATCTTTGTTGGAATTTCCTTGATGTCAAGTGTTTACTTGTAGAAAAAAAAATTTCATTAATAAATGGTAACTTTAATGTGATGCTCATGTAAGTTTTGCAAAAAGATCATTTATTGGAATGATGTGATAGTGTGTGACGAATAGACCGTTAATCCAAACGTAGTGTTGATTTAGCTAGTGTGAAAGATACAATGAGAAGAAGATTAACAAATCTCTAGGAGTCAGTTCACACAACCTTGTTGTAGTATGATTTCAGAATAGACCCTGCTTCAATTAGGTCTTTTAAAGGTTGTAACGTGGTTTGGTTCACGGTTATTTGAAACAAAGGACATAAGGCTCAAAATTTGTTTTTATTCCACCCCTTCTTCGTGATGTTCTCCAATCCTACTTCAGTTAATTTAACACACGTGTTTTCTAAGAGAGTTTGACGGTGTAAGAATCAAGATGATGATTCAAGACTCGCTTGAAATGGCAGTCACCATATTTTGGTTTCTCATGGATCTCAGTGCCCTTTGATTTTTTGATAAGGTGGCCATTGAATCTTACTTTTTCTTTGCTTGAGGATTTACTGACCTCTTTTGATTGATTATTTTTTATCCCTAACTTTTGCAAGGACTGATTTTGTTTTTCAAGTCCACCGGGATTGCCCTAATTTTTGGCCTAAGTCACCTTTTTGGGTGTCTGACTTAGCAGGCTTTTTATTTTTTGATTGATTTTTTGTTTTTGTTTTTGAAATGCCTGTGACTGCCAAGTCGTTAGTCATTGAAGAACAACCGACATAACTCTTGGATTTTGCATCATTCTTTTGACACTTCAGGATGAAGAAAAATGTGTGGTTGATCCCCAGATGAGATGTCTCATCTTGTGATTCAAATGCGTAGTCCAATTAACTGAACAACTACCCATGCCCCAGGTTAAGCGTAAGAGTTTGAAAGTCCGAAAGAAACTCCTACTTCTAGGCTCGAAGTGGTTAACTAGGGACTAACTCTTTATCTCTCCAGTGTTTGGAGATTTGAAATAATGCTTTTACATCATCAACAGGATCTTATCTGAAAGCATACTTTCAACAATTATGAATATATCATTTTCATCACCCTTAAACAGGAGTTTGATAAAAAATATGGACGAGAGATATATGGATTTTTTTTTGTTTTTTGATATAAGAGAAGTAAAAAGAGCGAATGCCACATGATTAATTCCGAAAATGCATGATCACTTCATTAATATTACCAATCAAAACAACAATGTTTAAAAAAAAAGTAGCATTTAACAGGAAAGAAACTACAAATGCAATGATAAAAATTGTCCAACGATTGCCAATGTTGAGGATGTCTTCCTGTCTGAACCAGTGACACGACGAGATGCCTCCTGAAGTCTTCAAACTCATCTGGGTGAGAAATTAATGTGCACAACCAAATTTCCTTCTGGAAAGGATATGTAGTTTGTTTTGATCAACTGATGTCCCTTGGCTTGGAAAGCTTTGCAATATTCAGTTGAATGCCCCATTGATCCAGCATGATATCCACATTACACATCAGGATCGTACCCAGGCCGGTAAGGTTCTAGTAATGGCTTGAGTGGCTTGGGTTCTACCAGTGAGCTTTGAATCAGATATGGCAAGATTTGACTGTAAGACATAGGAACTGGATGAAGAGGAACGTTCCTTCTTTCCAAGTTGTTGTGAGGCCTATGCTGGCTTTGACGTTGATTCTGATATCCTCGGCCACGGGCTCGTTTATTTTCATGAGGAGCAATCAAGGGTCTTTGGTACGGTGCTCTAAGCATTGTCAATTGCTCATAAGGATAGCATGGTACTAGAAATGATAACTGCTGAGAAGATGAGGGACCATAAAGTCTTGCCATTTCACCTTGAGAATACTCAATATTTTCTATGACGACATTGGTTTCATCCTCCTCCTCCTCTTCAGAATTACTGAGAGATTTAGTCTTACTAGCTTGGTTGCTCAAGGCGTCTTAAATTTGTCCTCTCTTGAGGCTGCTCTCGATGTGTTCTCCAACTTTCACCAAGTCAGAGAAGTCAAATGATGTAATTCCAACCATCCTTTCAAAGTATGGACTCTGCAAGGTATCCATGAACATAACAACTAACTCTCGGTCTAAAAGTGGTGGTTGCACTCTGGATGCCAATTCTCTCCACCGCTGTACATACTCCTTGAAAGATTCACTACTCTTCTGAGATAGGCTTTGCAACTGGGCATGACCGGGAGCCACGTCCAAATTGTACTAGTATTTCTTTAGGAAAGCACTAGCTAAGTACCTCCATGACTGGATACAACTTCTTTCTCAATGATGCCTCTTTCAAGCTACTTTGAAAATAATGAATCATCATATTATCATCGTGGGTAAAGGAAGCCATTCTTCGGTAGAACATCACCAAATGACGCTTTGGGAATCTGAGACCTGTGTACTTCTCGAAGTTGGGTACCTTGAATTTCGGAGAGATTACCAAATCTGGAACTAGGCACATATTAATGGCATTAAGCACAGGCATGTCATGTGTTTTCATAGCGTGTAATTTCTCCTCAATGACATGAAACTTTTCATTTATAGGATCAGTTAAGGGAATCCTCTGGGATTGAGTAGGAATGTTTACATGTGGAGGATCATCATCAGGAAGAAGATCGTACAATGGGTTGGTCATCACAGTAAAGCCTGATGGATGCTCAATATTCTCCATCTCAACATGTTGAAGGTTGTTTCTTGACATAGCTACCAACGACTTCCAACTTGGCCTTTTCATGTGTCTTCCTTGATCCTACTTAAAACATTTTGTCGTCTTGCAACAACTACTATTTGTTCAGAATGGGTACCGAGAAATCAGCTGGCTGGTCATGGACAAAGGCGGAATGAGTATTTTTTTTGAAATGATATGCAATGTTGATGGATGCAAATGCGATGGAATAGATGTAATGAGATGCCATGTTCAATTATTTCCAAGGAATCTACATACTTTGATTCAAGTTTTAAGCAAGAGAAAGGCTCAAAGACAAGACTCAAAGATAAGACCCCTGGAAATAAGAGGATGTATATGTTACAAATATGATATGGTGCTATGAATAAAAGGACATGGGATCAAAGCCTCCACATATATTTGATAACAGCTATATTGATAACGAACTAGGTTCAAAAATTCACCTATATAAGGAACACAAGAAAACCGAGTAGGATAGAAGTCAAAGAAAAAGGGAAATATAAATATAGTAGTGTTATGTGATTTGTGGCTATATATTAGGGAGGGACTATAGGGTATTTGTTGTAAGGTGAAGGAGATGACTTAGAAAAAATAACTTTCAAGAAGAAGTTTCATTTTGAAATTCCACCCCACCAGATGATGTGCGCCGTGTGGAGTTTTAGGGATGGTCTTTTTCCAACTCTCATGATATGCATTATATACTAGGTTTTTTTTTCAAAAAGAAGTAAAACAAAAAAAAACTTTCTAAGACTTAGAAAACAAGTATACTAAAAAGAGGTAAAAACAAATATTTTTATATACAATAATAAAAAAATATAAATGATAAAATAAATTAAACTTAACTTAAATCAATTATCTAATTAACTAAATAAACTAAATAATTATGTAACTAAAAATTAAAAATAAAATGAAAACAAAAAAATGAATAAAAAGTTGGGACTGGTAAAAATGACTGCACCAAAATAATCAGCATGAAATAAACCATTTAGAAAAATACAGTGTTTTGTCAATTTTTGAAATAAATCTGGACTGGTAAAAATGCTCAGACTGATCAAAATATGGTCAAAAGGTCATCGAAAATTAAAATGAGCACGCCAGGGTAAACTACGCGAAACGTAGATTAAAATAATTGACAATTGTAAGCTCAATTTTGAAACTTTTTGTCCACTGACTTTACGCACGGTTGATTTTCAGTTTGACCGATTTGACTGTAAATCTGACATGTTTATTCTGGCTAATAATTTGGGCATTATGCATTATGAAAGACATGATGTGCTATGCAGATGATGCAAAGTAAAAATAAAAGTCAGATGATTGCAAGTATTAAAATGCCTGGTCAAAATTTGGGGTTTGACAATCGTGAGAAAAACATGCCACAAAGAATGGTTAGTACTCATATTACCAAAGGGGTTCATTCCATCGGTGGCAACCCCAAGCCTAAGGTTTCTTGGCTCAGTGCCAAAATTCGGAAACAACAAATCAATTTTCTTCCATTGCAAAGAATCAGCTACATGGCATATGTTTCCATCACATTTTCTTTCATTTGCATGCCATCTAATATTTTTTGCGTCATCCGCATTAGCAAAAAGTCTCTTGAATCTTGAAATTATTGGCAATTACCATAACACTTTAGCATGAGGCCTCTTCCGACTAACATTGTCATTGTTATTGTCATCACCATTGTTGTCCTTCACCTTGTAACGCGACACCCCACATTTCGAACATTGATCAAAATTTTCATACACTTTCCTGTATAATATGCAGTCATTAGGGCATGCATGTATTTTGATATACTCCAAACTCATTGGACATAATATCTTCTTGGCATCATAACAACGATCAGGCAAATTGATATCTTTTGATAGCATTCATTTTAGCGAATGACACAATTGCGTGAAACTTTTATCCGATCACCCATTTTTTGCTTTCAGATTAAACAATTTTGAAACCGCAGACAATCGTGTAAAATTTGTGCACCCCTTATATAAAGGGGTGTCCTTATCACTACATAAAGTATCATAAATATAGGCTTTCTTAAAAGAAGATTCTCCAATATCGCTAAACATATCTTCTAGAAGGTCATCCATATATTCATCTTCATCAACTTCATGACTTTGTGACGCAGAGTTTCGATTTTTTCCACCTCACCATGCCACATCCATATTGTATAATTTTTACCTATACCATCACAACATAGATGATGGAATATCTCATCTTTTGTACCTTTCTTTATATTCCGGCAATTAACACAAGGACAATAAAAGATACCATTATTGTAAGGAAGATTTTGATCAGCGTATTCAAGGAATTCAAGAACTCATTTCTCATATATCGATCCTAATCTATCAGCTTTCATCCAACTACGATCGATAATAAATTATGAAATTTATATCAAAACAATATTGTGAATGGCACAACAAAATCTAAACCTAAAGCATGTCGAAAAACTAAAGCATATTTAGTAAAATAATACAACTCTAAATCTTAAGCATATGGATAAAGCATATAAACTTTGCAAGAAATAGACCACAAAATCCAACAACAAAACATAAAGCATATTCAGTACAATAATACAACTCTAAATCTTAAGCATATGGATAAAGCATATGAGCTTTGCAAGAAATAGATCACAAAATCAAACAAGAATGAAGATGGTGAATATTATCAAGAATTAGGAAGATGGGGAATAGAGTGAAGTTTGAACGAAACAAGAAGTACTTCGAAGACACCAAGAATGAAGATAATGAAGATTATCAAGAATGAAGATGAAGATTTTGCTATCACTATCGCTGTCGTGTTTGGTTCGTTGGTTCGCTAGTTCGCTTAGGGCATGTTATGAAGGAAATAATGAATCTGTTTTGTTTTAAATTTATCAGGAAAAATTGTAATCATAGTTTATTTTTATTTTTTTTAAGGCAATGATTTAAGATAATATTAAAGGCTGCACAAGGGGTGCAGCAACCCAATACAAAGCATACTACAATTTCCCCTTTAGACAAACAAGAGGGACAGTATATCAATCATAAAAAGAGGTACAGTTAATATTTACAACCATAGTGAAATGTAGGAAAATTTTACCCCATACCCCTACAATTATACCCATACCCCTTGTCGCATCTGCGAAAATCAACCGGCGGAAAAGGGCATAAGAGTCGCCACCGAACGTTATTTATCCCGGCGCAGGGAAAGGAAACGATCAAAGGAAACCTCAACAAAGGGAAAGGAATGGTCATCGCAACCATAGCCTAGGTTCGGGAGTCGGTTACGCGAGAGAAATGTATTAGCACCCCCTCGTGTCCATCGTACTCGATGGGATCCACGCTTGTCGTTTCGATCAAAGGGTGTAGGTTATCTGAAGCTCAACTGCTAACTGGAAACAGAACGGGAGAACATGTGAAATGGATAAGCGGGGGAAGAAAAGAAACAATGACTCGATAGGACATCGCCGTCCTAGGCGTACGTATTCCCTCGGGAGCGGGAAAGTCAGAGTCAACGTAGTTCGGAGGACTACGTGATTGGGGGAAGGTTGCTCGCCAAGACATCGTGTCTCGTGCCTACGTATCCTCAATCTTACCGGAAAGAGGAAGTTAGAGCAGTCGTAGTTTGACCTAACAGGGTCAGTTTTGTTTTGTGTTTTTTAGTGGAAGACACAAATGTTCGCGTTCCAGCAGTTTAGGTGTTGCCGCTCTTTGTATGGAGTCTTACGCGTTTACCTATTTGCGGTAGAACGGAAATGACGTGTCCTTTATGATGAGAGTGAGGGAGATGAGAAGAGAATCCCGAAGGAAGACGATTGTTTATTTTTGTTTTTTAGAAGAAAGTGTTTTGAATTTAGTTTGAAACTCGCATTGTACTAAAGTCTATGACATAGGAGCGAATGCATCACATGGTCTCCCCCAACAGGACATATGCTAAACACTCTAGAAAAGTGAAGAGAGACCCTCCACCCTCAATTTCCCATGTACTTAAGGCTTATGGTGTACAATACTCGTTGTATTTATTACATGTTTTTTATTTTGTTTTGAGATGAGAGGAGAGGAAGACTCAAAATTGAAAAGAAAAACACTAAGGGAGACTAGGTCCTAATGTTATCATGCAATGGTGGCCCTATGGTTAAGGTTGAGAGGAGACTAGACTACTTGTTATCATGCCAAGGATTGCTCACCTAATGTCTATCCTAATTTGGTCTTAATTAAAAATTAAAACTAAACTAGGAGCCCTAAGGGATCATGTTATTGCACAAGTAAACAATAAGTGGAATCAATCCAACATTCAATGAAGAAAGAGAGATAAGATGAAAAAGAAGTTGCATAAGAATGTAAACATCAACTTAAAGAGACTTACCTCACACACAAGCTCAACCAATTAATGGTTGAAAAGTTTAAGCAAACAAGCTCAACTAATGACTAGTTGAAAGTTTATGCAAACTATGTCCTAAAACTAATGCAAATGTCCTACAATAGCTCTAGATGCAATGGCAAACCACAAACAAAGTGAAATAGGTCTTAAGAGGGTAAATATAGACCACAAACCGTGCTCTCTCTCTCTC
The DNA here is from genome assembly GCA_022829125.1 of Lathyrus tuberosus. Classification (NCBI taxonomy): domain Eukaryota; kingdom Viridiplantae; phylum Streptophyta; class Magnoliopsida; order Fabales; family Fabaceae; genus Lathyrus; species Lathyrus tuberosus. The sequence continues at coordinate 6,809,120 of JALAZF010000217.1, forward strand.
TCTCTCTCTCTCTCTCTCTCTATATATATATATATATATATATATATATATATATATATATATATATATATATATATATATATATATATATTTGAATCAACCGTATATTTTCTTAAATATTAAATTTGTTTTGACATTATTTATAAAAATATTTATACAATCATTTAGTTTTATAAATATCAACTAATAACATAGTATTTAAAAATTTTATTTTAATTCCCTAAATAAATATTAGTAACAAAAATAAATACATTTTGCTCGTGTTTGGATTTATATATTATTTAAAATTTGAAGAAAAAAATTAAATATGATTAATAAAAATTAGTAAATAAAAAAATATAATTTATATCTTAAAAAAATGATAGAATCAATACATGAAAAAGTGAGGGTTTGAATTCATAAATTTTGAATAAAAATTATATGTGAAAAATTTGTATTTACTTAAAATTAAAATAAAATACACAATTTTTTAGATATCCTATATGTGTAGGGTTTGAATTCAGCAAGTGGTTTACTTTATTTGTTTCGTCTTTAAAAATGAATTTTTAAAATTCAATTGACAAATAATTACATTTTAATTTTTTATATCAATCTAATTAAAGTCTTTAATACGATTGTTATTTATATTTTTCTCATTTTTTAAATATGTAAGATATGGTCTCCATTGATTCCATTTATATCTCATGTAGGTTATATATATCTAATTTAAAGTAGTTAAATCTCATCATTATCTATTAAAATGTATTAAACTGATTTCTTAGTAATACATTAACGTTGTTTAAAAGCATTTAAATCATAGAATTTTTAATGTATTTACTATTATTTTTTGAAATAGATTTCTTATAAAAATGTCAATATTAAATATTTTATATCATAATAATATTTTAGTACTAATCATAGGATACTGTCATACCCCAAATTTGTCCTACCTGTGTATAACTTTCATCTATACATCCACCCACTGACAATTATTCAAAAATCCAAAAAAATATGTTGTTTTCCTGTTGCTAAAGTCTGTACTTCATTTGAGGATATCTAGTCAGGAGTGCGTGTAATATGCGTGTGAAGCTCCAATCAGGGTTTGTAGCGGATAATTCACCTGTGTGTGGATCAGATTATCAGGCTGTGATAGGATACGTGCTTCATCAATGATTGGGTCGTTTTTAATCAGGGTTCTATGCAATGATCCATCTGACAAGTCATTACCATATGACTGAACATCTGGTTCATGGGGAAGGATTTGTTATCATTGGTACAAGTGGCAAGGTGTAGATAATTATTGATTCAAGGTTAATCCATCCAAAATTCAAAATTCATTCAAAGGTTCTAATTCATTTAAGTTCAGGATGGGTTTTTTGCTTGAATTTATTCCTTAAGACAAATTCAAGATTTCATGACAAGTGAGAATTCTAAACAGGAGTGGAATTTGGTTCTTGGGTCTACAAACGAAAGTACCAATTTTAATTGTCAGGATTCGAGAATTGCAAGTTTTGTTTAAGCTCAAGGCATTTTCATAACCAAGATTTTCAAGCAAAAAATGTGGAAGACTTTTATATTTTTAGTTTCATTACCCAATGGAGGGTACAAAAGAGCAATACAACCAAGTCCATTACAAATTGAAAAAAGTCCATATTTACAATCCAAAGTCCACTTATCAGACTCATTACATATTTTACAATAAGTACAAAAAGATAAATAAATAAAAATAATAAAAGGATCAAGCAGGCCACACGACCCAACACCAAAATCAGCCAACATGAAGAATAGCTCACTGCTAACCATGAGACGCACTACACCAACATATGCAAACCGCAGCTAGCCTCACCCATATGGTTACAACGTCTGGCCACGATTAACACAGCAGAATATCCATAGCAAAACTACTCACAACAAAAAAGTGAATTGAGAAAAGAGCAAAAAAGGTTGTTTGTTGCCTTGCCATTTCAACGGACCCCACAATCAATCTCACAACCTATACAAATTGAAATATGAAAAACCATCACGTACGTACTGATTTCCAGCTCCTTCCTATTATACCCTCATATCTTCCTATAAAAGAGGACTCTCCATCTCCATACAAAGGGCTCCACTTCATTTTCCTCGGTGAAGAAACCTTACACCGCCGTCTCGCGAGCTTCATCAACCTTCGTTAAACCGCATTTTCCACTCCTCACACCCTTCTTCTTCTTCATAAACCCAACTTTAATCTTCTGTTTTAAAACTATCAAAAACACAACCTTCGAATCACCTACCACATCTAACCTCCTTCGCATACCTTCTGCTTCATTCACCAATCACAAAATTCCCTTTAACCCAACTTTCCTTCGTTCAAATCCAAACAACAACATACCCACTCCAGCCGCAACATCCCCAAAACCAAGACCCAAATAAACCACAAACCCAGAACAGACCAGAAAGATTGAGATGGAGTAGAGAGATGAACTGAAACAAATCAAACGGACGCAAGCGAGATCGAACCTGAGCGAATCTGAAGCGAGAAAGAAGGTTTGAGACGGGTCGAGACTACCCGCGAAAAGAAGGTTGGAATCGTCGACACGATTGTTGTTGTTTGTTGGCGCGATGACGAAGATCTTCTTCTGAGTGAATGGATTTCGAAACCGACGCGTTTACGTTGTTTTTGAACGTTGCTCTGTTCACATGAAATGAATATACCGTGTTTTGTTGTTGTTTTTTGACTGTGAAACCTGATTTCAATTTTGACTGAGTCTATCTAACCATTGCTTTTTATTTTTGTTCTTCTTTTTTTCTTCAAGCTGTTTCTGGATCCGTATGGGTCTTGTTCATTAGGCCCATAAGCTCCATTTCCACACCACCCTTTTTTTTTTAAAAACCCGCTCCCTGTTTGTTTCTATGAGGGATGATGGGCCTCAAAGCCCAAATGATTCCAATCAGTACTCTATACACACACTCACATAACCCAGCACACACCTCCCTTTTATTTATTTTCTTTTGCTTTAGAAATAGTTTGGAACTTTGTTTTTTTAAGTTTTCTAACATTATTATATAAACTTTTTCTTTTTCAAGTTTATTATCTTAATATTTTCATGTCCATTTCATTTTTATCTTCATCTTTGATTTGCTTTTCGATTTTATTTTAGGGCCAATGATATCAAAAATATCTTGATTAAAGTTGATTTTCTCAAATCGATTCAAAATCTTGATTTATATGAGGCCTATTTATTTTTTTCAATTTATTTCATTACATTATTTTTTTTATTCATTTATTTTGGGTCAATGAAAACCAAACATCGACGATTTGTCGATTTCTCGACTTAATCTCGATAAAGGTGAAACCTTTATTCTTTTTCTATACCTTTTCGATTTTATTTCATTTTTGTCATTTTGTCATTATTTTTATTCATTTTTTGGGTCAATGAAAACCAAAATATCAAGATTTTTCGATTTTTCGATTTTAAATCTGGATAAAGGTGAGACCTTTATTATTTTTTCTTGTCATTTTCGATTTTATTTCATTTCTATTATTTTTATTTTATTTTTATTCATTTTTTGGGTCAATGAAAACCAAAATATCAAGATTTTTCGATTTTTCGATTTTAAATCTTGATAAAGGTGAGACCTTTATTATTTTTTCTTGTCATTTTCGATTTTATTTCATTTCTATTATTTTTATTTTATTTTTATTCATTTTTTGGGTCAATGAAAACCAAAATATCAAGATTTTTCGATTTTTCGATTTTAAATCTTGATAAAGGTGAGACCTTTATTATTTTTTCTTGTCATTTTCGATTTTATTTCATTTTTATTATTTTTATTTCATTTTCATTCATTTTTGGGTCAATGAAAATCAAATACTAAAGATTATCGATTTTTCGATTTAAAATCTTAGTAAAGATGAGACCTTTCTTAGTTTTCCGATTTTCATGTCTATTTCGATTTATATTCTTTTATTTTCACTTTTGGTCAATGAAAGTAAAAAATCGTTGATTGTCGATTTCTCGATTAAATTCTGATTAAGACGAGACCAATTTTATTTTATGTCAATATTATACCTTGTTCATATTATCTCGATTATATTATTCATACTTTTATCATATTATTCATATCCATATTCATATTTGTTTATCTAACCATTTCATTTGTTCACCATTAATCAAAAAACACTAAAAATATCGAAACCCTAAAACAATAATTGATGGACTGTTGGTTGCTTGGCGACTTTCGATCAAGGCTTAGTTTAGGACACCTTGCACACACACGGCTTTCTCTTGGGCTTCCTTACAATGAGACCCTGTATTTCATGTCATCCCTTGTAATTTACATGTACCCCGCTCCCCATTCCGATGTACGCATTTAATTTTTTGATTGTGGTATGTTTACTAGGAGCACCCCTAGGGACTAGCATAGACAACCCATTTTCAAACTAATTATTGATTCGTCGTCGACCCATTTTCAAACAAACCCCTTTTCAACCAAACTCTCGATTCGTCGTCGAGCCCATTTTCAAATCAACCTCTAACAAAATCATTTTTCAAACCAAACTCTTTTCATAACAATAAACCCTTGCATTAGCTAACTGGCTTATGTTTCTTTGCATTTCTTGCATTAGCATTTGTTCATAGCATTGGTTCTTAGCATGGGATCAAGGTACTTGGTTCATCTCAGGGGAGTCTCAAGCCTCAAGATGGTTTGAGGAGTTCATCATATCTTCATAAGGTCAAGAATGGCAAAGGGTTTCAAGGGAATCTTTCCCTCCTAACCAGAGGGACCAAATTAGGATTTTGGTTCAAAGGACATCTTGAAGGGCCTTGAGGATTCAAGCATGTTCTTATGGTATTCCATATGCTCACAAGTGCTCATAGAGGAAGGCTTGGCTAGTGGTTCATTGTGGAAGATGTTCAGTGGATCAGTTACTTGTGAAGTAAGCAAAAGTCAAATGTAAGGACGAAAGTCAACCATGGGTTTTCAAGGGTCCAAATCATGTTCCTCAAGTCCATGTACCTTTATTTGGGCAAGGAATAGCATGGATGACATCATTCTTCAAAAATCAAGAGTTTGTGCAAAAGTTACTAAATTTGGGAAATGACCTATAATGAGAACTTTCCATTTTAGGCAGTTTTTCCACCACATTCAACTTGACTTTTCATCATCAAGGAAGCTCCAAATGAATTTTCCTCCGACATGAAAGTTGAAGATCTTTCTCTCCCATTTCGAAAAAGTACTAGATGGTTTCCATATCATTTGTAGAACCCAAGTTATGGTCAAAACAATGCAAGGTGTTTTTAAGGCTTTTCACATGTACCACTTTTTCCACCCTTGGCATTTTCACTCAAAAGGACTTGTAATCACTTCAACTGGTTCATGTCACATTGTACCTTCAAAGTACAAGTCAAGAGGAGCATTTTTTACCTTTGTTTCATGCCAAACCGTGCCATATTCTTGGTGTATTTAACAAATGAATAATTTGCAAGTTAATTCATATCTCACAAATTGAACCATTTCAAAGCCCAAATCCAATTCAGGTGTGATTAGCAAGTCAAGTGTGAATGATTCATCATGAAAAGCATGAAGGTGCACGTGGGAATCAAGTGGTTGAACACAAATTGCAAATTTGCATAAATCATCCAAAACTCATTAATCAAGGAATTAACAAGACCTTAATCATAATAAGGGGAATAACTAAGTGTATATAAGCTAACTCATGCCCTCACTGCTAGGGCATGCACTCTATTTTGGTCAGAATCTATTTTTCACCCTAAACCTTCTCCTCTTCGAATCTCACTACTCACAAGAGCTTTTCACAAAAATCTTTCACATTCTGAACCATTGGGCTCCATAAAACACAAATCTACCATCATCTGAAGCTCATAACAAGGATATCATAGGGTTCGAATTTGGAAACCACTTCTTCAAAACTCAAGATCTAGGTCAGATTCAAGCTCTAATTGCATTTATTTTGCAATTAGAGACTTCCGAGATGTGATCTGGAGCTTACAGACGGGTTTCTAGAAGTATTTTGAGCTCTTCAAGATCTCAGGTTAGTGGTGATTTCATGCTCTTAGAACTTAATTTTTTTATGTGCATAATGATCTATGAGCTTCACTGAGTGTGTTGATGTATTTTGTTTTGAGTTTGGACGTGTATCATGAGAGTATTTGATGGTTGAAGTTTTTAGATCCAAACTTATTTCGTTCGATTCTCATTATTGTTGCATTGTTTGCGATTTTTAATATGATATTTGAGATCAGCGTGTGTTTCTGAGTAGAACTGTGGTTTTGTTTTGAATTTTTGGAGATTTTGTGGTTTAGTGTCACAGGAGAAGACGACCGGAGCTAGGGCTCCGGCGTCTGGTTCACTTTCAGGTGGCCTGAGGTTTCAATGAAGGTGACGAAATCCTGGCCGTCCATGTTTAGATCTGACGGTCCTTGCCTTGCCATCTCATTCAAATGCACGCATCTAATTGGTTTTGATTTTAATATGCGTGTGTGTTAGTCCATGGTTATCATTGTGTGCATTAGATCCTAGCCATACATCATTCTTACTTTATGATTTGTTGACTTGTTTGCATGCGTTAGATTAATCTTGTGATTCACAAATTGCCAACGCATTAAAACATCCACTTGCTTGTCACGTGACTTTATGATGTGTCCAGATTGATCTTTGTGTGTGCCTGCCTATGTTTAGTATTGTGTGCTGTGAATCCTGGCCTTTCATCATGATTACCTTGGAATCAGTTGACTGCGTGTGGACCTTGGGATCAATCCTGTGGCAGTGATTGGGTCAATCTGTTTGACTCAGAGCCTAGGTTAAGAAGCGCATTGGGCTTCTACTCTTCACACCCCCCAGTCTGATCCAACCCATTTATTTCAACATGGTTTTCTGCTATTTGCGCCCCCCCCCCCCCCCCCCTTGGTTTTTTTTTTATTTCATTTCATTTTATTCTTTTTGCATAGTTTCATTTTAAATTTTTTAAAAATAGTTTTATGCATCCAAAAATTATAAAAAAAAATCATGAAACATCCTTAGGGTTTTATAAAATTTTCCAAATTTTATTTTCCATTTTAATTTTATTTTGTGCATCTGAATTAATTGTTTGATTAATTTCTTTTGAATTTGTTTCAATTGTGCACACCCTGCCTTGTTGATTTTTGTTCTCATCATCTATACATGATATGCATTCCATTCTTTTTGCATACTTCAAAGGACACTTTGAAGTTCATAAAAACATTTTTCTTATATTTTTAAAATCATTTCATACTGCATTTTGGTCCCTCTCTTTTGCATATTGAATCATGTTTCTCACTTAATCTTTGCTTAATTGTTTTAGTTGCTTAACTTGTGAATTTTTGTGAGATATTTTGACATGTTGTTAGTCTCTGACTTAGGTCATTTGATTTTTGATTTAACAATTTTTGAATGTCATTTGATATATGTTTGTTTACTTATGCTTAAGTGAATTATGCATGATCATCTCTTGACATCTCTTTACACAAGTTGATTTGCCATGCCTAATTGATTGAGTTACTTTGTGATTCTTTGCATGAGCTTTTGATATGATGTTTATCCCTGGTTGAAGTCCTTTGGGACTTATTTTTACAATTTATGAATCATGTTTGTCATGTGCTAAATGTTGGAACTTTGTCCTCTTTTTGTAGCTTACTTTGATGCATGTCTTGAAGGTGTTGCTTGATAATTAACTTTGCATGATTTAAGTTTGGTTTGGTATGATGTTGATGCATATGCTACTGCCTCTTGAGCTCCTTACTTGGTTTTTATTTCACTTGAGCATAGTTAATTGCATTTGGTTTGAATTGTATGATGAATATCATTACCTTTCCTTTTGTGGACTTCTTTGGATCATAATGCTTCTTGATATGAATCACTTTTGCACATGAGAGTTGTTGATGATGTTTTGATCTTGGGTCTGACTTCCTTTCATCTTCATCTTACTTTTCTCATTTCATTTTGATATGAAGTTCATGTATGCTTAATTGTGCATTTCATACAAGTATGCTTGCATTCTTTCATGATCATCTTTGCATGCTTACTTGAATTGTTTTGCATTGGTCTTTGAGACATGTTTGATGATTTGAGTTGGACATTTATGATGTGATGTGCTTGCTGCCATTTATTGTATCTCATCTTCTCCTTCTCTTTCTCATTTCTTATCTTTCACTCTCTTTCTCCCATGAATCTCAAGACTTGTTTAAGTCTTGGATTCTCTCCCTTTAGAGCTACCTAGTCCAACTTAATTTTTTATTAAGCTTGGAGTAGGATTAGCATTAGGTTTTAGGTAGTTGTCTCTCCTAAGCCTCACTAACCATAGGTCATCCATGCATGATAACATTAGGACTCTTAGTTTCCTTTTAGAGTTTCCTTTGTGTCCTCTCTCTTCTCATCTCAAAACTTCTTGAAAACACTTAATAAAGATAAAGTGTATTGTGCACGAGCCTTAAGCGTGGGGAATGAGAAATGAGGGGCTTCCTCTGATCTTTCTAGAGTGCTTAGCGAGCGTCCTGTCTTGGGACGATTCGTTAAGTATTCGTCCATGTGCCCTAGACTTTGGTGCAATGCAAGTTATGAACTAACTTAAAACACTTCTGTCTAAAAAACACAAAAACAAATTCAAATCTTTTTATCCTTCGGGATTGTTTGGTTCCAGACCATTTTCAGAAAAGGGCACGTTACCTTCCGTCTGAGTCGCAAACAGGCATCGACCCTAACTGCCGGACGCGAATCTAACGTCCCTCATAAAAAACACTTACCCATCCATGGTCGTACCCACGAACTATTAGATCTGATTCCTTTTTCTCGTTCGATTGAGGATATGTAGGCACAAGACAACGATTGTCTTGGCGAGCAACCTTCACCCACAGTTCCTGTCCGAACTACGTTGACTCTGACTTTCCCATTGCACTGAGGGAGTACGTAGGCCTAGGGCATCGAATATGTCCTACCGAGTCAGTCTTAGTCACCCCCATCCCCGTTTTCTTTTGTTCAGCCATAGATAGTAGGACAGCTCACCCTCCGTTTAGACAAGCGTGGATCCCATCGAGTACGATGGATGCGTGGGCTGCTAACACCTTCCCCTCGCATAACCGACTCCCAAACCCGGACTATGGTTGCGATGACCATGTCTTTCCCCCTTTCCCTTCGGGTTTATGCAGTGTTTCCTTTCCCTCTCTCGGGATAAATACACATTGCTGGCGACTCTGTGTTTTTCCGCGCCACTCTCGCATTTGTACCGTTGGATGCGAATCTTTTGGGAGCGACAGCTGGCGACTCTGCTGGGGACTCTGGTTGACCTCTTGCTGGTCCATCCCCTTTAGCGAGTCGATCCTAGCGCTTGTTTGTTTTTTCGTTGGGTGTTTATTTGTTGTGCTTTATTATGTTGTATATTACTGTTTTACAGCTTTTACTACATTGCATTTCATTTTATTACTATCATACTGGATATTGCTATGTTGTGCTGGCTGGTTTCTGTTTGGCAGGTTGGGTTATTCTGAGAGATAAGCCCAATACCCAGGCTTGAGTACACCCTAGTACTAGAGTGGAGAGTAGTGGGACCTACGTGTCTGCTTGGTACGTTTGTGTGTTCACGAAATTCACAACCAGAAGAGGCTATCTTGGGACGCATTCTGACGTGTGTGTCTTGCGCATGTTAGGGTGTTGATCTAGAGAGCTGTCGACTCTGGTGACTGTTTCTCCGATACCTCAATTGCGCCTCTTCTCCCAAGATGTGACAGTGGCAGACCACGTCCCGTGGCAAACCCATTGCACATTCTCGATCTGAGGACCAAATACTGAGGGACTTGCATAGCATGAACTTATTTTTGAGGGGAATCAGTTGAGGCCTCCTCGATTGATGATGATGCCAAACCAGAAATGGTGAACGTATCATCATTTCTCGACCTGAGAGCCCGGGATATTGAGGATCCTCGCCTTTCTAGATCCCTCATGTGAGATGGGATGGGTGTTTGCAGGTTTGCAGGAAACCGAAACCTTCAACCTACCCAATTTTCTGGATTTCTCATCAGTGTTTGATTATCTGGGTTTATGGTTATCTCAGTGGTTCGGTATTCTGGAATTCTGGTTTTCTGGATTATGGTTCTCGTTCAGTTAGCAGCACAGCACATCCAGCAGTGGTGCCTTGATCCCATGCTTGCATGTGCACATCATTTTTTTCTTGCATTCTAACATGTTTGACATTTTTCAGGGCTTGCATCTTACTCTTGATTCCGGTTTTATGAGGTTGCCTTAGCATGGATGTCCAGAGAAAGAAGATTGTTGCTTATTCGTTCCCAGACCCGACCTTGACGTTGATTCACAAGCTGATTAGTATGGCTGGTCCCAGAGTTCGTACAGAGTTCGGTAGAAAGTATGGGAGACTTCTGAAGTTTGTCTACAGTATCTCCAAGTATGAGAAGGATGCCATTCATACACTTCTTCAGTTCTATGATCCGTCTTTGCGTTGCTTCACTTTCCCAGACTATATCTTGGCTCCAACGTTGGAGGAGTTCTCATTTATTTTGGGAATCCCCATCAGGCATGACATAGTTTTCTTTTCTGAAGAACGCCCTGGGATAAAAGAAATGGCCTTTGCTCTTCATATTGGTGAATCCGTTCTGAGCAGTAATGATATGGAGAAACAAGGAGCTAAGGGTTTCTTATTGAAGTTCTTGTTTGATCAAGCTTGCATATATGTTAAAGAGAGGAATTGGACTGTTTTCCAATCTATTCTGGCTATGTGCATCTATGGGATTGTCCTGTTTCCCAATGTTCCTGATCTGGTGGATATGCATGCTGTCAGAATCTTTATTTCAAAGAATCCTATACCTACTTTGCTAGGTGATGTGTATCACTCAGTCCACTACAACAATGAAAATTGGAGTGGAAAGACTGTGAGTTGATGTGCACCACTCTTATCTACTTGGTTTCTGAGTCATCTCCCCGAAGCTGGCGCTTTCGTTGATACGAGAGATTCTCTGAAGCGGTCAAAGAGGTTAATGGGCTTGACTGCTGACAACATTGTTTGGTTCAACCATGACTTGCTAGGAATGGAGATTATTTGCAAGTGCGGAGAATTCCCTAATGTACCCTTGATAGGGGGAAGAGGTGGAATTAACTATAATCCTTCCCTTGTTATCAGGCAGTTTGGTTATCCTTTGAGAGGTCCACCTGAAGAGCGAGATATCAGAGGGTCCTTATTCTTCAATGGTACTGGGGATCAAGAGATGATAAGGAAGATTATGAATGCTTGGAAGCAGGTGACCAAGAAGGGAAAAACTTCATTCGGGAAATGCAATAACCGGGCCTTTCCTTCCTATGAAGAGTGGATTAATAAAAGAGCAGAAGAGAAGCTTCTTCCTTTCCCGGTGGAACCACCTTTGTATCCTTTGATGATCGAGGCTCCCACGACTATTGATATAGATAAGTATGACAAGTTATGGGCTGAGAAGGAGAAACTCCAAGAAGAGAATCGTGAGCTGGGCAGAGAGGTTGGTCAGTTGAAGCACGAAAAAGGCGAATCTATCCATGATGCCAGTTGAAATCAGAACTTTTGGCTGCGAAGGAGAAAGAATTGTCTAAAGAAGCCACAGCCAGAGAGAAAGTGGCTTAAGCGTTGAAAAATGTTAGAAAGGTCCTTTCGTCCAAAAAGAAAGAGTTATCTTATGCTATGTCAAGAATTCACAAGTTCCATGACCGTCGGAATACAGCAATTACCGCCAACAGGTTGAAAGAGGACAAGTATCAGGAACAGATTGAAGGTTTAAAGACAGAGCTTCGGAAAAAGGATAAGGAGATTTTATCAAGGATCTTTGAGAGGAGAGCAGTTGAGGAAAAGCTCAAGGAAACCATGGCAGATATGGAACAGCTGAAGATCCAAGCCGAAGTGAAAAGAGCCAGAAGCGAAGGTCCAAGTTTAGGTGGAGCTTCTGGGGAAGATGATTGGGAATCGCATAGTCGTTATTTAACAGGAATCTTGCACAGGAGGGATCTTTTGATTCAGGAGTTGATTCAGAGACCAGAGCATCCTAATACTAAGAAGCTTCTCAAGAAAGTGCAGGATTGGTGCAAAAAGAATGACGAATGGGGGATTCTAGCACGGCTGAGTCTTGATGATATGCCTTGGTTTCCTTGCTGCTGTTTTCTTTGTATTTCTGGGATCATCGCCAGGCTTGTTGGTCGGGGTCTTTGTTTATCCTTATTCAGACTTGTGTTGTAACAGATGCTTATTCTCTTTATATGATCAGGAATTCAGTTCTCTTTTGTTGTTAAAACTGGAATCAAGGGATAGATCGCCTTGATAATGTTCATACATGTTTGCATTTGCATTAGCATAATCATCCCATTTGGCATAGCAGGTTATCTCGGATTCTCTGGATTTCTTATGCTCTCTCTTTTTGACAGTCAGGATTGATCAACCAGCTCATCGGTATTCTACCAGACTTAATCAAATCAGAGTGATGGAGCAAATTCAAGCTGAGTTGAGGGAAATGTGAGGCCAGATGGGGCAATTTATGGGGAATATGCAAACTCTCATGCAAGACCAGAAATTGCTAAGAGAGGAAGTCAATCAGATGAGGACTCAGATGGGTCTGGTCATGGAAATCTTGAATAAGGTGTTAAAGAAGGAAACCGATCACGTGCTTGCTTCCACAACAGAGGTCCTTACTTCTCCCATCTCTGTGGGATTTGCTCTAGATCATGGATTGCCTCGTGAATCCCCTCCACGAGTTGAAGTTTTAGAGCTTTCTCATCAGCATTCATTTCCTGCTCCCCAAGAGGATCCTATGTTAGAGAGGCCTAAGAGGAAGTTTGATCCCATTCCAATGCTGCATGCGCAGTTGCTTTCATATTTGCTCGAGCTCAAACTGGTTGAACGTGTTAGTTTGGGACCTCTTTCCACAAAGATTCCTCTGGGACCCAATGCTAATGCTAGATGTGAGTTCCACTCTGGGGCACCTGGTCACAATGTTGAGAATTGTACAAGTTTCAAGCATAAGGTCCAAGAACTCATTGATTCAGGGGCAATCAAGTTCTCATCAGAAGTGGAGACTCCTCCCCTCTTTGCAGGATCCACCTCATGTCATGGACTTTCTCCATAACCTTTTGCTGCAGAAGCTCTACGTCAGCAACCTTCGTTTGTGCCTCAGCCGAATGTGGAAAGGAAAATGCGAGCGCAGGTGAGGCGCCCAAATCAGCATCGACAACAGAATTACCAGCAGCAGGGGCAACCGAGGCCAAGAAGGCCCAAGAGGATATTTGATCCTATTCCTATCCCTTATAGTCAGTTGTTTGCTCGTTTGCTCAATAACTCTCTGATTTAAACGAGGAGTACCACGCCGGTACCGTACCCTATTCCTCCAGATTATGACATGAACGCTAGCTGTGAGTTCCATTCGGGAACGTTTGGGCATACAATTGATAATTGTAATGCATTCCAGCATAAGGTACAAGATTTTATCGACTCAAAGGTTATCACCCCAGATGGTACCCCCATGAGGTGAAGCTTCTTTATCAGAGTGAGCACTCGAGGCTGCGAAGACATCATCAGAAGCAATAAGTCCAGATGGAGTCAAGTCTCCTCAACAATGGCAATCATCAGCTTCCTTTACTGCATTTTCATGTGTAGCTTTCCTTTGTTTGTTTAAACATTGTCTGCGTGTAAAAACTTGTTTGTGTTTGAATGTTGATTTTAATGCAATGATGTGTTGTTCCTGAAGTATCTTACTTTTATGCACTCATGTCATGTTTATATGCATTGCAATACCTATCTTTCTTGCCTAGACTCTTGGAGGGAGGATAACGAAATAAGAACGCAGATTTCTAATGGTACGCTTTTGGATAAAACCCTGTTAAGGATGTACAGGCATTGTTTCCAATTCACAAACACTGGAGAGATAAGGAGATAGACCTTTGTCAACCCCTTTGAGCCTAGTAGTAGGAGTTCTTTCTGAAAATGAAAAACCCTCAATTCTAACCCAGGGGCAGGGTAGGCGTCAGTTAGTTTGACCAAGTGTTCAACTTTCAGAAGGAGTGTACATCTGAGGATCCATTACCTTCCATTCCACTATCAAGAGGTGTAGAACCACAATGGTTACTCCTCGCCAACCGAAGAGTGAAGCAGTCACAGGCCTTTCAAACAAGTCAGGCAAAACGGTGTCACACGACTTGTTCAAAAAAAAGAGAAAAAAGAGAAAAAAGAAAAAGCCTGCTAAGTCAAAAAACCTGAAAGCAAGTGACTTAGGCAAAAGTTAAGGCGTCCCGCTGGACTTCAAAATTGAAAACTCAAAAGAGTCAGTCCAGGCAAAAATTAGGGAACAAAAAGCAAAAGAATGAGAAGGCGCAAAGCCAAAAGGATTACAAAGAAAATCCTCGATAAGAACAAAGTCGTGTGACTATAGACACAAAAGACAAAAAGGGGCGACTGTTAGTCCAAAACCTCATCAGGTGTCGAATCACCAGTTGCATGGATTCCCTAGACATCGGGAAACCTTTTGAAAGACGAGCGCTTGTGTCAAATTAGCTGAACATAGGACTGGAGAATATCATGGAGAGTGGGTGGGTACCAATAAACTTTGAGCCATAAATCCTTTTTTCTTAAACCGCGAACCAGGCTACGCTACAACCCTTAGAAGTCCTAATTGAAACAGGGTTTTGTCTGAAGGCGTACTTCAACGAGATAGCGTTCCTGACTCCCATGAGTTGTGCTAATAAGATTTTGTTGGTGTTGCATGTGCGTATTGCTTTCCTTTCAAAAATAAGTGTCGTAACTCGGTTGTGTGACATATTTTCAATAAGGACTTCAAGATTAACATATGTGTTGCATTTGAATAATCATTCTCAGAATAAAAATTTTCTGCTTGCATACATTTGTTTGACATCAAAGAAACTTACATGATGAACATCAGTCGAGAAGCTTAAACTGGCCAAGTTGAGGTGCCTGAGACTCCAGAGGACATGTTGCTGAAAGATTATGTGGGAAAAAGGCGTTCCCAGCCATTTGTGTTGAGATGTAACCAATCTGGGACAATCACACCGGGAAATCTCTTCAAAACGTAGCCAAGCCGGGGCATTCAAGTTGAGAAGGTCTTTTCATAGTACAATCAACCATGGGGCATTCATGTTGAAAAAATTTCTTCGAACTGGGGTAATTATGTCGAGATCCGATAAATCTCTCCACAAGCGTGTAAATTGGGGCAATCACGTCGAGATTCGGTAAATCTCTCGAAGACTAGTCGGTCAGAGACAAATGTACTGCAAGGCTTGTACTGGGGCAGGTCACTTCAAAGGCGCGAGAGGTTTTTCGCTTCAGAACACTGTCAATCAATAGCACCTCTGCAAGGTTCAGAATACTGTGGCAGAACATTTTAGGTCATTACGACCGGATACATCTCTAAGAGTTTGAAAACCCTGGGGCATTGTTGAACGCCAGGTTTTCTGTAAAATCCTCTTAAGATGATTACTTCAAGTAGACCCTATGGTCTGGGGCAAGGTGGAGAGTTAAAGGAACTGTTTTTCGTTCTTGAAGCACTGAGTTGTTCCCAGTGTGGGACTTTTTGAGTCTTTTCCCTCCAGCAAAGTGCTAGAGGGTATCTTTTTCAAGCAAGGTATGGGAATTGTTATTCTTCCTCAAGCAGAGAATTGTCCTATGATTCGAAAAGGGCTTTTATGAAGGTTTCATATCTCTAGCAGTACAGATGGAATCCTCACTCTCAGCAAGGTAAGACGATAGAATATCGTCAAGAAGACGATGAGGAGTCAGAGTGTTCTCTCCCTCAACGGTCAGATCTAGTCATCTCAAGTAATTCAAAGTCCAATCTTCATTGGTACCTCCCCAGTAGAGCTACTCTCCTCGACATTGGAAAGTCCATCCTCCTCAGCAGGTTATTGTTTCCCCAGCAAGAGACTTACAGAATATCTTCTTGGGACAAAGATGTTATTATCCCCACAGAGTCCTGGGGTCTACTTTCCTCAGTTGGTTAGAAAGTTTAGTCTCACCGACAACGGTTTGATCTAATCCCCAGCAGGGTAAAAGTACTTGCATTCCCCGACAGGGTAAAGGTAAGAGCATCTCTCAAGCAGGTTCAAAATTATTGACTTGTCTCCCCAAGCAGAGTCTAAAGGTGCTCATATCCCCAAGCAGAGTCTGGTGGTGATTGGTATCCCCAACAAGTCTTAGGACCAATCGTTTTGGCAGGCGTCAAATCCAAGTTCTGAAGTATTTGGTGATCCCCGGCGGAGGAATTTTCTTTTTCAGTATTCATCTCCCTTCCCAGCTGAGTGGGTATTCTCTCGGAGTTTCGTCCATCTCCAGCAGAGTTATGGATCTTGATATTCCCCAACAGAGTGGGTATTCTCTCGGGGATTCGTCCATCTCCAGCAGAATTTGTGATCATTGTCTTTCTCAGCAGAGTGAAGTCTTTCTCAGTAGGGTCTCTTATTTCAGAGGACAATTTATTTTTTGTCGTCCCCAGTGGAGTTTGCCTTTGCCATCAGCATTTATTTTGCTAAGGCACCTCTTTTGCATTGCATAAGCATTCTTGCATGGCATCCTCCCAAACGCGTAGCATTTCCACTTCGTGTGGAGCATTACGGGAAAATTCAAATATATGCATTCGAAGCATAAGCCAGGTTTGATTGCCTTACCAGTTCCTTTCCCTAGCAGAAAGTGACATGATTCAGAAGATGTTGGTTAACATCACACCGCAACCAGTGGATTCGTCCTTCTTGTTGATCTTTCCTACACTCCCCCCGCAGAGTTGTCTGTTTAGATTTCTCTCTTCTCCCAGCGGATTCATCTTTGTAGATCTGTTGATTCTACTTAGTTCAGGTTTGAAAGTCCATCCTTTTTGAGTTCGCTTTCGGTCGTACTCGTTTGCTGTTGGAAGTTCCGCTTTTGAAATTCCGTCTTCGGCCGGTCTTTCTCTTCGAGTCCGCTTTCGGTCGTACTCGTTTATCTTTTTCGAGTTTGCTTTCGGTCGTACTCGTTTGCTGTTGGAAATTCCGCTTTTGAAATTCCGTCTTCAGCCGGTCTTTCTTTTCGAGTCCGCTTTCGGTCGTACTCGTTTATCTTTTTCGAGTTCGCTTTCGGTCGTACTCGTTTGCTGTTTGAAATTCCGTCTTCGGACGGTCTTTCTTTTCGAGTCCGCTTTCGGTCGTACTCGTATGCCTTCATATCCCCACTAAGTCCGCTTTCGGTCGTACTCATGTGGTTGTCGAAAGAGCGCTTTCGGTCGGTCTTTCTTTCCGAGTCTGCTTTCGGTCATACTCGTTTGTTCTCATATCCCCACTGAGTCCGCTTTCGGTCGTACTCATGTGGTTGTCGAAAGAGCGTTTTCGGCCGGTCTTTCTTTGTGAGTCTGCTTTCGGTTGTACTCGTTGGTTGTTGGAAGAGCGTTTTCGGGCGGTCTTCCTTTTTGAGTTCGCTGTCGGTCGTACTCGTTTATCCTTTTCGAGTTCGCTTTCGATCGTACTCGTTTATCCTTTTCGAGTCCGCTTTCGGTCGTACTCGTCTTTCTTTTCGAGTCCGCTTACGGTCATACTCGTTTGTTGTTGAAATTCCGCTTTCGGTCGGTATTTCTTTTCGAGTCCGCTTTCGGTCGTACTCGTTTGTTGTTGAAATTCCGCTTTCGGTCGGTATTTCTTTTCGAGTCCGCTCTCGGTCGTACTCGTTTGTTGTTGAAATTCCGCTTTTGGTCGGTATTTCTTTCTGAGTCTGCTTTCGGTCGTACTCGTTTGTTGTTGAAATTCCACTTTCGGTCGGTATTTCTTTTCGAGTCCGCTCTCGGTCGTGCTCGTATTATTTTGTTTCTCCCCAACGTAGTCTGCCTTCGGTCGGTCTACCTTTTCGAGTTCGTCTTCGGCCGTCCTCGTTAGCACTTCATTTTGTATCTTACCACCAGGTTGCAAATTCCCGGGTTCTTTTTGTATTCAATCACCTTCTACCTTGAATGTCTGAAAGCCGTTGCTATCACCCTTTCAGGTCCAAGTTGATTGAATAGGGGCAGCTATAGCACCCCAAAATTTGCCTTCTTGTTTTTAGCTAACTGGCTTATGTTTCTTTGCATTTCTTGCATTAGCATTTGTGCATAGCATTGGTTCTTAGCATGGGATCAAGGTACTTGGTTCATCTCAGGGGAGACTCAAGCCTCAAGGTGGTTTGAGGAGTTCATCATATCTTCATATGGTCAAGAATGGCAAAGGGTTTCAAGGGAATCTTTGCCTCCTAACCAGAGGGACCAAATTAGGATTTTGGTTCAAAGGACTTCTTGAAGGGCCTTGAGGATTCAAGCATGTTCTTATGGTATTCCATATGCTCACAAGTGCTCATAGAGGAAGGCTTGGCTAGTGGTTCATTGTGGAAGATGTTCAGTGGATCAGTTACTTGTGAAGTAAGCAAAAGTCAATTGTAAGGAGGAAAGTCAACCATGGGTTTTCAAGGGTCCAAATCATGTTCCTCAAGTCCATGTACCTTTATTTGGTCAAGGAATAACATGAATGACATCATTCTTCAAAAATCAAGAGTTTGTGCAAAAGTTACTAAATTTGGGAAATGACCTATAATGAGAACTTTCCATTTTTGGCAGTTTTTCCACCACATTCAACTTGACTTTTCATCATCAAGGAAGCTCCAAATGTATTTTCCTCCAACATGAAAGTTGAAGATCTTTCTCTCCCATTTCCAAAAAGTACTAGATGATTTCCATATCATTTGTAGAACTCAAGTTATGGTCAAAACAATGCAAGGTGTTTTTAAGGCTTTTCACATGTACCACTTTTTCCACCCTTGGCATTTTCACTCAAAAGGACTTGTAATCACTTCAATTGGTTCATGTCACATTGTACCTTCAAATTACAAGTCAAGAGGAGCATTTTTTACCTTTGTTTCATGCCAAACCGTGCCATATTCTTGGTGTATTTAACAAATGAATAATTTGCAAGTTAATTCATATCTCACAAATTGAACCATTTCAAAGCCCAAATGCAATTCAGGTGTGATTAGCAAGTCAAGTGTGAATGATTCGTCATGAAAAGCATGAAGGTGCACGTGGGAATCAAGTGGTTGAACACAAATTGCAAATTTGCATAAATCATCCAAAACTCATTAATCAAGGAATTAACAAGACCTTAATCATAATCAGGGGAATAACCAAGTGTATATAAGCTAACTCATGCCCTCATTACTAGGTCATGCACTCTATTTTGGTCAGAATCTATTTTTCACCCTAAACCTTCTCCTCTTCGAATCTCACTACTCACAAGAGCTTTTCACAAAATTCTTTCACATTCTGAATCATTGGGCTCCATAGAACACAAATCTACCATCATCTGAAGCTCATAACAAGGATATCATAGGGTTCGAATTTGGAAACCTCTTCTTCAAAACTCAAGATCTAGGTCAGATTCAGGCTCTAATTGCATTTATTTTGCAATTAGAGACTTCTGAGGTGTGATCTGGAGCTTACAGACGGGTTTCTAGGAGTATTTTGAGCTCTTCAAGATCTCAGGTTAGTGGTGATTTCATCCTCTTAGAACTTAATTTTTTGATGTGCATAATGATCTATGAGGTTCACTGAGTGTGCTGATGTGTTTTGTTTTGAGTTTGGACGCGTATGATGAGAGTTTTTGATGGTTGAAGTTTTTGGATCCAAACTTATTTCGTTCGATTCTCATTATTGTTGCATTGTTTGTGATTTTTAAGATGTTATTTGAGATCAGTGTGTGTTTCTGAGTAGAACTGTGGTTTTGTTTTGAATTTCTGGAGATTTTGTGGTTTAGTGTCACCGGAGAAGACGACCGGAGCTAGGGCTCCGGCGTCTGGTTCACTTTCAGGTGGCCTGAGGTTTCGATGAAGGTGACGAAATCCTGGCCGTCCATGTTTAGATCTGACGGTCCTTGCCTTGCCATCTCATTCAAATGCACGCATCTAATTTGTTTTGATTTTAATATGCGTGTGTGTTAGTCCATGGTTATCACTGTGTGCATTAGATCCTAACCATACATCATGCTTACTTTATGATCTGTTGACTTGTTTGCATGCGTTAGATTAATCTTGTGATTCACAAATTGCCAACACATTAAAACATCCACTTGCTTATCACGTGACTTTATGATGTGTCAAGATTGATCTTTGTGTGTGCCTGCCTATGTTTAGTATTGTGTGTTGTGAATCCTGGCATTTCATCATGATTACCTTGGAATCAGTTGACTGCGTGTGGACCTTGGGATCAATCCTGTGGGAGTGATTGAGTCAATCTGTTTGACTCAGAGCCTAGGTTAAGAAGCGCATTGGGCTTCTACTCTTCACACCCCCTAGTCTGATCCAACCCATTTATTTCAACGTGGTTCTCTGCTATTTGGGCCCCCCCCCTTGTTTTTTTTTATTTCATTTCATTTTATTCTTTTTGCATAGTTTCATTTTTAATTTTTAAAAAATAGTTTTATGCATCCAAAAATTATAAAAAAAATCATGAATCATCCTTGGGGTTTTATAAAATTTTTCCAAATTTTGTTTTCCATTTTATTTTATTTTGTGCATCTGAATTAATTGTTTGATTAATTTCTTTTGAATTTGTTTCAATTGTGCACACCATGCCTTGTTGATTTTTTTCTCATCATCTATACATGATATGCATTCCATTCTTTTTGCATACTTCAAAGGACACTTTGAAGTTCATAAAAACATTTTTCTCATATTTTTAAAATCATTTGATGTTGCATTTTGGTCCCTCCCTTTTGCATATTGAATCACGTTTCTTACTTGATCTTTGCTTAATTGTTTGAGTTGCTTATCTTGTGAATTTTTGTGAGATCTTTTGACATGTTGTTAGTCTCTGACTTAGGTCATTTGAGATTTGATTTCACAATTTTTGAATGTCATTTGATATATGTTTGTTTACTTGTGCTTAAGTGAATTTTGCATGATCATCTCTTGACATCTCTTTACACAAGTTGATTTGCCATGCCTAATTGATTGAGTTCCTTTGTGATTATTTGCATGAGCTTTTGATATGATGTTTATCCCTGGTTGAAGTCCTTTGAGACTTATTTTTACAATTTATGAATCATGTTTGGCATGTGCTAAATGTTGGAACTTTGTCCTCTTTTTGTAGCTTACTTTGATGCATGTCTTGAAGGTGTTGCTTGATAATTAACTTTGCATGACTTAAGTTTGGTTTGGTATGATGTTGATGCATATGCTACTGCCTCTTGAGCTCCTTACTTGTTTTTTATTTCACTTGAGCATAGTTAATTGCATTTGGTTTGAATTGTATGAAGAATTTCATTACCTTTCCTTTTGTGGACTTCTTTGGATCATAATGCTTCATGATATGAATCACTTTTCCACATGAGAGTTGTTGATGATGTTTTGATCTTTGTTATGACTTGCTTTCATCTTCATCTTACTTTTCTCATTTTATTTTGATATGAAGTTCATGTATGCTTAATTGTGCATTTCATACAAGTATGCTTGCATTCTTTCATGATCATCTTTGCATGCTTACTTGAATTGTTTTGCATTGGTCTTTGAGACATGTTTGATGATTTGAGTTGGACATTTATGATGTGATGTGCTTGCTGCCATTTATTGTATCTCATCTTCTCCTTCTCTTTCTCATTTCTTCTCTTTCACTCTCTTCCTCCCATGAATCTCAAGACTTGTTTAAGTCTTGGATTCTCTCCCTTTAGAGCTACCTAGTCCAACTTAATTTTTGATTAAGCTTGGAGTAGGATTAGAATTAGGTTTTAGGTAGTTGTCTCTCCTAGGCCTCACTAACATAGGTCATCCATGCATGATAACATTAGGATTCTTAGTTTCCCTTTAGAGTTTCCTTTGTGTCCTCTCTCTTCTCATCTCAAAACTTCTTGAAAACACTTAATAAAGATAAAGTGTATTGTGCACGAGCCTTAAGCGTGGGGAATGAGAAATGAGGGGCTTCCTCTCATCTTTCTAGAGTGCTTAGGGAGCGTCCTGTCTTGGGACGATTCGTTAAGTATTCGTCCCTGTGCCCTAGACTTTGGTGCAATGCAAGTTATGAACTAACTTAAAACACTTCTGTCTAGAAAACACAAAAATAAATTCAAATCTTTTTATCCTTTGGGATTGTTTGGTTCCAGACCATTTTCAGAAAAGGGCACGTTACCTTCTGTCTGAGTTGCAAACAGGCATCGACGTTAACTGCCAAACGCGAATCTAACGTCGCTCATAAAAAACACTTACCCATCCGTGGTCGTACCCATGAACTACATTAGCTCTGATTCCTCTTTCTCGTCCGATTGAGGATATGTAGGCACGAGACAACGATTGTCTTGGCGAGCAACCTTCCCCCACAGTTCCCGTCCGAACTACGTTGACTCTGACTTTCCCATTGCACTAAGGGAGTACGTAGGCCTAGGGCATCGAATATGTCCCACCGAGTCCGTCTTAGTCACCCCCATCCCCGTTTTCTTTTGTTCAGCCATAGATAGTAGGACAACTCACCCTCCGTTTAGACAACAAGTGTGGATCCCATCGAGTACGGTGGATGCGTGGGGTGCTAACACCTTCCCCTCGCATAACCGACTCCCGAACCCGGACTATGGTTGCGATGACCATATCTTTCCCCCTTTCTCTTCGGGTTTATGCACTGTTTCCTTTCCCTCTCTCGGGATAAATACACATTGCTGGCGACTCTGCGTTTTTCCGCGCCACTCTCGCGTTTGTACCTTTGGATGCGAATCTTTCGGGAGCGACAGATACAATTGGAAATAAGAGTACAATCATATTGTTCTGACATCAAGTAGTTTCAGCCCCCTCCCGATCGCAGTTGCGGAGGATCGAACCGTGGTCCTCCCTACCAAGTCCAGCGCCAATCACCACTGAACCAACTAACGATTGGTATATAGATACCTATTTTAGATATAATAAATATAGCATTGAAAATAAAATTAAATTTTATAATTAAAATAATATAAATAACAAATTTTTATTTATACAAAATTATTTAGTACTACACAAACAATATTAAAAAAACTTATTACTAATTCTTAAAAGATAGTGTAGGCTTGCGTGGTCTCTTCCGTGTGAGTTGAAGCGAAAACCACCGCTTGGAGTAGATTCCCTTGGAGATATTATTGTTGTGGTGAATCTTTGTCATGGTGGTAATACTTTCGAGGTGGGTCGTTGATCCTAAGGACCATTAGCCCAATTTACCCATGGTGGTTGGTAGTGTTAATTCTATGTGAGTTAATGCGGACGCCCCAATCAGATGAGATCCCTCGAACGTATTACTTCCTGATAGTAATATTTTCGACCTCGATCTAAGATTCTGAGAACCCTATTTAGAACCCGTGTGTCGATGGTTGTGTAGTAGGCGCTTCTGAGGAATCTTTCTCGTGGGGAAGAAACGAAGACCTCACCTAGACGAGATTATTTCGAGGATATTATAATTAGATGTCTCTTCGTCTTGGTTATAATATGTCGAAATATATCCATAACTCTAGGCACCTACCCGTCTTAGAAACCTACTCATGGGCTTTCTTGATCCTAGTTGTGGTTTTTGACCCGTCACCTCCGGCCAACTTCGAACTGTTTGATCCTGCGATCCTGGATCTTGCATCTTGCATTGAATCTCATGTCATTGCACTGTATTGCATCTATTGTGCATCTTGCATTGCATTTTTAACCTCAGAATCTCACTTCAACTTCCTTCCTTCTCCAGTAAATCAAGCTGATTCCTTGAACCCGGTACGCAACTCGAGCCAATACCAGACGCATGATGGAGCAGATTCAACAAGAGCAACCCGCCTTCAGAGAAGAGTTGGACTCTATCAAAGGAAAGATTGACCAGATTCTCGAAGTTATCATGATGGCCAGAAGAGAAGAAGAACTGCGTGAAGCCGCTGCTGCCAACAACACTGTGCCTGTACAAGGGTCACCCTCGAGGCTCTCAGTTCCTGTTCCCAACCCTATCAATTATGGGATACCAATGAACTTTACGCCTGCCGCTGAAGGAGCCATTTCTCAACCACTTCCAACATCTGGAGTTACTGTTAGTGCTATTCCGCAAGCCCAACCTGTTGTCGCTCAGATTCCTATTCCTCATGCTGAAGAGAACCTGATAGATCAGTATGATGAGGTCCAAAATTATCATGATGTTATCCCGATTGTCAATCCTACTGCTGCTCCGAATTCTGAAGCCATCAAGATGTGCCATGATCTAGCTGAGAAACTCTGAGTCATGTAGGGACGCAACTCAACTTCTTTGAATGCTCTGGATATGTGCTTAGTGCCAGATGTTGTCATTCCTCCCAAGTTCAAAGTACAGGAATTCCCAAAGTACAAAGGCCTCAGTTGCCCACACATTCATCTGAAAACGTACTGCCGCAAGATGGCTGCTGTAATACCCTAAAATTTGCTCTCTCTTTTGTCATCATAGCATAGCATTATAATATATCATATCATATCCATCTCATTAGCCTTGCATTGCATCTTTAACATAGAAAAATGAAGCATAACATCCCTCTTACCATCAAGGCATGTGATCAGGGGAAAGATGGACAATCAAGGAATCATTCAAGGCACAAAAGGTCAAACAAGTTGCCTCAAGGCAAGCCAAGAGGTCTTTCATGTCTCATACTATCTCAATTGATCATCCAAAACATCAAGAAAGTGAGATTCAATAGGAGATTGAAGTATTACATCTTTCACTATGCAAGAGGTCCAAAAAAAAAACTGAAGGAAAACCCTCAAAAGAGATAGTTCATTGGTTCAAAATCACCCTCAAGTGGCATATCTCATCATCCTTTAAGAGGATACACAACATACTCTGAGGAATTTGAAATTGAAGACTGCACATTTTTCCCCTTAGTAGGTGCGTATCGAAACAAGGGTTTCCAATTAAATCAGGTTATCCCTGATTTTTTGGACAAAACTTGATGTCATGGTATTCTACATGTCCTTAAGTGTATGTGTGTGGAAAATTGCCTCTCAATTGGTTTTAGAAGTGGTTCAATTGGAAGAAAGATAAAAAATCAGGAAAATTGGGGCTAAGTCAAATAATCAGAGGAAAATGTCAACTCTTGACTTTTTGAGGCCAAATTCATGAAATTCATGTTATATGTGACCAATGTACAAAATTTGATCAAGAAACTCCAAAAGGATCATGAAAAATCAATATTTGAAAAGTTGCCATTTTTGGAAGAAGTAGGGTTTCTAAATAAGGAAAGTTTTGGCCATTTTGCACCAAACTTTGAACCAAGGCCATTCAAAATTGAGACATCAAATAAAAATTCCACTCGGCCACAACAAAATATCTCATCTTAAGCTTCAAATCCATGTGTAGAACACCTCTATTGGATCAAAATTGGGAGAGTTATGGATGATCAAAGTTGAGAAAAACTTGGGCAAAAGGCAAGTCAGCTTGGGCAAATCTTAAGTCATGCGCAGTCATTTTCACAAACATGTGGTGGGCCAAATGTTTTGATCAATTACTCATGGTTAGAGGCTTCAAATGAAAAATCTTTCAACATGAAAGTTGTTCCTCTATGTGGGATCTTCAAAATTGATGTTCATGATTTTTTTCATTTGATCAAAGGATAAGAAGTTATGATGGCTCAAAGTAGGGTCAATGCAACTGAAAATTTGACTAAGTCATAACCAAGTCATGCCACACACGCGCGCATTATGCAACATTTCAAACCAGTTTTGAGTTCCTATGTTTGAAGCACATTTCCAATATGTTACAAGCCTCATTTTCATTTCTTTTCAACATCAAAGTTGTTGTATCATGTACACACTTTGTGATGATACCAGAATCATCCATTTCCATGGCCTGAAGAGAGAGATATTCATGCCTAAATGTCTCCATTTCCAACTGATTTCATCATATGCTTCACATCAGAATTTGCATTTCTTGGTTCACACACACCACAAACACTTCATCACATCAGCTTTCCTCTTTCAGCCAAACACACACACACCTTTACATACACACAGGCTCGAGTGTAGCATATAAGTGGAAGGAAGAAACCTGCCAAAGAAGTTGTTGCAGCAAACCACACTAAAGCTTATCCTAAACCCCCTGCACCATACCAAAACTCCTCAAAATCGTCCCCTAACTAACTTGACTCAGTTAGTTAGGATGGACTCACCTAAACCATCTCAACTCAATTAACCAACTCATGTTAACCATAGTTAAGCTCTCATATAAAAGAAAACTTCACTCACAAACCTGGGGGTGGTGCTCATTTTGTTCAGTTTCTCTCCAAAACTTCTCTTCTTTCTCTCTCAATCTCTCAACGTTGCAACTGGTTTTTGAAGCCGGATTTCAACTTCTCTCCATTGAATCATAAGCAACTACTTCATCTAAGCCTTTATTTGGCCAAGAGTGAATCAAAGAGCAGCTTGGAATCTCTGGTTTTCTGAAGAACATATCAAAGTCACAAATCTTTAGGTACGGATTTCAGCCATTATAGACATGCTTTGAAGGTGTTATCAGGTTCTTGAAGTTTCTTATAAGCTCAAGAACCTGTCTGGCTAGTTGATAGGCCTTTAGAGGCATAGTTGAGAAATTAGGGCAAAAATTCTTCTGTTCGATTCTCTTATTTCATGAAACTTCTACGCATTTCATCACTAGATTCATGTTCCTCATCACTTCAGCTTTCCAATGATGTATATTTTGATTATTTGTGCTTGCCTGTAAATCATCGTCACCGGAGGTTGGCCGGAGAAGATGACCGGAGGTCTTCTCCGGCCGGTGGTCTGAATTGCTAGGGTTTTGCTCCAATTTTAAAACGTAAACGTTAGATGTTCATGATCTGATGGCCACAACATTGCCAACACATTAAAATAAACGTGCGTCTCACGTGTTTAATTTTTGATTTCATTTAAACAATTTGTGGTGCAGTACATGTTAGTGAGTGTGTTCCTTCACGTGTGTGTATTGGATATGGTTACTTTGACTGGTTTGTTGACTGGACTTGATCCAGTGGTGTTCTTTGTTTTGACATTATTTTGACTGAGAGTGCACAATTGTTGATGTGGTCCGCGCGTAAATGGACCTGGGATCATTTATATTTACACCTCACGTTCTAAAGCCCAAACAATTCGAACTGGTTGTTTACTCTGCATACACCCCTTTCTTATTTCAATTTCTTTCTATTTTCTTCATTTCATACACGTTTCATGTTTAATTGTTAAAATTACAAAACTACATCATAAAATTCTGGAAAAATTCATGAGTATTATCAAGACATTTAGGAAAGTTTTGATATTTTTATTTCATGATTTTATCAAATTTTTACCATTGTTTTATATTTTTCTTTGAATTTCCATTTGTAGGCATTCCAAATATGATGCATGAATTTGTAGAATTTTGATCTTGCTCATTACAAACTATTTTGACCTGATTTTTTTTGCATTGATTCACTAACACATTGAAGCATGTTAGGTGATTTTTGTTTGATTTTTTTAGGTCACTTTATGACACGTTTTGATGCTTGTCTTTGCACCATTTTGCATGATGTTTCAACTTGACTTAATGCATTGTTTGAAGTCATTTTGCTTTGAATTTTGACATGCCATCTTGATGTATGATTTACTTCTGACTTAGAAAATCAAATACCATGCTTGTATAATTTTCATAAGTCCATTTGATTTTTGTTTGGTGCATTACATTTGAAGCATAATCCATGTCATATCATTCTAACTTTAGTGCATGTTTGCATGAATTCTTTTGTGCATATTTGTATGAGCATTTGCATATTTTATGAGCCATTCATGTGATATTATAGGTCCTTGGTACACATTATACGTCATCTTTACATGTTCATTTCAACTTGAACTTTGTGCATCCTTAACATGTATGGTTTGCACTTTCCTTTTGAACTTTCACCTCACTTCTTCTTCTATTACTTCTTGAATGTCTTGAATGTTGATTCATGAACACTTTTGAGATGTTTATAAACCATTTTTCATTTAGTTTCAATTCTGATTGTTGGATTTACATGTTCCATTTATGCATGTTCCTTTCATTTCTTTGTTTATTTCATCTATCCTTTCTTATGATAACATGTTTAAATGATATGGGTGATGATTGTTGCTTATTCATTTGAACTTGTATGATGATATTCACTTGTTGTCAATATGATTCACATTCTGGTTGTGATATTAAGATTTGATTCTTCATCTTATTCTTTTGAACTTTATTGTGCATTAAGTGTTTTTTTTTTACTTCTTATACATGTTTCCATGTTTACTAACCATGTAGGGGCTTTGGTAAGTTGAAATTGAGTGTGGATAAGGAATCCACATTCAAATTTCTTTCCTTTCATCTTTTACAATTCAATCTTGTGTCATGTTAAGTACTTATGTGCTTTCTTTGATTAACTCATTATTTTACCTTTTGAGTTACGATTCATCTTCTACTTTAGAAGTGAATTGTTTAACTCATTCCTTCTTTAGACTTTAGGTTTTGCAACCTCACAAACCATTAGGATCACTCCCTTGACTAATCAATTAGGATTGAGTCTTAGTTCACATAGATTTTTACCTTTCTCACCCATTTGAGTCTTTCATCTCCTCATCTCAAAGAAAATTCAAAATATCTAATAAAGGTAGGCACTTATTGCATTTAGGCCTTTCATATAAAGAAAATATTATAAGGGGTCTTCTCTTATAATCTTAGAATGTGTAGCATATGGCCCATCTTGGGTCAATGTGTTAAACATTTGATCTTGTATGAGGGACTTAAATGCAATACTTGTTGAAGATACAAATAAAAAAACACTTCTTCAGTTCATAATCAACAAAAACACTTAATAAATACAAGTATGCTAGTGTATTTGAACCTTAATAATTGGAACTAAGTGCGAGGGTCTTCTTCACATTTAGTGTACTTTCTTACTCATTCCATCTTGGGATGTGAGAATGTATACACTCCAATGACTAAGATTTAGATACACTATCATATGCAAACAAATAACAAAATTTCTTTAAGACAAGAAACAAACAAACAATTCTTTTCTCATCTCTTTCATTCCGGTCTTAAGGACTCGTCACGTCCGTTCTACCGCAAACAGGTAACGCCTAAGTCTCCATACAGCGAGCCGCAACACCTAAACTGCTGGGACGCGCACTGTGACGTTTCCATTAAAAAACACAAAAAAGCAACCCTTGTTGAGGGGAACTACGTCGCTCTGATTCTCATGTTCCCGATGAGATACGTAGGCAGTGGGGTAGGGCCCATTCGAGCACTTCTTTTATTTTCCCTACATTTGTTTCTCTTTCTATCTCCTTTCCTTTTCTATATCTTTTCCAGTTCTTTTTCCAGTATCCTTTTCCTTACACCCTTTGATCGAAACAAGCAAACGTGGATCCCATCAGGTACGATGGACGCAAGGGGGTGCTAATACCTTCCTCTCGCGTAACCGACTCCCGAATCCAGTTCTCTTGATCGCAAGACCATGCTCTATCCTTTCCTTCAGGTTTACGCAGTGTTTCCTTTCCCTCTCTTGGGATAACTACACATTGCTGGCGACTCTGTTTCGGTGCCACTTTCGCGTTTGTACTAGGATGAAAATCCCGGGAGCGACAGCTAGGGACTCTGCTGGGGACAGGTTGACCTATTGTTGGTCCATCCTAAGTGAGTCAATCCTAGTGCTTGTTTGCTTTTCTTTCATTGGGTGTTTACTGTTATCTTGTATTTGCTGTTTACTATATTTTATTACTTGTAGCATATTTACAGCATGTTAGCATTTACATTTCATATATTATACTGTGTTGAACTATTCTGTGTGTTTGGCGGGATGGGATTTCTGAGAGATGAGCCCATTACCAAGGCTTGAGTGCACACTTATATTTAGAGTGGAGAGTAGTGGGACCTACATACCATCTGTGTACGTTGGGTAATCACAAAATTCACAGCTAGACAAGGCTATCTTGGGACCTATCATGGCGTACGCATCTTGCGTATTCCAGGATGTTGATCTAGAGAGCTGTTGACTCTAGTGACCGATCATGAGGACCTTAGTGGAAACATCTCTCTTTAGTGGTGACAGTGGTAGACCACATTCTGTGGCAAACCCATTCGCACCCGAGGGCCCACTTTGGAACTTGCATAGGATGGCCTTTATTTTTTAAGGTGAGTCAGTGGACGACTTCTTTGATTGGCATAGCATTGTATCCTACGGGCTGAATGTGCTATCGTTTCTCAAACCTCCGAAGCTGACAAGCCTTGTTTTCTAGGAACCACATGTGAGTATGGGTGGGATGTTTACAGGTTTGCAGGTAACCCAGCCTCCTACATACCTTACTTGTGATTTTATGATTGTTACAGACAGTGTATCCTATGATAGTGGTTTGATTATCCATCTCAGATATATTGCCAGATTCAGTATAGAGACACAGTGCACACAGTTCAACGCAGACACAGACACCTGAATACTTGATCACATGCCTTTTGCATTTGCATACTCATATCATAACAGGTTATGTTTGTCATTTTCAGGTACCTACCATATTGTCTGATTCCAATCATGAGTTTCCAAGAAGTTGAGGTTAAAAGGAAGAATAATGTGTCATATAAATTCCCTGATCCTAAGCTGGATTCATTGAACAAGATGATAGACATGGCTGGTTCTGGTGTTCTCAGTACTTTTCAGAAGGAATATAGAGAGCTGATTAAAATGGTATGTTCATTCACAAAGTATGAGAAGGATGGGTTGCACACTTTCTTACAGTTCTATGAACCATCAATGAGATGTTTCCTGTTCCCTGATTACATTTTGATGCCTACTTTGGAGGGATTCTCATTTATTTTGGGAATTCCAGTCACGTCTTTTATACCGTATTTTTCTGAAGATGCTCTTACCCCCAAAGTAATAGCTGCTGTTCTACATCTGGAACTGTCTGTTGTGAAAAGTGGCCTGAGTAAACTTAAAGAAGACAAAGGATTTCATTTGGAGTTTCTTTTACAACAAGCTCAGGAAGCTGCCAAGGCTAAAAACTGGACTACTTACAATGTTGTGTTAGCTCTTTGTATCTATGGTTTGGTGCTTTTCCCCGGTCAACCTGACTTTGTTGACATGCAGGCGATGAAAGTGTTTGTTTCGAAGAATCCGATTCCTACCCTGCTAGGGGATTTTTATTACTCAGTACACTACAAAAATGAGAAGGGAAGAGGATGTCTGGTTAGTTGATGTACCCAATTGTTATGTCATTGGCTCTTCAAACATTTACCTCGAACTGGTGCTTTCGTAGAAACTACTGAGACAATGAAATGGTCCAAGAGATTGATAGGTTTGACTGCCAATAACATCATTTGGTTTGATCCCAAATTACTGACAATAGAGCTTACTGTTAAATGTGGAGGTTTTCCGAATGTGCCTCTACTTGGAAGAAGAGGTGGGATTAATTACAACCCGGTGTTGGCTGTTAGACAATTTGGTTACACTTCGAGAAATCCTCCTGCTGATGAAGAGATTAGTGATTCTCTATTTTTCGTGGGAACCAAGAATGAAAGAGTGCCAGAAGTAATAAATGCCTGGAAATTTAGGTAAAGAGAGGGAAATTTAATTTTTGGCAAAGGAGACTGTAGATCATACCCTGACTACGATGCTTGGATTGAGATGAAGGTCAAAGAGTTGTTGCTACCCTTTTCAAGAGAGATTCTCTTATGTCCAAATCAACACTCCATGGTACCGGCTGAAGAGTGCGAGAAATGGAAGAAAATGGTTAGAGAGTTGCAGATAGAGAACTCTGGAATGAGCAGATGTCTTCAGAAAGCTTTGGCTGACAACAAAGATTTGGAGAAGAGAGCATTGAAAGCGGAGAAAATCTTGGCAGACAAAGAAGAAAATTTTGATGATAGAGCTCAGTACTTCTGGAAACTTACTTTGGGAGCAGATGATACTAGTCAGGCTCACAATACTACAAAGCAGGCGTTAGCCCGAAGCAGGGATTCATTAGCTAAACTTCGTCAAGCTTGGGATGAGGTCAGAATTGAAAACTCTGAATTGCTGACCCAGTTAAAAGATAAAGATGAAGAGCTGAAGAAAGCACATGTAGCAAGAAGAAGGTATCGAGAGGACCTTGGCAAAAGTCAAGAACAAGTAAGGAATGCTGAAGATAAGCTGAAAATTGCCAACAAAGAGCTTGAAAATGTCACGGCAGATCTGAAGCTGGTTAAAATTCAAGCTGGAATTAAGAGGCGCAAAGGAGCCGATGAAGATGAAGCCTTGCTGATGCACATGGGTTCATTAGCTGATGCATTAGAAAAAAGCGACGTCGTAATCAAAGAGCTGATTAAGAAGCCACATCATCAGCGTACCCGCATCCTGTTCGAAGAGATTAAGTATTCCAGCCAGAAACTGAAAGACGTAGAGCTATCAGATTAATGATTTTTGTCATTTCTTTGTAATTTGCAATGGTTACCATCAGAATTGTTGATGGATCCATTTGACTGCTTGTTTCTTATTCTGTTGCTGAAACTATGACAAATGTGCTTGAAAACTTTTGGGAATTCGTATGAAATGAGCTATTTCAGTTCACAATTTCTGGTTTTCAGATATATGTGACGTGATAAGATATCTGCACACTGGCACACTACAAAATCACTATTTCTGGTCATTAGATATTTGTGATTGGCGTATATGAATATCTCTTCAAGGTAAAACTCAATACGAAGGGTTAGATGAAAGACTCAAGGCTATTGAGAGCCAAAATCCTCTGGGAATTGACGTAGAGGACATGGGTCTCGTGCAAGGTGTGAGAATCCCTCCCAAGTTTAAGCTCCCAACATTGGATAAGTACAATGGCAGTACCTGTCCCAAAACACATTTGCAAGCTTACAATCGCAAGATTGCCGCTTATACTGAAGACCAAAAGCTCTGGATGTATTTTTTCCAGGACAGCCTGTCAGG
Organism: Lathyrus tuberosus; assembly: GCA_022829125.1. Classification (NCBI taxonomy): domain Eukaryota; kingdom Viridiplantae; phylum Streptophyta; class Magnoliopsida; order Fabales; family Fabaceae; genus Lathyrus; species Lathyrus tuberosus. The sequence continues at coordinate 6,842,006 of JALAZF010000217.1, forward strand.
AGCCTCCCTGGAATGGTACATTAAGCTGGACAGGATTCATATAAAGAGCTGGAAAGATTTGTGCGCTGCGTTTCTGAAGCAGTATCAATATAATTTGGACATGGCACCCAATCGTACTCAGCTGCAGAGCATGACTCAAGATCATAAGGAGGGCTTTAAGCAGTACGCATAGAGATGGGAGAATTGGCTGCTCGAGTTCAACCACCTTTGGCTGATCGTGAGATGGCTGATATGTTCATGAGCACACTCCAAGGGCCGTATTTGGATAGATTGGTTGCGTGTCCTTCAACAGGGTTTGTCGACATTGTTATTGCTGGGGAACGAATAGAGAGTCTGCTGAAGTTGGGTAAGATTCAAGACGTCAGTGGGACTGGTGCTTCGAGTTCGAGGAAACCCTTTGCTAATGGACCAAGGAAAAGAGAAGGGGAGTCCAGTGCTGTGCATAGAGGAAAGGGCAGAGGCAGGACTCAATCCTATCATCAGGTGGATGCTGTAACCATTCCGGTTCCAGCAGGACAGCAAGCTCCAGATCAGCAAGCTAGACCCCGATTCCAGGCTAATAGACAAAGGGACCGTAAGTTTGATCCCTTGCCTATGACATATGCTGCTTTGTTACCACAATTGCTCAAAGAGAAGTTGGTTGAACTTCGGACTATTAGGCCGTCAGATACTGAAATTGCCTCAAAATTATGATGCTAATGTTCCATGTGAATTTCATTCTGGTGCGCCAGGTCACTCGATAGTAAAGTGCTGGGCTTTTCAACATAAGGTTCAGGATCTGATTGACGCAAAAGCTATTAATTTCTCTAAGCCGCCGAATGTTCGTGATAATCCAATGCCTCATCATGGAGGTGCAGGAATGAATGCTATTTCTAATGGAGAGAAATTGAATCTGATTACCGATGTTAATTTGGTAAAGACTCCGCTGTTGATTGTAAAAGAGCGTTTGCTAAAAGGAAAGTTATTTCCTGGATGTGGCTCTGATTGTGAGGATTGTTCAAGACAGATTAATGGCTGTAGTAAGTTGAAAGTTGGACTGCAGGAGCTTATGGATGAAGAAAGCCTTCAGTTTGATAAGGTAGAGAAGGAAAAAGATGTTTATGTCATTACCATTTATTATAATCCAGTTGAAATACAGGTGCCTGTTGAAGCTCCTGTTGCTATCATCATGCCCGAGAGGCCGATACCAGTTACGATTATAGTTCCTGAATCCGCTTCTTATGTGTCTAATCGGGCAGTTCCATGGCAATATGGAACTAACACTCATCAAGGAGGAAGTCAACAGAAAGCAGAGGCTGCTGTTGGTACCAGTGTTGAGAATGTCAGTGGACCAAGTGGTTTCACCAGAAGTGGTCGACTGTTTGCTCCCCAGACTCTAAGGAGTGATAAAGAAGCTGAAGCCGCTGCAAGAACAAAAGGAAAACAGGTTGTTGGTGATGAGGTGCCTGTTCAGGAAGAGGACCCTAAAGTCAATTTTGATAGTGATGTTGAGGAATTTATGAGGATTATCAAAAAGAGAAATTATAAGATCATTGATCAGCTCAATCAGACACCCTCTAAAATCTCAATATTATCCCTGTTAATGAGTTCAGATGCACACCGGGCTGCTTTGTTGAAGGTTTTGAATATGGCCTATGTTCCCCAAGAGATTACTGTGAATCAGTTGGAGGGAGTAATTTCTAATGTCAATGTGAGCCACGGGTTGGGGTTTACGAATAGGGATTTGACTCTAGATGGACGTAATCACAACAAAGCATTGCACATCACACTTGAATGTAAAGGAGCTGTTTTATCGCATGTGCTAGTTGACACAGGTTCTTCCTTGAAAGTGTTACCCAAAAAGGCCCTGATGAAAATTGAAGTAGATGGATTGATTCTTAGACCCAGCGATCTGATTGTGAGGGCTTTCGATGGATCCCAAAGATCGGTGTTTGGAGAGGTAGAATTACCAATACAGGTTGGTCCACAGATATTCAAGACAATCTTTCACGTTATGGACATTCAGCCTGCTTACAGCTGTTTGTTAGGCCAACCGTGGATTCACGCAGTAGGCGCAGTTACCTCCACACTACATCAGAAGCTCAAATATATGTTCGAGGGTCAAGTGGTTACCGTTTGCGGTGAAGAAGATATATTTGTGAGTCATCTATCCACTTTCAAATATGTGGAAATGGATAGAGAGATTCATGAAACCCTGTGCCAGTCTTTTGAAGCCCTAAATATCAACAAATTCCCAGAACCTACTTCGACATCAGTGGTGTCAAATGTGCCAGTTGGGCCGAGTGCATCAATTGTGTCCTACAAGCAGGCCAGAGAAGTGGTTGAAAGCGGAAATGCCCAAGGTTGGGGTAAAGTTATCGACGTGGTCGTGAAGGAAGATAAGTTCGGCATTGGATACCAACCGGGCCAGACGCCAGTTCCCCGATTCCGTAGGACAATCGATTTCAACAGTGGAGGAATTATCAACCCTAATCAGTCCTGCTCAACAATAGAAGATGACGCTGAAAGCTCAGATTATCTGGGCAGATGGGTGTATTCACTGGCTCCGGGAGAAGCATTGCAAATTTGGTCTAGTGAAGAAGTCATTCATGTTGTACACCATTCAGAGTAATAATTCTTGTCTTTCATAATGCATAAAATCCCACGCTCTGCCCAAGGTGTGTGGATCCATTTGTAGGGCCACCATATTTTCTCATAGAATGTTCAAACATCAATAAAAAGGACGTTTTTGTTTACAAATTTATGTTCCTTTATTCCTTCTTTATTTTTATTTTTGCACAAAGAAAATTAAAAAATGACAATGCACCTTCTTTTCTTTTGTTTTCAAGCAAAAATAATCTAAAATAAAGCATCAATCCAATCATGCAGACTTGATTTTGTGGATTCCTCTGAAAATGATTCTGTTATGCCCACGTATGATTTCGACAATCCGATCTATCAAGCTGAGGAGGAAAGTGATGAAGACTATGAACTCCCGGAAGAGTTGGCTAGATTGTTGAAACAGGAAGAAAAGACCATTCAGCCTCATCAGGAAGCTCTTGAGGTTATCAATATTAGTTCAGAAGAAAGCAAGAAAGAGATCAAGATCGGTGCAAGTCTGCGGGCTGATGTAAAGCAAGAACTGATAGTCATGGTACGTGAATACGTTGACATCTTTGCTTGGTCATATCAAGATATGCCAGGTTTAAATACAGACATAGTTATGCATAGACTACCATTGAAAGAGGCCTGTCCACTGGTCAAGCAAAAGCTGTGCAGAACAAAACTAGAAATGGCTTTGAAGATCAAGGAAGAAGTACAGAAACAGTTGGATGCAGGTTTTCTAGCAGTAACCAACTATCCTCCCTGGATGGCCAACATAGTACCGGTGCCGAAGAAAGATGGCAAAGTCAGAATGTGTGTGGATTACAGAGATCTCAACAGGGCGAGCCCTAAAGATGACTTTCCACTCCCTCATATTGATGTGCTGGTTGACAATACTGCTCAGTTTTCAGTGTTCTCATTTATGGATGGATTCTCCGGGTACAATCAGATAAAGATGGCGCTTGAAGACATGGAGAAGACGACATTCATTACCCCGTGGGGTACCTTCTGTTACAAAGTAATGCCTTTTGGGTTGAAGAACGCAGGGGCAACTTATCAAAGAGCATTGGTGACGTTATTCCACGATCTAATTCATAAAGAGACCGAGTGCTATGTGGATGACATGATTGCTAAATCAAAGACAGAAGAGGAACATCTGATCCACTTGAAGAAGTTGTTTGAGAGGTTGAGGAAATTCAGGTTGAGACTGAATCCTAATAAGTGTACTTTCGGCGTGCGGTCCGGAAGATTGCTTGGTTTCATTGTCAGTGAAAAAGGAATAGAGGTTGATCCTGCTAAAGTGAAAGCTATACAAGATATGCCAGTACCGAAAACTGAGAAAGTAGTTCGCGGCTTTCTAGGGATATTGAACTACATTTCAAGGTTCATATCTCACCTAACTGCCACCTGCGAACCGATATTCAAAATGCTAAGAAAAAATCAAACGGTTAGGTGGAATGATGATTGTCAAAACGCATTCGATAAAATAAAAAGATATTTGCAGGAACCTCCTATTCTGATACCTCCAGTTCTAGGGAGACCACTGATTATGTACTTGACCGTGCTCGAAGGATCCATGGGTTATGTTCTCGGTCAACACGACGAGACAGGTAAGAAAGAACATGATATCTACTACCTGAGCAAGAAGTTTACAGATTGTGAATCGCGTTATTCAATGCTTGAGAAGACATGATGTGCACTCGCATGGGCCGCAAAGCGATTGAGACAATATATGCTCACATATACAACCCTGTTGATCTCAAAAATGGATCCGGTCAAGTATATTTTTGAGAAACCAGCACTTACAGGCAGAGTTGCAAGGTGGCAGATGGTACTGACATAGTACGATATTCAATATACTTCGTAAAAAGCAATCAAAGGAAGTATACTGTCAGATTATCTTGCGCAACAGCCTCTTGATGATTACCAGCCCATGAAGTTTGATTTCCCTGATGAGGACATCATGTTTGTCAAAGCGAAAGACTGCGAGGAACCACTTCTGGAGGAGGGGCCTGACCCTGAATCCAAATGGAGTTTGATGTTTGACGGGGCAGTTAATATGAATGGGTGCGGAGTTGGTGCAGTTCTCATTATGCCAGAAGGCGTTCACATGCCCTTCACTGCCCGAGTAACTTTCGAGTGTACCAACAATGAAGCAGAATACGAAGCTTGCATACTAGGGATTGAGGAGGCTATTGATTTACGAATCAAGACCCTCAATATCTTTGGTGATTCAGCACTGGTAATCAATCAAGTAAAGGGAACGTGGCACACACATCAGCGGAATTTGATTCCGTATAGAGATTATACGAGGAGATTGCTGACATTCTTTACAACTGTCAAGTTATACCATGTTCCTAGAGATGAAAATAAGTTTGCAGACGCCTTGGCCACTATATCTTCGATGATCAAAGTGCATGGTTGGAACTTTGTACCGAGGATTGATGTATCTCGTCTTGATAGACCTGCTTTTGTGTTTGATGTTGATGCAGTGTCTGACAACAAGCCTTGGTACCATGACATTAAATGCTTCTTGGAAAATCTAGAATACCCGCCTGGGGCATCTTCTAAAGACAATAAGACATTAAAAAGGCTAGCCGGTAGTTTCTTCCTGAACAAAGATGGCGTGCTGTATAAAAGAAATTTTGACATGGTTCTGCTCAGATGCGTGGATAAACACGAAGCAGACCTATTAATTATTGAAGTGCACGAAGGCTCTTTCGGTACCCATGCCGGAGGACATGCGATGGATAAGAAATTGTTGAGATCGGGGTATTATTGGTTGACAATGGAGTCAGATTGCTGCAAGTACGCCCGCAAGTGTCACAAATGCCAGATCTATGCAGACAAAATACACGTTCCTCCAAATCCGTTGAGTGTCATGTCCTCTCCGTGGCCCTTTGCAATGTGGGGCATTGATATGATCGAGAGAATTGAGCCTACTGCTTCAAACGACCATCGTTTCATCTTGGTCGCCATTGATTACTTCACTAAATGGGTTGAAGCAGCATCTTATGCCAATGTCACTAAGCAAGTGGTAGCTCGTTTCTTGAAACGAGATATCATTTGTTGCTATGGAGTGCCCGAGAGAATCATTACTGATAATGGTTCTAATTTGAATAATAAGATGATGGCTGAGCTATGCCGGGACTTCAAAATTGAACATCACAATTCTTCTCCGTACCGTCCAAAGATGAATGGCGCGGTCGAAGCGGCCAACAAAAATATCAAGAAGATTGTGCAGAAGATGGTTGTCACGTACAAAGATTGGCATGAGATGTTACCATTTGCTTTGCATGGGTATCGAACATCAGTCCGCACGTCCACTGGGGCAACACCATACTCACTTGTATACGGTATGGAGGCAGTTCTACCGGTCGAAGTTGAGATTCCCTCTCTTTGAGTATTGATGGACGTTAAGCTAGATGAAGCTGAATGGGTACGAGCCAGATTTGATCAGTTGAGCCTTATTGAGGAGAAGCGATTAGCGGCAGTATGTCATGGCCAGCTATATCAGCGCAGAATGAAGAGGGCATTCGATCAAAAGGTTCGACCTCAAGTTTACAAGGTCGGAGATGTGGTAATCAAGAGAATACTTCCTCCGAGTACAGATCACAGGGGCAAATGGACTCCTAATTATGAAGGTCCATTCGTGGTTAAAAAGGTTTTCTCAGGTGGAGCCTTATTGCTGACAACCATGGATGGTGAAGACTTTTCATCCCCTGTTAATTCAGATGCAGTTAAAAAATACTTCGTATAAATAGACCCGCTGGCAAAAAAAAAAATCCAGGCAAAAAAGGGCATCCCGGCGAACCAAAAATAGAATAAAGGTTCGGGCAAAAATTAAGGATATAATTGAAAAAAATTGTACACCCGGTAAGTTGAAAACCCGAAAGGGCAACTTAGGCAAAAATGGATATCCCGGTGGATTGAAAACCTGAAAAGGCGATCCACGCAAAAGAGGGGTTCAAGCGAATGACTCCAGTCTGAATTAATCTGTGCGCTCTCTACTCTTCAGCAAAATAACAAAGTTTCCGAAGGAGGAATTGTTCCGACCACAAACTTCCTAAGGCGAAGATAATCAAGAGAGTTGGAATACATACTGGCTACAGCAGAATTAGAAATCAGTTGGAATCCAATTTCCGCATTGTCATTAGAATAGATTTCTTTTCTCAATTTTATGGCAATCAACTCTTCCAGGGGTTTGCTTCCAATTGTAAATTCGTCGATTTTGGCATTTTATCAATAAAATTGAATATTCAGTCACAAGGTTTTATTTTCATTTTACTGCTTTGTTTGCAAAAACGTCCAATTTTTTATCATAAAACATTGCTTTGAAAATATCATGGCCTTGCAAAAACATGCACAAAAAAGACAATTAAAATTACTTTGCTTGTTGGACAACCTTGGATGGTGGACTCAAAAAAAAAGAAAAAAAAAACCACGCAATATCCTGGGGCATGTGCATATATTTTTTCTGCTGCAGGTAATGAGTACGATCGATCCAAGCAGCACGAAGGTTATCTCTCAGCATAATCAACAGATATTTGCTATGACTTGATACTGTTGTATCTTCTGTGTTAATAACGGTTATTAATGCAGTGAGCATTCCATGTCAACAATGAGTGCAAATCCTCCGGTACCTCGCAGACGATGTGAAGGGTAGTTCAAGAGCGAATGTTCGGAAGTTGAAGACAGGGTGTTCATTTAAGAGTTTGAAAACGCTTGGTTTTCTATAAAATCCTCTTAAGAGACGAAGCTTCTCGCAGTAACATCCCCTGTGGAGTTTATTCTCAGCAGGATTTACCAGCAAGTGGTAGTGTCAACAAGGTATATTTCCCACAGGTTTCAGCATGTGAAATTTGTCAAAGAATAATTCCCAGCTGAATTGTTTTATCTCCCCACAGAGTTCAACATTTTGACAGTAATTTCCCCAGCAGGGTCTAAATAGATCGATGGACCCTCTTCTTCGGCAAAGTGTCAGCATATGATATTACCCAGCAGGTGGTGTAATTCTCAGCATTGCTCATTTACAACTCAAAGTCCAATTTATTTTGGCATACAGATAGTTGTTCATATTATTCCAGCAGGTGGGATAGTATTGCAGATGGTTGTTCCAGCAGGTGGGGTGATCATACAGATAGTTGTTCATATTATTCCAGCAGGTGGGATAGTATTGCAGATGGTTGTTCCAGCAGGTGGGGTGATCATACAGATAGTTGTTCATATTATTCCAGCAGGTGGGATAGTATTGCAGATGGTTGCTCCAGCAGGTGGGGTGATCATACAGATAATCGTTCATATTATTCCAGCAGGTGGGATTTTATATTGTTCCAGCAGGTGGGGTGATGATAAACAACTATATTCTCAGCAAAGTCCAACGTTGGTTTGGCAAAGCTTCCAAAGCCGGTCTGGTAAGCATCGAAGTCCAATGTTAGTTTGGCAAAGCTGCAAAAGTCCATCTGAGGATGGCAAGTTTGAGATTCCAAAGCCGGTTTGGTAATCATCGAAGTTGAACGATAGATTGGCAGAAATCCAACACGAATTGGTAAAAGTCCATTGTTTAGAATGGCAGAGCAGCTAGAGTCCACCAGTTGAGTGGCAAGCCAGTAGTCATCTGGGGTCGTTCAAAAAGACATTGTTGAAAGTCCATCCATAGTATAGCAAGCCAGTAGTCGTCTGGCGTCGTTCAAAAGACAGATCTCTCCGACAACGTTTCATTGAAGATTCAATCCAGCAGTCTCGTTGGGTTTATATCCCTTTTGTTCTTCGTCATCTAGAGCAAATTTTTGGTTATATTTGGTATTTAATCACTATATACCTTGAAAGTCTGAAAGCAATCGCTTTCAGGCATTCAGGTCTACAGCGTTTGAATAGGGGCAGCTGTAATACCCCAAAATTTGCTCTCTCTTTTGTCATCATAGCATAGCATTATCATATATCAGATCATATCCATCTCATTAGCCTTGCATTGCATCTTTAACATAGAAAAATGAAGCAAAGCATCCCTCTTACCATCAAGGCATGTGATCAGGGGAAAGATGGACAATCAAGGAATCATTCAAGGCACAAAAGGTCAAACAAGTTGCCTCAAGGCAAGCCAAGAGGTCTTTCATGTATCATACTATCTCAATTGATCATCCAAAACATCAAGAAAGTGAGATTCAATAGGAGATTGAAGTATTACATCCTTCACTATGCAAGAGGTCCAAAAAAAAAACTGAAGGAAAACCCTCAAAAGAGATAGTTCATTGGTTCAAAATCACCCCCAAGTGGCATATCTCATCATCCTTTAAGAGGATACACAACATACTCTAAGGAATTTGAAATTGAAGACTGCACATTTTTCCCTTAGTAGGTGGGTATCGAAACTAGGGTTTCCAATTAAATTCGGTTATCCTTGATTTTTTGGACAAAACTTGACGTCATGGTATACTACATGTCCTTAAGTGTATGTGTGTGGAAAATTACCTCTCAATTGGTTTTAGAAGTGGTTCAATTGGAAGAAAGATCAAAAATCAGGAAAATTGGGGCTAAGTCAAATAATTAGAGGAAAAAGTCAACTCTTGACTTTTTGAGGCCAAATTCTTGAAATTCATGTTATATGTGACCAATGTACAAAATTTGATCAAGAAACTCCAAAAGGTTCATGAAAAATCAAGATTTGAAAAGTTGCCATTTTTGGAAGAAGTAGGGTTTCTAAATAAGGAAAGTTTTGGCCATTTTGCACTAAACTTTGAACCAAGGCCATTCAAAATTGAGACATCAAATAAAAATTCCACTCTACCACAACAAAAGATCTCATCTTAAGCTTCAAATCCATGTGTAGAACACCTCTATTGGATCAAAATTGAGAGAGTTATGGATGATCAAAGTTGAGAAAAACTTGGGCAAAAGGCAAGTCAGCTTGGGCAAATCTTAAGTCATGCGCAGTCATTTTCACAAACATGTGGTGGGCCAAATGTTTTGATCAATTACTCATGGTTAGAGGCTTCAAATGAAAAATCTTTCAACATGAAAGTTGTTCCTCTATGTGGGATCTTCAAAATTGATGTTCATGATTTTTTCATTTGATCAAAGGATAAGAAGTTATGATGGCTCAAAGTAGGGTCAATGCAACTGAAAATTTGACTAAGTCATAACCAAGTCATGCCACACACGCGCGCATTATGCAACATTTCAAACCAGTTTTGAGTTCCTATGTTTGAAGCACATTTCCAATATGTTACAAGCCTCATTTTCATTTCTTTTCAACATCAAAGTTGTTGTATCATGTACACACTTTGTGATGATACCAGAATCATCCATTTCCATGGCCTGAAGAGAGAGATATTCATGCCTAAATGTCTCCATTTCCAACTGATTTCATCATATGCTTCACATCAGAATTTGCATTTCTTGGTTCACACACACCACAAACACTTCATCACATCAGCTTTCCTCTTTCAGCCAAACACACACACACCTTTACATACACACAGGCTCGAGTGTAGCATATAAGTGGAAGGAAGAAACTTTCCAAAGAATTTGTTGCAGCAAACCACACTAGAGCTTATCCTAAACCCCCTGCACCATACCAAAACTCCTCAAAATCGTCCCCTAACTAACTTGACTCAGTTAGTTAGGATGGACTCACCTAAACCAACTCAACTCAATTAACCAACTCATGTTAACCATAGTTAAGCTCTCATATAAAAGGAAACTTCACTCACAAACCTGGGGGTGGTGCTCATTTTGTTCAGTTTCTCTCCAAAACTTCTCTTCTTTCTCTCTCAATCTCTCAACGTTGCAACTGGTTTTTGAAGCCTGATTTCAACTTCTCTTCATTGAATCATAAGCAACTACTTCATCTAAGCCTTTATTTGGCCAAGAGTGAATCAAAGAGCAGCTTGGAATCTCTGGTTTTCTGAAGAACATATCAAAGTCCACATTCAAATTTCTTTCCTTTCATCTTTTACAATTCAATCTTGTGTCTTGTTAAGTACTTATGTGCTTTCTTTGATTAACTCATTATTTTCCCTTTTGAGTTACGATTCATCTTCTACTTTAGAAGTGAATTGTTTAACTCATTCCTTCTTTAGACTTTAGGTTTTGCAACCTCACAAACCATTAGGATCACTCGCTTGACTAATCAATTAGGATTGAGTCTTAGTTCACATAGATTTTTACCTTTCTCACCCATTTGAGTCTTTCATCTCCTCATCTCAAAGAAAATTCAAAATATCTAATAATGGTAGGCACTTATTGCATTTAGGCCTTTCATATAAAGAAAAGATTATAAGGGGTCTTCTCTTATAATCTTAGAATATGTAGCATATGGCCCATCTTGGGTCAATGTGTTAAACATTTGATCTTGTATGAGTAACTTAAATGCAATACTTGTTGAAGATACAAATAAAAAAAACACTTCTTCAGTTTATAATCAACAAAAACACTTAATAAATACAAGTATGCTAGTGTATTTGAACCTTAATAATTAGAACTAAGTGCGAGGGTCTTCTTCACATTTAGTGTACTTTCTTACTCATTCCATCTTGGGATGTGAGAATATATACACTCCAATGACTAAGATTTAGATACACTATCATATGCAAACAAATAAAAAAATTTCTTTAAGACAAGAAACAAACAAACAATTCTTTTCTCATCTCTTTCATTCCAGTCTTAAGGACTCGTCACGTCCATTCTACCGCAAACAGGTAACGCCTAAGTCTCCATACAGCGAGCCGCAACACCTAAACTGCTGGGACGCGCACTCTGACGTTTCCATTAAAAAACACAAAAAAGCAACCCTTGTTGAGGGGAACTACGTCGCTCTGATTCTCATGTTCCCGATGAGATACGTAGGCAGTGGGGTAGGGCCCATTCGAGCACTTCTTTTATTTTCCCTACATTTGTTTCTCTTTCTATCTCCTTTCCTTTTCCATATCTTTTCCAGTTCTTTTTCCAGTATCCTTTTCCTTACACCCTTTGATCGAAACAAGCAAACGTGGATCCCATCGGGTACGATGGACGCGAGGGGGTGCTAATACCTTCGTCTCGCGTAACCGACTCCCGAATCCAGTTCTCTTGGTCGCAAGACCATGCTCTATCCTTTCCTTCAGGTTTACGCAGTGTTTCCTTTCCCTCTCTTGGGATAACTACACATTGTTGGCGACTCTGTTTCGGTGCCACTTTCGCGTTTGTACTAGGATGAAAATCCCGGGAGCGACAGCTGCTTATGCCAAAGATGAAAAGCTGATGATTCATTGCTTCCAGGACAGTTTGTCTGGGGCATCACTCGAATGGTATATGCAGTTGGAGCGTACCAATGTGCGCACTTGGGATGATCTAGCTGATGCATTCGTCAAGCAATACAAGTACAAGACTGACCTTGCTCCGAACCGTACTCAACTTCAAAGTATGGCTCAAAAGGACAACGAATCCTTTAAGGAGTACGCGCAACGCTGGAGAGAGCTAGCTGCAAGGGTGCATCCACCTCTTGTTGATCGTGAACTGATTGACATCTTCATGGGTACTTTGCAAGGCCAATACTATGAGAAGTTGATTGGTAATGTTTCTGCTGGATTCTCTGATTTGGTAATTGTCGGTGAGAGAATTGAAGAAGGTCTGAAAAATGGAAAGATCCAAGGAAGTTCTAGAAGCCAGTCTAAAGCCAAGAAGCCCTTCAATGGATACAAGAAAAAAGAGGGTGAAACAAATGTTGTCTCTGCTCAGAAAGGGCAAGCTCAACAACAAGCTCCTGCTCCAATACCTTATCAAATCCCTTTCTTCAAGTATTCGTATGTTGCTGCTGTGCAATACGCTCCAATGCCTTATCAGCCAACAGTTCAAGCTGTTCAAGCTCCAATGCCTCAACAACAGGCTCCTCAGCAACAATCCTACAATCAACAAGGGTATCAGTATCCTCCTCAATATCAACAACAGAGAGCTGCTCAACAACGTCAGCCTAATCAACAGAGGACAAGGAGGTATGATAGAGACTTTGATCATCTGCCAACATCATAAGCTCAGATCTTTGCTCAATTGATGGAAAAGAAGGCAATCTCTCTAAGGGACCTAGCTCCTCCAATTGTCATTCCCCCAGACTATGATGCTAATGCCCATTGCGAGTTTCATAAGGGTGCTCCAGGGCATACGATTGAGGACTGCAGAGCTTTCAAACACAGGGTTCAAGACATGATTGACTCAAAGTTTCTCACGTTCAATGGGAGGGATCCAAATGTCGTCAAAAACCCGCTGCCACCGCCAAACTAGTGTCAGCATCAAGTCAAGTCAAGTTCATTCCCCGAAGAAGGCAGTCATGTTGCCATCCCATCATTTGCATTCTTGTATTTTCGTCTTTATTTGTTTAAGTACTGTATGCTTTGAACATTGCCGTTTGTATTTGGTTTTCTTAATGTATTGACAATGCATGTTTTGAATCAGTTATGTCGTATTCACTCATTTTTCCTTTTACTTCAAATCACAGACACATCTATCCACTTCACTCTCTTTATCAACTGTTGCTTAGCAATGATTGGAGGGAGGATGATAAAAACGAAATACCCATAATTGCAAAATGTATGCTTTAGGATAAAATCTCGTCGATGATATACAGGCATTGTTTCAACCCCCAAACACTGGAGAGACAAGGAGTTAATCCCTAGTCAACCACTTCAAGCCTAGAAGTAGTAGTTTCCTTCGGATATTCAAACCCTTATACTCAACCTGGGGAAGGGTAGTGTTTGGTTAATCCAATTACGCACTCAAATCACAAGTAAAATCCAAAGACATGACGGTTGTTCGTCAATAACCCATGACTTGGCAGTCACAATCCTCCAATAAAAAAAAAACAAAATCAAAAACAAAAAATCAAAAGCCTGTTAAGTCAAACACCTCAAAGGAGACTTAGGCAAAAATCAAAGTAACCCTGATGGACTCGAAAAACGAAATTAGTCCATGCAAAAGATAGGGATCAAAAACAAAATCAGAAGAGGCCCTCAAATCCTCACCAAAAACAAAATAAGACTCAGTGACCACCGAATCAAAACCAAAGGGTCACTGACACCCATCAAAACAAAATAAGGTGACTTCCATTATCACGCTTACACTGTCAACCATTTTGGAAGACAAACATGTGCAAAATTAACTGAACGTAGGACTAGAGAACATCACGAAGAAGGGGTGGGTACAAATTATACTTTGAGCCTGATATCCTTTGTTTCATAAATCGAACCAGACCACGTTACAACCCTCAAAAGACCTAATTGAGGCAAGGTTTATTCTGAAAGGATGCTATTTCAAGGTTGCGTAAACTGACTCCCCACATATTTGTTAATCTTCAACATTGGTGTCATTCCCCTTGCTATATCTTTCACACCATCAAAATCAGCACACGTTTGGGCTAACGGTCCATTCGTCTCACTATCATGACACTCCAATAAACGATTATTTTTCAAAACTTGCATGAGCATTGCATTGAGATTACCATTTGTGAAGGTGCAATTTTAACTGCAAATCAGTGCTAGACATCAAAGCGATTCCAACGAGGGGCAATCAAAGAGGGACTTGAACTTTCAGGGGTGCCAACCTGAATCAAAATCTCTCAACAGCTCAATCAGGGGCAAGTCATATCAAAGTACATCAAAGATCAACTGCCAAAGATCAAACTGCTTCAGATTTGGTTAATCAGGGGCAGGTCATTACCATGTTTAGACTGGGGCAGGATCCATTGCAGCAGGAAGATCCTTTTGTATCTTCAAGTTGGTCAAGCAGGCTATCCTGGCCACTAAGCACAGAGTCATGATCTTCTCAGGAACGAACTCACCAACAAATCAACAAGCCGTCAAACTCAGAGCTCGAGAGCATCTTCGTCTGCTTCAATCATGGCGTCTTCAACAAACTAAGTGTCCAGGAAATTAAATCCCTCCCACCACCCAAAGTCCAATCCGCATTGGCAACTACCAAAAGTCCACCATACTGGTACCATCTCAAAACATATCCAATCACCCATCTGCAATCATATGCATCGCATTCTTCATCATAAACATCATGTGCATCATATGCATACCCAAAAAACCAAATCATACTTCCCTAGCACTTGCATCTCCGCGCGTCAGCATTTGCATTACACATCATTACAAAATCAAGCATTCGTGCATGCATAGTCAAGATCCAGGATCAATCTCAAGACTGCAAGACGATCTTCAGCCCAGCCAGAGGCATCTTCTGCAAATTCGTGGGCGTTCCTCAAGAAGTTGTTCAACCTTTTGTTGATCAAGCTCAAGACAAGAGCTCAAGCAATCTTCAGCCTAGTCAGGGGCATCTTCTTCCAGTCCATGGGCATTCCTCATGAAGTCACTTCAAACTTTTGTTGATGAAATTGTGATCTCCAAGCAAGTCAGTGGGCATTCCTCATTGAATTGTCTCTTCAACCTTTTGTTGATATCTCCAAATAAGCTTTACTCATCATATCCCCAGCAAACTTGACCTTTTGTCAATTGCCTTACTATCATCCTTTTGGTGATAGTCGAACCCTATCAACTCAACTCAACCTGCATCCTTTTGGTGTTGGTAACCCTCAAATCAGAAATTTCCTATCATCCTTTTGGTGGTAGCCATTCATATTGTCAACTTAACCTTCATCCTTTTGGTGTTGGTCTTCGCAAGTGGGAAGTTCCTATCATCCTTTTGGTGGTAGTAGCTTGTATTGATCTGTCATCCTTTTGGTGCCGCCGATCCATGAACCTTTGGTCTGTGTATCATCCTTTTGGTGAATGACAGTCTCAGATATCTAGTGTGTCCCCTATTATCCTTTGGGTAGTAGCAGGCTTTGACCTCATTTTCATCCTTTTGGTGGAAGGGTCTGTGTGTGTGCGTGCCCTATTATCCTTTTGGTAATAGCAGGCTTTGACCTCACTTTCATCCTTTTGGTGGAAGGGTCTGTGTGCGTGTGTGTCCTATTATCCTTTTGGTAATAGCAGGCTGTGACCTCATTTCCATCCTTTTGGTGGAAGGCTCTGTGTGCGTGTGTGCCCTATTATCCTTTTGGTAATAGCAGGCTTTGACCCCATTTTCATCCTTTTAGTGGAAGGGTCGGTGTGTGCGTGTGCCCTATTATCCTGTTGGTAATAGCAGGCTTTGATCTCATTTCCATCCTTTTGGTGGAAGGGTCTGTGTGTGTGTGCCCTAATATCCTTTTGGTAATAGCAGGCTTTGACCTCATTTCCATCCTTTTGGTGGAAGGGTATGTGTGTGTGTGCCCTATTATCCTTTTGGTAATAGCAGGCTATGACCTCATTTCCATCCTTTTGGTGGAAGGGTCTGTGTGTGTGTATGCCCTATTATCCTTTTGGTAATAGCAGGCTTTGACCTCATTTCCATCCTTTTGGTGGAAGGGTCCGTGTGCGTTTGTTACTATCATCCTTTTGGTGATAGGCATGTCATCCTTTTGGTGATAGGCCTGTCATCCTAATTGTCTTCTACCTTGAAAGATGAACGCCGTAGCAGTTCATCTGACTCGGTTTAGGCCAATTAGATAGGGGCATCTGTCATACCCCAAATTTGTCCTACCTGTGTATAACCTTCATCTGTACATCCACCCACTGACAATTATTCAAAAATCCAAAAAAATATGTAGTTTTCCTATTGCTTAAGTCTGTACTTCATTTGAGGATATCTAGTCAGGAGTGCGTGTAATATGCGTGTGAAGCTCCAATCAGGGTTTGTAGCGGATAATTCACCTGTGTGTGGATCAGGTTATCAGGCTGTGATAGGATACATGCTTCATCAATGATTGGGTCATTTTTAATCAGGGATCTATGCAGTGATCCATCTGACAAGTCATTACCATCTGACTGAACATCTGGTTCATGGGGAAGGATTTGTTATCATTGGTACAAGTGGCAAGGTGTAGATAATTATTGATTCAAGGTTAATCCATCCAAAATTCAAAATTCATTCAAAGGTTCTAATTCATTTAAGTTCAGGATGGGTTTTTTGCTTGAATTTATTCCTTAAGACAAATTCAAGATTTCATGACAAGTGTGAATTCTAAACAGGAGTGGAATTTGGTTCTTGGGTCTACAAACAAAAGTACCAATTTTAATTGTCAGGATTCGAGAATTGCAAGTTTTGTTTAAGCTCAAGGCATTTTCATAACCAAGATTTTCAAGCAAAAAATGTGGAAGACTTTTATATTTTTAGTTTCATTACCAAATGGAGGGTACAAAAGAGCAATACAACCAAGTCCATTACAAATTGAAAAAAGTCCATATTTACAATCCAAAGTCCACTTATCAGACTCGTTACATATTTTACAATAAGTACAAAAAGATAAATAAATAAAAATAATAAAAGGATCAAGCAGGCCACACGGCCCAACACCAAAATCAGCCAACATGAAGAATAGCTCGCTGCTAACTATGAGACGCACTACACCAACAAATGCAAAACTACACACAACAAAAAAGTGAATTGAGAAAAGAGCAAAAAAGGTTGTTTGTTGCCTTGCCATTTCAACGGACCCCACAATAAATCTCACAACCTATACAAATTGAAATGTGAAAAACCATCACGTACGTACCGATTTCCAGCTCCTTCCTATTATACCCTCATATCTTCCTATAAAAGAGGATTCTCCATCTCCATACAAAGGGCTCCACTTCATTTTCCTCGGTGAAGAAACCTTACACCGTCGTCTCGCGAGCTCTATCAACCTTCGTTAAACCGCATTTTCCACTCCTCACACCCTTCTTCTTCTTCATAAACCCAACTTTAATCTTCTGTTTTAAAACCTTCAAAAACACAACCTTCGAATCACCTACCACATCTAGCCTCCTTCGCATACCTTCTTCTTCATTCACCAATCACAAAATTCCCTTTAACCCAACTTTCCTTCGTTCAAATCCCAACAACA
This sequence comes from Lathyrus tuberosus, assembly GCA_022829125.1. Lineage (NCBI taxonomy): Eukaryota > Viridiplantae > Streptophyta > Magnoliopsida > Fabales > Fabaceae > Lathyrus > Lathyrus tuberosus. The sequence goes on from JALAZF010000217.1 coordinate 6,859,488, forward strand.
ACATACCCACTCCAGCCGCAACATCCCCAAAACCAAGACCCAAATAAACCACAAACCAAGAACAGGCCAGAAAGATTGAGATGGAGTAGAGAGATGAACTGAAACAAATCAAACGGACGCAAGCGAGATCGAACCTGAGCGAATCTGAAGCGAGAAAGAAGGTTTGAGACGGGTCGAGACTACCCACGAAAAGAAGGTTGGAATCGTTGACACGATTGTTGTTGTTTGTTGGCGCGATGACGAAGATCTTCTTCTGAGCGAATGGATTTCGAAACCGACGTGTTTACGTTGTTTTTGAACGTTGCTCTGTTCACATGAAATGAATATACCGTGTTTTGTTGTTGTTTTTTGACTGTGAAACCTGATTTCAATTTTGACTGAGTCTATCTAACCATTGCTTTTTATATTTGTTCTTCGTTTTTTCTTCAAGCTGTTTTTGGATCCGTATGGGTCTTGTTCATTAGGTCCATAAGCTCCATTTCCACACCACCCTTTTTTTTTAAAAACCCGCCCCCTGTTTGTTTCTATGAGGGATGATGGGCCTCAAAGCCCAAATGATTCCAATCAGTACTCTATACACACACTCACTGAACCCAGCACACCCCTCCCTTTTATTTATTTTCTTTTGCTTTAGAAATAGTTTGGAACTTTGTTTTTTTATGTTTTCTATAACATTATTATATAAACTTTTTCTTTTTCAAGTTTATTATCTTAATATTTTCATGTCCATTTCATTTTTATCTTCATCTTTGATTTGCTTTTCGATTTTATTTTAGGGCCAATGATATCAAAAATATCTTGATTAAAGTTGATTTTCTCAAATCGATTTAAAATCTTGATTTATATGAGGCCTATTTATTTTTTTCAATTTATTTCATTACATTATTTTTTTATTCATTTATTTTGGGTCAATGAAAACCAAACATCGATGATTTGTCGATTTCTCGACTTAATCTCGATAAAGGTGAGACCTTTATTCTTTTTCTATACCTTTTCGATTTTATTTCATTTTTGTCATTTTCTCATTATTTTTATTCATTTTTTGGGTCAATGAAAACCAAAATATCAAAATTTTTTGATTTTTCGATTTTAAATCTTGATAAAGGTGAGACCTTTATTATTTTTTCTTGTCATTTTCGATTTTATTTCATTTCTATTATTTTTATTTTATTTTTATTCATTTTTTGGGTCAGTGAAAACCAAAATATCAAGATTTTTCGATTTTTCGATTTTAAATCTTGATAAAGGTGAGACCTTTATTATTTTTTCTTGTCATTTTCGATTTTATTTCATTTCTATTATTTTTATTTTATTTTTATTCATTTTTTGGGTCAATGAAAACCAAAATATCAAGATTTATCGATTTTTCGATTTTAAATCTTAATAAAGGTGAGACCTTTATTATTTTTTCTTGTCATTTTCGATTTTATTTCATTTCTATTATTTTTATTTCATTTTCATTCATTTTTGGGTCAATGAAAATCAAATACTAAAGATTATCGATTTTTCGATTTAAAATCTTAGTAAAGATGAGACATTTCTTAGTTTTCTGATTTTCATGTCTATTTCGATTTATATTCCTTTATTTTCACTTTTGGTCAATGAAAGTCAAAAATCGTTAATTTTCGATTTCTCGATTAAATTCCGATTAAGATGAGACCAATTTTATTTTATGTCAATATTATACCTTGTTCATATTATCTCGATTATATTATTCATACTCTTATCATATTGTTCATATCAATATTCATATTTGTTTATCTAACCATTTCATTTGTTCACCATTAATCAAAAAACACTAAAAATATCGAAACCCTAAAACAATAATTGATGGACTGTTGGTTGCTTGGCGACTTTCGATCAAGGCTTAGTTTAGGACACCTTGCACACCCACGACTTTCACTTGGGCTACCTTACAATGAGACCCTTTATTTCATGTCATCCCTTGTAATTTACATGTACCCCGCTCCCCATTCTGATGTACGCATTTAATTTTTTGATTGTGGTTTGTTTACTAGGAGCACCGATAGGGACTAGCATAGACAATCCATTTTCAAATCAACCTCTAACCAAATCATTTTTCAAACCAAACTCTTTTCATAACAATAAACCCTTGATCCAACGTCAAGCGGATTTTCATAATCAAACTTCAAAAACAACTAATAACTATCGAAACTTTTTTTCAAGGTGAAAAATGGGGGTTCAAGTCTTTGATCTCTCTTCGATTGTTTGGGTACGAGTTCTCTTACTCGTGTGTGAGCAATTGACGCCTCTTTTAAAAATCAACCAACTCTCTTGTTTCGTGGGCGTACCATGAACTACGACTGCTCTGATTCTTTATTCTAGTCCGAGTAAAGATACGTAGGCACAAGATTGCGACGATCTTGGCGAGCACACTTTTTCTTTTCCCCCCGTTTCCACACTACCTTCCCTCCATCTCCCGTCTTCCCTCTATCCCTTCCCGTAGTCGAACTACGATTGCTCTGATTCCTCATTCTCGTCCGAATGAGCATACGTAGGCCCGAGGTCGCGATAACCTTGCCGAGCACCCTATCCTTAAACCACCCCTTTCGCCTTAGTATCTTTTCCTTTCGTCTTTATCTTTACGCATTTATTTTGAGAAGAAAACAAACAAACTTAGCTAACGAGCATTGCGATTCGAATCAAGAGGTTCCCGTTGAGTACAACGGATGTGAGGGGGTGCGCGTACCTTTCCCTCACGTAACCGACTCCCGAACCCAGAATGTGGTTGCGACGACCATGTTCTTACCCCTCCTTAAAGGTTTTCTCGATATTTTCCTTTCCCTCTTTTGGGATAAATAAAGTTCGATGGCAACTATGTCGAACTGTTTTCCGCGCCTTTCACGCGAAGGGTCGTGTCTTCGATTAAGCGATTTTTCGAGGTGCGACAGATACAATTGGAAATAAGAGTACAATCATATTGTTCTGACATCAAGTAGTTTCAGCCCCCTCCTGATCGCAGTTGCGGAGGATCGAACCGTGGTCCTCCCTACCAAGTCCAGCGCCAATCACCACTGAACCAACTAACGATTGGTATATAGATACCTATTTTAGATATAATAAATATAGCAATGAAAATAAAATTAAATTTTATAATTAAAATAATATAAATAACAAATTTTTATTTATACAAAATTATTTAGTACTACACAAACAATATTAAAAAAACTTATTACTAATTCTTAAAAGATATTGTATCCTAAATTAAAAATAATTTTAAAAATTTAATATCAGTTATTATTTATCTATTTTTGTCAAGCTCGTATTTATTTATCTTTGATGCATAATAAAATATATTGAATAAAAAATTACACAAATGACATTTCAAATTCAAACATAAAAAATATTATAATTCAATTATTTTATAATCGATAAAATACATTACGCTAATAAAATAAGAATGAATATAATACAATATTAAAATATGCACTATCACTTTTGAATTTATTTAGATGGTCATATTCAACATTTCACGTCTATTATTTTAATTTATTTTAATTAAAAAATTATGATTTTTTAAATTGATATATTATTATCATTTTTAGAAAAGTGTTGCATCTTAATTTAAAACATCATCAATAAATTTAGAAAACTATTTTTTAAATGTTAATTAATTTTCATTTATAATGAACATAATAAAAAATATATATTTTAGACATATTTGGATAATTAGAAATTTATGCATATATGTCCTTTTTTTATAATTAATAAAATATTTAGTAATTATTTAATAATTTTTTTATTTTCTATATATAAATATTAATTATAAATATGCAATAAAAATATAATTTGTGTATATTTTTTTTATATAATTCGTATATTGTAATAAAAAATAGCATTCACAATTATTAATTATACAACTTAATACATAATACATATAAATTAACAAATATTCATGTACTAATAGATAAAATATAATTAATCATTGAAAATTTCTCAAAATTATATAATTGTAACAAATTGATCAACAATAGAAGGATTTAATAAATTGTAACCATAAATTATCAAGCATTTATACCTTGAATATGCATTTAAAAAAATTAATATTTGTTATTCTTCTAACAAATACAACTTAATTACCATTTAAAATATGCTAATTTTTTTAATTAGAAATTATTGCATATATGAAGTTTTTTATAATTAAAAATAAATTTATTAATTATTTAATAATTTTCTTTTTTTCTATATCTAAATATTAATTATAAATATGTAATAAAAATATAATTTTTATATATTTTTTTATATAATTCGTATATTGCAATAAAAAATAACATTCACAATTATTAATTATACAACGTAACCTATAATACATATAAAATTAACAAATATTCATGTACTAATAAATAAAATATAATTATATCACAACAGTACAAGTACTTGTCTCCTTTATATAAGTATAAGACAAAGAGCTTCAGAAAAGAACTAAAAACTAAACTCACAGGACCTATGGTGATTGGTCTGTAAGAGTTCAGAAAAGAACCTAAAGATAATAAATAACTTCTATGGTATATTTAGTAACTATCAAGGTTAATCTGTGGCATCTGGAGATCCATAGCCGTAGGGTTTTTGCTAGCCCAATTCCATTGATCACGGAACATTTCTTCAACTCCATATTTTGCCCTGCCACATCAGATTGTGAAAATGTTCAATAACAGACAATTGTAAATTTCATGAAACATTTATTACTAACCATTTGAAATGAAATCAAGTTATCAACTTACTTCCACTTACCTTTCCAGATTCCTATTCAAAAGCTCTAACCATCTCTAAAACTGATGCTCCCTTTCCAGTCCCCAAGTTATAAACGTCACAACCTATAATTAAAGACATCAAAGTTTCAGTACAATAAATGTATCACTTTACCACTACCTCAAAATTTCCCAATAACAACACATGTTAAGGATTAGGAGATAAGATAATGATAAGTTAAGAATAATACCTATATCAGCTTCTTCAAGCTTAAGCAATGCAGGCAATGTGCCCATCTGCTAAATCAACAACATGAATGTAATCCCGAACCTGTGAATAAGATAAGAACCATCCATTAAGATACATTAAATTCAAAAACTACTCATACATGCCAAATTACAGATGTAATGCTTAGAATGTCAACAAGAGACTACACCAAAGCTCATTTACCTCGCAAATCCCAAGCCTCATCGACCCAGGACTTTGCCGGACTACACCAAATTGAAGACTAACTCCATGGTTCCCCCCCTAACCTTCACCAAATCCATGACTTCTTTACGGCCCACCTGCAAAACAAGTGAAATCATATGTTAATATAAAAAAAAAACTAAATCCATCATCAAGAATGCTAAGGTATAAGAAGGTTCAGATTTTAAAGATGTGGTACAAAGTAAGCTCACCATTATATGGAAGGTCCTACACTCGTCGCCAACTCATACCCTCCATTTCAAACCGCTATTAAATGGACATGAGGAAAGGAAGACGTATTATCAAACCACAAGCAAGTACAAAGTTATTCATGAACATTAAGCTTGAAATAAGAATTTCATAGACAGGTTTTTAATCTCTCAATGGCAAACATAAACAGTAATACACGTACCTTGCCCAGTCGAGCTCTTTTCATTCTACCATGACGTCACGTTCAACAGCGAATAAACCGCATAAGGAAATCATCAATCAGAGATAGTCTAGAAAAAAGAGGGTGCTCACCAGCAGTGTGATCAAGACATTCTTTCAAATAAGTATAAATCAAGATCGAAGATATAGAGCGACTACCTTTGTTTTTCTTACTCCAAGCTTCAGCGCCTTGATGTCAGGACAACCTAGAGCAATCATCATAAGCTAGCGAACTTCATTTATCACCAAATTCCTCACAATTCTATAGCAGAGGATCGTGCAAAAGGAAATAAAGTATTAGTTTCCTCCCCAAAACAGATAGGAGCATATTCAATTAGAAGATGAGGTTCTCATTTCACAATCAATCAACAACATAACAACCTTTTCTTTACAAAACAGTTTGCAAAACATAAATAACACAAGATTTTCATCATTAATCATACAAAATCAGAGTTTTGAAGAGCAATTATCCAACCCCAAAATGATAAAAAGAGTTTCCACAACTATTAATTTTAAGATCTAGGGTTTTCTAATGATACACACAAAAGCAAGAAGGAATAGGAAAGAAAGAAAATTCTGCATTCATTCTATGCTCCTTCCAAAATAGAAGTTGCTTTAAATACAACTAACCAATTTCTAAGAATTGGTCTAATGGGCCAGCCCAACCATAAAATGCAGAAATAAAATTAACATAGCAAATAATAATAAAACTGATTATTTTGTCACATAGTCCTTCATCCATTTGGGCTTGGATCTCACACGAGTGGGCCTGTTATCACTACTATCCGGCCCAAAAACACCCTTGTCCTCAAGGTTGGGTTTTGAAATAGATTTAGTGGGCTGAAAAGCGGAAGCCCAATGGTTAGGATTATTGGGTCCATTTGCTGACGGTGTTGGTCCGTTTGAATTGGTAGGTGAGGTAGTGTGGGATGAAGCACTTGGGGAATTGGAACGGTAATGTGGGACAGCTGTATGTGCAACGGATCTATGGGTGCCAGCTGGAGCCAAAACGTGTGGAATTGGTAAAGAAGTCCGGTTTTGGGGCCCGAGGTGAGGTTTGGGCGGTGGAGTGTTTGAAAAAGTCAGAGAGTTGTTGGGAAGTGGGGTAAAGTGGTATGGGTTAGCACGTGATTCTGCAGGAAAAGTGGGATAGCACACGGTTTCCTTGGAAAGTGGATGCACTTGTTTTAAGACTAGTGGACTTGCTTTTTCATTTGCACTTTGTTTATTTTTCTCAAAGTTTCCTTGCTCCGAAACTTCTTTGTCTCTCAACTCTTCATCACATTTTTCACTCAACTCTTCATCACCTTTGTCTTTCAACGCTTCATCATCTGCGCCTCTAACCAAAACATCCCTATTTTCCTTGTCTTGTTTTGTCATCTTTACTCTAGACTCCACTAAAATTTGGTCATCTTCCTTGTCTAAACGGATCAAGTCGTTGGAGTCTCGTAAAGCTTCTGTTGTTGCATGCGTGATGTTGTCGTCCGTGTTTGGCTCGAGTTCCACTGGGATTGGTTTGAACTGAGAAACAGGATCAGTACCGTGAAAGGGGCGTAACTGGGACACATGAAATACTGGGTGGATTCTTGAAGACTCAGGGAGCTCAAGCTGATAGGCGACGGTTCCGATACGTTGTTGGATCTTGAAGGGCCCAAAGTATCTTTTGGACAACTTGTTCGAAACACGTCGTTGAACCGAGCTTTGGCGATATGGCTGCAATCGGAGCAAGACGAGGTCTCCTTCGTTAAAGGTGATGTTGGATCTTTTTTTGTTGGCTTGTTTTTCCATGTACTTTCTACTACGTTCCAGATTCCCTTTTAAAACACTAAGAACACGATTTCTGTTTTGTAGAGAAGTATCAACGGCTTCGAGTGATGAAGATCCTGGTTCGTAGTGATAAAATGGCGGAGGAGGACGTCCATACAAAGCCTCAAATGGAGACATCTTGATGGAGCTATGGAAAGCTGTATTGTGCCAGAGCTCTGCTAAATGTAAGTATTTGAACCACTGTTTAGGAGAATCACTGGTAAAACATCGTAGATAAGTTTCCAAGCAACGATTAACGACCTCTGTTTGACCATCGGTTTCAGGATGATATGCTGTACTGTACTTCAATGTTGTGCCTTGTGCTCGAAAAAGTTCCTTCCAGAAATTGCTTAGGAAGAGAGGGTCACGATCTGAAATGATGGTTCGCGGCATGCCGTGTAGACGACAAATCTCCACCGAAAATCTTAAAGCCAGATCCTTTGCTGAAAATTTTGTTGGGAGACCTATGAAGTGGCAAAATTTCGTCAATCTATCACAGATTACCCAAACAACGGTGTGTCCCCACGAGATAGGTAAATGTGTGATAAAGTCCATGGTTAAGTCTTCCCACACTTGGTTTGGTATTGGTAAGGGTTGTAGCAGGCCCTGTTTCTTCTGTGTCATATATTTGTTTTGTTGACATATGGAACAAGTCTTAACAAATTGCTTTGTGTCTCTGTAGATTCCAGGCCACAGGAATGATGAAGATACACGTGCTAGTGTTGGTTGCAGCCCTGAGTGACCCGCCGCCGGTGTTGAATGATATTCTGTCAAAATATTTTGTCGCAGTTCGACATCCGGAGGTATAAATATCTTATCCTTGTAGTACACCAGATCCTCTTTGACTTGGAACAGTGGGTTGGACCCTGGATCAGATAGTACATTGTGAAATATTGTCTGACCTTCTTGTTTGGTTTTGTAGAAATGCTTGAGCTGAGAGATCAGTAAGGGAATCGGAGAAGAAATTGAGAAGAACACCGCATCATCATCGTCATTTTCAATGCGACTCAAGGCATCAGCAACTTGGTTTGACTTTCCAGGTTTGTAAAATATGTCAAACTGAAAACCTTGTAGTTTAGCTGCCCATTTTTGCTGCTCCGGAGTCTGAATTGTTTGGACTAGCAAGTTTTTCAAGCTTTTCTGATCTGTATAGATGTGAAAATGTCTCCCAATTAAGTACTGACGCCACTTTTTTACAGCTTCAGTAATGGCGTACATCTCTCTGACATACACGGAGGAAGCTTGAAGTCGGCTGCATAACTTCTTGCTGAAGAAAGCTAAAGGGTGACCACGTTGAGAAAGGACCGCGCCTACAGCAACTGCTGAAGCGTCTGTTTCCAGTATGAAGAGTTGGGAGAAATCTGGAAGGGCTAATACTGGAGTTTCAGTCATTATTTTTTTCAATGTTGTAAAAGCTGACTCAGCTGATGTACTCCAAATCAATTTAGTGGAACGTAATAAATCGGTGAGAGGAGCGGCGAGTGAGGCGTAATGACGAACAAACCGTCGATAAAAGCCGGTGAGGCCTAAAAAACCCCTGAGAGTCGTGAGAGAACGTGGCCTTGGCCAATCAATGATTGCTTGAATTTTTGCCGGATCTGGGGTTACACCTTCACTAGAAATAATATGACCTAGGTAATCAACACTTGAAACAGCAAAGACACATTTGGATAGTTTGGCATAAAAATGGTTAGATAACAATAAATCTAAAATCAATTGTAAATGGTGAACATGTTCAGAAATGCCAGCACTGTAAATGAGAATATCATCAAAAAAAACTAAGACAAACCGACGTAAGTAAGGGCGTAACAAATCATTCATTGCTGATTGAAACGAGCTAGGGGCGTTAGTTAACCCAAAGGGCATAACTAAAAACTCATAGTGTCCATCAAATGTCCGAAAAGCTGTCTTGTGTGTATCTTCAGAAGCTACCCTGATTTGGTGGTAACCCGATCGCAAATCGATCTTAGAAAAAATAGTTGCAGAACCCAATTCATCAAAGAGTTCATCAATCGTTGGGATAGGGAAACGGTCACGGACTGTTACCGCATTTAAGGCCCGGTAGTCTACACAAAACCGCCAAGATCCGTCTTTTTTTCGAACTAATAACACAGGTGAGGAGTATGGGCTGTTGCTAGGCTTAATGATGCCTTCATGAAGCATATCGTGAATAATGGTTGTCATGGCGTCTTTTTGTGAGTGGGGATAGCGGTAAGGTTTCACATTAATTGGGGCTGTGTTTGGAAGTATTGGGATGTGATGGTCATGTGGTCTTGAGGGGGGAAGACCATGGGGTTGTTGGAAAACAGCAGCATGAGATTTTAAAAGGGCTGTGATTTGTTTTGGAAGGGATTTGGGTAATGAGGCAAGAAGGTTTGGATTATTTGTGGGTTGGAAAGTTGGATGTTCGTTGGAAGGTTGGTAAAGTAGGAGGTGGATTGATGCAATTGAATCTGTGTGTAAAAGGTGGCAGAATTGGTTGTATGAAGAGTGTTCAGGTAGTGATTTAGGATCTCCGGTGATGGTGATTGTGTTATTTTGGTGGGTGAAGGAGATCTTAGGAATAGAGAAATCTGCCATAATAGGACCAAGAGTGCGTAACCATTCCATACCAAGTACCACATCTGCCCCTTCAATTGGTAATAAATGGAAAGGAATGTGGAACAAGTTGTCTTGTAAAGTGATGGGAACTTGGGGGCAGAGGCCGGTGCAAGATAGTTTAGATCCGTTTCCCACCATGACTGAAAAGTTAGGAATAGGTTTGGTTGTGAGTTTGAGGTGTTGGGCAATGCGAGGTTGAAGTATATTATGGGTACTGCCGGTGTCGATTAAAACTGTCACTGATAAACCACTAAGCGAACCGGTAAATTTTAGAGTCTTGGGTGAAAAGTGTCCAATTGCAGCCTGAGGGGATAGCTGAAAATAAGTATCGTCAGCTGCAGTTGTGTGTGAAGGAACATCAGCTGCGGCTGGTTCTGCGTGGGAGACTTCTACTTCTTCATGTTGGTTAGGGATATCATCGTCCTCTATCAACAAGAGGAATTTACCGGAAGTACATCGGTGACCCGGTATGAACTTCTCATCGCAATTGAAACATAAGCCTTGAGCGCGACGCTCTTGAAGTTGGGCATTAGTGAGTTTACGAATGGGAGGTTTGGCTGGTTGGGTTTGGGCTTGGGCTGGGTTTTTAGTGGCTGAATGTTGGACTGATTGTTGGGATGTTGTATTGGGTTTGTGAGTTGTTATCGTGAAGGATTTCTGAAATTTGGGCTTGGAATCTTTAATTTTAGATTCGATCAACTTTGCAAGTCCTATGGCTTGTGAAATTGAAACCGGTTTAAGAATAGCTATCTCGTTTTGAATCTCAGCTGTCAGACCAGAGATAAAACAATTTAGAATGGCCTCTTGCGATAAACCAACCACTTGAGTACCAAGTTTTTCAAATGCAGCTTGATATTCCACAACAGAACCCACTTGTTTCAATTTAAACAATTCAGCTTGGTGATTTGTATAGGTAGAGGGACCAAAACGCAATTCCAAAGCTCTTGTAAAGGAGGACCAATCACTCAAAAGGTTACTTTGATACATCCATTTGTACCAACATAGAGCTTCACCCTTCATATAAAAAGACATCATGGATAATCTATGTTCAGGTGGGAGTTGGTAAAATTCAAAATATTGATCTGCCTGAAATAACCATTCGAGAGGGTTTGAACCATCAAACATGGGAAGCTCTAACTTCGGAGTTCGAAATGGGGGTAGTGGGGCGTGTTGTTGAAATGGGGGCTGGGGTATTTGTTGGAATAATGGAATATTGTAATTTTGTGTGAATGGTAAGCCGTTGGTTTGAGTTAAATAAGGGGGAGGCATAAACCTAGGGATTTGGGTAGGGGTGGGACGAATGGGGGTAGTGGTGACGAGGGTTGGGTGTAATGTGTTTGTAGAGTTAACCATTGAGGATTGCTGCTGGAAAATAGGTGAACTGTGTGGGGTGGAAACATTTGTAAAAACAGGGCTATGGTGGGTGGTTGAGATAGGGGGTGAATGGGGTGGGTGAGTAATACCTGATGAGGATGATGTTGCTGCTGTTGTATGAACAGTAGTAACAGGCTGCTGCTGTTCCCTTTGGATAGCAATCTTGTTGAGCAGTCCCATGATGTTCTCATATCTTGAATCTGAAATCTGTTTTTCGTTGTCCATTCGAGTTTGAATCAGCTGCAGATCTGCCGTTGTTTTGTCAAATCGTTCATCCATTTGCTGCTGCGTTTGATTCATTGCATTGTCTAAATGGATATGGGCTGTTTGAACAGCTTCTTCAATGATATCTCTAGGGTTAGGTGGTTTGGGAGGTGGAGCCATGATGAAAGCACCAATTTGATAAAAAGAGTTTCCACAACTATTAATTTTAAGATCTAGGGTTTTCTAATGATACACACAAAAGCAAGAAGGAATAGGAAAGAAAGAAAATTCTGCATTCATTCTATGCTCCTTCCAAAATAGAAGTTGCTTTAAATACAACTAACCAATTTCTAAGAATTGGTCTAATGGGCCAGCCCAACCATAAAATGCAGAAATAAAATTAACATAGCAAATAATAATAAAACTGATTATTTTGTCACATAGTCCTTCATCCATTTGGGCTTGGATCTCACACGAGTGGGCCTGTTATCACAAAACATGTCCCAAACAACATCATTTACCTTCCAAACATAATCAGACAAGATTCAATAAATTGCCAAAACAACGCACAAATAGATTGAAATGAAAAAGGAAGGAATCAAAAGCAATGTCACAACATGCCTCCGTCATTCAGCAAAGCATTCATTGGTATATCATTTCTGTCCAAAACAATATCCCACACATTTAATTCTTGAAGCCTATAAAAACACCTAAGCATCGCACAGAAGAGGACGGGCAGAACATTATCAATATCCACAATTCCCTCAAAATATTACACGTTTCTAAAAAAAAATTTACAAAAGCAAGAAGTATTTTTATGATTGCTCACAATTCAATTTGAGGTTGCTAAGGTACACATGAGCATTGGCAATATTACAAGGGTCTACATGACATTGTTTCTTAAAAACTTAAATTCATCCACCTAGTAGCGACGTGCGTGAAATCAGCCGTCCACTTCATGATGCAAACATCCACCAAATCTGTTCTCCAGCACCATTTTTAATACTCTAAGCTTTAGGCCCATGATTGGTATACCTTGTGAATTCAACTATGCCAAATACACTCTTAATGGTGAAATGTAGCGTAGTTCTCGCGCCAACACTAAAAATTGAGTGATATTATCACTATCATCCTGCCAATGCAAATCCATCAGGCATCAAATCTAAGATAAAGAAAATGATGCCAATTTATCAATCACTAATTTTATCCAATACAAATGCAAATAGCGACGAAAAAAAATGCACCTTTTCCCAACTGCTAGTAGCTAGCGGATCAGCCGCTGTAATAATCCTATCTTTAACATCACCACTTATCATTCTATCAGAATCTACAAAGATCTTCTAACTTTTCAACCGCGACCACTGCTAATTTTTCCATTTCAATGAAATCATCCATAAGGTTTATATCCGAAGGTCCGAAACTTTTGCATGACAATGACTCATGCTGTTTTGGACTTCTAAAATACTCCGGTTCTGAAATCAATGGAGAAGTTGAGGATTCTGCACAGCTGACCACGTCATCGTTTCCAATCTCAGACACCGATACCGAAGATAACTCTTGCAATGCAAGATTACTTCTAGGCTTCTCCAATGCTACTTCACCTTTAGATTCTATTTCCGACTCAAGTTGCAACACTTTAGAAGCTTTTCGCGAAAGCATTACTCCCATGTTTATCCAACAGAATCGTCTGAGCATTAAGGTCTCCATATGCAGCACGATGATCATTCATAAACTTTATCCTCTCGGCTGTAATTCTTACAATATCCTTGCCCTGAAGCTTCTTGTTCCTTGAAATTAAGTCATGAACAGATCCACCTTCCATGAATTTTGTCACTACATATAACCCGTGATTGTCATGTACACAAACACCGCAAAACTGTAAAATGTTTTTATGTCCACATAAACTTACTTCAAATAGGGAGAAAATATGTAAGGGCTGAAAGCAGTAGCCAAATGGGCTTCAGATTATTCAAAATAATAAATGCAAATATCAATAAAATAGATGCAATAACTACGGAACACAAACTTTATAGCTAACTCTAATCTATCCGTATTCTACAATGTTTTAGCCTTCAAGAACGGTATTCTGCAAGTTAGTGTGACAGAATCGAAGTTCTGCAATACTCAAAAGCGGGTAGCATAAAGGTGAAGCTAACCTGATCAGTAAGAGAAATGATGCATGCTGTGGATGAGGAAAACTCCTTTTGACCAGTACGAACTTTCTTTAAAGCATCAGATGTCAAAGGGAATTGAGGTTCACCAGACATAAACTTACCGAGACGTAGAAAGGGTACAATCAGACTGAAATTATGAATAAATTAAATTATCAATAACAATGTTAATCACGAGAACAATAGGAATGAAATGTATATGCAAAGATAGCTCTAGTTTCTGAATGCACATTACCTCAACTCTATTGGAGTAGCCATGAAGTTTGCAAGCATCAAATTTTGAGCATGACAATGTGATCCGAGCAATGCAATAGCCACTCCGCAGAGAAATACAGTGACACCTATTTGAAAAACATTAGCCTCAATTTATACTAATTGTAGAAGAACTGCCATATTTCATGTTCCTATGCTTCCTACCAAGACTTTAACCTGTATGAACAACTACTACTAACATGTATTCTACAAAAAACATTAAACCACCCAATACTCTAATACCCCTCCTAATAATATTGAAACTGACTAACACTAACAATCCTCAAACCAGCAACCTGATAAGTTGACAGAACCTCAATGGGATGAAGGAATCCAGGACTGAACCAAACCTTAAAGCATGACTGCCAATTGTTGATTTGCTGCAAAAGTAACATGAAAAACCCGTAATTACAAGATAGCCTGGAGTTATGGTGACAAAAAATGCAGATGTGGGAAACGCATACATAAATGTAAAATAAGCAAATATCCCTAAAATAATTTCAACATAAACTAACATCAAAGCATCAAATGGAATATATAATCATAACAGTAATATTATGAGATATTTAACATCAGTAAAACCGTTCAAGGAAGTAAAAGGAAATATGGATGGGTCATTTGAACCCTAGAAGTTTGTTTCTACTAAAAATTATCAATAAAAATTAAAGAAAAATAATAGAAGCAGTTGAATAGTAAATGAAAATGTAATGAGGTTGGTTAAACTCTACTGGAAAGAACAGCCATTCGACAACCCGCAACGGCTTTGTTCATCTACATCAGTAATCTCATTCGACAACCCGCATTTTAGCCTGACCAGTTAAAAAAAACCATGAATTACTTACCGTCCACAAATCTGGTCCAGTTTTCAAGTTTTTATTTCCACGAGAAGTATAGGTTCTCGCGCCAACACTAAAAATCGAGTGATATTATCACTATCATCCTGCCAATGCAAATCCGTCAGGCATAAAATCTAAGATAAACATAATGATGCCAATTTATCAATGACTAATTTTATCAAATACAAATGCAAATAGTGACGACACAAAATGCACCTTTTCCCAACTGCTAGTAGCTAGCGGATCAGCCGCTGTAATACTCCTATCTTTAACAGCACCACTTATCATTCTATCAGAATCTACAAATTAATACATAAAAGCTTAGCTAACATGTGTAACTTGTAAAAGCATTATATCCTAAATTGAGGAAAGTTGTTGCATCCTGTTTCAGACAGAGTGATTGATCGTAGCGTTCCTTCCAACATATTGAGCATGTATATCAGAAGATATCTCAGGATCCTATAAAATAAAAGTAAGCAGTGTTATATGACGGATCAATTTCGTTGTCAGTATTAAGTAATGCAATAATTTGCAGCCCTGATACATTCAAGTAATGGCTGAACTCAAATTTTCCCTGCCTATTTCTTTTCAAGTATGGTCTATAATATGTAAATACTCAAGTGTATCATCTTCCAATCCATATTTCCTGCATGTGGACAAACTATTTAATGAAGTTGCAGGGTCCAAATGAATATTGAAAACATTGCCATTCCAACAAATTAAAAACTCACAACAAATCAGAAATTGTTTGATCATGTTACCATTTTATAGAAGTATCAATAATGATAGAGAACTGATTAATGACAGGAAGATCCATCTCAAGTCCAACATGCTCGTATCCGTCTTTCCTTTCGCGAAGCAAGTTTAGAGCTTGTCTTGCTAAGCAACATGTGGTCACTGAATCAAATAACAAAATAGAAACATAATGTTGCTAGCATAAATGAAAAACAAAATCCAAACCTATTAATTTGATTACCATCTAATAATTAAAGTTTTGTTCTTGGAAATTGGAAAGAATCATACTTTAAAAACTTTTAATACTAACTTTAAAAAGTCTAGAAACACATAGTTAGCACATAACAAAAGAAGAAGTATGTTGAATTTAATGAATGAATGAAACAAACCTTCATAATTACACTTTTTGAGCATCTTTTCAAGGATCTTAAGCCAAGTTGGATCATCATCGACGACAAGAAATCGTAAAACTTAGGGTTAGCTTGAAATGTGAAACAAAATCATTGAAATAAACAAACATTAAAACACTGGCTTACCCGTCGAAACCCGGTTCGGCACGTCGGGTTTTAGGGTTAGCTTGAGAAGATTGGGTTTCAGCACCAAATTATTGAAGCAACCAAAACATCGGCTTACCCGTGGAAACCCAGTTCAATACTTCTTGAAAGAACAACAAAAAAAAGTCAGATACAAAATTGCAAGACGAAAGAGGAAGAAGGAAGAAAAATAGGGAGAAAGAAGAAGAAAAGGGAAAAGGAAGAAGAAGAAGAAGAGAGAGAGAGAGAGAGAGAGAGAGAGAGAGAGAGAGAGAGAGAGAGAGAGAGAGAGAGAGAGAGAAAGAGAGAAAGATAGAGAGAAAGGATAAGAGAGATAGAGAGAGTATGCAGATATTTTGTAGTGAAGATATTTTGATAAAAGTTCCTATGGTAGTCCAAGGAAACACATCCTTTTGTTTTGACGAAAGTTTCTTTTGGGAATTTTGGAAACCAGATGAAGCATACAAAAGTTGGAGGAGGACAACATGAAGACACGCAAGGTAAAAGTGAGGTGGCGCGAGGACAAGGCATCCACGTGGAGGGCTGTGAGGCCAGAGCGGCATTATAGTATTTTCCCTAGCCATTTAAGTTCTTATATGTAAGATAAAAGCAATGGTGGATGAAGCACAATAACATTTCACAAACGAAATTTCCCTCATGCTTATCTCTCTCTCCTTCCTAACTGTTCTTCTTCTCTGCAAATAAAAGAACTAAACCCTAGAAACTCGCCGGAGAAGGCGGTGGCGCGCGGTGGTTGCCGCCGTCCTCCTCCGGCCAACCGCCCCAAAATCTAAATTTCTCTACATGGACCCTCACTCAAATTTCCCCCTCAATACGAAACCGGTGTCGAATCTTCCTAAAACTCAAACAAAATACGGGATCGCAAACACCAATATCAAAATCAAATGATATTCAAAGTACCTAATCCACAATGGACACTAAGTCCAAAGTCACAGCTACAAGGTTTGAGACGAATACGTACCTTCGCGATGATGATGTTAACGGCGAGACGTTTGGTACTCTTTATCTCTCTTTTCCTATTTCTTCTCACTGCTATGATTCTGCTACGGTACGAGCTGGTTGTGTCAATAGGTGGTAGCCTTATCTTTCGTGACCTTATTCTGCGTTCTTGTTATTTGCGTCGTAACGTCGTTGCGGATGCAACTTTCCTAAATTCCAATTGAGTCTCAGTGCAATAACTTCGTATGATTCAAATTGAATCTTACAGTGATTTCGTTGGAGGATTCTGTTAGGAAGCAAAACTGCTAACCCTAACAAGGTATAAAACAACTACAAATCTAGAAGCAAACTAAGAAAATAGAGATAAAGATAAATTGGATTTTTCATTGATTTCAAATGTCTCTATGAGACTACAATATATAATACCTCTAATGGATAATAAACTAAAAAGGCCCAAATATTAATAAGAGCCCACTAAATAACAATACATAAAGTATCAATATAAATTCTAAATTAACTTAAATAATATAATTCTACTTTCTATCATTACTCACCCCTTCAAGATCAACCTTGTCCTCAAGGTTGTAACAATAATGTCATAATAGAAACTTTTCCGGGATCCCACTGTTTAAAGCAGTTAAGATAACAGTTGTTAGTACCTTCAGTTCATATGTATCAACAACACTGTTATTATCACTACCCTCAAAAAAATCCTATATTGAAATTGTTTTCCTGGCATAGCTTGACAACATCATTTTTAAGCATTTCATTCCACTGTTCCAATTCTCTACTAGATTCAGCATCAACCTTGGCAAATTTATGAAAGTCGCGGAGCTTAGCTGTCAAACGGAGATTACGATGTGGCTCCCCATTTCCTTTAGAAAATTTCCCATGCCAATTTTCTCTGAACCCAGAAGTTAAGTCACTACAATCTCTATTGCATGAAGACAGTGACCTGGAGGTAGTTTTCTGTGATTCTGAGTCAGCAAAATCTTGATTGTTATCATTGGCATGCCTCTCTTTACTTGTTGGAGAGCAACAGCTACCACCACTAGCCAGTGAAGGTAAATCAGGAACCAACAAGTCCTCTCTGTCAGACTCCCCTGAAGATATTTTGCTTATAATGTTCATAAATGATCGTAGCAAAGTATCAAGTCTTTGGTGAAGGGTGAGTAGGAATATATGAAATCCTTGTAAATCCCTAAGCGCACCTCGAAAACCAGTACGAAAGGCATGAACTGATGTCATGTCCATTGAAGGTATATCAGTTGTATCTATGTTTTCTGGTAGAGGACATCCTAATTTCCCTCCAGTTATATCATGTAACGGGTTTGATGCATACTCAGAGCTATTTATTAGCAATTCAACCAATTTAGGATAATTAACCTGGTTATTTGCATGTTTTCCAGCAGGGGGTTGTCGAGGAACACCAGAATCAATGACTACAATGTTAAGGTCAGAAAACATTGATTCTCCTGATGCTTCACTTTTAAGGCTTATGTCATTGGACATTGGCGATTTTACTACTTCTGAAAGGTCGGAGGCTTGTGATATAAACTGCAAGACCAAGGAAAGAATTTTCATCAAGCATATGTCCTTAATTTTTGAAGGACCAAGAATCTGTAAATCAATAGCGCCGTATCCATGATCATTGATAACCCCAACATGATGTATCAAGCTATGGTAAACTTTATTGACATATGCACGTGTTTTTCGACATGCAGAAATCACTCTTTGGAGTTCATGCTTGAATGCTGAAGATGACAAGTGATTTAGTGCCATTCTTATTCTATTACTGGTAAATAAGAAGCATATCTTCCTTTGAAAAATCCAGAAGTATATCTTGTACATATCTTCCTTTGAAAAATCCCGAAGCGGCCACACAAGAAGCATGCCTTGATTTGCCGGAACTTCACCGTACAAATGCGTATGCATAGGGAAAATCTGGGAGGTGAAAAGTGTGTCTGCAAGTCCAAGCACACCCCTATTTCGAGAAATCCTTAAAATAAATAACTCTGCCCAGTCATCAGCATGATGTGCAATAAGCAACACTCCAATCTGGTGTTTGGCAAAAACATCATGAAAGACTTGGTACCTCATTTCCCTAGCAGCTTCTTGCAACTGACCCTGTTTTGGTTTGCCGCTTGGCCAATCACAATTGGCAATCTCACATCTGATATCCATTACAGAAACACGGTTACGAACAATATTAGCCTCGTCTATGCTCGCGGCGCGTAGTCCATGATCAACAATTATCGCCAACAGACCTTGAATGAAACCATTGTGATCAGTGCCAACAGAATTAACACCAGCAGTTTTTCATCCGGCAGTTAACACACAAAGCGCTATACTATCAGGGCCACCAGAGATACCCAAAGCTCTCAAATCAACCCCAAACTCACTCATAATCAATGTATATCCTTGATCCACCAAGTAACCAGATGTGTTCTTCAAATTTCGAGTTACTCGCAATTCAAAGACGGTTGTATCCAAGGTTGTGGCACCGTGCCTCTCAAAAACTTCTTCTATCACTGAAATATCCTGAGTATCATCAAGAGGAGCTCGAAATGCATTAACAGGTTCTGAAACCACAGCCACATGAGAAGGAATCTTTTCAACACTCAATTTATCAAAGGCCTTGTTAGATCCACCATTATCGGGTTCACTTAACTTATTCTATGTGACTGCAGGGCAAGTAGCTGGTGTTTCTTCAAGCTCAGCTTCTTCAATCTTATTAGTCGTCTCTTCCCTCGAACAAGGAGGCTCAGAATCAATATCCACAGCAAAGCCATCATTATTATCAAAATAACCATTAGATTTCTTTAAGAAATCTAATTTTCTCTTTCGAATTTTATCCAGTATAGATGAAATTGGCTTCTGACCCAGTGGAACAGGTTTAAACGCAACATCTCTTGTTTCTCGAAGAAGTCTCTGAGACTTTGCTCGAAGCTGTCTTTCCTTCTCAGTTTTTCTTTTACTAGAGATAGATTCTTTTCGCGGCTTCTTCCCATTCCGATCATCGTCCTCAATTTTCTTCTTCTTTTTCTTCTTACTCTCTTTCTTCTCAGAAACAGCTTCTACAGTCAGTTGCTTTTTTTCTAACTCCTCGGTGCTTTCCTCAACCGTCTTCTCGGTAAACTTTCCGTCAAGTTCATCGTCGACAGAATCAAACTTCAAAACCCTCCTAGCACCCAAACCATCTTCCAAGACAGTTTCAATGACATTGTTATCAACCAAAGCTTCAATTTCGTCAATTGATTCTCCATTTGACTCCTCCAATTCAGAATTGTTTTTGAATTCGGGCCATTAGATAGGGGAAGATGAAAGTAGAGGGCCGGAAACCCTAGGTGGAGATGAAAGTGTAGGATTTTTGGAAACCCTAGGTGGTGTATACTCAGGTGGTTTTGGTGGAATGGAAAGGGATTGGACCGGCTGATGCTTGCAATTTGGATAATGCTTGAGAACCTTTTCACCCACAAATGGAGGGTCTGGTTCGACAACAAAATCTTCACGAAGGGATGGTTTTTCAATGAATTTCACTGATTCTAGATCTGGCTCTTCCTCTTCTTCTTTTGGTAAAATTTCTCGCCATTCCGGTTTAAATCTCCATAACAAAGCTGTTGTAAATGTATCCCACACTACGCCAAAATTGGACAAAGACAGCGCAAAAAAGACAGCGCTTTTTGGACAAAGCGCTGCTATAAGTCTTTAAAAAATTTCGCTTAAAAAAAGCGTTGTAAAAGACAGCCTTTAGAAAGCGCTTTTTAAAAGCGCTGTTAAATTCCCAAAATAGAAGCCACCTTAGAAAGCGCTTTTTGTGAAGCGCTGCTATAGGAATTACTTTAGACAGCGCTTTTACAAAAGCGCTGTCTAAAGGTTAACCTTAGAAAGCGCTTTTTAAAAGCGCTGTTAAATGACCAAAATGGAAGTCACCTTTGAAAGCGCTTTTTGTAAAGCGATGCTATAGGCATCACTTTAGACAGCGCTTTTGCAAAAGCGCTGCTATAGGTTTTAAAGTCTCCCCACCTTAGAAAGCGCTTTCTGAGAAAAGCGCTGTTATAGGTAGCACTTAAGAAAGCGCTTTTTAAAAGCGCCGTCTAAAGTCATTTATGAATTAAAATATAAAACAATTTCTAATCATTTTCAGACATTTCTTTTCATTTTCTTCTCTCGACCGTTCTTCTCTACTGAAACCCTTGCTATCGTTCTTCTCTACTGAAACCATTGCCGTCGTTGTTCGTCATTGTCGTCGTTCCATTGCCGTCATTGTTCGCCATTGTCATCGTTCCATTGCCGTTGTTGTTCGTCATTTCCGTCAGTTTGGTTGTTCATTCGCCATTTCTTTTGTGAAGAAGAAGACGAAACGAAGAAGAGGTACGCTTTTCATTATTGTTTTCATTCTTGTTTTCATCGTACGATTTTTGTTCTGTTTTCATTCTGGTCACTAGCTACCATTTTCCCGTCGTAGTACAGGTGTTGTTGAGGTGGTTCGGAGTTCCTGCGTCATACTTCCATTTTGTGTATTATTCAGTTGCATACTTCTGACTTATTTTGTGTGTAGTGTTGATATGGGTAATGACCATAGTTATAAAGTTTTGAGATGTTTATTTTTGAACATGTTTAGAATGACTAATATTGAACATGTTGTTTCTATTTTCATTAGTTGTTGTTTCTATATTCTAGATTAAAGAAAGTATGATAGTTATTGTAATATTGATAGTTATTGTATTGATGGCGTTATGATATATAGAGCCATGAAAGTGGAGTTATGATAGTTATTGTATTGCATGGTCAAAGAAAGTATGATATTTGTCTTTGCATGAGATGTTTATCTTGATCAATAATTGCTTTGATGATTATCTTTGTGATATGATGATTACTTGTTTAAGTATGCTTGCTGTTAAGTATGTTGCTTGTTTGTGATTACATGTTGCCACTTATCAAGTTATGACTCATAATTGGCCAATTAATGATATTTCGTTTTATGATACGTGTACAGGGGGATCTTGGTAATTCTAACCTATCTGGACACTGTGTGGGTCTAAAAGTTGTTTACATCCCTGCAGGTAAATATTTTTTATTTTTGTTTTTGTTTAGTTTAATTAGTATAACTATGGATAAGAAATGGATGTCTTCAAGTCGATTGTCGAAAGAGTACGAGAATGGGGTATCAGAATTCGTTAAGTTTGCTATTGTGCATGCCAAAGACCCCAGTCGAATGAGATGTCCTTGCTTGGGTTGTTGTTTTGGGAGTCGGGTTGACGCGGTTCAGTTGGCATCGCATTTAATGAGGAGTGGAATTGATAGAAGTTATACATGTTGGAATTTGCATGGTGAGAACATTAACGAAAATGTTGAACCGGGGTATAATACGACCTATGCTTCAAACGACAATGGCACAGATACATACGATTCTGATCGAGTCGAAGAGATTGTAGAAGCACTTGAAGAAGATCTTAAGGATTGTCCCAAAATGTTTGAGAGGTTGGTAAGCGATGCAGAGAAACCGTTATATAATGGTTGCACCAAATTCACAAGATTGTCTGCGGTATTAAAGTTGTACAACTTAAAGGCGGGCAATGGATGGTAGGATAAAAGTTTCAGAGAGTTATTGGCCTTTATGAAAGATATGCTTCCAGAGGATAATGTTCTTCCCAATCGAACATATGAGGCCAAAAAGATGTTGTGCTCTATTGGCACGAGCTATGATAAGATACATGCCTGTCCAAACGATTGCGTTTTGTTTCGAAATGAGTATGCATCGTTAAATGAGTGTCCTAAATGCGGTGTCTCTCGATATAAGGAAAAGTTGTCTCCAGCAAAAGTCTTATGGTATTTTCCTATAATTCCGAGATTTAGACGCATGTTTCGTAGTGAGACCGATTCAAGACACTTGACTTGGCATGCAGATGAAAGAATTGTTGATGGAAAGTTGCAACATCCGGCAGATTCACCACAGTGGATGAAAATTGATGATGATTATCCTGAATTTGGAAAAGAAGCAAGAAACCTTCGCTTGGCATTATCTACTGATGGAATGAACCCACACGGTCTTCAGAGTATCTCATATAGCACTTGGCCTGTGATCATAATGATTTATAACCTACCTCCATGGCTATGTATGAAGCGTAAGTACATGATGTTATCTATGTTAATTTCTGGGCCTAGACAACCAGGGAATGACATAGACGTATACTTGGCACCCTTAATCGAAGATTTAAAGTTTTTGTGGGAGAACGGTGTGGAGGTTTATGATGGGTATAGGAAAGAAAGTTTCAACTTGAGGGCGATGTTGTTTGGCACAAATAATGATTTTCCAGCATACGGAAATCTATCAGGGTACAGCATAAAAGGTCAATGTGCGTGTCCTATTTGTGAAGATAAAACAGATTGGACGCGATTGGAGTTTGGTCAGAAGAATGTATTTCTCAGTCATCGTAGATTCTTAAATTCTAATCATCACTATCGTGGGTGGAGAAAAGCATTCAATGGAGAGGCAGAACATGGTAGAGCTCCGACTATATTGACAGGTGATCAAATTTTTGAAAAGGTGAAAGATGTGAGTACTCAGTTTGGAAAGCCTTTTGCACATACACTTGTCAAGAGTGGGTGGAAGAAGAGGTCAATTTTTTTTGAACTGCCATATTGGAAGTCATTGTACGTAAGACATTTTCTCGATGTTATGCATATTGAAAAAAATGTATTTGACAGTGTTATTGGTACGTTACTCAATATACAAGGAAAGTCTAAGGATGGCCTTAAAGCAAGAAAGGACCTGGTAGCGATGGGAATAAGAAATGAATTAGGACCCATGAAGAAAGGAACACGAACATATCTACCACTTGCTGCTTATACTCTATCTAGAAAGGAGAAAAAGGTATTGTGTAAGTTTCTAAGTGCAGTTAAAGTGCCAGAAGGATACTCTTCAGATATTAGAAGACTTGTGTCTATGAAATACCTCAAGTTAAAGAGTTTAAAGACGCATGACTTCCATGTTATAATGGAACATTTTCTACCAATAGGTATACGTTCTATTCTTCCAGAAAAAGTAAGAAGCGCAATAACTAAATTGTGTTTTTTCTTCAAGTCAATTTGCAGTAAGGTGATCGATCGTGCGATCTTACCAACATTGCAAAAAGAAATAGTAATTACTTTGTGTGATCTTGAAATGTTTTTTCCTCCCTCGTTTTTTGACATAATGGTTCATCTAGTTGTTCATCTGGTGAAAGAGACACAATTGTGTGGACCGGCTTATATGAGATGGATGTACCCTGCTGAACGTTATATGAAAATATTAAAAGGGTATGTTAAAAACCGAAGTCGACCAGAGGGTTGTATTGCCGAACGATACATTGTTGAAGAAGTGATTGAGTTTTGTACTGAATATCTGTCCAATGTACAATCAATTGGACTCCCCAAATCTCATATTGTCGAAAAAAAGAAGGAAAAAAGTTAATTGGAAATGAAGTTGTGACAGTATCAAGGGTCGAACGGGATCAAGTGCATTTGTATGTTCTGCACAATGAGAATGAGGTTGAGCCGTATGTGAAATGCACAAGGATGTTCTCCGAGATTTAAATCCGAATAGAAATGAGAATTGGATAGTACGAGAGCACAATCGAAGTTTCATACCTTGGTTTAAGGATCATATTTATTCAAAGTTATATTCAGATCCCGCTTCAATAACAGAAAGGTTGAGATGTTTAGCATATGGTCCAAGTTTGGTTGTGTTTTCTTATAGCGCATACGCAATTAATGGATACACATTTTATACCAAAGAACAAGATGATAAAAGTACTATGCAAAATAGTGGTGTCACCGTGGTAGCTGAAGCAATGCACATTTCAAGTGTGAAAGATTTAAACCCCAAATTTGCAAATCTGTCATATTTTGGGGTTATCGAGCGTATTTGGGTGTTTGATTATGAGAAGTTTCAGATTCCTATATTCCGTTGCAAGTGGGTTGAAAATAATAATGGCGTACGAATGGATAAGTCAGGATTTTTGCAAGTAGATCTTAATAGGGTGGGGTACAAAGATGAGCCTTTTATTCTAGCCTCTCAAGCTAAAGAAGTGTTCTATGTCACTGATCCGACAAGTATAAAATGGTCTATAGCGCTTTTATCTAACAAAGTAATTGATGAAAACATTGGAGATCAAGGTGATATTGATGTTGATATTGAATCATTTACTAGAAATGATCAAGATGAAAATATTATAGCGAATGAATCATATACAAGAAATGATCATAATGAGGGTATTTGGATCAATCCAACCGTCCGTGCTGTTAAGAGACGGGTAGAACATATTCCAACAAAGAAAAGAAAGAGACGTTAGTGAAAAAGGTACTAGTTATAAAATTATAGCTTATATCATTTAATAATATTAATTAGTTGTCATGTTATATATAGCTTATATCATTCAATGGATTATGGATTATGGATTTTTATATTTGTCATTTAATTTTAATTTTTTTCTTTCTTACATGTGAAATGGCTAGTGACCATGACGACACACACGAGACACATGATGAAAATGAAGCTCAGAAGTTATATTTGTGACACCCCCAATCTATACCGCCAAATAATAAAGCAGTAAAAGAAAATTCAAAATTTCGTCAGAGTATATTTAAATTATCATGGCATAGACCGAAGGGTCACATCAAATTGAAACAAACATACAACACCTGCTCATAAAGACATGCAACAGTGGGGTAGCAATCAACAGAGGAACTCAGTTCCTTACACCCACATTTCAAAATTTAGAATAAAAGCGGAAAATCTAAAATTGAATAACATACACATATATATCATGAAGAGTCTGTCATACATCAGGTTATACATGCACAATCCAAAAGATGTGTATCATGCAAGGTGTCACATATACATCATATACAAATATCCCAAACGGCCTCCCTAACTACCCGGTGTCACATATCAGAGCCGACCGACAAAAGAATGAAGACGCAAAGCTTCACAAAAATACCTCCAGCAACTCTAATCTGTAATGCCTCATAGAGCATTATAAAACAGCAGAAGGGTGAGAAAAACAACCATAATATAATTGCATACAATTATATATATAACACGAAAATACACATATATACTATTCTCACCACAACTCACGCCATAATTCAAACACAAGGCATTACAAGTCATAATTCATATTTCCATCACCAACACATATTCATATATCAATTCTATCCACAAATCCACACATAATAAACCATAACGAGTTATGCAATGCAAGAGACCGACACAACGACTCTATACATATGCACATGCAGTACCGACTTCCATTGTTTCTCATCACTAGTTCACTCAGGAACTCTGCTGGAATCATCGCTCGTTATATCACTATAACTCCCCGTCGGGCATACGATGTTCCCCGTTGCTCACACCTCTTTGTATAAGGCACACGACATTTATGGATCGCTCACACCTCTTTGTATAAGGCACACGACCCGATCGCTCACACCCCACATGGGCACACGATCGTCTATAATCATTGCTCACACCTCTTTGTATAAGGCACACGACGTTATAGCAAATTCCCTCTGGAATCCAAACCGTCGCTCAAGACGTCTCAACAATGCATATCATGATGCTTGGCATACAATGACTCATGACATTTAGTATGCACACACATACATGCATTCATCTACATCAACAAAATCACACTTGCACTTATGCCCAAAACAATGCATTTAATTTCCATACGGCCACAAATCATCACAACACCATCTAAACACACACATTTACATCATACAACAGCACCTTGCACGATACACATCAATTACGTACAAGTATAACGACAAAAGTCGACAACCGACACTATTCCCGATTTTCCGACATAATTAAATTGGCTAACAATTTCACAATCATCATAATAAGAAAGTACAGTTCAATAGCTACACAACGATACCAAGAATGTAAAAATCGGATAAACGGAACACAAGTTACGAAAGAAAACGAAAAACGATATTTTGAAAAGTCACATTTTGCAATTGTCCTGTCCATACGCGTATTGCCCTGAGCCGTACGCGTATGAGCAGAGACTCATTTTTCCCAAAGTTCACGTGTAAAAGTCCGTACGCGTAATGCCCAAGCCCGTACGCGTATTGCCCTAAAATGCTACGCGTATCATACGCAAATGGGAAGATGGCCGAGCAAAATACAATCTCATACGCGTATTGGCCCATGACTCGCCCTCCATACGCGTATTGCCAAGGTCCATACGCGTATGAACATGCCCCATACGCGTATGACCTGGAAAAACCAGAAAAATTCTTCTGCATTATTTCTTACGGGTTCCAATCCAAAACACCCCAAATCTCACCTACACACCAGAAAATTGCCAATACAATGTCCAATAACAAGTATCTAGCATGTACCAACAATTATGGATACTAAAAACATGATTTCTAACACATTTAATCAATTTCTAATCAATTTTACCAAAAATGGGGTTTACTAAATTTCTTCATTTCAATCCAACAAACTTCACAAATACACATACATAATCATACACAATCATACAATAATTGAGTTTCGCACCCTTACCCGATTAAACCGATTCTAGGAATTGATTTTTCTTTGATTTCTCAAGCTTTTCCTCACTTTTCTCTTCTTCTTCTCTTTTCTCTCCTTTTTCTTTCTTCTCCCTTTCTTTCTTTCTATTTTTCTCTCTTCTATTTTCTATTTTTCTTACTTAATCAAAAATATCCTAAAATGACCAAAATACCCCCACACTCAAATATCTCGCAAACGATCCCAAAACCCGATAAAATATCACAATATTGAAAAATAACATATTTTTAGATAAAAGTCGAAAATAAAATAAAATAATAATAATATAATCAAACGACTCGATTAAATAAAACTCACACAAAAACTGGGTCGTTACAATATTAATTTTCACAATGTTGCTTATTAGTGATGCTACTTGATAACACAAAACAACTATATATTAATTCTTATTTGTTTGTCTATGTGTAGTGCCCTCGTCAGCGTAATGGCATAGACTGCGGGTATTTCGTTTTGAGGTTTATGAGAGAAATTCTTCAAATGGATCGATTAGAGATTCCTATTACGGTATGCATGGATTTATAACTTAGGATTTATTTTAATATTTATCGGATATGTCATATAATTTATTATTTTTAACTAAATCATGCATATTTTGTTTTGTTATGTAGTACTTTGATGAATACGCGTGTTCTCATTACACGAAGGATAAATTGCAAGAAATTAAGGAGGAATTGTGCGAATACCTTATTGGAAAAAAAGTCATATAAGGTATAGGATAATGGGATTATGTGAATGTATAGTTTTGTGAATGGTTTATTTTATGGGATTGTATAGTTTTGTGAATGGTTTATGTTATTTATGTGATTTTGGAATGTAATTGTATAGTTTTGTGAATGGTTAATGTAAATGACTTGAATTATAATGGAAATGGTTTATGTGGTTTATGTGATTTATGGAATTAGTGGAAATGGTTAATGAACCATACTATAAATTGTTAATGGAAATGTGAAATATACAGGTTTATTGAAATGGCTTGAATTATACAGGTTTCTGCATAAAAAAATGGTTAAAATGAGATTTTTTAAAAAATCATTAAAATTATACGTAGAGAAAAGACAGCGCTTTCAAGAAAAAGCGCTGTCTATAGTTCACAACAGAAAGCACTTTTCCTAAAAAGCGCCCTCTAAAGGCATAGAAAAATTCATAACTAAAATTATAGGCATACATTAGACATCGCTTTTAGAAGCGCTGTCTAAAGGCCCCCTTTAGACAGCGCTTTTTATTGAAAAAGTGCCCTCTAAAGGTATAGAAAAATTGATAATTAAAATTATAGGTATACTTTAGACAGCGCTTAAAAAAAACGCTGTCTAAATGGGGCCTTTAGACAGCGCTTTTTGTTGAAAAAGCGCCCTCTAATGTATACTTTAGAGAGCGCTTTTTCGTAAATAAAAAGCGTTGTCTTTACCTACGCCAGCGCTGGCTTAGGCAGCGCTTTTAAGCGCTGTCTAAGGCCTAAAAAAGCGCTGTCTAAAGTCTTGTTTGGCGTAGTGCCAGTTATATCTGCGATGAACACGAGACCACCATATCCACCATTTGAGAGCAGAACCTCTCAAAGCTCCTACAGCTTTCAACACCTTCAATGACTCATGTGTTCCATGCTCTTTAAAAAATTTCTCAAAACAAAGAATCCACCAATAGGCATCTTCTTCTCCATCAAACAATAATATTGTCATGTTAAAGCGGAAAGTGAGGTCGAAAATGAAAGCACCAATTGTTAGGAAGCAAAATTGCTAACCCTAACAAGGTATAAAACAACTACAAATCTAGAAGCAAACTAAGAAAATAGAGATAAAGATAAATTGGATTTTTCATTGATTTCAAATGTCTCTATGAGACTACAATATATAATATCTCTAATGGATAATAAACTAAAAAGGCCCAAATATTAATAAGAGCCCACTAAATAACAATACATAAAATATCAATATAAATTCTAAATTAACTTAAATAATATAATTCCACTTTTTATCAATTATGTTGTTATGCTTCCATTCTGAATCGGATCTAAATTTGCTTATTGCAGGTTCTTGGCAAATGACTGAAGTTGTTGAAGCTTTTGAAGATTGATGACGAAATTCGTTAAGACTTGGTGAGATTGAAGACTGGATGCGCAATGGAATGATGTTTCTGCAGATTAAGGGTGTGATGTTGATGAAGATGGAAGTAGAATCCTGAGGTTGATGGATTGAAAATCTGTTAAGAGTCTTTTTTCTTTGGATTCTATTAGGAATTAGTTGAAGTAAGTGTCACTGAAAATGCTTATGTTATCCTTCTGCTCTATGTATTTTTTTCTGCTAATTTCTTTCTGTTATAATTTGTACTGAATTTCTGAGTTTGTTAAGTGAAATTCTGTTATGGATTTCTTGTTGTTGCTATGAATTCTGTTATGGTTGTCTTTGAATTTTCTGATATGAACCTGTCTTTTTTTCCTGAATTAATTTTCTGCTATTGTACTTGTATTTGTTGGAGCAAGTTTGCTAAGTATTATTATTTTCCATGTTGTGATATTTTCTTCGCCTGGACTCCCACCTGCTGCCCAATTAGGCATGTTGTTAGATATACCAGTCGGTCACGTGAAGGACGACTACCATTTTTTAATGTCAGTAATCACGCCTGTACTTGCCAATCTGCTAGCATTTTATTTTTTAGATGGTATCTGCTATGATTTTATTCTGTTATGAAATGCTGGCTTGGAAATGTTTGGGAAACAAAATTACAATTGTAACACAACATGACTTGAAGAATACAACTATAACAATACAGTTAACTCAATTGCAACTGAACCGTGAGCACCATTCATTAAAGCTTCAAACTTGCAGTAATCATCATGCTCAATGAATTTCTCAGATAAAACAATGCCCATTTCACCTTCAGCCTCCTAAGCGTCACTTAGCAATATAAAGATTTTTTTTAAAATCAAAGCTGTAAGAAAGATCATTCTCATGGCAATAGAGATCATCGAATCTGTCTGTGAAGTGGTCTTCATAAAGTTTCCGAACTTCCAACAAGTGCTCCACATCAACTTGGAGAACATAAAGCAAAGGAGCAATCAACTCGTGCATTCCTTGTCTATAACCATACTCGGGGTGTCTAAGGCACCATAATAATAAAATTCGTCTCAATATGCCTTGGCATCCTTAATTCAATGCTTGAATCCCTGTCGTCTTGTATCACAAGTGATAACGACAATGAACCCTAAAATCCAGCACCCTGTACCATGGCTCACTCTTTATATCTCAAAATTCTTGACACAAAAAAGCAACGTTCCTTGAGAAAATCTTTGTATGAAGATACGCCCTAATCTCATGCCCTCCACTTGATGCACATGTCTACCCATAATAGATATGAAAAACTAATTCTTCTTGATATGTATATTGATGAAATGTCTTAAAGAAGATGACCTGAACTGAGAAGAAATCAAACCCTTATTTATACCAATGGAATCCTGACCCAAATGCTTTTGATGAATCCTCTGAATAGAAAAACCTTAAAGCCTGGTGAACCTATGAATAGGAAGATACTTGTGGTAGTATGAATTCAAATCTGGATGAAGATGAGAATATCACAACGAAAGAAAAACTCGAGCTTGCACATAATACCTTGATCTCATGCCTTATGAAACCTGGATGCAATGCCACTTATTAGGTATAAGTAGGAGGGCAAATTTTAAGGTGCCCTACACTAAATTTTTTATGACCAAAATACCCTCGTATAAATAGTTATAATTTTAGAAATTTTCATTTCCATTTTCTATTTCCTGAAGTCTTCCGGGAGAGAAATTTGTCCAACTGTTTACCAGAACACTTACCACAAGTCTTCCGGTTCATAACCTTCATACCGGAACACATATCACAGGTCTTCTGGTTCATAAAGTCCATACCGAAACACATAGAGTAAGTCTTCCGGAAGTGGTTTCATACCGGAAGTCATGGAAGAAGTCTTCCAGTACAACTCTTTTTTGAGTTTTTGTACCGGAACTCTTACATGATGTGTTCCAGTTCATTTACATAAAAAATCATACCGGAACTTTTACTTGAAGTGTTCCGGGATCATTTTTTTAAATTTTTTTTTATGTTTTTATTTTAGCAGTGGTGCGCACACGAGGTAGGGACTGTAAGATCCCTAATTGCGGTCTAGGACGGGGCGAATCATCGTGAATGGCTTAGGAAAAGCATATTGGTGCATCTGCATCAGCAGCACAGTCTGTTGGATATCCAGGAGGACCGTACGATACCTCTCTTTTGGTTAAGTACGAACATCATATTGCTAGACATATATGGTTCGGTGAGGTAAATAAACTACAATTATTTGATTTGAATAAAATCTAAATTTGTTATGTTGTATTTTATAATATATTTACTTTTAATTGTTTTCAGGAGAGGGGTCCGAAGAAAGAGTTAAAGGTAGCAGGACATGGGTTGAAGCTGATTCAGAGGGTTCCACTGCTGCTTCCTAGAGAGATGGAGAATTTGGTATCTAACTCTGATTTATCTTCACTTCAGAGAACCTGTTTGTCGAAGATAGATACGAACCTGGTATCCGCATTTGTGGAGAGATGGCATCTAGAGACATCTTTGTTTCACATGTCGTTTAGTGAGATGAAGATTACTTTGGATGACGTCTCTTGTCTACTTCACTTGCCCATCAGGGGAGTCTTCTAGAGCCCTCAAGATATCAGTGAAGGACTTGCTATTAATTGGGTTATTGATTACTTAGGAGTTTCATGGAGAGAGGCACAAAAACAAGTCCGTGCCTGCAGGGGTTCTAATTATAAGTTGGAGTGGTTATACGATCTATTCGTCGAGCATAGAGCCGCTTCTAGTTAGGCATATGCGACTAGAGCTTATTTGTTGATGTTAGTGGGTTCTACGATTTTTGCTGACAAGACCTTTATGCTTGTCGAGACACGATACCTCGCACTATTAATGGATTTAGGGGGCTTATCAGCATACAGTTGGGGAGCAGCTGCATTGGCTACCATTTATAGATATCTCGGAGATGCTTCCAATTTCAGTTGTAAGCAGCTCGGTGGTTATCCCACTCTCCTACAGGTATTTATTTTAATTTAGTTTTTTTTTTTTAATTAATTTTATTTAGTATATTAATTTTATTTTTCTAGTTTATTATGTCATAATTAATTATTTTAAATTAACTAATAGTATTAATTTTGTAACAGTGCTGGATTCATGAGTATTTTCCAACACTTGGAAAAAAAAGGAGAGAATTGGATACTAGCTACTAATGTTGGTCTCCCTCGAGCGATGAGATGGTCCTATAAGCAAGGTGTCTTGAAGGTGGATGACTTGCGACCTATTCTGGACAAGCTGACACCTGACGATGTCATATGGCGCCCATTCGAGAACCATAGAGCATGGCGTCAATTTGATGAGTTATGTCTATATAGGGGGTGTCTGAGGTGGGGTGACATTATTGTTCCATACTTGCCTGACAGATGTATGCGTCAGTTTGGATACAGGCAGTATGTTCCACCTCCACCTCTTGATTATACGATGGCTGGTGATATTGATGTTGAGTGGATTAGTTACCATCAGAGTGTTGCGGATGTGATTCGTCCGACAACACTGGCCACCACCCCATCTGAGACAGATGATGGATATCTTCAGTGGTATTATCGTGTTTAGCATCCTCGTCTGATACCGCCTAGTCGTAATGCGCCAGTTCCTGTTTACGAAGCAGGACCATCTGATCCTAGCTGGGCTCGTGTTTCTTCAGTGATTCATCGTTATCTTCAACGTGCTAGTGCTGAAGAGGATGATCCACAATTTACTAAGTTGTTCGAAGCTTTACGTATTTCTCGTTAACATTGACTTATATTTATGTTTATTTAAATGTGTTAACATTTAGACTTAGTGACTTATGTTTATGTTTATGTATTAACTTTTACACGCACTTGACCTAGTTGAGATATGTTTATGTGTTAACTTGTAGACTTATGTTTAACTTTAAAATGAATAACATAATAGTTTATTCATGTTTTGATTCATGTTTTAGACTTAGTGACTTATGTTTATGTTTATGTATTAACTTTTTTTTTTCGTTTTTTATTTTCTGAAAATATATAAATATATTTTAATTAATTTTTCTATTATTTTAATTATTAAAATGTTATAAAAAATTTATTTATTTAATTTTTTTTTTAATATTATAAATGATATTATATTTAAGGAGAATATTAATGGCTCAATTTTTTTTTATGTAAGTATTTAATGAAGTATTTAAATTAAGATATTTAACTAGTATTTATTTAATAAAATCGAATATTAAATAATTTTAAATGACACATTAGGGAAAAAATAATATCATATATAATATTATTATTTACAATAGGATTGTGCCAAAAAAAAATTAATTTTCTTCCTCATCTAAATCTTCGTCAAGGAAATGACTGCCGGTTCCACATTTGGCAGGAATACGAATTCTGCAACCACGACCTACATTTTCCATTGGATTAAGAGGAAGAGTGGTTGATGTTGTGGGCTGATTAGTAGAGGTAGGAATGACAGGAGTTTGGTTTGGGAAAATTTGAAACGGCTCGAAATTCTTAAAAAAATCATTTGGAGGAATCCCGCTAAATTCTTGTGAGAATTGAGTGGGGTTAGGGGCAGTAGGCTCGATGGTTGTGACATAATAGTCGGACACATCGAGGGATGAGGATGGTCGGTTTGTGAATGAGAAATTAAAGTTTGGTTGTGGAATTGGTGTGTGGTGTCTTGGTGGCTGGTGGAGTTGTTGTTGTTGGCTTTGATAGCTGAAGTGTGGTTGTTGTTGAGGAGTTTGGAAGGTGTAATGTGTTGGTGTAGGTTGAGTCTGTGTTTGGTAGTTTTGTGGTTGATATGATGTGGATGTGGATGTCTGATGGTTTTGGAAATTATGTTGTGGATGATTTGGCACCTGCTGTGTGGGGTATCGTTCACGGGGGTCAATTAAAAACTGTTCAACTGATGCGTATTGAAATGGGAGGGTATGAAACCAATTCAAGTATTCTTGAGTTGGGTTCATTTCTCCCTGGAACGGTACCCCAGTCAAGCATAACCGTTGTCTGTTTTCCCAAAGTCTACATTCAGATTTATTTAGACTGGTGTACCAAGGGTGATATCATGCAAATGGTATACATTTGCGAAACCTGATTGTACCAATAGGGGTAATATTAATCGTGATGCTACAAGTGGCTTGTGGTTTCGCGGTCGAAAACCTTTATCGGGTTCCTCCGACGCAAGAATCACAAGCGCACCAATATCAAATGAGTCGGGAGTCTACATTGACGTTGTCACCGGAACCAACAAACACGTACAACGAACCATTTTTTGCAGATGAGGAAATTGGTGAAGATAATGACATAGAAGAGGTGCATGAAGTTAGTACCCAAAATCTTTTTAGCGGTGATAGCGACGACTCCGACAATGATGTTGACGTTGGGCAACAACATCAAGCGCTGGACCTTTACAATCCACCACTCCTCATGAGAAATCCAACATACATGGATGATGAAGATGTCTCAATATTCGAAGAACCTCGGCCGCTTCGAATCGAAGGTGGGTTACTTGGTTTGGAATTTGAAAACAAAGAGCAATGTGTGTTTGGAATACGACAGTTTCACATCAGAAATTGTCTAGACTATAAAGTTTATAAGTCAGATATAAAACGGCTTATAATCATTTGCGAACACAAAGAATGCAACTTCACATGTAGGGCCTCCGTGGAAAAGGGCAGTACTACATGGAGGATAACCAAGGTTAGCGGACCACATACCTGTACTTCTAACGCCATGTCCCAAGATCATTCAAAATTGGATTCAAACCTAATTTGTGATAGTATCAAACCTCTGATTAATGATGATGCTTCACTAAAGGTGAAACACATCATATTCCATATCCGTGACAAATTCGGCTACACCATTTCTTACAAGAAGGCATGGATTGCTAAGAACAAGGCTATTGCTTCTATTTATGGTAACTGGGAGACATCATACAACGACCTCCCACAATGGTTGTTGGTGATGAAAACATTTGTACCCGGTACTGTCATAGAATTAGAAACCCTTCCTGTGTGGTCGAACGAGGAGACACAAATTGGTGGAACTAGGATTTTTCACCGTCTTTTTTGGGCTTTCCAACCGTGCATCAAGGGTTTTGCATTCTGCAAACCAGTTGTCCAAGTGGATGGCACATGGTTATATGGAAAGTACACAGAAACTTTGCTATTGGCCGTTGCTCAAGACGGTAACAGGAATATATTTCCAATTGCTTTTGCATTGGTAGAGGGTGAAATAGGTGAAGCATGGAGTTTTATCTTGAGGAATCTTAGAAGGCACGTTACACCGCAACCCAACCTGTGTCTAATCTCCGATAGACACAAGTCGATAATAAACGCCTACAATAACCCAGATAATGGTTGGCGGTATCCTCCCTCCTCACACGTCTTTTACATCAGGCACATAGCACAAAACTTTATGAAGGAAATAAGGGACAACAAACTTCGTGAAAAAGTTACTAGCATGGGTATCTTCTGAAACTTATCTTTCTATATACCTCTGGAAATAAATCGCATAGACTAATCTATTTTTCTTTTTCATGCATAGGATACGCATTAAATGAGTCTACGTACGAATACTACAGACGAGAGATACGTAAAGCTAACATACATGCATTTAATTAGCTAGAAAAAATTCCACGAGACAAATGGAAAAGGGCATTTGACCGTCAAAGGTTCGGGTCATATGACCACCAACCTCGCTGAATCAACGAACTCAGTTCTGAAGGCCACACGCAACCTTCCGATTACAGCTCTGGTAAAATCAACATACTACAGATTGGACACTCTTTTTGGAAAAAGAGGACAAGAATGGACTAAATCGTTGGGTTCTGGGCAAGTGTATACTGATAACTGCATGAAGGGTATTGAGATAGAAGCTCTCAAATCAAATAGCCACAAAGTTATGCAATTTGATCGTCAAACGTTCTGTTTTCTTGTCCAAGAAACGGTGACTTATAACGACGGTAGACCGGCTACCCATTACAACGTCGACCTAAGGAATCAGACATGCGAGTGCGGAAGATTTCAAACTTTCCACCTCCCTTGTTCACATGCAATTGCTGCTTGTTCCAGCATAAGACAGGACTATACTGTGCATATAGCTGATGTGTTCAAGGTTGTTAACGTGTTTTAGGTCTATGAGGAGATCTTTATCGGGGTCCTTACTGATACAACTTGGCCACAATACGAAGGTGACACTCTATGCCACAACGACAGCATGCAGAGGAAAAAGAAAGGTCGTCCAAACAGTAGCCGGATAAGAATTGAAATGGATAACATTGAAAAAGAAAAAAGGTGGTGCGACATTTGTCGCGAAATCGGACATATGCGCAAAAAATGTCCAAATAGGGTTGGACCTTCCAGTTAGTTGTGGAACAAGTTTTATTTTATTTTGTTGTACTTTTATTTATGAAACTCTTGTATGTCCTTCCCTAACAACAACAACACCATCTTTTATATTGAGCGTAACAAAATAATGATACAACTCATTCAGGATGACAACATAACCAAAACAAAACATAACCCAAAAAAAATACAACACGGTTAATAATACAACAAACCATTATGATTGACCATCTTGACATTTTAAACAACAACAGCTAAAACAAGTGGATCTACAACGTCGCGGTTTACTTCTCCGCTATATACGGAAAACATACACTGGACATCCAGATCATTTTCAACCCGGTCCCGGTAATGAAGGTAGGTATCATCTGGGCTGGCATCCGTTAGAGTTATGTAGGGACAATAATATTCAATTTTCCTAACGCAGCGAATTGGACCACCCAACTGTCGAAACCCTGCATTGATGGCAGAAACCAATTGTCGGAACTTCCATTGTGGATTCAAAGACACCCTCATGTGTTTGTCTGTTTCAAAAAAAAATAACACACGCCACAGACATGATTATGAAATACATGAAACAATTAGGCAGACAAAAAAAACGGGAATGATTTTTTGTGTCCTCAACACCTCTATTTATAGTAGTTCAAAGGGAGAGAAAAAATTTTTTCACAATGCTATTGGCGGGAAAACCATAACTCTATATTTTTAATTTATTCAATTTAAATTATTCCAAATTAATTAAATTCATACAATTAAATAGCTAATTAATTATTCAAAAAATATTTCGTACGAAATAATTACATCACTTTTTATAATTTTTTTTAAATTTTGTAATATTATATATTATTTTAATAATTAAAATATTAAAATAACATTTAAAAACATTTCAGAAATTAAAACCGAAAAAATAAAAAATAAAAAAATGGCAGTGCGTCATCCCAGATGGCGGACCAACACTAGGTCCCTGCCACCTCGCCATCTAGGATGGAGGAGTCTGAAAAACAATTAAAAAACCCCACAAAAGGACAAAATAAGGGGCATTTTGGGACTTCATTTTCAAGGTGTGGCATTTCCGGATTTTATTTTCAGGTTTGTGGCAGGGCAGTCAAAAACTCGGCTTCTTGTGATAGGCAAAGGAAATCGGGAAAAACGGGTTTTTACACATACACAAGACCAAACGCTGCCTTTCAAGACCCTTTCCCTCAGGTTAAGCAGATGGACTCACTCAACAAAATTAAAAAACTCTCTCTGACCTTGATAGAAAAATAAAATTTTAGAAGAACTTTGTTCTTCATCTTCATTATTCTATTTCCTCTTTTCCCTTCACCTTGTTTTCACTTGAATCTCACCACCATCTACAACCTGTTTTCGCCACCGTAAACCACAACAACATCAACACACTAATACCTCTCTCACCAAAGTCATCGTTGCAGGTATAACCGTTGATTCAAGCAACAACCGCATCCTTGATGTAATCCAGGCAGTCAAACCTCTTCCTCCTTCCAACGCTCTCGCTGCAAACGATTTCAAATCCGGCAGCAGCCCCTCATCTCCTTCTCCGTAACACTTTTGTCCAACAACCATAGCTCACAAACCACCACCTTCGAGACTCCATTGACCACCCTTTAACACCACCGAAAATCACCTTCTAGCAACCTCTTCAATCTCTACACTTCCACTGAACCGTAACCTCAGATAGGGGTGGCAATGGAATCCGTTAAACT
Source organism: Lathyrus tuberosus (assembly GCA_022829125.1). Classification (NCBI taxonomy): domain Eukaryota; kingdom Viridiplantae; phylum Streptophyta; class Magnoliopsida; order Fabales; family Fabaceae; genus Lathyrus; species Lathyrus tuberosus. The sequence continues at coordinate 6,898,278 of JALAZF010000217.1, forward strand.
AAAATCCATATGATCCATCCACTAAATTATCCATCCAATCCATCCATTATAAAAATCATTAGTTAATGGATTAAATCCAATCCATCAATTTAATGTTATGGTTGGATATAATCCATTTAATCAATTTAAAAAATTCATTGGATTGTTTAACTATTTCTATAAACTTTAATGAATAATTTTTAAAATCAAATAATAATAAATATTTTGTAAAAATAAAAACTAAAGTTAATTATTTTTTAAAACTCTCTCACGTTATATTTATAGAATCTCTGTGACATTTTTTTGAAATTTATATATTTGAAGCTTTTTTACAAATGCAATTTAATAAAATTATAATAATAAAAATAGCACTGGTGGTAATGATGTGAATTAACACTGTAATGTATTTTTTTTTTTGTAAATGTAAAATTCTTTAACAACATATTGGTTAATTTTTTTTCATACATGATTAGAATTTTAAAATTTAAAAATTTAAAATATTGAATTTCATTTTATGGATGGATGGATATCCATCCATTAGAATTATCTTAATGGATATTATCTTAATGGATGGATTGGATGGATTTTTTTCTTAATGGATAGATTGGATTTGATTTTTTTAAAATAATTTTAGTGGATCCTTAATGGATTAATGGATTGTTTTGATCCATCCATTAAAAATCAAATCCATATCCATCCAATCCATCCATTTTGCCACCCTAACCTCATATCGTGTATCCCCCTCCAAACCACCATTCAGTGTTATGCCGGACCAAAACACCCTTTGCTCACCTTACAAACACCGCACAAAAACCGACCGGTAACTTCACTCTTAACAACAAATAGTCCATCTCCACATCAACAACTAACGTTAAACCATGGCGGCGACAAGATCTTTCCAGCCACCCTTAAAACAGTATCAACATTTCATAAGCAGTGCAATATTTTTGTTTCAGGCAAAGAAGAACCACACCACTACACTCAAAACGAGAGTATCACCAAGAAGAGGGACTGCAGCATTTTAGGGACCAACAGTAGCTTTTCATCCACCAGGAAGGGCAACACCTAAGCTTACTATAAAGAGAAAACACACTTAGAATGTTGGCTATTATATCTTGCTGAACTATGATTATGTAGTTGTTTTTTGTTTTTTGGATGACTTAGAAATATGTAATTTGAATCATCACATTATGTTTTGGATATCTACTATGTATTTTGGATGGATATTTGATGTATTTTGGATGGTATTTTAGGTAGTTTATGAAATGATGTTTAATCAATGATGTCTACTATGTCCTTACTGCAACATAGATTGTGACAGAATACTAAGTTGTTAAACACGGGTTAATTCAGTCTCTTCAAGTGTAACAAATACGTCCTTTAACTATTCTTTAGTTTAACAATTATGGCCTATAATTATTCATTAATGTAACAAATGTGTCCTTTAATTATTTATTAGTGGAACAAATATGAGCACAAAATAAGGATCACATTAAAGAAATTCATTACAACATCACATTATCAAAATGTCTTACAACACTAACATCAACATAAACCATGATCACCACTTATGGATCAATATACACATCAACATTACAATAATCACAACTAAAAACATTATGACAAAAATATGCATCTTCAACATCTTCAACATGTTCTTCATCATCTATTTTGTGTAGTAGTCATCTTCATGGATCTTCATCTTTTTCTGCAACATGTTAATCTCTCCGTCTTTTCATCGCATTTTGAACTTCTCCTGTGAGTCTTGATTTCTGTTTGCCCTTCACCATTGAACTCTTTTTCAACCCACTCAAAAAAGTTGTAGCCACAGTTTAAACCTTCACTCTGTTAACATCTAACAGTTAGCATCATCAAATAAGACATAATAGACAATTGCAATAAACTTACCACAATTTCTGCAGCCCCAAAAAAGCTTCCCAAAATTTCTCATTTCTTCCTTACTGTGTGTATCGTGGCCTTTGCTCCACGAGCACACATTGGTTCGATTTCACAATGACGTGCACTCGAATTCAAGGAATTGCAGTTAGGACTACGTGAATTTGACAAATTAGTTCCGTGTGAAGCCATTGTTGGAGAAAGTAGGAGAAGAAGTCGTTGGGCACAAACATTCTAGGAATTTGATAAAGAAGAAAGACATTTTTCCCAAATATTGGAAAATTAAAAATACAGCAACGTAACAGCCATATAGACACCATTAATGTCAGTTCTGCATTTTTAAAACGGAATAATTAAAAAATACCAATGTTGTATACGTTATGCAACTAAAAGTATTGACATGTATAAAAAAAACGTAAAAAATCAACCTATTACACTTAAATATTCTAAAGTATCCTTAAAGTAATTTTTCCTAAATACAACTACTTCTGAAAATGCTGATTTCTAGTATTGAATTTATAGTGCATCAAATCCTGTCTTTCATTAGAGAATAACATAATTAAAAATAGATAGACATTTTGTGAGAGAAATGTTAAAAATGGTGTGCTAAGACTAGTACTTATATCCATACAATAGCAGTTAACTAATATTTTAACAGAAGTCTTAACGCTTCCAAAACCTAGTTCATTCGTATCTAAGATTGAAATGATAAACATAATTGTCAAGTCTATGGGAAGGTGTTGAATAAATAAAAAATGAGAATCAAAGCATAAAAGAAAAATTGATGCATCATAATCATATGAAAAATGACACGTGGTGGTCTCTAGAAACTTACATCACAAGCAATCGATACTCAAGGCTACCAAAGTGTCATAACCACCGTGTGTAATTTTCTCGGTTTAGATCATTTGAATTTAGATTTAATAATCCTGTCGGCAACAATGTTGTTAACTTTGTTAATACCATGGATGACACGAATGACTTGATTCATTAAATATTTGGCTAAAATACAGTTTTGGTCCCCTTTTTGTCAAAATTCACAGTTTTGGTCCCCCCCATTTTGTTTTTTAACAGTTTTGGTCCCCCACTCCAATTTTGGCCCAAAAAAGTGATGAACAGTATCTGGTCCATACATAAACAATATATGTCCGTACATGAACAGTGCATGTCCGTACATGAATAGTGAGGGATGGGGGACCAAAATTGTTAAAAAACAAAATGGGGGGATCAAAACCGTAAATTTTGACAAACAGGAGGATTAAAACTGTATTTTAGCCTAAATATTTTTGACAAACTTGAAATGATATTGTTGAATTATAAAAAATATTAACCTAAATTGAGGCTGATACATTGACAATATGTAATAAAGATTTTAAAATATACAACAATTTTATAACACAAAACATATTAATTTAAAAATAATATCTATAACCATAATTGAGGGTATATAAAAAAATCTTATTTATGTGTTAGTAAATATATATTTTGGATTTGGCCAAAGGCAGCCCTACAATCGGGCACGGTCCAACCCAACTTTCCGTCAGGGAGGGCCCAATGAAGGTCAGACTCATCAAATTACACGGGAGCGTTCACGCGTCTCCCCCACGGTCTCCGCATGCCCCTCATGCGGGAACACGTAATCAACCAACTACCCACGGGCGAAAGAACAGGTCCTCCCCCTTCCGAAGTTCACTGGCCAGTTGACCTAGGGTGACGACCACATGGTGGTCTTCCCTACACCACGTAGACAGTGACAGTTATTTGTATTGAGCCTAACGACCCAACCCAATGCAAGTAACCGTTGGCCCAGCGCTGAAGGCACATTATAAATACCCTCTTTCACTAGAGGGTCAGTTAATCTATTCACACGATTTTTTTTCCTGTACTTGCTTACTTGTGCTCTGAACTCATTTAGATATCGGAGTATCTTGCAGGTACACACCCTCCACTTCTCCACCACCAGCGAACTAAAAGCTCACGGCGTGTTGCTAGCTGCTGATCACTTTCTGCTCCAATAAGATCAATATATATATATATATATATATATATATATATATATATATATATAAAAGAAATTATATAAATCCAAAATAATTTGAACAACGCGACCCTAATGGTCCAACTAACAACACTAAAAAGAGTAACTATCTCCAAAACTTTTTCTATCACAGAAGAAGGTAAGCAACATGCTTACGAAGTTTTGGTTAACTCACATTCTATGAACTATAATTTCTATAATTTTCTCCTCTATCTTTGTATTCCTATCACTATCTCTATACATTTTCTCATTCTTATGTTTTCAACATTTATAGATGGTTTATGCAAACGATGCCTTTATGAAATTAGCTCTTCAATTCTTGTTATTACTAATTTTCATCATCCAGTTCATCTCCTGATTCATCCTTCTAACTAATGCACTACATTCAGCCACTTTGGGACATCCTACCAAATGTTCTTCATGGTCCTGCAATAAAAAAAATGTGTTTCACTTTCCCACAGAAATCACACTTGTCATTATTCAGCATCCCATACTTGACTAGTCGGTTTTTTGTTGCCAATCGATCTTGGCAAGCAAGCCACATGGTAAAAACAAAGCTCTAGGCCTATCTTGTTTGTCATAGAAGATTTTCCTACAAGCCACTTTTTGAACCTGTTCCATAAGACCACGATAGCACTTCTTCATGTTGAACTCCCTTGCCTTTAGAACATCTCGTAATTCCCTCTTTGAAGGCACCACCATGGTTTTAAATTGCGGTTGCGGCTGCGGATGCGGTTGCGGTTGCGGGTGTTGCTATTGCGGTCATTGCGGGTGTTGTAATGCGTATTGCGGCCGTTGCGGTGTGAATTTTTATAAGGAGGTGTTTGAAATACAAAGTTGAAAAACACTTAATGTTAAGTTTTTTCATTACATAATAAGTAAATTGAGTTTTAGGATTCTAATATTTTAATTTTAGATGAAAATACTTGAAAAAACATGATTGAAATTATCTAATGTGGTTCCAAACATAGCCGGAAGCGATATTTTCAAATCACACTGCAATTGCGGTCCGATGCGGTTGCGGAGGCAACCGCATCCGCAATATTACAGGTGCAATTGCGGTTGCGGATCGCAATTTAAAACCATGGGCACCACCACCCTTTGTTTTAAAATCCTCTTCAAAATCCATGAGCTGGTAGACTTTATTGGCACAATCATGATGTCTTCTTCCTTTACCTTTGTTGAATAAATTCGACAAAAGCTTTATGAGGTAAGCTTGGTTCCAATGTTTCAAATCAGTCACATTCAGAGCCCCTTGGCCCTTAGAGGTACACACTTTCCTCTACGCAATAGGGGCTTTTCTGCTAATGTTATTCTTGCCAGTTTACAAAAAGGTTCTGCACATGGCATGAACTCTACTAGTTACACCTTTAGGCAATTCGATACAATGTATCCAATAGTTTGGTGTTCCAAATATCACAATGTTAATTAGCTGGATTCTTCCAGAATAGCTTAACAGATGAGCATTCCAGTGATTAATATGCATCCTTATCTTATACACCAGACTAAGACATTGACTATTGGTAAACTTCTTACTAGATAAAGGAATCCCCAAGTACCTGAAAGGTAAAGGGCCTGTTGCAAATCCTGTTGTTTCTTTTATCTGACTCTCGATATCAGCATCCACACCACCACAATACAACTTGCAATTACAAGGATTAACCAATAAACCAGTGGACTTTGAGAAGGCATTGAATCTTTCCATCACCAGTTGCACAGACATCACATCACCTCATGTGAACAGCAAAAGGTCATCTACAAAACAGGCATCTACAATATTCAGCTTCTCAGACTTTCCATGGTAATTAAAATTGGGAATCCTGCCTAGGTCTTTCATTTTTCTATGCAAATATTCCATTATGATCACAAATAAAAAGGGGAGATAGGGTCCCCTTGCGTCAGACCTCTCTTTGCTATCAACTCCTTAGTACATATTCGATTAACATTAAATTTATATGTCCCAGTTGTGACTGCAACCATCCCCCACATTATAAATTTTCTAGGGAAGCCTACCTCAACCAAGATACTTTGGATATCCATATAGAGCATACACCTAGGAATCCCACCTTTTCTACTATAACCAATGGTAAACTCATAAGCTAAGAGCACATGATCATGAATTTTTTTACCAGGGTTTCATTCGTAAACATAGGGTTTCCAATTGCAATTCCTATCTTTCCCTAGCTATGTTCCCCCCATAAGACGTAATGGCGGTTGAAAAAGCTTCACCCAGATCGGTAGTGCACGCAGGATATCCCTTCCCATATAGAAACTCGTTCTCCATTCCATGATTACCATAGGCATGTTGTTAATCGTGTAAGACCACTTCATCATCAATTTATCACGCTCCTTCCCCGATTTGAACTTTAGGATGAAATAGCCTTCATCGTTGTAATACATCTCTGACAACTTGAATAAATTCCAAGCCTTAATCATGTAGTTCTTCACCGTATTCATGCTTAAGTTGACCCCTATTACATACATAATCAACGCCGCTTCCTCAAATTCAACATCCTCCTCTTCAATTTCGATTTCCACCTTTCCATCAACTATATTCGGTGCCACAAATTGAATCGGCATTCCATTGGTAATGTTTATATTACCACGAATGCTACCAACCCACAGTGTTGCACTATTATCATTTTTCATCACCGTCTTTTGTTGTTCTTCATCATTTTCATTATTTGGAGTTTCAACAAACCCTAACCATAACAAATCTTCAATATTCTCCTTTTTCGTCGCTACCTCTCCTTCTTCCCCTTCATCCGGTGCTTCCTTTTCCATCTCGCTCGTGAATTTTTCATTGTCATGGCTCTTTTCCAGTGACCGAGAAACATGCTTTTTCAATCGTCCCATTCCACGTTGTTTCCCCGTGACTTTGAATAATATATATTTATTTTAAATATTTTTTATTATTAAACTAGTCTTAATTTTGAAACAAATAGGGCTGGGACGGAGCTACCTACAAGATTATGTAGGCCTATGACTGACTTGAATTAAAATTTATGTCTACTATACTACATAATAATATTGATAATAGTGATAGTATGTGTATATTAATTGCATTAAATAAATTTTTTTCAAAATATACTTTAAAAGTGTTTTCTTAAACCAAAAAGCTTTATTCCAAAAGACAATGAGTACAACCCGATCAAAGTATCCAGGTATGATTTATAAAAACTCAAAGAAACTACAATTACTCTATGCAAAGAGTAACATTATCTATGTGTGTGTTTAGCGTCTTATTGAGTGTACATATTGTAACTATAAAATTTTAATCATTAAAAGAACAAAATTTAAATCATTAAATAAATAATTAAGTATAATAAAATGATATGGCATTAGTGGATTGGTTGAAGGTAGACTACTCAACTTTTTGTGATGAGTAACGAAGTTATCCCCTTGTATTTAATATGATCTATTAAAGTATGATCCACTATAGCTTGAGCAAAAATAAATAGTTTATTAGATAATAAAAAGAATTTAATGTGCTCAATGTTCTTATCTTTATGACAATATTTTTTGGAATTAAAGAAAAATTAATGAGAATATAAAATATGTTGTCTACTATCAATATAAGTGTTCTGGACTGGGCCGGGGACTGCTACTCAGTCGAGCAGGCCCAACCCACACTTCCTAGGATGACCCAACAAAGGCCTTTGGACCGACCATTCTCGGGCACTTGCACCTCCTCCATAGCGTCGGGCGCACGCAGGACATTGAGCGGCGGGCAAGACCCTAGGCCTCCCCGGGATCGTCCCTCCTCGAAACCCAGGATGCTCCTCCCCCCAAGGAGCCCACCTTCTGCACATGATAGTCCTCCCCGCGAGGACACGTTTCTCCCCGACACGACAGAGTCCTCCCCGCGAGGACACGTTCTCACGTAACCACTCCACTCCCGATGGAATCGGTCTGCCCTAATTCCGGAGATTTAGGAACGGTTACCCCAGGGCGAAGACCACGTGCTGGTCTTCACTACGCCACGTAAGCCCTGGCAGTTACTTGGATTGGGCCTGACAATCCAGCCTAATGCAAGTAACCGTTGGCCCCGCGCTGGGGGCTCTCTATAAATACCCTCTCACTTGAGAGGGTCAGGTTATGTTTACTTCTACTCTCACTTCTGTACTTGTTATCTCTGACAGTTATCTTACTTGAGCGTCGGAGTACCTTGCAGGTACACCCCCCCCCCCCCCCCCCCCCGCCGTCTTTCAACCTCACCGGAGCTGAAGCCCAGACGACGTCGTTGGCCACTAGAAATTATCTGATCCAGGTACGATCAGTGGCGCCGCGTGTGGGAACGTTTGCTTCCCCGTTTTTCCTTCGTTAAACCAAAGCAACTCTCAGTCATCACCAACATGGCCAATCCGTCAGTTAACCAGGCTCTGGACACCGTGCTCGCACAACTCGAGAACGGGAACCACCATGAGGACGCCATCATCCTCAACGGCGGCGAAGGCAACATTAGGGACGGGCAGACCGCCTCCCCGGACTCCCAAGATGTGGCTTACAGCGCCGCCCGCCAAGACGATCAGCAAGCCATTTTCCAACCAGTTGCTCCTCCGCCCAATGCGGACCCAAGCATCGTGGCCCTATTCGCCTTGATCAATCAGACCAATCAGCTGATCGCGCACCAGAATACCAGAATTGAGGCATTGGAGCAAGGGCGGGCACAACGATCTTCCCCGCGAAGACATCGTCGTCCACCGTCACCTTGCCGTTCTCCTTCCCCGCGAAGGACTCCTTCCGAAGAATCTCGGACCCCGTCGCCGGTATGCCAGGGTCGTCGACCACGTCTCGAGCGCCCCCAGCCGACGATCTCCCAAAAACGCCCTCGTTCCCTGCCTCGGTAGGAACCCAGGGCCTCCAACACTTCCAAGAAGTCCAAGCAGACCGAAGAAAGACCAAAGAACCGTTCGAGGAACTCCCCTCCACGGCATCATCGATCACCTTCGAGATCCCCGACTGGTAGTGACGACGAGGATCAAAGGACCCCTCTGTCGTGAGAAATCATGAACGCCCCAATCCCTGCAGGCATGGAGAAACCCCCACCATTGGGGACCTATGACGGCCTGACCGACCCCGACGATCACGTCGAGAGTTTCGAAGCAATGCTCGACTTCCGAAATGTCAGGGGAGCCATCGGGTGCAGGTTGTTCCCCACCACTTTGCGGAAGGGAGCCATGACTTGGTATAAGGGTCTGGCACACGGGTCGATCACATCCTGGAAGCAACTTAGGCAGCGCTTCACCAAACACTTCACCGCGTCTCGTCGACACACGAAGACGGAGGCTGCCCTAGAAAGCATCTTCCAAGGGAAGAACGAATCTCTCCGAAACTACATCGAGAGATTCAACAAAGAAGCTGTCGAGGTTCATACGACCGACGACATTAAAAAATATTTAATTTTCCATGGACTGTGTGCTGGATCTGACTTTGCCAAATCCATAGGCCTCCGCAGACCCCAACGTCGCGAGGACCTTCTCGCTCGGGCTCAGAAGTACATCGAACTCGAGGAGACGGAAGCAGCTCAGATCTCTCTTGAGACTAGACGCAAAGAAGGTCCACGCGGCCACAAAGATGAAGACTCTTCTCCCCGACGAGGAGGAGAAAGAAAGAAAGAGAACCGCAACCGTGATCCTCGGGAACCGCGCGGACCAGCTGGTCGATTCACGGATTACACCCCGCTCAACGCCCCCGAGCTCGAATCCTCTCCGAATGCCAGAATTCCGAGTTTGTGAAAGGAGGAGTTCGCTTCCCGAAGCCCGCTGCTCCCAAATCAAACGTCGACAAATCAAAGTACTGCAGGTTCCACCGGAGCCACGGGCATGTTACCAAGGACTGCATCTATCTCAAGGATGCGATCGAAATTCTGATTAAGGAAGGGCACTTGAAGAAATACGCCCAGAAGAACGATACTCCTCGGCCCAGTTCCCGGGAAGCCCAGAACATCGAGGGGACGACGCCTCCCCCCGACGAGAGTCACCTTCAAGTCGCCCTCAGTGTCACCCGACCCGAGGACTTCTTCGTCCCCCCAATCATTGAAGGACAAGAAGCAATTCGCAACATGTGGGTGACATTTCCCCAAGAGGACCCCGTTATTGCCCGTAGCACCTGGGAAAGCTTCCCCAAGGCGATGGTCATCTCCAGGGGAGGACCAGAGAAGCTGTCCGTCGGATCGATCAAGCAGAAATTTGACGAGCTGGAGTCCGCGACATCGGCGAAGGCGACCACCCTCGAGAAGGTGCGGGGAAACTCCAACCCCATCACCTTCTACCTCGAGGAACTCCCCGGGGGCGCACCAAACGCCACTATTCCCCTCCTGATCAGGGCGCAGATGGAGAACTTTGACGTTCGAAGGATCCTAGTCGACTAGGGGAGTTCGGTTGACATCATGTATGCTCATCTGTTCGGGACCCTCCAGCTCGACGAGAGGCTTCTAACCCCGTATGTCGGTTCAAATCTGCAGGGGTTCAATGGAACCACTACCAGACCATGGGGTTATGTGGAGCTGATGGTTACATTTGGGGCTGAAGACACTGCCCGACAGGTAAAGATCCGTTTTCTGGTGGTCGAATGCCCGTCCCTTTACAACTGCATCCTAGGGAGGAACAACCTGGCTGAACTTACGGCGGTACCATCACCGGTCCACCTCAAAATGAAGTACTACACGACCAGGGGACGAGTAGTGACGATGCACGGGGACATCGACGCGGCCAAAAGATGTTTCGACGCCGCCATCAAAGGACTGAGTACCATCGGACCCAAACCCAAGATCGTGGCCAAGCCACCCCAGGATGCCGAACAGGTACCTCTCCCGCGCGTCAACGCGGTCGACCTCGACAATAGGTTCTCCGGCGAACCCGACGAAGACAGAGTCGAAGATCTCGACCACCAGGCGGAGAACAACGGGCGACCTCTCCACCCAACGCGCCCCATCCCAGACGGAGACTTCGAGCTCGTGGTACTCGGGGACGATCCAGACCGCAACGTGAAGATTGGTACCGGGATCCCCGACCTGGCAAAGGAACAGCTGAAGGCATGTCTGAGGGAGAACACTGACCTCTTCGCATGGAGCGCGTCCGAGATGCCTGGCCTCGACCCCGAGGTGGCTTGCCATCAGCTCGCAGTAGATCCGGCCGCTAGGGCTATAGCACAACATAGGCGTAAGCAGTCTCCTGAGAAAGCAGAGGCTGCTGAAAAAGCTGTAAAAGACCTCCTAGGGGCAAATTTTATCTCAGAAGCCAAATACACGACATGGCTGTCCAACGTTGTACTTGTTAAAAAGAATAATGGAAAATAGAGAATGTGTGTTGATTATACTGATCTTAACCGGGCTTGCCCGAAAGACTGTTATCCCTTGCCTAACATCGACCAACTGGTCGACAACTCTGCAGGTTACAAACTACTATCCTTCATGGACGCTTACTCGGGATACAACCAAATTCCCATGGACAAGGTCGACAAACAACACACGGCCTTCATGACCGCGTCAGGCAACCACTATTACAACGTAATGCCCTTCGGTCTGAAGAATGCCGGTGCGACCTACCAACGGATGTTGAACAAGGTTTTCCGAGCTGAAATCGGCGACATGCTCGAAGTCTACATGGACGACATGATCATCAAGTCTGCAGAAGAAGTCGACCATGCCGCGCACCTCAAGAAGGTGTTCGACACGGCGAGGAGGTGCCGCATGAGGTTTAACCCCGACAAGTGCACCTTCGGCGTCCGGGCAGGGAAGTTCCTCGGATTTTACCTCACAGAACGAGTAATCGAGGCCAACCCCGACAAGTGTAGGGCTTTCTCCGAGCTCCCTACCCCGGACTCAAAGAAGTCGATACAGTCATTGAACGGGATGCTCACCGCCCTCTCCCGCTTCGTCGCCAAATCCGCATAGTACGCACTCCCATTTTTCAAACTTCTTCGCCAAAAAGCGGAGTTTGATTGGAGCGAGGAATGCGAGCAGGCACTCGTCCACTTAAAACAGGTCCTATCACAACCCCCGGTCCTCTCACGGCCTGAGAACGGGGAGACACTCTTCTTGTATCTAGCCATCACGAGTGAAGCAGTCAGCACCGTCCTCATTCGGGAAACCCCGGACGGGCAGAAGCCAGTTTACTTCACGAGCAAAGCCCTCCAAGGCCCCGAGCTCAGATATCAGCAGATTGAGAAAGTCGCCCTGGGCCTCGTCACCGCGGCCAGGAGGCTACGTGTAATACCCTAATTTTTGCCCCTAAGATCCCACATATCATTTGCATTTTTTGCATACCACAGACAAGATCACCAGTATCCCTGTGTTTTCTTTTTTGCTTTATGTTTATTTCTGTTTATCTAACCTCTAACCAAAAATACAAAAAAATGGCTGTTGTTTGCTTGTTTTTCTCTCTGTGTGTTGTGCAGGTTTGTCAAAGATAATGAAGTGATTTCAAGTCACAGGTGTTTGTTCAAAAGCAAGATGTCTTGTGCTTAGACTCTTCAATTTATCAGGCAGTGGTGCATATGAGTTTTGGGTTCAAACAGATTCAGATGGGCGTAGTGTTGGTTGTGGCTGGTTATGTGGCATATGTTTATCAGAGGCTTGTGGAAATAAATTCAAGTTTGGTTTTGGGCTAAAAATAAGGGCTTGTTATCCATGATCCATTTCATAGACCATTTTTCTTTCCAAACACTATTCACATTTTTAACCATTTTTTCACATATCCCCACTTTTTGCTATTTAAACCATTTTCCATATCCATTCTCTAAACCATTTTTTCTATATCCATTTCCAAATATCCAATCCATGAATATCAATTATCCATTTATCCATTTCAATATACAACAATTCAAATCCTATTCTAATTTCCAATTCAATATCCATATTTCCTAATCCTTTTTTTCTCTTGTTCATTTTTTTTTATCAACCAATTTTCAATCATTTTTTTTAACCAATTTCACATTCCTAAACAATATCCATTTTTTATAAATTATCCATATTTCACATCCATTATCCATTTTATTTCAAAATCCATCATTATTCATCATCTATTTTTAATATCCAATTCCCATCCATTTAAAAATCTAGTTTAATTTCCAAAATCCTTGAATCCATAAAGCCACACTTTCAATCTTCATGCCAACTTCATGCTACAAATTCCAAGTCTCATAAGCCCATCTCATTTCTACAAAAACCATAAGCCACATGAAAATTTACAAGCCATCTACTAAGCTACCAAAATTGCAAAGCTTTGATGCCAAGAATTTCCAAATCCATACTACAACATTCACTAGCCATAACCAAGTTTTTCTACAAGTTACTTGAAACCTTGAAAAATCACGTGCAAACATGAAGCCATATGCCAAGCTTTCAGCCGTATGCCAACAGTAAGCCAAGCTGCTACCAAGCCTCATGAGCACACTTCATGATTCAAAGCCCATCAATATAATATTTGGAAAAAGGTAATAAAAAAAAGAAAGAAAAAAGCTGCTACTTCCAGTTACTACTTTCCACAAGCCGCGTACACCGTCCGGAGCCATTCTCCACGCGAGACAACACACCAGCAACAAATTAAAACGCAGCTGCACTTGAATTAAAACGGCATCACGTGAATAAACAACAAAACTGCAGCAAGCCGTGCAAAACTTCAGCTCCAACCACAAAGCCACTTCCAAGCTGCTGCACAAAAATAAAACGCAACGCATCATCCAAAACGCAAGAAAATTTCCAAAACGGCAAATCGTTTTCACTCATTCTCAGCTATAAATAAGAGATCATTTCACTCATTTCTCTAAAGCTTTCAAAGCCCTCAAACCTCTGCCAAAATCACAACTCAAATCATTTTCTTCACCGATTCAAGTATCCAACCGAAATTCCATTTTTCACTCATAAACTCTCATCACTCCAAAACGAACAAATCTTCAACATCCACAACAACAACATCATCAGTTTCGGATTCAAGAGGAGAAGAAGGATTGAAGTTGTTTTTCACCTGATTTAAAGGTAGTGTAAAAGAGACTTCGGTATTTTCGAGTCGTATCCGTCGGTAACCGTTCTTGAAGTTGTTGACACCATTGCGTAGAGCTTTCGTTTCCGATCGAAGCCGTGCTAATTTTGTGTCCCGCCGCTTCCGATTTGGTGGATTTTTGAGTGTTGGCTATGGTGGTGGTGAATAGTGCTCGTTGGAAGATGAAGAAGAAGATACACTTAGCTTTTTTTTTCTTTCTGACTTTTTTTTTTCTTTTCATTTTCTTTTAATGCTTTCTTTTTCTTTTTTTTTGTTTTTTTTTAATGAAATTGTTTGGGCCTAGAAAACCATGCGCATGACTATCTACACCACCACAATTCCATTCTTACCTTCTTTTTTTATTTTCTTAAAGAATAATTTCAAGTTGTTTTAGTAACTTTTTGAAATTGGGTTTTATTTTGTTTTTTTAGAAAAATCTCTTGAATTTGATTTGAGTATTTTAACCTTGATTTTTTATTATCCTTTTGGTTTTGGATTTGAATTACATTTTTTAAGGCATTATTTCTCTTTAAATTCATTGGACTTAGGGTGTAGATGAAGTTGGATAAATGTTCACTAATTCAAATCTACCTTTAAAGTGAATTATTTAATTCACTTTAGGTGCTTTGAGTTAATGATATATTTAGCACTTTAATCCACCAAAATGAGTGAATGAACTTAAAGATGGAATTGTCTTGAATTTGTAATTCAAATTTGGGTTCCTCTTTCTTCTATTTCTTTTATTTTTTGATCGATGAAAGTCGAAGTGATCGTGAAATTTCTTTGTTGAATTTCGATCGAGACGAGATCATTACCACTTTTTCTTTTTGTGTGGCATCGCTTTAGGATAAAGATCTCTATATCGTTTATCTCGCGTGCATTAACACATATATCTCATGGCCGACCTCATTCGTAGGGTAATTGTTCGAACAAATTACTCGGCGTGCGCTTAACATAGACCAAAATTCGCCCTTATTCAGAATAAATCCAATTCGATACTTGTACTTTCGTGGACCGGACTTTGATTAGTCGCGTAATTCCAAGGTTGATTGATTGTTTGCGTTAGTTCCATAAACTTTGAAGCTTGATGCGTAGTTGCTTCGGGTCTCCCGATCTTCTTTCAAGTTTTCATTAAATTTGGCCTAATCGCATTGGTTAATCGCCGTAGTGCACGACACGAAGCGGAATCGATTATCTTTTTGCTCTTTTGGCCACTTTTTTTTGGTTGTGGATGATTAAGTTCACCATACCATTATTATGTATATATATATATTGCTACTATATATTATATTATGATTACTTCTTGCTCCCTTATCTCTTTTATTTTTATGTCTCATATTATCATCCCATATTCATGTTTATATTTCTTTATTATTGCTATTATTTTGTGCTTGATTTTTACTTTGTCCATTTGGACTTCTAAAACATTAATAAAGGCTTAAACCATAAAAAACTTAATTCTCTTCATTTGGACTATTGGTTACTATCCTATGCTTTGGAGTGATCTCTTTATGGATCTCTTTTGAAGTGATATTGGACTTATGGACCTAGAATTAGGACTTCTTATCCCTTTGCTTGGAGTATTGATTGAAGACTTGCCTTTATTTGGCCAATTTGCTTAAGGATGGAATTCTTTTAATATTGCTTTGAAGTGGCTTCATTTTGGTTAGATCCTTCTTTTCCATAGCTTTTATTTCATGCACTAGGATAGTCACTTCTTCTCCTCCCCATTCTTAAATTTTCAAAATCTTCTCTCTTTTTCAAAACCTTCTTGTTTTCAACTTGAAACCGCTTTCATAATAAAACCTTGACTTTTGTCAAGTGACCTTTTTAACTTTGTTTTTTTTAATAAAAGTCAATCCATCTTAAATCATACTTTGACCATTTCATAAAAAACATAAAAAATACAAAACTCATCCAAATTTTTTGTGCTTTTATGCACCTTTTTCTTTTAAACTTTTCAAAAAAAGAATTAGACATGAGTCATTTTTTTTTATGAAATGTAAAACTCCTAACCATGGTATTTTGTTGAAAGTATGGTCGTTTTCCACTTAGATGTTGAAGTGATTAGTCTTGTTGATGTTAATCCAAGCAAATCCTCCATCTTAATGTGATGCAAATGCCACTTTCCCATACCTTTGGGTAATTAGTTGAGTATTCTCTCTTGAGAATGACAGGTTGTCTTTTTTTTTTTTTCAAGATAAAATAAACCATAACCAATCATTTTTTTTCTTTGTACCACGAACTACAAGGTTTTGATCCTACATTGCACATCGTGGGTACGTAGGCATGGCGATAAGTCTCTCCAAACACAAAAATCTTAAAAAATATTTCTCCTCAATCTCTTTACAAGCAAACCATTTGCAGACCAAAAGCAGTGAATACATCAAAGGGCTCCTATAGAGTACTATAGATGTATTGGGTGCGTAAAACCTTCCCTTTACATAACCAACCCCCCTTACCCTTATCTCTTTAGGTTTTGTTCGCTCTTTTTTCCTTTCCTTTATGGATAAAAATAAAAGTGCGGTGGCGACTCTTGCTTATTTTTGAGTTGAGGTAATTAATAGCTTATACTCAAAGATTTTACCGCTACACTACGCCATTACTTCCTCGCCCACACCGTCGTCGTAAGGACCGAACAACCTATAAGGCAGCTCCTCGGGCGACCGGACATGGCGGGGAGGATGCTCAGGTGGTTACTCGAGCTCGCCGAGTTTGACATCCAGTACGAAGGGAGGAAAGCCCTGAAGGCACAGGTACTGGCCGACTTCGTAGCCGAGATGACCGTCCCAGAGCCCTCGACCAACGGATCACAGAAATGGACGATCTATGTCGACGAGGCGTCCATCCCAAAGGGAAGCGGGGCGGGCATCATCCTCGAAAACGAGGAAGGCATATTGATCGAGGTATCCCTCGAGCTGTCCTTCTCGACATCGAACAACCAAGCCGAATACGAGGCCTTCCTCGCAGGACTTCGGCTGGCGGAGGACCTCGGCGCCAAGGAGGTCAAACTCTTCACCGATTCCCAGCTCGTGGCCTTGCAAGTCCGAGGAGAGTACCAAGCCAAGAACGACAGCCTCATAGAATACTTGGCCTTGGTAAAAGAAAAGATGAAAAGGTTCACCTCCGCGGAAGTAACCCATATGCCCCGCGAGCACAACGCCCGAGCAGACGTCTTGTCCAAATTGGCGAGCACAAAGAAAAAGGGCGGGAATAAATCCGTCATACAAGAAGTACTTTCCCACCCGAGCATTGGAAAACCGGCCATGGTTTCGGACATCAACGCCATCGGGGACAGCAACTGCTGGATGAACCTGGTATACGAATACCTCAGGACGGGCAAACTGCCCGAAGATTCCAAAGAAGCAGGAATGGTCAAGAGGCGGGCGTGCTCGTACACTGTAGTCGAGGATAAGCTATACCGGCGAGGGTTCTCTATTCCCCTCCTCAGGTGCGTCAGGAGACTAAGGTCCCCGGCATTCTCCAGGAAATCCATGAGGGAATCAACGCACAATACATTGGCGGCCGCTCGTTAGCCCGTACGGCGCTTCGAGCATGGTACTACTGGCCCACCATGCAACAAGACGCCAAGGAACACGTCAAGAAGTGCGATAGATGCCAGCGACACGGGGACATGCACCTCGCTCCTCCTAGCGAGCTCAAAATTCTATCCTCCCCGTGGCCGTTCGCGTGGTGGGGAATGGACATCCTCGGACCCTTCGTCATAGGGTCATATCAAAACAAATACCTCATCATCGGGGTGGATTACTTCACGAAGTGGATTGAGGCGGAAGCATTGGTTAAAATCACGGCCTTCAACATACTGCGTTTTTACAAAAGAAACATCCTCGCCCTTTTCGGCGTGCCTCAAGCTATTGTCACCGACAACGGGACGCAGTTCACCGACAAGAACTTCCAAAACTTCGTCGCCTAACTGGGCACGAAGCAGCACTTAACGTCGGTCGAGCACCCCCAAACGAACGGGCAGGCTGAGGCGGCGAACAGGGTAATCCTCCAAGGATTGAGACGCCGATTAGGCGACGCCAAACAACGGTGGGTCGAGGAGCTACACAGCATCCTCTGGGCCTACCGAACGACCCCACACTCCACGACCAGGGAGACCCCTTCTGTTTGACGTACGGAATGGAAGCGGTGATCCCCGTAGAGATCAGGGAACCCTCGAGGAGGACAGAAGCCCCCCTCGACGGGGATGCGAATGACGAAGCCTTGAGGGAAGAGCTCGACTTCATCGAACAAACACGCTCGGGCACTTCTCTTCGAGAAGCCTCGCTTAAACAAAAAATAACACTACGTTATAACGACAAAGTTATCAAACGCGATTTTCAGGTAGGCACCCTCGTCCTACGCAGGAACCAGAAGGACTCGCGAGAAGGCAAACTCGCCGCAAACTGGGAGGGCCCGTACCGCGTCCGCGGAAAAACGGGGACAGGAGCCTACTTCCTCAAAAATCTGCACGGGGAAGAACTTGCTCGACCATGGAATGTTGAGAAGCTTAAACAGTACTACAGTTAAGCACTGCCCATGGCTCACTAGTGCTGCGATCACGGGGACACGCTAAGGTATGAGCGCGACACCCCTACACAGAACACGATGATCAGAGACCGTGTTGTGTGTGCGCGAGGACCTTTGATCCGACGGGGATACCTCGATCGAGGCCCACCGTCGTTGTACCAAACGGACAGAACACCCAGCTCACGATGGGAAGTTCATGCCACGAAGCTAAGACCTCGACCGAGCTCTTAGCCTCGTTAAAGGTCGGAATACGCCTCCGGCCGCCCGACCAGCTCTCCACGCGGTCAGGGACTATCAAGGTCGAGCAAATCCTAAAGTCTTATTACTTAGACAAAAATAAAGTATAACAATGGCATCACACACAAGCTAAAACATACAAACATCACACATGCGGACAAACAAAAATGCATTGAGCGGGCAAAGCCCATTGTATATGTGTTACAAACAAACATCAAAGAAAAAACCCCTGGCACGCAGGCCGGGCACAAACATTACAACGAATCAAAACGGCTCGCAGGCCGACCAAAACAAAGATAAAAGAGAAAGCCTACTCAGCTGCAGTCCCGTCGGGCTCCTCATGCTCGTGAATTTCGTCCACTCGCATCGGCTGTACGATCTGACCATCCACCACCTCGGCGTCAGGGTCAATACCTTCGGTGACGAGGTCAGGGTTGAGGAACCGAAGCTGCTCCACGGCGTTCCTGAAGCCTATGCCAGCCACTTCAAGGTTTTCATCCTCGGCTTCCCAGAGCTTCGCTATCAGCGCTGCCCACGAAGTCAGCAACTTGTCCTCCTCAGTCGGGCGGACAGCCTCCTCCAACTCAGTGATCCTCGCCAAAATGTGATCCCTCTCCACCTCGATACCAGCGAGACGTTTTCGGTCCTCCTCGGCGCCTTTCAGCTTTTCCTCCAATTTCTGCTGGAGCTCGACTTGGGCCTTGTTCTGGCTTTTACAATCGGCCAGCTCCTTCCCCACCTTCTCCATCTCGGCCGAGATGGTCTGGAAACGGTCATGCAGCTTTTGCAGCTCGCCGGCAGACCACGCCTCATCGTTCAGGACCAAGGCAGCCGCACAAACTTTCATCACGGCAGAGACATCGTCCACCAGCGCCTTTCTCCGTGAAGCCTTGTCGACACCTAGGATGACCTGAACTTCAGGGCCACCCACGCACAACGAATTATTCCCAGTGAAGAAGTTCGGCCTCGTATGACAGGGCGGAAGCACAAATTTTACAGTAGGCGGGCTCTCCTGCTCGGTGAGGTCGACGTCCACGGTGCTCTCAAGCCGTTGCCTCTTCGGGGAGTGCTGAGGGCTCAGAGAACCACTGTCCTGGTGAGAGCCAGAGGAACCCACGGGTGTCGGGGAGGGAACAGGCTCCTGCTGTCGAAGCTGCTCGACGCGACCCTTGCCACCTTTCTTCGCGGCTCGGTTGGCCTTCAACTTCTTGAATCGCTCCTTGGAGGTCGACATCTTATCTTTAAAAAGGGAAACAAACATGTCAGCGAACCAGAAATCAAGACGCGAGAAAAAGAAAAGAAAAGGGGTAAATCCGGAGGGTATCTCCACCTAACAGCTCGAGAGCCTCCTCGTCGGAGAACGTCTTGAGGAGGGCCCTCATATTAATCAGACGGCGCTTCGTCAACAACCGACCGTCGTCTCCGCGGACGAATTCCCCGTCCATCGTCACGAACTTGCCCCGGTTGAAGCTGTTGACGAACGCCACTATCCGCTCGTATGCCAATCGATCCCCCTCCCCGAGACGGCTGGGCTTGACCTTGTAGATGTTCGTCCCGAATTTGAAGTGTGCTTCTGTCCAGAACAACGGGAACTTAGACTTGAGACCTCCTGTCGCCGACCGTCTATCTCCTCGACCTCTCGACGGTACATCGTGTTTACGGCCTCAAATGTGATCGGCCGCACGAGGTAGTACCGATATTTCAAGTCGCGCACGGAGTCCATGTAGGTGTGGAACAGGCTACTCACCTGCTTGAAAGATACCCAACCGTGCCTGCCGTCGATGGCCTGCCTCTGAAGATGGAAGATGCGAAAAAACAAGGGTATAGTGGCACCAATCCGCATGTATTTACACACCAGCTCGAAGGCCCTAATGAAAGCTAGTGAGTTGGGGTGGAGCTGGGAGGGGGCCAAGCGCAGCCAAGTAAATACGGCCTACTGGAAATCTGTGAAGGGAAGGCGCCACCCCGCCTTGTCGAACATGAACTCGTAGACGGGGAACCGCATCCCGTCGTACGTCGAGCAGATCCTGTGGTGCTCCCTTGGCCTGAATACATTCCATGACTTGTCCGAGCCCACCAGGCGGTGCTCGACGGTGCAGAAGATATTGTCTTCGTCCCCGTCGATGAATAGAGACGGCACGTTTAAGGCCTCCTCGCAGGCCCATTCGTCGGGCGACCTCTCCCCGCTGGTTTTCTCGGCCATAGGAGAGTCGGGCTCGTCATAGCTGTCCAACGATCCCACAGCCACGTGCAACGCGTCCATTTACCTGAAAAGCAGAAGGAAATGGTGAATTCGATGACCCGTATCAAATCCACCCCTCCATCGCTGATCAAGTGAAAGGGCGATGAGGGATCGTCGGGGAAAAAGAGATGTTCGACCCAGATCCTCGAGACGAACTTTGGTTACCCGGGGACCCCATCCTTTTACCCGTGGAATTCTACAAACGAACCAAGAAACATTCATCCCAGGACCCCGGGACATTCTTCATGACCCAGGGGATTTCATTACCCTTCCTCGCGAGATTCATCAACTGAACTATGAAATTCCGCCGTTTTCGCCGGATATTTCGTGATTCTATGGGAACTTCATCAGTTCCCCATAAGAGTCACCCTACGAACGCAGACAAAAGGAGAAAAAGGGAGGAAACTTACTTGAAATGCGCTTTTTTAGAGTTCTGACATGGCGGTCATTGGAAGAAAGCAGTGGAAGACGGTGGAAGCTAGCGGCGGAAGAACGGAGAAGGAAAAAATAGAGCGTCTGAGAGTGAAAGAGCAAACAGAGCAAATGACACGAGGTGAGGCCTATTTATAGGACCCTCATGGAATTCAAAGAGTTTAGAGCACTTAAGTGCACTACACTAGCCTAGCCGCCCTAGGTAATAATAGCGTCTGCCACGTGGCACGCATGCGACTGTTCGCTCCCCAACACGCGTCTCTCCGTTTGCCTCGACACTCAAGTCCCAACTTCTCGTATCCCCGTTGAGTCGAGCGAACTCAGACTGCCGCGCTCGAGTCTCCCCGACGAAACGGCCAGTGGATCCCTAGCAAGTTGACTTTTTTCTGCCCGGTTGACCGACCGCTCCTCGTTCAAAACCCCTTCCTCGACGGGATACTTCCTCGACATGGTGCTGATCCCTAAGTCATTACTCTGACACCGCAGAGCAACGACTTGGGGGGCTCCTGTTCTGGACTGGGCCGGGGACTGCTACTCAGTCGAGCAGGCCCAACCCACACTTCCTGGGATGGCCCAACAAAGGCCTTTGGATCGACCAGTGTCGGGAACTTGTACCTCCTCCATGGTGTCGGCGCACGCAGGACACTGAGCGGCGGGCAAGATCCTAGGCCTCCCCGGGATCGTCCCTCCTCGACACCCAGGGTGTTCCTCCCCGCAAGGAGCCCACCTTCTGCACATGATGGTCCTCCCCGCGAGGACACGTCTCTCCCCGACACGACATAGTCCTCCCCGTGAGGACACGTTCTCACGTAACCACTCCACTCCCAATGGAATCGGTCTGCCCTAATTCCGGAGATTTAGGAACGGTTACCCCAGGGCAAAAACCACGTGCTGGTTTTCACTACGCCACGTAAGCCCTGGCAGTTACTTGGATTGGGCCTGACAATCCAGCACAATGCAAGTAACCGTTGGCCCCGCGTTGGGGGCTCTCTATAAATACCCTCTCACTTGAGAGGGTCAGGTTATGTTTACTTCTACTTTCACTTCTGTACTTGCTATCTCTGACAGTTATCTTACTTGAGCGTCAGAGTACCTTGCAGGTACACCCCCCTGCCGTCTTTCAACCTCACCGGAGCTGAAGCCCAGACGACGTCGTTGGCCACTAGAAATTGTCTGATCCAGGTAAGATCAATAAGAAAATTGATAACCGACTTAATTAGATTCCTAATCAACTTAAATTAGTTCTTAAACCATTTTTCATGGACCTAATTGTCATTTGCATGCCCTAATAATCTCATTAAATCATCAATAATAATTACGGTCTATTGCAACAACTTCAATTCCTTGATATGAATAACTTTTACAGCTACTTCAATTCTCACGGTTAACTAATTGGTCTTCCAACAATTTTTATGGCTTTTGGTATTTCCTTCACACATTTTTCAACGTATTCATTGATAATAGATATATTTATGGCTTTTGGATTTTCCTCACACGTTTAAATCTCAAACTGTTTGGATTCTAACATATTACAATATAAACCTAGCGTGCTTTGCCTGCATAGTGTCACAGTAGCATCCTCCACCACATTCCTAACCGATACCAACCGCTGGCCTCCTATCACAGATTTAATCATGGGATCGGCCACAGAATCCAAGAACAATTGGCTGAAGTGTATGTTCGTTTGATGCGACAGTTTTGCTCTTAGAGGAGTTGTGCGAAACTTGAATGAATAAGAAAGGGTTTCGGATTGATAAATAAAACAACGTAAAAGAAAGAAAGAAAAAGCAAGTAAATGACAATAACTTAAACTTTGATTGTAAATTGCATTAAAAAGGTGTGGACGCTATCTTACATTTTGCAGGAGTGACTTGTTTCTCTTAACGCTTGGTACTTAGAGTGTTTCCCTTTGCAATGTTACAAATGCGACTCCCAAAATGGAAATAACTATTGCTTTATATAGGCTAACAAAATAACTGTTCATCTACTCAGATTGGTTTTGGTTCTGACACGTGTCACTTCACTACCTTTTCAATATCCCATGTTCTTGGAGCTTTCAATTTTCCCGCTCAAAGATGTGTTATTCCTGCGTCGGCCTCGTATGCCACCAATTGACATCATTCATTCGACCTTGACACGACCCTTATCTGTGTCGGTCCAATGCTCCAAACTCCCTCTTGGCGTCGATTGGTTTTTGATCTTCCAGCATTTCTTCATTCTCTTTACTTGGTCGAAATCTCTTAGCCAACACAAGTATATTGTAAACGTTACATTTTTTTAGTTCTTCTTCCTTAACCTATATTTCAGTCGAGCAACACCTCCATGCCCTTACAATTATTTTTTGTTTCGTAATAATTAGGAGGCAATGTCGCGCAAATTCGATTTCATGGGTGATATCAATGATTCGAAGGAAACCTGGCATCTTTTTGTTCGTATTCTTGATATATGGAGCGTCGTTAATAGCAAGGGTATATAACACCTTTAGATGGTTATAATGGATGTCAACGTGTGATGAATTTTAGTTTATTACTTCTCTTTAGTGTTCTCACTTTTGTAACATTCATTTAACATGTTGTATTTCTTTGTTTGAATTCCAGGGTGATCGAATTCAAGTCTTGGTTTGAAATGACCATACCACAAAGTGGAAACATGTGTTGAAAGAAGATATGCCTTGCATCATAAATAATGGTAATGTTTACGACAATGGTTTTTAATGGAACGTTTGTGATCACCTGAAGAAGGTTGTTTTCTTAAGTGGTACAACTGTAAGATTTTTCTGATATCCTTAAAGGAGATTAGAAAGTTGATAGACTTGAAGGTATTTGGTTAACTTGATATTAAAGTAGTATATAGTTTTTTAATGAGTATCTTCTTCAAACTTCTTTTAAAATCTCTTTGATTATCAGATATTACAGGTGTTGTCCATGAGATTAACAACTATCAATCGAAATTAGGCGGGAAGAAGATTATGGTTTCTTTCAGACTTAGGGATTTAGGGTAAATCTGTTATATTATTATTCTTATAATAATTTTATGACATATCTTGAATATGTTGATACTTAATTCAAAATGTTATGTAGGGGCTATATTATAAACTGGAGTTTATGGGACAACTATGTATCCAAGTTTTTAAGTTACTATAATGACAAATCAAACTGTGGATCAATTGTCATTGTTCTGACTCATGCAATGGTTAAGGATTTCCAAGGTCGTATATTGGATTGAACAATGTATATTGCTATTATATTATAATTTTATTGTGTCTAAATGTTATTTTTTATTATTAATGCCAGTGTTTATGACTAGAATGCTTCAGTTTCCAATGGATGGAGTGGCTCAAAATTGTTGATCAACGAAAATATTCCTGTTATCCAGGAGTTTTTGTCAAAGTATATTATCAAGAAACTTATATGTTATCTTATAAGTCGATTATATAAGTTCATTTTGTTTTTTGTGATAATTATTTGTGTTTTTTTTTAGGTTACCTGATTCTCAGAAGAATGAGAAGCCTACTCAATCCACGCAAACATTGTCTAACTGGTCTGGTGGAACACAATTTACATCAATTGAGAGGTATGTTTATAATGCCAAATGCATGATGTTGAACGACTTATGCAAGTTAAAGCATGTATACTTTATAAATTGTTATTACATTATAAGAATACAAAATGATGTATACTGATTCAGCTATGATATAATAAATTACTAGGACACTATTTGTGTTATTGTGGCGACGACATTGAAATTTGTTGTTTCGAAATACAGATGGTTATTCTATGGTTGCACGAAGTGCTCTTTGAAATCCTCTGCTCCTGCGAATTCTTTTAAATGTGGTTGTGGTGAAGATGTTGATGAGCCTATACCAAGGTTAACTTAATGCTATTGTAATTCAGTTCAACATGTTTATTCTATCATAAGTTAAACATAATGCTCATAGTTATATAAAATTGTCACAGGTATAAAGTTGAGATATATGTAAGAGAGGGAGATGCTAAGTACCGGTTTGTGTTCTGGGATAATGATTGTGTTCATATCATAGGCAAAACAGCCGATGACATGCGCAAAACCATGCTTGAGGTTTATATATTTTTATGTTTTAATATTGATTATAAAATTGTTTTCAACTCAATATTAAAGACAATAGTTAATTTGCACCAATTTCATAGGATGGAGAGGATGATCCTATGTTGTATCCCGATGAGCTTGATTTGCTATTAAACAAGAGCATGAAAGTTATTATTAGAAGGAATTTTTTATTCTCAATAAAGAATTGCAAACAACAAAGGTATGTTTTTTAATAGGTAATTCATTAATAAGTGAGTAAAAGGATTGCTCAAACAGAAACTACAATATGAACTGCACTACTTTCTACTACTAGAAAGAGGAAAACAATGTTAGTCATAGAATTCCCCAGTAGAAGTAAGTTACAAGAGAGTCTCATCCAAATCCTCGATCTATAAATAATAGCCGTCAAGCATTCATCGAAACTAAACACCGCCCCATTGAATTGAATGTCATTACGCATTAGCCAAATTCTCCACCCCTTCGCCATCCAAATGTTCCTATGAGTGGTTATAACTAACTTATTCTTCACCCTGTTATTTACCAACAGAAAACCCGATAAATTCCTCTAAGGATAGGTCTAAATCACTACCAATCAAGTCCATAACTTTCAACCATATTCTCCTGGTAAAGTTGCATTCTTCGAAGAGGTGTGACAAAGATTCTACATGTCTAAAACAGAAAACACAACTAAATTCTCTCGGATTCGACAAAACACCCCTACAAATAATAAGATCTTTGGTGGGAATCCTTTTGATGAAGAATCTCCAACCAAAACACAGGGTATTTGTAGGGACCTTTAACCCCCACATAAAGAAAAGAGCTTGCTTCGTTTGATCTTCTATTCTACCAGTACTCAAATCCGACATATAAACAGAAATGCAAGACTTTACTGTGTAAATTTCATTGTCTTCCTTCATCCACCCAAATTCATCTTGCCCGGATTACTGCATCTCTTTAAACGATGGCAAAGCCTTTACTTCATCCCAAAGAACAACATCCATTCCCGACAGATTGTTGACCGTGTTTTGATCATTCCAGGTCCAACCATCCACATTCCAATAGCCCGTCTCCGCCACTGACATGTTATTGTCAATAGCAACCTCGTGAAGAGTCGCATATGCCTCCTTCAAAGATTTATTTCCCAGCCAAAGCGCGTGCCAAAACGACGTATTGCTACCATCACCAATCCTTCAACGCAAGTTATTAGCAAAAACAGACAAACTAGAATTTGTTGAGAGATCAGTCAAAACCAAATCTCTTCACCAAATGGAATCGTCTTTGCTAAATAACGAATTATCACCAATAATAACTTTGATATCCGGATTCCCGTATCTCAAACACAACAGTTTGTACCATATCACATCCCTCTCCTTCAAAATTCTCCACTTTCATTTTAAAAGAAAACCTTTATTGAGCACTTTGATGTATTTTACTCCAAATTCGCCCTTATCTTTTGAATTGCACACGTCCCTCCAACTAACCCAATGCACTGATCTTTTATCAACATAACCTCGCCAGAGAAAATTGCTCTGAATGCGCCGAATGTTACGAAGCACTACTTTTGATGGAGCTTTGTAGAAAGATAATGCATAAACCGGAATATCATTCATAACTGAATTTATGAGAACAACTCTACCCGTCATGGATAAATGCTTTCCTCTCCACACAGCCAACTTGCATTGCAATGACTTGATTAACTCCTTCCACATAGGTCTTTTAGTAGGACTGTCACCAACTAAAACTCCTAAAAATATGAAAGGCAAGCTGTCAACGTTGCAGGACAAGAATAATATATGATTTTTATATGGTATACTTTATTCTCAACGGAGAAATTAAATTATTTTAGGACCCCTAATATTATTCTTTGTAAGTCTTAATGAAATATTAATTATTGTGTGGAATTGAGTTTATCGAATGAAGATTTAATCAATTTAACATTGATTGAAATCGAAAAATTACTTCTAAAGAACCGAAAGATCTTAACAGATTATGTCTGGTTGTCGCGACCCAATGGATAAGTGGTTCAGCAGTTAGGCAACAGACTTATTTACGATGAGCGAAACTATGACACTAATGAACAGTTAATATAATTCAATACGTTATACCAGAATCTTACAGGTATCGTTCAATTACCATTGTAAATTTTCATATCATGTATGTTTTTTATATTGCAGGATGTATTAATCCCATTTAGGCTCTATTATAATATGCTATTAAAACTATTTGGTCTCTTATTAAATACTATTTGGTATGGCAGTATAGAAATTTGTTGTGGTGTTAAATATTTTTTATGATCGTAAATATGCAGTATTAAATATGTTCGTTCTGTAAATGATGTTGGGAACTGCAACAATTCCTTACAATTGGTTCAGTTTTGTATGGGATAAGTTGTATTACACCTTTGCATGCATTGTTTAAAACAACACTGATGATGTTTTACTAATATACGGTTATTTGTTGGAATTTGAAAAGATTAAGAAAGAGATGTCTTTAACAATATTGTTGGTGTTGTCAATAACCAAAGAGGCGGTGTATTTTTCCTGTACAGATATGGTGGCATGGGGACAACATATATTTGGAGGACTTTAGCCTTATACATAAGGTAAAGAAAACAAATTTGATTGAAAGTTGCTTCATCAGGTATAACATCTCTTTTACTTAATGCATTCTTCTAATCCTATTATACATAAATCAATCATTCGCCTAATATTCTCACGTATCACCCACGACAGAGGTTATGTCTAAGGCAACGTTGAGAGATCGACTGTATTCCCTCATTGGTGATGTCTCACGCAACAAAAACCAACACAGGACATTAAGAGAGGGAGATGCTAAGTACCGTTTTGTGTTCTGGGATAATGATTGTGTTCATATCATAGGCAAAACAGCCGATGACATGCGCAAAACCATGCTTGAGGTTTATATATTTTTATGTTTTAATATTGATTATAAAATTGTTTTCAACTCAATATTAAAGACAATAGTTAATTTGCACCAATTTCATAGGATGGAGAGGATGATCCTATGTTGTATCCCATTGAGCTTGATTTGCTATTAAACAAGAGCATGGAAGTTATTATTAGAAGGAATTTTTTATTCTCAACAAATAATTGCAAACAACAAAGGTATGTTTTTTAATAGGTAATTCATTAATAAGTGAGCAAAAGGATTGCTCAAACAGAAACTACAATATGAACTGCACTACTTTCTACTACTAGAAAGAGGAAAACAATGTCAGTCATAGAATTCCCCAGTAGAAGTAAGTTACAAGAGAGTCTCATCCAAATCCTCGATCTATAAATAATAGCCGTCAAGCATTCATCGAAACTAAACACCGCCCCATTGAATTGAATGTCATTACGCATTAGCCAAATTCTCCACCCCTTCGCCATCCAAATGTTCCTATGAGTGGTTCTAACTAACTTATTCTTCACCCTGTTATTTACCAACAGAAAACCCGATAAATTCCTCTAAGGACAGGTCTAAATCACTACCAATCAAGTCCATAACTTTCAACCATATTCTCCTGGTAAAGTTGCATTCTTCGAAGAGGTGTGACAAAGATTCTACATGTCTAAAACAGAAAACACAACTAAATTCTCTCGGATTCGACAAAACATCCCTACAAATAATAAGATCTTTGGTGGGAATCCTTTTGATGAAGAATCTCCAACCAAAACACAGGGTATTTGTAGGGACCTTTAACCCCCACATAAAGAAAAGAGCTTGCTTCGTTTGATCTTCTATTCTACCAATACTCAAATCCGACATATAAACAGAAATGCAAGGCTTTACTGTGTAAATTTCATTGTCTTCCTTCATCCACACAAATTCATCTTGCCTGAATTGCTGCATCTCTTTAAACGACAGCAAAGCCTTTACTTCATCCCAAAGAACAACATCCATTCCCGACAGATTGTTGACCGTGTTTTGATCATTCCAGGTCCAACCATCCACATTCCAATAGCCCGCCTCTGCCACTGACATGTTATTGTCAATAGCAACCTCGTGAAGAGTCGCATATGCCTCCTTCAAAGATTTATTTCCCAGCCAAAGCGCGTGCCAAAACGACGTATTGCTACCATCACCAATCCTTCAACGCAAGTTATTAGCAAAAACAGGCAAACTAGAATTTGTTGAGAGATCAGTCAAAACCAAATCTCCCCACCAAATGGAATCGTCTTTGTTAAATAACGAATTATTACCAATAATAACTTTGATATCCGGATTCCCGTATCTAAAACACAACAGTTTGTACCATATCACATCCCTCTCCTTCAAAATTCTCCACTTTCATTTTAAAAGAAAACCTTTATTGAGCACTTTGATGTATTTTACTCCAAATCTGCCCTTATCTTTTGAATTGCACACGTCCCTCCAACTAACCCAATGCACTGATCTTTTATCAACACAACCTCGCCAGAGAAAATTGCTCTGAATGCGCCGAATGTTACGAAGCACTACTTTTGCTGGAGCTTTGTAGAAAGATATTGCATAAACCGGAATATCGTTCATAACTGAATTTATGAGAACAACTCTACCCGCCATGGATAAATGTTTTCCTCTCCACACAGCCAACTTGCATTGCAATGACTTGATTAACTCCTTCGACATAGATCTTTTAGTAGGACTGTCACCAACTAAGACTCCCAAAAATATGAAAGGCAAGCTGTCAATGTTGCAAGACAAGAATAATATATGATTTTTATATGGTATACTTTATTCTCAACGGAGAAATTAAATTATTTTAGGATCCCTAATATTATTCTTTGTACGTCTTAATGAAATATTAATTATTGTGTGGAATTAAGTTTATTGAATAAAGATTTAATCAATTTAACATTGATTGAAATCGAAAAATTACTTCTAAAGAACCGAAAGATCTTAACAGATTATGTCGGGTTGTCGCGACCCAATGGATAAGTGGTTCAGCAGTTAGGCAACAGACTTATTTACGATGAGCGAAACTATGACACTAATGAACAGTTAATATAATTCAATACGTTATACCAGAATCTTACAGGTATCGTTCAATTACCATTGTTAATTTTCATATCATGTATGTTTTTTATATTGCAGGATGTATTAATCCCATTTAGGCTCTATTATAATATGCTATTAAAACTATTTGGTCTCTTATTAAATACTATTTGGTTTGGCAGTATAGATATTTGTTGTGGTGTTAAATATTTTTTATGATCGTAAATATGCAGTATTAAATATGTTGGTTCTGTAAATGATGTTGGGAACTGCAACAATTCCTTACAATTGGTTCAGTTTTGTATGGGATAAGTTGTATTACACCTTTGCATGCATTGTTTAAAACAACACTGATGATGTTTTACTAATATACGGTTATTTGTTGGAATTTGAAAAGATTAAGAAAGAGATGTCTTTAACAATATTGTTGGTGTTGTCAATAACCAAAGAGGCGGTGTATTTTTCCTGTACAGATATGGTGGCATGGGGACAACATATATTTGGAGGACTTTAGCCTTATACATAAGGTAAAGAAAACAAATTTGATTGACAGTTGCTTCATCAGGTATAACATCTCTTTTACTTAATGCATTCTTCTAATCCTATTATACATAAATCAATCATTCGCCTAATATTCTCACGTATCACCCACGACAGAGGTTATGTCTAAGGCAACGTTGAGAGATCGACTGTATTCCCTCATTGGTGATGTCTCACGCAACAAAAACCAACACAGGACATTAAGAGAGGGAGATGCTAAGTACCGTTTTGTGTTCTGGGATAATGATTGTGTTCATATCATAGGCAAAACAGCCGATGACATGCGCAAAACCATGCTTGAGGTTTATATATTTTTATGTTTTAATATTGATTATAAAATTGTTTTCAACTCAATATTAAAGACAATAGTTAATTTGCACCAATTTCATAGGATGGAGAGGATGATCCTATGTTGTATCCCAATGAGCTTGATTTGCTATTAAACAAGAGCATGGAAGTTATTATTAGAAGGAATTTTTTATTCTCAACATAGAATTGCAAACAACAAAGGTATGTTTTTTAATAGGTAATTCATTAATAAGTGAGCAAAAGGATTGCTCAAACAGAAACTACAATATGAACTGCACTACTTTCTACTACTAGAAAGAGGAAAACAATGTCAGTCATAGAATTCCCCAGTAGAAGTAAGTTACAAGAGAGTCTCATCCAAATCCTCGATCTATAAATAATAGCCGTCAAGCATTCATCGAAACTAAACACCGCCCCATTGAATTGAATGTCATTACGCATTAGCCAAATTCTCCACCCCTTCGCCATCCAAATATTCCTATGAGTGGTTCTAACTAACTTATTCTTCACCCTGTTATTTACCAACAGAAAACCCGATAAATTCCTCTAAGGACAGGTCTAAATCACTACCAATCAAGTCCATAACTTTCAACCATATTCTCCTGGTAAAGTTGCATTCTTCGAAGAGGTGTGACAAAGATTCTACATGTCTAAAACAGAAAACACAACTAAATTCTCTCGGATTCGACAAAACACCCCAACAAATAATAAGATCTTTGGTGGGAATCCTTTTGATGAAGAATCTCCAACCAAAACACAGGGTATTTGTAGGGACCTTTAACCCCCACATAAAGAAAAGAGCTTGCTTCGTTTGATCTTCTATTCTACCAATACTCAAATCCGACATATAAACAGAAATGCAAGTCTTTACTGTGTAAATTTCATTGTCTTCCTTCATCCACACAAATTCATCTTGCCTGAATTGCTGCATCTCTTTAAACGACAGCAAAGCCTTTACTTCATCCCAAAGAACAACATCCATTCCCGAAAGATTGTTGACCGTGTTTTGATCATTCCAGGTCCAACCATCCACATTCCAATAGCCCGCCTCCGCCACTGACATGTTATTGTCAATAGCAACCTCGTGAAGAGTCGCATATGCCTCCTTTAAATATTTATTTCCCAGCCAAAGCGCGTGCCAAAACGACGTATTGCTACCATCACCAATCCTTCAACGCAAGTTATTAGCAAAAACAGACAAACTAGAATTTGTTGAGAGATCAGTCAAAACCAAATCTCTCCACCAAATGGAATCGTCTTTGCTAAATAACGAATTATCACCAATAATAACTTTGATATCCGGATTCCCGTATCTAAAACACAACAGTTTGTACCATATCACATCCCTCTCCTTCAAAATTCTCCACTTTCATTTTAAAAGAAAACCTTTATTGAGCACTTTGATGTATTTTACTCCAAATTCGCCCTTATCTTTTGAATTGCACACGTCCCTCCAACTAACCCAATTCACTGATCTTTTATCAACACAACCTCGCCAGAGAAAATTTCTCTGAATGCGCCGAATGTTACGAAGCACTACTTTTGTTGGAGCTTTGTAGAAAGATAATGCATAAACCGGAATATCGTTCATAACTGAATTTATGAGAATAACTCTACCCGCCATGGATAAATGTTTTCCTCTCCACACAGCCAACTTGCATTGCAATGACTTGATTAACTCCTTCCACATAGATCTTTTAGTAGGACTGTCACCAACTAAAACTCCCAAAAATATGAAAGGCAAGCTGTCAATGTTGCAGGACAAGAATAATATATGATTTTTATATGGTATACTTTATTCTCAACGGAGAAATTAAATTATTTTAGGATCCCTAATATTATTCTTTGTACGTCTTAATGAAATATTAATTATTGTGTGGAATTGAGTTTATCGAATGAAGATTTAATCAATTTAACATTGATTGAAATCGAAAAATTACTTCTAAAGAACCGAAAGATCTTAACAGATTATGTCGGGTTGTCGCGACCCAATGGATAATTGGTTCAGCAGTTAGGCAACAGACTTATTTACGATGAGCGAAACTATGACACTAATGAACAGTTAATATAATTCAATACGTTATACCAGAATCTTACAGGTATCATTCAATTACCATTGTAAATTTTCATATCATGTATGTTTTTTATATTGCAGGATGTATTAATCCCATTTAGGCTCTATTATAATATGCTATTAAAACTATTTGGTTTCTTATTAAATACTATTTAGTATGGCAGTATAGAAATTTGTTGTGGTGCTAAATATTTTTTATGATCGTAAATATGCAGTATTAAATATGTTTGTTCTGTAAATGATGTTGGGAACTGCAACAATTCCTTACAATTGGTTCAGTTTTGTATGGGATAAGTTGTATTACACCTTTGCATGCATTGTTTAAAACAACACTAATGATGTTTTACTAATATACAGTTATTTGTTGGAATTCGAAAAGATTAAGAAAGAGATGTCTTTAACAATATTGTTGGTGTTGTCAATAACCAAAGAGGCGGTGTATTTTTCCTGTACAGATATGGTGGCATGGGGACAACATATATTTGGAGGACTTTAGCCTTATACATAAGGTAAAGAAAACAAATTTGATTGACAGTTGCTTCATCAGGTATAACATCTCTTTTACTTAATGCATTCTTCTAATCCTATTATACATAAATCAATCATTCGCCTAATATTCTCACGTATCACCCACGACAGAGGTTATGTCTAACGCAACGTTGAGAGATCGACCGTATTGCCTCATTGGTGATGTCTCACACAACAAAAACCAACACAGGACATTAAGAGAGGGAGATGCTAAGTACCGTTTTGTGTTCTGGGATAATGATTGTGTTCATATCATAGGCAAAACAGCCGATGACATGCGCAAAACCATGCTTGAGGTTTATATATTTTTATGTTTTAATATTAATTATAAAATTGTTTTCAACTCAATATTAAAGACAATAGTTAAGTTGCACCAATTTCATAGGATGGAGAGGATGATCCTATGTTGTATCCCGATGAGCTTGATTTGCTATTAAACAAGAGCATGGAAGTTATTATTAGAAGGAATTTTTTATTCTCAACAAAAAATTGCAAACAACAAAGGTATGTTTTTTAATAGGTAATTCATTAATAAGTGAGCAAAAGGATTGCTCAAACAGAAACTACAATATGAACTGCACTACTTTCAACTACTAGAAAGAGGAAAACAATGTCAGTCATAGAATTCACCAGTAGAAGTAAGTTACAAGAGAGTCTCATCCAAATCCTCGATCTATAAATAATAGCCGTCAAGCATTCATCGAAACTAAACACCGCCCCATTGAATTGAATGTCATTACGCAATAGCCAAATTCTCCACCCCTTCGCCATCCAAATGTTCCTATGAGTGGTTCTAACTAACTTATTCTTCACCCTGTTATTTCCCAACAGAAAACCTGATAAATTCCTCTAAGGACAGGTCTAAATCACTACCAATCAAGTCCATAACTTTCAACCATATTCTCCTGGTAAAGTTGTATTCTTCGAAGAGGTGTGACAAAGATTCTACATGTCTAAAACAGAAAACACAACTAAATTCTCTCGGATTCGACAAAACACCCCTACAAATAATAAGATCTTTGGTGGGAATCATTTTGATGAAGAATCTCCAACCAAAACACAGGGTATTTGTAGGGACCTTTAACCCCCATATAAAGAAAATAGCTTGCTTCGTTTGATCTTCTATTCTACCAATACTCAAATCCGACATATAAACAGAAATGCAAGACTTTACTGTGTAAATTTCATTGTCTTCCTTCATCCACACAAATTCATCTTGCCTGAATTGCTGCATCTCTTTAAATGACGGCAAAGCCTTTACTTCATCCCAAAGAACAACATCCATTCCCGACAGATTGTTGACCGTGTTTTGATCATTCCAGGTTCAACCATCCACATTCCAATAGCCCGCCTCCGCCACTGACATGTTATTGTCAATAGCAACCTCGTGAAGAGTAGCATATGCCTCCTTCAAAGATTTATTTCCCAGCCAAAGCGCGTGCCAAAACGACGTATTGCTACCATCACCAATCCTTCAACGCAAGTTATTAGCAAAAACAGACAAACTAGAATTTGTTGAGAGATCAGTCAAAACCAAATCTCCCCCACCAAATGGAATCGTCTTTGCTAAATAACGAATTATTACCAATAATAATTTTGATATCCGGATTCCCGTATCTAAAACACAACAGTTTGTACCATATCACATCCCTCTCCTTCAAAATTCTCCACTTTCATTTTAAAAGAAAACCTTTATTGAGCACTTTGATGTATTTTACTCCAAATTCGCCCTTATCTTTTGAATTGCACACGTCCCTCCAACTAACCCAATGCACTTATCTTTTATCAACACAACCTCGCCAGAGAAAATTGCTCTGAATGCGCCGAATGTTACGAAGCACTACTTTTGCTGGAGCTTTGTAGAAAGATAATGCATAAACCGGAATATCGTTCATAATCGAATTTATGAGAACAACTCTACCCGCCATGGATAAATGCTTTCCTCTCCACACAGCCAACTTGCATTGCAATGACTTGATTAACTCCTTCCACATAGATCTTTTAGTAGGACTGTCACCAACTAAAACTCCCAAAAATATGAAAGGCAAGCTGTCAATGTTGCAGGACAACAATAATATATGATTTTTATATGGTATACTTTATTCTCAACGGAGAAATTAAATTATTTTAGGATCCCCAATATTATTCTTTGTACGTCTTAATGAAATATTAATTATTGTGTGGAATTGAGTTTATCGAATGAAGATTTAATCAATTTAACATTGATTGAAATCTAAAAATTACTTCTAAAGAGCAGCTTTAACTGGAATATTGGAAACAATTGATGTTATCAATGAGTACACATTAGAATTAATTCCAAGTAATTTAATTATCTTTTTGAAACTATTTATTTATATATTAGTACCTAATATAAAGGCATATTATATACGATATTGATGTATTTTACGTACAAATGTAGGAGATGAGAATGAGTATTTAAGTTCTAATTTTGTTGACAGAATGGATGCTGATGCCAATGAAGCATTTGATGTACTGACTACGGAATTTTTAAATACACTTACAAAATCTGGTCTTCCACATCACAAAATTAAATTAAAAGTTGGTACACCGATAATGCTTCTAAGAAATGTTGATCAATCTGAAGCATCATGCAATGGTACAAGAGTTATTGTTACAAGAATGACAAACCATGTTATTGAAGCAAAGATTACGTCCTGAAAAAACATCGGAAGTTTAATTTACATTCAAAGAATGAATATCACTCCTACACAATCCCCATGGCCTTTTAAGCTAACAAGAAAGCAATTTCCAATAATTGTCTCTTATGGTATGACAATTAACAACAAATCTCAAGGTTAGTCTTTGGAGTATGTCTCTTATATGTCGGTTGAGATTGAAAGGGTTTTATGTTTTATGTGGGAGAATGAAAATGATTTATGGTTTGATTTTATGGAAACCTTGTACACTAGATTGAGACGGATTCTGGGTTTTAAAGGGATTAAGTTGGACCGGTTCTAATGGTGAAAAGGGAGAAAGGGAGTGCTTTAGGGTTGTTTGTCACTTTTTTTAAGGTAAAAAGTAAAGTAAAACCTAAAAAAGTGGGAAAAGTATAAGAAACCGGTAAAAATAAAATTTGTGAACTTTTTGTTTTGTTTGCTATGTGAGGTGGTTGTAGATTCACGACAATTAGTCAAAACTGACGTCTGAACTATCGCAATTCGTAAGCTGCGACAGATGTGTGTCAACTGTCGCAACTCAAGTGTCGAAAATCAACAAATTTCTTGTAGTGATATAGGTCTATACTCTTCAAGACTTTAAGGATTCTCACTTTTAGGGACAAGGTCCAAAAAGGAGGATGTCAAGGCTCTTGGTAACGCGGATCAAGGCGTTGTTATGTAGAGTGTTATGGTAAATGCGCTAGTTTTAATCACGGCCCTGGAACCGTTGTGGTATTCTGGAAAGCGCACGTTATATCACAACGGTTATGCTTAACAACCATTGTGATAGATAACATAATTAATTAATTAGATGACGATTAACCTAGACAACCGTCATAGAAAGTACACATAGTTTATTATATAAAAATGTATATTGCTTGGTTTACCATGCACCTATTTAAAGAAATACAACCATTTAAATTGACAAAGAAATATATAATCTGAAAATTAAACTATTCTTGAAAACCTACTTTAACACATCAATTTTTTTCGAATTGAATTCGTCTCATTTAGCACATTTTATGTTCTTTAACACATAATATACAATTCAATGGTTTGATTCCTTCAATTCATCGATATCTTTTATTATAGTTTACTTTATCATCGTCGCTTAACAACGTGATTGTAAATTATATTGATAAATTGAAGCAAACAGAGCACTAAACCATATATTATGTGTTAAGGAACATAAAATGTGCTGAATGAAACAGATGCGATTCGAAATTTTTTGATTGATATAGGTTGGTTTTCAAATACATCTTAATTTTCAGAATATAAGTTTCTATGTCAATATAAATGATTGAATTTTCATTAAAAGGTAAGTGATACAAACAATATACATAGTATATAATAAACTAAACTTGTCAACCTGTATAAGAAATTAAAGAACAAAACATTGCTAAGTCACAAGAAGCCTCTATCTTGTGAACTAGCAATGTTTTGTTCTTGTTTTGAGAACATTTGTCAACAACAACAACATACAGCAAAACAACATGAAACACAATAAAAAAACATACATTATTTAAGCAACAAATTAAAACCCCAAGTGAGACTGTAACAAATCAAGATACATTGAGTCAATAACGCACATATTTTTGAAAATAATCATGGAACTGTAACAAATCAAGATATATCAAGTTCATCTAGTTTGTGAAGTCATGAAGAAGAAATATAAGATGGATGAAGTTTATGCAATAACTTCATACTTCTTATATTTTTCTTCATGGTAACAAAATCCATATGAAACTTCACCATAGTATACGCTTGCTACCACCATACGCTTGCTACCACCATCATCACCATGTATCTACAAGGAAACACAACAAAAATCAAACTTAACCCTAAAACATCAATAACATAATGTTTTCCACAGCATCCTAAAACCAAACCTTAATACAATAATCCTAGATAGATGAGAGCAGGAAAACATACCATCTTCGCCGCCATAGGAGTTTGCGCCGAACATTGCTCTCGTCAGATATCCTTTAAGCTTCTTTTCTCCATTCTCGTGTAACAGTATTGGTTAAGATTCATGAGAGGAGAGTTGTGTTAGAGCTTTCTTTAGAGAGAAACGGTAGTTATGAAGTGGGTCACAGATAGTTTCGTTTATATATTAAAAACTATCACTTTTCGTTACGGTTTAAAACTACAACCGTAATTAAATTTTATATTTTAAAATAATAGCAAACTAGATCACGACGGGTATTCACAATAACCGCAGTGATATCTCTTATTTAAAAATAAATAAAAATGAAAGGGGCGTCTTAACCTTAAATGAAAAACATTTTTGCCACTGCTGAGATTCGAATCCATGAAAAATTGATTCTATCATATCGGTTATACTTACAACCGTTATTATACCCTATAAAATTTTAATTAAAGAATATAATATAAAGTAAGCGTCTAAGTTTAGATATATCACCACGGTTTTTAGAAGAACCGTGATAACTTGAGCGTTGTTGTTTGCGCGTTTTGTACCAGTGCAAAGACCACTTCTTTTATCTCTTCTTTCGAAAACCACTCTTCTAAGCCCATATTCTTCTCTTGTAATAACTTTTTAAACTCCACCCTCTATGTTCCTGGGCTGTTAGTTACGTGATTCTGAAATATTACAGCAAAATGTTGCTTAACTGCACCTTTCATTTCCTCAACACCTTCCACCACCCCTGAACCTATTTGTTGTGCCACTAAAGGATTCCCCCTAGTTATAGTCTTCAACATAAAGTGAAAATATTTTGTATTCATATCACCCTCTTGGATCCATCTGTGCCTTGAGTTTTACTTTAGTAAACTCTACTTGAAAAACAAGTGTATCCAAATAGACTCATACACTCTTTCTCTTCTCTTGATCTTCCTCATTTAAATGGCTACTTACATTTATCATTTCATCTTCCAATCTGTTTAAGTCTTCCACGTTTTTTTCCACTTTCAAATCTATCCATCCAAACACTGATTTATTCCACCATCTAAGCCTCTCCTTTAGCAATTTTAGTTTTTCTTGAATAATGAAGTATTTCTTCCCATTAATATGAAAATAGTCCCATTCATTCTTAATAAATGCCAAGAAACATTCATGTTCATACCACCTTAAGTTCACTTTAAACGGCTTAGGACTCAAGTTTAGGTTGCTAGCCTAAATCCAAACTAGCATATGGTCAGAGATATCCCTCATTCTAGTTACTTGAGCCACGATCTTCCAGTTTTTATACTTTGCTCTCAAATCCGTGTGAAATTTTGAGACATATTTTAATAGAAGTCTATAATGATGTTTAATTTAATAAAATTTACCTTAAATTCAAGCAAACTTTTGAGTTAGATTTTAGATGAAACATATATGAATTTATTTATTTATTTAATAAAATTTGTCTCAAATGTGTGTGAAATATTGCAACTAAAATAATTTATATTTTGGTACAATATTTTTTTACAATATTTCGTGTCAAATGCACGTGAAATATTACATCTATTAACGTGAATTTTTTATTTGTTGATCAATTTTGGGATGGACTTGAGACGATGCATATGATATTTGTGTCTTTTATTTATTCCTTTATTGTGTCCTATGTCTCTCTGAAGTTTTGAAACGAATTTGAGACATATTGTCTGAACTTTTTGGACGGATTTGAGATCATAAACATAATGCTGTTTATCATTTATTTATTTTTTTAATCAATATCATCTTAAATATGTTTGAAATTTTAGAACGTAAACATAATGATGCACACTTTTTTTATCTATTACGTTCAAACTTGTTTGAAATTTTAGGATAAATTTGAAATGATACAATGATGATATTTGATATATTACATGAAAATACATTCACCACTTTAGTTCAAAGTAAAACTCATCATCACATATACATAGTGATTTATAGAGTGGTACAATATATATACTTTAGAGTGGCACGATAGATAATACATAACCACAAAGGATGTCTATCTATACCTCTTTCGTGTAACTCCCAAAACTATTTATTCATGAAATTTATTATTATACTTAGTACTTTCCTGCATGATGATATAATCAGTTAAGATTATCAGAATCTCCACCATTGTAACCTCCACCTCCATAGTAACCTCCTCCGCCATTACGGTAGCCGCCACCACCATTGTACCCTCCTCCACCATTACGGTAACCGCCGCCACCGTTGTAACCACCTCCACCATTACGGTAACCACCTCCTCCATTGTAGCCTCCTCCACCATTGCGGTAACCACCTCCACCATTGTAACCTCCTCCACCGTTACGGTAGCCACCTCCATTATTGTAACCACCGCCTCCGCCATTGTAACCACCACGACCATAGCCTCCGTACCCATACTTAGCATCATTTAGTTCATTTGACTTTTCGACAACCTCTGCAAATACAACATCACTTTGTGAATTTAAATATTAAATAAATTTTAAATGATAATAGGGTATTCGCACATATTTTGGAGACAAAATTAAAAAAAAAAAAAAGGTATAGCTAGCTCACCTTCTTTGGTGTTAGCAGACACCTGTGAGGAAATAAAAAGAACCATGGCCAAAACGCCAAGAATGAGGAATGATATTTTGGAATCCATTGTACTCAACTCAAGATCAATTGAAATGTGATATTTGGTAGTGAAGGATGACAAAAATAGTAAGAAAGTGTGTTCTTTATATAATGGAAAGAAGGAGGAAGCAATACGGAACTTTAACTTGGTTGGTATTAGCTGATAGTGACATTATTGAAAGAATAGTATTTCTAGTTCACACTTAGCTATCTCGTGGAGCTGTGGGAAAAGTAACTCAAATACTCCATATTTTCGAAAAAATTCTTTAAATATCCCACGTTTTAAAATTTTTTTTAAACTGTCCCTGTTAAAGCAAGGCTTTGTACATTGTTGCCAAATGAAATGGCGACACCCCTTTAAGGCTACAACCCTGTCGCCAATTGTATTGGCGACTCCCTTGCTTATCAAGTTGTCAGTGCAATTGGCGACCCTGTACAAAGACAAAAGAGAGTCGCCAATACAATTGGCGACAGGATTATAGCCTTAAAAGGGTGTCGTCATTTCATTTGGCGACAATGTACAAAACCTTGTCCTAACTGGGGCAGTTTGTAAAATTTTTTGAAACGTGAGATATTTGGGGAATATTTTCAAAAATGTGGGGTATTTGAGTAACTTTTTCGGAGCTGTGTTCCTAATAACTACACATATTTATAATATATTTTATATAGTAAAAGAAAATATTACTGTCCTATTAGTCCCTCAACATTTGAAATAGAGAAATGATATTCCACTCTCTACACCTACACCGTATTTCACTGTTCACCAATACGGTGAACAGTGAAATATTATAATATTATTATTATTATTATTATTTTTTTAATTTTAAAAAAAAAATTTAAAAATTAATTTTAATATCTGAATGGTTATTAACCAACTTCATAACTGCATTAACCAACTTTTTACACTGCATTAACCAAGTTTGGTGACTGCTAAAAATTATTTTTAATACCTGGACGTTGCATTAACCAAGTTCATTACTGCATTAACCAACTTTTTACACTGCATTAACCAAGTTTGGTGATTGCTAAAAATTATTTTTAATACCTGGACGTTGCATTAACCAAGTTCATTACTGCATTATCCAAGTTTTTACATCGTATTAACCAATTTTGCTTCATTACTTTAAAGTTACTGTTCATGAATAGTAACGAACAGTTTTGGCTGTACATGAATAGTACATTCCGTACGGTACAGACGGTGAATAGTGTCGTCCGTACCGTACGGATGTACGGTGTAGGTGTATGGTGCAGTGTAAGAATAGCATTGCTGTTTGAAATATTGTCGTATAATTCTTTCCAAAAATGACATTCTTATATTATTTCATACACATACACCGTATGTCACTATTAATTAATACGATAAAGAGTAAAATAATATATTTTTAAATATATTTTTCAAAAAAATATAAAAAAAATTTTATTTTATTTTATTTTATTTTTGGACTAAATGATATTGATATAAAATTATGTGATTAATCAATTTCATAACTTAATTAATCAACATTTTATATGATATTAACCAACTTTGTTTACTATTATAAAATATTTTTAATATCTGAACGTCTATTAACTAAAATCATAACTTTATTAACCAAAATTGTTTTATTTTAAAAGTTATTTTAAATATCTGAAAGTTTATTAACCAACTTCATCACGTTATCAACTAACTTTTTATATTTCCATAACCAACTTTGTTTCACAACTTAAAAAAACTATTCATGGACACCGTTTATACATTGTTCATGACATTGTTCACGTACTGTTCATAAACATATTTTTTATAAAAAAAATACACTATTTACTATTTAAATAAGATGAATAGTGTATACAGTGCAAGTATTGATGAATAATTATAGTGTATGAATAGCATTGCTTAATTCTTCTGCGTGTCGAAATTTTAAATACATCAAATTTTACATTGTTTAGTCATTTATATCTATAAATGTGTCTTATTAGTTCTCAAATATATTTTTACCTTATTAGTAAAATTATGAGAAAAAAAATTGAAATTTAGGCTATATTTGAGGATGCGAATGCAATACAACGGAGCGGAACAGCATGAAACATAAGGGAATGAAATGAAGCAAAACGAAATGAAATATAGATTTCACTTCATTATTTAGATATTTTATTTAAAATATATCATTTTATTGTATACATCTCAAATAAGATGGAACATAAAATGAAATATTGGATGGAAAGGAATGGAATGGATTTCATCTTGTTCTATTCTACTCCATCCATTAATTGCAAATTCAAACCATAAAATATACGCTTAAAGATATTTTTGCAATTTTGAAACGTCATAAATTATATATTTGCAATTTTGAGCTAAAATATAATAAAAGTTCAAAAGAACAATTTAAAAAATTTAACTTCTAATTGAACTGAACAAATATATTTGTTTAGTGCATTGATTCGAAATTTTCAATCGAACTGAATTCTTAAAATAAAAAAATTGAATAGATGTTTCAAGTGTAGAAGGAAATTTAATTTCTTTATCATCTTTACAGGAACCAGTTGTATTTTAAAGATCGTTCAATAGTTTTTATGACTTTAAGAATGATGTTATGGACTGGGCCAGCGCCTGCCCTACGGTCGGGCAGGCCCAAACCCAATGACCATCGAAGGCCCAACGAGGCCCAAAGTCGCCTCCGTGTCAGGCACAAACCAGTCCCCTCGGACGTCGGGCGCGCGGGTTAAAGACTGTCGAGCAGAGGCATGTAGCCCGTGGACACTCCTTACCTCGACATTTACGTGTTCCTCCTCGCGAGGACACGTTCTCTTGTAACTTCCCACTCCCGAAGGAATCGGTCTGCCCTACTTCCGGAGATTTAGGGACCGTTACTCCAGGGCGAAGACCACGCGTTGATCTTCACTACGCCACGTAAGCCCTGGCAGTTACTTGGATTGGGCTTTGCAATCCAGCCCAGTGCAAGTAACCGTTGGCCCCGCGCGGGGGGCTTTCTATAAATACCTTCTCATTTGAGAGGGTCAGGTTACATTGCATTCTAACTCTTACACCTGTTCTTCTCTATACTTGCTTACTCCCCTTTTTTTACTTGAGCGTCGGAGTACCTTGCAGGTACACCCCCCTCCCCCGCGCCGTCTTTCAACTACACCGGAGCTGAACTCTATACGACGTTGTTGGCCACTGAATAACTGTCTGATCCAGGTACGATCAGTGGCGCCGTCTGTGGGAAGGTATCCTGATCGAAATATCCCTCGAACTATTCTTCCCGACGTCGAACAACCAAGCAGAGTACGAGGCTTTCCTCGCCGGGCTTCGATTGGCCGAGGACCTCGGCGCCACGAAGGTCAAAATCTTCACCGACCCCCAGCTCGTGGCCTCGCAAGTTCGAGGAGAGTACCAGGCCAAGAACGACAGCCTCATCGAATACTTGACCTTGGTGAAAGAAAAGATGAAAAAATTCACCTCCGCGGAAGTAACCCACATCCCTCGCGAGCACAATGCTCGAGCAGATGTCTTATCCAAATTGGCAAGCATAAAGAAGAAGGGCGGAAACAGATCTGTCATATAAGAAGTGCTCTCCCGCCCGAGCATCGACAAACCCGTTCCGGCGGCGGACGTGAACGCCATTGGGGACGACAATTGCTGGATGACTCTAGTATACGAGTACCTCACGACGGGAAAATTGCCCGAAGATCCCAAGGAACCAAGGATGGTCAAGCGACGAGCATGCTCATACACGATAGTCAAGGATAAGCTATACCGGCGAGGGGTTTCCATCCCCCTCCTCAGGTGT
This sequence comes from Lathyrus tuberosus, assembly GCA_022829125.1. Classification (NCBI taxonomy): domain Eukaryota; kingdom Viridiplantae; phylum Streptophyta; class Magnoliopsida; order Fabales; family Fabaceae; genus Lathyrus; species Lathyrus tuberosus. The sequence continues at coordinate 6,943,096 of JALAZF010000217.1, forward strand.
GTCGAGGAGACCAAGGTCCCCGGCATACTCCAGGAAATTCACGGGGGAATCAATACACAACACCTCGGCGGACGATCGTTAGCCCGTAAGGCACTTTGACCAGGGTATTATTGGCCCACCATGCAACAGGACGCCAAGGAACACGTCAAGAAGTGCGATAGATGCCAGCGGCACGGGGACATACACCTCGCGCCTCCTAACGAACTCAAAACACTGTCCTCCCCGTGGCCGTTCGCGTGGTGGGGAATGGATATCCTCCAACCCTTCGTCATGGGATCATATCAAAACAAATACCTCATTGTCGGGGTGGATTATTTTACGAAATGGATCGAGGCGGAAGCGTTGGCCAAAATCACGGCCTTCAACATACTACGTTTCTACAAGAGGAACATCCTCGCCCGATTCGGCGTGCCTCAAGCTATTGTCACCGACAACGGAACACTGTTCACCGATAAGAACTTCCAAGACTTCGTCACCAAACTGGGCACGAAGCAGCACTTCACGTCGGTCGAGCATCCTCAAATGAACGGGAAATCCAAAGTGGCGAATAGAGTAAGCCTCCGAGGATTGAAACTTCGGTTGGGCGACGCCAAACAACGGTGCGTCGAGGCGCTACACAGCGTCCTCTGGGCCTACCGAACAACCCCACATTCCACGATCGGGGAGACCCCCTTTCGTCTGACCTACGGAACGTAAGCGGTGATCCCCGTGGAGATCAGGGAACCCTCGAGGAGGACGGAAGCCCCCCTCGACGGAGACGCGAACAACGAAGCCCTGAAGGAAGAACTCGATTTCGTTGAGGAGACACGTTCGGGCTCTTCTCTCCGAGAAGCTTCACTTAAACAGAAAATAACTTTACGTTATAACGACAAAGTTATCAAACGTGATTTTTAGGTAGGAACCCTCGTCCTACGAAGGAACCAGAAAGATTCGCGAGAAGGCAAGCTCGCCGCGAACTGGGAGGGCACGTACCGCCTCCGCGCGAAAACGGGGACAGGAGCCTACTTCCTCGAAAACCTGCACGGGGAAGAACTTGCTCAACCATGGAACGTTGAGAAGCTTAAACAGTACTACAGTTAAGCACTGCCCGCGACACACTAGCATCGCGGTTACAGGGAAGCACTAGGGTACAAGCGTGACACCCCTATACAAAACACGATGATCAAGGACGACGTTGTGTGTGGGCAAGCGCTTTGATCCGACGAGGACACCTCGATCGAGCTCCTTCGTCGTCGTACCAATTAGGCAGAACACCCAGCTCGCGATGGGAAGTTCACGCCACGAAGGTAAGACCTCGACCAAGCCCTTAGCCTCGTTGAAGGTCGGAATACACCTCTGACCACTCGACCAGCTCTCCACGCAGTCGAGGATTATCGAAGTCGAGCAAACTCCCAAAATCTCTATTACTTAGACAAAAACAAACAAAGTATAGCAAATACAATAACATCACACACGAGCAAAAACATACAAGCATCACACGAGCAGATGAACAAAAATGTATTAAGCGGGCAGAAGCCCATTGTACAGATATTACACACAAATATCAAAAAGCCCCTGGCACGCAGGCCGGGCATAGGCATCAAAAAAATAAAGTGGCTCGTAGGCCAAACAAAACGAGAAAGGAAAAACCTAAACGGCGACGGTCCCCTCTGGCTGCCCGTGATCTTCTGCCCCTCCGCCGACCTCATCCTCTTGTATCGGCTGAACGATCTGGCCATCGACCACCTCATAGTCAGGGTCAGTCCCTTCAGTTATAAGGTCGGGGTTGAGAATCCGGAGCTGCTCCACGGTTTTTCGGAAACCTATGTCAGCCGCCACGAGGTTGTCCTGCTCGGCTTCCCTGAGCTTCGCTATCAACGCTACCCGCGAAGTCAACAACATGTCCTCCTCGGTTTCCTCTTCAGCGGGGCGAACAACCTCTTCCAGCTCGGCATTCCTCGCCAAGAGACGTTCCCTATCCTCCTCATCCTGGCGAACAGACTCGTCCAGCTCGACGTTCCTAGCCAAGAGACGTTTCCTCTCCTCCTCAGCGTTCTTCAACCTCTCCTCCAACTTCTCTTAAAGCTCGACCCGGGTCTGGTTTTGGTTTTTGCAGTCAGTCAACTCCTTGCCCACCTTCTCCATTTCAGTTGAGATGGACCTGAAACTCTCTTGCAGCCTGGTCAGCTCGTCCGCCGAGCTTGTCTCGTTGTTCAGAACCAAGGCAGCAGTGCAAACCCACATCACCGCTGACACATCCTCCACCAACGCCCTTCTCCGAGACACCCTGTCAACACCTAAGATGGTATGAGCCTCGAGCGCACCAACGCATAGGGAATTGTTCCCCGTAAAGAAGTTCGGCCTTGAGTGGCAAGGCGGGAGCACAAATTTCACAGCGGGAGGGCTTTCGTTCTCAGTAAGGTCGACGTCCACCTGATCAGCAAGCCGTTGTCTCTTCGGGGAGTTCTGAGTGCTGGGGGAGTCGCTGTCCTGGGGAGAGCCAGAAGAACCCCCGGTTGCCGGGGTGGGAACGGGGCCCTGCGAATGGATATGTTCAACCCGACTCTTCTTCGCATTTCGGGAGGCCTTCAGCTTTTTGAAACGCTCCTCGGCGCTCGCCATCTTACCTGCAAAGAAAATAAATATGTCAGTAAATTGGAAACCAGGACGCAAAGAAAAAGCAAGTCGAAGAGGATTTCACCACCTAACAGCTCGAGGGCCTCCTAGTCGAAAAACGTCTCGAGGAGGGCCTTCGTATTGATTAGTCGGCGCTTCGTTAAGACCTGCCCAACGTCACCCCGGATGAACTCCCCGTCCATCGTCACGAGCTTGGCTTTGTTAAAGCCGTTGACGAAGGCGACTATTCTCTCATAGGCCAAGTGACCCCCTCGACAAGACGGCCAGGGCCAACTTTGTAGTTGTTCGTCCCCTTTTTGAAGTGTTCCTCCGTCCAGAACAAGGGGAATCTCGGTTCGAGGACCTCCTCCGCTTGCCCGTCCACTTCGCGGGAAACCTGGCGATACACCGAATTCACAGTTTTGAGCGTGACCGGCCTCACGAGGTAATACCGGTATTTGAAGTCCCGAACAGAGTCCAGGTAGGTGTGGAAGAGGCTGTTCGTTTGTTTAAAAGACACCCAGCCATGTCTGCCGTCGGAAGCCTGTCGCTGGAGGTGGAAGATGCGAAAGAAAAGAGGCACGGTTGCCCCGATCTTGAGATATTTACAAACGACCTCGAAGGCTCATATAAAAGCAAGGGAATTAGGGTGGAGCTGCGAGGGCGCCAGGCGCAGCCAAACGAACACCGCTTGTTGGAAATTCGTAAAGGGCAATCGCCACCCCCGCCTCGTCGAACATGAACTCATAAAGAGGGAACCTTATCCCTCGATATGTCGAACAGATGCGGTGGTGTGCTTGAGGCCGGAAAACCTTCCACAACTCCGTGGAGCCTACCAGCCGGTGCTCGACTGTGCAAAAAATATCATCTTCGTCCCCGTTGACGAACTAGGAAGCCATGTTTAACGGATCTTCGCTAACCCACTCTGCGAGGGGTCGTTCCTCGACACTAGTGATTGGCGCCATGGGAGAGTCAGGCTGGTCGTCGACGTCCAACGATCCCACGGCCACAAAAACGGACAAAGCTTCCATATACCTGAAAAGCAGAAGGAAACAGTGAATTCGATGATCCATATCAAATTCACCCCTTCACCGTTGTTCAAGTGGAAGGGCAAAGAGGGAGCGTCGGATCTCGAGACTGTCGCGCTCACCCACGTCCCCGCGATAACCAGCGAGTGTCCCCGTGACCATCCTCAGGCCACCGATAGGCCGCTTTGGAGGATTCCCTCACACCGAAGAGATATTGGCGAGGACCCCAAGAGTTTCATCTCGTGTCCTCGGGACTTTTTCGTGTCCCCGGGTTATTCATCCCTTATCCCCGCGTGATGCAACAAGAAACTAAGAAATCCCGCCGTTTTCGCCGAAGATTTCGTGATTTCCATGAGAACTTCATCAGTTCACCATGAAACCACCCTATAAATACAAACGAAAGGAGAAAAAAGAGAGAAACTTACTTGAAATACACTTCCGGTAGGGTTCCGGCACGGCAGTTGGTGGCGGCGTGCGGTGGCGAAGTGGAGGAGGAAGAGAGAGAGAGAGGGTCTGAGCAAAAGGGGGAGCGAAAGTGAAAATGAAACGGGATGACCCCTATTTATAAGGGTCTCATGAGACTCGAGGATTTCCTAGGCACTCGATTACACTACCCTAGTGTAGCCGCCTTAGGAAACGATGAGGTGTGACACGTGGCACACGCTTCCCCACACGCGTCTTTTCATTCCCCAACACGCGTCTTTCCATTCGCCTCGCTTCAGACTTCTCGTATCCCCACGACGTCGCTCATCCACGGCCAGTCTAGCGTGAGCAGGTCGATTTATTCTTCCCCGGTTGGTCAACTACTCCTCGTCTAGAACCCCTTCCCCGACGGGATACGTACTCGACACGATACTGGCCCTTAAGTCATTACTCTGACACCTCCGAGCAACGACTTGGGGGGCTCCTGTTCTGGACTGGGCCAGCGCCTGCCCTACGGTCGGGCAGGCCCAAACCCAATGACCATCGAAGGCCCAAAGTCGCCTCCGTGTCGGGCACAGACCAGTCCCCTCGGACGTCGGGCGCGCGGGTTAAAGACTGTCGAGCAGAGGCATGTAGCCCGTGGACACTCCTCACCTTGACACTTACGTGCTCCTCCCCGCGAGGACACGTTCTCTTGTAACTTCCCAGTCCCGAAGGAATCGGTCTGCCCTACTTCCGGAGATTTAGGGACCGTTACTCCAGGGCGAAGACCACGCGCTGGTCTTCACTACGCCACGTAAGCCCTGGCAGTTACTTGGATTGGGCTTTGCAATCCAGCCCAGTGCAAGTAACCGTTGGCCCCGTGCTGGGGGCTTTCTATAAATACCCTCTCATTTGAGAGGGTCAGGTTACATTGCATTCTAACTCTCACACCTATTCTTCTTTGTACTTGCTTACTCCCCTTTTTCTTACTTGAGCGTCGGAGTACCTAGCAGGTACACTCCCCCCCCCCCCCGGCCGTATTTCCACTACACCGGAGCTGAAGTCTATACGACGTTGCTGGCCACTGAATAACTGTCTGATCTAGGTACGATCAAATGATTTATGAGATATTTGATTTTTTGTGAATAACAAAAGTAAAATAGCATAAATTGTGTTTAATAGTTAATAAAACTTGTTGCGGTTAGATATTATCGATCTATTCTCATGTAATACCATTGATCATTATTATGAAATTCTAATAAGCTCTTAATATTACTTCCCACCGTTCCCATCTCAGCTCATGCATGAGTCAATGACATAAGATAAACCGTATTAACTAATAGACAATCTCTTAGCCTATTAACCAATACGATATAACATTAAGCTTTAATAATTCATATAACTATTGAACCTAAATCTATGTCTAAACATAAATATATCTAATAGATGAAAATTTTGGATTTAGTAATGACCAGTACCTATTGCATACCAAGTCATACAATGAAAACATGTTTTATGTAACTAATCTAAAACAAGCATTGCAAACAAAGAATTCATCGATAATAAAGCTTAAGAAGAATTATATAGAATACCATGATTGTGATCAACATATGAGCATTAGAATGACTATATATAACCACAACGCAAGATAAATTAATTATGCTTACTCATCGTAACTTTACAATTAAGCCCCGAGAAAAAAGATGTTGAGGATTTTTTGTTTCTAATTCCTCAGACAACACTTCCATCCTCAATGTCTCGTTTTTCTCTCTTGTTGTGTTTTTGGTACAAAATGGACTTCTTCAAGTCCCTAAAAATAAAACTCCTTAATAAAACCAAGTCTCTTTAATTGAATTGTTATTCTTGTTGAGTTAGGCTCGGTGCTTGCTTAGAGAACCTACTTTCTTAACCCTTTAAACATGCATGTCACCTCATCCATCTAGTAAATCCTTCAAGCTTTCTTGGCGAGTAAATCCATCATTTTCAATGAAGTAACTTAGTTTTTAAATCTTGAACCACCCACTACTATGGAAAACACTTTTGACAACGGTTGGGAAAGATATATAATCATGCGGGCGCAGGCGTTGTTATGTAGAGTGTCGTTGTATATATGATACTTACTATGACGGCCCAGAAACCGTTGTAATAAACTGGAAAACGCGCGCCCTATCACAATGGGTTTTCCAAAAGACCTTTAAGATAAAATTAATAGTCCTAGGTTCGATTCCCAACTGCGCCGTTTTGATATTTATTTTTTTCTGGACAGCACGCGAGATATTATAACGGTTATGATGTATAACCGTTGTTATATTTTCTGCAGGATTAACAAATATCATCCTGCTTTTATATATAATCCCATTTTTTTACCTGTATTATTGTTCACCATATCACAACAGAAAATACAACTCACATTTGTGATAAAGTTATCACAATAATATTAATTGTATCATATTCATAATATCACATAATTATATCATATTCATAATATCACATAATTGTATCATATTCAATTGTATCAGAACAAACTTCCTACAATTTATCAAAACAAACAACCTACAGTTTACACATTACATAACATCACATAATTGTAACTTGGTGTTTTGGTTCCTTGTCTCTTGGTGTCTTGACTCTAAAGACATATGATTTCAAATAATTATACTTGTTAGTAAAAATACTTAGAAACTATAACATATAATTAATATAATATGAATAAAGAATAAATTACATACTTGTTAATTTTCTCATATGCCTTCTTCATGATCGATTTGAATAGCATGCACGACATCTCCATCAACTTAATCATATGAGGTAGGAACTTGTGTTGTGTAAGAAGGTGTGGACGAAATATAAAGACTTTCATCACTAAGAAGAATGTGTTTTCCTTGTAGAACGATTAACCATTTCCCCGATATGTCCAATGGGTCGGTAACATAGAAAACTTGTTTTGCTTAAGAAGCCATGATGAATGGTTCAGTCATAAAAGATGTCTTGCCAAGGTCGACCCGTGTGAATCCTAAGTCATCAATGTGTAAACTATTACTATTATTGGAAACCCACTTGCATTTAAATAAAGCCACTTTGAAAATAACATAATCAATCTCCAAAATCTCATCAATGACACCATAAAACGCGGTAGTTTCCAATACAAGATTCTTATCTTTCGCACTAGAGAAATACATCGATTCGCTTCAACCACAACCCCACTATTTTTCATTGTACTACGATCATCTTTTGATTTTGTATAAAAGGTATAATGACCATTGTCATTTGCAATCCAAGTAATGACACAAAATTTTGGCTCGTACAACAACCATTTAAGTATCTCAGGTGCACTATGATCATTGGATACACTTTTATTCAACCAGTCTATGAATCTCTTGTTATGCTCTATCAACAATAACTTATCACTCATTCGGGGATATTTTTCCCTTAAAAGTCTTTTGTGAGTATCTATGAAAGGTTGGACTTCGTCTATATTATTCAATATATTGAAATGTGCTTGAATAACTACATCTTGAGTCATTGACTTAACATTTAGACCTTGAATACCTCTTCCGTCTGTGATAGCATGACGAGACTTTGGAATTCCTATAGAATTTGCATCCGAAAAATAGTTTGTGCAAAACTCAACAACTTCTTTTGTTATGTACCTTTCAACAATCGAAGCTTCCGGTCGGTGATGATTCTTCGTATATCCTTTAAAGATATTCATATATCGTTATATTGGATACATCCACCTTAAATAAACTGGACCACAAATTATGATTTATCTGATTAGATGAACAAGTAAGTGAACCATAATGTCAAAAAATGATGGAGGAAAATACATCTCCAATTAGCACAAGATTATGGTAACCTCATCTTCTAATTCATCTAATTTTTTGAAATCAAGAACTTTATTACCTATGGCATTGAAGAATAAGCACAATCTTGTTATAGTTACTCTCACATTTTTTGGTAGGATCCCACAGATAGCCACTGGTATAAGTTATTGCATCAATACATGATAATCATGAGATTTTAAACCAATTAAATTGAGATCTTTCATTGATACAAGTTTCTTGATGTTTGATGAGTAACCTTGCGGAACTTTAATACCTTGCAAACACTCGCAGAAATTTTTCTTTTCCGTTTTAGATAGAGTGTGACATGCTGGAGGTAGATAAGTTCTTTTTCCTTTCTCTATTGGAGCCAACTGTTTTCGTATACCCATCTTCTCCATATCAATACGGGAAGTCTTACTATCTTTAGTCTTGCGTGGAATGTTTTGAAGTGTGCCAATCAAACTATCACACATTTTTTTCCACGTGCATCACATCAAGGCAATGTTTATCATTAAGACTTGACCAATATGGAAGATCAAAGAAGATGGACCTCTTTTTCCATATCTTTTTCGCAACCTCCCCTTTTTATTTTTCTATCTTCCCAAAGACAACATTAATGTGTTCTTGCCGTTGATAAACTTCATCCTCGGTTAAAGGTTCAGGAGCCTCATCAAACTCTTGCTCTCCATTAAAACCCTTCCGCAATCTATGATAAGGATTACCGGGTTTTAGAAATTTTCGATGCCCAAGGTAAACGGTCTTTTTTCCAAACTCAAGTTGGCTCAACTCCAAAATCCAGAAACAACGAATCAATTTTCTTCCATTGCAACGAATCAACTACATGGTGAATGTTTCCATCACGAGTCCTTTCATCTGCATGCCATCTAAGATTCTTTGCATCATTCAAATTAGCAAAAAGTCTCTTAAATCGTGAAATTATTGGCAAGTACCATAACACTTTAGCATGAGGATGCTTCCTACTAACATTGTCATAGTCATTGTCATCACCATTGTTGGCCTTCAGCTTGTAACGCGACACACCATATTTCGGACATTGATACAAGTCTTCATACTCTTTCCGGTATAATATGCAATCATTAGGACAAGCATGTATTTTGATATACTCCAGACCCATTGGACACAATATCTTCTTGGCCTCATAACAACGATCTGGCAATTTGTTATCTTTTGGTAACATTTGCTTTAGCAATTGAAGTAATTACGTGAAACTTTTATCCGACCATCCATTTTTTTTCCTTCAGACTAAACAACTTTAACATCGTCGATAATCGTGTAAAATATTTGCATCCCTTATATAAAAGGTTGTCTTTATCACTGCATAAAGTATCATAAATATGAACATTCTTAAAAGATGATTCCCCAATATCACGGAACATATCCTATAGTTGATCTTCCATATATTCATCTTCATCCACTATTTGACTTTGTGACGCCCGACTTTCCTCTTTATTCACCTCACCATGCCATGTCCATATTATATAATTTTGACATATACCATCACAATAAAGGTGATGGAATATTTCTTTCTTTGTACCCTTTTTGATATTCGCGCAAACAACACAAGGACAATAAAAGATACTATTATTGTCGGGAAGATGTTTATCAGCGTATTCAAGGAATTCAAGAACTCTGTTCTCATAAATCAGACCTAATCTATCGGCTTTCATCCAACTACGGTCCATAACAACTTCCGAAATTTATACACGTATAATAATGTGAATGACACAACAAAATCTAATCCAAAAACTTAAGCATATGCATATGCAAATCTAAACCTAAAGCATATGAAGCATGTACTCTCATACTGACTTGTGCATATACAACATAAACAAAGGAAAAAAGAATGAAGATGTTGAAGAATACCATATTTTGAAGTGGAGAATCTTATGCACGTAAGGAATGAAGATGTTGAAGAGTACCGTACTTCGAAGCTGAGGAATCAAATGAAGGAAAAGGGTGAATATTTGAGCATATACAACATAAACCAAGATAAAAAGAATGAAGATGTTGAAGAGTACTGTACTTCGAAACTGAAGAATCAAATGAACGAAGAGGGTGAAGATTTGAGCTCCAAATGAATGGATACGAAGAGGGTAAATATTACACCACCGCTGTCGTCTCTAGCTCTCTTGTTCGCCTAGAGCGTCTTATGAAAGAAATACAGAATAAATTGTTTTAATTTATCATTAAACTCTTTAATCTCGGTTGGGTAACGCAATCTTAGTGGAATTGTAAGTCCTCTAACAACGGTTGATTTTCTTCACCGTTGTAAAATTATTTACAATTTATTTTTTAAATAATGGACTTAAGTGACACAAACTTATAACAGCGGTTGTTTTAATTCACCGTTGTAAAATCATTTCATTTTATTTTTTAAATAAAAGACTTAAGTGACACACGCTTAATGTACTCTAAAAAATAGAAAAAATGTAGTTGGTGAGAATCGAAGCTTGCTTCAAATTATTTATTACTACGATTTTTATAGACAACCGTCATTAAATTACTGTTTATAAATTCAGCTACTCACTGGACGCCAAAATTTAAACTATTACAACGGTGTATATGAATCTGTTGTAAACATGACGTTGTTGTTTGCGCGTTTTATAGTAGTGACCATACTTCGTTTAGTGCACCTAATACTACGTTAATCGAGATTTGTTGCTTATACTTGAAGTTACTTGACTCTTAAGTATTCTATTTGCTGCATCGCTCCCTGCTATTGGTTAAGCAAAACTTGGTGCCTAAAAGGTGTCATTTGTCTAGTTTATTGTGTTTTACTGATAAATTGAGGTGTTTTTCAATGATTGCATTATAAGTAAGTTAATAAATACGTGTATATTTTTAAGTATTTTTTGCACTTATCAACCAAATTATTTGTTGCAGTGCTAAATTGGTTTTTTCTAATTATTTAATAATAAATTATTTCTGACTATTGTCTTTATCATCTTTTTAATAGAATTTTAATCTAACTTTTTGCAAATTTTTTATCACTGTCTTATATAATGGAAGCATGTTTAAAATCAAACAAACTCGAATCAAAATCACAAAACAATCATAAAATTAAAAATCATATAAAATCAAATATTACTAGACATCTTATTGCTCATTTTTGAATTTGGGTAGTTTTTTTAAAACAAGCATAACCAACTTAAACATCATATATATATTTTAATTATTTGTTTTCATTAATACCATATATTATTGAAATTATATATTATTCGTAGATTTAAATTTTTTGTAATACCACTATTAATTTAATTGATTATAGTTTTTTTTACTATTCATATATTTTAAACATCTTTTTATTACATTAAAAACATGAAAGCCTTATCTGATAATGTGAAGTTCAAATAACCCTATAAATTATTCATAATTTTTAAGTTATAGTTTAGGTTATCATTTCTTTTTAGTTTTAGTCTACGTTAATATATCTTTTATTTTTTTTCTTATTATTTTATTTTAGTTTTTGAAAAATCAGTTTATATTAAAATTAATATATGTATTATATGAAAAAGGCAAAATAACCTTTTTCGTCCTTTAACTTTACCCCAAGGTCCAGTTTGGTCCCTTAACTTTAAAAAGTGGCAAGTTCGTCCCTTAACTTTTAAAATGGTGTCAAAGTAGTCCTTGCCGTTAGTTGGCTCAAATGTCTGTTTATTTTTGGTTACGTGACAGCTGACATGGATTTAGAACACCATCTTCTTCTTTCTTAGCATTTTCTTCGTGCTATGTTCCACTATCCCTTCCATCTCCTTCTCACCACCTTAACTCCCCTCTGTCAACCAGTTTTCTTTCTTCTCCACTTCATCACTCTCCTTACAACCTCCATAAACCTACTGTTCTCTATATTCGTACACACTTCCTGCACCCTTTCCAACCTCTAACACCACCGATCCGAACCTCCTTCCGTCACTCTCCGCTTGCACCCTTCGTGGGCCACGTGAACACAACCTCCACCTACCCTTCAAACAACCAAACTCGACTACAGTAAAAGCCTCTGCTCCATCGATCAACCACACGCCTCCATTCATCCTTTTCATACCCTAAACGCATTCCTTCCCTGTTACACAAACACCACAATAAAACCTCTCTTTCCAACGAGCTTTCTTCCGTCTGGAACAACAACACCACTACAAGAATCCTCCTCCCTCCACGTATTAACCATCGTTCATCACCGCCATCACCAGAAAGTTGATATCCATTAATGAGAAGGAATCCCTCGAATCCTCAGTAATACGTAGCCAAAGTCAATGCAAAAAGGTATCCACATTTTATGTGCATTGCCAGCAGGTCCCACATGATCAAAGTGCACCCAAACTTTGTCCAAATAAGCCAGATCCATGCGCTATGGCTTTGAAGGTAATAGGTTCCAACCAGTTTAGAAAAGGAGAAAAGAAAGCTATTCAAATCCAAAGCACTTGCAAACCTTGAGTTTTCCATAACCTGAAATAATAATAATAATATCACAATGGAAACCATTAGGCAATTTAGATCATGTAGGTCACTTAACATATATGTATTATAGTAATATGATGAAACACTTTTTCATCAGTTAGCCTTAGCAGGTATATTATTGCCACCAGTTGCTAGTTTGAAGAGACAAAACAGAGTCATGAGACCGCTGCACAATAAGAAAACACAACTGCTTAACTCCAGATACAAAAACAATACATTGCGTTTCTTAGGAAATGCAATCTCGCCAACAGTAGTTTAGAATTGACAAACAACCAAAAATATATAAATGTCACAAAATGCATGTATAATGGAGCTTGATTCCTGAAGTCATGTTTAGAAAATAATATATAGATATTCAAATCAACAAGATATTGAAATAAATTGAACAACGTTGTTGATGTGTCTTTCTTCCCTCGAGGGCTTCCGTTCTGGAAGTGAGTGGAGAGTTACAGTTAAAGTGTTGGGAAGTGAGTGAAAAAGAAAAGGCGTGGGTGGATGAAGTTGTTGCTTTCATGCAAAGCTTTCTACTATGAGGGAGGTGGTTTTGTGTTTAATAAATAATGAGTAGGGAGAGAAATGTTGTATTAGCATGGATGAGGGAGAACAAACATTAAAGGTGAGTTGTGGTGGTTTAATGGAGAATCATAGAGGCATGCAGGTAGTATTGAAAATGACGGTAAATATGAGTTTGGAAGAGGGTTGTTTTGAAGGAAAAGAAAAATGATTGTAGCAAGTATTTTTCTGGTTACTGCTGCACATAAAGTCCACCTGGCAATACTTGGAAATACGTGGCATCTGTTTCCAACATTTGACTAACAGAACCAAACAGAAGGATAAACGTGACACTATTTTAAAAGTTAAGGGACGAACTTGCCACTTTATAAAGTTAAGGGACCAAACTGGACCCTGGGGCAAAGTTAAAGGACGAAAAAAATTATTTTGCCTATGAAAAATTATTTAATAAAAATTAAATCAAATATTATATAAACAAATATTAGAATGACATAGTTGAATGAGTAACATGCGAATTTCAAATTATGGCCACTAAAAGATAGAACTTTTTGATGAAAAAAATCAAAAAAATAGTTCCTCTCAATTAATTTTTTTATGTCCTATGGATAATCATATATAATTTATAAAATTCCCATAAAAATAATCTTGTATAGCTAAAAAATCTATTAAAAAAAACCGTTAATGTCTGTAAATTACACGCTTTGTTTCATTTTGAAGACTAGTTTAATAATAAAAATATTTAAAATAAATATATATATTATTCATATTTACTAACACATAAATAAGATTTTTTTACTAAAAATGCCCTTAATTATGTTATACATGTATTATTTTTAAATTAATATGTTTTAATTTACAAAATGGTAAAGCAATATGTAAAGCAATGTTTTGTTTTGTTATACATGTAACGTAAAATTGCTACTTTCAACAGAGTAAATATGGTTGCATATGGATGGACATAATTGAAGTTGACAAAATAAGCAACTCATCGTAAAACAACACCGCTAATCGAATCAGCACCACTACGTAAAGCAACACCGATTGAGTCTGCACTACTAAGTTAGGAAGTACCAACACAATCTACACCACCATTTTCTACAACTAAGCTGATTCCAAAGAAGAATTTTTTTTTTCAAAAAGGATCAAAATATAGATCCAATCGTAATTGTGTTTATCTTATGTGTACATCTTTTGTAATAGTCTTTGTGTACACCTTTTGTGTTGTATCTATATGCCATATGATATTTTGAAACACGTTTAATTTCATTTTGGTGTAATGTCTTTGGTTTGAATCAAACATTGTAATAAATTTTTTATTTAATGTTATTAAATTCAACATTATGTCGATATGAAATTTTGGTATGGTAAATAACAGTGAATTATTGACAAAATTTTATGAAATTCTGATATAACCACTTTAATCATAATTTGCTTATTGTTCTAATTTAGTCTCATAACTAACTATAAGGTTTCAATTTAGTCCCATAAAAAAACTACTGACTAATTATTTTGACTTTTACTACGCTGTCATGCCACATCATCATAATTTAACGTTTTTCTTAACATTTAACAGAAATGATTAATTTGACTAATAGAATTATTTTTAAGAGACTAAAATATAATATTTATTAAATAAAAAATTAAAATAAAGTTTAAAATTAAGTTAAAGGACCTTCTAACTGCCAAAAAAATTATTACATATTGTCAATGTATCAGCCTCAGTTTAGTTTAATACTTTTGATAATTGAGCAGATAAGTACTACTGATTTTGAAATTCGCACCGACGATAATGATATTTATCCACTTATTGGAATTTTTCTTTCTATTTTCTTTTTCAAGTTTAACAATATGTGATCATTTAATGTTTTTCTGATTTTTCAATGTAGTACAAATTTATGGCGGTGAGCATTTAAGATTAGCAAAGATTAATATCATTTCAATTTTGTCAAAAATATTTAATGAATCAAGTCATTCTTGTTATCCATTGTATTAACAAAGTTAACAACATTGTTGCCGACAGGATTATTAAATCTAAATTTAAAAGACCTCAACTGAAAAAATTGCACACGGTATATTCAAAAGTTGTTACATGGGATTTTGACTAATTGTTTTAACTGAATTAAAAAAAAAAAAGTTGTTAAGACAGTTTGGAAGCCTCGAAGGCCTTGAGTATGGATTGCGTGTGACGTAAATTACTAGTGATCATATGTCGTATTTCAATTTTATCAGTACATTTTATAAACTTTCATATATTTAATTTTACTCTATTTTGCATCATTTGTGTTCTGGACTGGGTCAGAGGTACGCTCCTCAGCCGAGTAGGTCCGGCCCATACGTTTTAAGGCGGTCCAACGAAGGCCTCAGTCCAGTCAATGTCGGGCACGTGCCACTTCAACGGTGTTGGGCACAAAGAGCGTTGAGCTTCGGGCAGAGGCGCTGAGCCTTCCCCGGAGTTCACCCCTCCTCGACACGAGGACGCTACTCCCCGCGAGGAGTCATCCCCATCCGCAAGCAAGTCCTCCTCGCGAGGACATGTCTCTCCTTGACACGCAAGACTTCTCCCCGCGAAGACACGTTCTCATGTAACTGTCCACTCCCGATGGAATCGGTCTGCCCTAATTGCGGAGAACTAGGAGCAGTTACCCCAGGGCGAAGACCACGTGCTGGCCTTCACTACGCCACGTAAGCCCTGGCAGTTACTTGGATTGGGCCTGGCAATCCAGCCCAGTGCTAGTGACCGTTGGCCCCGCGTTGGGGGCTCTCTATAAATACCCTCTCACTTGAGAGGGCCAGGTTACGTTCACTTCTACTCTCATTTCTGTACTTGCTATTCTCTGACAGTTATCTCACTTGAGCGTCGGAGTACCTTGCAGGTACACCCCACCCCCCCCCCCCCCCCCGGCCGTCTTTCAACCTCACCGGAGCTGAAGCCCAGACGACGTCGTTGGCCACTAGAAATTGTCTGATCCATGTACGATCAGTGGCGCCGTCTGTGGGAACCCTTTGCTTCCCCGTTTTTCCTTCGTTAAACCAAAGCAACTCTCATTCATCACCAACATGGCCAATCCGTCAGTTACCCAGGCTCTGGACACCGTGCTCGCACAACTCGAGAACGGGAACCACCATGAGGTCGCCGTCATCCTCAACGGCGGCGAAGGCGACGTAAGAGATGGGCAGACCGCCTCCCCGGACTCCCAAGATGTGGCTTACAACGCCGCCCGCCAAAACGATCAGCAAGCCATTTTTCAACCGGTTGCTCCTCCGCCCAATGCGGACCCAAGCACCGTGGCCCTATTCGCCTTGATCAATCAGACCAATCAACTGATCGCACACCAGAATACCAGAATTCAAGCGTTGGAGCAAGGACGGGCACAACGATCTTCCCCGCGAAGACATCGTCGTCCACCGTCACCTCGACGTTCTCCTTCCCCGCGAAGGACTCCTTCCGAAGAATCTCGGACCCCATCGCCGGTACGCCAGGGTCGTCGACCACGTCTCGAGCGCCCCCGCCTCGGAAGAAACCCAGGGCCTCCACCACTTCCAAGAAGTCCAAGCAGATCGAAGAAAGACCAAAGAACCATTCGAGGAACTCCCCTCCACGACATCATCGATCACCTTCGAGATCCCCGGCTGGTAGCGATGACGAGGACCAAAGGACCCCTCTGTCGTGGGAAATCATGAACGCCCCAATCCCTGCAGGCATGGAGAAACCCCCACCATTGGGGACCTATGACGGCCTGACCGACCCCGACGATCACGTCGAGAGTTTCGAAGCAATGCTCGACTTCCGAAATGTCAGGGGAGCCATCAGGTGCAGGCTGTTCCCCACCACCTTGCGGAAGGGAGCCATGACTTGGTATAAGGGTCTGGCACATGGGTCGATCACATCCTGGAAGCAACTTAGGAAACGCTTCACCAAACACTTCACCGCGTCTCGTCGACACCTGAAGACGGAAGCTGCCCTAGAAAGCATCTTCCAAGGGAAGAACGAATCTCTCCGAAACTACATCGAGAGATTCAACAAAGAAGCTGTCGAGGTCCATACGACCGACGACATAAAGAAATATTTAATTCTCCATGGACTGCGTGTCGGATCTGACTTTGCCAAATCCATAGGCCTCCGCAGACCCCGACGTCTCGAGGACCTTCTCGCTCGAGCTCAGAAGTACATCGAACCTGAGGAGATAGAGGCAGCTCAGATCGCCCTTGAGATGAGAAGCAGAGAAGGCCCCCGCGGCCACAAAGATGAAGACTCTTCTCCCCGACGAGGAGGAGAAAGAAAGAAAGAGAACCGCAACCGTGATCCTCGGGAACCGCGCGGACCAGCTGGCCGATTCACGGAGTACACCCCGTTCAACGCTCCCCGGGCTCGAATCCTCTCTGAATGCCAGAAGTGAGAGGGGGAGTTCGCTTCCCGAAGCCAACTGCTCCCAAATCGAACGTTGACAAATCAAAGTACTGCAGCTTCCACCAGAGCCACGGACATGTTACCGAAGACTGCATCCATCTCAAGGATGCGATCGAAATTCTAATCAAGGAAGGGCACTTGAAGAAATACGCCCAGAATAACGATACTCCCCGTCCCAGCTCCAGGGAAGCCCAGAACGTCGAGGAGACGACGCCTCCTCCCGACGAGAGTCACCTTCAGGTCGCCCTCAGTGTCACCCGACCCGAAGACTTCTTTGTCCCCCCAATCATTGAAGGACAAGAAGCAATTCGCAACATGTGGGCGACATTTCCCCACGAGGACCCTGTTACTGCCCTTAGCACCTGGGGAAAGCTTCCCCAGGGCGATGGTCATCTCCGGGGGAGGACCAGAGAAGCTGCCCGTCGGATCGATCAAGCGGAAATTTGACGAGCTGGAATCCGCGACATCGGCGAAGGCGACCACCCTCGAGAAAGTGCGGGGGGAAACTCCAACCCCATCACCTTCTACCTCGAGGAACTCCCCGGGGGAGCACCAAATGCCACTATTCCCCTCCTGATCAGGGCGCAGATGGCGAACTTTGACGTTCGAAGGATCCTAGCCGACCAGGGGAGTTCGGTCGACATCATGTATGCTCATCTGTTTGGGACCCTTCAGCTCGACGAGAGGCATCTGACCCCGTACGTCGGTTCAGATCTACAGGGGTTCAATGGAACCACCACCAGACCATGGGGTTACGTGGAGCTAATGGTTACATTCGGGGTCGAAGACACTGCCCGGCAGGTGAAGATCCGTTTCCTGGTGGTCGAATGCCCGTCCCTTTACAATTGCATCCTCGGGAGGACCACCCTGGCTGAACTTACGGCGGGTACCATCAACGGTCCACCTCAAAATAAAGTACTACACGACCAGGGGGACGAGTAGTGACGATGCAAGGGGACATCGACGCGGCCAGAAGGTGCTTCGATGCCGCCATCAAAGGCCTGAGTTCCATCTGCCCCAAACCCAAGACCATGGCCAAGCCACCCCAAGACGCCGAGCAGATACCACTCCCGCGCGTCAACGCGGTCGAACTCGACAGCAGGTTCCCGGGCGAGCCCGATGAAGACGGGGGCAGAGGACCTCGACCTCCAGGCGGAGAACAACGGGAAGCCTCTCTACCCAACGCGCCCCATCCCAGACGGAGACTTTGAGCTCGTGGTACTCGGGGACGATCCAGATCGTAACTTGAAGATTGGCACCCGGGATCCCCGGCCTGGCAAAGGAGTAGCTGAAAGCATGTCTAAGGGAGAACGCTGACCTCTTCGGCGTGGAGCGCGTCCGAGATGCCTGGCCTCGACCCCGAGGTGGCTTGTCATCAGCTCGCAGTAGATCCAGCCGCTAGGGCCATAGCACAACGTAGGCGTAAGCATACTCCCGAAAAAGCGGGAGACAGCTGAAAAAGCTGTAAAAGACCTCCTAGAGGCAAATTTTATTTCGGAGGCCAAATACACGACCTGGCTATCCAACGTTGTACTTGTTAAAAAGAATAATGGAAAATGGAGAATGTGCGTTGATTATACCGATCTTAACCGGGCTTGCCCGAAAGACTGTTATCCCTTGCCTAACATCGACCAACTGGTCGACAATTCTGCAGGTAACAAACTACTATCCATCATGGATGCTTACTCGGGATACAATCAAATTCCCATGGACAAGGTCGACAAACAACACACGGCCTTCATGACCGCGTCGGGCAACTACTACTACAACGTAATGCCCTTCGGTCTGAAGAACGCCGGTGAGACCTACCAACGGATGATGAACAAGGTTTTTTCGGGCTGAAATCGGCGACATGCTCGAGGGCTACATGGACGACATGATCGTCAAATCCGCAGAAGAAGTCCATCACGCCGCACACCTCAAGAAGGTGTTCGACACGGTGAGAAATGCCGCATGAGGTTTAACCCCGACAAATGCACCTTCGGCGTTCGGGCAGGTAAGTTCCTCGGGTTTTACCTCACAGAGCGAGGAATCGAGGCCAACCCCGACAAGTGTAGGGCTTTCTCCGAGCTCCCTACCCCGGACTCAAAGAAGTCGATACAATCATTAAACGGGATGCTCACCGCCCTTTCCCGCTTCGTCGCCAAGTCCGCACAGTACGCACTCCCATTTTTCAAACTTCTTTGACAAAAAGCAGAGTTTGATTGGAGCGAGGAATGCGAGCAGGCACTCGTCCACTTAAAACAAGTCTTGTCACAAGTGAAGCAGTCAGCGCCGTCCTCATTCGGGAAACCCCGGACGGGCAGCAGCCAGTTTACTTCACGAGCAAAGCCCTCCAAGGCCCCGAGCTCAAATATCAGCAGATTGAGAAAGTCGCCCTGGGCCTCGTCACCGCGGCCAGGAGGCTACGCCACTACTTCCTCGCCCACACCGTCGTCGTAAGAACCGAACAGCCTATAAGGCAGCTCCTCGGGCGGCCCGGACATGGAGGGGATGATGCTCAGATTGGTCACTCGAGCTCGCCGAGTTTGACATCCAATACGAAGGGAGGAAAGCCCTGAAGGCGCATGGTACTGGCAGACTTCGTAGCAGAGATGACCGTCCCGAAACCTTCGACCAACGAATCATAGAAATGGACGATCTATGTCGACGAGGGCGTCCAGCCCGAAGGGAAGCGGGGGCGGGCATCATCCTCGTAAAAGAGGAAGGCATCTTGATCGAGGTATCCCTCGAACTGTCCTTCTCGACATCGAACAACCAAGCCGAATATGAGGCCTTCCTCGCAGGACTTCGGCTGGCGGAGGACCTCGGCGCCAAGGAGGGTCAAACTCTTCACCGATTCCCAGCTCGTGGCCTCGCAAGTCCGAGGAGAGTACCAAGCCAAGAACGACAGCCTCATAGAATACTTGGCCTTGGTAAAAGAAAAGATGAAAAAGTTCACCTCCGCAGAAGTAGCTCACATCCCCCGCGAGCACAATGCTCGAGCAGATGTCTTGTCCAAATTGGCGAGCACAAAGAAGAAAGGCGGGGAACAAATCCGTCATACAAGAAGTGCTTTCCCCACCCGAGCATCGACAAACCGGCCATGGTTTCGGACATCAATGCCATCGGGGACAGCAACTGCTGGATGACCCCGGTATACGAATACCTCATGACAGGCAAACTGCCCGAAGATCCCAAAGAAGCAGGAATAGTCAAGAGGCGGGCGTGCTCGTACACTGTAGTCGAGGATAAGCTATACCGATGAGGGGTTCTCTATCCCCCTCCTCAGGTGCATCGAGGAGACTAAGGTCCCCGGCATCCTCTAGGAAATCCACGAGGGAATCAACGCACAGCACCTCGGCGGCCGCTCGTTTGCCCGTTAAGGCGCTTCGAGCAGGGTACTACTGGCCCATCATGCAACAAGACGCCAAGGAACACGTCAAGAAGTGCGATAGATGCCAGCGACACGGGGACATGCACCTCGCTCCTCCTAGCGAGCTCAAAACGCTATTCTCCCCGTGGCCGTTCCATGGTGGGGAATGGACATCCTTGGGACCCTTCGTCATAGGATCATATCAAAGCAAATACCTCATCGTCGGGGTAGGATTACTTCACGAAGTGGATCGAGGCGAAAGCATTGGCCAAAATCATGGCCTTTAACATACTGCATTTTTACTAAAGAAACATCCCTCGCCCGATTCGGCGTGCCTCAAGCCATTGTCACCGACAACCGGACACAGTTCACCGACAAGAACTTCCAAGACTTCGTCACCAAACTAGGCACGAAGCAGCACTTCACGTCGGTCGAGCACCCCCAAACGAACGGGCAGGCTGAGGCGGCGAACAGAGTAATCCTCCGAGGATTGAGACGCCGATTAGGCGACGCCAAAAAAACGATGGGTCGAGGAGCTACACAGCGTCCTCTGGGCCTACCGAACGACCCCCACACTCCACGACCGGGGAGACCCCTTTCCGTTTGACCTACGGAACGGAAGCGGTGATCCCCATGGAGATCAGGGAACCCCTCGAGGAGGACAGAAGCCCCCCTCGATGGGGACGCGAACAAAGAAGCCTTGAGGGAAGAGCTCGACTTCGTCGAAGAAACACGCTCGGGCGCTTCTCTCCGAGAAGCTTCACTTAAACAAAAAATAACACTACGTTATAACGACAAAGTTATCAAACATGATTTTCAGGTAGGCACCCTCGTCCTACGCAGGAACCAGAAGGACTCGCGAGAAGGCAAACTCGTCGCGAACTGGGAGGGGCCCGTACCGCGTCCGCGGGGAAGGGGGGAAAACGGGGACAGGAGCCTACTTTCTCGAAAATATGCACGGGGAAGAACTTACTCGACCATGGAATGCTGAAAAGCCCAAACAGTCCTACAGTTAAGTACTGCCCGCGGCTCACTAGCACCGCGATCATGGGGACACGCTAAGGTACGAGCGCGACACCCCTGTACAGAACACGATGATCAGGAGACCGCGTTGTGTGTACGCGAGGACCTTTGATCCGACGGGGATACCTCGATCGAGGCCCACCGTCGTTGTACCAATCGGGCAGAACACCCAGCTCGCGATGGGAAGTTCATGCCACGAAGCTAAGACCTCGACCGAGCTCTTAGCCTCGTTAAAGGTCGGAATACGCCTCCGGCCGCCCGACCAGCTCTCCACGTGGTCAAGGACTTCAAGGTTGAGCAAATCCCAAAGTCTTATTACTTAGACAAAAATAAAGTATAACAAATGCACCACACACATTCCAAAACCATACAAGCAACGACAATAACGGATAAACGAAAATACTTAGAAGCGGGCAGAAGCCCAGTGTACAAATATTACAAAAATGTCAAAAAGCCCTTGGCACATATGCCGGGCACAAATCATTACAAATAAAATGGTGCGCAGGCCAAATGATCAAAAGAACTACACGGCGATCTCATCCTCGACCCGCCTTCCATCTTCCTCCTCCCCCCTCCTCTGGAAGATTGAGCTTGTCGGCGACCACACGAAGGAACGGGTTGATTCTGTCGAGCACCAACGGAACGCCTGGATTCTCAGTGTCGATCTGCTCCACGGCATTCTTAAAGCCTATTTCCAGAGCTTCCAGACTATCTTCATGAAGCTCCCGAATTTTGCCAATCAAAGCGGCGCGGTCAGTAAGGTTTTTCTCCACGGGGAGATTCATTCTCCGCGGGACGGACAGCAGCCTCCAACTCCCCGACCCTTTCCCGAGAGCGATCAAGCTCCTCTTGAGTCGCCTTCAGGGAAGACTTGACCTCATTCAGCTCGCGGAAGGTGTTGGCGTGGTCCTCGCACTCGGCCTGGGCCTTCAGCAGATCAGTTGCAACCTTATCCTTCTCCTTCTCGAGGGCAGTGTAGTCGTCTTTCAGCTTCTGTAGCTCAGAGGCAGAGGGGGCCCCATCATTCAATATCAAGGCAGTCTCGAAGACCCGCATCATGTCCGCAAGGTCCTCGACAAGCGCCTCTCTCCTGGCCACCCCATCCATAAGGTGGCAAGCGGGCATCTGAAACTTCTCCAGCAAGATAGGGTCCACGAGATCCACGAGGACAGGGCCCCTTGGTCCCTTGCTTTCTTGGCAGGGAGGTGCTCTCCGGAGAAGGGGGACTGGCTGCACTGTGGCGAGGAAGAGCCACTCGTCGTCCTAGCCGGCGCCGCAGTCTGAATAATCTCTCGAACACGACTCTTGGTATGCTTGGGTGCCCGCTCGCGCGGCCAACTTCATGATACGCCTCGGTGGCGTTAGACATTTGAGCTGCAAGAGAAAACAAGGAAAAAGTTAGCATAAAGAGACAAAGCTAAATGAAGGCCCGAACAGGACGAGGAGATCCCACCTAAGAAATGCCTGGCCTCGTCGGGGAGACTTGCATTCGAGGAGCCCCCGGGTGTTTATATAGCGAGCCGCGGTCACAACCCTCCCTTGGGAGTCGAGGAGGTAGTTTCCATCCCTACCAACACACTCTGCCCCGGTTGAAACCATGGACATACCGCGACCAACGTGGCGTACGCCCCCCTGTCATCCTCCGACAGCTCGCTATGCTTCACGACGTAATACTCCCGATACCTCGAGCGCGAAGTGGGCGTCCTCCCACACTCCAGGGGGACACTTGGACACGAACCTCTCTCCTCCCCGGACCCGTCGGGCACAATGTCATAGAGCGTACCCACGGCTGCGTGCATCGCGGGCATGACATAGTAGAACCTTCTCTTGAAGCCCCCTTATTGAGTCCACGTATGCCTTGAACAACTCTTCCTGGGTTGTTTGAAACAAACCTAACTATGTCGCCAGCCGTTGTCCGTTGAACGTTGCAAATGGAAGACGCAGAAAAAGAGCTCGAGGGTGATCCCAATCTGGAGATAGTCACAGACGATTTCAAACGCCCGCATGAAAGTGAGCGCGTTAGGATGAAGCTGCGACGCGCGCTAAGTGCAGACGGTTGAGAAACCCCTAGTTGAAAGCTATTGAAGGGGAGGCGAATATCGGCCTCTTTAAAGGCGAACTCATACATGGGGAAATCGCAGCCCGCGATAGTTAGAGCAAATACGATGGTGTGCCCGGGGCTGGTAAGCCGTCCACGTGGCCTCACTGTCCTTCGGGGGACGTTCTCGACAAAGGAGAAAGCGTCTGTGTCGTTGACGAGAGAAACACGACCCTATATGCAGAGGCTCTTCCCCCCGGCCCATTCGTCGGCCGACGGACGTACGGTCGCCTCCCCGGGGATCTGAGCGAGGTCTATCCACGTCGGGTTCGGTGTCTACGTAGAGAATTCCCGAAATCCTCGCGACCATTTTTTACCTGAAAAGCAGAGGAAATAGGTGAATACGGTGGTAGCGACCAAGTCCCACCCTTCCACCCGCCGATTCAAGTGAAAGGGCAGCGAGCAAGAAAATATTCGGGGACACGGCGAACTACCCGGGGCCATCACCCCGTCCTTTCTCTTTTCGCTCCCCCGATTCCTCCCATCTCACTTTCCCGTGACATTCATCACGTGTCCTCGGTGTATTCATAAGAGTCCTTGGGACATTCATCTTGTCCTCGGGATGTTCATCCCAAACCACCGTCAAAACCCACCGGTAACCCTAGGAACGTCTCCTCCGTTCCCGGTCGGAACCCTAACGGAGTGCCAGGAACGCCCCTCAACTCGCTGGAAAACTACTAAAAGAAAGAAAAAAAAGGAACCATGAGGGATTAAGAGCTTACTTGAGCGGTGGAGAAGGGCGGACTAGAACAACAAAAACGGCGGTGCACGGCGGTGTAACGGCGGCGGAGCAGCAACGGTGACTAGATGAGATGCGAAGCGAAAAAGGTGGGAACGTGCGAATGGCACGAACTCGCCTCTTTTATAAGCCCCTCACAAGCTTTGAGGAGGTCCCTAGGCAATCGATTACGCTACCCCTAGGGCAGCCGCCGTATGCAATAATGAGGCGTGACGCGTGAGAACACGCTTCCCCCAGGCACGTCTGTTCATTCCCCAAACACGCGTATCTTCATTCACCTCGGCCTTGACTCCCCGTAATCCCCGCGACATTGCCCCTCTGCGGGCCAGTCTCGTACGAGCATGCCTATTTGTTTTCTGCCACGGTTCACCAACTGTTCCTCTCTCGAAGCCCCTTTCCCCGACCGGGCACGCCCCTCGACATAGCCTTGACCCATAAGTCATCACTCTGACGCCCTCAGAACAACGACTTGGGGGGCTCCTCCTGTTCTGGACTGGGCCAGAGGTACGCCTCCTCAGACCGAGCAGGCCCGGCCCACACGTTCTAAGGTGGCCCAACGAAGGCCTCAGTCTAGTCAATGTCGGGCACGTGCCACTTCAGCCGGTGTCCGGGCACAAACGGCGTTGAGCTTCGGGCAGAGGCGCTGAGCCTTCCCGGAGTTCACCCCTCCCCGACACGAGGACGCTACTTCCCCCGCGAGGAGTCATCCCCGCATCCGCAAGCAAGTCCTCCTCGCGAGGACATGTATCTCCTCGACACGCAAGACTTCTCCCCGCGAGGACACGTTCTCATGTAACTGCCCACCATCCCGATGGAATCGGTCTGCCCTAATTCCGGAGATCTAGGAGCAGTTACCACCCCAGGGCGAAGACCACTTGCTGGGCCTTCACACTACGCCACATAAGCCCTGGAAGTTGCTTGGATTGGCCCCTGACAATCCAGCCCAGTGCTAGTGACCGTTGGCCCCCGCGCTGGGGGCTCTCCATAAATACCCCTCTCACTTGAGAGGGCCAGGTTACGTTCACTTCTACTCTCATTTCTGTACTTGCTATTCTCTGACAGTTATCCTCACTTGAGCGTCGGAGAGTACCCTTGCAGGTACACCCCCCCCCCCCCTCCCACCGCCGTCTTTCAACCTCACACCGGAGCTGAAGCCCAGACGACGTCGTTGGCGCACTAGAAATTGTCTGATCCAGGTACAATCAATTTGCATAGTATAATATAGTATAATATGTCTTTCATTACTCATAGTAAGTAGAATGTCAGCTAGAATAAAATTTCAGATCTACAGACATGTCAGTTAAATTATTTTTCAAACGTACGTAAATTTAACGGGTGAAAAATTTCGAAGTCGAACTGACAGATGTCAGTATTATTAATCTACGATTCATGTAGCTTAACCTTGCATGCTCGTTTTATTTTTTGAATACATTTTCAGTTGCATTTTGATCAGCTTTAGCCTTTTAACAGATTATTTTTTTTATTTTGAAATTTAATCAAAATTTATATGTTTTCGAGAGGTTTATTTCACGCGTTATCATTTTAGTGGTTTCATTTTAATTTTTTGAGATCTTTTGCGCCCTATTTTTATTCAGATTTGAGCCATTTTATTTTTATTCTTGTGGCAAAATATTCAAAAAAATTAAATAGAATTTTCCATGTCTTTATTTTATTTTAATTGTGTTTATTTTAAAAGGTATAATTTTTTGGTTGATTTAATTTATTTTTATTAAATAAAGCTTCTAGTAGGAGCATTAGCATTGTAGGCTTTTAAAATTTGTTTAACAATGTTGTGTTTTTTCATTTCAATGTTGAACTTGGTACGAATTTGGTTCCCTCAGAAACGGCGTGCTTAGCAGACTCATAGGGAAGAACAAGACGAACAATAGTTTAAATCTCCCATAGCTTGGCTGGAGATTTCGATATCAGGATGAATTTGCTTATGAACCTTGAAGATGTAGACCTTGTAGTTTGCAATGCTCTTCTTGCTTCTCTTCTTCTTCTTGCCGGTGGAAGAAACATCATTTGGGATCTTTTTATCCGCCTTGGGTTTCTATACTGGTGCCTTCTCTGCGGGCTTCTTTTCCGTTGGTTTCTTCTCCTTTGTGAAAGATATGATTGGAAGAGATAAAAGGAAACCAAGAATCTACAAAAAAGTTTTTTCCCAAAATATAAAATATAACAACTTTTGTATTATTTTCGTCTTCAATAACCAAATTCCATCGTTCGTCCTTAAAATTTTCTATGTTCATCACCGTCGGAAGACAAAAACAAGACAACCGTCATTTGTTACAATCAAAGACCTGACTGTGATTTGGAAAAATTTGATTTTATGAATCTGAGACCTGACTGTGATTTGTGGTTTCTCAATAGTTTGATTGGAAAATTCTGATTCAGTCTTGCTGAGTTTATGGTAGGAAAATTGTTGAACTGTAATATAGCAGCAAGCAACAAAATTTTATAGTAAGTAAGGACCAAGTTTTATCGTCTCCTCATGGATCAGTGCGAGGGAAAGAATGCCATTCGACGGTTTCTATGTTTCTAATCTCATGGTTCAAAAGTTCTGGTTTTAAGAAGGAACCAAGATAAAAGGCAGAAAATGTAAAGGCAGAAAAATATAAAATAAAGACTGAATTATAAACGGAGCCTTGTTGGAATTTGATCTCATCAATTGATAACACATGCATTCTTCTAATCCTATTATACATAAATCAATCATTCGCCTAATATTCTCACGTATCACCCATGACAGAGGTTATGTTTAACACAACGTTGAGAGATCGACTGTATTACCTCATTGGTGATGTCTCACGCAACAAAAACCAACACAAAGCATTAAGAGCTGATACTCACGCAACTGTTAAGCCTAAATCTATTTCTAGAGTTTAGAACAAAACAGATAATCATCTTAGATCTAGATCTGAAGAGTATATGTCTATAGCGGTTCAAATCAAAGATAATCAGGTAAAAAAAGATGACACCCAACTCAGATAAATGACTGCTTTATATACAATGCCAACGATCAGAATATGTACATACGCTTAACCCTTTTTACATGTATTCAACTAATTTGTCAAATGGTATTTACACATTACAACTTCATTCACCATTCTCGTTCCTTTACGACAAACCTTTTCAAGCTTCTTTATGCACAATTATTTCATCTCTATTTTTTTCATTTAAACAAGCATTCTTTTTCTTTTGTTTTTCACATTCATATGCACACTTTTTCTTTTAGTGCTTGTTTGAACTTTTTCAAAAGTTTATAGCAACCTACCAATCTTCTTTTTCATTCTCCCCAACTTGAATTCAACCAAACCTCAAGTGAATGCTCCTTGCTTTTTAAGGCAAGGAAATCAAATTAAAATAATGCTCAAAGGTTCAAGAAGAAATTTTTATAAACTCACAAAATTCAATGATGAACTACACTTTCAAATTATGTACAACACAAGGTTCATCACTAAAATGAGATCTAAACTATTCAGGCTCAAAGGGGATAACGAATTCTCACTACTCATGGGTAAGGTACTTTGGGATACAGTTGTGCTCAATATAAACAAATGCCTTGATCATTTCTAATGCTTCCACAAAATCACAATAATCAAAACATAAAGCATGAATCAAACGAATTAAACAAAGTTATCAGTCATCCTAGCATATAGTAAACAATGGAGGTTTCTCACAATTTGTGGCTTTTGGACCTAAGTGAAACAAGCATTCCAACAATTTGTAAAATGAAACAAAGATACACATTTGCACAAAGCACAAAATTCTTAAATCATTCTAACATTCTACAAAGCAATACAATTTACCGTACATACTTCCAAAGCTCAACATCCAGACTCGGTCGAAGCTTCATTAAATACTTTTATACAATTGGCAAGCAATCTAGAAGTTCTCATCATTCCTGATCACACTAGAGAAAACTTAAAAGAAAACCAATACATATAATATAAAACAAATGTACAAAGCTAAAAAATATAGAAAATATCGCGATGCAACTCAATATCTAAAACACCGATCCCCGACAACGGCGCCATTTTATTGAACTGTAATATAGCAGCAAGCAACGAAAATTTATAGTAAGTAAGGACCAAGTTTTATTGTCTCCTCAGGGATCAATGCAAGGGAAAGAATGTCATTCGACGGTTTCGATGTTTCTAAGCTCATGGTTCAAAGGTTTTGGTTTTAAGAAGGAACCAAGATAAAAGGCAGAAAATGTAAAGGCAGAAAATATAAAACAAAGACTGAATTATAAACGGAGCCTTGTTGGAATTGGATCTCATCAATTGATAACACATGCATTTTTCTAATCGTATTATACATAAATCAATCATTCGCCTAATATTCTCACGTATCACCCACGACAGAGGTTATGTCTAACGCAACGTCGAGAGATCGACAGTATTGCCTCATTGGTGATGTATCACGCAACAACAACCAACTTAGAGCATTAAGAGATGATACTGATGCAAATGTTAAGCCTAAATCTATTTCTAGAGTTTAGAACAAAACAGATAATTATCTTAGATCCAGATCTGAAGAGTATATGTCTATAGCGGTTCAAATCAAAGATAAACAGGTAAACAAAGATGACACCCAAATCAAATAAATGACTGCTTCATATACAATGCCAACGATCCAGAATACGTACATACGCTTAACCCTTTTTACATGTATTCAACTAATTTGTCAAATGAATGTGAATAGCATTCTTCATCACTATTATCACGTATCCTCGCAATACCGTATCGATCCTACTCATGTTAGCCATGCTACTTAATCAACACAATACAACAAAAGATAAAATGAATATCAACTCACAAAACCATGTCAAAAGTTTGTTCATTGATAGTTGTAAATCTAAGATCAAAGATTTGTAAAGGTTTTGTCAAGACCACAAATAATCAATCAAAGACAACAAACAATAGAGAATCAAAACATATTCACACACACACATACATTAGATGAAATACATAAGGTATCAAAAGATTACATCCTCATCCAACAAGAGATCAAAGATCCTACCTTTTCTCCCTTGGAATGAAGAAATATCAAGTTCTGATCTTTAATTACAAGTTGTATCAAATATCCAAAAAAACTAAATCTAAAAAGTGTGAAAGTTCTATTTATCATGCAATCAGAAATTTCACAGTTCGCAAAGCGAACCTTTCATTCGCACAGCGAATGGTGAAAAATGGCACTTCAGGTGCCTCTGAATAGTTAAACCGCCCCAAAAATTCTCGTGAGTTCACAATGCGAAAGATTACTCGCAAAGCGAAACACTCGCTTTCCCGTTCGCAAAGCGAACTTTAGCTCCTTTTGCCCTTGCCAAATTCTGGGACCATTCGCTGGAACCTCGCTAGATTGTTCGCAAAGCGAACCTTTGCTAGCTATTTGCCAGAGTTCGCAAAGCGAACTTACTGATGTTTTCCTCTGTTCTTTGGCAGCTTGCATCATTTCTTGTGTCTTACACTTTTGATCAATTAGTGCCTTTTCCTGCACAATAACACACACATTACAAGCACCAAAGGTATATTCTCAATGTTCGAAGAACAACAATAATCATGGATAAAAACCATGAAAACACGAGAAAAGAGTAGAAAAAGTGCAAAGAAAGATATGTCATTTTTAGGTAAAATTAGCACCTAACACAAATTCTATCTCTAATCCATGCCCAAAACATTCTTCACTACAAGAAAAAGGAGATTTACGACACTTGAGTTGCGACAGTTATCACAAAACCGTCCTTATTCCTGGATTGCGACGGTGTCATAGATTTTTTGCGACTGTTATCAAAAAAACCGTCCTTATTCCAGGACTACGACAGTTCTCACAACGGTTTTGAGCCAACCATCGCAAATTTTTTAGGCATGTTTTATAAAATAATTGCGACAGTTGCCAAAGAACCGCCCTCTTTCCACACCCGCGACAGTTAAGGCTAACTGTCGCAATTACTTAAGCCAATCATAATCACTATTTTTTTTATTCCTTTAATTTCCCACTTTTTCCTTTCATTTTTATTTTCCAACCCTTTCAATTTTATTAATTAATTTTAATAAATAATTATTATTATGATTTATTTACAATATAATATCAATATCTATAATACAACATTCTATAACCAGTGACAAATCTAAAATTATTTGTTTGTGGGGATTAAAAATTAATCTATGTATTTTAAATAAATAAATTACTATAAAAATTTATAAAATATAATTATAGTAATAAATTAAACTCAAAATACATAAATGTTTTAGAAATTATAGTTAATTTTATTAAAATATTGTATATATCAAAATTAAATTATAAAAATTAAAATACTATGTATACTCAAAATAAAACTTTAATTTTAGAAAAAAAGTTAAACTCAAAATATTATACCCAAAATTAAAGTATTAAAATTAAACTATATATCAAAAAATTAAACTCAAAAGTATATACCAAAAATTTATGTTTCGCAACGGTTAACCTTCCCGTCGTCCGCCATAATATCTTTCGCCCTTTTTATGTTTTTTTTCTCTTCTTTTTCACTCGCCGCTTACGCCCTTGGATAAAGAGGGAAACTAACATTTTTCTCAGCCACTCACGCTGTCACTGCGAATCACCGTGAAAGCAACCACCATCAATTCGAATCAGGTTGTCTTCTCAAACCCTAATTTTGCTTAGATCAAAATTTCTCAATATTCTGTTATAAGGTTCCCTATTCTTGGGGTTGAGTGGTAGAAAATGGAAAATACCGATCTACGAATGGCAATGGGCATGAAATCTAATCAGAAAGGTGTGGGCATTTCTAATCGACCCTACTTCTCATGAATCCAAGGTTTTGAAACCATCTGATGTTATCCTTAGCATTGATGGGGTTGATATTGCCAAAGATGGAACACGTGATTTTTATTCTTCAATTTTGTCATACATTTATGCACGCCGTGCAGTTTATATTTGTTTAGCTAGCTACTAAAAGGCTTCTGGGAGGACTTACCGGCTCATATTTGACATCAACTATAGTAGTAGAAAACAATGTTAAACTTATACCTCTTTTATACACAATGATTAAATTCATTCAACATGCCAGCGCTCATTAATTTGTTGTATTAATTTGTTCTCTGTTTTTTCTTATGCTTGGTGAATTAACCAGCTTTGCTGTGGCCAACATGGAACATATACATGGCGTGAGCTTAGTAGTGTTTAATAAAGCTTTGTACTCCCGGTGTTATATTTCAGTTCCATTTCGCCATGGAGAGCGCATTGGTTTTAGTTATCTCATATCACAGAAATATACCGGTGATGATGCTGCAATCAAAGTATTACGGGATTCAAATGTTCTCAAATTCAATATTAAACTTGATGGTCACAGAAGGCTTATTCCATCACACAGCAAAGGCAAGCCTCCCTCATATTATATTATTGCAGGATTTGTTTTTTCAACAGTTTCGGTTCCTTATCTTCGTTCTGAGGTTTGTGGTACTATTAGTTTTTCCTAGAACTTGGGTTACGTCTTACTCAACCTCACTCAATATGCTTGTTAGAAGTTGGGGTCCTTCTAGGGTGTTGTGATAATAGCAGTATATAGTCCTTGTAATTTGTAGCTTTATATTTAACTCAGAAGTCAATAGTGGCCAATTGCGGGATAGTGGAGCGTAGGTCGACTGCAATGGGAAGAGCCGCAGAACACTATAGCAGTCGCTATAGGGTAAATAGCGTGTTGCGGAGGCAGAGCCGT
This sequence comes from Lathyrus tuberosus, assembly GCA_022829125.1. NCBI lineage: Eukaryota > Viridiplantae > Streptophyta > Magnoliopsida > Fabales > Fabaceae > Lathyrus > Lathyrus tuberosus. The sequence goes on from JALAZF010000217.1 coordinate 6,975,283, forward strand.
TCCCAGTCAGGAGCGGTTTCTAGCTCACTATCCTTTCCCCTCTGAAAAAACAAAATTACCCCTTAAATTTAAAACAATTTAAGGGTAGTTTTGGGTTAATTAATGAATTTACTATACTTTTAGCATAATTTAAATTCATTAATACAACTTTGCTAAGCTTTCTTGTGGATCCATTCTTTTCCAACTCAATTTTTCATTATAAACAGTACGGAAAAGATTATGAGTATGAAGATCCAGTCAAGATTTTGGATAAACTGCTGTATGCAATGCCACAATCACCAGATGAACAACTTGTTGTGATTTCTCAGGTACACTTCTTCTGTTAGTCTCTTTGACCTTATCAAGTCTGATTATCTTGTATACTTTCTCAAGTCTGATCATCTCTCTGACACATTTAGGTGCTGGTGGCTGATATCAACATTGGATATGAAGAAATAGTTAATACCCAGGTTGATAATGACATTGTTTCTTGTTTCTGCTTTCTTTGTTGAACCTTGGCTTAACCACTTTATTATTCACTGCTTTCTACTCTGTATTTCTGAAGGTCGTTGCTTTTAATGGTAAACCTGTGAAAAATCTCAAGAGCTTGGCTGCTATGGTTGAGAGCTGTGAAGAAATAGTTAATACCCAGGTTGATAATGACATTGTTTCGTGTTTCTGCTTTCCTTGTTAAACCTTGGCTTAACCACTTTATTATTCACTGCTTTCTACTCTGTATTTCTGAAGGGCGTTGCTTTTAATGGTAAACCTGTGAAAAATCTCAAGAGTCTTTAGAATATCTAAATATATTTTTTTGTCTCATATATTGTTGTTCATTTATGTTGTTCTGTCCTTTCTCAGGTGGGGACTTGTGTTGAAATTGGAATTCCTATGCTAATCTTGTTTATAATCTTCTCCAGCTATGCACTTTTTAATAAGGACGTGAATCAAGTTCCCAGGGAATTGGTAACAAAAGTTGGTGAAGTGTTTGAGACAATTTTACTTGAGGTAAATTATCATTTTATCTCAAATGTTCTTCTAGTTATTTGGTTTACTACAAATGATTAGTTATTTGGTTTACTACATATGATTTTCTTATACTACCCAGAAGCCTTTGCACTCCATTTCTTTGCAGCTTCATACTACCCAGAAGCCTTTCCTGGGCAAAATTCTGAGGGAAAAGATCTATATTTCTTGGTAGCTATATCAACTTTGGGGTAATTACAGAAGTACACCTAAATTTTGATAGTTAAGAAATGTATAAAAGTGAAGTTTCAAGTTCCTGTGTCAGCTAATGGAATGAGTTTCAAGTTTCATCATCTTAGCTTTTCACCTAGTTGAGGTGTACTTGTGATTCGTTTTTGACATGCTCCAACCTTAGTGCCTATATCTCTACAATGAATTTGAATGCCATTTGATTTTCATATTGTAAAGCCCATATATACATACATACATCAAAGCATATATTATACATGAATTTCACGCTTGGTACTGAAATAACAATAAGTTCCTAGTAACACATTATACATATACATGCCCAAAAGACTAAATACAACCAACTATGGCATAATATATCTACAAGATGTTCCACAGACAAAACTAAGAACTACATCTATACAATGATATCAAAATAAAACGCCATAGCGGAAGCCATGCCATCTCAAAAGCCACGATCCGTAAGGAAAAGTCAAACCACTTTGTCCTTACCCTTCGCCGAACTTGCAGAACCTGTGATGTAAACAACAACAGTGGGGTGAGATACATCAAATATCAGTGATTTCCCTATCTTAAAGTCCTCTCGGCTTTCCAAGGTTCTAACATCCTAACTCAAGTCAAAAGGGGAGGGAAAAGACTTTGAGTACACACATGTCATATAAGCATTTGCACTAGTGAGCCTATTAACTCACCATAGTACCACAGTAAGTTCTGAGCCTGTTGCTCTAGAATCTTACAAATCAATAACCATACCAAGGTATCCCCTATTCACGTTCGCTTCTACGTCTAGAAGACGATTCGAGTCATGGATCCTTGTATTTACTTGGCATACGAATTGGATTCGGGATCATCGGCCCGTACACCGTGATCCGTCACTTCACACGGCCCGTACACCGTCACAAGTCTCTTTACCCGTATGCTCCAATCGTACTATACGCGGGAATCAAACATGCCAAGTAATTGTGCATAACGTTTCAGAGGAGGTGCTCGAGTCTCATGAAACTACACCGCAAGGTAAACCGGTTATTTTTACTAGACACACGCCTCGGCCTCTTTTGCACGAGCGTTGTCACAATGTTATTCCACATTATCCGACAATTGTTCACGGGGATATTCCTCACTCTACCTATTTCATATTTTAACATGCATACATACTCGACATGCTTAACAATAAGAACATAGGAAATTATTCATCAATCACACAATTCAAACACATAATTCCACATATCGCATATTACGCCGATTAACGGTTCACTCCGATTTATTTAATCGGGCAGTAAAATTACCATTTTTCGCCTTCATTGCGTAGAATATTTTCATAGCTTCACAATGATATAAAGAACTCTTAAGTCAGACGAACGAGTCAAAAGTTACAGATTTTTGAAGAAAAGAAAATTTTTTGATCCCAGGCAGATTTGCTTGGCGAATCTGTATTTCGCCTGGCGAGTTTGCATTCGCCAGCTCTTCGCCAGTACTTCGCCTGGCCAATCTCCCTTCGCCAGCCCTTCGCCTGGCGAATCTAGTGGCGAAACCCCAATTTTATAAAAATTAAAAGTTCCAGTAGCTAATACAATTCTGTCTCATCAAATTCGCCTGGCGAATCCCTTCCGCCAGTACTTCGCCTGGCGAGATGGTGGCGAGACTTAATCCGCCTGGCGAATCGCACCAGAACCAGAATTCTTCCCTTATGGGTTCCATGGTTCCAAAGTTACTCATTCATCATTTCTCAACCTAAATCGATTCCAACCAGCACAAACAAGCATAATAAATGTTCATAAGCATAGAGTGATCATACTACACAATTTGTACTGATTTTTAACCGTTAGATCATCGATTTTCAAAGATTCTAACCTAACTCAAATATCTCCAAAACTCTAAAACTAAAGTTCTAACTAGAACCCACCTCTAGTAAGATGAAGATGGAGATGATGGTGAAGAAGATGAGATGAATTGATGAAGGATTGATGATGATTTGCTCTTGAACTTGAATTTCTTCTCTTTTTCCTCTTCTCCACTTTTCTCTCATTCCTTTTCTTTCTTTCTTACTTCTCTTACTATCTTTTTCTTTTATGTGGAAAATGGGAGGAAAAGAAAACATATAGTAACTATCATTAATAAATAATACTACTAAATGTCCAAAAAGTCACTTAAGTCCAAATACTCAAATATCTCAGAGTCAGATATTATTAATTGGATTTACTCTAAGTTCAACAGTTACTCTAATTATCTCTGCAGAAAATTTCTCAGAGTACACTGAGACTCAGTTCATCCCAACTAATATTATCCAAAGTAAAATAAATTTACGGGGTATTACATACTCCCCCCCTTAAATAGAAATTCGCCCACGAATTTAAAACAATTACCTGAAAAGATGAGGATAAGTTTCTCGCATCTCTGATTCCAATTCCCAAGTTGCATCGCCCGGATGCGTCTCGTCCCACTGGACCTTAACCAGAGGAATCTCTTTATTCCTTAACACTTTAGTTTCTCTTCCGGTGATACGACTCGGTTGAGGCTCAAACGTCAAATCTGCTTCTATCTCAATTGTATCTGATAAAATTGGTTGAAAAGGATCTAGGACGAATTTCCTAAGCTGAGATACATGAAAAACATCGTGCATCTCAGACAGAGAAGGCGGTAAGGCTAATCTGTAGGCTACTTCACCAATTATTTCCAAAATCTGATACGGTCCTACGTATCTCGGACTTAACTTCCGCGACCGAAACGGTCCTTTCAACCGCAATCTCGGAGTAACTTTCAGAAACACGTGACCGCCTTCTTCAAATTCTAAAGGTCTTCTATGGTTATCCGCATAACTCTTCTGACGGTCTTGGGCTTGTTTGATCTTATCACGGATCATCTTAATTTTCTCCGTAGTTTCGTGAATAATCTCGGGTCCCAACATACTATCTTCCCCTACTTCCGCCCAACACAGAGGTGTCCTACACTACCTTCCATATAATGCTTCATAAAGTGCCATACCAATACTTACATGATAACTGTTATTATAAGAGAACTCAATCAACGGTAAGAGTTCTATCCAATTTCCTCCACTTTCAAGGACACAAGCTCTTAACATGTCTTCCATGGTTTGTATCGTCCGTTTCGTCTGACCATCCGTTTGTGGATGATTCGACGTACTCAAACACAACTTCGTTCCCATCGCTTGTTGAAAAGCTCTCCAAAACCTCGAAGTAAACTTCGGATCTTTATCCGAAACGATACTAGTAGGAATACCATGCAACCTCACTATCTCCGAAATGAATAACCTTGTGAGATAACTCGCCTTATTAGTAGTCTTTACGGCCAAGAAGTGAGCAGACTTCGTCAACCGATCCACAATCACCCAAATTGAATCATAACCACCTTGGGCATGGGGTAATCCCACGGCAAAATCCATCGAAATACTATCCCATTTCCACACCGGAATTTCTAAAGGTTGCAACAAGCCACCTGGCCTTTGGTGTTCGATCTTTATTTGTTGACACACCGCACACTCCGACACATACACCGCAATATCCTTTTTCATCCCGGACCACCAATAGTCCCTCTTTAGGTCTTGGTACATCTTTAAAGATCCCGAATGTATAGTAAAAGCACCCTTATGCGCTTCCCCTAAAATCCTCCTTTTTAACTCCACGATATTCGGAACACAAATCCTTTGGTTAAATACAATGACTCCGTCGGTAGCTCGCATAAAACCCGATTGCAATAACACTTCTTGCAACTTCTCATTCAACCCTTGCTTTTGTTGGATTTCTTCCCTAAGAGTAGAATTGATATCCAAATTCCCCAAAATCACACAATTAGGAGTCCAATTAAATTGAAGATTTAGATCTCGAAATTTTTCCAATAAAGTATACTCTAGCATCATCAACTCGGCATTATGCAACACCTTCCTACTCAATGCATCCGCCACTTTATTCGCCTTACCCGGATGATATCTTAGTTCCAAGTCATAATCTTTCAAATATTCCATCCACCTCCTTTGACGCATGTTCAATTCCTTCTGATCAAAGAGGTACTTTAAGCTCTTGTGGTCGCTAAAAATCTCAAAACGTACACCATACAAGTAGTGACGTCACACCTTCAAGGTAAATACAACTGCCGCCAATTCTAAATCATGCGTTGGATAATTCTCTTCATGGACTTTCAACTGTCATGAAGCATAAGCCACTACATGTCCATCTTGCATTAACACACCTCCTAATCCCCTCTTCGATGCATCACAATATACCTCATACGACTTGCTAGGATCAGGAATAACCTAAACAGGAGCGGTCGTCAATCTTTCCTTCAAACTCATAAAACTTTGCTCACAAGCCGAATCCCAGTCATAAGAACAATCCTTTCGAGTAAGTCTCGTCATCGGTAAAGCCAGTTGGGAAAAACCTTTAATAAACCTTCTATAATACCCTGCTAGTCCCAAAAAGCTTCTAACTTCAGACACATTCTTCGGTCTCTCCCAACTTATCACAGCTTCAACTTTAGATGGATCAATCGCTACACCCCCTTGAGATATGACATGTCCAAGGAAATTCACCTCCGACATCCAAAATTCACACTTACTTAGCTTGGCAAAAAGTTGTCTCTCTTGCAAAATGGATAAAACGATTCTTAGGTGTTCTCCGTGCTCTTGAGGGTCACGAGAATAGATAAGAATGCCATCAATGAAAATCACCACAAATTGGTCCAAGTAAGGTTGAAATATCCTATTCATATATTCCATGAAAACTGCCGGAGCATTTGTCACACCGAAAGGCATCACCAAAAATTCATAATGACCATAACGGGTTCTAAATGCAGTCTTTGGTACGTCTGAACTCTTCACCCGAATCTGATGATAACCCGACCGTAAATCAATCTTCGAGAACACGCAGGCTCCTTTCAATTGATCTAACAGGTCGTCTATCCTTGGTAATGGGTATTTGTTCTGGATGGTGACCTTATTCAACTGACGGTAATCAATACACAACCGCATTCCACCATCTTTTTTCTTTACCAACAACACTGGAGCTCCCCAGGACGAAACACTTGGTCGAACAAAATGCTTAGCCAACAAATCTTCCAATTGGTCCTTTAATTCTCTTAATTCAAGTGGTGCCATCCGATACGGAGAAACGGATATTGGAGCCGTTCCCGGTATCAGGTCAATAGAGAATTCCACTTCCCTCTCCGGAGGAAGAGAAGTGATATCCTCGGGGAAAACTTCAGGAAAGTCACCAACTACCAGAATACTCGAAACTGGAAGGTTACTACTCTCCTCCTTAGTAAGAATCATAAGAACAAACTTTTCCTCCTCGAACAAGAAATTAATCATTCCTACCGTACCTTCTAAAATAGTAGTTAACACATCCTTCGGAGTAGCTTCAGTAGATGGAATAATGATTAGTTTTTCTTCACACCCGATAAAAACCGAATTAGCTGAAAGCCAATCCATTCCCAGAACCACATCCACTTTCTTAAGCGGCAGACAAATAAGATCAATCTGAAAGACTCTTTCATTCACCGACAATACACAATTTTCACACATCAACGGTGTTTCAACAATTTCATCCATGGCAGTAGTAACCACCATGGGTGGAGTCAAAGGAACAGCTTGTAACCCAAGTCGCTTCACGCATCGCGTGGACACAAAAGAATGCATTACCCCATAATCAAATAAAACAAAACAAGGATTTCCATTCACAAAACACGTACCCGTAATCAAGGAGTTATCACCCTTTGTCTTCCTTGCATCCAAGGTATACATTCGTCCGGTATTCTTTTCTTGCATCTGATTCCTCTTCTGAGGACAATCCCTCGATAAATGACCCACCTTGTTACACTGATAACATCTTATTCCTTCCCAATTGCACCTCCCAAAATGATTCCTACCACAAGTACGGCACACCGGAGGCACACTAGCCCTAGAACCCTAAACTTGCTTCCCTTTGAATGATTGTTTTCTTGCTCTCACTTGTTGATTCAATCTCCCACGATCACTCTGATTCACCCTACTCAATTCTCCTTCCGCTTGTACCTTCTTCAAACTATGCTCTGCCACATAACACTGTCGTAACAATTCCGCATAGCTAGTAAATTCTCTCTGGGACACACTATGTGAAATTTCAGCCCTTAAACCAAAAAGAAACTGATCAACCTTCCACCTTTCATCAGGGGCATACATGGCTTGCCTAGAATAAGCAGCCATGATCTCGAACTTTTCCGCATAAGAAGCCACTGTCAAGTTACCTTGTCTTAGCTGCTGAAATTCAAATTCTTTTTGAGACCTTAAGGAACTTGGAAAATATTTCTCCATAAAAGTTATCTTAAATTGCTCCCATACTTTCGGTACCTCTTGTATTGTCATTAATGCTGAAGCGCTTTCCCACCATCTCATGGCAGGACCCTTTAACAAGTGAGAAGCGAAAACAACCTTATTCTCTTCACTACACTGGATAATCAAGAAAATACGTTCCATACCGGATATCCACTCATGCGCCTTTACCGGATCTAATCCTCCCTGAAACTCCGGAGGATTCATGCGAATGAAATCCCTAAAGGTTCCCCCTGCAGCTTCTGGCACAACCACCGGAGGATGCACACCACCAGCCATTTGCTGTACCATTTGTTGCACAAACTGATTCTGCTGCTGTTGCATCTGTTGCATGAATTGGTACAGAGAGGCATTCCCTTCGTCCCCTGGCGGATTTATCCATGCTGGAGTAGTTCTCGGTCTACCACGGTTGTTTCTGCGCCGGTTGATCAGGCTCAATACCATAAGCATAACACGTAAGACCAATGGCGACCCAACACATATGAAACGGAAAGAAACACTTATACTATTTCATGGCTAGGTCGAGGATACGACCTGCTCTGATACCAACTGTAAAGCCCATATATACATACATACATCAAGGCATATATTATACATAAATTTCACGTTTGGTACAGAAATAAAAATAAATTCCTAGTAACACATTATACATATACATGCCCAAAAGACTAAATACAACCAACTATGGCATAGTATATCTACAAGATGTTCCACAGACAAAACTAAGAACTAGATCAATACAATGATCTCAAAATAAAACGCCATAGAGGAAGCCATGCCATCTCAAAAGCCACGATCCGTAAGGAAAAGTCAAACCACTTTGTCCTTACCCTTCGCCGAACCTGCAGAACCTGTGATGTAAACAACAACAGTGGGGTGAGATACATCAAATCTCAGTGAGTTCCCTATCTTAAAGTCCTCTCGGCTTTACAAGGTTCTAACATCCTAACTCAATTCAAAAGGGGAGGGAAAAGACTTTGAGTACACACACGTCATATAAGCATTCACACTAGTGAGCCTATTAACTCACCATAGTACCACAGTAAGTTCTGAGCCTGTTGCTCCAGAATCTTACAAATCAATAACCGTACCAAGGTATCCCCTATTCCCGTTCGCTTCTATGTATAGAAGACTATTCGAGTCATGGATCCTTGTATTTACTTGGCATACGAATTGGATTCGGGATCATCGGCCCGTACACCGTGATCCGTCACTTCACACGGCCCGTACACCGTCACAAGTCTCTTTACCCGTAGGCTCCAATCGTACTATACGCGGGAATCAAACCTGCCAAGTAATTGTGCATACGTTTCAGAGGAGGTGCTCGAGTCTCATGAAACTACACCGCAAGGTAAGCCGGTTATTTTTACTAGACACACGCCTCGGCCTCTTTTGCACGAGCGTTGTCACAATGTTATTCCACATTATCCGACAATTGTTCACGGGGATATTCCTCACTCTACATATTTCATATTTTAACATGCATACATACTCGACATGCTTAACAATAAGAACATAGGAAATTATTCATCAATCACACAATTAAAACACATAATTCCACATATCGCATATTACGCCGATTAACGGTTCCCTCTGATTTATTTAATCGGGCAGTAAAATTACCGTTTTTCGCCTCCATTGCGTAGAATATTTTCATAGCTTCACAATGATATAAAGAACTCTTAAGTCGGACGAACGAGTCAAAAGTTACAGATTTTTGAAGAAAAGAAAATTTTTTGATCCCAGGCAGATTCGCCTGGCGAATCTGTATTTCGCCTGGCGAGTCTGCATTCGCCAGCTCTTCGCCAGTACTTCGCCTGGCCAATCTCCCTTCGCCTGCCCTTCTCTTGGCGAATCTAGTGGCGAAACCCCAATTTTAGAAAAATTAAAAGTTCCAGTAGCTAATACAATTCTGTCTCATCAAATTCGCCTGGCGAATCTGTATTTCGCTTGGCGAATCCCTTCCGCCAATACTTCGCCTGGCGAGATGGTGGCGAGACTTAATCCGCCTGGCGAATTTGGAATTCGCCTGGCAAATCGCACCAGAACCAGAATTCTTCCCTTACGGGTTCCATGGTTCCAAAGTTACTCATTCATCATTTCTCAACCTAAATCGATTCCAACCAGCACAAACAAGCATAATAAATATTCATAAGCATAGAGTGATCATACTACACAATTTATACCAATTTTTAACCGTTAGACCATCGATTTTCAAAGATTCTAACCTAACTCAAATATCTCCAAAACTCTAAAACTAAAGTTCTAACTAGAACCCACCTCTAGTAAGATGAAGATGGAGATGATGGTGAAGAAGATGAGATGAATTGATGAAGGATTGATGATGATTTGCTCTTGAACTTGAATTTCTTCTCTTTTTCCTCTTCCCCACTTTTCTCTCCTTCCTTTTCTTTCTTTCTTACTTCTCTTACTATCTTTTTCTTTTATGTGGAAAATGGGAGGAAAAGAAAACATATAGTAACTATCATTAATAAATAATACTACTAAATGTCCAAAAAGTCACTTAAGTCTAAATACTCAAATATCTCAGAGTCAGATATTATTAATTGGATTTACTCTAAGTTCAACAGTTACTCTAATTATCTCTGCAGAAAATTTCTCAGAGTACATTGAGACTCAGTTCATCCCAACTAATATTATCCAAAGTAAAATAAATTTACGGGGTATTACACATATATAGTACTTTTAAAAGTTTGTAAATGTTAATAATTTTATTTTTGAAAAGTAAAGATTCCTTTAATTACTGTTTAAGTTTCTATCAGAATCAAGACAGTGTTGGAGTTTCTTGTATATCACGTAAGTTGATCAATTCTGGTACATATTGAAACAGAGAGGGAGGGGGAGCATTACTTATCTCTTGTGTAGGGCTGCGTTGCATAAAACAGATTATACATTTTTTTGTGGAGAATTAAACTAGCTGCCACATAGATTATGTGAATCTGAAACAATAATTATTTTTTCCCCTTTGCTTCCAGCTTGCAGGTGTTGTTGCAGTTGAGGTTACTGGGGGTCCCACAGTCAACTTTGTTCTCGGAAGAAGGGTATGTTGCGCTGTACCTTTCGTTAGAACATTAGTTGTTATGAAATTCATGAACCTATTATTCTCTAATTTTCCATGTCATGTAGGATTCAACAATATCTACCAGAGATGGGCGGCTTCCCGATGCTAAAAAAGGTGAGTTTCTAAGTTAGTCAGGGGTACACAACAATTTTGTTGATTTGGGTTGGTAAATATCTTACCATTACCCGTGAAAGGATTTTCTTTTCTCTGAATTCCCTTCTCATCAACAAGGCTAAGAAATAAGACTAAGATTGTTATATGAAAGCATATAAACATGTCAATGCTATTTTTAGGTGAGTCGCATCTCCGTGATATCTTTTATCGTTACAACATTTGTTGTCTATGGCAACACTTTTTTAGGTAACATGTAAAAATTGTTGCCTAAAATTCGTATAGGCAACGATTTATGGCTGTTGACAAAAATATATTTGCAACCCTTGATAATCGTTGCCTAAAATACTTTTGGGGACGTTTTTGGAGGGTCACTCTTTTATTTTGTTTGGCAACAATTGTTAAATGTGCCCTTAACTACTTTTGGGAACGTTTTTGGAACGTCATTATACTATTTCTTTAGCAATGTTTAATAATTGTCCCCTTAAATACGTTTGGGGACATTTTTAGATTGTTACATCAGTTCTAATAAAAGGCTACATTCCTTCAATGTTGCATAAAATTTTAGCAACATCAATTTTTTTATGGCAATCTTCCCTCTAAACTTATAGACTAAAAAATAAATATTTCCCTCTAAACATTAATAAAAAAAATTTAAATATAAAAAATCATGTAACACATAATATAATAATATAGTAGTAATTTTTTTTGGAAATCTTGGTATCCGGCCTTGCGACCGACTAATCCAAGAGGGACCAATCCCACCGTCCACTAGCGGGGGCCCCGTTTAAAGTCAGATCTCAAGACCTAAGCCTCCACCACTAGACCTACCCTTGGGGGGTTAATATAGTAGTAAAATTGATTTTATTTAATGAATTAACATATAAAACATATTTAATTTAATAATAAAACTATATTTTATGATAGAAATGTGATAAAATATATAAAAATTATAAATGTTGCCAAGACACCTCATAAATGTGCCCTAAAATACTTCAATTGTTCTTATAATTTATTTAAGACAATAAATGTCCCCTTTAATATTTATGGGAACAATTTAAAATTATTGCATTATTTCTAACAAAAGATTATATTTTTCAAATGTTAAATAAAAATTAAAAAAAAAAAAAATTATATGGCAACTTTTCTTCTGAACATTATAACATTTTATTAAATTTTTTTCTAAATATTATTAAATTTATTTCATTTAAAAATAAAAATATGTATATTATATGGATTAATTATTAAAAAATATTCTGCAAAGAAAAAACAATTAAGATAATAATAATATTTATTGATTCAATTAATATAAATTAATAATTTAAGTGTTGCCTATAATAATATATAATAATGATATTTAATTAATGATATAATAATATAGTTAGTATTATATAAAATTTAGTTTGCAAAATAGTTTAATAATAATAATAATAAGTTATTATCAATGTGTATCATATCAGTTTTGTTAAGAAAAAATCCTTTCCTTTTTAATAAAAAAAAATGAAAAAATTTTCTTTTTAATAAAAAAGAACAAAACCCTTATTTTCCTGGTGTCTATTTTCATTCACTAAAAGGGAAGCCATTGTTATCCTTCCTGATACTTTCAACCACCCAATTCTGCAACCTCCTTCTCAAATCAATTTCTCCTCAGAAGTTAGCTTTGATTTTTCGTATTTCATTCTTTTTAACCTCAGAACCCAGATCCAAATCGATTGCAATTTTCACCTTAGAACTCAAATCAATTTTTATAGTTAAAACCCAAATCGATTTTGACTTTCATAACCTAAATTGAAATCGATTTCCCTCAAAAACCGAAATTTAACTCGCCCATTTCCCTCATACGAAATTATTGAGATTGAAATCTAAGCTCTTTCCTCTTTCTTTTATCCCTCAACCAAAATCTGGTAAGAAACGAAACCCTCTTATTTTTTATTTATATGAATTTGTGTGATATTTGTTAATACTTTTCTATTGATTTGAAAGATGGAAGAGTGGATGTACAATTCTATGATAACTTTTTTTTTATTTGTTTGCTAATTTGTATCTAAGGTTAAACTTGTTTCAATGTAATATATAATTTCATTTTTTGTTTTAACAAGTTTCAATTCCACGTTCAATTTTTTTTTACATGAATAAAAGGTATAACTCCATAGTCTCTCTAATTAGTAAAATTCAATGATTGAATAGAGAGCCAGGTTTTTTAATGGCATAATTGTACTTTTAGTTTATATAATATTATGTTTCTGCAATTTTTATTTTCTAAGTATTCATTTTCTTACAATGAAGTATTTTTATCACCGGATTGTACAATTTTTAATGGGTGTATTTTTAGGTATGTTTTTTTTTGTTGCGTTGGATTTTATTTGTGTAGGATTTAACTTGATTGTTTTCTATTTGTTTTTTGAACAACCACTGATTGTGATGTGTGTATTTTGTTTTTGATTTTTTATGTAGAGAGATATCAATGAAGAAGATGAAATAATGAGGTACAGGATGAACTATTTCAAGTGGACAACATAAATGATAAATTTCAACAAGACTAAAGTTGGCAATAAATTTCAAAAAGATAGCGTAGATGATTACAAATTTTTTTTTGGAATACGTTTTTTGTCCTTGTATTCAACATTAAACTTCTAAAACTTGATATCTTTTATCATTTTCTAGATAGACTAATACTTTAAAGTATTCAACTTAATTAGATAATGATAAGAATTTTACTTACAAATATGTATTTGAATTAATGCTTATGCATTAAATTTAAAGAAATTATGTAATTTGTCATTTTGAAAGATTTTATTAATACAATTTCTGTGGTACATATAATTTATGTGTGGTGCAATACTTATTTGAATTGTTTATTTTATATAAAAAATATAGTAAAAAATATTCCTTAGTAATTGATAGAAACATTTACCAAGTGTTTTTACTATTTCACTTTTAGGGAATAATTGCTAATTGTTGCTAGATATGGTAACATTTGAAAATTGTCTCCATAGAGTATTCTCACTATACCACTTTTAGGGAACATTTTTCAGTCGTTGCAATTTTTAACAACACCTTAAAAATGTCGCCTAAAATGCCAAAGAAAAACGTCCCCTTTTCTTATAGTTTAGGGGACGATTTAGAAAAGTGTGCCCAAAAAGTGATAAAAAGTGTTCCCTTAAATAATGGCAACGCTCGCACAGAGGACAGCTGAAAAACGTCCCCTATTCTTTTAGACAACTTTTTTCTGATTTCTAGCAACACTTTTCAGTTGTTGTCAAAGAGGAAAAATGTTGTTGACTGACAAGGATATTGTTGCGCTGTCTGGGGCACATACACTGGTGATTCTTCTTTTGCATATATCTTTTTATTACATGCTGTGATTGCTGCCATAAATTCTTATTTGTGTTTTCTGTGTTACAAGGGAAGAGCACATAACGTTGCGTGCATTATTGTTAATTTTTTTGCCTTACTTAAAGGACATTTGTAGATTTTCAGTTTTGCATCCCAATTTGATAAGAGCTTCATTTTTTGTTGTTGTTAAATATCAAGATACTTTTGGAAGAAGATTCTGCAGGGCTGCTTACACTTCCCACGGACAGGGCTTTAGTCGATGATCCTGAATTTTGCCGTTATGTTGAGCTGTATGCGAAGGTAATTGAGATTGTTTAATTAAAATAACACATACATGCTAAAAACTGCTTTCATGCCATGTCAACTACTTCAGAGTTTTCTGAGTGGCCTTTACCATATACGCAACTGTCACTTGCAGATTTAGTGGCATTTTCACAGGTTAGTAAATTTTGGTTCTATTCTTAAGTGTTTATTGATAAAAATTTTAGTATCAATTACCAATCATATTGTGTAGCATGCACTGTTTTCATCGCTAAAATTCGCACCTGCTTCTTGTATCTTCCAGACATCACAACCCACCCGTGAAGCGCCCAGGAATGAAAATGTCACTTGTGCTCCTTATGACATTACCAATCCTGGATATATGAACAGTGATCATTTTCAAGCTCATTACGGGCTATTTGAAATGCCAATTGAAATACCCAATGATGTAGACTCATTTTCAGTAGAAATGGAGCAAATAATAAAGATGAGGGAAGAAGCCTACAAAACACGCGAAGAAGAAGTACAAGCAACAATCCATTTCTATTGTCAAATCCTCTTTTAATAGTCTTTTGCGTATTGTGACTTGCTACTTTCAACTTTATATTTCGATTCTTTGTTACCAGATATTAATGGACATGGTGTTTGTATAAATATAATATGATATATATGTTGAATGAAGAATATATGTGATTATCTACTCCATTCTGTTCATATTTCTACTAACAACTTTTTTTTTTTTAATTTTAAAAATAAATTACCTGCGGATTTACCTGCAGATGTACCTGTAAAACAGAAATTTACGACGGTTAGAACCGTCGTAATCAACAATAAAAACAAAAATCAAATAGAAAGTTACGACAGTTGTAACCATCACAATATGCAGATTACGTCAGTTCCTTACCTGTCGTGAGAGTTAATGACGGTTGGTGTGATGGTTTTGACAACCGACGCGATACAGCCTCACGACACACGTTTCTACGACGGTGTGGCAACCGTCGAGATTTGAAAATTACGGCGGTTTTAACCGTCGTAATCTTCCAAAATAACCGTCGTAATCTGTCAATTTTCTTGTAGTGCTTTAATTTCGGTGAGATTGAGGGATGATGCATTTTTCAAGATTTATTTTATTGAGAAGCATTTTAATCTATTTTTGCTTCATTTGTTTGGTAAACCAGATGGTTAATTTTCTAGAGTGAATTTTTCATGTGTGAGTTAGGAGATTTTTTCTTGGGATGTGCTGATGAAGACGAAGGATGAATGAAGATATGTAATGATGAAGATGAACCTTAGAATAAAAAATAATTATTTATTTTTCTTTAAAATTAATAATTTCAAAATTATGATAATTTAATTTAAGATTTTTATTTTTTTTAATAAATATAATAATTTATGTTATTATTAAAATGAAAATACTTATAAATGACGTGAAATTAAATTATTCCACTTAAGTCATGCCACATCATCAGAACAAGCGGCACATCATCAAAAGTTATTCTCAAATTGATCGGGAGATTAAAATTCAAAACAAAACATAAAAGAGGGACTAAATATGTGGTTTTTAAAATGGGGGAATCAAAAAAAAAAAAGAAGACAAAATAAGAAGACTAAAACTGCATTTAAGCTTAGAAAAAAATAGAGAGAATGACTCAATAGAGACTCACGCATGGAATCTTGTGATAGGCAATGGAAATTAGAAAAAAATGGGTTTTTACATATACACAAGACCAAACGCTGCCTTCCAAGACCCTCTTCATTGTTCTATTTCCTCTTTTCCCTTCACCTTGTTTTCACTTGACTCTTACCACCATCTATAGCCTATTTTCGCCACCGTAAACCACAACTACATCAACACACCGACACCTCCCTCTCCCTGAAAACATCATCGTTGTTTTAATTTAATTAATTAATTAATTAATTAAATTTTGTATAATACGATAATTTTGATTAATTAATTTAAATTAACATGAAAATTTGATTCAGTTGAATAATTTTGGTACACTACTAAAAAAATCGAATTTAGGGAGGGCATTATTCCGTCACAAAACTCTAAAATTCCGTCACAAAATCTTTTAGTGACGGATTTTGTGACTGTTTACTGTGAATTTTGGTAAACAACCTCTGGTCTATCAATCTAAATGTAAATTGATTAACTTGCAGGATCGACCACACAAATCCTAGGACATGTGCTAAATTTGAGAGACAAGTGTAAACTAAAGAAAATGTAAACTGTTCGACAATGGTGAAAATAAAGTCTACCTGAACTCCACGTTCGACTATGTGCAATAAAGTAAAGTAAAGACTTGAAATTTAAAGGGATGCAAGTAAAGGGTGCAGAAATTAAAGGCGTCAAAACAAATAACAATAAGTAAAAAGCTTTGAAAGTAAAATGCAACGAACTCCACGTTCTTGGAAAGTAAAGGCTGGGATAATAAAAGGGCTGTCAAAAGTAAAGTGCAGAAAGATAAAAGACTTTGAAAAGTAAAGGCTTGAAGATTAAACGTTTGAACGTAAAGGTGCAGTCGAAGGTAAAACGCAGGAAGTTTAAATGGCTTTGAAAGTAGATTTGGCATGGAAGATAAAGTTCAAGAAACTGTAAAGGCATGGAAAGTAAATGGTTGAATCTTAAACATGCTGAAGATAAATTATATTGATGAAGAAAATGGTGTTACATTACGTACATTCTCACGAACTCGTTTCTCTACACGCGGGTACTTTGAGTTTCTTAGAGTAACTTGTACAAAAATATGAACACCCCTTTTACATAGAACTAACTCCTATTTATAGTGCTAGGAAATAACTACTAAGTGGTGGTTACTGCTTCGAACGTGTTGATTTTGGCGCCTTCCCCTTGATCTCAACTGTTCCCACGTTCACAACTGCTCTTATTTAAATTTCAAATATTGGAAATTCCCTCCAACTTTAACATAACCACTACAGCGCTTGTTACTACATTCTCATGGTCAAAACCCTTTCAGCACTTAGCCATTTTTGAGGTTCCTACACCTCCATTCGACTATGGCCTCTCCAAAACTAGGTCGAAGCCTTCTTAAAAATAATTTTTTAACATAAAATAGCTTTGATTTTGTCTAGCGTCGAAATTGAGGTTTAACAAATTTCCCCCAAGGAATGTCCTTTCGCCAGAATTGGTAGGAAGGCCATTTCTTGATATAATAACCATTTCGACGCCTATTTGCATGGCCTTAACTGAACATCCCACTAATCACTTAATGGATGAACTGTTCAGTTTCTTTAACCCACGCCTCTGACGTCATACCATCATGACAAATCCTTAAAACGTCCTTTCAGCCGTATTCATCATAACACCTTTCTTGAAAACAGACGTTAATAGTCAGCACATAACTGCTACTTTTCATCACGCCCTCAGGAGAAAGACACGCGTCCCACTAACCCCTCGACTTCAACGGTGGATCTAAATCTCTTGAGATTTTCAAATGTCTATATATACCCATTTCCGCCACTTTGTGAACTTTCCACACTTTTCATATTCTCAAGCACACTCTTCTTTTCTTCAGTTCTCTCACATAAACCCAGCAAAGACACCATCTTTTCATCTTCTTCCACAATGGCATCTTCCCAAATTAATCCTCAAGCAAAGAAGACTCAAAAGGGCAAAGCCACTCCATTTAAGCAAACCATCCCTCCGTTCGCTAACATCCCAGGCCCCCAACTGGTAGATAATCGCCACTGCATGCCAGAACCCACCTCTGAAACATCAAGAGCCATATATCAATCTCAGGTAATGATTCCCATAGTTATGTTTGATAAAACTTATGCATTATCTGGTCCTTTGGCTGATGTGGACATTTCCAACGAGAGGCTAGGTGAGTTTTTTCCCTCGTACCGGAGAACCAGACCATTAGGGCAAAAGAGTTTCCCTAAAATTAATCCCGCTGCTGGAACTTCCCCTGAAGAGATCCCTTTACCCAAAATTAACATTGGCTATCTCACTGATGGCACCAGGCTGGTGAGAGCTGTCAATCCTTTAAAGGAATTCGACCAATGGATGGCAAAGATGGAGAAGGTTAAAGCTGACCATTGGAAGGAGATAGGGATTTATGACCTCCTTATGCTGTCGAAGACCAGCATACCCTATTGTCTGAACATGTTGGCAGCATCTTTATACTTTTGGGACAGCACCCATCTTCTGATATTGGCTCTGGTTTGAGTGAGATTAATCAACCTACTCCACATATTACAGCACCCACTACAGTACCAGCTCCAACCCCAACTCAAAACGCACAGGCTGATGGAGCCAACTCTGATGAGGATGACGCCTCAAGCCCACCACCTTTCAATCTGGGTACCTCCATGGATAAAGGTTAGTTGGTCGAAGAAGAAATTCATGAACCTGAAGTCCAAACACATGACGCCAATCCTGATCCAGCTGCGCCCGAGGAGACAAATGAACTACCTCCTACACCAGCTGATGACCAGGAGAATATGCAACCAGCTGCTGAAGAGTGTGATGAAGAAATGGAAGAAGGACAAGATGAAAAAGGAGAGGAATCAGTAGAGAAGGAAGAAGAACAAGCTGAGCCTCGCCCTCACCATACTCCTTCGCCTATGGTCACTCCACTACCTGGGGACTCGCTAACGGCACTCAAGTGGTCGAACCCACGCGAGTTTACAAAATTGATTCTTGAGCAAAGGTATGGTTCTTCTTCTGTCTCTTCGACCCCAGCATCAGATGACTTCGCCCAATCAATTCTCCAGGCCATCAAGAAAAAATTCTTCAGGGGGGATATTTACAAAGTTCTGGCTTCAGATCCAACTGCAACTGCTTACTTGAAGGACACCCTTGCAGAGATTGAGGTCACCACTCTCAATCTAGATGTTTCTGGTTTTCTGATAGAGCTAACTGCTGTGGTAAACCAAATAGCTGCAGAAATAAAGCTGCTTCCCTCGATCAGGGACACCATAGAGAGAACATCTGGCTGTGAGATTGCAGCCTGGTGTAGTGCAAAAGAGGCGTACGAAGAGATCCAACGTTTGGAGGCTGATCAAAGGAAAAAGAAAGATGAGATAGCCTCCAACCAGAAGGACATTGAAACCTGGAAGCAACAAATCACAGAGCTACAAGCCAAAATTGAAAATGCTGAAAAACGCAACCGTGATTTGCACCACTTTGACGACACTGAGATAGCATAAGAAACAAAGACTGCTATTGATCGCATTGAGGCGGCCCAAAGATATGAGAAAGAGCTCGCAGAAGCAAAACTTGATGAATCTTTGTGCAACGCGCGCCTCAAACATCACATAGAATCTTTTTCTTAGTTGGCGTCGAGGCTTCCCTTCTAATACTTTCGACACCTTCGTTTGTTTAATCATCACTTGTTTCTTGGCCTTTTCAGGCTTTTTATGTAATGACAATTTTTATGCCTGTTGGCATTGATTTAATTAATCATTATTATTTTGCCTTTAACTGCTTTCGACCCATACTGCATGATGATGTACTTTATTGTTGTCTTTTATCAGTCAAATTTGCAATTAAGGCATTCTATCTTTTCCTTGGAAAGTCACCTTTCCAGCTTTAAATTCCAAGGCATAAGCCTCTAGCTTTTAAAGCAACATTTATAGCATAGCCCTCAGCCTACCTCCAAGAATAACTCACGTGCTTCCACCGTTTGGCTGGCCAATCCAATCAGTCACTAGCCTCTATAAATTTCTTCCACCTGACCACATTTTGCGTAGAAGCAAACATGAATAATTCGGAGAAAACCTCAACCAAGAAGATGGCTGGAATGGCCAAGGCAATTGAGAACACAAAAGAGATGGAGGCGCCCCAGCAACCTAAAGCCTCCCTTGGAGCAACCTCTCTAGCCAAGAAGAGAGAAACTAAAATGAAGATCTCTAAGAAGAGGTGCTCCAGCACCCAAGACTCTGATGATGAGCCAGATGCAGATTATATGGACTTCCTCAAGTCCATAGATTGGAGAGATTATGAATAACCTTTCCTTGATTAAACACTGTTGTACTAGTTTCTCTTTGTTTTGTATGCCATATTAGCCTGACTTGGCCTATTTTGGCTTTCTTTTATTAAATAAAGCTTATGTTTTAATGTGAATCTCTTGCAGCATAGGCTTATATTTTTTCAAATACTTGCCATTTACTTTCAAGACTCTTTTATCTTTGTCTAACTCTTCCACTTCATAAGCTCCATTAGAGAACACTTGTATGACTTGGAATGGACCTTCCCACTTAGGGGACCACTTGCCCAATGTTCTATCTTTTCGATCCATGGGCAAAATCACTTTCCAAACCAATTCCCCACATGCAAAAAATTTAGACTTAACCTTTTTGTTGTAGGATTCTTCGACCCTCTTCTTTTGTCTTCTTAGCAAACTCCAAGGCTCTGAGCCTTTCTTCATCCAAATCCACTAACTCATTCATCATCATTTCCCAATAATTCTCAGCGGGAATTTCATGTTGTCTTTGAACTCTTACAGACTGTAGATAAATCTCAACAGGTAATACTGCATCATGACCAAAAGTGAGTCGAAATGGGGTAGTGTTGGTAGCCTCTTTAGGGGATGTTCGACATGCCCAAAGAACTTGGTCCAACGTCTTGTGCCAACTTCTAGGCCTTTTTCCCACATGCTTCTTAATTAGTCCAATTACTACTTTATTGGCAGCTTCGACTTACCCATTGGCCTGAGCATAATAAGGTGTAGAAGTTAATAACTTAAAACCTACTTCTTTGGCAAATTCCTGCATCTTTCGACCAGTGAACACTGATCCCTGATCTGTAGTAATTGTTTCAGGAATACCAAATCTATAAATAATGTGATTTTGAATGAATTCAATAACATCTTCTTGACCTATACTCACCAGTGGTATTGCTTCAATCCACTTGGTGAAATAATCAATTCCCACCAAAATATATCTCTGGTTCTTTGAAGATGCTGGTCGAATCTCTCCCACTATATCCAAAGCCCATCCTCTGAAAGGCCATGGTTTCACTATGGAATGTAACTCACTTGCAGGGATGTGTTGTATGCCAGCATGAATTTGACATTCTTGGCACCCTTTAGCAAATTCTATGCAATCCTTCAGCATAGTGGGCCAATACATGCCTTGTCGAAACAACAGTCATTTCATCTTCTGGCTAACTTGGTGTGCTCCACATGCCCCACTATGTACTGTCAAAAGTGCCAAATAAGCCTCAGCTTCGCTAAGGCATTTCAATAAGACTCCCTCAGGGGTCTTTTTAAACAATTCATTACCCACCAGTACATAACTCAAAGCTTGATATCTGATTTTTCGCTCTGTAGAAGCCGTTAGGTTTTGCAAATATTCAACTATGGGCTTCCTCCAATCTTCATCTGTTAAATTATCTATGGGAAAAATTTCAAAATTTTTGCCATCTATGCACCCAAGCTTAGTTGTTTCTAAGTCTGATGGGCATAATCCAACAGCCACCACCTTACCTCATGCTTCAATTACTTCTTGAAGGTTTCCTTTCGACACCTTGTATCCAGAGGCAATTTGGGCCAAGTCGTTAGCAACTTGGTTCTCTATTCTAGGTATGTGTTGGATGGCTACTACCTCAAATTTCTTTAATAATCTATTAGCTATCACAAAGTACATAATGAGATTTTCTTTAACACATTTATACTCCTTTGTGATTTGTTTTATAACCAATTCTGAATCTCCCATTATTTCGACTCTAGTTTCCCCCAATTCTAACAAAATTTCAAGGCCAGCAATTAATGCTTCATATTCAGCCTCATTGTTAGAGCAAGGCCCTTCGACCCTGTACTTGAATTTTGTTGGAATTTTTTAAGGAGAAATAATGTGTATTCATACCCCTGTTCCATTTTTATGACTTGATCCATCAAAGTATAACTTCCAGGATTTTAATTCGACGTAATTCAAATCATTTTCATTTATGGAATGATCGACTATAAAGTCTGCAACTATTTGCCCTTTCATAGCTTTTAAAGGTTGATATGTTAAGGAAAATTCTGTCAATGCTAATGCTCATTTGCCAATTCGACTATGCAAAATAGGTTTAGATAACATATGTTTTACAACATCAAAGTGAGACGAAACATACACATCAACAGGTTTTATATGTTGCTTCAGTTTAGTACAAGAGAAATACAAGCATAAACATAACTTTTTAATCATGCTATACCTAGTTTCTGCATCATTTAAAACTCGACTAAGGTAATAAATGGAACTTTCGACTCCATTTTCATCCTCCTGAGCTAACATGCTCCCTAGAGTTTTATCTGATGCAGCTATATACAATCTCATACTCTTGTTTCTACAAGGTGGTGAAAGAATTGGAGGGTGGCTTAGGTACTCCTTGATCTTGTCGAAGGCTTCCTGCTGTAATTGCCCCCACTCAAAACCATCTTTGTTAAAACAAAGCAATGGCGAAAAAGCTTGTGTTTTGCCACTCAGGTTGGATATAAACCTTCTTAAGAAGTTGATTTTGCCCAACAATGACTGCAACTCCTTTTTAGTTGATGGCGCTTTCGCCTCCATTATGGCTTTGGTTTTATTCTGATTTATTTCAATCCCTTTCTTGTGGACCACAAAGCCTAAGAAATCCCCTGCCTGCACACAAAAAGCCCATTTAAGAGGATTCATTTTAAGACCATATTTTCTCATCCTTTCAAAGGACTGTCGAAGATGGTCAATGTGATTTTTCCCAGAAATAGATTTTATAACAATATCATCAATATAAATTTGCATGAATGTGTCTATAAAATCGTGGAAAATTGAATTCATTGCCCTTTGATAAGTGGCCCCAGCATTCTTGAGACCAAAAGGCATCACTACCCATTCATAGGTGCCTAAGGCTCCAGGGCATCTAAAAGCAGTTTTATGAACATCTTCCTCAGCAATGAATATTTGGTTGTAGCCAGAATATCCATCCAGCATACTAAGATATTCATGTCCTGCTGCAGAATATATTAACATTTCTGCTACTGGCATTGAATATTCATCTTTGGGAGTTGCAGAGTTTAAATCTCTAAAATCAATGCAAACTCTCAAAGACCCATTCTTTTTAATAACAGGTACTATATTAGCCAACCATTCGACATACCTTGCAATGCGAATGAATTTGAAACGAAGCAGTCTTCCGACTTCCTCTTTGATCTTTGACAATATCTCTGGTGCAAACCGTCTTGGATTTTGCTTGACTGGTTTTTTCCCAGGCGTCATAGGCAACCTGTGTTCGACCAACTCCCTGTTCAAACCAGGCATCTCATCATAATCCCAGGCGAAGCAGTCTTTGAACTCTTTCAACAGCTGAACTACTTCGACTTTCAACTGGGGATCAAGATTGACACTGATGTACGTAGGCCTTTTGGTTGTCCCTTCACTGAGGTCCACTTCTTCTAAAGGATCTTGTGCTAGCATTTTTATATTATTTGCCAACGGATCCTTCTCGAATCCCAAAGGCTCATCTTCATAGATGGCGTCGAGCCTCTGGCTTTGCTCTCCAGTTTCAACCTTATCTGGAGGTTTTGGGTCAAAGTCCTTACCAGGACCTTCTTGATATACTTCAGAAATGCCTTTACCAGCCATATAATCATTGGCGGCTTCCAAAGCCGCTTGTAGTTTTGTTTCGGCCACATAGGCCGAAATTCTTTTCAAAGCGTCGAACTCAGTCATGATCACTGAATTCATCTCCCCACCCTGTGGGCTCTATTGGAGGTGTGCCTAAGCATGGAAATCTTCCTCCTGGTACTTCCCTGTCCCATCTGAAACCTTCAACAGGGTGTAAGTACAACGAATAAAACGTTTCCTCGTCAGGTGTAAACTCAAAATCAGCGGGAGGACATGGAGCAATGTTCGCCAGATGTTTCTCAAATTGCCTACTATCCACATGATTAACAGGCACCTTGAAGTATCCTTGATTAGCTTCAATGTTTTCCACTATCCCATCTGGTCTCCAAATTATGATTCTCTGATGCATAAATGAGGGTACCGCTCCTATCCCATGAATCCACTCCCTACCCAAGAGTAGATTGTAGTTAGCCTTTGTTTCGACGACCATAAACACAGTTGGTCTGGTAATAGTTCCCACAGTGAGATCCACCTGAATTACTCCTAGAGTGGACCCAACTTTTCCTTCATAGTTCTACAGAACCATGTTGTGGGGCTTAGTATCGGTCTCAAATTTTCCAATCCTGCTTAGCAAAAATCTTGGCATCAAATTAACCGTTGCACCACAGTCCACCAAAATTTTGTTGACAGGGACGTTCTCTACTTTTCCAGTAATGTAAAGAGGCTTCAAATGACCCTTCATTGCCTCTGTGGGACGTTCAAAGAAAGCATTCTGTTCTTCGACGCACCCATTGTTCATGATGTAATAACACACAGGCTTGTGTGCCATCATTTCCAATTCAGCAGTTTGGTCTAAGTCTTCGACCTCTGAGACTTGACCAAATTCTCTTGGCATCACTGACACCACATTTACCAGAATGTCTAGGGAAGCCGCTGACTCATTGTCGAAGTTATCAGTCATATCCTCATCTTCTTCGACCTT
Organism: Lathyrus tuberosus; assembly: GCA_022829125.1. NCBI lineage: Eukaryota > Viridiplantae > Streptophyta > Magnoliopsida > Fabales > Fabaceae > Lathyrus > Lathyrus tuberosus. Next base: position 7,000,117 of record JALAZF010000217.1, read on the forward strand.
CTTTTTTGGATGAATAGTGAACAACTTTCATCGTGTGGGCATCTTCTCCATTGCCCCAGCTTGATTATCCACATTGGTACTTGATTCTCCTTGCACCTGGGCCTCCCTGACAGCCTTTCGTCTGCGCTGCTCTCTTCGCCATTGCGATCTAGACATGAGGTTTTTACCCTTGTAATTCTGAGAAATATACGCTGATTTGTTTGTGGTGTGATTCTCTTTTCTGTACTCAAATGACGAACCTCTTTCCACATCAAACTTCTCCCATTTTTTCTTCTGTCCTCTCCCTTCGACAGGCTTGATCCAACTACCCGTTGGCACATTCGCAGCTGGTTTGAACGTACCTGGCCTAATTCCTGGTGCTTGGTTTTTTAGCCCTGTCGAAAGTCGCCTATGGTCAAAACCTCTGTACCCTTTGTTCACCTTCTGACCCCAGCTTTCACCAGCCTTCTTAACACCTTCTAGCTTGTGGGCAGCTTTTTCATCAAAAATGGCGATGCACCTGGGACACAACATTACTCCAGAGCCTTTTTTCTGGCAACGATGCAAGAAGTCCACGATTGTCTCTTCTGGCTTAGGATAAGCCGTTTTTTTGTGCTTCTCTTGCTCATCTACCTGACTCGCTTGTGCATCTCTTCGATCCGTGATTTCGACCATGTTGACATCCATTCTATCCTTTAGGTGCATCTTGGAGAAACGGGCTTCCAGACTCTTAGTGGTCTTTGCCAAGCAGCTACCACCTACTGCTGCCTTTGCAGCTCTTTGGGAAGCTTTTTGCCAAGCAGCTTTCTCAGCCTCAACCATCTCCTCAGCATTGACTATCTTGACATCAGGAGATGTCTTGAAAAAATTTTCAGCAGCCATACATATCCAGTTTTCAACCAGACAGCCATCCATATCTAGCATCTCTCCTACCAAGAGCATGTCATCTTCCAATTCCTTAACAACCTGAATTTTGGGGGCATTTTTGCCCATAGCCTCATTGGTGTCGACACTATCTGAGCTAGAATCAGATTCTCCAGCCAACTCGACCATGTTAATGCCTTCATTGGCATTTATCTTCCACCCACTCACGGTCATATCCAAAACTTTAGCAGCATTATCTATTTCAACAAACTTATCAGCAGTTTCTTTGGTTACCAACATTAGACTGGTACCTTCAACATTTAAGCCACTTGCAGCCTTACTAGAACCTTCAATTATCACAGAGCTAGTGGCGAAGTCTTCAGTAACCTCCACCATGTTGACTGACTCATCGAATCCCTCTGTGGCCTCCACCATCTGAACCTCGTGAGGCTCTGTGTAGTTAGCCTCTGCAATTTGCAATGGGTTAGAGTCAATCTTCATATGGGCTTTTCTTTTGTCACCAAACCTCAGCCTTCCTTCTTGGATAGCATTTTGCACCAAATCCCTGAAAAGAAAACATTGAGAAGTTTTATGACCCAAAAAATTATGGTACTTACAAAAACCTCTTTTCTTTCTTTGTTCTAAAGGTGGCGTTTTAGCGCCAGCGGGCACTATCATTTGCCCATCCTTAACTAACAAATAAAAAATTTCGTCACATTTAGTGACGTCGAACGTATATGTTTTCTTAGGAAATTTGACGTTAGATTCGACAGGATGTTGTCCTTCTGAAGGAGCTAATAATTTGCAGGCATAAGGTGGACCTTGCTTTAACTCAGCAACGTCAACCTCATTTCCGTCGAAATAAGATGGTTCACCATACAGATTCTCCACATCTTCATTGCATTCAACAAAGGCTACTTTTTTACCCCTGCAGAAGTTAGCCTTCTCTTCTTTTAGCCTTTCTAGCTGTCGAACCCTATCAGCCAACTAGGCCATATCTCTAAGATATTAGGTATCTAATTTCTTCCTAATGGAATAATCGAGACCCCCAGCAGCCATTTCGACCAACTCATGTTCTGGCACTTGAGTAAAGCACCTGGCTTTAAGAAGTCAAAACCTATTCAGGTAATCATCAATTGGCTCAGTAACTTTGCGTTTGATGCTAGCCAATTCTTTCAGACTAATCTTAGTTTGCCCCATGTAGAACTGTTCATGAAACGAACGTTCTAGTTGGTCCAGTTATATATGGAATTTGGAGGCAAAGTAGTAAACCATGTGAAGGCATTCTTGGTAAGGGAACTTGGGAAATATTTGATCCTAAGGCTTTCGTCAGCTGCAATTTCGCCTGCTTCGATCAAATATCTAGCCACATGTTCGACAGTAGACTCAGTAGTATCTCCTGAAAACTTGCTGAATTTTGGAACCTTCATCCTAGGGGGCAGTTCTGCTTGGAGAATGTAATCCACTATAGGCGAAGTATAATTTGGCCTAGCGAAGCCAAAATTCATACCATTTATGGTCATTATCCTTTCAACCATGGCTGCAAGATTATTTTCTCCTGCTTGATTTTGGTGTCGAACCTGTCTAAGTAGTTGATCTGCGTTTTGGTTCCTGTTCACCATTACTACTGGTTCTTCCTCCATCTGGTAAGGTACCTGGTTTCTTGGTGGTTCGACTCTAAAATGATCAATCATTTCTTGATCCTCCAAATTCGCCTCAGGTATCTGACGTGGATGACGTCTTGGGATATCTTCGACAAAAGTTGCTCTTCGATCTACCACTGGTACTCCTATGAAATCAGCCATGCGTGCCACTTGTGCAACCAATTGTTGGTTAGTTTGTGTCGTATTTTGAATCAAAGGTTGAAAAACTTCTCCCATTGTTTAAGACAACGTATGTACCATTTGCATGTTACTTTCATCCATCTGCTGTCTCAAACAACTTATGGATGTATTTGTAAGGCTAGGCGTTTGAACAGAGTAACCAACACCTATATTCTGGTTGTTTCGCCCTCCTAATCCTGACCCTTGCAGTGGAGAAGACACAACAGCTTCTGAAAATACAGGTGGAGCATTCTGCAGATTTTGCATCATTGATGTAGGCATACCATAGGGTTGACTTCTTGACCCTGGATGTGGAAAACCTGGAGGAGGAACATGCCTGTACATTGAATTTCCTCCTGGGGGTGTTGGTGAATTAGAACTTTGTGGTCCTATGTACTCCAACACAGGTTGAGTATATGATTTTGTATATGTTGATCCTGGCTCAGACACTACTAATGGAAGTGACGCCCGTCCTCCTGTCGAAGACACTGGTGATGGTGTGCTTTGAGACCCCATACTGCTACTTGACTGAGTGTTCGAAATACTCCCTTGAGGATCAACTTGTTGGTTGGCATTGGTTGCCATTTTCTTAGTGTATCTTCTCTTTGGTATTCCTTCGTTTGCTGTGGCTAACTTCCCACTTCTCAATAACATACAACGAAAGTACTTCTTCACCAAGAAAGACAAGGTTGACAAAAAGGTATAACTTAGCACTAGGTCCCACCAGGTGTGCCAATTTGTTTACTGTGAATTTTGGTAAACAACCTCTGATCTATCAATCTAAATGTAAATTGATTAACTTGCAGGATCGACCACACAAATCCTAGGACATGTGCTAAATTTGAGAGACAAGTGTAAACTAAAGAAAATGTAAACTGTTCGACAATGCTGAAAATAAAGTCTAGCTGAACTCCACGTTCGACTATGTGCAATAAAGTAAAGTAAAGACTTGAAATTTAAAGGGATGCAAGTAAAGGGTGCAGAAATTAAAGGCGTCAAAACAAATAACAATAAGTAAAAAGCTTTGAAAGTAAAATGCAACGAACTCCACGTTCTTGGAAAGTAAAGGCTGGGATAATAAAAGTGCTGTCAAAAGTAAAGTGCAGAAAAGTAAAAGACTTTGAAAAGTAAAGGCTTGAAGATTAAACGTTTGAACGTAAAGGTGCAGTCGAAGGTAAAACGCAGGAAGTTTAAATGGCTTTGAAAGTAGATTTGGCATGGAAGATAAAGTTCAAGAAACTGTAAAGGCATGGAAAGTAAATGGTTGAATCTTAAACATGCTGAAGATAAATTATATTGATGAAGAAAATGGTGTTACATTACGTACATTCTCACGAACTCGTTTCTCTACACGCGGGTACTTTGAGTTTCTTAGAGTAACTTGTACAAAAATATGAACACCCCTTTTACATAGAACTAACTCCTATTTATAGTGCTAGGAAATAACTACTAAGTGGTGGTTACTGCTTCGAACGTGTTGATTTTGACGCCTTCCCCTTGATCTCAACTGTTCCCACGTTCACAACTGCTCTTATTTAAATTTCAAATATTGGAAATTTCCTCCAACCTTAACATAACCACTGCAGCGCTTGTTACTACATTCTCATGGTCGAAACCCTTTCAGCACTTATCCATTTTTGAGGTTCCTACACCTCTATTCGACTCAGGCCTCTCCAAAACTAGGTCGAAGCCTTCTTAAAAATAATTTTTTAACATAAAATAGCTTTGATTTTGTCTAGCGTCGAAATTGAGGGTTAATAGTGACGTACCAATATCCGTACCGAATTTCAATGTTGCAAAATATTTGTGAGGGATTTCAAATTCCGTCACAAATAGTTACGAAATCAATCCGTCACTAAATTTAAATTTCCGTCACTAATCATTTAAAAGAAATCCGTCACTTAATTACCCTAATTAATTGATTTAATAAAACTTTAATCAATTGATTTCGTTAATTAAAAATTGATTGATTTATGTCACCATCATTTCAAAATCGTTTTAACGGTTATTTTTCAAACCATCAATTCGATTTCATTCATAATCAATTCAATGTCAAAACGATTTTGCAACCACTTTCACAATTAAAACAAGAGAAACTCATTTTCACAACAACTTAGAAGAAAAAGAAAGATGGGTTTAAACATTCCTCTTTTCCCGAATATTTGGACAATGTTTTAGAGCTCTATGTTTGAATGCTCGTCTTTCATACTAAAACAAAATAATTACTTGAATTAAGTTGGTTATCTAATAGAAGAAAAATAAGGATGGGTGTAAACCTTCTCCTTTTCCGATTATTTGGGCAACGATGTAGAGCTCCTTGTCTAAATAATCGTCTTCCGTTAAATGAACCTCAACTCAATTAGCCACACAATTTTGATAATCTATGAGAAGAAAAAGAAAGGATAGTGTAGACTTTCTCCTGCCCCGAATATTTGGGCATTGTTGTACGACTCTATGTCTGAATACTCGTCTTCTGCCTAAAACATACTCAACACATTCAAACCTTTCAATTCAAAACCTTTTCAAAAAAATGAAAGATGCCTTGTCCATTCTGTGACGATGTAAATAGTGATTCCCCATGAGAATATCAAACGTTTCCATTCGAATGTGATGATGTTATAAATCTGTGCTGATCCAGAATAAGTCATCCATTCTTGAAGTGATGCAAATATTCAATTATCCATGTTTGGGGCAGCAATGTTTTTCTTTCGAATGCGACTTGAGAATCTTTCACTAAAATCGTCTAACACACAAACATTTGCTACCCAGAACTACGTAATCTTGAGTTCTTCATTACACCCGGAGATATGTAGGAGCGAGACTCGCAGTCTCGTTAGGCACCCTAATAAAAAACTTTTTGCAACCCATTTTCTTCTCTCTTTTCTCTTTTAATAACTCAAAGAAAACAAATAACATAAGTTAACATTCAATCACAAGTTAAACTAAAAGGTTTTCGTTGAGTACAATGAACGTGAGGGATGTTAACACATTTCCCTTGAGTAATCGACTCCGGAACGCGAATTTGGTTGCGACGACCATTTTCTTTTAAAGGGTGTTATCGATATTTTCTCTTTCATTTTGGAATAAATAAAGTTCGATGTCGAGTCTGATCGAATTATTTTCCACGAGAGTGCAATGTACGCTTCATAAAGAATCGTATTTTTCGAGGTACAACACCACTATGTGTCATATTTCATAAGATTACGATGTATTAATTTTTTTTTAAGGCTTTGATTCTATTTTTTTATTTAACACTTTCCCATATACTTGACAATGGTAACTGTTTATCATTTCAATCTTAGATACGAATGAACTAAGTTTTGGAGGCGTAAGACTTTTGTTAAAATATCAGTTAACTGCTCTTGTGTGGATATAGGTACTAGTCTTAGCACACCCTTTTGAACATTTCTCCCACAAAATGACAATCTATTTTTAATTGTGTTCTTCTCTAATGAAAGACAAGGTTTGATGCACTATAAATTCAATACTAGAAAATCAGCATTTTCAAAAGTAATTGTATTTATCAGAAAATATTTTACCTTTTTAGTCAGATAAAAGATATATTTCAAATGATATAATCATGAAAGATATTTTGTCTCAAATTCATAACTATTTGAGATAGATTTCTTCTCAAATATGTTGCTTTTAATATATTTTATGAGTTTTGTCTAAAAACATAGGGAAAAATCGAGACAAATTGGAGACGAAATATATAATAATCCTTAATTTATAAAGTCTATCTCAAATATATGCAAAATTTTGAGCCCGATTTTGCACAAAATATATCATAGAAGACTTTATTTGTTTTTTTTAAGTTTATTCTAAATGTGATATTTTGAGACAAACTTTTTACAAAATACATAATGATGTTTTTTTTTTAAATGAATCCTATCTCAAATTACTACAAGAACTTTGAGATATCTTTTGGACGAATCATATAATAAAGTTTTTTATTTTTATTATTTATGAGATGCGTATGAAATATCCAGATAAATATCAAACAAAATAAATAATATATTTTTTTAATGAAATCGATGAATAAATGGGATATTTTTTAGATAAATTGATGAATAAATGGGATATTTTTTAGATAAAATATATAATAAAGTTTTCTTTATTTTTAATTTTTATAAGTTCCGTTTAAAATCCGTGTCAAATATCAAGATAGATTTTTAATTTGAGGGTTTCTTAATGCACCACCCAAGTTTTTTATGCACCACGTGAAATTATTTTTTTGCCTCCTGATTCCGGATGTGCACATCCGGACGTACTAAATTTTTAAAAAACGCAGAACTTTTTTGGATATGCATATCCGGAAACAATTCTGATGTGCACTTCCGGAAGGATTTCTTATTAATTCGCGCCAGACGTTCTTCCTCCCCCTCATTCTTCACTTTTTCATTTCCAAAATCTCTCAAACTCTCTCAAACTCTCAAATTTTCAATCACCACAAATCTCAATTTTTTCCACTCGAGTTCGGCGCAGAGAAACTTCTACAACGATCAACACACTCCAAATCCTCCGTATCTCATTTTAATCGGTAAGTTTTTGAATTTTAGAGTTTCGGAGTAATTTTCGAGTAATCGATTTAGAGTAGACATTTAGGTGTAGAAATTGTTAGGTTGTATGAATAATATAGGTTAGAGACAATGTAGGTCATTTTTACTGCTTCAAACGGACGATCAGGGCATTAAAATGCCCTTTTGCATGTTACAGTGGCCATGGCTGCCATTTTTAAACTTCAAAATACGTACCGGATGTGCAGATTCGGAAAGATTGTAATGTTTAGTTTTCTGAGTGTTTCTGGATGTGCTCATCCGAAAATACCCAACGTTAAAAATTCTGTGTCCTTCCGGATGTGCACATCCAGAAGACTATTTTTTTGTTTGTTTGTTTGTTTTTGTTTAATTATTTAAAAAAAAAATTAATTTATTTATTATGCTTTGCAGATTAGATGGCTGGCAGAGACGATCGTACCATACATGGACGGACAGCTCAGAACGCATATGTCCGACGTGAGCGGATGCAGTCTACAGCCGAGGCTTCCGGCGCAGAGGGAGTTGGGGTATCCCCTACAGCTGAGGGACATCCTGCACCACATCCTACACCACAGCCATCCACATCACACGTTCATGCCACTTCCACATCACAGGTTCAGGCCACTCCCCCGTCAGCTGCCTATTCTACATCTCAGAGGCGTCGGGATTCTACTGCTAGTTCATCAGGGTCCCAACCCGCACGCAGACGACGTCGAGAGACTCCAACTCCATCAGTTGCTCCTCCTCGTTCCCCTGTTCCTGTTCCTGTTCCAGAGGGTGATGTCCCAACACATGAGGGTGTTGACGCTGATGACGATTTCGATGAGCTGGGCGGTTACCTCGGGGGACCGTCTGATATGTCCTTACTCGTGGGGTACTCAGAGCATACTGCCAGATATGTCTGGCTAGGACATGTAACCTTTCTCGGTTTATTTATAGAATTGTATTCGTTGAAAATATGTTCATTTGTAACATTGTTTTATTTGGAAATTTTCAGGAGAAAGATTCACAGAAGTTCTATAACCATGGGGGCAAGGTTATGGACACGATTGAGATGCTGCCAGAGGCTGAGTGGTTCACGTCTGCACTTGCGGAGTCTGGTCTTGGAGGCCTGTCTAGGATTGGGTATTCCCAGATCCAGTACGGTATCCTGATGGCATTTGTTGAGAGATGGCACCCTGAGATATCCTCATTCCATCTATCGTACGGCGAGATCACGATCACGCTGGATGACATCTCGTGCCTCTTTCATCTACCGATCACGGGTACTCTTCTCCGTCATGGTAGGATGATGAAGGCGGACGGCATGGAGTTGCTGGTTACAGAGCTTGGGGCTAGCCCATAGAAGGTACATGCGGAGGTGCACCAGTTGAGGGGCGCACACGTCCGATTCTCGTTTCTGATAGATAGATTTGTTGAGGCGCTTGTAGAGGCAGGACAGGCAGATGGTGATCCAGCTGAGGTGGCGATCCACAGGACCCGTGCCCTGAGATGCTACTACTTGTTTTTGCTGGGCACGCAGGTGTTTGTGGACACCAGCGCCTATTATGTTGATATCGTCTACCTCAGGTACCTTTCGGATCAGACAGAGATCCATGGGTACAACTGGGGGGCGGCTGCGCTGGCATTCATGTATTCCAGGCTTTCTGATGGTTGCCGCTGGGCAGCCAAGACTGTGGCAAGCAGCTGTACGCTATACGTGGTAACAATCTAATATTCTAAGTGATTTTTTCATTTCTTTTCTTTCTGCATTCATTATAATGTTTGACACCCATGTTATGTTTTCCATTTCAGGCGTGGATTTTACAGGACTTTCCCTACATTACTGGTTGGGGGAGTCTCCAAGGGTACACTGAAGATATGCCACGTGCAGCCGTATTTGTCCTGCTTAGACGGAACCAGGCGCTGGACCCCTTCAGAGTGTATATAGATCGGATGACTGCTGAGGACGTTTTGTATTGCCCCTATGCCGCTCACCGTGTGACGCGCCCGTTCGATGAGGTTTGTTTGTTCTCAGGATGGTTGGCATGCAGTTCGACCGTTACTGCCCGATACCTCCCGGAGCGCGTCTTGCGTCAGTTTGGTTATACACAGACGATCCCCAGGATGCCTTATGAGCCTGCTCCTCTAGGCTTGACCCGTAGGCAGATAGATGAGCTATATGCTGACTACTAGTCCCACTTGGTACCGGAGGAGGCTCGGGCGACCAGAGCGGAGACAGACTGGAGTGTTGCTGCCGGGTACATCATGTGGTTCTACACCATCTCACACCCATGCATGGTGCCCACTGCTGAGGGATCGCCACCCAGACCTGCTCATCAGGAGATATTAGAGGAGCGGTAGTCTCAGCAGGACCATACTCAGGATGTTCTACCACGCTGTCGTCAGATAGTACAGATAGGGCAACAGGCCATTGAGGCCGGTCACCTCCCTGAGGGCTCTAGTGCCAGACTTGCCGTGGATAGGATGATTGCGATTGCTATGGGGGCACTTCAGTACCGCAGACATCGATCCAGGTTGGGGGGTAGGGGCAGAGGAGCAAGGGAGCCAGGAGAGATCCTTCGCCATACGCAGTAGTTTTTTTTTATGTATCATATTTATATTACATGTATGCACTGTATTTTGACAGACGTTTATTATATATATATATATCATTTTATTTTATATATGGATGTTGTCAAATATATATTAAGTTGCGACGATTTATTAACATATGCGACCAAGCAAAAAAACTGATTTTAAAAAGAAAATAAAGTTCTGCTGTTTTCCGGATCTGCAGATCAGGAATGTTTTCGGATGTGCACTTCCAGAACGCATCAGCATTTTTTTAAAAAAATTGTGCGTCCGGATGTGCACATCCGGAATCAAGGGGCAAAATCGGAAATTCAGATGGCGCCTAAGAAACAAGGGTGGTGTGATAAGAAATCTTCTTTAATTTTTACAAGTTCCTTCTAAAATCCGTGTCAATTGTATTTTTAACTATTGAATTTTAAACTAGACCCTAAGTTAACCCTTAGTGAGAGAAACTCTAACTTCTTTCTAACTTTACTATTCTTTTTCGTCTTCGTTTGTCCACCTTCGTCTGCCTATCAACCAATCAACCAGCCATGTATCAGGTACATTAGTTTTTTCGTCATTCTTTACCACGACTTATCGTAGTTTCTTCAAGTGGTGAAGTTGCATTGTAAAGCTTGGAGGGTTTGGTTTAAAGTCCTAATCCTAAGATTAGGGACCTTCCTCCCTTTAAGATGGTTTCAGTGCTCTTTACTCTTGGGGGTCTGTTACGCTGGTGCAGTGGGTTCAACCCAGTGGCCTTCGTTATAAGTATGGCTTTAAAGAACACAGAGGGGTGGAAGTACATTAAGAGGAATAATCAGCCCAAGGGTCGTATTGCTAGGTGGTCAATCTGGAAAGCGATTAGTGGTAAAGATAATGAAGAGGATCTGAAGGAGGCCTCCTCTTTCTTCTTTTCAGAATTCCCGGAATCCTACGAAGCTAAAGAGATGTTCGACATCTTCAAAGATTACGGTTTGGTATTGGAGGTATATATTCCTTCAAGAAGGAATAAGAGTGGAAAAAGATTTGGATTTGTCAGGTTCAAGAAGGTGGTAGATGAACATCTTCTTGCAATTAAACTGGATAATATTCTCATTAATGGCAACAAGATATTTGCGAATACACCTAGGTTTCAAAGAGAAGTCAAGAAGGTTCAAGGCGAGCTTTTTAATCAGAGGTTGGGGAAGGAGGCTATGACGGATTACAGGAAACAAAGAGTTCACCAACATAAAGTTTTATCTGACTATTTGTATGCTCAAGCAAATAAGGGTGGCTGTATGGATCGTGGATATTACAAGAAGGTTCAAAATCAAGTGTTCTTAGGTGATAAACCTAACTTTTCTCACCTCAAATTTAATGTAGATAGGATTGATATGGCAAGATTTGAGAATGCTTTTGCTGGAGTCATGGAAGAGCTGGGTGAGACAACCTGTGTCTCATGGGTGGAATTCTAATTAATCGAATTTAAATTATGTAGTAAGAAAATGTCAATAAAATTTTCATAACCAAGAAGTAACATAAAAACAAACATTCTTCATATATTCACATAAATTTTTGTACAGAGTTGTGGCACCGCCACGCCAAAAGGAGCTAAAATAAAGATCCAAAGATAACCCAAGGGTACCCACAAAAGATAACGATGACCGACTGAACCTAAAAATGGACATCATACTGGCTGTACAAACAAAAATGCTCTCATGTCCAAAATAGTCGCCATTCCACCTCCATCAGGGTGAATTTCTAGGCATCAGATGGGTGATAAGATGAGGTTACTGAACCATCAAACGAGGTCGGCTGATCCCTTGACACATGTCGTGTTCCATGTCGACGGCCTCTCCCACGGTAAACCTGGCCAAACAGACGACGATAGGCACGAGCATTACCACCTATACGTCTTCTGCCCAGGTACTGTGGGTCGAGCTCATGGAAATGATGATGTCTCTCCCAAATACGGTGGAATGGTAACCTCTGAGAAATCTGGACAAGAGCGGTGAATAAAGCGTCATACATCCCCGGACTTCTATATATATAAGTCACTAAGTCGGGGAATGTCAAAGTATCAGTAGCAGCATTTATTCTCCATCCTTCAGCGTCCTCGTCGCCCTCATGGTACCGAATCTCAAGGGTGCTCAATAAGGGTTGACCCTGAGCTACGTTGATATGGGTCGGAAAGTGTCCTGCCATCTGTAAAGTTGTACCACAAATACAAAACTTAGAGAAAATAGGGCTAAGATTTTCGTACAAGTATAGAAATTTGGGATTGAGTGTAAAATAGGAATATATATGTCGAACACAGATAATCAATGCAAGCGTGCTATCTCCAACTGTTTATTTCTAAACTATATGCCGATTTAGGCCACTTAGAACTGTCAAGGACATCCTCCCAATTACCGGGATCAGATGTCACGAGACCACATGCCATCAACGTCCTCCCATTTACCAAGAGAAATGCCACCTGACTTCATATGGAGTCTAAGTGTTATAAGTCGATCGCCCCTAAGAAAACAGGCCAAGATCTTCTTATCTTGCCAAGTGCATAGTAATAATCCTCGTCAGGATTCAAGCGACTGATCAACCTCGTGCGCCCATACACACGGCGGTGGACTTACACTTTCCTAAATGCAAATCTATATGAACTTCCATTCAGATCCTGAAAACTTCCTTAGTAGTAATTTAATCTTCAAGAATACCTTATTTTAATTCCCACCTCACACAACCTTATAGTAAGTTCAGCTTGTACAATAAATAGTGTATGGTTAACTTCTGAGGAAAGAGAGGCAACTGTAAAGGACATAGTCTACCTAGTTTTTCCTTAGCCAGAACCCAACCGAATACAGCTATTCAATGTACTACACTTCCCTTCTATAAATGGGGATCCTACACTTAATAGCTCACGATGTTGTCGTTATTCACCTTAAAGAAGAATAAATAATTTTCTAAGTCTAGAAATCACAATCATTCAAATATTAGGAAATAAACATTTTAGCAATTAGTCAAATAATGCAAGCACAATACAAATTTCATTGATCATAGTTTACTCCTATGATAAATAATTAAGTTCGGCGTAATCTCGTTTAGTAATTCATGAAAATCACTATCCGGGAATATGCTCTCCTTACTTATTTATCTCTAGTAGGGCTTGGGTCACCACTACACATATATATTAAGCTATTTTACGCTAAACGTCCCAACGTGTACGGAATCTTGCCCCCACCTTTTGTTATTGGAGACGTTGTGAGAATTTCCTCAGACATTGCTTTCGAACCCTGAAAAGAACCGGTACGAAGAAAACTACCAACGGAGTCTTGTTAATTTTGGATTTGTACCAAAACAAAACTAAAACAAGATGCAAATAGTTTTTGTATGAAATTGTAGAAAGATAGAGAGATTTTTATGGTGAATGATAATTGTGGTAAGAAAGAAAGAGTGTAGGTGTGAATGAAAATGGTGGTGAAAATTTAGCTATTTATACTAGTTTTTACCAAATAAAATATTAATTTTTCACAAGGCTGATGTGATAAAATGATGAATTTGCAAAAGTAAAAATTTGTTGGCTTTATATAATTAATCCAACATATCATATTAGGAACAAGTGTATGATTTTCGATTTATGACTCAAAAGTTATTAGTTGTGTACTATTTTGATTGGTCCAACAAATAGAATATAGATTTATGAGGTGTTTATTAGAGTTATGAGGTGTTTAATCTAAACATATATCTTTCTATTATGCATCTATATTAGTATTCAATCTGTTCTAAAATAAAATAAAACTTGGCAAAAATGAAAAGAGTTTAACACTAAAAAAATATATCATGAAATTAAAAGAATAAATACAAAAAATTCAAGGGAGGTTAAATCTACAAAGTAACAATTTAGGATGTTACATTACTATCCCCCATAAAAATAATTTCGTCCTCGAAATTTAACGTACCTAAAAATAAATGAGAATATTGTCGTCGCATCTCTACTTCCCTTTCCCAGGTTGAATCACCTGTTGCTTCGTCCCACATAACTCGAGCCAATGGTATCTCTTTCCCTCGAAGTACCTTTACTATATGGTCCACAATCCTAATTGGTAAAGCTTCGTATTCTAAGTTATCCTTAAGTTCTAATGTTTCATATTCGATAATGTGGGATGGGTCTGGATAATATCTCCTCAACTGAGAAATATGAAACTCGGCATGAAGATTAGATAGATGAGGCGGTAAAGCAATACAGTATGCTACTGGTTCAACTCGGTTTAGAATCTGGAAAGGCCCGATAAACCTTGGCGTCAACTTTTTAGTCTTGATTGCTCGTCCAACTCCTGTCCTAGGAGTAACTCTTATGAACACATGATCGTCTTTTTCAAATTCCAAAGGTCTTCTTCATTTATCACTATAACTCTTTTGTCTATCTTGTGCATCATTCATCTTATCTCTGATAATTTTAACCTGATTTGTTGTTTGTACTACAAATTCCAATCCAAGAATCTTATTTTCTCCAATTTCGTACCAACACAAGGGTGTGCGACATTTCCTTCCATATAATGCTTCATAGGGTGCCATGCCTATACTCGAATGGAAACTGTTATTGTAAGTAAATTCGATTAAAGGTAGAAACTTGTCCCAACTCCCTTTATGTTCTAGAACACAATCTCTTAGCAAATCTTCTAGTGATTGAATCGTCCATTCTGATTGAGCATCTGTTTGTGGATGATACGCTGAACTCAGTCTTAACTTAGTTCCCAACTCCTGATGTAGTTGCTTCCAAAACTTTGACGTAAATCGAGGATCTCGATCACTCACTATACTTGCTGGAATTCCATGCAGCCTCACAATATCTCTGACATAAATTTGTGCCAACTTCTCCAAGCTATAAGTTTGACCGATAGGAATGAAATGAGCTGACTTTGTCAATCGATCAATTACAACACATATTGCATCAAACTTCTTCTGAGTTTTTGGTAATCCAACTATAAAATCCATAGCAATTCCATTCCACTTCCATTCTGGAATATCTAACGATTGTAATAACCCAGCTGGTTTCTGATGTTCAATCTTTGCTTTTTGACACACCAGACATAACTGAATATACTTTGTTATTTCCTTCTTCATTCCAAACCACCAAAACATTTTTCTTAAATATTGATACATCTTGGATGAAAACTTAACTTACTATTGTGACTTTCTTCAAGTATTAATCTCCGAATTTCCTTATTTTGAGGTACACAAAGTCTTTCTCTAAATCTTAGTATTTCATCACCACCTATTTGAAAGTCTCCACCCTGACCATTTTCTATCATTTTCTTTATATTCATAAAATGTTGTCATACCCCAAATTTTGACCACTACGATTCCCCATCATTGTGCAAATCATCATCACAATATAGGTGACCATCATACCTCATTAGTCTCCCCAAAGATGGGTGAGCATCCACTACAATCAAACTTAGGCTTTCAAGCCCCTCTCAGAGCTCTTAGACAAAAGATCAATCAAGGAATGACATGATCTTCAACTTGCCTAAACCTCTCAAACATCCACAATGGATCAAGAGGACTCCAACTTCAAGAATCAAGCACAAGGTTGCCGCATTCCAAATGGATCAAGCCTCAAGATCGCCAGTGTCACAAAATTAGGGTTTTGGTCGACCAGGGCCTCCAGATGGAAATTTTCCTCTGGGAATGAGCAAATGCTTCAAAGCATAACCTAATATGCTCCAAGGGACATCATGAACCCAATCATCAAGTTAATTTCACCTCAGGGGATGCATTTACCAAAAATCAGGAATTAGGGTTTCTTGACCTAATTCACCCCTAATTTGACTTTTGGGAAAAAACATGAGCCAAAACCTCAAGCGAGGATTTGAGGGAATCTAACACACTACATTGATCCATTTGCAACAATGGATTGATCCAAGAAGCTTGATTCCCAAGTTTCAAGTTCATAGAACCACAGTTAGGGTTTCGCGGGAAAAGTCAATTGTGCCTTTGACTTTTGACCCATGCATGCTCCCAAACCTTGGGACATGATTCAATACACCCTATCACACCCATGGAACATGTCCATCAAGTTTGATTTAGGTCAAGGACTTGATTTCATAGAGGATCGTATAGTTTGGAATTCATCTGACAAAAAGTCAACTGTGCACAAAAGTTAAACTTTGACTTTTTGAGATTTCTTCACAATTATGGTTCTTTGACCCCAAAATGATGTTAATGTGTGATTGGAATCATCATTCATCTAGAAAAATCAAAGAAAGTGGGATAACTTGTAAAAGGGGTAACCATAAAAATTTAGAAAATTTTCTAACTTATGGAACAAAGTGGCTAGGGTACCAACTTTGGAGGATCATAACTCCTAAACCACAAGACCATTTTTCCCCATTCAAAGCTGGATTTGTAGCTCTCATGGCCCTCTACAAAAGATTCAAACACAACTCATTCAATTTCCTCATGGATTTTAAGTTATGGAATGATCAAAATCACAAAAAGTGAAAATGTCACTTTTTTCCCACACTTAGTGAAATTTTCACTAAGTCAGAATCTGCCTTCACTTTTTTCCAAATGTAGGGGCATTTTTCACTTGGATCCAAAAAGTATCAAAACCAACTATGATCAAACAGTTGTTGTATCATATGAGGGCTTTCCAAAATGGCCAAGAACTCCATGAAATTCCACTTGAGCTAAGAGTTATGACAGCTGCAACATGCCTTGCTGCAACTGTCATGGCTAGGCAGAATTTTGCACTTTGGCTCGATTTGGCAAGATCAGATAATTCCAAGCCTTGTCATCATCTTGGACACATCTGAGGATCAAATCCAAAAGGAACAAACACTGATCCAAGCCTCAAAAGTCTTTGGAACCAAAAGTAGCATGCCAAACCTAGAAATGCCTAAAAGAGGGACAAGACTCCAATTTTGTATTGGAGCATTTAATGGATGCACCAAAACCACCACCACCATTGGATTCCTTGTGAAATTCTAGGCATGATAGACCTAAATTTTGTCTCAATCCATTGAGAAATGAGAAAGTTATGGCCTTCACGTTTCTGACCAAAATCTTGCTTTGCCTTGCTTTGGGCCAGGCCAAAAACAAGGCAAGCCTTGTATATTTGTGGTTGTGTTTCAATACACAGATGTATCATCGTCCCAGTGGTAGAGGGCGCGCACTGCACACAAGAGGTTTGGGGTTCGAATCCCCCTAGCCTCAGATCCTCTTTTTATCATTTTTTTCATATTTCTATTATTTTTCATATTATTTTTAATGATTTGGAAAATTAATAACTCTCTCAATTTTAATTATTTTTTATTGGTTCTTTTTGCAAAAAGTCACAAAAATATTGAAATATTTTATTCCACAAAAAAATTAAATTTATATTATTTATTTAATATAATTAGTATTTTTGTGAATAAATTCATTTTTAATTGTTTTTAAACATTTTAAAAGTGAATATTCATCTTGAAAATCAAAACCAAATGAGTCTTAATTCATCTTGTGATTAAAAACTCATTTTTAAAACCTTAACCAAAAATCACAAGTTGGTTATTCAAGCTTATTTTGTATTTTATCATTTTTTATTGATTTTCTTTAAAGACTTTACTTTTAAAATGCTGAAATTAGGGTTTTGATTGATTCCACCTTCAACAAATCATTTGCAAAACTCTTGGGGCCTCTAATAGAGTGTAAGACCCAAATCCCTTTGAAACCAAAATAAATTGGGCCTCAGTTATTGTATAAGACCCACTGCAATTTCAAAAATCTCGGCGCGATCGCCATTTCAAAACGAGAAACATCTGGGCCTACCCTCGTGTTATAAGCCCCATTTCTTTTCTTTAAATTTCTTTTGGCCTCTAATAGAGTGTAAGACCCAACCCTTTTATGTACCAAATAATTTGGGCCTTAGTCATTGAATAAGTCCCAGTATAATTTTCAAAAACAAAGGCGCGATCATCGTTAAAAATTGGGTCTCTCCTTGAGTTGTAAGCCCCATCACTTGTAAAAAAATAAATCTTTGGGCCTCTAATAGAGTGTAAGACCCAACCCTTTTCATAGAAAAACCTTTTTGGGCCTCAGTGTATTGTATAAGTCCCGATACCGTCAAAAAGCTCGGCACGATCATCGCCTTTTTAACAAAAATCAATTGGGCCTCTCCTTCAGCTATAAACCCCACCACTCGTATAAAAGTAACCACTTTGGGCCTCTAATAGAGTGTAAGACCCAATCCCCTTTTAACCAAAATCATTTGGGGGTCTCAGATATTGTATAATTCCCTCTGCGTTAAAAGTAAAAATCTCGGCACAGTCGTCAGTTCAAAAAACCATCCGGGCCTACACTCGGGTAATAAGACCCATTTCTTTTCTTTAAATTCACTTAGGCCTCTAATAGAGTGTAAGACCCATCCCTTTGTACAGAAAACTTTTTGGGCCTCAGTCACTTGTATAAGTCCTTGTACAAATTCAAAACAATAGTGTAATCACTAATAAAACCTTGGGCCTCTCCTTGAGCTGTAAGCCCCACTTTTCTTTTCAAAGCACTTTCTCCTTTGATTTTGAAATATACTGTTGTTTTTAATTTTTATTTGTTGAACAACTAACGAAACAACATGGAAGCTCTACAACCGAGTAAGTGTTTATCCGCTTTCATTTACCTCTTTCATATATATATAACTGTATTGTGGGGCTGCTTCACTATAAGTCTTCTTTCTCATCCTTTATATACTTGTCAAATATCCACTGTGTAATACTAGTCTAGTTATTTAGAGTTTTCCCCGGCAACTACGTCTAGCACTAGGTAAAGCCCTGTTGGTCACTCTTAAATACAAACAAAACTAGATCCCCCATAGGATTACCAGATACAGTCTTCCCTCCTCTTGGGGATAAACAATATGGAGACGTGAAAGGCAGCATTCTCGGTGAACCCTTTCTCAGACTGTCACCCTTAGAAATTGTCAAAGAAACTCTAACTCCCCAGAGATGATCTTTTCTTCGTGAATGGCATCTCTTGAGTTTATTCCAAATTCTTGAACTTTCTTGGCTTCATCTATTTTCGGTGAATGGCATGTCTTGAACTTCTCGGGGTTTGGGGACCCACAGGCTTCTTAAAAGCATCCCCGCCTCTTCTTAGGCGTTGTACAAGGACCCTTCGGCTTCTTACAAGCTCTCATGCCTTCTCTTGGGCTTAGTACAAGGACCCAGAGACCTCTACAGGTATAGGAACAGAACCTAGTCATCAATTTGCTAGAGCTGTCTTTCCGTGTCAAGCGTCCGACCAGTTAATGGATTGACCTTCATGCCTTAACATACCAGCCTTCCCTTGGGCATCATACAAAGAGCATTCACTATCTAAGAATCGATTTCTCAAAACACCCGTAGACTTAGACAGTCTCAATAACCTTGAGATTTCCCATTTCCTTAAACAATAGAAAATAACCCGGATCCTCTGATCAATACCAAGGCACAACCTTACCTATAATCTTTCTCTTCATAAGAACAAATTTTCTCTTTTATCCAACACACTGGACCTGTCACTCAATTGAAACAGTAACCAACAATTTTAGCCTCCATTTCGGGCTTCGTACGAGATAGAAAAACACTTTCTTGATGAGTGTAAAAAGACTCACTTGTTGAGTCAATCTCCTTTTAGCCTCCATCTCGGGCTTCGTACGAGATAGAAAAACACTCTCTTGTTGAGTATAAAAGGACTCTCTTGTTGAGTCAACCTTTTAGCCTCTATCTCGGGCCTCATACGAGATATAAAACACTCTCTTGTTGAGTATAAAAGGACTCTCTTGTTGAGTCAATCTTTTAGCCTCTATCCCGGGCTTCGTACGAGATATAAAACACTCTCTTGTTGAGAATAAAAGGGCTCTTTTGTTGAGTTAACCATTTTTTAGCCTCCGTCTTGGGCTTTATACAGGACAGATAAAAGCACTCTCTTGTTGAGTCAGTCACTTGTTAGTACTCTCTTGTTGAATCAACCCTTCCAGCCTCTATCTCGGGCTTCGTACGAGACAAATAATAAACACCCTCTTGTTGGGTCAATAACCTACTCTTAGCCTTTGTATAAAGAAAACCCTGGTTGAGCCAATCAACCTTTTAGCATTAAAGTTGTGCCTTGCTCACAACATACAAACATCAACCACTCCTCTTTAGAGATGACAAATTCTCTCTCAGCATAAACCCTTCAGCTTCACATCTTGGGCTTTGAACAAGATACAAATAGACCCTTCAGCTTCACATCTTGGGCTTCAAACAAGATACAAACCCCTTTAGCTTCACTTCTTGGGCTTTGAACAAGACACCAAAAACAACCTTTTTTTCCTCCCATAGAATAGGAGGAACTACGATCGCTCTGATTTCCCTGTTTCGGGAATATGTAGGCATAAGATTGCAAAATCTTAGCGAGCATACTAATCAAAAAACTCAAAATCCCATACCTTCATACATCAATCGAAAAGCATCAGTGCTAACAACTTACCAATAGCCTAGACACTGTTCCTTTTAAACAAAATAACCTAAGAGAGACCCACAATCTTAATAGCATCTGTAAACCAACAGTTTTGACTGTTTAACCTCAGTATGCAAGCGGGGTTAATTGGATACATCTATTTCCCTTCCTTAATCAGCTCAACAGGATAAAAAATGAATCGAATTGTAGTACCCTAAAGCGATAGTGCTTCGCAACCACGCAAAAATTCGCGCTACAAATGTTCATCGCCTTTTGTCCTTCTTTAATCCTATTCAAAAATTCTCTAGCTACTATGGTAATACCCAAGAACATCCTTCCTTGAACAAATTCTGTACCTAAATTCAAACCTACAAATTGCTGAATCAAATCTTCTTCCTTTAGCATCATTACTGACACATGGAGGGTATTTCTGCTCAAGGCATCTGCTACAACATTGGCTTTTCCTGGATGGTAGTGTAATTCAAAATCATAGTCCTTCATGAATTCCATCCAACGTCTTTGCCGCATGTTTAGATCCTTTTGATAAAACAAATACTTCAAACTTTTGTGATCACTCAATACTCTGAACTTTGATCCATATAAGTAATGCCTCTAAATCTTCAAGGCGAAAACAATTGTTGCAAGCTCTAGGTCATGAGTAGGGTAATTCCTCTAATGTGTTTTTATCTATCTCGAAGCATAAGCTATCACCTTGCATTCTTGCATCAACACACAACCAAGTCTTTGGTATGATGCATCACAATACACATCGAATTTTCCTAATGGATCTGGTAAGATAAGAATTGGAGATGAAGTTAATCTTTATTTTAACTTTTGAAAACTTTCCTCGCACTCCTTTGTCCATTCGAAGCTTTTACCTTTCCTCGTCAACTGAGTCATAGGTAAAGCGATCTTTGAAAATCCTTCGATGAACCTTCAATAATATCCAGCTAGTCCAAGAAAACTTCGAACCTCACCAACATTCTTAGGACTTTCCCACTTTGTCACTGCTTCAACTTTACTTGGGTCAACTGCTATACCTTCCGCACTGATTACATGACCCAGAAATTGCACCTTCTTCAACCAAAACTCACATTTTGAAAATTTTGCAAACAACTGTTGGTCCTTCAATATTTGCAATATAATCCTCATATGCTTTTCATGCTCTGCCTCATTCTTGGAGTAAATCTAAATATCATCGATTAAAACTACAACAAATTAATCTAAATATGGCCTAAAGATCCTATTCATGTAATCCATGAATACAGCTGGAGCATTAGTCAAACCAAATGGCATAACTAAGTACTCATAATGTCCATATCAGGATCTAAAAGCTGTCTTTGGAATATCATCCTCCTTCACCCTAATTTGATGATATCCTGACTTCAAGTCAATCTTTGAGAATATTGATGCTCCCTTCAACTGATCCATCAAGTCATCAATTCTAGGCAATGGATACTTATTCTTTATGGTAGCTTTGTTAAGCTGTCTATAATCCACACAAAGTCTAGACGAACCATCTTTCTTTTTTACAAACAAGATAGGAGCTCCCCATGGTGATACACTTGGTCTAATAAACTCCTTCCCCAACATGTCATCTAATTGCTTCTTCAACTCTGCCAATTCTGATGGTGATATTCGATAAGGAGAAATAGAAATCGGGCTAGTGCCTGGAACCAAATCTATTGTAAATTCTACTTCTCTAACTGGTGGTAACCCTGGAATGTCTTCTGGAAAAACTTCCGGAAATTCACACACCACTGGGATGTTTTCCACACTTGGGGTTACTTCCACTGACATAGAAAACAACATCATAAATTTTTGAGTGAGAGCTTCAACCTTCTCGACTTCGCCACTATCTTCTTCAAACATTAAAGTTTTCTTATTACAACGCAAGGTTACATTATTGGATGATAACCAATCCATCCCTAAGATAATGTCTAGATTATGAAGTGGGAGAACTACAAGGTTTACTAGAAACTTCCTATTTTATATTGATATTTGACAACCTACGCAGACTGAATGAGCTACCATCTTTTCTCTTGATGGTGTAGAAATGATTAGATTTTTATCTAAATCAACAGGTCTTAATTTCAAGAACTCAGCGCAAGTTGTAGAATTAAAAGAATTTGTAGCTCCTAAATCAAACAACATGGATACTAACGTATCTTTAATTAAACACATACCTTGAATTAAATTATCAGATCCAAGGGCTTCAGAACCTCTAATAGTAAACACCCTCCCACTGGTTGAGTTGTTGTTCGGATTTTGGAGTTTTTGACCTGCACCTGTGCCACCAGTCGTTCCTTCTATAGCCTCCTTGTTTCTTTGGTTATTTCCTTGGCCTCCTTGTTGTTTTTTCCATTTAGGGCAATCCCTAAGGAAGTGACCCCTTTGACCACAACGAAAACAAGTTCCCGGTTGTCTCTGAGGACACTCCTTGTTGAGATGTGCTCCCCCACAAGTGAAACATTTCATCTCCGATCTTCTTGAAGCATTATTCTGATATGGTGTTATTCTTTGGTGCACCTTTCCTCCTTGTTGAGGCCTCCCTTCTTGACCTCGATTAAAGTTCCCTTTATTGTTGTTGTTTCGGATTGGTCCTCCTGATCTATATTGATTCTTACGATTATCAATACCTTTAACCTCCAAGCAACGTTCTGTTAGCTCATTGAAATTTCTGATATACTGAGGTAAAACAACCCTCTGTATATCATACCTCAACCCATCCTGGTATTTTTCACACATCCATTCCTCACTTGGATGCAACCTATAAAATTCTGAATATTTCAAAAGTGATTCAAATTTTCGGGTATACTCTCCAGTAGACCATGATCCTTGACGCAGGTTGCTAAATTCTCTTTCTTTATCCTTCCTTGCTAATTTGGGAAAATACTTTCCAAGAAACACTTCCTTGAATAGATTCCAAGTGATCTCTCTTCCTTCTTCCTCTAAAAGTCGATGCTTTTCTCTCCACCAAGCCTCAGCGTCTCCAGTTAGCATGAACGTCCCATAACCAACTCTTATATTCTCTCTACAATGGGTGAAAGCAAAAATCTTCTCTATTTCTTGCAACCATTTCTCCGCACCCTCGGGATTACACTCACTGCTAAATTGTGGTTGTTTTCCTTTCAGAAAGGAGTTTAAACCTACATCTTCATGTACATTTTCCCACCATGGTTGCTGAAAAAGTTGTTGATCTCTAGTAAGTTGTAGAATTTGACTATTTTGTTGTGTTTGAATCAACACTGCTGCAGCAAGCTCACGGATATCCCTAGTGTCAGTTTGGGTGTTTGTTCCTGTCTAGGAATGATTTTCCTGTCCTACAGGGATGGTATCTCCTCCTTCAGGAGTCGCTTCACCGAAACATCTATTTGTACCGCCTGCATTCCTAGTAACCCTACCAGTGTCCCTATCGACGCCTCTACTGGTACCTCTACTAGCGCCCCTACCACGTTCCGAGTTACAGGTGTTTCGAACCATAACTTCCTTAAAAAGGAAAAGTTAATTGGTTCAATCATTCATAAGATATAAAGAATATGTATATAAATATTTATATATCTTATGAATGAATCTTATTTGATAAGGAAGTTGGTCTTCTGATTTGAAGACTTAACTCCATTTTAACCTATTTCAGAACTCGTGGTAATGGGAAGTTAATACTACAAAACAATGTTATCATCCGATGTGGAATCAAACATGACACAGCCAGTATACCTTTGCTCTATATCGGTCCGAATTGAATTGACCAGCTCTGATACCATAAAATGAGACAACCTGTGTCCCATTGGTGGAATTCTAATTAACCAAATTTAAATTATTAGTAAGAAAATGAAAATAAAATTTTCATAACCAAGAAGTAACATAAAGACAAACATTCTTCATATATTCACATAATTTTTGTACATAGTTGTGGCACCGCCATGCCAAAAAGAGCCAAACTAAACATCCAAAGATAACCCAAGGGTACCCACAAAATATTACGACGATCGACTGAACCCAAAAATGGACATCATACTGGCTGTACAAATAAAAATGATCTCATGTCCAAAATAGTCGCCATTCCACCTCCATCAGGGTGAATTTCTAGGGATCAGATGGGTGATAAGATGAAGTTACTGAACCCTCAACCGAGGTCGGATGATCCCTTGACACATGTCGCGTTCCATGTCGACGTCCTCTCCCACGGCAAACCTGGCCAAACAGACGATGATAGGCACGAGCATTACCACCTACACGTCTTCTGCCCAGATTCTGTGGGTCGAGCTCATGGAAAAGACGATGGCTCTCCCAAATACGGTGGAATGGTAACCTCTGAGAAATCTAGACAGGAGGGGTGAATAAAGCGTCATACATCCCCGGACTTATATATATATAAGTCACTAAGTCGGTGAATGTCAAAGTATCAGTAGCAGCATTTATTCTCCTTCCTTCAGCGTCCTCGTCGCCCTCATGGTACCGAATCTCAAGGGTGCTCCATAAGCGTTGACCCTGAGCTACGTTGATATGGGTCGAAAAGTGTCCTGCCATCTGTAAAGTTGTACCACAAATACAAAACATAGAGAATATAGGGCTAAGATTTTCGTAGAAGTATAGAAAATTGGGATTGAGTGTAAAATAGGAATATATATGTCGAACACAGATAATCAATCAAGCGTGCTATCTCCAACTATTTATTTCTAAACTAATGCTGATTTAGGCCACTAAACACTGTCAAGGACATCCTCCCAATTATCGGGATCAGATGTCACGAGACCACATGCCACCAACGTCCTCCCATTTACAAAGAGCAACGCCACCTGACTGCACATGGAGTCTAAGTATTATAAGTCGATCGCCCCTGTCATACCCCCAATTTTGACCACTAAGATTTCCCATCATTATGCAAATCATCATCAGAATATGGATGTACCTTCATGCCTCATCAGTTTCCTCAAGAAATTATTGAGCATTCACAACAATCATAACTTAGGGTTTCAAGCCCTCTCTGAGTCTTAGACAAAGGATCAATCAAGGAATGACATGATCTTCAACTTGTCTAAACCTCTCAAACACCCACAAGGGATCAAGAGGACTCCCACTTCATGGATTAAGCACAAGGCTGCTCCCTTCTAGGTGGATCAAGCCTCAAGATCGTCGGTATCACTAAATTAGGGTTTGGTCGACCAGGGCCTCCAGATGGAAATTTTCCTCTGGGCATGAGCAAATGCTTCAAAGCATATCCTAATATACTCCATGGAACATCATGGACCCAATCATCAAGTCAATTTTGCCTCAGGGGGTGCATTAAAAAAAAATCAGGAATTAGGGTTTCTTGACCTAATTCACCCCTAAGTTGACTTTTGAGACAAATCTTGAGCCAAGACCTCAAGAGAAGATTTTAAGGTCTCTAATATACTATATTGATCCATTTGCAACAATGGATTTATCCAAGAAGCTTGAGTAACAAGTCTCAATTTCATCTGAGCCACAATTAGGGTTTTGCGAGAAAAGTCAACTATATCTTTGACTTTTGACCAAGACACGCACCAAGCCCTAAGACATGATTCAATACACCCTATAACACCTATGGAATCAATCCATCAAGTTTGATTTAGGTCAAGGACTTGATTTCATAGAGGATCGCACAGTTTGGAATTCATTTGATAAAAGTCAACTGTACACAAAAGTAAACTTTGACTTTTTGAGATTTTTCACAAAAATGGTTTTTTAACCCTAAAATGATCTTAATGTACGATTTGAATCATCATTCATCAAGAAAAATCAAAGAAAGCGGGATAACTTGTAAAAGGGGTAACCATAAAAACTTCGAAAATTTTCTAAGTTATGAACAAAGTGGCAAGGGTACCAACTTTGGAGGATCATAACTCCTAAACCACAAAGCCATTTTTCCCCATCCAAAGCTTGATTTGTAGATCTCATGGACCTCGACAAAAGCTTAAAACTGACCCCCCTCCAAATTCCTCATGGATTTTGAGTTATGGGATGATCAAAATCACAAAAAGTGAAAATGTCACTTTTTTCCAACACTTAGTGAAATTTTCACTGAGTCAGAATCTGCCTTACTTTTTGCCAAATGTAGGGATATTTTTCACTTGGATCCAAAAAGTATCAAAACCAAATATGAGCAAACAGTTGTTGTATTATATGAGGGCTTTCTAAAATGGCCAAGAACATCACCAAACTCAGCTTGAGCCATGAGATATGACAATGGCAACATGCCTTGCTGAAAACTGCCAAGGCTAGGCAGAATTTTGTACTTTTGCTCGATTTGGTAAAATCAGATAATTCCAAGCCTTGTCATCACTTTGGACACCTCTGAGGATCAAATCTAAAGGGGACAATCACTGAGCCAAGCCTCCAAAGTCTTTGGAACAAGAAATAGCATGCCAAACCTACAATTACCTAAAATAGGTACAAGACTCCAATTTTGGATTGGAGCATTCAATGCATACACCAAGGTGGCATGGACTGAGCCATTTCCAACTGAATTTAGTCAAGACTTATCCAAGACCAAGGGAACCAGCAGCCTGTGCCCTAACCTCTAGTCAATGGCTAGAGGAGACTTGGATTCTGATTGCTCAACATTGGCCAAACCTAGGCAGCAGTTGCCATTCACTATTCCTTGTAAAACAAACTTGCTCTACTATAAATAGAGCTCATTTGTGATCAGTTTGAGTACACCAAAGCCATCAAACAGATGCTTTCTTCAAAATATCCTTCTTCACTCCAATTTTGCCTTCTAAGGCAAGTCACTATCGGGTTTTGAGTTTGAGAGTTTTTCCAATCAAACCAATCACACACACACCTCATAAACATCATATAGAAGTGATCCAAACACTCACATAACATTTGGAACACCAAAATCACAAAATCACCAGCCAATTGCTCAAGTTTTTGACAGATTTGCAGTTGGGGTACCATCTCAAGTTCCAGATCATTTCAATCCACTCCAAGCACCCAGACACACTCCATGGCACCTAGGGAAGCTATCCACATCATCGGAACCTAGTTGTAACACCTCTAACACAAAACTTGATCACCAGCTGCAAGAGGTTAGCATGAGCTCTCCTAACTCTATGATCCATGCAATTTTTGTTGCACAATAATTTTGCCATATGTTCATAATCATGCCTGGAATGTTTTCCCTCAATCAATTGCATTGTTTGAATAGTGTGTGGAATTTCTGAACCTTCATGCAGAAATTAGGGTTCTTGAGGTTTCTCTTTGATTTCTTATTCCATGTTAAAAATAAATGAAATTAAAGACCATAGACATGACCGTGAGGTTAAAACGAGTAGATTGATATTTACATTGCATGATATAATCAAGTATTCAGTGAGATTGGATGGAAAACGCAAATCTGCAGAAATAGAGGGTGGCGCGTGTTCTTGCCCTTGTTCTTGGCGCCATTTTTTGAAAATTTGAATATTTGAATTTTGTGATTTTATTTAATTGATTCAAAAATTAATTTCTCTTTGAGTTTTAATGATTTTGAGTTGATTTTTTTTTTAATAATTCACAAAAATGTTAAAATATTTTATTTTACCAAAAAATCCCAAAAATATTATTTATTTCATATAATTGATATTTTTGCAAAGAATTAATATTTAATTGTTTTTGACATTTAAAATATTTTTTCCTTCTTGATTTTGCAAATTTTAAAGATTTCTAATCATTTTGTAGGTCAAAACTTGATTTATGAAACATTAATCCAAGATCACAATTTGTTTTCCACATGTTAAACAATTTTGGTCATTTTAATTGAATTTTTATTCAATTAAAATACATTTTGAAAACAAATTAGGGTTTTTGATTAATTCAACCCTCATCAAACTTTTTCAAAACTCTTTGGGCCTCTAATAGAGTGTATGACCCAATCATTTGTAAATACAAACCTATTTGTTGGCCTCACTTATTATATAAGTCCCGTTGTATTTCAAAAAGTTCGGCGCGACCACCGCCAGTTTAAAATAAGCCAACTGGGCCTCTCCTCGAGCTATAAAACCCACTCAAAACTCTTTTGGGCCTCGAATAGAGTGTAAGACCCAATCCCCTTTTAACCAAAACAATCTTGGGCCTCAGATATTGTATAAGTCCCTCTGCGTTAAAAGAAACCTCGGCGCGATCGCGAGTTCAAACAAAAATCATCTGGGCCTACCCTCGAGTAGTAAGACCCATTTCTTGTTCTGTAAACCCTTTGGGCCTCTAAGAGAGTGTAAGACTCATCCCCTTGTACAGAAAACCTTTCTCGGACCTCAGTCACTTGTATAAGTCCCTGTACAAACAACAGTGCAATCACCGACAAAACCTTGGGCCTCTCCTTGAGCCGTAAGCCCCAATCTTTCATTTCAAAGCACTTTCTCCTTTGATTTTGAATATAATATTGTTATCAAAGCTTTCTTTGTTGAACAAACTAACAAAACAATATGGAAGCTCTACAACCGAGTAAGTGTTTACCCGCTTTCATTTACCACTTTCATATGTATATAACTGTACTGTGGGGCTGTTTCACTGTAAGTCTTCTTTCATAAACTCATATCAACTGTGTAATAATAGTATAGATATTTAAAGTTTCCCCGACAACTACGTCTAGCACTAGGTGGAGCCCTAATGATCACTCTTAAAAGTAGACAAAACTGGATCCCCCATAGGAGCTCCAGATATAGTCTTCTTTTCTGTTGTCCCTCCTAGGAATTATCAAAGAGACTCTACTCCCCAGAGATGATCTTTTCTCCGTGAATGGAATCTCTTGAGTTTCTTCCAAATTCTCAGACTTTCCTGGCTTGATCTATTCTCTGTGAATAGCCTGTCTTGAATTTCTCGGGGTTTGGGGACCCACAGGCTTCTTAAAAGCATCCCCGCCTCCTCTTGGGCATTGTACAAGGACCCACTGGCTTCTTAGAAGTTTTCACAGGCTCCTCTTAGGCTTCGTATAATGATTCTTCCTCCGGGAATGATTGCCTCCTCTTGGGCTTTGTACAAATTATCCCCCAGCTTCTTAAAAGTTTCCAACCTCCTCTTGGGCTTCGTACAAATTGTCCCGACGACCTCCTAGAGGTATAGGAACAAAAATTAGTCATCTTAATATAACAGTCTTTCAAAGAGTCTAGATCCTACTACTGTTTCTTAAAGATTAGTACAAAAGATAAAACTCTAGACTTGGATAGTCTAATTTCCTTGAGTCTCAAAGACATTCTCAAGCTCCTTTCAAAAATAGGAAGAAAACCCGTAGACTCGGACAGTCACAATACCCTTTGGATTTCCCATTTCCTTAAAGAACAGGAGATAACCCTAATCCTCTGATCAAATCCATGAGTACAACATTACCCATATAAGAACTGATTTTCTCTTTGAGCCAACATACTAAACCTGTCACTCAACTGAAACAGTTACCATAGCCTCCTATTAGGCTTTGTACAAATGATTCTCTCCAGTGGAGCTAACCTTTTCAAACTCTCTTGTTGAGTCAATCTCCTTTTAGCCTCTATCTCGGGCTTCGTACGAGATATGAAAATACCTTTAGCCTCCTTCTCGGGCTTTCTACGAGATATAAAAAGACTCTCTTGTTGAGTTGATCCTCTTTAGCCTCCATCTCGGGCTTCGTACGAGATACCAAAGCACTCTCTTGTTGAGTCAAACATCTTTCATCCTCCATCTCAGGCTTCATACAAGATACACAATCACTCTCTTGTTGAGTAAATCTCCTTTTAGCCTCTATCTCGGGCTTCGTAAGAGATACGAAAACATCTTTAGCCTCCATCTCGGGCTTTGTACGAGATACAAAAAGACTCTCTTGTTGAGTCAAACCCATTTAGCCTCCACCTCGGGCTTCGTACGAGATACAAAATCACTCTCTAGTTGAGTATAAAGACCCTCTTGTTAAGTCGACCCATTCAGCCTCCATCTCGGGCTTTGTACGAGACACATAAAAACACCCCTCTTGTTGGGCCAATAGCCTCCTCTTAGGCTTTGTATAAGGAAACCCCGGTTGAACCAATCAACCTTTTAGCATCAAAGTTGTGCTTCGTTCACAGTATACAAACATCAACAACTCCTTTCCCTTCATCTAACTGCTGTAAGCGGTAAGCCTCAGGATTATTTACATCCACGCCACTGTCCCTCTTTTAGCATGAGAAATTCCTAAGGAAAGATAGCATTGCTCTACACTGAGTTAAAGTCTTTTCCTCTAGGTTGGAAAGCCCCTATAAAGGAAATTATGGCATTGCTGGATTCACATATCCCGGTTAAAGGAATCCTCCTTTATAATCAATCACCCAACAATTGTGACAGCCAAACCCTCTTTAGAGATGACAAATTCTCTCTAAAGTCAAACCCTTTTAGCTTCACATCTTGGGCTTCAAAAAAGATACAAATAGACCCTTCAGCTTCATATCTTGGGCTTTGAACAAGATACAAACAACCTTTAGCTTCACGTCTTGGGCTTTGAACAAGTCACCAAAACACCATTTCCTCCCATAGAATAGGAGGAACTACGATCGCTCTGATTTCCCTGTTTCGGAAAACGGGAATACGTAGGCATAAGATTGAAAGAAAAATCTTAGCGAGCACACTAACCAAAAACCCAAAATTCCATACCTTCAAACATCAATCGAAAAGTATACGTCCTAACATCCTACCCATATCCTGAACAGTCCTGTCATTTCAACCTTAAATAAGTAGAAAAAGGCCTCATTACCATATAGCATCCGTAACCTAACAGACTGCTGTTTAAACTCAGTATGCAAGAATGGTTAATTGGAGACATCTATTTCCCTTCCCTCATCAGCTTCAATAGGATAAAAAATGAATCGACCTGTAGTAACCCCAAAAGAGCGACGGCGCCTAAGAACCGCGTCCCAAATTCGCTCGCTACAGAAATGGGGCGGCCACCGTGGGGCCCTTCTTTGGTTATTTTTAGGGTGAAAACCGTTCGAAGAATGGTGACTTCACTAACGACTTCACGAGGGATAGGACTTTTTGTTGACTTCACTAGGATCTTAAGTCAAAACCTTTAAATTGGGAAGGAACCACAGAATGGCGACTCCGCCGGGGAGCCAGTTTCTGTCAGGAACATAGGATTCATAGCTCTTAAAAGTCTAGGACATTAGGACAAATATATATACTGCTTTTCCTAATTGATATATGTGTTTATTTTTCTGCTAATGGGAATGCGTGTGATGCCGCATGTGAAAAGATTGAGTATACACCTAGGAAAAACCCCTTTTAGTGGTGCGGAAGCTATCGGAAATAGGTGTCACGCGATACCACCCTCTTCTGAGGATTCTTCGAAAAACACCACCTAGCACGGTTCTCGGCCCGCTGGTGTTTTCTCGACAATAATTGATGATGATGAGAGACAGGTACAAAAATCACTAGTAAACCTTTAGGATGGGTAGAGCCTTGACTCCATCACACCGACCCTTTGACCCCATGTTTTTTCTATGTTTTTGTGTGTTGCATTCATGCATTCATTTAAAAAACATTAAAACAAAGAAAAATTCTCTTCTAGTCTCTCTTTTTCAAACTAAATTAAGACAATGATTGCAAATGTCAGAGGAAAAGATTGCGCTCATAGATTTCGGTAGAAGGAGAACTCATATGTACACCTTCAAGGTTCCAAAACTAGAGGATTTGAGAGGTTTGGCGAGAATGATCACAAACCATGAGGCTTTCAGAGCCAAGTACGGAGGTCTACTATCTCTATTAAGGGTCCATGTGATTGAGGGAATCCTGGAGGCACTCATTCAGTTTTACGATCCGGTTTATCATTGTTTCACATTCCCAGATTACCAGCTCGCACCAACACTGGAAGAGTATTCTCATCTGACCGATTTACATATTACTGATCAAGCTCCCTTTTCTGGACTGGAAGAAATTCCAAAGGATCAAACCATTGCACGAGCAATTTATTTGGACAAGTCTGAGGTCAGGACTCACATGACCACTAAGGGTGGCATCCAGGGTTTTCCAGCCCAGTTTCTGACAAAGAAGGCCCTGTACTTCGCTAGTATAGGGAACATGACTGCTTTTGAAAGCATCTTTGTTTTACTCACCTACGGGTTATTTCTGTTACCCAACATTAATAACTTCATCGATATCAACTTCATTAAGGTTTTTCTCATTGGAAACCCTGTGCCGACTTTGCTAGCATACGCGTATCATTTCGTACATTTAGGGAATTTGTACAGCGGAGGGGAGATAACATGTTGTGTACCCCTTCTATACAAATGGTTTATCTCCCATTTGCCTAAGTCTGCCACTTTCTGGGATCACAAGAGTGCCTTACGTTGGTCGCAGAAAATCATGTCTCTTACCAACTCTGACATAGATTGGTGTAATAGGAGTTATGAGGGAATCAGGATCATTGACCGTTGTGGAAAATTCCCCAACATACCCCTCATAGGAACTAAGGGAGGAATCAATTACCATCTTGTTCTTGTTCGTCATCAATTTGGATACCCGATGAGGCATGTCCCGCGCAACGCTCATCTGGAAGGTCTTTTCTTCAAAGAAGGAGAAAATGACAGATCTCTAAAGATGGAAATAGTGCATGCTTGGAAACATGTTCATAAGAAAGGACGGGAGTCTCTAGGAAAACCGAACTGTGTCTCGGTGGAGCCTTATCTCCAATGGGTACAAACTAGAGCTCTCAAGCTAAAAATGCCTTATCCTCGTCACAGAGTTCTTTGGCCAATGGAGTCTATCATGTACTTCATGACCGAAACGGAAAAACTTCAGGTTACTCTCAACAAAGTTCAACAGGAGAGGAGGTCTTGGAAGAACAAATACCGCATTCTCAATGTGGAGTGTATCAAAATACAGTAACTACTGAAAGATAAGGATGCTCTGATTGAGATTTTGGAGCAACATGCTGTAGAGAATCAGGATGACCAAAGGAATTTGCTCACTCCTTTCACCTCGAAAAGGAATGACAACCCGACAATGGCCCAAGAGCCCCGGTCCAAGAAGAGGAAAATACCATAATCAGCACCTGAGTTCTCCTCAGAGAGGACTCGGGACCCATTAGCTTAGGTTTCTGTTTTTGCAACTTGTAATCTACTGTATTTTCATTTCCGCAATCCTTTTAATTCAATAAAACGGGGTTTCCCCACTATTTGATATTTGCAATCTAATTGTCAAAGTTTATTTTGATTAAACAAAAAAATAATAAATATAATCATTGCATTCATCATTCTCATGTCACGTATTCTTCTTACCTACGAATATCACGTTTGCATCTCGGTTCTAGAGTCAAACTGTCTCATTTGTACAATACTCGGGCCAATCGTCAGAAAAAGATGGATGATCTTGAGGAAGAGAACAGAGAGTTGAAAGAAGAGATCGACGCTCTGAGAGAGGATATGAGAAAGCTTCGTAACGACATGCAAGCCATGGCAGAAGCTCAACTACAAAGAACTATGATCTCAGAGATCACCTCAACACCCATAGTGGCGAAGTATGATCCTAGGTATCAAATGCCGAAAGATCGTCCCTGGGGCATGCCTGTTAACTATATCCCGGAAGGATATGTTCCGCCGATCGTTGAGGATCAGGGAATCATTGCAGAAGCCGCTGGGCCTGAAGGTTACAAACTTCGGGAAAGCGAGGATGCCAGAGGCATAATGAGGACTCCTGAAGGTTACAAACTTTGGGAAACACCAAGATTCACTGCCGTAGTCAGGGTACCACACCCTGTGGTGCGCACTGTCCCGGAAGGACAGATTCCACCGATACCTGCTGGTAGGAAGGAAACTATGTTTGGCAGAATGGATGAATTCCAAGAGAAGATCCTAGAAATGCAGAAGGAACTGCAAGCCATCTGCGGTCAGGATTTATTTGGAAAGGACGCCGCAGACCTTTGTCTGGTCCCCAATGTGAAGGTCCCGCACAAGTTCCAAGTGCCCGACTTTGAAAAATACAAGAATAACTCTTGCCCTCAAAGCCACATGGTGATGTACGCTCGGGGAATGTCAGCTCAGACAGAGAATCAGGACTTACTGATTCACTACTTTCAGGATAGTTTAACCGGTGCCGCATTAAAATGATACATGGGTTTAAACCGCGCTACGATTAGCACTTTCGGAGATCTTGGCACTTCCTTCGTCCAACAATACAAATACAATCTGGACATGGCACCGGACAGAGATCAACTCAGATCAATGTCATAGAAGGACAAGGAAACCTTTAAGGAATACGCTCAGAGATGGCGTGAGATCGCCGCTCAAATTTGTCCACCTCTTGTAGAAAAAGAGATGAAAAAGATCTTCTTAAAGACCTTAAGCACATTTTACTATGACATAATGGTTGCCAGTGCGCCCAGTGACTTCACCGAGATGGTGGGCATGGGAGTTCGTCTTGAGGAAGCCATACGAGAAGGACGTTTAGTAAAAGACGCTGGATCATCAAGTAGTACAAAACGATACGGTAGTGCTCTCCCTAAGAAAAAAGAGGAAGATATTGGGAATATCTCTCTCGAAAAGCAAAGGCGGCGTTATCAATTAGTAGCAGCTGTGACTCCTGCTATCAACCCCGCGCATATTCCTACGTATCAGCCTCAGGTTGCGTAGAGCCAACCTAATCAGCAAAGGACACAACAGCCTCTTCAGCAGGCTGGTCCTCCATATAACAACAACCGTACAACGCGGCCACAAGGATTTGATCCTATACCTATATCGTACGCGGAACTATTTCTGTTACTACTAGCCAAGGGGCACATCCAGACTAAGTCTCCTCTTACAGTACCGGAAAATCCGCCTTTTTGGTTTAAGGTGGACCAGACTTGCCTTTACCATCAAGGAGGACCAGGGCATAACATAGAGAATTGTCTTAATTTCAAATCCGACGTGCAAAATCTTGTTAGGAGCGGGCTCTTATCTTTCAAAGATACGAATCCCAATGTTCTCACGAACCCGCTGCCTCAACATGTGAAAGCTGCAGTCAATCTGATAGAGGGAGAGTCTAACAATGTCTATCAAATTCACGATGTACTCTTATTAAGAGCCAATCTGGTCAAGATGCATTGTAGACAGAGTGGATATGGCCATGTGCCACCTCATAATTATCACCAATGTGATATCTGCTCTAAAAACAATCGGGGGTGTTCTGTGGTGCAATCAGCTCTACAGGAACAGATGGATCTCGGATGGATCCAAGAGCACCGAGTTCATGGAGTTAACATGGTTTATACGAATTCCAACATCGTTCAAAACCACGACATCCATGCGATGAATGTCAACCTGGTGGCAATGCACTCCAGGCAAAGCCAGTATCATAATCTTCCGCGGCACGATTACAGTTCTTGTCTGACTTGCTCGGTAAACAAACAGGGATACTCTTTTGTACAAGAGGCCCTCCAGCGTCAGATGGATCTTGGATGGATCCAGGACTACCATGATAGGAATCCCTATCAGATCAACATGATTCAGATCTTTGATATTTGTCTAATGAATACAAACCTGGTAGAGTTACATGCTGAACAGGTCCGCCTCAGATTCCTGGTATCACATATTACCAAAGCTGTAAAGCGGGTCACGAAAATGATCAAGGATGTGCCCTTGTCCAGGAAACACTTCAGCACTTGTTAAATCACTGGTGGATGCCAATCTATATGGATGAGGACACTCAGCAAATTAGTGTCAATAACAGGAACCCTACTCGGCATCGAAGTCAAGATGTCTGATCTGTGGAAACTAACCTAGTGAGGTTACATTGTATTCAAAGCGGGCGTGGCCAGGTTCCGCCACACAATTATGAACGTTGTAGAGTCTATTCGGAAAGTAACCAAGGGTGCTACCTTGTGCGAGCAGCTCTTCAGGGTCAGGTAGATCGTAGAGAGATCCGCCCATATCCGGGCTCCGGACCCATCAACTAGACGCCGAACTACCATGCCAATCAAGTTGAGGACGTTGTCGTAATCTCTGATCATCAGAGGATCAGGGATGTTTTTGCCATCATCCCTCTACTTGACAAATCAAGAGTCCCTAACCAGGAACGAATCGAGATTACTTATGATGGTCAGAAAAATCAGAAGGTTCCCATAGTCATCTATCTACCGGGACCACTACCGTATGAATCAGCTAAGGCGATGCCTTACAAGTACGGAGCAACAACAATCGAGAATGGAAAGGAAATTTCGATACCCTCCGTCGTGAGTATTGCAGACATCAGTCGGGTAACACGGAGTGGTAGAATCTTTAACAGAGGAGTTGGAGAATCCAACAAAGAGAAGGAACTTCAGACGGAACTTCCCGATCCACCAGTCGGTCAATCCAG
The DNA here is from genome assembly GCA_022829125.1 of Lathyrus tuberosus. NCBI lineage: Eukaryota > Viridiplantae > Streptophyta > Magnoliopsida > Fabales > Fabaceae > Lathyrus > Lathyrus tuberosus. The sequence goes on from JALAZF010000217.1 coordinate 7,036,580, forward strand.
TAGTCCCGACCTTTCTAAAAACAATGATGAGATGATGAAGCTCATCCAAAGGAATGAATACAACATTGTTGATCAACTGTTACAGACTCCTTCAAAGATCTCGGTATTATCACTTTTACTCAGTTTAGAAGCGCACAGGGAGGCTCTACAGAATGTCTTGGAGCAAGCCTTTGTGGAACAGGATGTAACAATCAGACAGTTCGATAGCATTGTCTCTAACATCACTTCCTGCAATAATTTGGGATTTAGTGATGAGGAATTACCTGAAGAGGGTCGCCGTCATAACATGGCGCTCAATATTACAGTCAACTGCCAGGATGATGCTTTAGCCAACATACTGGTAGACACAGGGTCAGCCCTGAATGTTATGCCGAAGTCCACTTTGACGCAATTATCATTCAAAGGCTCTCTGATGAGAATCAGTGAGTTTGTCGTCAAAGCATTTGACGGATCCAGAAAAACGGTTATCGGCGAAGTCGACCTTCCTATAACTATCGGCCCTCACACATTCCAAGTCACTTTCCAGGTCATGGATATCCGGGAAACATACAGTTGTTTATTTGGAAGACCTTGGATACATCAGGCTGGGGCGGTCACCTCGACCCTCCACCAAAAGCTAAAGTCCATCCAGAACAACCAACTCGTCACAGTCTGTGGGGAACAGGCTTTGCTCGTAAGCAATTTATCTTCATCCACGTATGTGGAACCGGAAGGGATAATCGGAACCTAGTTCCAAACGCTTTCGCTACACAGTGGCGATGAATCCGAAGGAGGAACTTCGATCTCCTCATACAAAGATGCTATCAAAGTGGTCAAAGGTGCCAATACAACATGATGGGGGCAGCTTGTCATTCCTACTGACAATAAAACCAAGAAGGGTCTTGGTTTTTCTCCAACTTGCACCCGGACTGCTGTCAAATATGAAAGTCTTCATCCCATTCAAAACTTCTTCCACAGTGAAGGCTTCCTTCACCCAGTGACTCAAGAAGTGCATACCATTAATGAGGGAGATTCCTCTGACACAAATGAGGAATGGAAGTCCTATCTTAATGAGGACGGTTATATGTCTCAAGAAGAAATGTCTACGCCATTTTGCTATCCCGCACAGAGTCCGAGATTTATACCCAGGTCAGATGTCGAAATGATATACGGAGATTATGATCCGAAAGGATGCTGTGCTCCACCAAACTCATTGGAGGAAGACACTCCGATGAAGGACAATTTTGACCACACCTACTATGGCTCGATGGATGGTCTGCCAATGTGGCAACCTTACCCGGGAGACTTAGGGCAAGAAAGTCAGCCGAACAATGAAAATCAGCTGAGCATCATTGAACAGAATACCTGCGTCCCCACCATGTCATGGGATCAACACTCAGGTCGTTCAGAAAATACTTAACATGACGATGAATTCACAACATTTGCAGGACTAGAATTCATTAACTATGCTTTTCCCGAGGTCAACGTCATCGAGAAGGATGACTCCTCCAGTTCCAAAGAAGTATGGGACACCTTGAGACAACCAAGTGGAAAATACGACTATATGGTCAAATACACCACTCCCGAAAGCTCTCGTATCAGGCTCGAAGACATCCAGCCAACTGGATGGGGAGATCTTCCTGAGATCACAAATACTCTGCAAAATACAACAGAAGAGTGCGTCCACGACAACTCTGCCTGGGAGACAGATTCCAATGATCCTGCTCTGCCAGAAATCAGCGTTATTTCTGAAGACAAATCAAGGAAAGTACCAGACTTTGTGATTCACCGAGGAGTTCGCCGCCAATGGGTTGTTGTCGATGTTCCGAAGATCGTTCATAAGTCAAAGTAATTGTCGTGTTTACTTTAGCCTTTCACCCTGCCCAGGTGAAATGGATGTTTTGATAGGGCTCACTTTTTGTAAATTTCCCTCTTCGCTTCGCCCAAAGCGATAGATTTTTGTTTTATAGGGCTGTAGTTTCAAGAATCAACTTGTTCATTAATAAAATAACGTCGTTCTGTAATTTCTGCATTAATTGCTGTTTTCTCTTTTCGTTTTTCAGAAAATGGTAATCCTAAAAAACAATTCAAATAATAAAAACAAGCAGTAATAAAAAATACACTGCACACACTTTTGCATTCTCTCTATCTCTTCTAAACACGAATCATACCGTCGTGTAGTTTGCTTGTTTTAAACCCCGTTGAAACATACGATCTGATGCCTTCTCCCGACTTTGAATTCCCGGTATTTGGGGCTGAAGAAGAAAATGATGATGAAATTCCAGAGGAGATCTCCCGACTACTCACACAAGAGGAAAGGTCCATTAAACCTCACAAAGAGCCGTTGGAAATGGTAAACTTGGGTTCAGAAAAAGAGAAAAAAGAAATCAGGATTGGGGCACTGCTCAGTCCAACTGCTAAAGAGAGTTTAACAAAGCTTCTCAGAGAGTTTCCCTATGTATTCGCTTGGTCCTATCAGGACATGCCGGGGTTGGATACCAGCATCGTGGAGCATTACTTACCGTTGAAATTGGAATGTTCGCCAGTAAAACAGAGGTTGAGACGGACTCACCCGAACATGGCCATCAAAATCAAAGAGGAGGTACAGAAACAGATTGACGCGGGTTTCCTCGCCACATCAGAATATCCTCAATGGTTAGCCAACATAGTACCCGTTCCCAAAAAGGACGGAAAGGTCAGAATGTCTGTCGATTACAGAGATCTAAACAAGGCTAGTCCAAAGGACGACTTTCCTTTACCACACATTGACATGCTGGTTGACAGTACCGCAAAGTTCAAAGTTTTCTCCTTCATGGATGGATTCTCGGGCTATAACCAGATCAAAATGGCGCCGAAAGACATGGAGAAAACTTCGTTCATTACCCCATGGGGTACCTTTTGTTATAAGGCAATGCCGTTCGGTTTGAAGAATGCTGGGGCAACCTATCAAAGGGCCATGACTACTCTCTTTCATGACATGATACACAAGGAAATCGAGGTATATGTCGATGATATGATTCCAAAATCTAGAACAGAGGAGGAGCATGTGACCCACCTGTCAAAACTATTCGAGCGGTTGAGAAAGTACAAACTCCGCTTGAATCCCAACAAGTGCACGTTCGGTGTCCGCTCAGGGAAACTCTTAGGGTTCATCGTCAGCCAGAAAGGAATTGAGGTTGATCGTGACAAGGTCAAGGCCATTCAAGAAATGCCTTCTCCGAAAACTGAAAAACAAGTCAGAGGATTCCTGGGACGTTTGAACTACATCTCCAAATTCATATTCCTTATGACCGCGACATGCGCGCCAATTTTCAAATTACTCAAAAAGAATCAGGATTGCGTTTGGACAGAAGACTGTCAAACTGCCTTCGACAGTATTAAGGAATATCTGTCGAACCCACCGATTCTATCCCCTCCAATGGAAGGAATACCACTGATCATTTACCTCACAGTCCTAGAGGACTCAATGGGATGTGTACTTGGCCAACAAGAGGAAACCAAAAGGAAAGAGTTTGCCATCTACTATTTGAGCAAGAAATTCACTGACTGCGAGACTCGGTACACGATGCTTGAGAAAACTTGTTGCGCTTTTGCTTGGGCAGCCAAACGTCTTCGCCAATACATGATTCGTCACAATACTTGGTTGGTCTCCGAAATGGACCCAATCAAGTTCGTATTTGAAAAACATGCTCTCACGGGAAGGATCGACCTTTGGCAGATGTTGTTATCAGAGTATGACATAGAGTATCACGCTTAGAAAGTCGTTAAAGGAAGTTTTTTAGCTGATCATTTGGCTCATCAACCGATTGACGATCAGGAATCAATCGGGTTTGACTTCCCAGACGAAGATGTCATGTATCTAAAAATTAAAGACTGCAATGAACCGCTACCCAGTGAAGGGCCAGAACCAGGTTCCCAATGGGGATTCATCTTTGACGGAGCTGTCAATCATTACGGAAACGGAATTGGGGCAATTATCATAATGCCTCAGGGCACCCACATTCCTTTCACTGCCAGACTTACGTTCAAGTGTACGAACAACGAGGCCGAATACGAAGCTTGTATTATGGGTCTCGAAGCAATTGATTTGAGGATCAAGAACTTGGACGTATATGGCGACTCAACTCTGGTCATCAATCAAATCAAAGGGGATTGGAACACATACCAATTAGGACTGATTCCTTAAAAGGATTATGCAAGGAGGTTGTTGCCTTTCTTCGACAGAATCGAGTTTCATCACATCCCTCGTGAGGAGAATCACATGGCCGATGCATTTGCCACCCTTTGTTCCATGATTAGTGTAGGTCAATGGAACGACCTACCTAAGATCGACGTAATGCGCCTTGAAAGGCCCGCTTACATCTTCACGATCGAAGCAGTCATAGACGACAAACCTTGGTATCACGATATCAAATGCTTCCTTCAGAAACAAGAGTACCCACCTGGGGCATCCAGGAAAGACAGAAAAACCCTCAGAGGATTGGCTGGAAACTTCTTCCTGAGCGGTGACATACTCTATAAGAGAAATTTCGACATGGTCTTGCTTCGATGCGTGGACAGACCAGAAGCAGACATGCTGATAAAAGAAATTCATGAAGGGTCCTTTAGCACTCATGCCAATGGACACACGATGGCGAGAAAATTTTTGAGAGCAGGGTACTACTGGTTGACCATGGAATCCGATTGCTACAAGTACATGAGGAGGTGTCAAAAGTGTCAGATATACTCCGACAAAATTCATGTACCGCCAACACATCTCAAAGTTCTCTCTTCCCCGTGGCCTTTTTCCATATGGGGAATCGACATGATTGGCGTGATTGAACCTAAGGCTTCGAATGGACATCGGTTCATCCTGGTAGCCATTGACTACTTCACCAAGTGGGTCGAAACAGCGTCATACGCCAATGTAACCCGACAAGTGGTAGTCCGATTTATCAAAAACAATATCATCTGCCGTTATGGTGTTCCTAGCCAGATCATTACTGATAATGGATCTAACTTGAACAATAAGATGATGAAAGAGTTATGCGCCGAGTTCAAGATCGAACACCATAACTCATCTCCCTACCGACCTAAACTGAACGGAGCGGTAGAAACGGCTAACAAGAACATCAAGAAGATCGTTCAAAAGATGGTTGTAACCTACAAAGACTGGCTCGTGATGCTGCCCTTTGCTCTTCACGGTTATCGAACATATGTCCGCACTTCAGTAGGGGCAACCCATTTCTCTCTAGTATATGGCATGGAAGCAGTGCTCCCCATAGATGTAGAGATCCCATCGATCCGGGTATTGATGGAAGCTAAGCTAGCAGAAGCTAAATGGTGTCAGAGTCGACACGAGGAACTTAACCTGATCGAAGAAAAGCGAATCACGGCTCTATGCCACAGTCAGTTGTATCAGCAAAGAATGAAGAGGGCGCTTGACAAAACGGTTTGACCTCGCGTATTCAGAAAAGGAGACCTTGTGCTCAAAAAGATACAATCATTTCTCACTGATTCCCGGGGCAAATGGACTCCAAATTATGATGGGCCCTATGTGGTCAGGAAAGCTTTCTCAGGCGTCACCTTGAGACTTGCAACCATGGACGGAGAGGAATTTTCCTAGCCCACAAATGTTGATGTAGTCAAGAAATACTTCGCCTAAACTGAACTAAAAAAAAACGTCTCGGTGGATTAAAAACCCGAAAGGGCGGTCCAGGCAAAAATTAGAGACAAAATAAAAAAAAACCATCCCGGTGGATTGGAAATCTCAAAGTACAATCCGGGCAAAAATTAGGGATAATGGCAAGTAACTACGCTCAGCAAAGAGGAAAATCCCTCAGCAGCAGTTACATAATCCGTCAGGAAAACTTCAGTCAAGGTCATCTTCGACAGAAGCTCAGGATGCCCCGAATTCAAAGTTGGAAGAAGGATAATGGTCGTCATGTTTCTACGTAGCCCTTTTTCCTTGTAAATTACCATTTTTTAGCTTTGTAAATACTCTATGGAATCACACGTTTGGCTGATCTCCATCCTATCAATAAAATTTGAGCCCGTGCGCTTTTGTTTGTAATTCTCATTTGTTTTAGCTTTACAGAATGACGTTTTTAATATGATCAACGATTCTTGAAATAAAATAAAAATTAATTTACTTGTTAAACTTTTTCCGCTTTTAAAATAAAGAGGGCAATTTCTTTTGACTGTTGGAACATCGAAAGAACATCGATCGCTTCCCCAGAAGTAATCGAACCTTAAAGTGCTGAATCAAAGTATTCCTTCTAAACCGGTACGCCTGAACGAAGGATCAACTGTGTCAGAGACCAAGTTCCATCTGACATCTCCAGCCGAGTCCTTATCTCATAAGCCCGACCAACGGTATTCCCCATGGGGACTATCTCTCCTAAGCAAGGCAGAATTGTTATTTTGAACCCAGTGGTACTTCTTCGCCCCGCGATGGCCGAATATCCAGTCATGTTCACCAGTTAGTTTGTATGTCGTGTCAGTTGTGTCAGCATATACATACATACATCATGCATTATTGATTTGCATTCATATTCATATTGCATCACTATCACTTTAGTCGGTCTTATCCCCTAGTGATAACAGTCCTCTCAATTGAGTTGTCAGCCCTTTCCTTGTTAGGAAGTGTTGCGTCTGAACAATCTCTCTCCCCTAGTTTATTTCTGGATTGAAGTTGGGTCCTCGACCACTTTGATAACTTGAACCTCTGAAAGACCAGAAAACGTTCAACAAACATCACTCTTCGCCATTGAAGATGATATCCTTGCTTTCCCAGATTAAGGAAAATCCCCAGAGAAAGCCTCTTAAGCAGAGATTCGGCAGTACGGCAGTTTTTCTCCAAAAAACCACTAATGAAAAGGTCATCAGCACCTCAAAATTGGATCCCATCATATGGCATTTCTCCGGGAAGATCCCAAGAAAAGTATGATGTAAGACCTCAAGCGGAAGCAGTCTCTCAAGAAACTCGCTTTCTCCAGTAGAAACAAATGGCGTCTCCAATAGAGAAGTTTGTACAACTCTACAACTCAGATGATTGGGTTCCCTAGCAAGTCTGACGTCAAAACATTTTCCGTCAAATGGCATCTCCCCAGGAAAATTCGGCGAGAAGTTTGAGGAAAACCGCTACACATAGCGTCCCTTGTCAAGAAGTTTATTAACAAAAGAAACTGAGACCAGTTCCTTGGTAGGAAACCAAGATCGAGGGGATGTTTATATCAGAAACTAAGACCAGTTCCATGGTAGGAAACCAAGATCGAGGGAAAGTTTATATCAGAAACTGAGACCAGTTCCTAGGTAGGAAACTAGGATCGAGGGGAAGTTTATATCAGAAACTTACACCAGTTCCTTGGTAGGAAACCAGGATCGAGGGGAAGTTTATATCAGAAACTTAGACCAGTTCCTTGGTAGGAAACCAGGATCAAGGGGAAGTTTACATCAGAAACTTAAACCAGTTCCTTGGTAGGAAACCAGGATCGAGGGGAAGTTTATTTCAGAAACTTAGACCAGTTCCTTGGTAGGAAACCAGGATCGAGGGGAAGTTTACCTTTTATGAGCATCATTGCTTAGCAAAAGAAGAAGGATGCGTGAATTACCATTCTTAAACACCATCAAATTTTTGGATATTCCGATATTAAATCCTCTTGCACCCCGAATGCCCGAATACCTTCGTCATTCACACCTGCGGGTCCAAGAAGATTAAATAGGGGCATCTGTCATACCCCAAATTTTGACCACTAAGATTCCCATCATTGTGCAAATCATCATCATAATACGGATGTACCTTCATGCCTCATCAGTCTCCTCAAGGAATTGTTGAGCATTCACTGCAATCATAACTTAGGGTTTCAAGCCCTATCTGAGTCTTAGACAAAGGATCAATCAAGGAATGACATGATCTTCAACTTGTGTAAACCTCTCAAATACCCACAAGGGATCAAGACGACTCCCGCTTCAAGGATTAAGCACAAGGCTGCTCCCTTCTAAGTGGATCAAGCCTCAAGATCGTCGGTATCACCAAATTAGGGTTTGGTCGACCAGGGCCTCCAGATGGAAATTTTCCTCTGGGCATGAGCCAATGCTTCAAAGCATATCCTAATATACTCCATGGAACATCATGGACCCAATCATCAAGTCAATGTTGCCTCAGGGGGTGCATTCACAAAAAATCAGGAATTAGGGTTTCTTGACCTAATTCACCCCTAAGTTGACTTTTGGGACAAATCAAGAGCCAAGACCTCAAGAGAGGATTTGAAGGTCTCTAATATACTATATTGATCCATTTACAATAATGGATTGATCTAAGAAGCTTGAGCAACAAGTCTCAATTTCATCTGAGCCACAATTAGGGTTTCGCGAGAAAAGTCAACTGTATCTTTGACTTTTGACCAGGACATGCTCCCAAGCCCCAAGACATGATTCAATACACCCTATAACACCTATGGAATCAATCCATCAAGTTTTATTTAGGTCAAGGACTTGATTTCATAAAGGATCGCACAGTTTGGAATTCATCTGATAAAAAGTCAACTATGCACAAAAGTCAACTTTGACTTTTTGAGATTTTTCACAAAAATGGTTTTTTAACCCTAAAATGATGTTAATGTATGATTTGAATCATCATTCATCAAGAAAAATCAAAGAAAGTGGGACAACTTGTAAAAGGGGTAACCATAAAAACTTAGAAAATTTTCCAAGTTATGAACAAAGTGGCAAGGGTACCAACTTTGGAGGATCATAACTCCTAAACTACAAAGCCATTTTTCCCCATCCAAAGCTTGATTTGTAGATCTCATGGCCCTCTACAAAATCTTAAAATTGACCCCCCTCCAAATTCCTCATGGATTTTGAGTTATGGGATGATCAAAATCACAAAAAGTGAAAATGTCACTTTTTTCCAACACTTAGTGAAATTTTCCCTAAGTCAGAATCTGCCTTACTTTTTCCCAAATGTAGGGACATTTTTCACTTGGATCCAAAAGGTATTAAAACCAAATATGATCAAATAGTTGTTGTATCATATGAGGGCTTTCTAAAATGGCCAAGAACATCACCAAACTCAGCTTGAGCCATGAGATATGACAATGGCAACATGCCTTGCTGAAAATTGCCAAGGCTAGGCAGAATTTTGCACTTTTGCTCGATTTGACAAAATCAGATAACTCCAAGCCTTGTCATCACTTTGGACACCTCTGAGGATCAAATCTAAAGGGGACAATCACTGAGCCAAGCCTCCAAAGTCTTTGGAACAAGAAGTAGCAAGCCAAACCTAAAATTACCTAAAATAGGGACAAGACTCCAATTTTGGATTGGAGCATTCAATGCATACACCAAGGTGGCATGGACTGAGCCATTTCTAACTGAATTCAGTCAAGACTTATCCAAGACCAAGGGAACCAGCAGCCTGTGCCCTAACCTCTAGTCAATGGCTAGAGGAGACTTGGATTCTCATTGCTCAACATTGGCCAAACCTATGCAGCAGTTGTCATTCACTATACCTTGCAAAAAAAACTTGCTCTACTATAAATAGAGCTAATTTGTGATCAGTTTGAGTACACCAAAGCCATCAAACAGATGCTTTTCTCAAAATCTCCTTCTTCACTCCAATTTTGCCTTCTAAGGCAAGTCACTATCGGGTTTTGAGTTTGAGAGCTTTTCCAATCAAACCAATCACACACACACACACACCTCATAAACATCATATAGAAGTGATCCAAACACTCACATAACATCTGAAACACCAAAATCACAAAATCACCAGCCAGTTGCTCAAGTTCTTGATAGATTTGTAGTTGGGGTACCATCTTAAGTTCCAGATCATTTCAATCCACTCCAAGCACCCAGACACACTCCATGGCACCTAGGGAAGCTATCCACATCATTGGAACCTAGCTGTAACACCTCTAACACAAAACACGATCACCAGCTGCAAGAGGTAACCATGAGCTCTCCTAACTCTATGATCCATGCAATTTTTGCTGCACAATAATTTTGCCATGTGTTCATAATCATGCATGGAATGTTTTCCCTCAATCAATTGCATTGTTTGAATCGTGTGTGGAATTTCTGAACCTTCATGCAGAAATTAGGGTTCTTGAGGTTTCTCTTTGATTTCTTATTCAATGTTAAAAATAAATGAAATTAAAAATCATAGACATGATCGTGAGGTTAAAACGAGTAAATTAATATGTAGATTGCATGATATAATCAAGTATTTAGTGAGATTGGATGGAAAACGCAAATCTGTAGAAACAGAGGGTGGCGCGTGTTCTTGCCCTTGTTCTTGGCGCCATATTTTGAAAATTTGAATATTTGAATTTTGTGATTTCATTTAATTGATTCAAAAATTAATTTCTCTCTGAGTTTTAATGATTTTGAGTTGATTCTTTTTTTAATAATTCACAAAAATGTTAAAATATTTTATTTTACCAAAAAATCCCCAAAATATTATTTATTTCATATAATTGATTTTTTTGCAAAGAATTAATATATTAATTGTTTTTGACATTTAAAATATTTTTTCCTTCTTGATTTTGCAAATTTTAATGATTTCTAATCATTTTGTAGGTCAAAACTTGATTTATGAAACATTAATCCAAGATCAAAATTTTAATTGAATTAAAATACATTTTGAAAACAAATTAGGGTTTTGAAACATTAATCCAATATCACAATTTTTCCTTCTTGGTCATTTTAATTGAATTTTTATTCAATTAAAATACATTTTGAAAACAAATTAGGGTTTTTGATTAATTCAACCCTCATCAAACTTTTTCAAAACTCTTTGGGCCTCTAATAGAGTGTAAGACCCAATCCGTTGTAAATACAAACCTATTTGCGGGACTCACTTATTGTATAAGTCCCGTTGTATTTCAAAAAGTTCGGCGCGACCACCGCCAGTTTAAAATAAGCCAACTAGGCCTCTCCTTGAGCTATAAGACCCACTCAAAACTCTTTTGGGCCTCTAATAGAGTGTAAGACCCAATTCCCTTTTAACCAAAACAATCTTGGGCCTCAGATATTGTATAAGTCCCTCTGCATTAAAAGAAACCTCGGCGCGATCGCCAGTTCAAACAAAAATCATATGGGCCTACCCTCGAGTAGTAAGACCCATTTCTTGTTCTTTAAACACTTTGGGCCTCTAAGAGAGTGTAAGACCCATCCCCTTGTACAGAAAACCTTTCTCGGACCTCAGTCACTTGTATAAGTCCCTGTACAAACAACAGTGCAATCACCGACAAAACCTTGGGCCTCTCCTTGAGCTGTAAGCCCCAATCTTTCTTTTCAAAGCACCCTCTCCATTGATTTTGAATATAATATTGTTATCAAAGCTTTCTTTGTTGAACAAACTAACAAAACAATATGGAAGCTCTACAACCGAGTAAGTGTTTACCCGCTTTCATTTACCACTTTCATATGTATATAACTGTACTGTGGGGCTGTTTCACTGTAAGTCTTCTTTCATAAACTCATATCAACTGTGTAATAATAGTATAGATATTTAAAGTTTCCCCGACAACTACGTCTAGCACTAGGTGGAGCCCTAATGATCACTCTTAAAAGTAGACAACTAGATCCCCCATAGGAGCACCAGATACAGTCTTCTCTTCAGCTCTCCCTCCTAGGAATTGTCAAAGAGACTCTACTCCCCAGAGATGATCTTTTCTCCGTGAATGGCATCTCTTGAGTTTCTTCCAAATTCTCGGACTTTCCTGACTTGATCTATTCTCTGTGAATAGCCTGTCTTGAATTTCTCGGGGTTTGGGGACCCACAGGCTTTTTAAAAGCATCCCCGCCTCCTCTTGGGCATTGTACAAGGACCCGTAGGCTTCTTAGAAGTTTTCACAGCCTCCTCTTAGGCTTCGTATAATGATTCTTCCTCCGGGAATGATAGCCTCCTCTTGGGCTTCGTACAAATTGTCCCTCGGCTTCTTAAAAGTTTCCAGCCTCCTCTTGGGCTTCGTACAAATTATCCCGACGACCTTCTAGAGGTATAGGAACAGAAATTAGTCATCTTAATAGAACAGTCTTTCAAAGAGTCTAGATCCTACTACTGTTTCTTAAAGCATAGTACAAAAGATAAAACTCTAGACTTGGACAGTCTAATTTCCTTGAGTCTCAAAGACATTCTCAAGCTCCTTTCAAAAATAGGAAGAAAACCCGTAGACTCGGACAGTCACAATACCCTTTGGATTTCCCATTTCCTTGAAGAACATGAGATAACCCTGATCCTCTGATCAAATCCATGAGTACAACATTACCCATATAAGAACTGATTTTCTCTTTGAGCCAACATACTAGACCTGTCACTCAACTGAAACAGTTACCATAGCCTCCTCTTGGGCTTTGTACAAATGATTATCTCCAGTGGAGCTAACCTTTTCAGACTCTCTTGTTGACTCAATCTCCTTTTAGCCTCTATCTCGGGCTTCGTACGAGATACGAAAATACATTTAGCCTCCATCTCGAGCTTTGTACGAGATACAAAAAGACTCTCTTGTTGAGTCGATCCTCTTTAGGCTCCATCTCGGGCTTCGTACGAGATACCAAAGCACTCTCTTGTTGAGTCAAACTTCTTTCAGCCTCCATCTCGGGCTTCGTACGAGATACAAAATCACTCTCTTGTTGAGTAAATCTCCTTTTAGCCTCTATCTCGGGCTTCTTACGAGGTACGAAAACATCTTTAGCCTCCATCTCGGGCTTTGTACGAGATACAAAAAGACTCTCTTGTTGACTCAAACCCCTTTAGCCTCCATCTCGGGCTTCGTACGAGATACAAAATCACTCTCTTGTTGAGTATAAACACCCTCTTGTTAAGTTGGCCCATTCAGCCTCCATCTCGGGCTTTGTACGAGACACATAAAAACACCCCTCTTGTTGGGAGAATAGCCTCCTCTTAGGCTTTGTATAATGAAACCCCGGTTGAACCAATCAACCTTTTAGCATCAAAGTTGTGCTTCGTTCACAATATACAAACATCAACAACTCCTTTCCCTTCATCTAACTGCTGTAAGCGGCAAGCCTCTGGATTATTTACATCCACGCCACTGTCCCTCTTTTAGCATGAGAAATTCCTAAGGAAAGATAACATTGCTCTACACTGAGTTAAAGTCTTTTCCTCTAGGTTGGAAAGCCCTTATAAAGGAAATTATGGCATTGCTGGATTCACATATCCTAGTTAAAGTAATCCTCCTTTATAATCAATCACCCAACAATTGTGACAGACAGACCCCTCTTTAGAAATGACAAATTCTCTCTAAAGTCAAACCCTTTTAGCTTCACATCTTGGGCTTCAAATAAGATACAAATAGACCCTTCAGCTTCATATCTTAAGCTTTGAACAAGATACAAACAACCTTTAGCTTCACGTCTTAGGCTTTGAACAAGACACCAAAACACCATTTCCTCCCATAGAATAGGAGGAACTACGATCGCTCTGATTTCCCTGTTTCAGAAAACGGGAATACGTAGGCATAAGATTGAAAGAAAAATCTTAGCGAGCACATTAACGAAAAACCCAAAATCCCATACCTTCACACATCAATCGAAAAGTATCAGTCCTAACATCCTACCCATATCCTGAACAGTCCTGTCATTTCAACCTTAAATAAATAGAAAAAAGCCTCATTACCATATAGCATCCGTAACCTAACAGACCGCTGTTTAAACTCAGTATGCAAGCAGGGTTAATTGGAGACATCTATTTCCCTTCCTTCATCAGCTTCAATAGGATAAAAAATGAATCGACCTGTAGTAACCCCAAAAGAGCGACAGCGCCTAAGAACCGCGTCCTAAATTCGCTCGCTACAGCCCCTAAGAAAACAGGCCAAGATCTTCTTATCTTGCCAAGTGCAGAGAAATAATCCTCGTCATGATTCAAGCGACTGATCAACCTCGTGCGCCCATATACACGGCGATGGACTTACACTATCCTAAATACAAATCTATATGAACTTCCATTCAGATCCTGAAAACTTCCTTAGTAGTAATTTAATCTTCAAGAATACCTTATTTTAATTCCCACCTCACACAACCTTATAGTAAGTTCAGCTTCTACAATAAATAGTGTATGGTTAACTTCCCATGAAAGAGAGGCAACTGTAAAGGACATAGTCTAACAAGTCCTTCCTTAGCCAGAACCCAACCGAATACAGTTATTCAATGTACCACACTTCCCTTCTATGAAAGGGGATCCTACACTTAATAGCTCACGATGTTGTCATTATTCACCTTAAAGAAGAATAAATCATTTTCTAAGTCTAGAAATCACAATCATTCAAATATTAGGAAATAAACATTTTAGCAATTAGTCAAATAATGCAAGCACAATACAAATTTCATTGATCATAGTTTACTCCTATGATAAATAATTAAGGCCGACATAATCTCGTTTAGTAATTCATGAAAATCACTATCCGGGAATATGCTATCCTTACTTTTTTATCTCTAGTAGGGCTTGGGTCACCACTACACATATATATTAAGCTATTTTACGCTAACCGTCCCAATGTGTACGGAATCTTGCCTCCACCTTTTGTTATTGGAGACGTTGTGGGAATTTCCTCAGACGTTGCTTTCGAACCTTGAAAAGAACCGTTGAACTTTCTTTAAACTATTCTCTGCCACATAACATTGCCTTAACAATTCAGCATAACTAGTGAACTCTCTTTGAGACACACTACACGAAATTTCGGCCTTTAAACCAAAAAGAAACTGGTCAACTTTCCACCTCTCGTCCGGAGCATACATGGCCTTCCTAGAATAAGCAGCCATAATCTCAAATCTCTCAGCATAAGCAGCTACAGTCAAGGTACCGTGTCTCAACTATTGAAAATCAAATTCTTTCTGGGTCCTCAAGGAACTAGGGAAATAGTTCTCCATAATCTTAAATTGTTCCCAGACCTTAGGTACCTCTTGGATAGTCATCAGGGTTGAGGCACTCTCCCACCACCTCATGGCAGGACCCTTCAACGAATTAGAAGCGAATACCACCGTATTCTCCTCACTACAATGGACTATCAAGAAAATTATCTCCATGCCAACTATTCATTCATGGGCTTTCATAGGATCTAATCCACCATGAAATTCAAGAGGATTCATGCGGATGAAATCTCGGAAAGTCCCACCTACAGCTTCTGGAACAACCACATGAGGATGTAGACCTCCATTCATTTGTTGTACCATCTGCTGCATGAATTGGTTCTGTTGTTGCTGCATCTGTTGCATAAACTGATACAAAGGGGCATTCCCATCGTCGCCTGGCGGATCTGTCCCAGTAAGAGTAGTTCTGGGTCTACCACGATTGCTTCTGCGTCCGTCAGCCATGTTCCTAAAGGTCATATAGATAGGATTAAGTTGATCAGGCTCAAAAACATAAATATAACACTTAAGACCAATGGCGACACAACGCATATGAAACGGAAAGAAATACTTATACTATTTCATGGCTAGGTCGAGGATATGACCTGCTCTGATACCAACTGTAACACCCACATATAATATCATACATCAAAGCATAAATACTATACATGAATCCAAATGTTTGGTATTGAAATACCATAAGTTCCTAGTTAACACATTGTATACATTACATGCCCAAAATACAGAGTACTAAAAACCTATGGCATAATATATACAAGATGTCCCAAAATACACTAAGAACTAGATCAAAACAATGATCTCAAAATAAAACTCAAAAGCGGAAGTCTTGCCATCCCAAAAAGCCAAGGAAAGTAAGGAAAATCAAACGACTTTATCCTTACCCTTCGCGGAACCTGTGGTACCTGTAATATAATCAACAACATGGGGTGAGATGTTAAATCTCAGTAAGTTCCCTATCTTATGGATTCTCTCAGCTTTACAAGGTTCTAACCATAACCTAACTCAAGTCCAAGGGAAAGGAAAGGACTTCGAGTTCACAATCTCATAATCTCACACTATATGGAAACATGTTAGGAGTCCTGTTAACTCACATAATTATCACTATCGATAACCTCCTCATGGCATCCCTTCTTCCCGTCCTCTTTTACGTCTAAAAGTCGGAGCGAGTCATGGATCCTCTTAATTACTTGGCATACGAGATGGATTCGAAGCTAAGGGACACATTATCGCCTTAGGTCATCACTTCACACGGTTCGTACACCGTCACAAGTCTCTTTACCATATAGGTTTCATTCATACTATAACATTGGGAATCAAACCTACCAAGTAATAGTGCATTCGTTCCAGAGGAGCTTGTTACTCATGGACGACATATAATAGGGGAATGGTTACGATTTCGTGATTTCTCATACAACCATGATTGTATTCAACATTTCTAGGCCACATACGCCTTTTTGGCCTCATTTTCCTTTTCTCTATACTTAACAAAGGACACATCTTCCATAATAGTGTTTGTTCCTTTCTATACCATTCGGTATTTGGTTACACGCTTCGGCCATTTTGCACGAGCGTTAACATTAGATCGTTAATCAATTTCCTAGCCCATTACTAGGTTCTAATATAATTGGGTGTAAGTTTTCCTCACTCTTCCTATTGTATCTTTTAAGCATGCATATCTCTTGCAATCATGTTCAACAACAATAAGATAGGCAAAGCATATTACAATTGCACAATATAATTACATATGATAATTCAAACATAATTATACTACTTTTAGGTTTCCTCCGATTATTTAATCGAGAAATAAAATCGATATTTTTCACTTCCATTATATAGAGTATTCTCATAGCTTTCCATCGGTACCAAGAATGCTTAAATTGGGTGAACGAGTGAAAAGTTATGGATTTTAAAAGAAAAGGGAATTTATTTGAAAACTCCCAGGAGCGCCCGACAGTACAAATTTCGCCCGGCGGTGCCCCTTCGCCTATACTTCGCCCGGCGAAGCAGCGGCATAAATCCCATGTCAAAACCCAAAAGTTACAAAATCAAAACGTGTTGCGCCTCTTGGCTTTCCCCCAGCGGAGCAGCGACGCAAGCCTTGCGTCGCCCGGCGCTCAAAGCGCCGCCCGACGATACGCACCAGGAGCTAAATTTTCTGCTGCGTTTTCATGGTTCCAAGGGTTCCGAAATTCACCCTTTCCACACCAAATCATTTCCAAACCACAAAACAAGTATCAACGATTGATCATATGCATAATACAACTACACTACACAATTTATATCGATTTCCATCCGTTAGAAACATGATTTTTGCAAAATTACTCATTTCTCACAATATCTAACCTAGCTCTAGAACTCAATAAACTCTACAACTAAAGCCTCTATCTAGAACCCACCTGGATTAGAGGATGATGATGAAGAAGATGAGATGAATTGATGAAGAAGAGATGATGATTCTTGATTTTTTTCCTCTTCTAGGTTTTCTCCTTTTCTTTCCTTTCCTCTTCCTTCTCTCTAACTTCTCTCTCTCTCTAATTGTTACTATGTTTGGAAAGAGTGGAAAATGAAATGATATAGAAAAATATCATTAATTAGTAACACTACTAAATGTCCAAATAGTCTCTATAGCTCCAATAATTAAAACCTCAGAGTCAGATAATATTAATTGGATTTGCTCTGAGTTCAACAGTTACTCTAATTATCTTTGCAGATAAATTCTCAGAGTACACCGGAGCTCAGTTGATCATACTAATATTATCCAAAGCAAAATAACTTACGAGGTATTACAACGGGAGCCGCCACCATCATTGTACCCTCCTCCACCATTACGCTAACCACCTCCACCATTGTAATCTCCTCCACCGTTGTTGTTACCACCTCCATTATTGTAACCACCGCCTCCGCCATTGTAACCTCCTCCACCATTGTAACCACCACGACCGTAGACTCCATAACTATATTTGGCATCATTTAGTTCATTTGAGTTTTCAACAACCTATGCAAATACAACATGGCTTTGTGAATTTAAATATTAAATAAATTTTCAATGCGAAAAAATTTTGGAGACTAAATTTTAAAAATAAAAAAATATAGCTAGCTCACCTGGTTTGGAATTAGCAGACACCTGTGAGGAAATAAGAAGAACCATGGGCAAAAGGCCAAGGATGAGGAATGCTATTTTTGGAATTCATTGTACTCAACTAGCTATCTCGTGGAGCTGTGTTCCAAATAAGTACACATATTTATAATATATTGTATATAGTTAAAGCAAATATAACAATCCTTTTAGCCCCTCAACATTTGAAGTATTGTCATATAATTTATTAACGAGTCAAAAATTTCAAACACGTAAAATTTTACTTTGTTTGGTTATTTATATCCATAAACGTGTGTTATTAGTTCTCAAATATAGTCCTCATAAGTAAAATTATGAACAAAATAAACATATAGGCCATGTTTGACGATATGGAATGCAATTTAATTGAACAGAGTGATTTAGGAGAAGATTGGTACAGGCAGTGATTTAGGAGTATTTTCTTTTGCATGTAATATTTCTTGTTTCGCTGGTGAAGGTAGCAGGATTCCCAACTAGATTGCAAATTGGACAGGTGATACTTGTCTGCAACAGAAATTTTCCAAAGTCTTTCACGCCTTTAGCTTGAAAGATAGTTCTATTGCAGAAGTGGAAGGATGGAGCAATGAGTTATGGTCTTGGAAGACAGCAAACCTGAATTCTTTTCTAAATTCTTTTTTTTGGCTTTTTGGTGTCAGAAATGGAGGTGTTGCTTTCAGGGTTTTCCCCAGCTGTGGAGTCTCTTGATAAAATTCTAGTAGAAGAGTTCTCCTTCTAAAATTTTTTCTGTGCAGGACTGTTACATCTTGATTATATTGGCTGATAAAACTGTTACATGGTTAGAGGACCATCTGACTGAAGCTTTATGTGGAGTTTGGAGGAACAAAATTTCACCAAGAATCAAATTACTTGGTTGAAGGTTGTTCCTCAGCACTCTTCCTAGTAGAGAGCAGTGGAAGAAGAGAGGTATCTTATCCAATCCCTGTGACTTGCCTTGTGTGTTTTGATTTCTGGAAGATGAGAACTTAGAGCATCTCTTGTGCCATTGTCCGGTTTCAATAAAGATATGGAAGGTTGTGGAGAAGTGGATATGAAATCTAATTGATATAAATTTTTTTTGCATAATCAATTATTCTATCTTCAACAAAGATTTATTAGAAAAGGTGCAAGAAATGAATGAAAGGTTATTATGGTGGGCAACAACTTGGTGTATTTGGTCTAAAAAGAATAGGATAATTTTTCAAGGAGACTTTTGCAATAAGGATGAGATTGTTTCTTCAATCCAATTGCTAGTTTGGAGGTGGAATAACTTAGGTATCCCTAATTTGTCTTTATGTAATTTTTAACATTTTTGTAGCTCCAGATTATTGTCTTAGGTAATTTGTCTTTCTTGTTTGTTACGTTTCTTGTTGGTTTGTAAGGGTTAGAGCATTCCTAGTGCTCTAATTAATCCATCTCTTTGATTATGAAAAAAAGGAGCGGACACTACTATGGAAAACACATATATTGATGGTTGCACATCTGTTGTTAGGTAGTGTGTGATTGTATGTATGGTGGTTTACACAATGGACAACAGACCGTGGTTATAAGTTAGGTAGCGCACCCCTTATAACAACGGTTTATTCAAACAACCGTTGTGAAATGATTTATAGATCCTTGATTGGAATCTCAGCCTCACCACTCTTGCATTTTATTATTCTTGATAGCACTCTCTACTAATAACAACGGTTAAGTTAAAAAACATTGTTATATAATTTATTTTTTATATATTTATTTTTCAATTTTACAGTATTCTCAAATTTTAAACCTAAATATTTTTTAATCAAATCGGACTAGAAATATCAATACAACCATTTTTTAATTCTGTTAGACTAAAAATTGTATTACATCAATCACACAATTTCATTAAGAACAAAAAAATTTATATTACATTAAAAGAAAAATGACACAAAACAACCTACAATGTACACATCATTACAACAAATAATACTATCTTGTTGTCTTAGTGTCTTGTCTCTTGGTGTCTTGTCTCTTGGTGTCTTAACTTTTAAAACCTAAAATTTCAAATAATAATAGTTGTTAGAAAATAACTTCATTAGTAATCGTAACATACAAAAAATTATTAATGAGGAATATAAAATACTTACTCTTTAATTTTTCTACAGGGTCTGTCACATAAAAAACTTGTTTTGCTTCAGTAGCCATGATGAATGGTTTGGTGTTATAAGTTTCCTTATCAAAGTCAACCCGTGTGAATCCTAACTCATCAGTTTATACACCATTGTTATTGGGAATCCACTTGCATTTAAGTAAATGCACTTTTGAAAGTAGCATAATCAATCTCCAAAATCTCCTCAATGAAACCATAGAATGCGGTGGTTGCCAAAATTGGATTTTTATCTTTCGAATTAGAGAAATACATGGATTCAGCCTCAACCATAACACCGCTAATTTGAATTGTACTACGATCATATTTTACTTTTGTATAAAAGGAATAATTAGAAATTCTGTATGCCGTTCAAGTTAGCAAAGTAAATTTTGGTTTGTAAGATAACCATTTTATTGTCTTGGATGCACAATCATCATTAGAAATCCTCAGATTAAACCAATTTATGAATTCCTTGTTATGCCATGTCAACATCAACTTGTCATTCATTCAGGGATAATTTTCCTTTATAATAATTTTTTTTGTGAGCAGCTATGTAAGGTTCAACTACACCAAGATTATTCAATATATAGAAATATGTTTTGAGTACTACATCCTGACCCATCGACTTAACATTTAAACCATGAGTACCTCTACCTTCAAATCCGTCAGCATGACGAGACTTTGGAATTCTAATAGACTTTGTTTCCGACAAATAGTTTGAAAAAAACTCAAGAGCTTCTTCTGTGATGTACCTTTCAATGATTGAATCTTCTAATCGGTGATGATTCTTCATATATCCTTTAAGTATATTCATGTATCATTCTATAGGATACATCCACCTTAAATAAATGGGACCACAATATTTGATTTCTCAGACTAGATGAACAAGTAAGTGAACCATAATTTCAAAAAATGATGGAGGAAAATACATCTCAAATTGACATAATATTATTGCTGCCACATCTTCTAATTTGTCTAATTTTTTGAAATCAAGAACTTTATTACATATAGCATTGAAGAATAAGCACAATCTGGTTATAGTTACTCTTACATTTTTTGGAAGGATTCCACTGATAGCCACTGGTAGAAGTTGATGCATCAATCCATGACAATCATGAGATTTTAAGCCAACTAACTTGAGATCTTTCATTGATACAAGTTTCTTGAGGTTTTAAGATTAACCTTGGGGAACTTTGATATCATTCAAACACTTACAAAAAAAATTATTTCCTTTTTAAATAGAGTATGACATGCCGGAGGCAAATAAGATATTTTTTCTCTATCTTCTGGAGCCAACTGTTGTCTTATACCCATCTCCACCATATTTACAAGGGAATTCTTATTATCTTTAGTCTTGTATGAAATGTTTAATAGTGTTCCTATTAAATATAACACACATTTTTCTCCACATGCGTCACATCAAGACAATGCCTTTCATCAAGTCTAGACCAATATGAAAGATAAAAAACACCAATCTCTTTTTCCAAATATTTCTCTCAACGGGACTGCCTTTTGTCTTTCCAAAGACAACATTAAGGAGTTCTTCTCATTGATAAACTTCATCGCTAGTTAAAGGTTTAAAAGAACTTTCCAAGGAGATAGGTTGTAAATCATGAGAAGAACAAACCACAAAAAATGGTTAGTGCTCAAATTAACAAAGGGGTTCATTCCATCTATAGCAAGCCCAAGCCTAAGGTTTCTTGGATCAAGGCCAAAATCCAAAAACAATGAATCATGTTTCTTCCATTGCAAAGAATCAACTACATGGAAATGTTTCCATCATATTTTCTTTCATCTGCATGTCATCTAATATTCTTTGCGTCATTCACAATAGCAAAAAGTCTCTTTAACCTCAAATATTGTGGCAAGTACCATAACACTTTGGCAGGAGGACGCTTCTTACTAACACTGTTATTGTTATCACCATTGTTGTTCTTTAACTTGTAGCGCGACTCACGACATTCTAGACATTGATCCAAATTTTCAGACTCTTTCCTGTATAATATGCAATCATTAAGGCTTGCATGTATTTTTGACATACTCCTGTAGCGTGCGATTTTTGTCGGTGACGCGACCACCTTATCGTAAATGGTTTTCCTCACCGCAGTGATGGGGAGTGGGGTGTTACTTTCTGATTTCTTATTTATCCCGTGAAGCTGGAAGGGAAAGGGAAGCTATCTAAAACTAACCTTGCACGCGAATGTTAAACTGAACAAACACTGGAAGAGATTGGGGGATCCGTGGTTAGGTTATACAATGGGGAGTTGTCAATTACCCATCATATATGTGGTTATCCACAGGTTGTTAGTTTTAAGTTCTGCTTTGTACTTGAGGGTGTTTATCAGTTGATGGGTTGGGAAAGTTCCATTTTTGGGAGATATGAGAGAGAGAGTTTGTGATGATTTTGGTGAGGTACTGGACCTCAGTTTTGATCGGTGATAAGGTACTGGACCTAGAGTTTTTGATTGGTATGAAGGTACTGGACCTAAAGTTTTTGATTGGTATGAAGGTACTGGACCTAAAGTTTTTGATTGGTGTGCTCGCTAAGATTTCGCAATCTTATGCCTACGTATTCCCGTTTAAAGAACCAGGGAAATCAGAGCAATCGTAGTTCCTCCTATTCTATGGGAGGAAAAAGATATTGTGGTGTCTTGTTCAAAGCCCAAGATTAAAGCTAAAAGGTTTATTTGTGTCTTGTTCAAAGCCCAAGATTGAAGCTAAAGGTCTGAATGAGAGAGAATTTGTCATCTCTAAAGGAAGAAATCTCGTCTGTTTATCACAACTGTTTGGTGACTGATTATAAAGGAGGATTACTTTAACTGGGATATGTGAATCCAGCAGTGCCATAATTTCCTTTATAGGAGATTCGTCCTGAAGGAGAAAACTTTAACTCAGTGTAGAGCAATGTCATTTTTCCTTAGGAATATTTCATGCTAAGAGAGGGACAGTTGCGTGGATGTAAATAACCCAGAGGCTTGCCACATACAACAATTAGATGAAAGAGAGGATTTGCCAGGATAAAAGCTGGAAGACAGCTTGGATATTTGAATCAACAAGTGTGTCGCTTATAGCAGTTATTTGGGATTAAGGATTGTTTTGAATGTCTGTTTTAATGTATGATAACACAGAGAAATGTCTTCCTACAGAGAGATTTTGATTTCCTCTAAGGGGATGTTGATTTTTGTGTGCCTTGATCAAGGCCCAAGTTTGAAGCTAAGATTTTGATTGACTCCACTAGGCAAGTCCTTATACAAAGCCTAAGAGGAGGCTGGAAAAGGCTGACTCAACAAGAGAGTGTTTATCTGTCTTGTACAAAGCCCAAGATTGAGGCTAAAAAGAAACTGACTCTTTTGGGGATATCATTATACAAAGCCTAAGAGGAGGCTAAAAGTTTGAATTTTCTGGGGAAATATTTTGTATGTCTTGTACAAAGCCCAAGATTGAGGCTAAAAGGGATTTTGACTCCGCTGGGGAGGGTTTGTATGTGTCTTGTACAAAGCCCAAGATTGAAGCGGAAAAGAAGACTGACTCAGTGGGAAAGAAATCTTTATGTATCTTGTACAAAGCCCAAGATTGAGGCTAAAATGAAACTTTGCTGACTCGGCTGAGGATATTTTAGGTGTCTTGTACAAAGCCCAAGATTGAGGCTGAAATGAGTTTGACTCTGCTGGAGAGTATTATCTGTCTTGTACAAAGCCCAAGATTGAGGCGAAAAAGAGGATCGCCTCTGCTTTAGGGAAATATATATGGTGTCTTGTACAAAGCCCAAGATTAAGGCTACAAAAAGGTTGACTCAACAAGAGAGTGTTTTTATCTGTCTTGTACAAAGCTCAAGATTAAGGCTGAAAGGGTTGACTCAACAAGAGAGTGCTTTTGTTTTATACCATTGACTCAACAAGAGAGTGTGGAAAGATGATGGACTCAACAAGAGAGTCTGAAAAGAAGGTTAGCTCAGCTGGGGAAAATCATTGTACAAAGTCCAAGAGGAGGCTGACTTTGCTAGGGTAAATGAGTGATCATTATACAAAGCCTAAGAGGAGGCTAACTTCTGCTGAGGATTATTGAGATCTAGAGGCAGGTTCAAATGGGGAATTAACTCTTGCTGAGGGTTTACATAAGAGTTGAGATATCAGATGCCTTGAGGTTCTGATTTGGGATAGTGTTATACTGATGATAAACTGACCCAGGCTAAGGGATTTTTAGGAGAAAGACTGGGTTTTAGATCCCATGGGTTTTAACTCTACTGGAGATTGATAAAAAATGACTAGGGGTTTCTCCTATGTTTGTACGGAACTTGAGAATGTCTTTGAGATCCGAGAGGGGATTAGACTGTCCAAGTCTACTAGTATGGGAGAGTTTTATCTTTGTATGATGCCCAAGAGGAGGCAGGTGTTTTAAGGGATGAGAATCAACCCTAAATTGGTCTGAGGTTTTGACTCAAGAAAGACTGCTCTAGCAAAGGATGGCTAATTTCTGTCATATACCTTTAACAGGTCTTCAATTGGTCTGAAGCACTATCGCTTTAGGGTACTACAGTTCGATTCATTTTTTATCCTATTGAAGCTGATTAAGGAAGGGAAATAGATGTCTCCAATTAACCCTGCTTGCATACTGAGTTTAAACAGATGACTGTTGGTTTATAGATGCTATTGAGATTATGGGTCTCTCTTAGGTTATTTTGCTGAAAATGGATTGCCTGGACTATTTGTGAGGTTTTTGGTAAGGTGTTAGGACTTGGCGCTTTTGGGTTGATATATGGGTATACTGGATTTGTGTTTTTGATTAGTATGCTCGCTAAGATTTTTGAAATCTTATGCCTACGTATTCCCGTTTAACGAAATAGGGAAATCAGAGCGATCGTAGTTCCTCCTATTCTACGGGAGGAAAAAGGTCGTTTTGGTGTCTTGTTCAAAGCCCAAGACGTGAAGCTAAAGGGTTTGTTTGTATCTTGTTCAAAGCCCAAGATGTGAAGCTAAAAGGGTTCGAGAGAGAATTTGTCATCTCTAAAGAGAGACATCTCGTCTGTTTATCACAACTGTTGGGTGACTGATTATAAAGGAGAATTACTTTAACTGGGATATGTTAATCTAGCAATGCCATAATTTCCTTTATATGGGATTTTTAACCTGGCGGAGAAGACTTTAACTCAGTGTAGAGCAATGCCATCTTTCCTTAGGAATTTCTCATGCTAAAAGAGGGACAGTGGTGTGGATGTAAATAATCCAGAGGCTTGCCGCTTACAGCAATTAGCTGAAGGAAAAGGAGTTGTTGATGTTTGTATGCTGTGAGCAAGGCACAGATTTTGATGCTAAAAGGTTAATTGACTCAATCGGGGTTTTCCTTGTACAAAGCCTAAGAGGAGGCTATTGACCCAACAAGAGGGTGCTAAAAAATGACTGGCTCAACAAGAGAGTGCTTTTATGTGTCTTGTACGAAGCCCAAGATGGAGGCTAACAGGTTTTGACTCAACAAGAGCGTCTTTTATACTCAATAAGAGAGTCATTTGATGTCTCGTACGAAGCCCGAGATAAAGGCTAAAGGGAGATTGACTCAACAAGAGAGTCTTTTATACTCAACAAGAGAGTGTTTTGGTATCTCGCACGAAGCCCGAGATAGAGGCTAAAGGGGTCTGACTCAACAAGAGAGTCTTTTATACTCAACAGGAGAGTGATTCATATGTCGTACGAAGCCCGAGATGGAGGCTAAAAGGTTTGACTCAACAAGAGAGTCTGAAAAGGTTAACTCCACTGGGGAGAATCATTTTACAAAGCCCAAGAGGAGGCTAACTGTGCTGGTGACTGTTTAAGTTTAGTGACAGGTCCAGTATGTTGGATAAAAGAGAAAATCAGTTCTTAGGAAAGAAAGATGAAAGGTATTGTTGTGCTTTGGTATTGATCAGAGGATCAGGGTTATTTCCTGTTCTTTAAGGAAATGGAAATTCCAAAGGGTATTGAGACTGTCCAAGTCTACTGGTGTTTTGAGAAATCGATTCTCAGATAGTGAGTGATCTTTGTATGATGCCCAAGACAAGCCTGGTATGTTAAGGGATGAAGGTCAACCCGCTAACTGGTCTGACACTTGACTCAGAAAGACAGCTCTAGTAAATTGATGACTAGGTTATGTTCCTATACCTGTAGAGGTCACTGGGTCCTTGTACTAAGCCCAAGAGAAGGCATGAGAGCTTTTAAGAAGCCGAAGGGTCCTTGTACAACGCCCAAGAGGAGGCGGGGATGCTTTTAGGAAGCCTGTGGGTCCCCAAACCCCGAAAAATTCAAGACATGTTATTCATCGAGAATAGATCAAGCCAGGAAAGTCTGAGAATTTGGAAGAAACTCAAGAGATGTTATTCACAGAGAATAGATCAACTCTGGGGAGTAGAGTTTCTTTGACAATTTCTAAGAGTGACAGTCTGAGAAAGGGTTCACCGAGAATGTTGCCTTTCACGTCTCCATATTGTTTAACCCCAAGAGGAGGGAAGACTGTATCTGGAAATCCTATGGGGATCTAGTTTTATTTGTATTTAAGAGTGACCAACAAGCTTTACCTAGTTCTAGACGTAGTTGCCGGGGAAAACTCTAAATAACTATACTAGTATTACACAGTTGATATTTGACAAGTATATAAAAGTTTGTGAAAGAAGACTTACAATAAGCAGTCCCACAATACAGTTATATATATATATATATATATATGAAAGCGGTAAATGCAAGCGGGTAAACACTTACTAGGTTGTAGAGTTTCCATGCTGTTTGGTTATTTGCTCAACAAAGAAAGCTTTGATAACAATATTATATTCTAAATCAAAGGAGAAAGTGCTTTGAAAAGATAGTTGGGGCTTACAGCTCAAAGAGAGGCCCAAAGTTTTATCAGTGATTGCACTGTTGAAATTGTACGGGGACTTATACAAGTGACTGAAGCCCAGAAAAGTTTTCTGTACAAAGGGATGGGTCTTACACTCTCTTAGAGGCCCAAAGGTGATTAAAGAAAAGGAATGGGGCTTATAACACGAGGGTAGGCCCAGATGGTTGGATTTTTGAACTGGCGATCATGCCGATATTTCTTTTAACGCAGAGGGACCTATACAATGTCTGAGGCCCAGAAAAGTTTTGGTTAAAAGAGGGTTGGGTCTTACACTCTATTAGAGGCCCAAAAGTTTTTAAAAGGAAAGATGGGGCTTACAAATCAAGGAGAGGCCCAAAAAGTTTTGTTTGAAAAATGACGATCGCGCCGAGATTTCATTAGCGTATCGGGACTTATACAATGCACTGAGGCCCAAAAAATTTTTATTTACAAAGGGGTGGGTCTTACACTCTATTAGAGGCCCAAAACGTTTTAAGGAAAGGAAATGGGGCTTATAACACGAGGGTAGGCCCAAAAGTTTTTCCGTTTTGAAATGGCGATCGCGCCGAGATATTTGAAAACGCAGTGGGTCTTATACAATGACTGAGGCCCAAAAATGTTTTGGTTTTCAAGGGGTTGGGTCTTACACTCTATTAGAGGCCCTAAGATGTTTGAAAAAGACTTAATGAGGGTTGAATTGATCAAAACCCTAATTTGTTTTCAAAATATATTTTAATTGAATAAAAATTCAATTAAAATGACCAAAATTGTTAAACATGTGTGAAAAACAAATTGTGATCTTGGATTAATGTTTGAAAAAAACATGTTTATACTCACAAAATAATTGGAGATCAATTAAGTTTGGAAAATCAAGGGAGAAAAAATATTTCAAATGTTAAAAACAAATAAAACATTAATTATTTGCAAAAATATCAAATATATGAAATAAGTAATATTTTGGGATTTTTTGGTAAAATAAAATATTTTAACATTTTTGTGAATTCTTAAAAAAAGAATCAACTCAAAATCATTAAAACTCAGAGAGAAATTAATTTTGAATCAATTAAATAAAAATCACAAAATTCAAATATTTGAATTTTCAAAAAGGGCGCCAAGAACTTGGCAAGAACACGCGCCACCCTCTGTTTCTGCAGATTTTCATTTTCAATCTAATCTCACTGAATACTTGATTATATCATGCAATCTACATATCAATATGCTCGTTTTCACCCCACGGTCATGTCTATGGTCTTTAATTTCATTTATTTTAAGCATAGAATAAGAAATCAAAGAGAAACCTCAAGAACCCTAAAATTTGTATGAAGGCTCAGAAATTCCATACACGATTCAAACAAAGTAATTGATTGAGGGAAAACACTCTATGCATGATTATGAACATATATATGGCCAAATTATTGTGCAGCAAAAAATGCATGGATCATAGAGTTAGAAGAGCTCATGCTTACCTCTTGCAGCTGGTGATCGTGTTTTGTGTTAGAGGTGTTACAGCTAGGTTCCAATGATGTGGATAGCTTCCCTAGGTGCCAAGCGACGTGCTTGAGTGCTTGGAATGGTTTGAAACAAGCTGGAACTGAAGATGGTATCCCAAATGCAATTTGGTTTAAACCTTGAGCAGCTGGCTGGTGATTCTGAGAAATCAGTGTTCCAGATGTTATTTAAGTGTTTGGATCACTTCTATATGATATTTATGAGGTGTGTGTCTGATTGGTTTGGTTGGAATTGCTCTCAAACTCAAAACCCGATAGTGACTTGCTTTGGAAGGCAAATTTGGAAGTGAGAAGGAGATTTTGAGGAAAGCATCTGTTTGATGGCTTTGGTGTACTCAAACTGATCACAAATGAGCTCTATTTATAGTGGAGCAAGTTTGTTTTGCAAGCAATAGTAAATGGCAACTGCTGCAAAATTTGGCAAATGTTGATCAATGAGAATCCAAGTCTCCTCTAGCCATTGACTAGAGGTTAGGGCACAGGCTGCTGGTTCCCTTGGTCTTGGATAAGTCTTGACTGAATTCAGTTGGGAAGGGCTCAGTCCATGCCACCTTGATGCATCCATTAAATGCTCTAAACAAAAATTGGAGTCTTGTCCCTCTTTTAGGCATTTCTAGGTTTGGCATGCTACTTTTGGTTCCAAAGACTTCGGAGGCTTATGGATCAGTGTTTGTCCCTTATTGGTCTCCCCTGAGGTGTTCAGATGGATAAGTGTGTTTGTCATTTGCACAAATTTGGCAAATCGAGCAAAATGCACAAATCTGCCTTGCTTTGACAATTTTCAGCAAGGCATATTGCCATTGTCATATCACATGGCTAAAGTGGAATTTGATGGAGTTCTTGGCCATTTTGGAAAGCCCTCATATGATACAACAACTGTTTGATCATAGTTGGTTTTGATACTTTTTGGATACAAGTGAAAAATGCCCCAACATTTGGAAAAAAGTGAAGGCAGATTCTGACTTAGTGAAAATTTCACTAAGTGTTGGAAAAAAGTGACATTTTCACTTTTTATGATTTTGATCATTCCATAACTTAAAATCCATGAGGAATTGGAATATATGAGTTGTATTTGAAGCTTTTGTAGAGTGCCATGAGAGCTACAAATCCAGCTTTGAATGGGGAAAAATGGCCTTGTGGTTTAGGAGATATGATCCTCCAAAGTTGGTACCCTAGCCACTTTGTTCCATAATTTAGAAAATTTTCTAAGTTTTTATGGTTACCCCCGTTTGCAAGTTATCCCACTTTTCTTGATTTTTCTTGATGAATGATGATCCAAATCACACATTAACATCATTTTAGGGTTAAAGAACCATAATTGTGAAAAATCTCAAAAAGTCAAAGTTGACTTTTGTGCACAGTTGACTTTTTGTCAGATGAATTCTAAACTGTGCGATCCTCTATGAAATCAAGTATTTGACCTAAATCAAACTTAATGGATTGATTTCTTTGGTGTTATAGGGTGTATTGAATCATGTCCCAAGGTTTGGGAGCATGTCTTGGTCAAAAGTCAAAGGCACAGTTGACTTTTTCCGCGAAACCCTAACTGTGGTTCTGATGAACTTAAAACTTGGGAATCAAGCTTCTTGGATCAATCCATTGTTGAAAATGGACCAATGTGGTTTATTAGAGACCCTCAAATCATATCTTGAGGTCCTGGCTCATGATTTGTCCCAAAAGTCAACTTAGGGGTGAATTAGGTCAAGAAACCCTAATTCCTGATTTTTAGTGAATGCATCTCCTGAGGCCAAATTGACTTGATGATTGGGTCCCATGAGGTTCCATGGAGCATATTAGGTTATGCTTTAAAGCATTGGCTCATGCCCAGATGAAAATTTTCATCTGGAGGCCTTGGTCGACCAAAACCCTAATTTGGTGACACTGGCGTTCACAAGGCTTAATCCACTTAGAATGCTGCAACCTTGTGCTTGATTCTTGCTGTGGGAGTCCTCTTGATACATTGTGGATGTTTGAGAGGTTGGAAAAGTTGAAGATTATGTCATTCTTTGATTGATCCTTTGTCTAAGGCTCAGAGAGGGCTTGAAACCCTAATTTTTTATAGTAGTGAATGCTCACCCATCTTTGGGGAGATTGATGAGGTATGATGGTTTACCCATATTGTGGTGATGATTTACCCAATGATGGGAAATTTTAGTGGTCAAAATTTGGGGTATGACAGGTCCTTGTATTAAGCCCATGAGAAGTCATGAGAACTTCTAAGAAGCCGGAGGGTCCTTGTACAAAGCCCAAAAGGAGGCGGGGATGCTTTTAGGAAGCCCATGGGTCCAAACTTAAGAAGAGTTCAAGAAAATTTTCACCGGGAATAATCTTTTCTTTACTGAACAGTTCTAAGGTTTGAAGAAATTCAAGAGAGGTTTCACCGAGAATTAATCCTCTATGGGGAATGAATTTCTTTGACAATTTTCTAATAGTGACAGTCTGAGAAAAGTTTCACCGGGAATAATGCCTTTCTCTTTGTTCCATATTGTTTAAGCTCAAGGGAAGGAAAGACTGTATCAGGAAATCCTATGGGGATCTAGTTTTGACTGTATTTAAGAGTGACCAACTGACTTTACCTAGTTCTAGACCTAGTTGCCGGAGAAAACTCTAAGCAAATATACAAGTATATATATAGTTGATATATGACAAGTATTTAAAAGGATATGAAAGAATGACTTACAGGTGAGCAAGCTTCCGGCAATACAGTTATATATATATGAAAGCGAGTAAATGAAAGCTGATAAAAACTTACAGGCGAGCAAGCTTCCTGCAATACAGTTATATATATATATATATATATATATATATATGAAAGCAAGTAAATGAAAGCTGATAAAACTTAAAGGCGAGCAAGCTTCCATTGTAACAGCTGTATGGTTAGTTGTTCAAGAAATTAAAGAAAGTTTTGATAACAACTATGTGTTTGAACCTAAATCAAAAGGGAAGTTGTTTTTTAAAAGGTTGTTGGGGCTTATACTCAAGGGGAGGCCCAGATGAAAAACAGTAATCGCACCATTGATCGGAAAATTGTACCGAGGCTTATACAATGACTGAGGTCCAAACAGGTTTTCTGTACAATGGGATGGGTCTTACAACTCAAGGAGAGGCCCATAAGCTTGAAAAAGAAAAGAAATGGGACTTACAACACAAGGGGAGGCCCAGATGATTTTGAAATGACATGGCGATCGCGCCAAGATTTTTAAAATCGTATCGGGACTTATACAATGACTGAGGCCAAAATTATTTATTTACAAGAGGGGGTTGGGTCTTACACTCTATTAGAGGCCCAAAGTGTTTTTAAAAAGAAAAGAAATGGGACTTAGAACACAAGGGTAAGCCCATGTTATTTTGTTTGGAACTGGCGATCGCGCTGAGATTTTCGAAAACACCGTGGGTCTTATACAGTGACTGAGGCCCAAAAAAGTTTTAGCATTTACAAGGGATGGGTCTTACACTCTATTAGAGGCCCAAAGATGTTTGAAAAGATTTTTTAGGGTGATAATGATCAAAACCCTAATTTTTAGTTTTAAAATGTATTTTAGTTGAATAAAAATTCAATTAAAATAATCTAACATGTGAAAAAAGGTTGTGATCTTGGATTTATATTCGGAAAATCATGTTTCAT
Source organism: Lathyrus tuberosus (assembly GCA_022829125.1). Classification (NCBI taxonomy): domain Eukaryota; kingdom Viridiplantae; phylum Streptophyta; class Magnoliopsida; order Fabales; family Fabaceae; genus Lathyrus; species Lathyrus tuberosus. The sequence continues at coordinate 7,068,631 of JALAZF010000217.1, forward strand.
TCATGGGATGATTTAAAAATCATTTGAATTTTTCAAAACCAAGATAAAGAAATATTTTTAATGTTTAAAAACAAATAAAAATATAATTCTTTACAAAAATAGCAAATATATGAAATAAATAATAATTTGTGAAATTTTCATGGAATAAAATATTTTAATATTTTTGTGAATTTGCAAAAAAAGAATCAACCAAAAATGATTAAAATTGAGAGAGAAATTAATTTTTTAACTAATTAACAAAAACATGAAAATATGAAAAATAGAAAAAGACATAGAAAATGGAAAAATGGTCTGGGTGGGGTTTGAACCCACGACCATCAAGCCAAACACACATGTGCACTACCTTTGGGGTGGTGATACATCCGTGTATCAAAACCACCCCATAAATACATAAGGGGTGCCAAGTTTTTCAGGCCTGGCCAAGGCAAAGGCAAGACAAGTTTTGGCAATTTACGTGAAACCTCTAACTTTCTCATTTCTCCATGGATTGGGACAAAATTTAGGTGCATCTGACCTAGAATTTCATGAGGAATCCAATGGTGCCGTTGGAATTTTCAGAAAATGTTTCCTCCTCAAAATCCGATAGTGATTTCAAAATAGGCCTATTTTTTCATGTTCTATGCTATCTCATGGCACAGGCAGGAATTACATGGCAAATTGGTTCAAACACAACATATATAACATATATGAGATGTTTATGATCAATGGACATCAAAGGAATGCATAATTCAAAGAGTTCAAGTTGTCATGCACTTACCTCTTAGAGCTTTTTGTGCTATCTGCCAAGTTCCTTGTGCCACAAGTAATTTGATGCTTTGGACACTCTCAATTATCCCTTAGAATATTTTAGAATGATTAGAACCAGCTGGAATCCTCAGGAACAAGTTGTGGCACTTTCTTGCAAAAGGGGCAAAAGTGACCAATATGGAAACTCTCTCAAATGGTGTTCCAGATGAGGGGAACCATTTGGGACAGTTTGAGGATGAAATTTGGAGTCTGTTTAAGGATTTTTTTGGTTTTGGAAGTGACTGAATCAAGGCATGGCTTGGAAAATGCAGAAAAGTCAATTTTTGAGGTTTTGGAGGTTGACTTTGTGATTTTGGTGTTTCAGTTCACGAGTGAGTGTTTGAACAGCTTAGATACAACATATTAGAGGTGTTTGGATCATGAGTTGTGGTGGAATTGCTCTCTAACTCAACAACTCAGAGATACCTTGCAAAAGAAGGCATTTTGGCCTAAAGAAAGAGGTTTTGAGGAAAGCAAGTGATGTAGTTCTTTGGTGTACTCAAACTGATCACAATTGAACTCTATTTATAGTGTGTCTAGTTTTTTTTGGCATCAATAGTGAATGGCAGCTGCAGCAGGCCTTTGGCTAATGTTGAGCAAAAGGAATCTCAAGTCTCCTCTAACCATTGACTTGAGGTTAGGGCACAGGCCAATGGCCCTTTGATTCAGAGCTTCTTCTTGACTCATTCCGTTAGAAATGTGTCAGTCCATGCCACCTTGATGTATCCATTAAATGCATTGCAACAAAATTGGAGTCTTGGCACTTTTTTAGCCTTTTTAGGTTTGTTATGGCGAAGTGTTGATTCTTGGACTTTAGAGGCTTGGGGATCAGATCATTCTCTTTTTGTTTTATCCTCAGATGTGTCCAAATGGATGATAAGTCTTGGAGTTGCTCAATTTTTGTAAATCGAGCAAAATGCCAAAATATTCCAAAATTTGCCTTGTCCAAAACAGTTGGAAATGGTGATTTTGAGGGATTCATATCTCCCTGCTCAGGGTGTGTTAAGGGAGGATCTTGTGCTTTTTAAATAGCCCTCATATGATACAAAACATGTGTGATCATAGTATTTTTTGAAACTATTTGGATCCCATTGAAAAATCCTCATGAACATTGATGTTCAAGGCTGGTAACTTAGGCAGATTCTCACTAAGTGTTGGAAAAAGTGGCATTTTCATGTTTTTGTCGTTTTGATCACTCCATAAATCAAAATTCATGAGGAATTAGAGTCTGAGGTAGTTGAAGCTTTTGTAGAGTGTAGCAAGACCTACAAATCCAGCTTTGGATCACCCAAAATGGCTGCTTGGATCTCAAGTTATGGTCCTTGGAAGTTGGTACCAAAACCACTTTTATTCCATAACTTAGAAAAATTTTGGTTTCTCATGGTTGCGCCTTTTGCAAGAAATCTCACTTTTCTTGATTTTTCTTAATTAATGGTGATAGATACCATATATTAACATTATTTTTTACTTAGGGGAACCATATTTGTGAAAAATTCCAAAAAGTAAAACCTGATTTTGTGCACAGTTGACTTTTTATCGGATGAAATCCAAACTGTGCGATCCTTTTTGAAATCAAATCCTTGACCTAAATCAAAACTAATGGATGGATTCCATAGGTGTTATAGGGTATATTGAATCATGTCCCAAGGTTTGAAAGCATGTCCTGGCCAAAAGTCAAAGGCACAGTTGACTTTTTCCTCAAAACCCTAGTTGTGGTCCAGATGAAATTGAAACTTGTGAATCAAGCTTCTTGGATAAATCCATTGTTGTAAATGGATCAATGTGGTGTATTTGGGACCCTCAAATCATGTCTTGAGGTCTTAGCTCAGGTTTTGTCCCAAAAGTCAACTTAGGGGTAAATTAGGTCAAGAAACCCTAATTCCTGATTTTTGGTAAATACATCCCCTGAGGATAAATTGACTTGATGATTGGGTCCATGAGGTCCCATGGAGTATCTTAGGTTGTGTTTTGAAGCATTGGATCATGCCCAGATGAAAATTTTTCATCTGGAGGCCTTGGTCAACTAAAACCCTAATTCGGTGACACTGGCAATCTCGAGGCTTGATCCACTTAGAATGTTGCAACTTTGTGCTTGATTCTTGATGTGGGAGTCCTCTTGATCCTTTATAGGTGTTTGAGAGGTTAGACAAGTTGAAAATCATGTCATTTCTTGATTGATCCTTTGTCTAAATGCTCTGAGAGGGCTCAAAACCCTAATTCTTGGTTGTAGTGAAAGCTCAGCAATCCTTGAGGAAATTGATGAGGTATGATGGCACATCGATATTATGGAAATGATTTGTACAATGATGGGAAATCTTGGGGGTCCAAATTTGGGGTATGACAACTCCAAACCCATTGGACACAACATCATCTTGACCTCATAACATCGATCCGAAAAAATGCTATCTTCTGGTAGCATTTGTTTCAACAAATCAATCAAAATTGTGAATCTTTTATCTGACCAGCCACTTTTTTCCTTCAGATTAAACAATTTTAACAACAAAGACAATCATGTAAAATAGGTGCACCCTTTATATAAAGGCACATCTTTGTCGATACATAAAGCATCACAAATATGTGATTTCATATAAGACAATTCCTCCAATATCATGAATCATATCTTCTATTTGATCATCCATGTCATCATCATCTTCATCCATTTGTGACGTCACATATTGATTATTATCCACTTCTCCATGCCACGTCTATGTTGAATAATTTTGACACATTCCATCACAAAATAGGTGATGTAATATTTCTTTCTTTGATCATTTTTTTATATTCCTGCAAACAACACAAGGACAATAAAAGATAGTATTATTGTCAGGAATATTTTTTTTCCAGCAAATTCAAGGAATTCAAGAACTCCTTTCTCATCATCAGACCTAATCTATCGGTTTTCATCCAACTACGATCTATAACAAATTCTGAATTTTATGTCAAAAGAATAATGTGAGTGGCAACCTAATGCTACACACACAACATTCTAATATGATTATATGCATATGACAATGTCTAAATAAAACATGAACATGGCAACACCAAAACATAAACATATTGAAAAGCGTCACAATATTTGAATAAAACATGAACATGGCAACATGAACAATACACATGACAATTTCAATACACATAACATCCTAGCGAAGAACATAAACATTCAGAAGCGTCAGAGAGAGATAATAGTAAATAACCCTTACGAAGAACATAAACATTCAAAAGAGTCAGAGAGACAGATTTGTAACGTATCATAATTCGAAGAGGATGACGATATCCTTTCCATAAATGATATTCGTTTCTAGAAATGAATGTAGATGCTGGAGGTTTTGCTATCGATGTCGTCTCGTTCGCTAGGGCATCCATATGTGTTATGAACGAAATGAAGTACCTACTAGGTTTTAATTTTGTGGGAAAAAATTTCACAACGGTTGGAAGCTTCAACCGTAGTGAAATATGTAACATATAACCACGGTTGAACTAAACAACCTTAGTTGTTATACTTTCAATTTTTAAATAACAATAAATGTGAAGGGATACACACTAATTTTAATTTTAAAAAGGATGGAAAATGTTTATGCTAGGACTCGAAACTTTTCATCCAAACTCTATGACCATGGTGTTTTTAAGTAACTGTGATGAAAAGTTTCTTAGTAAAAAAAATTACTTGTACAAAATGTGATATGACTACGGTGGAAAAATGACCGTTGTAATATTGTGTCACCGAAGGTATATTTTCTATTAGTGGGAGTGGAATGAAATATAATGTAGTGGAATGGAGCATAACATAAAGAAATACAGATTTCACTTTATTGTTTATATATTTTATTAAAAATGTGTCATTTTATTGTATACGTCCCAAATCAGATGGAACAAAAAATGAAGGATTTTATAGAAAGGAATGAAATGGATTTCATCATGTTCCATTCCACTCCACCCATTATTAGCAAAACCAAACAATATATTCTTACTATTCACCACTTCATTCCATTGCATCCCTTGCCATATATCCAAACATACTCTTAAGGAGATTTTTTCAATTTAGATACATCATAAAATTATATATGTTTGCAATTTAGAGCTAAAACATATTAAAAGTTCATAAAAACAATCCAAAAATTTTAACTTCTAACTAAACTAAACCAATGTATTAGTTTAGTGCATCGATTCTAAATTTTAAATTGGACTGATATCTTAATGAAAATTGAACTGAAGTTTCAAGTGTAGAAGGAAGTTTAATTTCTTTATCATCTCTACAGGGACTAGTTGTATTTTAAAGATCGTTCAATAGTTTCTATGAATTTAAGAATGGCTTATGAGATGTTTTATTCTTTATGAATACAAAATGTAAAATACCATAAAGTAAAATGAATTTTTGTGTTTGAAAGTTAATAAAACTTGTTGCGGTTAGATTTCAACGATCTATTATCATGTAATATCATTCATCATTAATATGCAATTCTAATCACCTCTTAATATCACCACCCACCGTTCTCATCTCAGCTCATGCTTGAGTCAATGACATGAGATAAATTGTATCACCTAATAAACAATCTCTTAGCATATTAACCAATATGATAACATTAAACTTCAATAGTTCATATAGATACTGAACCTAAATCTATGTCTAGACTTAAACATAATTAATACCATGAATAAATGTTTTATGAAGCTAATCTAAAACAAGCATTGCAAACAAAGAATTCATCGTTAATAAATCTTAAGAATAATTACATAGAACGTCATGACTGTGATCAATACATTAGCATTGGAATGACTAGATCTAACCTTAACAAAATAGAAATTAACTATGTTTACTCATTGTAACTATATAATTAAGCCATATAAAACAAATGTTAATTTTTTTTCTGATTCCTCAGACAACACTTTTGTCCTCAATCTTCCTCTCTTTTTTTTCTCTCCTGTTGTGTTTATAGTACACACTAGACTTTTATAACTCCCTACCAACAAAACTACCTAATAACACCAAGTCTCTTTAATTGAATTTCTATTATTGCTAAGCGAGGTTCGTTGTTTTCTTAGGGAACCTACTTTCTTCACCCTAAAATCATGCATGTCAACTCATCCTGCAAGTCATTTTTGTCGCATATCCTTGCATAGAGCGCCTCCAAGCTTACATGGAAAGCAAACCCTTCATTTTCTATGAAGTAACTTAGCTTTTAAGTCTTGAACCACCATACTTTGCTTAGCGTGTCTGATACTTCACTAAGCGAGCTTGGTTGCTTAAACTTTAAGTTACTTGACTCTTAAGTACTCCATCCGTTTCAAAATGACTGTCGTTTTACTAGAAAATTTTTGTTTCAAAATGAATTTCATTCTCACTTTTCAATTTAGTAATAATTTCTATTTTTACAATTGTGTCATATAATTATTACTCTGTACACTATTTCCAACACATTAATAAGACTAATTTAGTAAAAGTGCAATATCTTATGACAATATCATTGCATTCCTTAATATGTGCACAAAAACCTTAAACAAAAATAATTTTGAAACAGAGGGAGTATTCTTTGTGCTACATTTGCTCGCTAAGCGATGCCCTGCTCTTGGTTAAGTGAACCTTGGTGCCTAGAAGATGCCATTTGACTAATTTTGGTGCTTTCTTTATACTTTCTACTCATACAAGCGTTTTATTGTGTTTTATTGATAAATTGAAATATTTTTCATTAATTGCGTTATAAATAAAATGCTTGTGTCTTTTGTGTATTTTTTTCCACTAATCAACCAGACTATTTGTTGTGGTGCTAAGTTGTTATTTTTTTAATAATGAGCTATTTTCTTCCATTTTCTTTGTCATCTTTTTTAATATATTTTTAATTTTATATCTTAAAATTTTTTAAACTTTTGTAATACAATTATTAATTTAATTGAATCAAGTTTTTATTTACTATTCATTTATTTTAAACATCTTTTTATTACATTAACAACATCAATCAAATCTTATCCTATAGAGTAGACTTGACTACTCATATCAAATTAGAGAAAAGGGATGGTGCACTGACAGTGTAAATTATTTTTACAGTGTCAACCAATGACAACCATGTATCCCGCCAAATCAGCCTGTAAATTTTAAATTATTTATATGATTTGACACTTTAAAATATTTTGATTAGATGTATGTGTAATACTTTTTTACACTGACAGTGCACTACCATTAAACTCATCAAATTATGTAATAAATTACTCGTAATTTTTAGAATTTTTTACCAAAATAACCCACTTTTATAAAAAAAATTCACAAAATACCCCATATTTCAAATTATTTCTCAAAGTACCCCAGTTTGGGGTACTGATTGCATGGAGGCGCCATATCAATTGGCGACCCTTTGTTAGAGCATGAGTGGAGTCGTCAATTGGATTGGAGACACCTCATACAGTCTCCAATCCAATTGGTGCCTAAGTGTTACACTTAAAGGGGAGTCGCCAATTCTTCTGGAGACAGGGTGCATTCTATAATTTTTTTTTACCAAAAATAAATAACAATATCATTAATAAAAAATACTATTACATAAATTAATGTTGGCGAATGGGGAGGCGTCTTGGAATAACTTATGGGCGACAAAAGTAATTCTTAAAGCCTTTCGACTTATGTCTGGGCTGGAGATCAACTTTAATAAGAGCTCTTTAGTTGGTTTTGGTGTGGATGAATCATTTCTTCTCGCGACTGAGAATTTCCTGGCATGTAAAGTTCGGAGATGTCCTTTTAAATTCCTTGGAGTCCATATTGGTGGTAATCACAGTCTAGTTTCTTTTTGGAAACCTGTCATTGACAAGGTTCAAGCCAGACTTGCTTCTTGGAAGGGTAGGTTTATGTCTATGGGAGGTAGAACTACTCTCATCAAATCTGTCCTTTCCAACCTACCTATTCACTATATGTCGTTCTACAAGTTGCCTTCTAAAGTGATCAAGATCCTTACGACTATGCAAAGAATATTTCTTTGGCACGGCTCCATCAACAAAAGTTGTATTGCTTGGATCAATTGGAATAGGGTTTGTCGGGCTAAGGAGCATGGTGGCCTTGGGATTTTGGACATTAGATGCTTTACTGTTGCGCTGATTTCTAAATGGTTGTGGAAATGTCTCAATCCCGTGAATAGCTTGTGGAACGACATCCTTATAGGTCGGTACGGAAATTACAAGTTTGGACTGCTTCATGGAGAAGTCTCAAAGTCTTCCGTTCGATCTTCGCTTTGGTAGAGGGATTTAATGATTATATCTAGGTATTTTGGTGCTGAGTCTTTTTTTGGTTCAACTTCGGTTAAGGTGGGAGATGAGAAAGACACTTACTTTTGGTCTTCCATCTGGTGTGGTGAGGCGACTCTTGGTTCTGTTTTCCCTGAGTTATGGCAGATGGCGCTGTCCAAGGACAGCAGGGTATCATACAACGACGGCTAGTTAGGAGATACTTGGGTTTGGAACATAACTTTTGGTAATATGGTATTAGGTTCTCACCTGCAACAGGCCTACTTATCCTTATTGGAAAGGTTGGAAGTTTGTTCTATCCGTAAAGACAGGCTGGATGAGGTAAAATGGAACAAAGACAATCTTAATTGCTACACTGTAAAATCTTGGTATAATATGTTTGTTGCGGTGAAAATCGGATAACAAATTATTAATTAATTTGCATCATTTTCTTTTACAACCGACTTTGATTTATCCAAAGGAAAGGTTCAAGATCGTTAGAAAAAACCTAAAAGGGGGAGATCTAAGGTTCGGGGGTTGGTTACGCCTAGGGAAGGTACTAGCACCCTAAGTATCTGTAGTACTCTACAGGAACCTCTTGTTTAGTTTGTGTTATGTTATGTTTGCTAAAGGTTCTATGCTAAAGGTTGAAACCCTAGGGGTTAGTATCTAAGTATACTCGATAAAGCATCACACATTCCGCCTACGTATCCTCGAAAATAGAATCAGAGTATGTGTAGTTCTACTTTCTACTGAATGATTGACTGTGGTCAATATTCAGAGGGGAAATGAGTGTGAACTCATTGCAGAGTATAAGAACTCTCTAAGTCTAGTTATAATGGTCCTATGTTCAAATTTTAGTCAATAGGGAAAGTGAGTATTCATTAGGATGAATATCACCAGGAGTGTAAGAACTCTCTCCTAAGACTAGTTATGATTTCTATGGCTCTGATGAGGCCAAGAAATGAATTTTCGCCTAAGAGGTTACTTAGGTTAAGGTGGGGGCTATGACTTTAAGAGTCAACATTAATCACCTTCCTTTGGAATAGGGGATAACAACAGTTGTAGGATAATATAACAATAGATAAAGACATGATAAAAGATAAAACATTGATACAATATGATGAGATGAAAGCAACACAAGCATAAGGATGGCAAGATGCTTCATGATAAAGTATGGATCAGATGGACATGATCATCATAGAGGCATGTAAACGAAGACAAATCAATATGTTTCAATCTTGAGGAAGACAAACATAAGGAACATTCACAAGATAAAGAGCATGATATTAACTAAGGATGATATTTAAAGAAGAATAAAATTCACATCAAAGTCAAATATATGATAAATCAAACATGGATGGATTAGTTCAAGGCCTAAGCAAATATTAGTGGATAAACACTCACATGATTAACAAGGGTGGCTCATAAATAATGTTAACAAATTAATCCATTTAAGAAACAATTAAGAACAATTCACATATTAATTATTAAGTTTAAATAAACAAGCAACACTTAAGAAATAATCCCCATATTAATTGAGCTTACATAAACAATTAAGAAACAAATTGCATATTAAAATTAAGCTTAAAATAAATAAGAGAAAAAAAAATAAAACCATTAACATATTAATAAACAATTAAGAAATAATCACATATTAATAATAATGCTTAAATAAACAATTAAGAAATAAATTGATAATTAAAATTAAATAAAAATATTAAAATATTTTTGGAGTTTTTTTTTGAAATAAAGAAAAAGTTTTAAATAAGCTAAATAAAATAAAAAGGTTTTTTTTTTTAAAAAGATTTGAAATTAAAATAGAAATGTTTGAAATAAAAAATTGAAATAAACAAACATGTGCAGGGGGTGCAATAAGTGAAATAGGCTAGTTGAAAAAACAAGAGAGTGTGAATTGGGCCAGTAACATGGGGGTGGCGTTAGTAGAAGCCCAAGCGAAGGTTCAAGAGAAAAAAAAATGAAAAACTCAGGCGAAATGGAAAAAAAAACAAAAGGGTTGATCCGCAGGATCGAACCCAGGTCTGGCGAGTGAAAGGCAAAGGCAAGGCTAGTGTGTGACCGTTGGGACGACATGTTTCATCCAACCTATAAATGCTTCTAATAACATATAAATCAAAACAAATCATAAAATATATTAAATGGAAAAAACATGCGCGCACATGAAACTGAAGGTGTAACATATAAAATATCAATTGGTCAAGTATCATTAAAAATGCTAAACTACAATCACCAATATCCCAGCCAATCAGAAAACAGCATGGTAATAAAAAACATGCAGTAACACAAAAACCATCGTGTTCAAACTTAAAACCTTGAAACAAACATCAAACTTTCAATCCAAATTACAGCCTCCATATGCAACCAAACATCATGAAATAAAATACCATTTTGAAGTATTCAAAACATAGAACAATAATAAAACCTAATCTGGACAAGATAATGACCACATCAAGAGCAAGAAGCAAGAGAAAACACAAGTTCAAAATGAAACTCAGTTAGGGAAAACATGAAAAACCAGCCTCTGTTTTAAACCAAAACCAATATAAACCTCAAAAACTTATCAACAACATTGTAGTAGGAACAAGGTACACACCAGAATCTCAATCACAAGATGATATGAGCACAAACAATGTTTAGAACTCAAACAATAACATCAACTGACCAGCATACATCTATGTACGAGTTAGAATCACTCACACCATGATAAACATTCAGAGCAGGTATATTCATTTTAATATGGCAAGCAAGCTTTTATCAGAAACAAGCCTATCTTCAAGTAACACTTCACCTTAACATAGATTAGCAACTGACTATTCATGGAAACAAATCATTCTACATATTGGCAGCCATGAGAGAGGTATGAAACCTCTAAAACAAACTCAAACAGAGGTTCATGACAATATAGACATAATGCATAGATACCATGAACACACAAATATTGAAACATCATTTGATCTCTAACATGAAACCAGAATGTACTCAACATAGCATGATAAGCATGATAAATGGAAGTTTGAGGAACTTACCTGGTTCCTAAGCAAATGACAAGAACTCTCTCCTTTGCAGCTAGCTCGAGTGCTCCCAAAGAACACGTTTTGCTTTCAGAGTGTTTTTGTGTTGATTGTTGATGAGAAATAAATGAGAGAAGAGTCCTTTATATAGGGATTTTGCTGGACAATGAGGGTGAAGATCCAATGGACCAAGGGTTTGTTTGTGAAGAGAAAATCGTGGAAAGATTTATGGCTGTTCTGAACACAATCTTATGGAGCCAAGTGAACTTCTTCTTTTTACCATTACGTCAGACAGTATAGTATGTTTTGGCATGTATCTGATGGACCATGGATGTGCAAGAAAGATTGTTTTTGTTGCTTGCAAAAGTTGGATAAGAAAGGTACAAAAGAGGGATGTACTTGAGCTGACTTTGTGTGTTTGGTGGCACAAAAGAAGATCATGGGAACTGAAGAAAAGAAATCAGAGTCGTACTTGGAGGGATGGTTGTGAATTAGTTCAAAATGAAATATGGTTTGGGGTGATGAAATTAGAGTCGTGGACCCTCCTTTACCACATGATAACTTGCCAACCAAAAGTCCAAATTATATGCTCTTTGGTGCTTTAGAAAATAGGCATTTCATACAACAATTTCTATTTGGAAATCTAATTGAGATAAGTTCTTGAATTGTGGGAAAAGCTCTCATAAATTCGTGTGCCCAAAACTGCCAAAAAGAACTTAGAAAAATTCTAAGTTATAGAAATTTGACAACTTGAAGTACCTATCTTTAAAACCTCATAACTTAAGAATGGTTCATTCAAATGAAGTGTTCCACATATGGTTGGAAAGCTCTCATTGTACTCTAAAACTTTCATTTGGGACCCAAGTCTTGAATCCAAGTGGAAATGGGGTTAAAGTATGATGAAAATTGTGAAGAAAAGTGTTGAAATTTTTCTAAGTGTTGGTCAAATTATCTTGCAAGCTTCATAACTCAAAAACCAAGCATTTTTGGAGAAAAGTCATTTGGAACAAATTGAATATCTTGAAAAGAGCTTTCCAATGAGCTTTGAGTCACTCCAATTGGGTGTGTGGTTTAGGAGTTATGGTCATTTCAAAATGTGCTATTAGAGGGAAAATCTCACATATGAAATCTTTCATGATCAAAACCTTACTTCTCTTGCAAGAAACCTCATGAAACTTGGTCTTGATGCTTTAAATACCTCATGAGACATTCTATGATGATTAGAACCATTGACACTTCATTTAAACCAAAATTTCCAAGGATTAGTGTTTCAGTCAAACCCTAATTTTGACTGTGAATGCACTGAGGTCAGATCTTGTAAACTTGCTTCTTCCTTCTCATCTAAAGGTCTTAGGAGACTCTTGAGGATGTTGATAAACCAATAGAATCAAGAATTAGGGTTTGGGAGTTCATCTTGATGAAAATCAAAGCCATTGACTGATAAGTGTCACAGAAACCCTAATTTGGAGGTATAGTGAGGCTGAGGCTCAAACTTCTCTTGTTGAGGACCAATGGATCTTGTATTCCTGTTGAATGATGTATCTTGGATGTAGATGACCTCAAGTGGCAAGTGAACCACACAAATCTTGACTTGATAGAGCCAATTCCTCAGTGATTTCTTCAGAGCAAAACCCTAATTCTAAAGTTCTTGCACTGGAGATCTTTTGTTGACTTGACTTGCTTCAAAACAATTTGTGGAGCTTCATGGTGATAGGCAAACCTAATTTGAACACAAAGAAACAAACTGCAAGATATGGGTTAGCTCAAACAGTGCAGAGATGATTGACCTAAGATGCACAAATGAAGATGACATCTAAGGGTAAAAATTTGGGGTACAACAGTTGCCCCTATTTAAATAGCTTTACCAGATGGCACGAGGAACGGAGATTCCAGGGACATCAAGGTGAAAGGTATTTAAATATAGCAGACCAAAATTTTACCCTTAGATGGAATGCAAATGCTAAGGACAAGCGACAGATATGCAAATGCTGACATGCCATGAACTTCTAAAATGATGATATGATGCCAGGAAGATGCAAAGATGCAGACAGACATGGCACCAGGGACAACAGGAAGCAAACACACAAGATAAGCTTCATCGGGGAAAGACGAAAACTAGTATCCATGAGAAAAACTCATTGGGGATACAGGCTAACCAACGAAAAAGACTCACTAGGGAGACTCCAAAGAAACATTGGGAAAAACCAAAAAATAATCTCCACTGGGGAAAGAAAAATCCGGGGAGATAGACTACTGGGAACAAAACAAACCCACACTCTTCCTGGGCATTAAACCAGAAAGAAAATCTGATCCGGGGATCAGCCTAAAAAAAAGACAGACAACCAAGCGAAGACTTCCCGGGGATTCTTATACCGAAGACTTCAAAATAGGATCTTCAAGAAAGGCCAGGAAAACAGAGACAAACCCTGCGCACCAACTAGGAGTCTTATAAGGTTGAAGAAATTGGTTCCAAGAAGCTTAGCGTAAAGCAAGTTTTCAAAAATCCGAGGTAAGGGTTCAATGTCCGACACGATTCGAACAAGAACAGTTTTAAAACAAGAAGACAGTGCTTGACACGATTCAAACAAAGTCCAAGTTCAAGTTTGACACGATTCAAACGAGAATAGTTTTAAAACAAGAGGCAGTGTCCGACATGATTCGAACAAAGACTTTGTTCAGGTTTGACACGATTCAAACAAGAACAAGTTTTAAAACACAAGACAATGCTTGACACGATTCAAACAAAGTCCAAGTTCAAGTTTGACACGATTCAAACGAGAACATACAAGACAATGCTTGACACGATTCAAACAAAGTCCAAGTTCAAGTTTGACACGATTCAAACAAGAACACACAAGACAATGCTTGACACAATTCAAACAAAGTCCAAGTTCAAGTTTGATACGATTCAAACAAGAACAGTTTTAAAACAAGAGGCAGTATCCGACACGATTCGAACAAAGACTCTGTTCAGGTTTGACACGATTCAAACAAGAACAAGTTTTAAAACACAAGACAATGCTTGACACGATTCAAACAAAGTCCAAGTTCAAGTTTGACACGATTCAAACGAGAACATACAAGACAATGCTTGACACGATTCAAACAAAGTCCAAGTTCAAGGTTGACACGATTCAAACAAGAACAAGTTTTAAAACAAGAGGCAGTGTCCGACACGATTCGAACAAAGACTCTGTTCAGGTTTGATACGATTCAAACAAGAACAAGTTTTAAAACACAAGACAATGCTTGACACGATTCAAACAAAGTCCAAGTTCAAGTTTGACACGATTCAAACGAGAACAGTTTTACAAAATCTTTAATGTTAAACTTCTTGGGGAACAGCAAAAGGTTTGAAGATTCAAATCTGGCGCGCAAAGGTTAAGACCGAACAAGCACGACACAAAGCAAACCGGGAATGTCTTTACTTCACTGGGGAAATAAAGACAGGCACAAACAACAGACCACAAGCAACACAAAGCACAAGGATGCAAAGATGCTAGGGTATGATGTATATGCTTAGCTAAATGCTAGAAACGACGCGAACGACGCAAAACAGGAAAGAAGAAAGGATAACACAAGCCAACACCCTGAAACCCAAACATCAAGGATAACCGGGGAAATCTTCTTTTCACTGGAGATGGCAAATCCAAGCCAAAGATACAGTACTTCTAACTCTTCCTGTACCAACTTGATTCCATAAAACAGCTTGATACTAGAGTAAAACTTAGTTCATCTTTGTGTTCTCTTAAAACTTTTCCGCTTCCAAGAATGAGATGAAAATGACGAAGTTATTGTATTCAAAGACCAATAACAACTCTAGTGACTAAGAATTTTGTCGTCTAACAGCTGACTTCTCTGGGGACTCCTGCATAAAGAGCCGGGGTCTGGTACTCAAAGGTGAAAACCAAAGCATAAGCCTAGCTTAGAAAAATGTTTTGGATATATTGGGAAAGTTCTTCTTCCTTATTGGGGAAATAAATCCATCGGGAATTTGTCAAAATCAGCTGATGTAGCAACTTGATGGGGAGCTAACAAAGTAATTATGCATTCCACTGGCATAACTACCATCTTCAAATCTTATCTGCCCCAGGCTAGACGGTCTATACGATAACAAGAGGATTTTATAGAAGAATTGGCATACAGGGTGTTTCAATATCTTCAAACTCTTGGAGAGATCTCGGCGTAACTGCCCCAGATTAGGGGATGAATAATCAAAAGAATTTTACAGAAGGATTGAAATACCCGATACTTCGATATCTTCCAACTTGAATAATCAAAACAATTTTATGGAAGGATTGAAATACCAGATGCTTCAATATCTTCCAACTTGAATAATCAAAAGAATTTTACGGAAGGATTGAAATACCAGATGCTTCAATATCTTCCAACTTGAATCTTGACGTAGCTATTTCTGTTCAGTTATGCTCGAGATACTTAAACTGTAGTAGAAATTAATGGGGAACGGATTTGCCCCTGCTGATGGGTTACTGAAGTCAAAACTTGTCATAAGATGATCTCAAGAATATTTGCCCCAATATCTTGAATTTGCATAATTCTGCCTCTGATTTGTCAACTCTTGGGATAATAGATTGGCAAACCTCACACTTGGTTGCCCCTGCCTGAGTCAAATTTCCTTTATCGAGTTCAATTCCTTGACAGACCGCGTTTGTTGGGATTCCTTGATATCTAATGGTATTGCAAACAAGTGTTGTTCGTTAAAATTGGCAGAATTTAATGCAAAGTTTAATGCAACGTTTGAAAACAAAGCTCTGATAAAAAACGCACAGTGAAATGATTAAATAGTCAAAACAATGGTGAGTCTAGTCATTAAGGAAGTGACCAACACACACGAGTAACAAAGATTATTAGGAGTCAGGTTACTCAACCTTGCTGTAGTATGCCTTTCGAAACAACCTTACCTCAATTAGGTCTTTTAGGGTTGTAATGTGGTATGGTTCATGGTTTTATGAAACAAAGGATAAAGGCTCAAATCCTACGCTCAGTTAACTCAAGATATATGTTCAAATCTCCAAAAATAGGAAGTCACTTGATTTGAAAGCTGACTGGCGCCTTATATGAAGCGCTCGTGTTTGAATGCATAACCGAGTTAAACTGAGAACTACCCTGCCCCCAAGGTTGAGATTTAAGGGTTTTTGTATAAAGAAAGAAAACTCCTACTTCTAGGCTCGAAAGGGTTAACAAGGGATTATCATCCTATGTGAAACAATGCCTTACATCCTCAGCGAGGTTAATTTGAAAGTATACCACAGCAATTATGAACATGAGGTTTTCATCATCCTCCCTAATCTTCGCTTTAACAAAAGTTTGAAAAAGGGGTGAAAAAGATATATATTTTTTGTTTTTATGAAAATAAAAGTAAATGAGTGAAACGAATGGATTCAACCAAAAGATGCATAAATATTTCATTAATATTGCCAATTTAAAGGTACAACAAAGCTCATATGCAAATATCAATACAATTAAAGGAAATACCACTGAAATACAAAACACAACCAACTTGGCGAATCATTTCAAAGATCTTAGTTTCCGGGTCCAAACGGGGAAACGTCTTCACCAACAATCACTTGCTCTTTGTGGTATAGAACTTTGAGAGGCGTTGCAGGTCCTTTACCTTTTGCTTCAGAAGTTGAGGTACTAGCGTCTGAAGTATCTTCCTGAGGTTTCAGTTTTTTTAGCAAGCTCATCAGCTTCTCTTCAAATTCCTTGCATTCTTCAATGAGATGTCCAATTGTCCCAGTGCGAAATTTGCATTAAGTCTTTGGGCAGTCTTCTTCGAAGATTAGGTCCTTGTCATGGATCACCTCTTGCACAAAATACTCTAAAGTTCAGCAATTGTCCAAATCATGCCCTTCAGCTCCCTTATGGAATTCACAGGTTAGGTTGGGATCATACCAAGGTCCCTGGAAAGGTGTGAGAAGTCGCGGAGTTACCATCTTGTTTTGCATCAACAGTGGGAAAAGTTTGCTTAACGGCACCGGGATAGGCTGGTGGTTAAATTTTCCTCTTTTGGCAGCACACTTCTTCTTATCTTGAGGAAAAACACACGTTAGAGACTGAAAACCCCTCTTCGTAAACACCTGACGAAGATTACGTTTGGATGCAGGAACAGGACCAACGTTCAGCTGACACGGGGCTTCTCCAAAAACAAATTCTAGACACGAGATATCCTTAGGAGGCGGCAAAGGATAGTTGATTTGAATTCCTTGTGGTGTAAATGATAACTTCTCAGAATCAAGCAGCGTCTGAACCTGGCTTCTGAGTGCCTTGCAATCCTCAGTTGAATACCCCGGTGCCCCAGCGTGGTAGTCGCATCGAACATTGGAATCAAAACCTAGTGGGTATGGAGGGATCACTGGCTCTAAATCCTTCGGTATTATCAATCCACTTTTGATCAAAACTGGAAACAGCTGACTGTATGCCATTGGCAACGGAGTGAAATTCCTCTCTGGTTTCCTTGATCTTTGTCGTCCACGCTGACGTGGCAAACGAGCGCTCTTGAAAGCTGGTCTGACGGGATAAATGCAATTCTCCTTTTTCAACTTTGTTTCCAGAACCTAATTCATCTGGCACTTGAGGATTCTGATCTCCACTCCCATTTTCTCCTGGTACTCCAAAATTTCCTTCGTCGTTGCTAGCGTGACCTTCATAGTTTCCAGAAACTGCCCCATTCCTCTTTGGAGCTCTCTCAATTCATGGTTGACTCTATCCATTTCACAGTATTGTTCAGACATTCTTTGTCAAGTCTGGACTTGGGTATTGGCGTTTGGAAAATCAGGGTGACGGACTCTGAAGAGAACGAGACGACAATAAGACGCGGAAGAATGCACATGCACATGCAAGGATGCAAAATGAGATGCCACAAAAAATGCAGATGCAAACTAAACTATCAAGAAACACAAATGTTTACGAACATTATATACAAATGGAGTCTTCCTTAAAATAAACTTCTTCATTGAGATTGTCAGCTGTTACATTTTAGAGCGGAGGATTCTCCTGCTTGGGGTTCAAAAGGTAAGGACGCTCCTAAACTGAAATGAGAAATAACAACATTGATAGAAACCAACAGATGGCACTTCTAAAAGTTTGATCCACTAGAGGATGATTCTTCTTCTCCATTAATCTTCCCCTTGAGCTCTTCAATGCGCTTCCTAGTCCTTTCCCTTTCGAAGAACAAATCAGCCATTGTTTTTGCCATCTTCTGCTTGGCTTTAGAGGGTAAATCATGTCGAGGAAATGGCTTCCTTATCACTTGAGCAATGTTACGGGACCACTGCATATGGGTCTCAGAGACCTGGCATTAAGCCTTCCAGAGTTGTCTGTTGATATTACGCCATGCATACTCGAGTCTTTTTTTCATCTCAAATCCTTCATCTCTTTCATAGTACATCTTGATCATATCCTCGTTTCTGGGAGGTTCTTTCTTCAAGTAGCCTAACTGGCGGCGGGCGAGAACAGGATTATAATTGATGCAGCCATCTCTACCCATCAAAGGCACATTGGGGCAGTCCCCACAACTAACGATCATAGTAATCCCTTCATCTGTCGGGTTATACCATTCGATGTCAGCGTGTTTTAACTTCATCAATTTCTTAGACCATAAACCACAGTCTGCAACCTCCCAGAAGGCAGGAGTTTTTGGTAGGTATGAGGTGAACCATTTGTAGAAAAGGGCCGCGCAGCAGACAATTTGTCCACCACTTCTCAAATATATGTACTGAACTGAGTGATAAACATCTGCAAGTAAAGTAGGGACCGGATTGTTGATGGCGAATATCTGAATGGCCTGGATATCCACAAAATTCTTGTCGCTCGGGAACAGGAACAAGCCATAGACCATTAAGGCAAAATTTGATTCAAACAACGCCTCATTTCCCTGGTCTTTAAAATAAAGGGCCTTTGCCATCAGGAATAATGCGGGGAGTCCAGGTCGTCCTCCTTTGATAGTAAAATTATCTTGAATGTCTGATACTCTGATCTTCGTGACCCTGGAAATTTCTTTGACGGAAAGTATCATCTTGATTCCAGAGAAAATTGGAGCCTTCCTGACAGGAATTCCAATTAGAGCAGAAAATTCTTCCAAGGTCGGTACCAACTGAAACTCGGGAAAAAGAAAACAGCGGTAATTGGGATGGTACAGTTGTACCAAGGTTTCCAACAATCCTTCCCTCACTTGTAACTTCATTAGTGACAGGAGGTCTCCATATCTGTCAATAAAACTTGGCGAGTCCTCAATCTTTCCTCCAATCTCTATCAACGGTTCAACATTAGGGATCAGGAAGGTAAAGGGCTAGTTTATCCTTTTGGTAGCGTCCATTGTCTATAAAGTCTGCAAAACAAAGTTAGTGTCTTGATAGTTTAACAGAATGCAATGAAACATGATGGGTGTAATTCAAGGAAACTCAACATTATATTTTGCAAATTTTAAGGAACCTTTTCTTAGAAGAAAAATCTCATTTCATTTCATTAATAATAAAGTTTGAATTACAAAAAGAGAAAGTTACACCTTCAAAAGCCAAAATACAGAGTACGAAATAAAGAAAGCTAAGTTCTAAACCATCCAATCAGTCTTCTCCCATTAATCTCATGGCGAGCTTCTGGTTTTCCCTCTGCAACCTCTCATTCTCAACAGCGAGCTTGGCCAACTATAACTTCCATGGTTCTGGTGGAGATGATGTGCTAGGAGAAAATAAATCTCCCTGCGCCTTCCTCTTTCTGACAGACTCTTCTTCCTTCCTCCTGAGACTCTTCTGAAGTTCATTCATCTCAAATTCAAGAATCTGATACTTGTTCATCCATGCATTCCTTTCTCGTTCTACTTGAGCCAACCGGATCTTTAATTCGTCCTCATTGCTTGTGAAGTAAAGAACAGGATCTCTGGGAGCTAATGGGATAAGATCATGACGATCATATGGCATCTTCAACTCAACAGCCCTCTTTTACACCCACTGAGTGTAAGATTCTGAAGCCAAACACTCAGGTTTCCCTAAAGCAGAGATACCTCTTGTGTGAACATGACGCCAAGCGTGAGCCATCTTTTCCCTAAGCACAGGGTCCTTATCCTCTTCAAAGAACAAACCTTCCAAGTAAATGTTGTTAGGCTTAGCTTCCATTGAGTAACCATGTTGACGACAAGCCAAAGCGGGATTGTAGCTTATGCCTCCTTTTGTGCCAAGAAGCGGTACATTAGCAAATCCTCTACAGCTAACAATCATATCTTTTCCTTTGAGCAATGGGTGGTACCACTCTAGATCGGTGTTGGTGAGAGACATGATCTTTTCTGACCAAAGAAGTCCATCTTGGAGATCCCAAAAGGTCTTAGAGCGGGGTAAGTGGGAGATAAACCACCTATACAACAGTGTGGCACAGCATGTTACCATCCCTCCCTTATGAGCAGTCCTCAAATACACTGAATGGTAGGCGTCTGCAAGTAATGTTGGAACTGGATTTCCAATGATGAAGATCTTGATTGCCTTCATATCAACAAAGTCCTCAATGTTGGGAAACAGAAATAACCCATAAATGAGAAGGGCCATAACAGCTTCATAATCGACCATGTTCTTTATGCTAGCATAATAACTGGCTTTCTCCATTAGAAACTTGGCAGGTAACCCAAAAATTCCTCCCTTGACAACCAAGTTAGCCTTGACTTCTGACAGCTTGAGATGAGCCACTTCTGCAATTTCCTTTTCCTTAGGCGTTCTTTCCAAAACAGAGTAAGGAAGGTTTGGGGTAATAGGAATACCAACTAGAATAGCATACTCCTCGAGCGTAGGCATTAACTGATAATCCGGAAAAGTGAAACAATGGTACATGGGATCATAAAACTGTATGAGAGTAGGGAGCACCCCATTTACCATCTTGGTCTTCATCAGAGAGAAAATCTTCCCATACTTGTCTTGAAACGTTGTTGATTCATTGATTGGCTTACCCAGATTCTTTAAATCTTCCAATTTTGGACTAATGAAGGTGTACTTCTTCGTTTTCCTTTTTTCAAAATCCATCCTATAAAGTTTGCAAAACAAAGTTGAATTCCTTGAATATACACAATGCATATGATGCAAGGATGAACGCAACAAGCACACATAAACAGATAAGCATAAAGCACACAGAGAAACCTAAGTTAAGAGTCACGAGCATGGAGTCAAAGGTCTACCCATCCCAAACGTATGTATTATGGTTTTCACCTGTAAGACAAGGTTCTAAAAAGTTCCCAGAGTCGACAACCCATCTTTCGGATTTTATCGACTTTCCAATTGCTTGGTGATCGATAAAATTCTCAAGAGAGTCTCATCTGAGTGTAGTGTCGCGTAGCAACCATTTGGGATTGCTCCCTCATAGTCCTCGCACTACGTCCTAAATAGGCCAAGTTGGGGTAAAGGGATAACTAAAGGTCATCAGTATCTCTGGCTCCTAGGTCGAAAGTAGTAACGCATTCACGATTGCTCGTTCAACATTTACCACCTCGAAGAGGGCCTCAACTGAGTGTGGACTTCAAGTTCCCTCCTTTGGGATTTCTCCCTCGAAGTTCCCTTGACTATGTCCAAGGTTCCTAAACATATGTGTTCTCTCAAGTCCGGGTTAGGACTTATCTCACTCATAGATACCATGTCAACCCATAGAACAGAAAAATGTCAAGCAAGAACAGATATACAGATATATAAGCAAATATGACATACATAAGCATATACAAGTAAATAAGCAAACATGAATAACATAAAAACAAGATAGGCTTAACCCTCTTAGGAAGGGACCAGCAATAGGTCTTACTTCCCTAGTGAAGTCGCCATTTCTGTTGCGGTGAAAATCGGATAACAAATTATTAATTAATTTGCATCATTTTCTTTTACAACCGACTTTGATTTATCCAAAGGAAAGGTTCAAGATTGTTTGAAAAACCTAAAAGGGGGAGATCTAAGGTTCGGGGGTTGGTTACGCCTAGGGAAGGTACTAGCACCCTAAGTATCTGTAGTACTCTACAGGAACCTCTTGTTTAGTTTGTGTTATGTTATGTTTGCTAAAGGTTCTATGCTAAAGGTTGAAACCCTAGGGGTTAGTATCTAAGTATACTCGATAAAGCATCGCACTTTACGCCTACGTATCCTCGGGAATAGAATCAGAGTATGCGTAGTTCTACTTTCTACTGAATGATTGACTGTGGTCAATATTCAGAGGGAAAATGAGTGTGAACTCATTGCAGAGTATAAGAACTCTCTAAGTCTAGTTATAATGGTCCTATGTTGAAGTTTTAGTCAATAAGGAAAGTGAGTATTCATTAGGATGAATATCACCAAGAGTGTAAGAACTCTCTCTTAAGGCTAGTTATGATTTCTATGGCTCTGATGAGGCCAAGAAATGAATTTTCTCCTAAGAGGTTACTTAGGTTAAGGTGGGGGCTATGACTTTAAGAGTCAACATTAATCACCTTCCTTTGGAATAGGGGATAACAATAGTTGTAGGATAATATAACAATAGATAAAGACATGATAAAAGATAAAACATTGATACAATATGATGAGATGAAAGCAACACAAGCATAAGGATGGCAAGATGCTTCATGATAAAGTATGGATCAGATGGACATGATCATCATAGAGGCATGTAAACGAAGACAAATCAATATGTTTCAATCTTAAGGAAGACAAACATAAGGAACATTCACAAGATAAAGAGCATGATATTAACTAAGGGATGATATTTAAAGAAGAATAAAATTCACATCAAAGTCAAATATATGATAAATCAAACATGGATGGATTAGTTCAAGAACTAAGCAAATATTAGTGGATAAAAACTCACCTGATTAACAAGGGTGGCTCATAAATAATGTTAACAAATTAATCCATTTAAGAAACAATTAAGAACAATTCACATATTAATTATTACGTTTAAATAAACAAGCAACACTTAAGAAATAATCCCCATATTAATTGAGCTTACATAAACAATTAAGAAACAAATTGCATATTAAAATTAAGCTTAAAATAAATAAGAGAAAAAAAAATAAAACCATTAACATATTAATAAACAATTAAGAAATAATCACATATTAATAATAATGCTTAAATAAACAATTAAGAAATAAATTGATAATTAAAATTAAATAAAAATATAAAAATATTTTTGGAGTTTTTTTTTTAAATAAAGAAAAAGTTTTAAATAAGCTAAATAAAATAAAAAGGTTTTTTTTTTAAAAAGATTTGAAATTAAAATAGAAATGTTTGAAATAAAAAAATGAAATAAACAAACACGTGCAGGGGGGTGCAATAAGTGAAATAAGCTAGTTGAAAAAACAAGAGAGTGTGAATTGGGCCAAAAACATGGGGGTGGCGTTAGCAGAAGCCCAAGCGAAGGTCCAAGAGGAAAAAAAAGAAAAACTCAGGCGAAATGGAAAAAAAAAAAAACAAAAGGGTTGATCCGCAGGATCGAACCGAGGTCTGGCGAGTGAAAGGCAAAGGCAAGGCTAGTGTGTGACCGTTGGGACGGCATGTTTCATCCAGCCTATATATGCTTCTAATAACATATAAATCAAAACAAATCATAAAATATATTAAATGGAAAAAACATGCGCGGACATGAAACTGGAGGTGTAACACATAAAATATCAATTGGTCAAGTATCATTAAAAATGCTAAACGACAATCACCAATATCCCAGCCAATCAGAAAACAGCATGGTAATAAAAAACATGCAGTTACACAAAAACCATCGTGTTCAAACTTAAAACCTTGAAACAAACATCAAACTTTCAATCCAAATTACAACCTCCATATGCAACCAAATATCATGAAATAAAATACCATTTTGAAGTATTCAAAACATAGAACAATAATAAAACCTAATATGGACAAGATAATGACCACATCAAGAGCAAGAAGCAAGAGAAAACACAAGTTCAAAATGAAACTCGGTTAGGGAAAGCATGAAAAACCAGCCTCTGTTTTAAACCAAAACTAATATAAACCTCAAAAACTTATCAACAACATTGTAGTAGGAACAAGGTACACACCAGAATCTCAATCACAAGATGATATGAGCACTAACAATGTTTAGAACTCAAACAATAACATCAACTGACCAACATACATCTATGTACGAGTTAGAATCACTCACACCATGATAAACATTCAGAGCAGGTATATTCATTTTAATATGGAAAACAAGCTTTTATCAGAAACAAGCCTATCTTCAAGTAACACTTCACCTTAACATAGATTAGCAACTGACTATTCATGGAAACAAATCATTCTACATATTGGCAGCCATGAGAGAGGTATGAAACCTCTAAAACAAACTCAAACAGAGGTTCATGACAATATAGACATAATGCATAGATACCATGAACACACAAATATTGAAACAGCATGTGATCTCTAACATGAAACCAGAATGTACTCAGCATAGCATGATAAGCATGATAAATGGAAGTTTGAGGAACTTACCTGGTTCCTAAGCAAATGACAAGAACTCTCTCCTTTGCAGCTAGCTCGAGTGCTCCCAAAGAACACGTTTTTCTTTCAGAGTGTTTTTGTATTGATTATTGATGAGAAATAAATGAGAGAAGAGTCCTTTATATAGGGAGTTTGCTGCACAATGAGAGTGAAGATCCAATGGATCAAGGGTTTGTTTGTGAAGAGAAAATCGTGGAAAGATTTATGGCTGTTTTGAACACAATCTTATGGAGCCAAGTGAACTTCTTCTTTTTACCATTACGTCAGACAGTATAGTATGTTTTGGCATGTATCTGATGGACCATGGATGTGCACGAAAGATTGTTTTTGTTGCTTGCAAAAGTTGGATAAGAAAGGTACAAAAGAGGGATGTACTTGAGCTGACTTTGTGTGTTTGGTGGCACAAACGAAGATCTTGGAAAATGAAGAAAAGAAATCAGAGTCATACTTGGAGGGATGGTTGTGAATTAGTTCAAAATGAAATATGGTTTGGGGTGATGAAATTAGAGTCGTGGACCCTCCTTTACCACATGATAACTTGCCAACCAAAAGTCCAAATTATATGCTCTTTGGTGCTTTAGAAAATAGGCATTTCATACAACAATTTCTATTTGGAAATCTAATTGAGATAAGTTCTTGAATTGTGGGAAAATCACCCATAAAGTCGTGTGCCCAAAACTGCCAAAAAGAACTTAGAAAAATTCTAAGTTATAGAAATTTGACAACTTGATGTACCTATCTTTAAAACCTCATAACTTGAGAATGGTTCATTCAAATTAAGTGTTCCACATATGGTTGGAAAGCTCTCATTGTGCTCTAAAACTTTCATTTGGGACCCAAGTCTTGAATCCAAGTGGAAATGGGTGAAAAATGGGGTTAAAGTATGATGAAAATTGTGAAGAAAAGTGTTGAAATTTTTCTAAGTGTTGGTCAAATTATCTTGCAAGCTTCATAACTCAAAAACCAAGCATTTTTGGAGGAAAATTCATACGGAAAAAATTGAATATCTTGAAAAGAGCTTTCCAATGAGCTTTGAGTCACTACAATTGGGTGTGTGGTTTAGGAGTTATGGTCATTTCAAAATGTACTATTAGAGGGAAAATCTCACATATGAAATCTTTCATGATCAAAACCTTACTTCTCTTGCAAAAAACCTCATGAAACTTGGTCTTGATGCTTTAAATACCTCATGAGACATTCTATGATGATTATAACCATTGACACTTCATTTGAACCAAAGTTCCCAAGGATTAGGGTTTCAGTCAAACCCTAATTTTGCTTGTGAATGCACTGAGGTCAGATCTTGTAAACTTGCTTCTTCCTTCTCATCTAAAGGTCTTAGGAGACTCTTGAGGATGTTGATAAACCAATAGAATCAAGAATTAGGGTTTGGGAGTTCATCTTGATGAAAATCAAAGCCATTGACTGATAAGTGTCACAGAAACCCTAATTTGGAGGTATAGTGAGGATGAGGCTCAAACTTCTCTTGTTGAGGACCAATGGATCTTGTATTCCTGTTGAATGACGTCTCTTGGATGTAGATGACCTCAAGTGGTAAGTGAACCACACAAATCTTGACTTGATAGAGCCAATTCCTCAGTGATTTCTTCAGGGCAAAACCCTAATTCCAAAGTTCTTGCACTGGAGATCTTTTGTTGACTTGACTTGCTTCAAAACAATTTGTGGAGCTTCATGGTGATAGGCAAACCTAATTTGAACACAAAGAAACAAACTGCAAGATATGGGTTAGCTCAAACAGTGCAGAGATGATTGACCTAAGATGCACAAATGAAGATGACATCTAAAGGTAAAAATTTGGGGTACAACAATGTTGTTTTTGTATCCATCTGATGAGTTTCACTTGGTTGTTTCTATGAATATGTTCAAGTCACTTTGGTTGGCTTCTTCTCCGGTAAAAAATTTTTTGTTAGGTTGGAGACTGTTACATAACAGGCTGCCGACTCGCGACAATCTCCTACGTCGCGGTATTATCTCTAATGCTCACTACATCGTCTGTTCGGTCCGTTTCATGCACGACGAGGATGCATTTCATTTATTTTTCATCTGCGATAAATGCTCCATAGTGTGGCAGCGAATATGTAGCTGGTTGGATATTCAACAGTTCTCTGCAGTTAGTGTTTTCGATCATATGTCTCGTTGGATTCAGGCTCTCTGTGACAAGAAAGTGAATATCAATAAGGCTGTTAGGTTATGGCTGATTATTGGACGGTGTATTTGGTCAGTTAGGAACAACATTTTGTTTAAAGATGAGTTGTGGGAGGTTGACCTTGTGTTTGATAAGATTATTCATTTGTCTTGGGGGTGGATTGGTAAGAGATCTAAGGATGTTTTAGTGTGTAGCTATTATGATTGGATATAACACCCTTGTGATTTCTTGTAAGGCTGTGTTTTGTTGGTGTGGTAATTTTTGTACATGAGTTTGGATACCTCTTTGTATCCTTATAATTCCTCTTTGGCGACCGGGTTGGTCATACTAGCAACCAGTTCCACATCCCCTAGGCACCCTCACTCATTGCACTTGTTTCCCTCGTTGTTGATTCACGCCAGGTGTTTGAGGAGTTGAAGTTTCAGGAACATTCCCAGATGGTTCCCTGAGAATTTATTGCATTTCCATGAGATATTGTGTGTTGAAACTGAGCGTGCGACCCATGCCAAAGTAGTTCGGATGTGATGAAGGGGTCATTGGTGTGCGGCATGGACGATTGAAGGGGGACATTGGTGTGAAGAATTCGTTGGTGAAATGTTGAAATGGTAGTGGTGTTTGAAAGACATAAGATTGTTGGGATGTTTGAGTGTGTAGGCTAGAGTATGATGTCTAACGTTTTGGCTATGGAAAGATGTTTGGGCGTTATGGCTATGGTATGATGTACCCTCCTTTTGACTATATTTTGATGTTGTGTTTAGGCGTTAACTTTGTAAGATCTGTTTATATTGAAATTAATATATGTATTATATGAAAAATTATTTAATAAAAACTAAATCAAATATTATGTAAAAAATATTAGGAGTCCATATTTGAATGAGTAACATGCTAATTTCAAATTATGGCCAATAAAAGATAGAACTTTTTAATGAAAAAAAAATCAAAACAATCGTTCCTTTCAGTTAATTTTTTTTATGTTCAATGGAGAATCATATAAAATATATTAAACTCTCATAAAAAAAATTGTATAGCTAAAAAAACAAAAAAAAAAATTGTTAATGTCTATAAATTATTTAAAAATTTATTACATATTGTCAATGTATCTGCCTCAGTTTAGTTTAATATTTTTGATATTTGAGCAGATAAGTACTACTGATTTTGAAATTCGCAGCGACAATAATGATATTTATCCACTTATTCTTTATTTTCAAATTTAACAATATGTAATCATTTAATGTTTTTCTATTTTTTCAATGGATACAAATTTGTGGCGGTGAGCATTTAAGATTAGCAATGGTTAATATCATTTCAATTTTGTCAAAAATATTTAATGAATCAAGTCATTCGTGTCATCCATGGCATTAACAAAGTTAACAACATTGTTGCCGACAGGATTATTAAATCTAAATATCAAAGACCTAAATCGTGATAAATGTGATAAGCCTAGTTATATGGGATATTGAATAATTATTTTAACAGAATTCAAAAAAAGTTGGAATGACAGTTTGGTAGCCTTGAGTATCGATTGCTTGTGATGTAAGTTACTAGTGACCACCATGTGTTATATGTGTTATTTTTCATATATGAATATTAATCCATTAAAAATGACTTATGTAAATTAAAAATTGATTTACATAAAAATACTTTAATGCAATGACTTAATGCGATGATTGTTTGGGTTGACGGATAATTAAGTTAATAGGCGTTTTATTTTGAATTTTAAAATAAGTTGTAAATCTCTTTTGACTCTCTTCATGACTATTGGGACATGACTGTTGGTATTTTTTTTTAATAGGCAAAAGGATAACATTAGAAACAACACAAGGGGTGCTGTAAAACCCGATTACATCGAGCGGGAACGAAATTTCCGCTTAAAACAGGCTAAGGGAGCACTATGTCAATTATACAAAATATAATTAGGACTACCAGACCTAGAGAATAACAAATTCCATGACAGAAACTTAATAGAAGAAACATAATCATGAACAGAAACAAAACTATCCATAAAAAAACAGAATCATGACTGTTGGTATATGATATGACCGTTGCAATAAGG
The DNA here is from genome assembly GCA_022829125.1 of Lathyrus tuberosus. NCBI lineage: Eukaryota > Viridiplantae > Streptophyta > Magnoliopsida > Fabales > Fabaceae > Lathyrus > Lathyrus tuberosus. The sequence continues at coordinate 7,097,341 of JALAZF010000217.1, forward strand.
TGCTTATAAATAGGCACCATTAAGAAAGCAACAAAAACGGTTCTCATTCTTTCTGATTATCCAACAAACAAATAAATGAAAAAATATCTTAATTATCAAAGATGCATAAAGAAAAAGGACCAAAAGAGAGAACAATTCAGATCAAGAACTAAGAATTTGACAAGAATCGACCACATGAATTTGGGTACGTTTTTAATGTTTTTCTTTTGAAATTGAAATAATGTAAAAATCATGATATCAAAATCCTAAATATGAAATTTTTAACTAGTTGATACCAGAGTATAGTTACCGATATTATGATTTTCCAATACCAATTAATATAACAATTAATATAAGAGACCATTTGAAGCATATGTCATATGTGTATAAAATGATTTTTAAGAAATAACAAAACTGGTATGTGAATTTATACACAGAAAATGATAATGATGAAAAATATATTAATTTTAAACAAGAATTCATTTTTATAAATGAATATATTATAGTTATTTATATATTGTTAGTGTGGGTTATTTGAATATGCATGTTGCGTTGAATTTTCGAACATATTTCATTACAATGCATAACGAATTATCAATCTTATCTACTTTATCATTTAAAACAGAATTATTTCTTTCTTGTAATGTATGTATTTTTAAATTTTCTATCCTTTAGTGATATATCAATTACTTAGAGTGATAAATTATATTGTATAAGTATGAAAATGATTAAAATGCTTTTTAAATTTGGATTACATAATATCAAATAGCAGTATATGTTGGAATAATATAACAAGTGTGAGTAAGTGAGGAAATGAAATAGTCCCACATTGGATATGAATGTGGTGACTTGATGATTTATAAGTGAGAGAACTCACTCATTTATCACCTTAAAATTTTAGGTGAACAAGTGGTGTATCTCTTACAAAAGTGCCTAAAAGTTCAGGAAGTGGTATCCCGTTAAAATTGAAATGCTCAAAAAAATATGTATTTGATGGGTCAACGGCGGTACAAAGAAATCTCTCCCCCAACAGGCGGTACAAAGAAATCTCTCCCCCAACAGTATATAAGGGTAATGTGATATAAAAGCCACAAGTCGTGCGTAATAATGATACGTAAACGAAAGTGTATATACTTCTACATTCTTATTTTCCCTATCCATAGTAACGTTTTGATAAATTGAAACATGGCATATTACTTGCCGCGTTATTGTTACTGTGACATTTCTAAAAGTAATTCAATATAAATTTGAGTTGACTTATATATTGTTTTTTTTATAAATGATTTATTATTTTAAAATTATTATATTAGAATTTGTTAACCACCAAAGTTGATAAATTTATAAAAGTTTATAATTTCAAATTTTACAACTAAGTTTCAATTATTAATAACTTCAATTTATTATTTAATTTTGCAGTGAAATGTATACCGTATAATTTTGAATTATTGAAGTTATAAATTTGTTAAACACTAAAGTGGTCAAATTAATTAAAGTTAATGATTCTAAATTATGCAATTAACTTGATTCCGTGTTATGTGAATAACATGTTTGTATTCAATAATGTTTATTATTATAAGGTATATCAAAGTAGTTTTCATCTAGCCTAACTACGTATTCTTTCAATCTTTCATGTGAAGTCGGATCCGATTAATATCATCACGCATTCTCTCAACACCGTCTATGTATAGAGCGGCGTTGTGAGAAATACTGTATTCATCGCTACACGTTTTCTCCATATAACAACCAATATAGTAAGCTTTCTTTTGGTGAAGAAATCTGAGAAAATGAAGTTCTTTTGTGTAAAAATGGGTTATGATCCCCAAAAATAGTGAAAAGTACGTATATAGTAATTTTAGAATCTGTCACGTTCGCACTGCGAACCGTTTCATCATCCAACGAACACCTTTTTAGGCACCTGAAGTGTCTCTGAACAGTTAAACCGCCCCTGAGAAATATCTGAAGTTCGTTGTGCGAGCAATTCTTCGCATTGCGAACTACCTCTCTACAAGTTCGCACAGCGAACTTAAGGTCCTTTAGGTACTGACTTCAGTCAGGAATGGTTCACCGGCTCTTCGCTGATACTTCGCCCAAGCGAACATTCGCTGCTTGTTCGCCCAACGAACGTACTGCCCTTTTTCTACTGACTTTTTTCTGAGATGGTTCGCTGGGACATCCCCATGAGTTCGCACAGCGAAGATTTGCTAGAACTCCTCGCTGGTTGTTCGCACAACGAACATGCTGAAATCCTTCTTTTTCTTCGCCTTCCTTGCCCAATTGCTTGTGTCTTACACTTTGATGTTTTTATGCCTAATTTCTGCACAATAACACACAAATCAAAGCAACCAAAGGTATTTTCTCAATAGTGAAGAATAACATGCTATCATGAAGTAAATCCAACAAAACAACACAAAAGAGTTGAAAAATGCCAATAATTAATGATCAATTTAAAGCAAGTTTGGCATTCAACAAACTCTCCCCAACTAGATCTTTGCTTATCCTCAAGCAAAGTATGCCTCTCATTTAACACAAGAGGATTTGCTTGAGCATTTAATTCAACCATGAATGGATTAATGACTCAAATAAACAAAAAAAAAACACACAAGCAATGGTTACAACTTCCTAGAATCAAACAATGCAAAAGAATTTAGTTCTTAAACAAATATCATGCAATGCTTTAAGTAACAAATAAATTCTCATGCTCGAATCACTCTAACACTTCTCTTCGAAAAAGAATTGAAGAAATTAACGTGTTTGCATCCGCGAGGCATTTTTAATCACCTGACAAATGATGCAAATACAAACCAATTCATACATTCATCAAAACAATCATCAAATAAATAATGGAAGCAAGAAGATCACTAAGGTCTTTAAAGGTTGTAGTTTGGTTAGGTTCACAACAAAGGGATATTTATAAGGCCATGAATTCAAAGTTGCCAATGCAAAAGAAACATTCACTATACAAGGTTATGCACACATTACAACTCCATACAACACTTTCTTTTTTCTAATGCTCACCCTTCCAACACCTTTTTACACATTATTTCATTTTTTTCTCATTCAAACAAGCATGCTTTTTCTTTTCCTTTTTCACCGTTCAGATTCACAATTTTCATTTTCAATGCTTGTTTGAATTTTTTCAAATGTTTGAGTAACGTACCACTTTTCTTTTCATTCTCCCCAACTTGGTTTCAACCAAACCTCAAGTGAATGTTCCTTGCTTTTTAGGCACGGAAGACAGTTTAGTTCAATTTCAAAGGTTCAAGAATTATTTTTAGAATCCTACACAATTTAATGATGAACTATCTTTCAAATTATTTACAAATACCAAGTTCATCACTAAACTAGGATCTAAACTATTAAGCTCAAAGGGGTTAGCAAATTCTCACTACTCGCGCGTAAGTTACTTTTGGATATGGTTGTGCTCATTATCAACAAATGCCTTGATCATATATAATGCTTCCACAAAATCAAAATAATCACAAGATTAAGCATGAATAAAATGTATTCAAGATTTATCAGCCACCCTATGCATTTAGTAAATAATGGAGGTTTCTCACAAATTTGTGGCAATTGGAACCTAAGTGATACAAGCATTCAAATAAAGTTGCAAAAATGAAACAAGATTACATTTTCATAAAGAAAAGAAATTCTTAAACATTCTAATATCCTAGAAAGAGGCAACCATGTACCTTGCCAACATTTACATGATCAAATACTATCATCACCATCCAAACTTGGGAGAATCTTCTTTGGTTACTTTTAGCCAATAGCAACTAATCTAAAAGTTCTCACATTTCAACATCACAAAGGGAAATATTAAATTCAAAGAAAGCATAGGAACAATAAAAACTACAAGATACTGCCTCCTTCTTTTTGAAAAAGGTTTGACCTCACGTCTACTACAGAAAAGGCAATGAAACAATATTACACAAAAAACCTTACTCAAGTGTTGTAGCATAAACTTCTCATCATTCCAGTATCTGTCTTGTTCGCAGTGCGAACAGATATTCACCTAGTAAACTAATTATCCCTAGATTCGCAAAGCAAACATAGCGGAACATGACAGTATTCAAAAGTCTGGTTTTTTTTCAACTTGTGGTTTATCACAACACTCTTTCAGCATAACAATAACATAAAGCAGTAAGAAAAACAGAAATACTCACAATCTTGGGGTGCCTCCCAACAAGCGCTTTGTTTAACGTCGTTTGAGCTCGACGGTTGAAAGCGACTCAGGGATCGCCAAAAGAGATAGTTCCCGCATCAATAGCAACTTCACCCCTAAGACACACCTTCAGCCTTTGCCCATTTACTGTCCAAATTTCATTTGATGAAGGTTCTTCAATTACAATTTTTCTGTTAGGCTTGATCTCCTTATTTCGAAACAGACCAGACCATTTGGACTTTAATTTTCCCAGAAACAATTTCAATCGTGAATTGAACAATAAGACCATTTGTCTCTCCTGAAAGTATTTCCTTACAATCTTCTTGTCATGATACTTTTTCACCTTCTCCTTGTAAAGCTTGTTGGAGTCATAAGCTTAGAGTTGCAATTCATCCAATTCATGAAGTTGTTTTTTCCTCTTTTCACCACTCAAAGTGGGATCAAAGTTAAAAAATTTTAAGGCCCAAAACTCCTTATGCTCCAAATCTACCGGCAAATGACAAGTTTTGTCGTAGATAATCTTAAATGCTGTAGGACTTATCATGATTTAAATGAGGTCTAATAAGCCCACCAAGCCTCATCAAGCTTGTGTGCCCGATCCTTCCTAGAAGAAGTCACAGTTTTCTCAAGGATTCTCTTGATCTCACGATTTGATACTTCATCCTGTCCATTAGCCTGAGGATGATATGGTGATTTCACTTTGTGTTTCTCGCCATAATGCTCCAAGGCTTTTTCTAAGGGAGCGTTGCAAAATTGGGATCCTCCGTCACTTATCAACACTCCAGGCGTACCAAAACGCGAAAAAAATGTTCTTTGAGAAATTTATCATGGTTTTACCGTCTTCCTTAGCACAAGCTATTGCTTCAGCCCAGTTTGACACATAGTGTAACACCCCATTTCTACCCGGCAGTTATATTAAAAATCAGAGTTATAAAATTCCAACCAAACATGGGATATCACATTTTCAACTTAAAACCAACAATATAAAACATCATAACAACTATTTAGTCTTCAAAATTATTCGACTTTAATAAATAACCACGCAGCGGATTCACAACTTTAAACTTCAAATTATAGCATCTTTATATAACTAGAATCAACTTAAAATTAAAATAACAAGTACTTATTCAGAAATTCAACTTAAAAGTCAGCATTAAAACCAAATCCACAGAAATAAAAGACATGCGTTCATTCCCCCCCCTCCCCCCCCCCCCCCCCCCCACCCCCCGAGTGCTATGTAAAGCCCACATATACATACATGCATCAAATCATATATTATACATGAAAAGTACGTTTGGTACTGAAACATACAATAAGTTCTTAGTAACACATTATACATATACATGCCCCAAAAAGCCTAATACAAAAAAACTACGGCATCGTATATCTACAAGATGTTTCAAAAGACAAAACACTAAGAACTAGATCACTAAGGATCTCAAAACTCCACAACGGAAGCAAAGCCATCAGATAAGTAAGGATAATCACACGACCTTATCCTTACCCTTCGCGGAACCTGCAGAACCTGTGATGTAAACAACAACAGTGGGGTGAGATACATCAAATCTCAGTGAGTTCCCTATCCTAAAGTCCTCTCGACTTTACAAGGTTCTAAATAAACCTAACTCATGTCAAAGGGGAAAGGGGAGAGACCATGAGTACACACACACAAGTAACCATCACGGTGAGCCTGTAAACTCACACTAGTACCGAAGTACCTCCTGAGCCTGTAAACTCAAGAATTCACAAATCAATAACCAATACCAAGGTATCCCCTATTCCCGTCTGCTTCTACGTCTAGAAGACGATCCGAGTCATGGATCCTTGTAGCTACTTGGCATACGAATTGGAATCGGGATCACCGGTCCGTACACCGTGATCCGTCACTTCCCACGGCCCGTACACCGTCACAAGTCTCTTTACCCGTAGGCTCCAATCGTACTTAACACGGGACTCAAGCCTGCCAAGTAGTTATGCATAACGTTTCAGAGGAGGTGCTAGAGTCTCATGAAACTACACCGCAAGAAACAGTGGTTATGATTACAACATGCACACGCCTCGGCCTTTCATGCACGAGCGTTGCCACAAATGATAATTTACACTTCCGACACAGTTTATGGTATAATCCTCACTCTACCTATTTCATATTTTAATATGCATACCTTGTCCATAACAATTACACATATTCACAGATAAAAGTCGACAAAACGACACTATTTCAAAAATCCCGACATAATTAAATCGGCCGACAATCTTAAAACCATTGTAATAAGAAAGTACATTTTATTATCTTTCCAACGATACCAAAAATGTTCCAATCCGAGTTACGTACAAAAAGTTACGGCATTTGAAACAAACGATCGGAAAATAATCACAACAGCAGAATTTCTGCAATTCTCCTGGCCATACGCGTATTGACACCTTCCATACGTGTATTGCCCAAAATCCTCGGCCAGCCATACGCGTATTGCCCCAAGCACTACGCGTATTGCTCAAAATTCTCGGCCATCCATACGCGTATTGCCCAAAGCCGTACGCGTATGGGCAGAGACGTTTTCCCTTGAAAATTCCTTTTAAAATTGCCATACGTGTAACGCCCTTGCCGTACGCGTAATGACAAGCCCCATACGCATATTGACATGCCCCATACGCGTATGGGCAGAGAAAAATGCAGAAAAACCAACAGAAAATTCATGTTACGGGTTGATCCAAAATCACCCCAAAATCCCATTTTTCCAATCTAAAATCCATCAAAACATGCTATAATTTACACAACCAGTATAACATACAATCAATTATTGAATTTCAGCAATTAAATCATGATTCTATTGTAAAATTTCACAATTTCTACCATACCCAATTAACTCTAAAACTTAACTAAACCTTAAATCTAAAGAGTCTATCTAGAACCCACCTGGACAACAAGATGAGGATGATGAAATCTAGAAGACTGGATGAAGATTGAGGCTTGATGATGATCTTGAGCTCTTGAGAATTTTCTCTCCCTTTTCCTTTCCCTTCCTTTTCCTTTCTCTTTCTTTCTAACTTTGTTTTGTTTCCAAATGAAGTGGAAAGAAAAAAAATAGATAGTATAGAAAATTACCATTTATTAGTAATACTACTAAATGTCCAAATTAGCTCAAATACACCAATTATAAAACTCAACATTAAATACTATTAATTTAATCAACTCTGAGTTCGTCAGTTTACTCTAATTATTTTATCAAATAATTGCTCAGAGTACTCCGAAACCCAGTTGATCATAATAATATTATCCAGAGCGTTTATAAATTTACGGGGTATTACATCCTCCCCCCCTTAAATAGAAATTCGTCCTCGAATTTAAAATATTACCTGAACAGATGTGGATAAGAATCTCGCAATTTCGATTCTACAAGTAGCATCTCTCGGATGCGTCATATCCCATTGCACCTTAACGAGTGGAATATCTTTGTTCCTTAACACTTTTGTTTCTCTTCCCACAATACAACTCGGTTGTGGTTCAAAAGTCAAATCCGCTTCAATTTCCACTGATTCTGGTAAAATTGGCTGAAGAGGATCAGGAATAAACTTACGGAGCTGGGATACGTGAAAAACATCATGCATCTCAGATAGAGAGGGTGGTAAGGCTAACCTATAAGCAACTTCCCCAATCCTTTCTAAAATTTGATACGGTCCCACGTATCTCGGACTTAATTTGCGTGACTTAAACGGTCCTTTCAATCTCAATCTCGGAGTAACTTTCAGAAATACATGATCACCTTCCTCAAATTCCAAAGGTCTCCTACGATTATCCGCATAACTCTTTTGACGATCTTGTGCTTGCTTAACTTTCTCACGGATCATTCGAATCTTTTCCGTAGTCTCTTGAATAATCTCGGGTCCCAAAATCCTATCTTCGCCAATTTCCGTCCAACACAAAGGTGTTCTACACTTCCTCCCATACAATGCTTCATAAGGAGCCATACCGATGCTCGCATGATAACTATTGTTATAGGAAAACTCAATTAACGGTAAAAGTTCTTTCCAATTCCCTCTACTCTCTAGCACACAAGCTCTTAACATATCCTCCATCGTCTGTATTGTTCGCTCAGTCTGACCATCCATCTGAGGATGATTCAACGTGCTCAAACGCAAATTCATACCCATAGCTTGTTGGAACACCTTCCAAAACCTCGAAGTAAACTTCGGATCTCTATCGGACACAATACTAGAAGGAATACCATGCAATCTCACAATCTCAGCAATAAACAACCTTGCAAGATGACTTGCCTTATAAGTAGTCTTTACGGCTAGGAAATGTGCAGATTTCGTTAGTCTATCTACAATTACCCAAATAGAATCATACCCACCTTGTGTACGGGGTAAACCCACTGCGAAATCCATAGAAATACTATCCCACTTCCAAACTGGAATATCCAAAGGTTGCAACAGACCGCCCGATCTTTGGTGATCAATCTTCACCTGTTGGCAGACCGCACATCCTGACACATATTCCGCTATATCCTTTTTCATCCCAGACCACCAATAATCCCTCTTTAAATCCTGATACATCTTCAAAGAACCAGGATGTATCGTAAAAGTACCTTTATGAGCTTCGTCTAAGATCTTCCTTTTCAATGCCTCATCCTTCGGAACACAAATCCGTTGATTAAACAAAACGATCCCATCAGTTGCTCGTGTAAAACCCGGTTGAAGTAGCAACTCTTGTAACTCCTCCTCAAACACTTGTTCTTGTTGAATCTCAACTCTTAGAGTAGAATTGACATTCAAATTTCCCATAATTACACCATTCGGAGTCCCCACAAACTGGAGATTAAGATCTCTAAACTTTTCCAACAACGAATACTCCAAAATCATCAATTCTGCACTATGAACCATTTTCCGACTTAAAGCATCTGCTACTTTATTCGCTTTTCTTGGATGATACTTCAATTCTAAGTCATAATCCTTTAAGTACTTCATCCACCTTCTTTGTCGCATATTCAACTCCTTTTGGTCAAACAAATACTTCAAACTTTTGTGGTCACTGAACATTTCAAAACGTACACCATACAAATAATGACGCCACACCTTCAGTGCAAACACCACTGTAGCTAGTTCCAAATCATGAGTTGGATAATTCTTCTCATGAACTTTCAACTGTCGAGAAGCATAAGCTACTACCTGACCGCCTTGCATCAGAACACCTCCTAATCCCCTCTTAGAAGCATCACAGAATACTTCATAAGAGTTGTTAGGATCAGGAATAATTAATACTGGAGCACTCGTCAAACTTTCCTTCAATTTCATAAAACTTTGCTCACACCCCGAATCCCACTCAAAAGCAAAATCCTTCCGAGTAAGTTTCGTCATTGGTAAGGCCAATTGAGAAAAACCCTTAATGAACCTTCTATAGTAACCTGCCAATCCCAAGAAACTTCTAACCTCTAAGACATTTCTCGGTCTTTCCCAATTAATCACTGCTTCCACTTTCGATGGATCCACTGCCACACCACCTTGAGTTATAACATGTCCAAGAAAATTTACTTCCGACATCCAAAACTCACACTTACTCAACTTAGCAAACAATTGCTTCTCTTGCAATATCGATAAGACAATTCTCAGATGTTCTCCGTGCTCTTGTGGAGTACGAGAAAAAATAAGAATGTCGTCAATAAAGATTACCAAAATTTGGTCCAAGTAAGCCTGAAATATACGGTTCATGTAATCCATAAAAACAGCTGGAGCATTAGTCACACCGATAGGCATCACTAGGAATTCGTAATGACCGTAACGTGTTCTAAATGCAGTTTTTGGCACATCGGAACTCTTCACTCGGATCTGATGATAACCCGACCGTAAATCAATCTTTGAGAACACACATGCTCCTTTCAATTGATCTAACAAGTCATCTATCCTGGGTAAGGGGTACTTGTTCTTAATGGTGACTTTATTCAACTTACGATAATCAATGCACAAACGCATTCCCCCATCTTTCTTCTTTACCAACAACACTGGAGCTCCCCAAGGTGAAACACTAGGTCTAACAAAGTGCTTAGACATCAAGTCCTCCAATTGGTCCTTTAATTCTCTTAATTCAAGCGGCGCCATCCGATAAGGAGAAACGGATATACGAGCCATTCCCGGTACCAGGTCAATAGAGAACTCAACTTCTCTCTCCGGAGGAAGAGAAGAAACATCCTCAGGAAAAACTTCAGGAAACTCACACACTATAGGAATGCTCAAAATGTGCTGTTCACTACTTCCTTCCTTAGTAAGAACCAATAAAACAGATTTCTCCTTCTCAAACAAGAAATTTACCATTCCCACCGTACCTTCTAAAATTGTTGAGAACATGTCTTTCGGAGTAGCCTCAGCAGATGGAATAATGATTAGCTTCTCCTCAAAACTGATAAAAATTGAATTAGCTGAAAGCTAGTCCATTCCCAGAACAACATCCACTTTCTTAAGCGGCAAACAAATAAGATCAATCTGGAAAACTCTTTCGTTCACCGATAACACACAATTTTCACACATCAGTGGTGTTTCAACCAATTCATCCATGGCAGTAGTAACCACCATAGGAGGAAACAAAGGAATAATTTGCAACCCAAGTCGCTTCACACAACGCGTGGACACAAAAGAATGCGTTGCCCCACAATCAAATAAAACAAAACAAGGATGTCCATTTACGAAACACGTACCCGCAATCAAGGAGTTGTCACCCTTTGCTTTCCTTGTATCCAAGGTATACACTCGGCCAGTAGTCTTCCCTTGTGTCTGATTCCTACCCTGAGGACAATCTCTCGCTACATGACCCATCTTGTCACACTGATAACACCGTATTCCCTCCGAATAGCACCTACCAAAATGATTCCTCCCACAAGTACGACATACCGGAGGCACACTAGTTCTAGAACCCTGAACTTGCTTCCCTTTGGAAGACTGTTGCCTTTGCCTAAACTATTGATTCGACCTTCCACGGTCACTTTGAGTTGCCCTGTTCAAATCCACCTCCATTTGTACCTTTTTCAAACTATTCTCCGCCACGTAACATTGTCTTAACATTTCAGCATACGTAGCAAATTCCCGTTGAGACACGCTATGCGAAATTTCAGCCCTCAAACCAAACAAAAATTGATCAATCTTCCACCTCTCATCAGGAGTATACATGGCCTGCCTAGAATAGTCCGCCATGATCTCAAATTTTTCCGCATAGGAAGCCACTGATAAATTGCCTTGTCTCAACTGTTGGAACTCAAACTCCTTCTGAGACCTTAAAGAACTCGGAAAATATTTCTCCATAAAAATTACCTTAAACTGCTCCCACACTTTTGGTACCTCTTGGATTGTCATTAAGGTTGAAGCGCTCTCCCACCACCTCATGGCAGGACCCTTCAACAAGTGAGAAGCAAAGACCACTTTATTTTCCTCACTACAATGCACTATCAAGAAAATCCGTTCCATACCTGCTATCCATTCATGCGCCTTCACCGGATCTAACCCTCCCTGAAACTCCGGAGGATTCATACGAATAAATTCCCTATAGGTTCCCCCTGTAACTTCAGGAACAACCACGGGAGGATGCAGACCATCAGCCATTTGCTGTACCATTCCTTGCATGAACTGATTTTGCTGCTGCTGCATCTGTTGCATGAATTGATACAAAGGGGCGTTCCCTTCAGCACCCTGTGGAACCATTCTAGCTGGAGTAGTCCTCGGAGTCCTTGGTCTTCCACGGTTGTTTCTACGTCCGTCGGCCATGTTCCTGAATGTCATACAAATAGGATTAAGTTGATCATGCTCAATACCATAAATATAACACGTAAGACCAAAGGAGACACCACGTATCAGAAACGGAAAGAATTACTTATTCTATTTTATGGCTAGGTCGAGGATACGACCTGCTCTGATACCAACTGTAAAGCCCACATATACATACATGCATCAAATCATATATTATACATGAAAAGTACGTTTGGTACTGAAACATACAATAAGTTCTTAGTAACACATTATACATATACATGCCCCAAAAAGCCTAATACAAAAAAACTATGGCATCGTATATCTACAAGATGTTTCAAAAGACAAAACACTAAGAACTAGATCACTAAGGATCTCAAAACTCCACAACGGAAGCAAAGCCATAAGATAAGTAAGGATAATCACATGACCTTATCCTTACCCTTCGCGGAACCTGCAGAACCTGTGATGTAAACAACAACAGTGGCGTGAGATACATCAAATCTCAGTGAGTTCCCTATCCTAAAGTCCTCTCGGCTTTACAAGGTTCTAAATAAACCTAACTCACGTCAAAGGGGAAAGGGGAGAGACCATAAGTACACACACACAAGTAACCATCACGGTGAGCCTGTAAACTTACACTAGTACCGAAGTACCTCCTGAGCCTGTAAACTCAAGGATTCACAAATCAATAACCAATACCAAGGTATCCCCTATTCCCGTCCGCTTCTACGTCTAGAAGACGACCCGAGTCATGGATCCTTATAGCTACTTGGCATACGAATTGGATTCGGGATCACCGGTCCGTACACCGTGATCCGTCACTTCTCACGGCCCGTACACCGTCACAAGTCTCTTTACCCGTAGGCTCCAATCGTACTTAACACGGGACTCAAACCTGCCAAGTAGTTGTGCATAACGTTTCAGATGAGGTGCTCGAGTCTCATGAAACTACACCGCAAGAAACAGTGGTTATGATTACAACATGCACACGCCTCGGCCTTTCATGCACGAGCGTTGCCACAAATGATAATTTACACTTCCGACACAGTTTATGGTATAATCCTCACTCTGTCTATTTCATATTTTAATATGCATACCTTATCCATAACAATTACACATATTCACAGATAAAAGTCGACAAAACGACACTATTTCAAAAATCCCGACATAATTAAATTGGCCGACAATCTTAAAACCATAGTAATAAGAAAGTACATTTTATTATCTTTTCAACGATACCAAAAATGTTCCAATCCGAGTTACGTACAAAAAGTTACGGCATTTGAAACAAACGATCAGAAAATAATCACAACAGCAGAATTTCTGCAATTCTCCAGGCCATACGCATATTGACACCTTCCATACGCGTATTGCCCAAAATCCTCGGCCAGCCATACGCGTATTGCCCCAAGCGCTACGCGTATTGCTCAAAATTCTCGGCCATCCATACGCGTATTGCCCAAAGCCGTACGCGTATGGGCAGCGACGTTTTCCCTTGAAAATTCCTTTTAAAATTGCCATACGCGTAACGCCCTTGCCGTACGCGTAATGACAAGCCCCATACGCGTATTGACATGCCCCATACGCGTATGGGCAGAAAAAAATGCAGAAAAACCAGCAGAAAATTCCTGTTACGGGTTGATCCAAAATCACCCCAAAATCCCATTTTTCCAATCTAAAATCCATCAAAACATGCTATAATTTACACAACCAGTATAACATGCAATCAATTATTGAATTTCAGCAATTAAATCATGATTCTATTGTAAAATTTCACAATTTCTACCATACCCAATTAACTCTAAAACTTAACTAAACCTTAAATCTAAAGAGTCTATCTAGAACCCACCTGGACAACAAGATGAGGATGATGAAATCTAGAAGATTGGATGAAGATTGAGGCTTGATGATGATCTTGAGCTCTTGAGAATTTTCTCTCCATTTTCCTTTCCCTTCCTTTTCCTTTCTCTTTCTTTCTAACTTTGTTTTGTTTCCAAATGAAGTGGAAAGAAAAAAAAATAGATAGTATAGAAAATTACCATTTATTAGTAATACTACTAAATGTCCAAATTAGCTCAAATACACCAATTATAAAACTCAACGTTAAATACTATTAATTTAATTAACTCTGAGTTCGTCAGTTTACTCTAATTATTTTATCAAATAATTGCTCAAAGTACTCCGGAACCCAGTTGATCATAATAATATTATCCAGAGCATTTATAAATTTACGGGGTATTACATGCTACGTATCAGAGCGACGACACCGATTCGAACTAACGAAGGTAGAAAACCTTCACTCTTTATTACCTGCAGGATGGCGTATAAACCATCACCATACACAGACGGGGTGAGATATCGAACAATATAATCGAATACATGATAAATAATATATTATAATTAGATTATATAGATCAACACTTCACAACTCACAATCAACATCAGTCACGTAATAAACAACATAGCAACATAATTATGCAACTCTGAATGCGACTCGAAAATGCATGTGGTACCATTGGAGCAGAACTCCCAACTTAAAAATCTGCCAATAAATAGAGGCATCAACAAGGCATAAGCCTTCAACTTCAACATTTTGCCAATCCAGGCCAACGTGGTTGAGCATTAGCTCCAACTTAGAAAATGCAATGTATGCGACTCAACATGAATGGCATACAACAACAACAACTGCAACGTAATAATATACATTAGCTGCAACAACTAAAATGACACTGGTCATCCGACCTACAACTCAAATATGCCCATGAATCGGGACAAATCTACTTAATGTATCAAAGAAACATAGGCATTTCGCCTCAACCTGTCAACAACAATTCCACAGCAACTTAACAATATCAATGCATACCACAAAAACCAGCAGTAACATGAATTCTTAATTTACTTCCATGCCATGACTATTATCCTGTTACACGAGTAGTAGTCACAGAACACAAGGTACAACGTAATTTACACATAGATATATCAACATACTAAGCAACCAAACAAACATCAGAGCAGGAAAAATGACAGCGACCCCAGGCTTTGCTAGTGTGACGGTTGTCACACTACATGACGGTCGTGACCCGCGTGACGGTCGTAACCCCTCCATGACGGTCGTCATGGTTCCAAAACCAGTCCCAACTCAAAACCTGCGTTCTCTCTCTGTTTCTCTCATCCTTCTCCTCTGTTCTCTGTATTTTCTTATATTCACTTCAGCCTAATTCTTCCAGTACACCATACAACAGCAACATAACCAAACTCATGCACTAATCCTTACTGATAGTTATTTTACGTCTAATTTAACAGCATGGATCGAATTAAATCATTCAACACAACGGTTTCAATGCACAGACAATGGAAAACATAAAACACCCAATCGCACATATAAATTATCATATACCCGGTTATAAAATTCGAACCCCACCCTTACCTTGGATTGAAGGTAGCTCGAATTTCCGGTCGAAATTGAAGCTTTTACAGCAACTTCCGTAATCGCAACCTCTCATCTCCAACCGTTGCTTCCAAACCCTCGTGCACTTTCTGTAACTTCCTCTCTTACTGTTACTTCCTTTCTTTTTATTTCTCTAATTATAACCTAATATAATAATAATAAGCCTACTAATTATCTTAATGAGCTTACTATAAGATACACCCACTTTACTATTTCTCACACACAATTTAACCCAACTACATCAATTAATATTCTACGAAAATAAATATTATTTCTAATATTAATTTCTCCCGACTAAATCGACTAATTACCCTATTAATACTTGCTAGCATCAAGCAACATATTCAACATATATACGGAAACACTTAATATGATTTAATTAAAATATTTAATTAAATACGGGCGTTACAACTCTCCCCCACTTAGAATATTTTCGTCCTCGAAAATCTTACCTTGCTCAAACAGCTCAGGATAGGATTCCTGCATCTTGCTTTCCAACTCTCACATCATACTTTCTCCAGCAGCTCCTAACCAGACTACTTTCACCAACGCAATCTCCTTGCCTCTTAGAGTCCTCATTTCCCGATCCGCGATCCGTACCGGCATCGTCTCCACAGTGAGATTATCCCGTACTTGAACATCATCCATATGAATGACATGAGACGGATCTGGAACATACTTCCAGAGTTGTGACACATGAAACACATCATGTAAATTCGACATATTAGGCGGTAAAGCCACTCTATAAGCAACATTTCCAACTCTGTTCGAAATCTGATACGGACCAATAAAATGAGGAGTGAGCTTCTTAGACTTCAAAGCTCGCCCAACACCAGTCACAAGCGTGACTTTAAAAAACACATGGTCACCTGCTTGAAATTCTAAATCTTTCCTTCGCTTGTCATGATAACTCTTCTGTCTACTTTGGGAAGATTTCATCTTTTCTCGTATTAACTTCACCTTCTCGGTAGTCTCTCGAACAATTTCAGGTCCAAGTACTACACTTTCTCCAGATTCATGCCAACATAAAGGAGTCCTACATCTCCGACCATATAACGCTTCAAAAGGTGCCATTCCAATACTAGAATGGTAACTGTTATTATAAGTGAACTCGACCAATGAAAGATAAGTATCCCACGAACCTCCTTGCTCAAGAACACAAGCTCTTAACAAATCCTCCAACGACTGAATAGTCCTCTTAGTTTGACCATCTGTCTGAGGATGATATGCTGAACTCAACCTCAATTTAGAACCCAACGCCTCTTGCAAACTCTTCCAAAAATCAGAAGTAAACCTCAGGTCTCTATCCGACACAATACTTAAAGGAACACCATGCAGCTTCACAATTACATTAGTATAAACCTCCGCCAACTTCGATATTGGAAAACTGATGTTAATAGGAATAAAATGAGCCGACTTCGTAAGCCTATCAACAATCACCCAAATAGAATCATGTCCTCTTGAAGTATTAGGTAATCCCATCACAAAGTTCATCGAAATGTTATCTCATTTCCATTTTGGAATCTCTAACGGTTGCATCAACCCACCAGGCTTCTGATGCTCAACTTTCGACTTCTGACAAGTTAAACATGCATACACAAAACGAGCTACATCACGCTTCATACCAGGCCACCAAAACAAATTCTTCAAGTCTTGATACATTTTTGTAGCTCCCGGATGAATACTCAATTTACTTCTATAACTTTCCTCAATAATTACTTTCTTCATCTCTGCTTCATCAGGAATACAAATTCGATTTCGAAATCTCAACATGCGTATCTAACTTGAAATCATCATTCTCAGACTGATCAATCCCAACCATCGAATCTACCAGTTTCACATCTAACTTCTGAGCTTCCTTGATATTATCCAGAAAATCATTGTTAATCTTCAGCATTCCCAACATCACACTCTGCGGTGTTACTTCACAAACTTAACTCATATCTCTGAATTGTTCAATTAATTCCAATTCCTTAACCATCATCGCCGACATATGCAAAGTTTTCCGACTCAGAGCATCGGCCACAACATTAGCTTTGCGCAAATGATAGTTCAAACCGAAATCATAATCTTTTAATAATTCCAACCATCTTCGTTGTCTCATATTCAGTTCCTTCTGATCAAACAAATATTTTAAGCTCTTATGGTCACTAAACACTTCAAGTCTAGATCCATAAAGGTAATGCCTCCAAATCTTCAGCACAAAAACAACCGCCGCAAGTTCTAAATCATGCGTAGGATAGTTCTTTTCATGAGTCCTCAATTGTCTCGACGCATAAGCAACTACCTTACCATTCTGCATAAGTACACCACCTAAACCCATCTTGGATGCATCACAATATACCACAAAAGGTTCCCCTGAATTAGGTAATGTCAAAACCGGAGCCGACGTCAATCTCTTCTTCAATTCTGCAAAACTTTCTTCACATCGAATGTCCCATACAAAAGCTTTACCTTTACATGTCAACTTAGTCAACGGAAGTGCTAACTTAGAAAATCCTTCGATAAACCTTCGGTAATAACCGGCTAGTCCCAAAAAGCTTCTAATCTCGGTGGTCGACTTTGGAGTTTCCCATTGCAACACAACATCTACTTTAGATGGATCCACAACAATGCCATTACCCGAAATGACATGACTTAGGAAACTAACTTCCTTTAACCAAAATTCACATTTAGACAGCTTTGCATATAACTTCTTCTCTTTCAAAACTTGCAATACTAGTCTTAAGTGTTCTTCATGTTCTGTTTCCGATTTGGAGTAAATCAATATGTCATCAATAAACACCACCACAAACCGATCCAAATAAGTATGAAAGATACGGTTCATGTATTCCATGAATACTCCCGGCGCGTTAGTAACACCGAAAGGCATCACCGAATACTCATAATGTCCATAACGCGTTCTAAAAGCCGTCTTCTTAATATCTTCATCCTTCACTTTAATCTGATGATAGCCCGACCTCAAATCTATCTTGCTAAACACACGAGCATCTACCAATTGATCCATCAAATCATCTATTCTCGGAAGTGGATACTTGTTCTTAATCGTCACCTTATTCAATTGTCTATAATCGACACAAAGCCTCATACTTCCATCTTTCTTCTTTACTAACAACACTGGAGCTCCCCACGGCGATACACTTGGCCTCACAAACTTCTTTTCAAGTAACTCCTCCAATTGCTTCTTCAATTCTGACAATTCAGATGCAGACATCCTGTATGGCGCCATAGACACAGGTCTGGTACCAGGTACAAGATCAATTGCAAATTCCACTTCTCTTTCTGGCGGTACATCAGGAATTTCATCAGGGAAAACTTCAGGAAATTCACGCACCACTTGCAACTCTTCAATTATAGCTCGACTCTCAATAGATAACGACGCCATCAACATGAACATCTGAGCTTCTTCTTGCATGAACTGTTGTAACTGCTTAAAAGACAACAAACTAGCTCCTTCTTCTTCAGCACTAGAAAATCTTACTGACTTGCTAAAATAATTGATATGAACATAGTTATATTCTAACCAGTTCATTCCCAAGATTACATCCATCCCAGTTAACAGCAGACACACCAAATCAACAGTAAAGTCTCTGTCGAAGATCGTCAAAGGACACTTTAAACACACAAGAGAAGTAGTCACCGATCCCTTAGCAGGAATCTCGACGACCATTTCTCCATTCATAGAAGATAACACAAGACCCAATCTCTCAACACATTCAGCAGCAATAAAGCAATGAGTAGCACCAGTATCAATCATAGTAATTAAAGGAGCACTATTAATGAAGCATGTACCTCTGATGAGTCTTTCCTCACTAGTTGTCTGAGTCCCAGCCAAAGCGAAAACTTTCCCACCAGTTTGCGCCTTCTTTGGTTTCTGACACTGACTACCAACGTGTCCCTCTTCACCACAGGTTAAACAAATCATCTCCTTGTGCTTGCAATCCGATACTGTATGTCCAGTCTTACCACATCGGAAACATCTCTTCACCTCAGCAGTACACACATTACTCTTGTGACCAGGTTTTCCACATTTGAAACAAACTACACCAGCAGGAGCATCTCCCCCACTATTCCTCTTTCCCTTAGTCGCTTTCTGTTTACCCTTCCCAGCTGGAGCATCATAAGGCTTGCCAAGATTCTGTTGGTGCTTTCCCCTCCTTTCATTAATGATCTTATAATAAGCATTGTTATCCTCTTCAAAGATTCTGCAACTATCAACCAAATCAGCAAAAACGCGAATCTTCTGATATCCAAATGCCTTCTTAATCTCTGGGCGCAACCCGCTCTCAAACTTGATGCATTTAGAAAACTCAGCATCATCCCCGTTATAGTGCGGATAAAACTTGGCCAGTTCAACAAACTTTGCAGCATAATCAGTGACTCACATGCTTCCTTGCTTCAGCTCAAGAAACTCAATCTGCTTCTTACCGCGAACACCCTCTGGATAATACTTCCTCTGGAACTCCCTTCGGAACACATCCCAAGTGATACCCTCACCTACAGCTTCCAACCTCTGACGAGTCTCTAGCCACCAGTCATCAGCTTCGACTGCTAGCATATGAGTCCCATATCGAACCTTCTGCGCTGGAGTGCAGTCCATCACACGGAAGATTCTCTCCATCTCTTTCAACCAATCCATCGCTCCATCAGGATCATACTTGCCCTTGAAGGTAGGTGGATTCTCCCTCTGAAAAGTCGCCAAACTACGAGTTCCAACATTCTAATCAGCGTTCGGCAGGTTCTGCACAGCTTGGGCCATTGCTTGCATAGCAGCAGCCATTGCAGCATCATTCCTTCCAGCCATCTCAACTTATTGCTGCAACATAACAAGATTAGAACTAATTAACAATACTCGATTGTTAAACAACTACGACTCGACAACTTAGCCGGACGGACCAACCTGCTCTGATACCACTAATGTAACACCCCATTTCTACCCCGCAGTTATATTAAAAATCAGAGTTATAAAATTCCAACCAAACATGGGATATCATATTTTCAACTTAAAACCAACAATATAAAACATCATAACAACTATTTAGTCTTCAAAATTAATCGACTTTAATAAATAACCACGCAGCGGATTCACAACTTTAAACTTCAAATTATAGCATCTTTATATAACTAGAATCAACTTAAAATTAAAATAACAAGTACTTATTCAGAAATTCGACTTAAAAGTCAGCATTAAAACCAAATCCACAGAAATAAAAGACATGCGTTCATTCCCCCCTGAGTGCTATGTATCAGAGCGACGACACCGACTCGAACTAACGAAGGTAGAAAACCTTCACTCCTGATTACCTGCAGGATGGCGTATAAACCATCACCATACACAGAAGGGGTGAGATATCGAACAGTATAATCGAATACATGATAAATAATATATTATAATTAGATTATATAGATCACCACTTCACAACTCACAATCAACATCAGTCACGTAATAAACAACATAACAACATAATTATGCAACTCTGAATGCGACTCGAAAATGCATGTGGTATCATTGGAGCAGAACTCCCAACTTAAAAATCTGCCAATAAATAGAGGCATCAACAAGGCATAAGCCTTCAACTTCAACATTTTGCCAATCCAGGCCAACGTGGTTGAGCATTAGCTCCAACTTAGAAAATGCAATGTATGCGACTCAACATGAATGGCATACAACAACAACAACTGCAACGTAATAATATACATCAGCTGCAACAACTAAAACAACACTGGTCATCCGACCTATAACTCAAATATGCCCATGAATCGGGACAAATCTACTTACTGTATCAAAGAAACATAGGCATTTCGCCTCAACCTGTCAACAACAATTCCACAACAACTTAACAATATCAATGCATACCACAAAAACCAGCAGTAACATGAATTCTTAATTTACTTCCATGCCATGACTATTATCCTGTTACACGAGTAGTAGTCAAAGAACACAAGGTACAACGTAATTTACACACGGATATATCAACATACTAAGAAACCAAACAAACATTAGAGCAGGAAAAATGACAGCGACCCCAGACTTTGCTAGTGTGTCGGTCGTCACACTACATGACGGTCGTGACCCGCGTGACGGTCGTAACCCCTCCATGACGGTCGTCATGCTTCCAAAACCTGTCCCAACTCAAAACCTGCGTTCTCTCTCTGTTTCTCTCATCCTTCTCCTCTGTTCTCTGTATTTTCTTATATTCACTTCAGCCTAATTCTTCCAGTACACCATACAACAACAACATAACCAAACTCATGCACTAATCCTTACCGATAATTATTTTACGTCTAATTTAACAGCATGGATCGAATTAAATCATTCAACACAATGGTTTCAATGCACAAACAATGGAAAACATAAAACACCCAATCCCACATATCAATTATCATATACCCGGTTATAAAATTCAAACCCCACCCTTACCTTGGATTGAAGGTAGCTCGAATTTCCGGTCGAAATTGAAGCATTTACAGCAATTTCCGTAATCGCAACCTCTCCTCTCCAACCGTTGCTTCCAAACCCTCGTGCACTTTCTGTAACTTCCTCTCTTACTGTTACTTCCTTTCTTTTTATTTCTCTAATTATAACCTAATATAATAATAATAAGTCTACTAATTATCTTAATGGGCTTACTATAAGATACCCCCACTTTACTATTTCTCACACACAATTTAACCCAACTACATCAATTAATATTCTACGAAAATAAATATTATTTCTAATATTAATTTCTCCCGACTAAATCGACTAATTACCCAATTAATACTTGCTAGCATCAAACAACATATTCAACATATATACGGAAACACTTAATATGATTTAATTAAAATATTTAATTAAATACGGGCGTTACACATAGTCTACAACAACTAGAATGTACTCACAAGAAAATAAAGATGGAAATGGATCGACAAAATCAGTTCCGCAACAGTCGGAAACTTCCACCTCCAACAAACTTTGTAATGGCATCTCATTCCGCTTTGTAATTCCTCGACTTCATTGGCAACTGTCACAACTTTAGGCATGCACATGAGCATCTTTAAACAAATAAGGTTAATAAAAGCCCCATTAAATGACTTTCGTTGTTGTTCTTAGACCATTAAAATGACCACCATAAGGTGAGTTATGACAATGCCACAAAATACTCCTTGACTGCTCAATTGTAACACACCTTTTCAAAAGTTTATCAACACCAAGTTTGAATAAATATGGTTCATCCCAAATAAAATATTTAGTATCATGCAATATTTCTTCTTTGGTTGCAAGTTAGGCCTTCCGGAATCACTCATACGTCTTTGCGATTTGCCATATCGGCGAACCAAGGCCTAACTTGCACCATGAACAACTTTTTATCCAGAAATTCCTCTTTCACCTATAATTAATTTTTAGTTACTTCCACATTAACCAAACAGGATAAGTAATCTACAACTAAATTCTTGGATCCCTTCTTGTCGCGAATTTCAAGATCAAATTCTTGCAACAAGAGGACCTATCTATTAAGTCTCTGCTTATAATCTAATTTGGTTAACAGATACTTAATAGTCGAATGATCTGTATAAACAACTACATTAGACCCAATGAGATAAGAGCCGAATTTTTCCAATTCATACACTATCGCAAGAAGCTCTTTTTCCGTAGTGTCATAATTGATTTGAGCTTCGTTCAAAACCTTGCTTGTGTAGTGGATGACATGGAAAATTTTAGTTCTTCGTTGACCAAGTACCGCACCAATGGCATTATCGCTAGTATCACACATGAGTTCAAAATCAAGCTTCCGATCGGGAGTCGTGATTATGGGTGCGATAGTCAAACATTCTTTTAAAGAATTAAAAGCAAGAATGCAAGAGTCATCAAATTCAAAAGACTTCACTTTGTTGAGCAAATGGCTTAAGGGCTTTGCAATCTTTGGGAAGTCATTGATGAACCTCCTATAAAATCCAGCATGCCAGAGAAAGCTTCTAATTCCTTTGACATTCATTGTTGGTGGCAACTTCTCTATAACCTCCACTTTGGCTTGGTCAACTTCGAGCTCTTATGAAGAAACTTTGTGGCCGAGCACAAATCCTTCTGTAACCATGAAGTTGCCCTTTTCCCAATTAAGCACAATATTAGTTTTTACACACCTTTCCAACACAATGTCCGTATTTTTCAAACAAAGATCGAATGACGACCCAAAAACTGAAAAGTCATCCATGAAAACTTCAATGGTTTTTCAATCAAGTAAAAAAATATGGCTTGTATACACCGCTGAAAAGTAGCCGGCGCATTACATAACCAAAAAGGCATCCTCCTATAAGCAAAGACCCCAAAAGGACATGTAAAAGTAGTTTTCTCATGATCCTCCGGGTTCAGAATAATTTGATTGTAACCCAAATAACCATCAAGAAAGTAATAGAATTTCTGACCGGAAAGCCTCTCAAGCGTTTGGTCCATGAAAGGTAAAGGAAACTGATATTTTCTTGTAGCTTTGTTTAGCCTACGATAATCGATACATATTCTACAACCGGTCACAGTTATTGTTGGAATTAATTCATTCTTTTCATTCCGAATCACCGTCATCCCACCTTTCTTCGGTACCACTTGCACCTAACCCACGAACTATAAGAAATAGGATAAATCATTCCAGCCTCAAGTATCTTCATCACTTCTTTCTGAATTACTTCATTCATGGTAGCGTTTAAGCGGTGTTGAGGTTGAACCACTGGCTTGAAATCTTCCTCCATTAAGATTCTATGCATGCAATATGAAGGACTTATTTCTTTTAAATCGGAAAGAGTCCATCCTATAGCATTTTGATATTTCTTCAGTACTACAATTAGTTTTTCTTCCTCCTCCATGGTTAGCTCGTTACTTGTGATCATTGGTTTGCGCCCCTCATCATCAAGAAACACATACTTTAAATTAGGAGGCAACATTTTCAACTCAATTTTAGTGTCCTCCACCTTTTCTTTTTTCAATTCTTCCTCGAGTTCTCCCAAGGGAGGAACTTCTTCTAAAGCTTCAAGTTCCCGTATACATTTTTCAATCTCATTTTCTTCACTCTCATTAAGACTAAGAAAAACATAAGTAAGAACTTTTTCCAACGAGGTAGCATCATGAACTTCTCTTTTCACCTCTTCAGTCACTTTCTCCATAGCATCAAGACGGAAACAATCATTCTTTTCTTTTGAATGCTTCATGGCCTCAAAGAGATTAAATCAAACATCTTCATCTTGTACTCACACTTTCATTAGACCATCATCCATATCAATCGCCATTCTTGATGTTTTCATGAAAGGCCTTCCAAGAATCAAAGGAGTGTCGTCATCTTCATCCATGTCTATCACTACAAAGTCGACGGGGAACAAAAACTTATCAACTATCACCAATACATCCTCAACTACACCGTAAGGACGGATAGTGGATTTATTACCTAATTGCAAAGTCATCTTTGTATCCCTCAATTCCATGTGCCCCAATCTTTTAACTATTAACAATAGTAATAAATTGATTCTAGATCCCAAATCGATCAATCCATTACCAATATAGGTATTTCCAATTGTGACCGGTAATGTAACTCTTCCCGGGTCACTTTGCTTCTTAGGAAGAATCCTTTGAATAATTGCACTACAACTAGCAGCAACAACTACGGTTTCTTGGTTCATATACCATTTCTTCCTGGCGATGATAATCTTCATAAATTTCGCATAAGTAGGCATTTGCTCCAATGCCTAGGCATATGGAATTTCGATTTGCAATTGATTAAAAATATCCATAAACCGAGCATATTGCCTTGCGTTGTCCTTTTTTATAGGACTTTGAGGATAAGGCAAATTTTGAATGGGGATGTTCACTTTCTCCTTTCCCTTTCTATCATTATTCCTTTTCTCTTCTCTCCAATTCTTTTCAACTACATCGTCCTTCTCATTTTTTTCAACTTCCTCCTTAACAATTTCATCCTCCTTTTCAACAACAATCTCATTTTCAACTTCTTTCTCACCAATGCCCAAATCAATCTTCCTCCCACTCCTAGTAAGGATAGATTGGCATACCTCATTAGGAAAAGCTTCTTTTTGCTTGTCGGCAAGTTGCTTAGACAATTGCCCAACTTGTACCTCAAGACTCCTAATAGAGGAATCAATGCTCTTTTGGTTAGACATTGAGAATTGCTTGAATTGATTGAGAGTTTCTTCAATCTTAGAGCCTTCTCATTGGTTTTATTATGGTTGGATGTAATTTTGGTAAGGTATACGGTTTGAAGAACTCGGCTCTTGCCTCCACCCTTGTTGGTAACCTTGGCTATTACCTCTCGGTTGGTAGCCTTGGATATTGCTTTGATATGATGGTCTTTGTTGAAAGCTTTTATTTTGGTTTCCCGCATAGTTGGCTTCTTCAACGACAGGTGGACAATAGTCGGTAGGATGATCGCCTTAACACAGCTCATAACTTGCTATATATTGACTTTGATTGGGAACTTCTTGCATCTCTTTGATTTGTTGTGGAAGCTTTGACATTTGTTTTCTCAAAAACTCCACTTGTTGCGAGAGTAATTTGTTTTGAGTAAGAATAGCATCACTTGTTCCCAACTGGATCATGCCCATATTTCTTTGAGTCGTACCACGGTTGTGATTTCCTTGATGATCATTGAGTACCATCCTATCAATAATAGCAATCGCATCTTCAGTCCTTTTGGACATTAATGAACCACCCGATGTAGCATCCAACAAAGTCTTGTGAACCGATTGGAGATGATTTCGGAAGATGTGCACTTGAGTTAAGTCATCAAAACCGTGACCTTTGCATTTTCGTAATATGGATTTGAACCTCTCCCGAGCTTCATTGAGAGATTCATTTCCACCTTGAGCAAACACTGATATCGCCGTCTTCGCTTTCATAAATTTTTTGTGGGGGAAGAACCGTTCAAGGAACTTTTCTACCAATAAATTCCAATCCGTCATCACTAACATTGATTGATCAAGATACCATTCCTTCGATTTCCCAATTAAGGAATAAGGAAGTAGTCTCTTAAACAAGAATTCCTCTTCAGCTTGCGGTGCTTCCGTTGCACCCGCAATTTCATAGAATTTGGTGAGATGTCTGAACGGGTCTTCATGGTCCACTGTGGGTGTTGCGCGCAAACTTAGCATTGTGTCTTAGACTGTTAACACAAGGGATTGAAGCAGGAGGTGGCGGTGATTGTTCTGCCATGATTGACATTGCAATGGGTGTGGATGTATGAGCTTCTCCGTGCTCTCGTCTTTCTTGGGCAAGTTGCTTCTTCCACCTACTTCTTCTATTGAGCCTACGAGCAGTTCTTTCAATCTCAGGATCAAAAAGAAGTTGGTCTACAGGTTCACTCTCTCTCATAAATAGATTATGCACAATTAACCAAACAAATTAAGCAGCACAAGAAAAGTAACATGGGTAAGAATACAATACAGAGTTCTTAAATCAATAAACTATTGCAATGCTTGCAATATCAACGAACCATGGATACGATGGCATTTTGTTCAAATTGTTTTTAAAGGGGGTTTTTTGTTATCGTCTCCACAGGGATTGAGGATATTTTGATGCATGCCTTTCAACACTTTATCCTTTAAGGATAAGGGGTTTTCAAAGTTTTGTTTATAAAATTGTCACATTTTTAGTAGCATCGCTTATGAATTCGAAAAATTGTTGTTAACAAAGTATATCAAAAGTAGTTTTCATCAACCTTAACTTACACGTATTCTTTCTATCTTGCATGTGAAGTCTGATTCGATTAATATCGTCACACATTCTTTCAACACGTCTATTTCTAGAGCGGCGTCGTGACAAATACCATATTCATTGCTACACGATTTCTCCATATAACAACCAAAATAGTAAGCTTTAAATTCAACACAAAGAAACTATCAACCATAAACTGATTTCTCCAATCTTTAAATCGATAGATGAATATTTTAGGTCAAGTTTTACAAAATCTATGTCTAGAGGTTTATAAAACAAAAATGGATCATTAAGAACAAAAATATTCATCATATATTAATCATCACTTGTTCACACACAAGGTCAATCAAAAGAAATACATACAAGAAAGAGGTAGACTACCTCTACCTTAGATATAAAGGAAGTTAGCTACTCATAACCATGGTAGCTTGCTTTACAATTTTTGGAAGAAGATGAATGTGCATCAACATCGAAGAATCGAACTCGGACGCTAATCCAGCTTTTATTTGCAAAATATCACCTTTTGGTGAAGAAATCTGAGAAAATGAAGTTCTTGTGTGTAAAAATGGTTATGATCCCCAAAAATAATGAAAAGTACTTATATAGTACTTTTAGAATTTGTCACATTCGCACTGCGAACCGTTTCTTTGCCTAGCGAACACCTTTTTAGGCACCTGAAGTGTCTCTGAAAAGTTAAACCGCCCCTGAGAAATATCTGAAGTTCGTTTGCGAGCAATTCTTTGCACTGCAAATACCTCGCTATAATTTCAAACAACGAACTTATTGTCCTATAGCTACTGACTTCAGTCTGGAATGGTTCGTTGGATCTTCTCTGATACTTCTCCCAAGCGAACATTCGCTACTTCTTTGCCCAGCGAAGCTACTGCCCTTTTGCTACTGACCTCTTTCTGAGATGGTTCGATGGGACATCGCCATAAGTTCGCATAACGAACATTCGCTAGCACTCCTCGCTGGCTGTTCGCACAGCGAACATGCTGAAATTCTTCTCTTCCTTTGGGCTTCCTTGCCCAATTTCTTGTGTCTTACAATTTGATGTTTTTATGCCTAATTTCTGCACAATAACACACAAATCAAAGCAACCAAAGGCATTTTCTCAATAGTGAAGAATAACATGCTATCATGGAGTAAATCCAATAAAACAACACAAAAGAGTTGAAAAATTCCAATAATTAATGATCAATTTAAAGAAAGTTTGGCATTCAACAAATATCCAAAGATAGACATGCGTGTTTTAAACTATTTTATTGTCCACTAAAGTATGTTTATTTAGCATCATTAAAATTTATTGGAATGTATTTAAGTTTTTACCGAAAGGTGATCTTTGACACATGTTTAAAGATGATTAGTTTGAATATATGAAAGTTAACTAAAGCATTAAAGTACAAGCATGTTTTTAATATTTGTGGTTACTAGTATGATGTTATGGACTTAGACATGACATTGATAAAGAATGAGAAACTTGCAGCCATTACAAGTACAATACAAAAGAGAAATGTCTCTCTTAGAGACGTATGAAAGGTCCAAATGGTTGTCTTTGATCTTGGTTAGAAAGGACAGTATATAGCTTCATTTGCAAAATTTATCGAAAGTTGTGGTAAATGTGAATATTATTCTATGCCTGACACACCACAACAAAATGGTGCTATTGAAAAAGATAATGTACTCTCATAGACATGATCAGGTCAAAATGTTAATTTATAGTAATGTATGATTATCATTGTGGACATACACATTAAGGATCGCAACATATTTATTTTAATAGGATTCCTAGCAAGACCGTTCCTAAAACTCCTTATAAACTGTACACAGGAAGGAAACATAGTTTAAATACATATTCATGTTTAAGATTATCAAGCAAATGTAAAGGTGTATAATCCACATTAAAATGATATAGATTTTATTGTCCTAATCATAGTATGAGAATAATCGAGTCGAGTAATGCTTGGTTTATTGAAAATGGTCAGTTCAGTGAGAGTGAGAAATCACATAAAGTGGATATTATGGAGACTTGTGAAGAATCTTCTTCACCTAAAGAATCTCATCATGTTAGTGTGTCTATATAGTTGGGTTGTCGTCATACAACACGAATAGATAATGATTAATTATTCACTTTAGCATGAATGTGACTTGAGCATTGATTAGGATCCAGTCATGTTCATACAAGTCATGGAAAGCTGCAAAAAAGGTTCTTAGGTACTTATAGTGCACCAAAGATTACATGCTCACATATAGAAGGTCAGATCACCTTGAAGTGGTTAACTACTACTCGAATTTAAACTTTGTAGGATGTGTGGACTCAAGGAAATCCATATTTAAGAATGTTTTCTCCTTACTGGAGGAGAAATATTATGGAAAAGTTAAATTTGTGGCATGATTTGAGCCCACAATTCAATTATTGTGGTTGCAGAATTTTACTTTAAGGTTTGATATTGTCGAGAGTATAGTTAAGTCGCTAAGGATTTATCGTAATAATTCTGCAACTATCTTTTTTTCTCTAAGAATGATAAGTACTTAAAGGGTGTTAAAGGCATAAAATTGAAGTACTTATTAGTGAAAGAAGAAGTGAAGAAACAAAAAGTGTCATTTGAACACATCAGTAAAGATTTTATGATAGCAGATCTGTTAACTAAATTTTTACCGTCCAAGACATTTGTTGGCCATATAGAAAAGATGAGCATTATGTAAAATTCCTTGTTAACATTATAATATAATTGGTACATATACATATATAATTTAATGTTCGTATTGTATGACACTTGTGAATTCAATTAAGGATATGTTTCTGCTTTGTTTTTTTATCCATATTATGTTGTATACATTATTGTTAATATGTGATGAGAAAGGTGTATTTGAAAAGAAATGAAAGACACATTATTGTATCCCTTCAGATTATTTGAATTTGATTGATTCATGATACATGGAATGAATCAAGTTGATGAATAATTTATGACCGCCTTGATCCGATCATTTCAATTCACTAAAGTTAATGATTTGGTGTTTTCAATTAATGGTGCACAATTATGGTATAAGATTTTTGTTTTTATTATTTATGAGTTTTGTCTCAAATGCATATGAAATATCCAGACAAATATCAAATAAAATAAATAATATTTTTTATTATGCAATCGATCCTAAGTATGTTGAATAAATGAGATACTTTTTAGACAATATATATAATAAAGTTTTCTTTATTTTATTTTTTTACAAGTTCTGTCTAAAATTCGTGTCAAATATCGAGATAGATTTCATACGAAATATAAAATGATATTTCTTTAATGAAACTTTGAGGTATAATTTGGACAAAATATCTAATAAAATGTTTTATATTTAGTTTTTATAACTTAAAAATCAACAAATTAATGGTTAAGCTATGCAGACGCCACTAAGTGTCTAAAAACTTAAGTTAAAAGTTTTAATATATTGGTTGTTGTTGTAAATGTGCCTTAAAATCTTTGTTCATAAAGAAAAAGAAAACATATTTTAGAGATTGCATTTACTGTGAAAATCAGAAGTTTTAGAAAGTCGTACGATAAATCGAGGGAAAAAATCGGTCGGTGAATAGTGATTTCCGTACAGTGAATAGTGTTGTTCGTACGATTAATAATGTTTTAGAGTTTTCGGGCTTTTTTAATTCAGTCAATGGGTCCATGTGATTTTGGACTTTGTTTGTTGGGTATTTGCTATTATAAATATGTATCTCCTATATGCTTGGTGTGTGACAATCTTAGAGTTTACACCAACAAGGGAGAGTAAGGGTTTAAAGGTATAGCATAGGGTTTCAGCTATTCACAAGGAAAACCTTAGAAAAGCAAAGGTTTAGGGAAACTTTTGGAGTTGTTTAAGGTTATAGTGAAACATTGTTACACCTTGGGTTTGAGTGATTCATATATTGAGAGTTGGAGAGGTTGGAAAACACTTGGGTAGAAAATAGGGTTGTTCTTAGGAACCTGAAGGCGAAATCTATATTCTTGTAACTCATCTGTAATCTCTTGTAACAACTTTCTGAGTATAATGAATTGGAGAGCTGCTCTCTCCCCCAGAGTAGATCGTTTGATCGAACTGGGTAAACAAACCTTCCATTTCTTCTTGCCTTATTCTGTTATATTATCTACGTACATATTATTATTGCTGAAAACCATTTATTTTGGTCGCTATTGTTCTTTGTCTCACAAATTGATATTGAATTTTATCGTAATTCACAACGAGATTCACAACAAGTGGTACGGTGAGCGTGGAGGAAAGAGATATTGTTGACAAGTATGCACCATGGTTAGTAGATGGAAGATCATGAAATTTTCCGGTAACAACTACTTCGGGTTGTGGAAAATTAAGATGCAAGCAATTTTAATTCAAGAGAAGTGTATCGATGCTTTGAAGAGCGGAGCATTGATGCCTGCAGGGCTTACACAGGTACTGAAGACCGAGATGGTGGATAAGGTCAGGAGTGCCATTATCTTGTGCCTCAGGGATAAAGTTTTAAGAGAAGTCGCCAGGAAGAAAACTACAGTTGCTACGTGGGCAAAACTTGAATCATTGTATATGACAAAGTCTTTGGATCACAGGTTATATCTGAAATAACAACTCTTTTCATTCCGAATGGTGGAGAACATATCCATAGTTGAGCAGCTCATAAAATTTCACAAGATTATCGATGATCTTGAGAATATTGAAGTGAAGATTGATGATGAGGACAAGGCTTTTCTCCTGTTGAGTTCAATACCCAGATACTTTGAGCACTTTAAGGATGCCCTTATTTATGGTAATGAAGGTACTATTACTTTGGATGAAGTCCAGACGGCGGTGAAACCCGAAAAATTTTTAAAGTCGAAAAATTTGAAGATTGGAGATAATGGTGAATGCTTAAATGTGTCAAGAGGAGGAGGTGAGCGTAAAGGGATGTCCAAATCAAATTGGTCTGACAAGTCAAATGTAAAATGTTTTAATTGTTAGAAAATCGGTCACTTTAAAAGGGATTGTCCTGAAAGAAAGGTCAACGAAGATTCTGTTCAAGCTGTAGTTGCATTGGGTGAGAAAAGTTATGAGGATGCGGAAGCAATAGTAGTATTGAGTTTGGAAACTGAAGATAATTAGGTCATTGTCTCAGGTTGCTCTTATCACATGTTTCCAAAAATAGAATACTTTAAAACTTGTTTAAGATTATTGTGAAACACTGTTACACATTGGGTTTGAGTGATTCATGTATTGAGAGTTGGAGAGGTTGGGAAACACTTGAGTAGAAAATAGGGTTGTTCTTGGGAACTTGAAGGCGAAAGCTATTTTCTTGTAACTCATCTGTAATCTCTTATAACAACTTTCTGAGTATAGTGAATTGGAAAGTTGCTCTCTCCCCCAGAGTAGATCGTTTGATCGAACTGGGTAAACAAACCTTCGGTTTTTCTTGCCTTATTCTGTTATATTATCTGTGTACGGATTATTATTGCTGAAAACCATTTATTTTGGTTGCTATTGTTCTTTGCCTCACAAATTGATATTGAATTTTGTCATAATTCACAACAGTTATATTGAGCAGTTGATTCGACTAAACTCTAAATGGAGTACAGGACAAAAATAATTTGGAGAAGTATCAAGAACAAATCCACTATTGCTTATCAAAAAAAAAAAGAACAAATCCACTATTTACTATACTAATACTTGGAAATGCACGAACTCTATCATTTTTATTGAATCTATACTTACTTAATGATTATGTTTGGTTTGATGGATTAAATCTCTATTTAATTAATACAAATGTTTGATTTCACATAATTTCATTCTTTTATCATCAATTGTCTCACTATTTCTAATAAATTCACTCTATTTTTCCTTTTTCTTATGCATTCTCTCTATTTTAAATTTTCTCTCGATATTCAAAGAACTCTGCTAGTTTCCTCAACATCAATCCTACACCCGAGTGATGTGGATCATCTTGAACTACACCAGATGAATTTGTAACTGTGTTTTAGATTTAGCACAATACTAATTATCCATTGCCGCAAAAGTTCAGTCTGCTCAATCAATCCTTTATTGGCTTGTATGTTAGCAATTTTTGGGAAACTGATGTTTCTGGTGTGTAGCTCTAAGGTTATTTGTTATATAAAGAATAAAGGAGGCATCCGTGTTTTCTTTTAGGCCAGTGTTAAATCTGGACACATTGGCAAATTGTATTGGCTAGCATCCTTTGTGCTAGTGCTCTTCTTTAATATAAACTCTTTTGCATATTCAAAAAAATAAATAACAGTATTTCCAAAATTAAAGTTTAAATCATCATGACTAGTAACAACTCTCTACTTCGATCCTCCTCCTCTTTGATTGACTTCAAACTTTTCAAATCTTTCAATGTAAATCTGCATCCTTCTAAAGCTTTTGTGGTAAAGGAAGTGATTTGGCAACCTCCTAATAGATCTTGGTTAAAATACAATTGCGATAGATCTTGGTTGTAGGGATCACCTATATAACTTTGTTCTCAATTTTATGAACCTACTATGATTGTCAATTCCTTATATGCTGAACTTTTTGTCATTTTTAGATCAATTAATATTGCCAGAGATAAAGCATTGTCTAAGTTCTGGATTGAAAGTGACTTTCTTGTAGTAGTCCAATCTTTTACAAAGGAATATATTATACCTTGGAAACTCAAAGGTAGATGGCTTCATTGTAAAAATATAGTTTCTAACATGTCTTTTTTTTAAAACCACATATATTGGGAAGGACACTTATGTGTTGACTTTCGTTTTTGCAAACCTGAGCCGCTTCTCTGATACTCTGACTTTCGTTTTTGCTGACTTTTGTTTTTGCCGTTGATCACTGAATAAACACGAGCATATATTGAATTAGTATTTTCTAAAACAAAACTAACTATAGTAGAAAAAACACAATTTCAAAATTACTTAAGCTTTGAGAAATGGTTCTAAATAACATTCTTTTCCCCATTGACTTAACAGTTATGAAATGTAAGAGTCAATCCCTTTTGGATCAATATTCTTCCATCGAACACTTAACGGATCCAAGAGGCCATAAATATTTGATTTATTTAACTTTATACAAACACAGTGAATGTACCTAAATGGTTAAACAAAATTCAAAAAATAAGTAAGGAAATACAAAAACGATAATGTATTATATATAATTATATGCATATTTAATTATATTCTTACGTGCACCAAACTTGCAATATCCTTACGTCCAACCATTTATATCCTGATAGAAAATCCCGTAAGTCACTAGGACGAGAATAGAAGATTTCTACTGTTGGACAATGCTCCAGCTGAAGAGGAATCGGTTCATCGCTTTTCGCAACTAACAGGTATAACATAGTGATTTCATTTGCGGTAGGATCCAATATCTCATTGGCCTATTGAGCAGGGGCGGCTAAACAATTACTTCCTTCGATGCTAGCACCACGTAAAACATTTGTTTTTCGAACTTGATCATCAGCATTATCATCATTTTCATCCGTACGTAGTTGGAAGGATCCACTTATTCTCTGCAACATAATATTCGTTTTGAATACAACACATAATAAATACATTTCTATCTTTTATAACTTTTCAGATAAAACACAATATATCATAAATTTCAGATAAAACACTAGCATTTAGAATAAAACACATACCACATATAACTCTTCTAACTTTTCTATGTCTTTCTTCCGACTTTCCCGCCTAGCTTCTAACATCTTCCTCTGTTCTTATAACTCCTTCTCAACAACCATAAGCCTTATCTCTTTGCGCTTGTAATTCATTGTTTTCAGCACTTTTTTTTTGTTGGACCAAAGTATAATCACAGGCTGACACCTTCGCCAACACCACGAACGCGCCCACCATGTTTATCTGTTCTGATAGCTTCTACTAGTATATCATGTGGTGGTTCTGGAACCTAGGAGCCTCCACGAGGCTCCTCAACTAACAGATCCTACACAACATATATGCATCATAATATTAATATTGTAATTACCACAACATTTAAATAACACATAACATACACACAACAAATCATACTTACAATTTTCTTAGCAATTGCTCTTGACGCAAATGAGGTGTACTCTCCAATTGGTCTTAGTCGAGCCCTCTTCCACTTCTCATTCCTTGACGGTGGTGATGGGTTGCGATCATAGCTAATGGAGTCCTCATCACCCATTTGTTGTTTTTTCATCCATCATTTTTTTTCCAGTTTCTTGTAAACCCCACGAGACAATCTATGGCGGTAAGTGTTTTTCGCATTATTTTGTAGTCCTGCTTGACTTTTAGTCTGTTATAAACATAGTGAAAATATGATTTGTATCTATAAATCATTAGCATAAAATTATCAAGATAAATAAGACTAGTACTAACAAGGAATATCTTAGAACAATGACCCTTTGCAAAAAATTTCCAAATCTTCTTCGAGAGAAAACTATATCTCACCCATGGATGCTCAAGAACAATCTTAGGCTTCCTAATGTAGTCACGTGTGAGTCGTGACGTAAAGCTCCTCCAACACGTACCAGCATGACTTACCCACTTTTTATAAGTGCTTATCACCATCCATGAACTCAAAAGTCAACTACATTTAAATCAAGAAGAATGTATTAGAAATTATAGAAAGTCATATTGAAATGATGAAAATTAATATTAATACTTTAACGACTGTCCATATGCTATCTTTGACATCCTCTGGTGTTTGCTCCCAATCATCTATTAATACACTGACTTTACTATCTCCAAGGAACGTAACATAACACTTAAAAAGCGAAGAGTATTCACCATCAGCTGCTCTATAATACGAATCAAACGCGATAGGCAATTTATTACCAGATTTCTGGACTTTTGTTACATTGGAAAGCATTGTGGCACCTCTGTGAGATCTTTTCTTTTTGTTTTGAGTATAACTTATCATAGTTTCATCGCCACTAGATAAAGAATACGACGAAGATGATATCTATTATCAAAAACAAGAATAACCTCAACAACAACAACAACAACAAACTCTTTCATCTATTATCAAATACACATTCAACAACAACAACCACAACAAAAGATTAATCAAAAATTTTCACACACATTCAACAACAACCAGAAAAACAATAAGAACGACAACATCAACAACAATGAAAACTGAAGCTTACTGTAGATGTATGAGAAAAAATTTTACGTACCGTAAACATGATGACTAAGTAAGGGTGAATATTTGGGTTGAAAAAGATAGTGTTGTTGTTGTATTCCTCTTGACGATGACGATGATGTTAGTGTTGGTGTTGGTGTTAGGGTTTAAAATGAACCGATGACTACGGGTTGAAAATGAACAACGGATGGAAAACGATGAACCGATAAAAAAGATGAATCGTTGAACAACTGATTAAGTAATAATGAACGATGATGATGAACGATGAATGTTAGGGTTGATACGGTATTTCTTTTCTCAGTACTGAAAGTTAGGGTTGAAATTGTGTTTCGTATCGTTTCGTTTCTAAGCAAAGAATGCTAGTTAGTTGTGATAAAAATGAATGAATCATACCACCACGATCAACAACCGGAACCGTGGCGATAAATTACTTTCTTAATTAAATTTTATAATGAAGGTCCAGTATATTACAATTTAAAATATTTAAAACAAAATGAAAAATATGTCATAACGGTTCAGCTATGCAACCGTGATGGTATCACATTTATTTAAAAATAAAAAATAAATAAAAATAAAAAGGAGCGACTAATTGTTAAAGAACTAAAACATTTGAAGTGTTAGTACATTACAATAAAAAATATTTAAAACAAGTCATAACGGTTGAGTTAGTCAACCGTGGTGGTATCAATTTTATTTTGAAATTAAAAATAAATAAAAATAGAAAGTCACAACAAAATGTTAGAGAAATAAAAAATTTGAGGGTGCTGAGATTCGACCCCATGAAAGGGTGATTATATAACCACGGTTGTATCTTTCATCTGTAATTATATTATATCAAAATTTTAATAAGTAAATAAATGAAAATGTTCGCGCGTTAAGTAAAAGTTGTCATCACGGTCCTTCGTTGTACCGTGATAACCATGCCGTTGTTGTATATACATTTTATAGTAGTGAGTCATCAGTGTTTTTTTTTTATCAGTGTTAAATCTGGACATGTTATTAAAACTAATTTATTAATCAAAATTCCTAGAGAGAGATGCTCTCTTCCATCTCTAGAACTCTTCGTCTTCTTCCCCAAATTCTCGATAACCCTAATCGAACGAAAGCTATGTATCAGAATAACTATGGGGATGCCAGAGGAGTTTGGACAGCGGTGGGGAGAAAGAAGAATCCTCTAAATCGGAAAGCGTCAGTTGGAAGAATGTCGATATGGAAGAGTAATAAAGGTAAGGTAACTGATGTGGATTTACAAGAAGCTTCTTCTTTTTTCTTTACCCGATTCCCAGATTCGTATGAGGCTAAGCAAATGTTCGAAGTTTTTAAGGAGTTTGGTTCAATTTTGGAGGTGTTTATTCCGGGCAGGCTCGATATCAGGGGTAATAGATTTGGATTTGTTAGGTTTAAGGGTGTGGAGGACGAACATCTTCTTGCCATTAGTTTAGACAAAGTTGTTATTAATGGCATTAAGATTTTTGTAAACCTTCCTAGATTCAAGAGAGAGTATAGGGTTGGGGTAGGATCTGGCTCTGTTGTTCGTAAGTTTGTGGAACAGAAGAGGGTTGATGGTTTCTCAACTCATAAAGAGAAGAGGAATGGTGTTGGTTCAAAAATGACTTTCGCTCAGGTGACAGGTAGGACTTCTAAGACATCCGAGAAGGTTCTTATGGGAGATAAACCAAACTTTGCTCATCTGAGTTTTGATGTTAACAAAGAAGATTTGGAAAGGTTTGAGCAGGCATTTACAGGGGTTCTGGAGGTACCTGGGTCTGCGAAGGAGGTTGTAGAAGCATTTCAATTGGAAGGATTCTTTAATATTAGGGTTACACCAATGGGTGCTAATCTTTGTCTTATTGAGGAAGATAATCCAGGTGATATTGAAAGAATATTAGTAGAGGATTCTACTTGGCTTTCCAGATGGTTTTCGGAAGTCCGTCAGTGGTCCCCAAATGATGTGGACCAAGAAAGACTCACTTGGGTTAAGATTTTTGGTCTTCCATGTCACGCGTGGAGAGAAATTTTTTTCAAGTTCTTAGCTGGTAGCATGGGTGAGTTAGTTAGCATGGATGATGACACGAAGAAACATACTAGGTTTGATATGGCAAGAATTCTGATTAGGACTAAGTGTGCTTTGAACCTCAATGAAGTGGTCAATTTGGAAGTCAATGGCAATGTTTATTGTATTAAGATAGTTGAGGATTCATTTGGACCATTTGATAAAGATAGTGTTAGTAGGGGTAGAAACTATTTTGAAGAAGATACCTCAGACTTTGTGGATTCTCAAATCTATAACTCTTATGGTAGTGAAGTGGGACTTAACAAGAAGTCGGGAGGAGTGAGTATGTATAGGATGGAGGAAGATGGTGATAAGGCTGAAGACATGAGAAGTTGTACTGAGGAATTGTCTCATAATTCAGATTCGGTAGATGGTAATTGTTGTAAACTTGGGCAGGATCTTGATGGCAGCCCAAGTCTTGATGGTTTGGGCAGTGCTAGTGATGCTGGTGAAGATGATCTATGTGAGTTGGAGGCTAATTCAAGTAAGTCAACCGAGGTGGGATTAATGCCAGATCATGTTACTTGTTCGTTGGTTAAATTTAATAGAGTTGAGGAGGCCATAGAGGGGGGTACTCAATTGAATCATATCAGTAAAGGAAGGCTTCCTATGGTGAGAGATCAAATTCCATCATCTGATAATCTAGGTGATTTAGAGGCTGGTATAATTGGTGATCAGGATTGCGTTGGTTTCCAGGTGACTAAGAAGAAGAGTAAGAAGCAAATTATTGGTGATATTTATCAGAGACTCAAAATTCCTTTTGATCCTTCATATTATTCCACTCTGCTTCAAGCCGAAACTATGTTTTTGAGGTATCACAAGAAGCAAGGATTCCAAGAGAAGGTGTCTGGAAAAGTTATTAAGAAGGATTCCCTTTTAGTTCAGGAAAATCTTCCCTCTGTCTCAAATGATAACTCAATTTCTGATTCTGGTCTTGCTCAATGTAATTTAAGAATTAAGAAGAAGTT
This sequence comes from Lathyrus tuberosus, assembly GCA_022829125.1. Taxonomy (NCBI): domain Eukaryota; kingdom Viridiplantae; phylum Streptophyta; class Magnoliopsida; order Fabales; family Fabaceae; genus Lathyrus; species Lathyrus tuberosus. The sequence goes on from JALAZF010000217.1 coordinate 7,136,488, forward strand.
GGAGAATACGCTTGTTAGGGTGTGGGATTATATACAACAGTTAGGCATTGAAGCTGAGGAAGACGATGAGGTGTTTGAGAGTATTTTGAAGAATTTAGAAGATGTGGATAGAAATGCAGTTGTTGGAAAGAAGGTGGAAGCTAATAAGTTTTCATGAATATTGTTTCATACAATATTAGAGGGTGTGGTGGGGTGTTGAAGAGAAAGAAGATTAGAGAAGCTTTGATTAAAGGTGGAGCAGAGATATGTTTTTTACAGGAAACGAAGTGTAGGTGTGTTACAGATGAATTAGTCTATAGTATTTGGAGAGATCGGTCCTGTCATTGGTCTGCTTCTAACGCTATTGGGTTATCTGGAGGCTCAATCATCATATGGAAGTCAGATGTTTTTATTCCTATATGCAGCTATAGGGGTCATGGTTATCTTGGGATTCAGGTTTTATGGAAAGGTAGAATTTGCTATCTGTTTAACATTTACTCCCCTTCTAATATTGGTGAGAGGAGAGTTTTATGGAAGGAATTATTAAAGTTGAAAAGTTGTTTGAGTCCTGGAAATTGGATAGTTGGGGGGGACTTTAATTCTATCAAGAGTAGAGAGGAGCAGATTGGTTATATTCGCCCTAATAGAAGATACATGATTGAGTTTTCTGAATTCATTAACGTGATGGGTCTGGTGGATTTACCTTTAAGCGGTGGTCTCATATTTTCTTGGTTCAAGTCCAAAGATTCGGTTTGTAGTCGTCTTGATCAGTTCCTTGTTTCGCATACTATTTTTAATGATTGGAACATGGTTACTCAACGAATTGGAGAGAGAGATATATCAGATCACATGCCGGTTTGGATTGTAGCTAAGAATTTGAATTGGGGTCCCAAGCCGTTTAAGGTTTTGTCGTGTTGGTTCGACCACGCTGATTTCTTAGTCTTTATTAAAAGGGAGTGGGATGAGTATAAGATAACAGGAAAAGCTTCGTATATTTTGGCAGAAAAGTTGAAACATTTGAGGACCAGAATTCGTTGGTGGAATTCAAATGTGTTTGGCTGGATTGATCTAAGTATCCAAAAGGAAGTAGGGATTGTCAATGAAATGGAAGAGTTGTTGGTTCATAATCTAGGTAATATTTCTAGAGAGGATCTTATGAGAAGGAATGTTGCAGAAGATAATCTTTGGAAATCTATCAGAATTAAAGAGAGTATTTTGAAGCAGAAATCGAGAACCAAGTGGATAGCTGATGGAGACTTAATACTAAGTTTTTTCATAATGTCTTGAGGCAGAGGATTAATTTGAATACCATTAATGGTGTTATGATTAATGGTAGATTGGAGGAGGATGTGCAGAAGGTTAAGAAACATGTCAAGTCTCATTTTGCTAGCAGGTTTACTAGGGCAGAAAGAGCATTTCCTTCTATTGGAGGATCAGGTTTTAAATCTTTGTCACTGTCAGATAGCCAAGAATTAGAAGTTGATGTTAAAGTTCAGGAAATCAAGGATGTTGTTTTTGGTTTTTCTGGGGACCGTAGCCCTGGGCCGGATGGATTCAGCTTTGAATTTCTGAAAAGATGCTGGGATATTATAGGGCCAGAGTTCTCTAATTGTGTGTTGGAGTTTTTTACGGGTGAACAGCTTCATAAAACCTTTGTGTCGTCGTTTGTGGTTTTAATCCCAAAGTCTGAAAATCCTGAAGATTTGGATGGTTATAGGCCAATTTCTTTGGTTACCTCAGTCTATAAGGTTATTTCTAAAATTCTTGCAAATAGACTTAAGATAAAAATTGGTGGTATTGTTTCAAATACACAAACGGCGTTCTTGGAAGGAAGAAACATTTTAGATGGGGTATTGGTTTTAAATGAGATCCTGGATTTTGCTAAGAGATCTAAAAAGGAGTTGATGATTGTCAAAGTGGATTTTGCTAAAGCGTATGACTGTGTACATTGGGATTATCTTCGAGAAGTGATGAAACATATGGGATTTGGATCTAGGTGGTTGAGATGGATGGACCTTGGAGTTTTTAATAGTTTTTCTTCGGTTTTAGTCAATGGGAGCCCATCTCAAGATTATAGAGTGACGAGGGGTCTCAAGCAAGGAGACCCTTTAGCTCCTTTCCTATTCTGTCTGGCAGCAGAGGGGTTGGAAATCATTATGAGGCGAGCTGTTGCGAATGGTTTTTTCTCAGAATTTAAGCCCAATCCTGAGATTGGTTTTCACATGTTGCAATTTGCTGATGATTCGGTCTTAATTGGCGATGGTTCGTGGAAGAATATCTTAGCGTTCAAAGCTATTTTGAAAGCTTTTCAGCTCACTTCAGGTTTGGACATCAATTTCAGTAAGAGTGCGTTGATTTGTGTTGGGTTGAATGATTTCAAGATCAGATCTGCAGAGATATTTCTATCTTGTAAAGTTTCTCCTTCTCAATTTTCGTTTCTTGGGATATTAGTAGGAGGTAATCATAGATTAATCTCGTTTTGGAAACCGGTGATTGATATTATGCGTGCTAGATTGAATACGTGGAGGAGTCGGTACTTATCAATGGGAGGTCGAGTTACTCTAATTAATTCCGTCTTAAGTAATTTGCCAATCCATTACATGTCTTTTTATAGAATGCCACTTAAGGTGGTTAGCATTCTCAAGTCTATTCAAAGATCATTTTTGTGGAATGGGGTAGAGAATAAAAAAGGGATCTCTTGGATAAGTTGGCAAATGGTTTGTAAGAGTAGAGACTTGGGTGGATTAGGTGTGAAAGATTTAAAGTTATTCAATTTGGCTTTGTTTCTTAAGTGGGCTTGGAGGATTTTAGACAATAAGCTCACAATTTGGAAGGATTTTATTAACTATAGATATCCTCTGTGCTGTTATGATTTTTTTAACAGGGAGATCTCAAGTTTGCAGGTGGCTCCATCTTTATGGTTTGTAGATCTTTTGCAGTCCTTGAATGTAGTGGGAGAAGATAGGTTGGTTGATTTAATCGTATACGATGTTGGAGAAGGGATTAGAGTGGATTTTTGGAGGTCGAAGTGGGCTGTGGATGAGCCACTGTGCAGAAGATTTCCTGCGCTATATGCTTTAACAGACTCAGAATTTAGCTCAGTTAATAGTAATGGTTATTGGGAGGGAGAGGTTTGGAAATGGGATATCAATGTGGCTGTAGCAGAAAGTCAGGAAACGGAGCGGGCTCAGCTGGAGGAATTGTATTCGATATTGGCTGCCACTTCCATAATCAAGAATGTCAAAGATTCAATTAAGTGGTTGCTGGAGGATAATTATACTTATTCTGTTTCATCTATGTATGTCTTTTTGCAGGAAATTATGGAAGATAATTCAATACAGATAGGAGATGAAATGAAAGCGGCATTGAAGTTAATTTGGCTAGCGCAAGTACCGTTTAAAGTGAAAGTGTTTGGGTGGAGAATGCTCCATAGGCGAATTCCAACGAGAGATAATTTGTATCGGAGAGGAATTGTTTCTAATAGTTATGAGATGTCATGCCCTTTTTGCTTCCTCGATATGGAGTCGGTTGAACATGTACTATTTCTATGTGGAAAATCTATTATGGTGTGGAATTTTGCTTGTAAATGGTTGGGGATACCGTGTATATTAGTAGGAAATATGGTCACTCACTTAACATGTTGGATACAGGGTTGTGTCGATAGAGGGGTGTCGGTTAGAATAGCAGTAGGGTTATGGTTATCAATTTCTTGGATCCTGTGGTTATGTCGTAACAATATTATTTTTAGGGAGGAATTGTGGGATTTTGATACGATTTCAAATCGTATTTTTATTTATACTTGGTGGTGGATAGGTAGGAGTTATAAAAGTTCTTATTTTTGTAATTATTTCACTTGGGTTAATTCTCCGAGTGATTTTTGTAGCCGGTGATATTTAAGCAGACTTTAGATGTATACGGGTTGGAGTACCCATTTGTACTCCAGTTTATACGAATTTTTAGCTTATTAAAAAAAAAAAAAATCTGGACATGTTGGCAAATTGTATTGGCTAGTGCTCTTCTTTTATATAAACTCTTTTGCGTATTCAAACAAATAAATAACTATATTTCCAAAATTAAAGCTCAAATCATCCTGACCAGTAACAACTCTACTTCGATCCTCCTCCTCTTTGATTGACTTCAAACTTTTCAAATCTTTCAATTAAAATCAACATCCTACTAAAGCTTTTGTGGTGAAGGAAGTGATTTGCCAACTTCCTAATAGATCTTGGTTAAAATACAATTGTGGTGGAGCAATGGCCTCCCATGCAAGTGGTTGTGGGGGTATCTTTAGAGATCACCTAGATAACTTTGTTCTAAGTTTTCTGAACCTACCATGATTGCCAATACCTTATATGCTGAATTTTTTTTGCCATTTTCAAATCAATTGATATTGACGGAAATAAAACATGGTCTAAGTTTTGGATTGAAACGGACTCTCTTGTAGTAGTCCAAACTTTTACAAAAGAATATCTTATATCTTGCCAACTCAAAGGTAGATGGCTTCATTGTTAAAATATAGTTTCTAATATGTCTTTGTCAAAACCCACATATATCGGGAAGGACACTCATGTGTTGACTTTCATTTTTGCTAACCTGAGCCGCTTCATTGATATTCTGACATTTTTTTAAGCCATACCTATAAACATTAGAAGTGCTTTTGTAAAAACCTGGTTTAACTTGCCTATTTTTAGATTTGTTTCTCCTTAAGAGGGTCTTGGTCCAATCCTTTGACTTTTGTGTATTATCTTTTTATTTTTATTGAATTGTCTTTTTTTAAGAAAATTCTACTTGCTGTTCTTTGATTATTTTACTTATGGTTTATTTATTTAATGGAATTTATATAAATTCAAATTTTAGTAATCTTATCTTTGATGTCAAATAAATATATTTACAATGATATTTTGGTTAACGAAATCCTTTTAGACAAATACAAAAAAGAAGGAGAGTACTAACAACAACGATGGTATTTCATATATTACACATGAAATTACATTCACAACTTTAGTTTGACATCAAACTCATCGCCACATATTTATTATAAGCTATTAAATTTAATATAGAAGATTATATCACGACATATAATATATCACATAAGTTATATTTGTCACATCAATTAAAATATGATATATCACCTTTAGGATTGAATTCGGTAGCAAATTTACACAATTATGCTTCAACTTCTATTCTAAAAATACATATTACAAAAAATCTTATTATTAAACTAGGTTAAATATATTAAGGATCCTCATAAATATCACATCATTCAATTTTAGTCCTAAAATTTTTTTTTAAAGAATAGTCCTACTAATACTTTCATTTACACTTTTGATCCCTCATACTAACGACCGTTAACAGAAACTAACGTGGTATGCCACGTGAAACTTTTTTGATGATTGAGCATACATGTGACAATGCGAGCGTGGCAAAAATGATGACGTGGATGTCAAACCACAATTTCTTTCATTTTATTATAATTTTTATATTCATATATATCCAAAATTTGTAGACAATTAGTAGCTAATTACAAGTTAATTCCTAACTAATTGCAAGTTCATATTTCATATTGGTAAGTATCAATTTTCTCAATTTTTTGGTTTAGTAATATTCGTCACTATCCCGCTGTTTCTTAGAGAACACATATCTATATCGAACCATGAGTTGTGAATTGAAATTTCATTCAATTGATTTTCCAAGTACCATTTCTAATTCCTACTTGCAGACCTGTTCGTAGCAGTGGTATTCATATTGGTTTTTAAATAAATGTAAAAACCTTATCTATTAAACATAAAATGTTGAGGGGTTCTTTATTTTACTTAGTTTCGTTATTTCAAAAACATAAATTACCTTAAAAGACACTTTTGATAAGTGTATCTATAATTTGATAATCGAACCTACCTTCATATCACAGTAACCATTATAAAAGCTGGAAAATTTAAGCAAAACAAAATTCATCCACAAATATATTTATTCAATTCAAAACAAGTTACTGGCCAGTAAATATCAATTCGTTCCTAGCATGGGATTTTCAGTCCAACTACTCAGTAGTTTGGGTTGACATGTATTTCAGTGAAGTTAAACAATGGGATCCTAAAGAGGTCGATGAGGGGAGATTTACGTGGATCATGTGCTCAGGTCTTCCGTGTCATGCATGGAACAATCCAACGTTTGAGAAACTTGCTAATCTATGTGGATCGTTCATTGGATGTCATGAGATCACAAGTAAGAAAGAACGTCTCGATGTGGCATTGATTCGTATTAAAACTGAGAAACCAAGGTGGTTGGATGTTATGGTTAGGGATGAGATTAATGGTGCATGGTTTAATGTCCAATTGGTGGAGGTTTTTCGGGACCTTGAGTTCTCGAAAGTCAAGCTTTTCCAGGAAGATGGCAACACACAACATTATAACATCTTTCCAACACTCTCCAGACGATAAAGACACAGGAGTTACACTGCTACAACCATAACGTATACAACTCCCAATCCATTCCAAACTTGGAATAATTCATCCAAAGTAGATTGACAACTTTCATTTCTAGTTACCACATTCCCCATTAAGTCTTCTTACAGGTCTCCGACTTGCTCAAGGTTTGTTGTTGGTACGAGTTCTCGACTAATATTACATAGCACCATCACGAAGCTTCAAACATATGCAAGTCACCACTTATCAAAACTTAACTCATCCAAAGCACGATTGTGAGTTTCCATATTACTCACCCACTCACATACCACAATCCACATACATACCCACTTTCGAAGTCCATACCACACTTCTCAGTTGAATCCGCTTTTCTCAATCGTTATGTTCCCTAAACGATTCCAAGTTACATGCTTAACTTCGGAACATCAAATTCTCACTCGTACTTGGAAAGATAACTTCCAAATTTCACTCTCTTGGTAAAACACAACTGCACACAACTAGTACCACTCTCACGGAGTCTAAATCCAATACCGTGAACCCACGGCTGATAGCACTTACTAATTCTGACCAACCGTTCATACCTTACTAATACCATGATTACACACCGAAATATTCCTTGCAAGATCAATACTTCGTGGGTATTCTTTAACTTCGTCTTTAAGGCTCACAACGGCAAAACACCCAAGACCTTCTCATACTCAACACCGTTTACAAGATTACTTCCTTGAAGACAATTCCCTTGTCATCTAAACAGACAGTCAACTAGGCAACACCTTTCCAAAAGTTACGATTCCGAAACGCAATCCATCCTCCATGCACGTGATACTTGGTTAACCACCTTGCGTTAGTCGGGTAACACTGCTGCAGAAACAAAACCAGTTTCTTCTTAATTCAAAGCCATTCCTACTCAAACCATCAATCCAATTCTTCCTACTTGAAATACCGTTCATAACTCGTGGCTTCTTAACTTGTATAACATTCACTAACCATGACCCACTCAGGTAAAACCGACAAGGTCAAAGCATGCAGACAACACACTCCAACCAAGAGACATGCAAACTTCCAAATTCTGAGGCAGCCGCACTACAAACTTTAGCGGAATAGTTCATTCATTTTTTTTCTGCTAAACAACTACACTAGATGAAAGCCAAAATGACGACATTATAGGGTTTTAGCCACAACTCATGCTTGATTCGTCCATAAGCAAAATCCAACACACAATCATCATACGGTACCACAAAATTGATGGACATGTCATATCAAGCATACCACCTTATTCTCTCACTCCGTACGCATTAACCGGGATTTCTTGCCCTTCACTATCCATTACACATATCACTTACACCAAATTACTTAATGGAAAATGCGCAACCGACAACTCTCAACAACTACTTACCCAACCCTTCCGGTATAACTCATTCCATGATTTACACTTAGTCCGTAATAAGTCCTGATTTGCTTCTCCTTGTTTTACCACAATCTTGTTTCTTAAAAAAAATAATACTCACTATTCCACAAAGTACGTCTCTTCACACTTGTCTCAAGAACAAGGATCCATCACGTACACTTGTGACCACGGTGCTGCTACTTGCTGTTAATACCAAAGTGTAACTTCTTTAGTTCAACTCATAATACTAGGGTTTGCGTGGGTGAATCATCTTTGATTACACTTCCTTAACTACAGGTTCATCAACACCTTAAAATTCCATTGCACACTCGTCCAAAAATACATTCCATTGCCACTTCCTCTTACCATACCGTCGATACCGCTTTCCACACCGCGTTTACTTCGCTTTCCTTTGTAATCCTCTTAGGTCCAAATATAAAAACCTTTTTACTACGATTCTCTTAAATCCAAGGTACTTACTCTATTTCTTAATACCGACTTCTTCCGGTCCAGATCACTACACTTCCTATTACTCAATGAAGCTCATTCTTTCCCTACTACAATACCTCATACTGCTCCTTGAGTAATTTAACATTTCCAAATTGGTCTCTTACTAAATACAAAAATCTTGATTTAATACCTCGAACTTAATCTCTCTTCATATCTGAAGCTACACAATTTATCTCTTACCCTTCGTCCGGTACATACTTATTACACTTGAATCATGTAAACACATCCCAGTGTCCCTTCTCCCACTTCTCTACCACTTTTAGATTCTCATGAAAGCTGAACTCCCTTAACTCTCAACTTTTAACCAGTCGAAAGATATTACTCCGAACACACTCTTCGAGGTACTCCCATCCACCCAAGATGCCATAACGACCTTAGAAACTGAAGCACCAACACTTATCTCACTCCCGGACCGTACGTCAAACATTCCACAACACAACTCTCTTTTTCCACGGAATGAGATTACTTGAAATCCTTATCCAATCGTCCAATAGAGATCCTTAAGTTTTGGACTCCATCAATTCCAAAGGATTGATTAACAACTCACCGCTCATTCATTTCCATGCTTCCCAAGCACAAAGTCTCCTAAAACCTCACTGAGCTGACCAAAACTCTTCACTACTAACTCTTGGCTTGAGCCTTCCCTCCCAGCACAAGTTCCGACAATACTTCGGAGTCCTCGTGGTCGCTCAACCATGATTCTACCTATCACATATATAGTATTAGGTTGATCAAGCCCAACACTACATAGTATGATATTAAGTTTCATGATGGCAAGACACACTTAAGAGGCAGGAATAGATTTACTCATGATGTTTCAAGGCTAGGTCGAGAATACGACCTGCTCTGATACCAACTGTAACGCCCTGTATAATATATATCTAGAATAATACAATACAAGCACTTTATTTGGTACTGACACATCAAAAGCGCCTAATGGCATAGTTCACATGCTTGTCCATTTCTAAAACATAAATACACTACATGGCACAAGTCATGGAAACTAGCCAAAAATAATAAAAACTAAGAATAATATACAATATCCTCAATTGTATACAAAAAAAGAATACACAGTGGAATAAGCTTAACTAAGCTTCTCTTGAAACATCCGAGCATCGCTCCACTTGTAACCAAACTTGTACCTGAAATAAAGCAACTATAGTGGAGTGAGATACATCAAATCTCAGTGAGTTCCCTATCCTATAGGTTCTCTCGGCTTTACAGGGTTCTATCAATCCTAACTCAAGTCAGGGGAAGGGAAATAACTTTGAGTTCACAATCTCATAATCTCACACTATATGGAAACATGTCATGAGTTCATCAACTCACAATATCACTAATCGATAACCACACCAAGGCATCCCCTTTTCCCGTCCGCTTCTACGTCAAGAAGTCGACCCGAGTCATGGATTCTTGAAACCTACTTGACATACGAATGGATTCGGGTTCTACGGGCCATAAACCGTTATGAACCGTCACTTCACACGGGCCATTAACCGTCACAAGCATACGCTCCCTGAGCGCCATTCGTACTACACGCAGGAATCAAACCTGCCAAGTAGTTGTGCACATGTTTCAGAGGAGCTCGAGGCCCATGAAACGCACTCACAAAAATACCCGGTTACGATTATGTGATCACACACACGAACGCGATTGTATTCGACAATCACAAGGCCACAATGCCTTAAGGCCACAAACGCCTTTTCTCAAAGAACACAAAGGTTCACACACATGTTCCATACTAGTGCCTCACTCTCCCCTAGGCCAATCTCGTCACGGATGCACTCTCAACATCAGGTGCCCGAGCCTTGCCATCGAGGTTATCTACTCCAGGCCAGAGTTACTATCACAATTCTATTCACAACCTAGAATTATACCCTTTTGTTTTGGGGTAAAGTTTCCTCACTCTTCTTAATTCATATTTTTAACGTGCATATATATACAAACATGTTTAACAATAAGAGCATAGGCAAAATAATCATCAATCGCATAATGGAAACACATAATTCAACAATAATTACCCACCAATAAACAATAAAAGTTGACAAAACGACACTATTCCAAAATCCCGACATAATTAAATCGGACAACGATCTTAAAACCATTTTAATAAGAAAATACATTTTGTTAGCTTTCCAACGATATCAAGAATGTTAAAAACGGATAACCGAGTCAAAAGTTATGGACATAATCGAGAATTAGTATCGCGAAAAACACAATTTTGCACCCTCCTGGCCGTACGCGTATTGCCCTATGCCATACGCGTATTGGCCAAAGTGATACGCGTATGGGCAGAGACTGATTTTCCTTCAAAATTCCATTTAAAACTCCAATACTCGTATTACCTCAACCCATACGCGTATTGCCCCCTCCCATACGCGTAACGCCTAAAATGCTTCATTGCCATACGCGTACTGCCTCCTCCCATACGCGTAACGCCTAAAATGCTTCATTGCCATACGCATATTGCCCAACTCAATACGCGTATTGCCTTGCGTGATACGCGCATGGCCAGAGGAAATCCAGAAAATTTCCTGCATTGTTCCCGTTACGAATTTCTCCCCAAAACCTCTCCAATTCTCATCTAACCACTTCCAAATCACCATATATCAATCCAAATATGTTCCCACACAATTAACAAGTATTCTATGCAATTTATATCAAATTTCATCCGTTAGAATTCATTTCCTCTCAATCTAACTTAAGTTCAATTCTTATATTTCTAGACTTAGAGTGTCTAACTAGAACCCACCTGGTAACCGAAGAGGAGTTTGGAGAAGATGATGAAATGATCCACGTTTCCTTCCCTCTTTTCCCTTTTCTCTTCTTCTCTTCTTTCTCCTTTCCTTCTTCTTCTTCTTAGTATGTTTTTCTTTTCTAACAATATATATATATATATATATATATATATATATATATATATATATATATATATATATATATATATATATATATATATATACATAATCATTAATATATAATATAAATCCAACAAGGTAAAATATCTCCAATTGATATTTTGTTGTCTCAACCCAATTGATCAATTATTAGAATTTCCATAAAATTACTTTCTCAGGTTAATAAATATTAATCCGTCCCTTTAATAAAATAATTGATCTCTTCGGAGTTCACAAGTTGCTCTATTGATCCCAATTGATAATACTTAAAATGTTTAGAATATTCCGTTAATCCAATTTACCAAAAATAGAACGCATAGGTACCCATCTGATCTCATCGGATGTCCAATTAGGCATTTAGATAATGCGGGGTATTACATTAACCATTTTTTTATGCAGAAACCTGTATAATTCAAGCCATTTCAATAAACCTGTATATTTCACATTTCCATTAACAATTTCTAGTATGGTTCATTAACCATTTCCACTAATCCCATAAATCACATAAACCACATAAACCATTTCCATTATAATTCAAGTTATTTACATTAACTATTCACAAAATTATACAATTACAATCCAAAAACACATAAAGGGCATAAACCATTCACAAAACTATACAATCCCATAAAATAAACCATTCACAAAACTATACATTCACATAATCCCATAATCCTATACCTTATATAGGATTCTTTTTTCAATAAGGTATTCGCACAATTCCTCCTTAATTTCTTGCAATTTATCCTTCGTGTAATGAGAACACGCGTATTCATCAAAGTACTACATAACAAAACAAAATATGCATGATTTAGTTAAAAATAATAAATTATATGACATATCCGATAAATATTAAAATAAATCCTAAGTTATAAATCCATGCATGATTTAATAAGCAACATTGTGAAAATTAATATACCTCCACTTTGACCCATGTAACGTTGGTTGCTTTAGGTCGTGCTACTCGAGATTCTCTTTGTGCTCGGTATACTTCTCTTGTAGGATTAATGGCAACCAACAAGCAGTGTCCACTGTAAAATATAACAAAAGTTTAGATGGATAATTCCTACGCAAAAGATACAAATTAAAGATTAGAATGAAAATCTTAGTACCTTTTTCACTAACGTCTCTTTCTTTTCTTGGTTGGAATATGTTCTACCCGCCTCTTAACAACACGGACGGTTGGATTGATCCAAATACCCTCATTATGATCATTTCTTGTATATGATTCATTTTCTATAATATTTTCATCTTGATCATTTCTAGTAAATGATTCAATATCAACATCAATATCACCTTGATCTCCAATGTTTTCATTAATTACTTTGTTAGATAAAAGCACTATAGACCATTTTGTACTTGTCGGATCAGTGACATAGAACACTTGTTTAGCTTAAGAGGCTAGAATAAAAGTCTCATCTTTGTACCCCACCCTATTAAGAACCACTTGCAAAAATCCGGACTTATCCATTCGTACGCCATTATTATTTTCAACCCACTTGCAACGAAATATAGGAATTTGAAATTTCTCATAATCAAACACCCAAATGCGCTCGATAACCCCAAAATATGACAGTTTTGCAAATTTGGGGTTTAAATCTTTCACACTTTAAATCTTCGATTTAGGGTGCCAAGTATACGTCTATGTCATTCCCTAGTTGTCTAGGCCCAGAAATTAACATAGATAACTTCATGTACTTACGCTTCATACATAGCCATGGAGGTAGGTTATAAATCATTATGATCACAGGCCAAGTGCTATGTGAGATACTCTGAAGACCATGTGGGTTCATTCCATCAGTAGATAATGTCAAGCGAAGGTTTCTTGCTTCTTTTCCAAATTAAGGATAATCATCATCAATTTTCATCCACTGTGGTGAATCTGCCGGATGTCGAAACTTTCCATCAATAATTCTTTCATCTGCATGCCAAGTCAAGTGTCTTGAATCGGTCTCACTATGAAACATGCGTCTAAATCTCGAAATTATAGGAAAATACCATAAGACTTTTGCTGGAGACAACTTTTCCTTATATCGAGAGACACCGCATTTAGGACACTCATTTAACGATGCATACTCATTTCGAAACAAAACGCAATCGTTTGGACATGCATGTATCTTATCATAGCTCATGCCAATAGAGCACAACATCTTTTTGGCCTCATATGTTCGATTGGGAAGAACATTATCCTCTGGAAGCATATCTTTCATAAGGGCCAATAACTCTGTGAAACTTTTATCCGACCATCCATTACCCGCCTTTAAGTTGTACAACTTTAATACCGCAAACAATCTTGTGAATTTGGTGCAACCATTATATAGCGGTTTCTCTGCATCGCTTACCAACCTCTCAAAAATTTTGGGACAATCCTTAAGATCTTCTTCAAGTGCTTCTGCAATCTCATCGAATCGATCAGAATCGTATGTATCTGTGCCATTGTCGTTTGAAGCATAGGTCGTATTATCCCCCGGTTCAACATTCCCGTTAATTTTCTCACCATGCAAATTCCAACATGTATAACTTCTATCAATTCCACTCCTCATTAAATACGATGCCAACTGAACCGCGTCAAGCCGACCCCCAAAACAACAACCTAAGCAAGGACATCTCATTCGACTGGGGTCTGCGGCGTGCGCAACAACAAACTTAACGAATTCCGGTACCCTATTCTCGTACTCTTTCGACAATCGACTTGAAGCCATCCATTTCTTATCCATAGTTATACTAATTAAATAAAACAAAAAAAAATAAAAAATATTTACCTGTAGAGATGTAAACAACTTCTAGACCCACACATTGTCCAGATAGGTTAGAATTACCAAGATCCCCCTGTACACGTATCATAAAAAAATATGTATTAGAGATTTGTTGAAAAAATAGTGTTTGTAACATAAAGTGGTAATTGTAACACTTTAAATCTTAATTCATTCAAGTAATAATAATAAATTGTAATAGTTGTAGGCATAGTCATTGACGAAAATGCGTTTAGTGTCTAACAATTTATCATTTTTTTTCTTTTCTCTAACTTTTTTAATAGCAAAATATTATATTAATAAAGAGGTGAAAATCACCATAATACAAAATAGAAAAAATTAATAGCATAAAGAGTGTTGAACAAATCTCCTCAAGGAGATACAAAAATGCAGAAAAAGAATCAATACAAGTTGGTCCAACAAAAATGCCTAAAGCGAACCAAACAACAAGAACAACAATGACGGAAAAAGTATCAACAATGACGGAAAAAGTTTCAATGGTAAGACGCAAGAACAACAACAAGAACGTACCTCTTCGTTTTCGTCTTCTCCTTCACGAATGCGAGGGTTTTAGAACGGCGGCAACCGTGACGGAAAAAGTATCAGAACGACGGCAATGGCAAGGTTTCAGAATGCATGCAAGAACGATTGAAAGCAAGGGTTTCAGAACGCATAAAAGCAACGGTCGAGAGAAGAAAATGAAAAGAGGTTTCTGAAAATGAATAGAAATTGTTTTATAATTTAATTCATAATTGACCTTAGAGAGCGCTTTTCATAAAGCGCTTTCTTAAGTGCCACATATAAGATCGCTTTTCTGAAAGCGCTTTTTCCAAAAAGCGCTTTCTAAGGTGGCTACCATTTAACAACGCTTTTAAAAAGCGCTTTCTAAAGTCTGTCTTTTACAGCGCTTTTTTTAGCGAAATTTTTTTATTCTTTTTAGCAGCGCTTTAAGCAAAAAGCGCTTTCTAAGGTGGCTTCCATTTATGGCATTTAACAGCGTTTTTAAAAAGCGCTTTCTAAAGGCTGTCTTTTACAGCTCTTTTTTTTAGCGAAATTTTTTTATTCTTTTTAGCAGCGCTTTTTGATAAATGCGTTGTCTTTTTAGTGCTGTCTAATCCAATTTTTGGCGTAGTGTTTTCAATATTTTTTATGAGGTGACATGATTCTAGATATAATAAATCCTAAGGTATTAATATTGATGAAGATTAGAATTAGTCACTTAATATTCATGTCATATCTCCAAACGCATTCTAATTTCGATTTTTAAGATTGACTTTTAGGGGTTTGAATTTTGGATTAATTACAAACATATAGCAACCAATAGAAAATCTCTCTATATATTTTTATAATATTGATTCATCATGACTTGCATAAATTTAAAAGGGGATATTTTTTAGCTACAACGGCAAAAAAAACATGATATAACGTGCACATCTTTAACATCCGCTTTAAAACTTCAATTATTTGCATTATGAAAATAAAACATTTTTATATTACAATGAATATATTCATCTCTAGGGTAGAACAGGTCCATAGTATTCTCATAATTGGAACAACAAAATTAATTTGCGACATCAATAATAACCAATGTCTTTCAAACATGAATGGCACTTCATCTAGCAATCAGAAGTTGGATTCATTAAATGTTTAGATTCAGAAGTTTGAAAATGAATAGAATGTTATTTATTATGTAAAGGAGATTAATGAAAAAAACGAAAGAATATGAACTTAAATACTTTGGGGAGGAGAAACAAAAATATCAGTATGAATATCTATGCTTGCAATCACAATAAAAAGGAAACTTGAAGCTGTTATGCAGAACTAAAAGAAAAGTGTATAAAATGAACTTTCACAAATGACTTGTGTGCTGATCCAATCAATCTTTACTTCACACTATACGTTATGTCCTGATCCAGTCAAGCTTTATGCATTATCTATGCACTTGCACACAAAACCAGTAGCTTATGCAAGTAGTGAGCATTAGAGGACCAAAACCAGTGTATAGAACTGGCACACCAGGGACGGTGTGTATAAGCATTAAGTAGTGACATGAATCCAGTTGAAACTTTCATTGCAACATTTTATAGACAATAAGAACCAACATTTATCTCTCCAGTTTCATAATAATCCATAGAGAATTTGTTGAGTCAAGTAGGATCAAGAACATATCCTACGACAAAATTGATTTCTCGATGCACATTGACTGAACCTTTAAAGCTCCCTGCAACACTTAAAGCTCCTCCAGCCATTATCAACAAAAGTGATATATGAACTCCCACTGGGGCTAGTCGACCGACAAGTCCACATAAAGCATATAAAATTGGTCCTTTCATGAATACCTATAATCCAAAGTTATATTTTGGCATTACACATAAATGATCTCCCAGCAAAGCACCTCTGCTGCTTTCTAATATGTTTTTACAGTGCTGACATCTATAATTTTTGCTATAGAAGGCTGGAGTACCCCATATTTTCCCTGAAGTTTATGTGACGCTTATCTTATTTCCAGATATGCTTTGCTAGGAGCTTCATGTTTTCTTGGAGGTTCAATGCGAATGACTGTTTTCCCTGCTTGATTCTTGACCTTCAGTTGCAACTGCCTGTAATTTCAAATAGAATTAGATATGAAATAATTTAAATGAGTGATGGAAATGATAAATATTCAAAAATTTAAATGAGAGATGGAAATGATAAATACTCATTGAAATCTCCAATCTCTTGTATGATGGAAAGTATTTTCCTTAGCAGATGTCATTGTTATCGTTCCATTTGCAACTCTCTGCAAGTTAAATACTGAAATTAGTAATTATAAATGAAAAACTACAGACATCAACACGATAATCAACTTAGAATTGTAGTGTTGAAACCAATGATTTGCCGCCCACATCCTCCACTTCAGCAGGTAGTTTCTCTTACCATTATAGAGTTGCTGAATGATTTGGTGGAGAATGATTTCACAGAACATCCATCATTTTGCACTGATTTATAAACTACAATTTCACACTTAATTACATAGAAAAAAATCTTCGTTATCAATGACCAAAAGAAAAGATAAGCAGACAGTTGTAAGTAAATCCATACATCAACTGCATTAGTTCGTTTATCAATAAGATCGAGTTTTGTAACCACTCCAAATGTTCTGTCACCTGATAAAAGAGAAATTCTCTCTATATGAGTTGGCTAAAAAGGAAACACGGAAGGTATTGGAAGAAGCACTTGGTATATCCCTGAAACTCGATCTTCTTGAATACAGCTTGATCATATTATTTCGCTAAAAAGATTGATAAATATTTCTTGAAATCTTCTTGAATACAGGTTGAAAAATATTTCCAGAAACAATAAAATATGGTATCTCAATTTTCACACGTATATGAGCTTTTCTTACGGAAGTTGCTTCCTCATCTGTTATACTGGGAGTTTCCTAAGGTTTTCCGCCACGCCAAGTGACGGCATTGGACTTGTGAAGCTATTAGATGACAAATCCATGTATCTAAGTTCTGTAAGGTTTGACAGTGAAACAGGAAGTGTTTCAGTGAATTTACAATTAGAAAGATCCAATTTTGATAAGTTTCTCATGTTACCTATAGTGTATAGAAATGATCCAGAGAAGTTTCTCATAAATACTTCTGTTAACAACTTAAGTATTAACCAATTAAATAAAGATTAATATTTCTACTTCAAGAGAAAGAACCATCAATAATTACCTTCTAGTTTTCATGTTGAATGGACAATCCACTTCCCCCTATTAGCAGAGATTTCATAATAGAATTGAAGATTTTTTTCCATTTGGCACCGATACTTATTTCACCATTTGTTCTTACTAAAAACAATGCGAAACAAATAAAAGGAGTGTTTGGAGTCATCGGTGAATTCACAAAAACACAAATAAAATCACAAGATAGTAGTGTCACTCCTATAGTTTTATGCAGCTGGCATCATCATTCTCACATTCCAATGTTCCAAATTATTACCCTTTCAATCCCCTTATACTGACAATATATATACAACATTTAAACACAAATAAGTACATGATATATTCTAGAATTTACCGGACTATCCAATTTGGTGTAGTTGTTGAACACGAAGTCGCTTGAGATGTTACCTGCTCGCTGTCGAACACGGAATCGATGCACGTCTTTGCAATGATACTCAGATTCTTGGGCATCATAACAATATAAAATGGAGAAAAGTCCAAAGTAGACATCAAGGCAATGGTTAGAAGTGAAGGATGGCTAAACCAACACCATGACGGAAACAAAGAGATAGTTCAAAAACATTACACTCTGACTTTCATGTACATGGAGAGATGCTGAACCAAGAAATGTGGCAAAGTCAGCTTAACAACAAAGGGAGCAAACACTACATCATGTAGGTAATTGGTCTGCAGTCAAGATGGATGATACAAAATTGAAACAGTTCTGTCATGCAAACTCAAAAAACTTCATTTGATGTACTAAATTCAATGATCAACAGAGTGTGTGATGTACTTTTACCTGAGTTGCAGGAGTGCCAATTTTCGTTGTTGAAAACGATATTAGGTCATCAAACTATCATTGGCAGTAAATTCAATAACAACCTACTGATTACATCTATAGCTTTTTACAGAAAGCGAGTAGCAAATAACATAACTTTTAAGATGTTTTGAAACTAATAACAAAAACTTGAACTTTATAAAAAATTACAAATTAAAATTAAGAAAAAGATACCTTGTCAATGATAAGCTACAAGGTAAACTAAATCAGGAATATCAGTTACCAAACCATCCAAAATCAGGATTGTCTAGCTAAAATGTTATAGAACTAACCACAATGTGTAATAAATAGCTTAGTGTTGAACGATAGTAATTTGTTCAAATCCTCTTATACTATAGGACTGCTATAACCATTAGACACAAAGCTAGTTTAAACTGTTTCTTAATCGTACCTGAAATTCCTGAACTTGTCTTTGTTGTTCAGCTTGCAATCTTCCAACATTACTCAAAAACTCACCAACCGTCGACTCAATTCTCTCATTTAGAGTTTCAGCCAGAGCTTCTCCAAGATTAGTATCTGAATGACTGCAGTCCACCAAGAGAATTGTTCAGAATAAGAAAATATTTGCAGAAAGTAATTTTATACATTCCTTATGTCAAAAACATCAAAGCACAAAATTCAATTTTTGAAAGTAGGAAGTTCAAACCATAAAGGCGCATCACTGAAAAAAGTGATCACTTAAATCAAATTTAGTAGGTTAAACAAAAATATAAAAAAGATCCAAGATGGGAAACATATCATCCATATTAGTAGGTGTTAATGTTCACGCCACAAAAACCTTCTAATACCAAATTCTCAATATGATTGCAGGATAGTAGTAGTTTTAGTGATCACATGAGACATGAGTTCATGTTGTTTATTACTCCACAGACCCTTACTGGTTGTTATCCAAAGTCCAAAGGTTTACTCAGCATCTAACTTTTTTTATTAAATCCTAAGCTCCGGGTTTTACAAAACATACTACTATGAAGCATTTAGTAATGAACATATTATTATATTTTTAACACAAAGACACAAGTGCAGATTCAGAGCTGTAAGTAACACAGGTATCGTAAACTTGATATGTAAATACTAAATACACTTGATTTAACAATCACTATTAATTCCCAAATACCTTATCAAACATTTAACTAATAGATTTTCTCCTTTACTAATCCCAATCAGATCACAATTGAAATACCATCAAAGTGGCACCACAAATATGCGTTGCTGATATGCAGGTTCAATAAGCGGAGCAGCGTCTTGTCTCTTTGATCTTTCCAAATAATCCATAGTTTTAGCAAATTTCTGTAGTTTCTTCTCCATTTCTAGCTTCTCCCAGTCTTGTTCAATCAAAGCCAACTCCACCAAGGTTTTCTTAGAAATTACACCCTACAGATAGCGTTAATGGTTAGCATTAGCGTAACAAACAAACCAATAAGTTAATTGATTGCAGGCTTCAACTTACTCCGTCTATGATGGGCTTTTTCCCATTTTTCTTAAAGCGCTTTTCAGCTTCCTAAAGTATAGCCTGAGGATCCTCTTTGTTTAGCTCAAGTCGTCACGCTTCACCGGTTCTGGCATAGAAAAGATCTCCGATATTAGTACAATTCTGTTCGCACTAAAGCCCCTCACAAGATTGGATGGTCAAGGACTACAAAATGATCAAGAATATGAGAATGACATACAGTTCAGAAAACATCAATACAAAAGAAAGTTCAGAATTTCTAAAGCACAATCACATGAAAATGAAAGCATACTCATCATGACAGTATTAGCAAATCAATTGAAAAAAAAGACATGTGCACATTGAGGAAAATAGACATGGTCTCACCTTTTATCAAGACGGGTCAGACATGAAACCTGCCAACAAAGCAACCTAAAAATAACACAAAAGTCTCGTGCATATGCTGTTGCATTCGCACAGTTGCACGAAGAAAGAGCAAGGCAATTCAGTTATTCATAGTAAAATTAGACTGCGGTAATTTCACTATTGAGGAAAAGGTCAAAATACGAAAACGATAATAAGAATGAAAAACAATCTTAAACTCTCAAAAAGTCTACAGTTTAAATACCTGGAATCGATGTCAAGATTTGTTTTGGAAATACATGCAAACTAGTCCGGTGTAAAGAGGAATGTCCTCTTCCAGTCCGGTGCAAGCAACAAAGGTCGTGTGTCATAAATAAACAAAAAATACAAAGATACTCACATGGTGACATTGTGAAGCTGGCAAACCAACTGAGGTGGCTAGCTAGTGTAATTTGGTATGTGCCCATCAATTTTGTGGTTCGTTGTGGCTGATACCTGAAATCGATCGATATAAATGAGTAGGTCAATGTGCATTCATAGAATCTATTGAATTATTTCCAAAACAAAGTTTGCATGCCAATTAAAACAATTTAGTATAGAGTGCTAAGGATTAAAACATGTTGGTTACTCGGCATTACAGACGCTTTACTTTTGAAATGCAATATTTCTGTAACAGACACCATTTACATTTGAAATGGAATATAACATTTAAATTGAAGAGCATGAGATCCCTTCACTATGGTACAAACATGTTGGTTACTCGGCATTACAGACGCTTTACTTTTCATACACGCTAGGAGAACTTGTAGTATCTTTATTAAAACAACTTCTTCGGAAGAAGTATTAGTGACCTCAAATTTGCAGCTAGTGACAGCATCAACCACCAAGTGAATGACAGCCTCAACATTGACAGTATTATGATCAATCACATTAAGAGTCAAGATCTTGTAAACAAATGACAAAGAAACACCTGTAATTGCTGCAACAGATAGACAGATAGACATCACTAACAGATTTGATACTTTTTGACATCACTAACAGATTTGAATGACTTTGCACCGTTCCAACAAATTGGAAGAGACATGTCCTCAGTTGCTCTTGTCAACTGTTTTCCCTTTAATTCATTATTTACCTGAATCATGGATCAATCAATTGATGTTAAATACATATAAAGAAATGTAATTGTTGATTATAATAATATTATTGACGCTCCTCCCATGTTTCCTTCCATCTTACCAGATCAACGATACTATGATAAGCTGTGGAATTGAAGTAAGTGTACGAGCTTCCACTATCAAAAATAAGTTCAAGACCTCTAACAGTAGTAAGCTTTCCATCGAAAAGCAGCTCTGCTGGTCCTAAACTGTAGTGTCGGGAAAGCTAATTAAGTAGTGTTTATCATGATAAGTTCTTCTCTATAAACCATTTAGAAGTGTTTATCATGATAAGTGCTTCACTATAAGCCATTTTTATAGTTGATGAATTCGTCCAAAATCATTATAACGAATGAGTCAAGTTTACAAAACACAAAATAATAAAAAAAATAATAAACAGCAAAGCAGAAGTTTACAATTTGAGATTAACCAATGTCAAAAAATACCATTAGATACCATTTCTAGGGCTTCAGATTACAGAATGTCAAAAATACCTCGAGGGTAAACGTAATATCAATAGTGGGAATAAACCTGTAGATGAGAATAAACCTAATGAAGCAATAGCAGTGGATCCATGGTAGATGTTCTTTTCAGTATTTCCTCTGGATCAATCCCCTTAATGCATAGAAAAACACAAATACAAAGTATTTGAAAGCTGTAGACAGGTCATCTCTTTTCCACAACACGAATCAATGTCGTAACACTATTAGATATGGCAATATTGACTCTTCCTTTCCAGGCAATATTGACTCTTCCTCCAAAACTCATGAAATGGAAGCTTGCAGAGAAATGTACTTAACATGAAACTGCTCTGGGAAACCTTGAAACAAATTTTTCACCTGTAGAACAAACCCTCGAACAACCCATTGTAAACAACCCATTTGACGGAAGACGCATCGCGGAAACACGGAAGACGCATAACGAAAAAGACGACGACAATGGAAGAAGGAGGAAGGAACGGGAAGAAGGAAGAAGATGAGAAAGACGGAAGACGGTGAAGGAGATGAAGAGCGACACATAGAAAAAGTGGACGGTGAGAGAGAGGGAAAAACAATGAGAAAGAGACAACGAAGGAAAGGAGGAAAGGACGGTGAGAGAGAAAGAAATTTTGAAAACGGTGATGTACGAACCACTTAGCAATGGTTGGAAAGAAATGGTAGGGGCAACTGTTTTTCCAATATTAAGTGTAACTATCACAAAGAGTGTAATTAAGAAGAAACTAAGGCATGATTTGGTTCAAAAAAGTTGGTTTTAGACACAAAATGCCCCTAAAATGCTGACATGGCATGCTAATCAAAAGGGTTAAAAACTGGTTTTCCAGAGCCATTAACTTTCGTATATTATAGATTAAACATAATAATAAGTACTCAATTTTGTTAATAACTATGCTATTCTTGTTTTTATAGAATCTAATATCAAAAAACATAATAACTATCCTATTAAATTACAAAACATCACAAAATTAAACCATCATTCACAAATTTAATAATTACAATAATTTTATTAGTTGATCAAATTTCATAATTGACTTAAATTTTATTCACAAATTAATATAATACAATTACACTTCAACTTTTATTTCAAAAATTATAGGTTACAAAAATCTTACTATTATATATCTTAAAAAAGTTAATCACAACTAAATACAATTATCACTATTTAAATAATTAAATATTTTTACCTTACACATAAAAAACATTAAGCACAAAAATAAATCGATCATTAAAAAAAAAAAAAAAAAATTGATGGCTAACAAAAAAACAATATTAAATATATAAAAATCTTACAAAATTTAATAACTACAATAATTTTATTAGTTGATCAATTTTCATAACTAATTTGAAATTTATTAAAAAATTTATTAAAAAATTTATGAAAATAATAAATCATAAAATATAAATATTTTGGTTCTAAATATTAAAAAATAATAATAATCATGTGACTATACTTTTTTATAGCAAATCATTTTATTCTTTGATCAACTTTTATAACTAATTTGAAGTTTTTTCAGTTTTAAAATTATAAAATTCTAATGTATAATGTAAAAACATGATATACACTTCCACAAAAACATAAAATATTCCTAATACCTACAAACGGAGATTACTTTAAACCAAAAACATAACCATAAAATTCAAAATATTTAACATATTTTAGTCCAACAAAAAAATAAATACATAATATCGAAATGCTTTTATAATTCTTTTTTTATTTAAATAAAAACTTGAAACTACGTCAATACCATTATTTATAGTAAAAAATTTATACTACATTATTAAAAATATTTAAATTAAACATGTCTGTATTTTATTAAAACAATAAAATATTAACAATTACAATATACAAAATGTATACAAAATTGATAAAATTAAAAAAAATTAAAATCTACGCGCATCGAGCATGTTAACATCTAGTATATAGTTATTTATTTGGTTCGAAATATTTATACTATATAGTTGAAAGATAGATAATACATAACCATAAAATATTCTTGTCTCTTTTGTTTATCTCGGAACACTATTTATTCAAGAAATTTATTATACTTAGTATGTGCATAATCAGTTAAGATTGTCAGAATTTCCACCATTGTGACCACCACCACCATTGTGACCACCACCACCATTACGGTAACTGCCATCATCATTGTAGCCTCCCCCACCATTATGGTAACCGCCATCACCATTGTTACCACCTCCACCATTATGGTAAACACCTCTACCATGGTAACCACCACCACCATTATGGTAAACACCTCTACCATAGTAACCTCCACCATTATGGTAAACACCTCGACCATAGTAACCTCCTCCACCATTATGGTAACCACCTCCATTATTATAACCACCGCCTCCGCTATTGTAACCTCCCCCACCATTGTAACCACCATGACCAGAGCCTCCATAACCATACTTGGTATCATTTAGTTCAGTTGAGTTTTCAACAACCTCTGCAAATACAGCATCACTTTGTGAATTTTAATATTAAATAAATTTTAAATGAGAATAGGGTATTTGTACATATTTTGGAGAATAAAAAAAAAGTATAGCTAGCTCACCTTCTTTGGTGTTAGTAGACGCCTGTGAGGAAATAAGAAGAATCATGGCCAAAAGGCCAAGGATGAGGAATGCTATTTTGGAATCCATTGTACTCAACTCAAGATCAATTGAAATGTGATATTTGGTAGTGAAGGATGACAAAAATAGTAAGAAAATGTGTTCTTTATATAATGGAAAGAAGAAGGAATCAATAGGGAACTTTTACTTGGTTGGTATTAGCTGATAGTGTCAATATTGAAACAGAAATGCTATGTTTACGCTAAAAACTACACTACACCTATCTCATATTCAATTGTATCCAAAAAAATTAATTAAAATATTCCAATGAGTCAATTTATTGATACAACATATTTTCTCTTTCTTTACTACTATCACATATGAAATGAGTGGGCCAGATTTATCTCTGCAATTGTTTCTCTCTTTGACCACACAATTTATAAATTTGATACACAGTATTAAGCAATTTTCTTTATTATTAATTGATTTCATATAATTATTTATGATTGTTCATCAACCATGTTATGAAGTGAATTGAACAACTTTTTTTCCACTTTTAACCAAGTTATTTATTGTTAATCGAATTCTTATATTTATTCATATTTCTTTATTAACTATTTTCTGAAGTGTATTGACCAATTTTTTTACACTATTGACCAACTTATATTAAAGAATGTTATAAACTTTTATCCATGTCTCAGAGTTTATTAATCAACGCATACACAACATTAATCATCGTTTTACACATCATTAACCAATTGTGTGTTAAATTTATATTATACATCTAATTGATATATTATACACCAAAATTGCACAAATTATGTTAATGGTGTGAATAAGATGTCCAATTAAGTTTAGAAAAAGGTTAATGAACAAACATAAATAAATATATGAATGCAATTAAGTGAGTGTAAATAGTTTGACTTAATTGAGTGTAAATACAGGTGTCAGACACATGTCTTCAATATGAAGTGTAGGTAGTCATTGAACACAATTAAAATAGGTTTATGCACTCAAAATTACAACGTCGGGGCCACGATTCCTCTTTTCTTCCGCATCTTCCATCTGCAGAGACAAACGGTCGAGGGTCGGCGCAGCTGGGTGTCCTTGAAGCAACCGAGGAGATTATTTCGGGCTTACCTAGCCTCTGTCCGCAACTTCAAATACTGGTACTTCGTCGTCAAGCCGATCACCCATGTGGTCGTCGATTCACTATACGACTGCGTGTTCAGGTAGAAAAATGGGTGGCGGGAGGAGGTCCTAGAATCGAAGTTTCCCTTGGAATGGACGGAGGAGCATTTCAAGAGGGGCACAGACAGTTACATTGTCAGCCCCGGTGCATTAGACGAGGAGGACCGGCTGACCTACCAGAAGTTGGTGTTGAAGCGGTAGAGCGGCAAGATACAAAAGTTTTTGGAAGTATTTTTCCGGGAATTTATCGTGTCTACAGAGATCAGTGCTATTGAACTGCCATTCGACAGTTTCCGCAGTTATGAGTTTGGATTAAAATGGTTAAAGTAAAAGCAGAAAAGTAAATATGAACATAAAAATAATTCATTCTTCAGAGAGAAGAAACTTATCCGGCATGCATATAATCCATTGGTCACAAACTTAAACCTATCGACCAGTTATACTCAACCTACAATACTCCTCAATATCATCCAACATCGCTCACAACAGTGTCCATCTCTGACACACTGAGCTGAGTGAATAACCGTATTACTCTCGTCGACACTCTCGCACCCGACTCACACAACACGGAGGCATTAAGCTCCAATACCCATAAAGATTGTTAGCTCTAAATCTATCTCTAGCATCCAGAAACTAACAGATAATCATCCCTAATCAAGGTTTGTGATGTTTATCTCTAACACAACCCAAACCTCGAGCATAAAGCAAAAAATCAAGGACAATCACCAATAAAGATTTGTAAAGCAGATTTTATACAATGCCATGAGCGTTAAATATACATACGATCAAAGTAAATACATATACAAAACCATACTAAGAGAGAATATACAAAGAGGAAGAGAAATGAACCAAAAATCTCCCGGTTTGTCAGCGCCGATCGATGATCAATTCAACCCAGATCATCTGTGTGCAAGCTCCATAGTTTTTTTCTAAGCTAATCATCCTATGAAAAAATGATGTTTGATGGAGTGGGAGTAAAAAATACCCAAACCATAACCTAAAAATTGTGTTTTTGGCTCTTAAATGGTGTTTCTGTCCTTCAAGGCGGCATTTGCTACTCCCTCTACAGTGAATTTCACTCTTGTGGCTCACCCCTGCTTCGCCTGGCGAGCATGGGGCGAGCGCTGACAGGACAGCAAAAATCCTGCACTATTTTCTTCGTAACTTTTGAACCGTAACTCCGTTTTTTGCTCGGTTCGAAGCGTTAGAAAGCTTATTAAATGCTCTATCTAACAATGAATAAATATCAATGCTTTAATACCTACAAAAATGAGATAAAACAACTAAACTCAATGATATTTAGACAATAATGCAATATATACAATATAATGTAAACTATACCGAATATATACTAAAGTTGAGGTTTTTTGACAAAAAGCAAACTAATTAAGCCGATGGATGCTAATTATTCACACTCAAATGCACAACAAATTAGCACTCATCAAACTCTCCCTAAATTAAAACATTGTTTGTCCTCAAACAAAGTCAAACACCTTAAAGAAACAAAAGACGATAATCCAATAATCACGAAACAACAAGTTTTAACAAACACAAACAAATGCAATGGTTCATTCATGAATCACTAAACTACAACGACAACATAACCACGAAAAAAACGCTACGTATAAAAATCATGCCAAACATTCCAAATCAACACAAGTTCATTCCTGAATCACATCTAGCAAAAATTCATTAGTGGATGAAAAACACACAAAATGAGGAATTTAACACTCACACAACAATCTTGAAAACAAAAGACAAAATTATGCATTCATCCAAAAATTCACATTGAACATACAAAGGCAAGAATCACAAGGGCTTTTCAAGGTTGTAATGTGGTTGGGCTAACAAAAAAGGGGTAATGTCTAAAGGTAATTGAAACAAAAACTTGCCTAATCCTAAGGGAGTGGTCAATTCACAAAGGCTCAAGCACCAAGATTTCAATCAACTTCTTTTCTTATCCCGATTGCTACACCAAAACACATAACTTATTTAGCAAAATTATTTGATACTCTTTTTGTTTTTCTTTTTCAAAACTTTTCTCTTTTCTTTTCTTTCTGTTTCTCTTTTTTTTTTCCTTTTTCTTTTCTTTTTCACAACCGCATAGCAACCAATAATATAAGTGAGCAAACATTGCTCTCTCCAACTTGAATTCAACCAACATCAATGTGTGAGTACTCCCTACTTTCTAAGGCAAGATAAAAATTCAAACAACAACACACGGTTGAGGGTTCAAGAAAAC
This sequence comes from Lathyrus tuberosus, assembly GCA_022829125.1. Classification (NCBI taxonomy): domain Eukaryota; kingdom Viridiplantae; phylum Streptophyta; class Magnoliopsida; order Fabales; family Fabaceae; genus Lathyrus; species Lathyrus tuberosus. The sequence goes on from JALAZF010000217.1 coordinate 7,164,394, forward strand.
AAGGATCAAAATCCATTCAAAAAGTGAACTAGATACTCTTAGACAAACATCAAGTTCAAATGCAACAAGGATATTGACAAAAAGGCTCAAAGGGGTTACTGAATGCTCACACACTCACATGGTAAAGTGACTATTTGGCCAAGGTGGTTGTGCTCAAAATGAAACAATTGTCTTGATCCTTTTCATGCATTCATATAATCAATACAAATAAAATATTAAACATAATAAAATCTAGCTAAAACAAGAATGTTGGTACTCTGCGCATATATGAACAATGGAAAGCTTCCTCACAATTGGGGTAGGAACTAAAGTGATTCAATTCATGAACAAGTAGTACAAAAGAATGAATGACACAAAATTTGTAAAAAGCCTAAGTTTCATGTACATGTTATAGTCTAGAAAGCGATGAACACATACCTTGGAAATGTACAAAACTTTAAACAACATCATTACCATGTATGCGCAAGTTGAAACGATCAACCTTGGAAAAATCACCTCAAATTTCCTCAAGCTACTCAAAATAAGCTCTTGGACAAACACAAAAATTAACACATTAAAACAACTACTATGAACATACTAAAAGACCGGGTGAAATTGAATTAAACAAGTTGAAAAGTGAAGATTTGAGAATTTTAAGAATTGGTCCAATTTCAACTTGTTTAACCAATTCACCACACTACCTATACTAATACAATAAAAAACAATAAAGAAACTAAAAACAATACAACATGCTTGGTTTACGTCGTAAGCTCGACGCCTATTATTTACAAACCAACATGTTGCTTCGGATGAGCCAAATGCTTTCACTCCCGCCTTTTCTCTCATCTCTTCGAGCTCTAATCGGAACTACACATCTTACCACACTTTTGGAAAACGTGAAGAGAAACAAATATATACACTATATTCACAAGTATGCAAAACATATAAAATTCACACATCTGGTAAACATATACAAGTATAAATATAAACAAGGGAAAATAGATAATATATATGATATCTACAAAACTCAAAAACAAAGAAACTATCTCAACGTGATCCAATGAAAACATCAATCCCCAGCAACAACGCCATTTTGTTGAAGCGGTAAAGCGACAAGAAACAAAAGTTTTTGGAAGTATTTTTTCGGGAATTTATCGTGTCCACAGAGATCGGTGCTATTGAACTGCCGTTCGGCAGTTTCCACAGTTATGAGTTTGGATTAAAATGGTTAAAGTAAAAGCAGAAAAGTAAATATGAACATAAAAAGAATTCATTCTTCAGAGAGAATAAACTTATCCGTCATGCATATAATCCATTCGTCACAAACTTAAACCTATCGACCAGTTATACTCAACCTACAATACTCCTCAATATCATCCAGCATCGCTCACAACAGTGTCCATATCTGACACACTGAGCTGAGAGAACAACCGTATTACTCTCGTCGACACTCTCGCACCCGACTAAAACAACACGGAGGCATTAAGCTCTGATACCCATAAAGATTGTTAATTATAAATATATCTTTAGCATCCAGAAACTAACAGATAATCATCCCTAATCAAGGTTTGTGATGTTTATCTCTAACACAACCCAAACCCCGAGCATAAAGCAAAAAATCAAGGACAATTACCGATAAAGATTTGTAAAGAAGATTTTATACAACGCCATGAGCGCTAAATATACATAAGATCAAAGTAAATACATATACAAAACCCAACTAATAGAGAATACACAAAGAGAAAGAGAAATGAACCAAAAATCTCCCGGTTTGTCAGCGCCGAATGATGATCAATCCAACCCGGATCATCCGTGTGCCAGCTCCATAGTTGTTTTCTAAGCTAATCATCCTATGAAAAAATGATGTTTGATGGAGTGGGAGCAAAAAATACCCAAACCATAACCTAAAAATTCTGTTTTTGGCCCATAAATGGTTTTTCTGTCCGTCAAAATTTGCCTAGCGAAGTTTTGGTTCGCCTGATGAACCAAGGCGGAATTTACAGTGAATTTCACTCTTCTGGCTTGGCCCTGCTTCGCCTGGAGAGCATGGGGCGAGCCCTGACGGGACAACAAAAATCCTGCCTTGTTTTCTTCGTAACTTTTGAACCGTAACTCCGTTTTTTACCCGGTTCGAAGCGTTGGAAAGCTTTTTAAATGCTCTATCTAACAATGAATAAATATCAATGCTTGAATACCTCCAAAAATGAGGTAAAAACAATTAAACTCAATGATATTTACACGATAACGCAATATATACACTATAATGTAAACTATACCGAATATATAGTAAAGTTAAGGTTTATTGACAAAAAGAAAACGAATTAAGCCAATGAATGCAAATTATTCACACTCAAATGCACAACAAATTAGCACTCATCAGTTGGTCAAGTTCGTCTCCGGCTTTACCCGTGCGAAATGCGTGACCCCGGACGAGACCTTTATCCTCGACGATCGCATGGAGGTTTTGCAGGAGGCCCGGTTGATAAACACGAAATCCCTCCTCGAGCTGCCTGGTTCTTAGGTTGCGGGCATCCCCTTTACTCGGGCCTCATCTATGTTTCCGTCGTTGGTTTGATGATGTGTTTGTTTATCTTTTGCAGGTTGGATGTCGAGCTTGGAAGAATGCATGAAGAAGCTGGCGGCCACCAGAGGTCCGAAGAAGGCTGTCAAGGAGCGAGTCATCCAAGTTCAGCAGATGCAAGGCCCCAACTCGACACCTGAGGGCTCATCTTCTTCCCCTAAACGTAGCCAATCTCCGGCGTTGCAGGGTTCCCCTAAGAAGCAGCGCGTCAGCGAGCCCGTACATGTCGACCTCACTAATAACATATATGAGGAGAAGTACGTGCTCCCACCCTGCTTCCAACACCCTTATTTCTTCTTCGGGGCCAACTCCCCTACTGTGAGTGCTGCCGAGTCCAAGGCAATCTTGAGCGTTGACCGGATCGCGAGGAGGAAAGCCTTGTCTGAAGACATGGCCGCAATGATGCGGTTCTTTGAGACAGCCTTGGTCCTCAACGATGAGACCTTCCCCTCGGTTAAACTTACCAAATTGCAGAATAACCTCGTTTCTGTCGAGGCCGAGATGAAAAAGCTTCACGGGGAGATGGAGAAGAAGGTGAAGAACCCTGACGAGGAGAGGAAGAATCTCTTGGCGAGGATTGTTGAGCTGGAGGCGGCTGCCAGGCCTGTTGAAGATGAGACTGCTGAGGAGAAGCTCCTGACTTCTCGTGCTGACCTGGTATCGAGGATCTGGCTGTTCGAGCAGGATGGTATGGGGGCTGTCGAGGTGGGTTTTGCTGCCGCTGTTGAGCAGCTCCAGCTTATGAATCCTGGTGTCCAATTCATCACCGAGGGAACAGGACCTTACCATCAGGTGGTCGGAGGTCGGGTGGTCGCGCTTGAAACTGAGGAGGAAGAAGACGACCAAACCATGGTGGACAACCAGCCCAAGTGGGGTGTAGTCGTCTGGTTCTATTTTTTTGTTCAGCTTGTTTGGCCTGCGCGCCACCTTTGGATATTGTCTAGTTCGACTTGCGTGCCATGATTTTGTAAACTGTGATTCTTTCCTGGCTTGCGTGCCAGGGGTTTGTAACACTTTTTGCACTGTTTGGACAATGGGCTTTAACCTGCTTTAATGTGTTGCCTTTCATATTTTGTGTGTGCTGCTTGAATGTGTGTTTTATATTTGATATTTGTATGTTTGCTATTTGTGTATTTGTCTAAGTATTTGAGGCCTTTGCTCGACGTTGTTGATGCTCGACAGTGCAGGGAATTGGTCGAGTGGTCGTATTCGTATTCTGACCTTCGACGAAGTTAAGATCTCGGCCGGGGTTTTAGCTCCGAGGCGTGGACTTCCCATCGCGAGCTGGGCGTCCTGCCTAGTTGTCCTATAGGCCCAGAGCATCTTGTGCAGCTCCTCGACCCACCTTTTCTTGGCGTCGCCCAGTCTTCGTTTCAGGCCTCACAGGATTACCCCGTTAGCGGCTTCGGCTTGCCCGTTTGTTTGCGGGTGCTGGACCGACGTAAAGTGTTGCTTCATGCCCAGTTTGGTAATGAAGTCCTGAAAGTTCTTGTCGATAAATTGTGTCCCGTTGTCGGTGACGATTTCTTGGGGTACAGAGAACCGGGCAAGTATATTCCTCTTGTAGAAATGGAGTATGTTGTGGGCCGTGATTTTAGCTAGGGCTTCGGCCTCTACCCACTTAGTGAAGTAATTGACGCCGATAATCAAGTACTTGTTTTGGTACGACCCTACGGTGAAGGGTCCGAGGAAGTTCATTCCCCTTTTGCATCTCTCCACGTCTCCTTTTACATTCTTATTCTCCTTGTACACCAATTTTACCCCGATTGCTTTGTGTCCTCATGGAAGTTTAGTAAGTTCCCGCGTATCATTCTTTGTGATTAAATTTATTTCTTCATCCATGACGTCTCTCCAGTATACGTTTTCAAAAGTTTCTTGATAACTTAGAGTCTCACAATCACCTAAAAGATTAAAGAGGTTAATGTCATTTTGGTTATCGATTACCTCATAAAGCTCTTCAATGCTCCTTAGTCGTGGTGTCCTCTCACTTGAGCTTGTTTCATCTAACCTTGGTGTCGATGAGGCAGGTGGTGTAATATGTTCCTCTATCATTGGTTGTTCCATTTAGTCTTCTTCTTCAAAGTAAGAAAGAAAATCATACATGTCTTCTTGAACACTCCAATCCCAACAATCTTCTTCTTCGAACTCCATGTTACGACTTATATATCATGACCTTTACAGTATTTGGATTATAGAGCTTGTAGCCTTTGGAGCTTGAGTTGTAACCCATGAATAAGTAATTTTCACTTTTATCATTGAGCTTTGTTCTCCTTTCATCTAGAACGTGGGTATAGGAAATGTTTCCAAACACTTTGAGGTGAGAGATATCGGGCTTCCTTCCACTCCATGCTTCTTATGGTGTCTTCTCATGCATGCTTCTTGTTGGGGAAATGTTTGTCAGGTAAACCGCACATGCCACTACTTCGGCCTAAAACCCTTTAGGCATCTTCTTGCTCTTAAGCATGCTTCGCACCATGTTAAGTATGGTCTGGTTCTTTCTCTCCGCTACTTCATTTTGTTGTTGCGATCTTGGCACTATTATGAGGCCACAAATTCCATGGTCTTCACAATACTTATGGAACTCATTTAAAGTGAACGCTCCTCCTCGGTCAGATCTCATGGCCTTAATGGACATACCACTTTCTTTTTCCACAAGGCTTTGAACTTCATAAAGTTTTCAAACACTTATGACTTCTCCTTCAAGAAATAATCCTACATTTTTCTGGAATAATCATTAATAAAGAGGAGAAAGTATTTACTCTTAGAAAAAGAGTTTGGATTGATTGGTCCATAGATATTGGCGTGTACGAGCTCTAGCGGTTTTGTCACTCTTGACGTTGATTCCTTTGGAAATCTTTTTTCAGAATTGCTTCCCAATTAGACATCCTTCGCATATTTGTTCTGGATGGTTTATACTAGGCAAGACTCTCACCATCTTCTTCTTTGAAAAACGTTCTAGACTGTCGAAGTTGAGGTGTCCGAATTGTAGATGAAATTCTGGCATAGCAGATAGCAGTTGTCCTAACACATGTCAAGACATTGTTCTGCATAAACATTTAAACAAGGAACAGAACAACAGACTGATACCTTGAATATCAGAACTGCAGAATTACAGATATTACGACATCTGATCCAACATGTTTATCATGAACACTAACAGAGAAGTAAATCGGCAGAATGATAAAAGACACAACAATTGTTAACCCAGTTCGGTGCAATTCACCTACATCTGGGGGATACCAATCCAGGAGGAAGACTCCACTATCTGTAGAATTATTACAAAGCTAAAATCCCCCGCTTACGACTTTATATCCTAATCTCTACCCAATGAAGACTTTATCAAAGAACACTCTCTTTGATACGAGATAGCCCACTCACTTCCCTTAATCACAACCTGTGATATCTACATCATCCCTGTCAATACAGAATTCTATCAAGCTTTCTTGACCAACACGATAACTTGGATTTGCTTAAAAGCTTCATCCAAGAATAATACACAATCCAATACCTCAAGGCTTATGGATCTGTGCGACACCTATATCTGCCACAATGCATCGACTGATACAAAGGGAGACTTATAACCTAGAGAGCCAACGACTCTCAAAACCCTAAACCTTTATTTTTACACAAGAGAACTAGGTTACAAAAGGCATATCAAATCCTAGGTCTAAGTCTTCTTTTATAGGCTTCAGCAGTCTTGGGCTTTCTATCTTTGGTCCTTGATCCATTCCTGCGATTTCTCCTTGAATCTTGCAACAGATATAAAACAGATTTAACTTAATCTGTTATAGCAGTCCAGGATGTCGAGTCTTTAAGTTGAGATATCTCTTTCGACATCTTTGTTCTTTGGCAGATTCTTCAGCTTTGGTCTTCATGTTGAAACATCTTCTTCATCACTGAGTTTTACCAAAATATTGTCCAAAACATTTGAGCTAAAACTCTTTGTTTTCTAAGACCAGGATGTTCCAACGTCTCTTCACCCTGTGTGTCTTCTGCGATTAAAGTACTGATATAACTCCCCCTAAAGTAATGAGGTATCTAGAAGTACACATCCACATACACACTCAAGAGATTGGAGACTCCTTAAATTCCAGGGTATAATTATTAACTAAGGACACAAGAGACAAAAGAAACTGAGGTACGAAGAAACCAACCTCCCCCTTTTTTGCCAAAAATTGACAAAAAAATTGTACCAAGCCAACCCAGACGCAACACAGCCAATGAACAATTCTGAATAATGCCATGAGACACATATCTTGAGCCAAAAGAGACCAAGTCTTTCTTATAAATACCCAAGTTTCTTCATAAGAATTAACCAGCCAGGGAATAATTCAATAAGATGAATGAGACTTCTCCAACACCGAGAGTGCATCGACCAAGAATACTTTGACTGTTCTCCAATAGAAGGCACCGTCCAAAGATTTTACAAAACCCGAAGAGCATGTTTAGCACGCGCATATTTTCCACTGTCCAAGGTACACCGTCCATAATGATCCAGTTACCTTAAAAGCATGTTCTTAATAATGTCCTGACATTATGTCAGACATTGTCTACCAGAGACTTCTGTATTGATCAATATCCTTACAGTCTGCAGCAACAGAGCCATGTCAAGTCATCCTTCTTGACATATCTTCACAGTTAGCTTGACCTCCAAGCAACATGGATTCAGAACTGCACCCCTGCAGTAATACATCTTAGATCAAGGAGCAACTTCCCCTATCTAGGATAACCAGTGCTCCTCCAATGAACACTTATGCTGATGAATGGAAAACATAAGACGCATCTTCATGTCTTCAAGAGCGCACCTTCTGTCCAACCTACCCACTGAACACAATCATCAACTCCACTTATTGCTTCTTCTGACAAGAACCAATAATCACTCACACATGAACACCATCATGCTTCCCGTGAGGTCACATTAGGATCACTATCCTAAATTAACAAACTCTTGGATTAAGATCAAAGCTCCATTAATCCCCCTTTTCTTGAACCCATCTATACACCACACGAATTCCTCTTGAATTCTCATGCATAGACCTCCATGTTCCTTGAGATAAAATCCAATTGATCTGGAATGATCCACATTCCTCAAAGTGATACCATACCTTTTAGTTTTTTTATCTTCTTAACGATGTTAGATATCGTATACATGCTTCAGAAATCTTCAGCCCATTTTCTCCACAAGCACCAACTAATTTACTTCTAGCATGTCTCATTCACATCAAACTTCCAACACAATCCTTTACCCATCATTCTCCCGTATGATAAGATAAATACTTCTTAGACAAGATGTGAGTGTCAAGTTCTACACTCAGAACTTATTATCCTATTCCAAGGATAACTAACCCAGAAAATGTTCTAACATCTATTAGGACATTCTTCACACATCACAGACACCACACACCTAATCTCTACCCAATGAAGACTTTATCAAAGAACACTCTCTTTGATACGAGAAACCCCACGCACTTCCCTTAATCACAACCTGTGATATCTACATCATCCCTGTCAATACATAATTCAGTCAAGCTTTCTTGACCAACACACTAACTTGGATTTTCTTAAAAGCTTTATCCAAGAACAATACACAATCCAATACCTCAAGGCTTATGGATCTGTGCGACACCTATATCTGCCACAATGCATCAATTGATACAAAGGGAGACTTTCAACCTAGAGAGCCAACGACTCTCAAAACCCTAAACCCTTATTATTACACAAGAGAAATAGGTTACAAAAGGCATATCAAATCCTAGGTCTAAGTCTTCTTTTATAGTCTTCAGCAGTCTTGGGCTTTCTATCTTTGGTCCTTGATCCATTCCTGCGATTTCTCCTTGAATCTTGCAACAAATATAAAATCGATTTAACTTAATCTCTTATAACAGTCCAGGATGTTGAGTCTTCAAGTTGAGATATCTCCTTCGACAGTTTTGTTCTTTGGCAGATTCTTCAGCTTTGGTCTTCATGTTGAAACATCTTCTTCAGCAATGAGTTTTACCAAAATCTTGTCCAAAACATTTGAGCTTTCAGTAGATGCCATAGCCACGAAGAGTTGGTATAACAAGCCTTGATACACTTTGCCACATCATTTTGAATGTTCAATAGGAACATTCTAGTCTTTGACATAGGCACCTTAGAAATCAAGTTATGTCCACAATCTATTAAGAAAAGGCTATGTTCTTTCAAGTGGATGTCATAGCCTTTCTCTAATAATTGTCCCAAGATCAAAATATTATTCTTCATGTTAGGAACATAGTAGATATTGGATATGAATTGATGACTCTCATTCTTCAAGCGTATGAAAATTTTACCTTTTCCTTTGAATGGTATCTTTGAGTCATCTCCAAATGAGACTTTCCAGTTTTCACTTCATTGATCTCTACGAACATGTTTCGATTGCTGCACAAGTGATTGCTTGCGCCAGTGTCGAGGTACCACTTGTTTCTTTTTTCTTTAACTTGGTTTTGGCATGCTAGCAGTAAAGTTTCTTCTTCTTCACCTTTTTCTTCTACAAAGTAAGATTTCTCCACAACCTTCTTTGAAAATCTACACTCAGATGCGTAGTGACCGATCTTGTTGTAGTTGAAGCACTTGATTTGTGATTTGTCGCACCTCGACCATTAATTTCCTCTTCCACGGCCTCTTGTTGCTTGTGAATTCCAGCTTCTTTCTCCATTGTTGAAGTTGTTGGAGTATTTGTTGTACCCACCTCTTCCTTCTCCTCCATGTCCTCGTCCATGTCCACGATCTTGGCCACGACCTCGTCCTATTTGGATGTTATAATTTGCATAGTTTACTTCCTTTGTGTTGAGTTGTAGTAGTTGCTCCATAGCCTCATTTTGTCTAATTTTTCTCTTTTGTTTTTCTTCGTATGCTTGTAAGGAACCCATGAGTTACTCAATAGTCCTGGTCTTTAAATCCTTTTTTTCTTCAATGTTGGTAACAATTATGTCAAAACTTGAATTTAAAGTGCAAAATATTTTCTCCATGACTTTCACCTCATCAACATCTTTGATAACACTGAAACACACTGCGTATTTGGCTCAGATTGCACATGTTTATTGTCGTTTAATTGTTATTTTCTTTCATTATGCTTGTGTTTTGTCTTGTTTTCGGGTACATTGCCTAATAGGAGCCTTTCACGAAGAAATTGAGCGAAAAGAGCAGAAAACAGAGTTTTTTGGTGCCTATTACACACATGGCGTTCCACATGGCATTGGCCATATGATTAGCCATGACTGTAATACCCTAATTTTTTCCCCTAAGATTCTCTGCTTTTCATGTGCATTCATACATACAAACAGGATCACACATTGGTTCCCTCTTCTATAGGATTGTGCCTTGCAGAGATCTTTGGGTTTGTGTGTGTTTGTTAGTTGTTTTATTATTTAATTGTTTATGTTTACTAACCTTTAATCAAAATCCAAAAATATTTTGTTTTCTTTCACTAACATTTTCAGGGGAAGAATAGGTTAAAAATACCAAAAATCAGTCCCGCAGCTCAAATGAATTTCATCTGAACAAAGTCAAAGTGGATCTGCAATTAATTCAAAAAATATCTGATCAAGAGTTTCCAAGATTTAATTGATTATTATTCAAGGGACTTTAAGGTTCATGTGTTTATTTCCACGCCTTCTTTGACAAGCAAGAAAATCGAGCCAGAACCAAAACAACACATCAAAAAAGCCATTTTCTTCATTTTTCACTGTGTTAATTGATTAACCTAATTGCACTGTGAAATGGTTAATCGATTAACACGTGCAATTTTTGAAAAAAATGTGCCAAATTCAAATTCTGCAGCAATTGGCACCAATTTTCATCATTTTGTACATGTGGAATATTCTAGACCATCCCATTTTAATTCCCTACATCATCATAATTAATTCCCACCATGTACCATCACTAATCACCACTCTTTTGTGATTTCCCTCTAAATTTGAATTCCAATCCTAATTCCAAACCACCAAATTTTACAAGCCTAAACTCTATAAAAAGAGCCTTCATTTCATTCATTCATACAAGCTTTTGATAGCCAACAAACCTCTTGCAAATTCTCTTCCCAACCACAAATTTCACTAAAGCTCACTTTTCTTCTTTTGAAAGTTAACAAGAATTCAAATTGAATCTTGTTCAACTTTGAGCTAAACTTTCATCCAAACTTGTTTTCTTCATCAAATTCTCCTAGATCAAGGCTTTGGTATTTGGATCTTGAAGCAATTTGAAGGAATTTTTAGATTTGAAGTGGTAATTCATCTTTCACCATTGTTGAAGCTTCATCTTCATCTTCCATAATGTAGATCATTGGAGATTCTTGTTACTAGATCCTTTGGATCTTGTAATTGTGTTTGATTGCTGGTTTTTGCTACTGTTCTACTCAAAAATTCGTGCACAATTGAATCCTTGATCCTAAGATGTTTGAAGAAATGAGTGATCAAGGATTTGGCAATTTTCAAACTGATTTTCTACTGTTTTTACAGTGATAATCGATTAACCAAAACCAGTACAATTAGGTTAATCGATTAACAACTTGTTTCTGCGCAAAAATTGGAAGTTTGCATTGGTTAATCAATTAACATCATTACATTGTGAGTTGGTTAATCGATTAACCAACATCCAAAATATGTTTTTTGCTTGTTTTTGGGGCTGTTTTGGTTTTTCTTCTTCCTTCTTCCCCTTTCTTCTTGTTTTAGCCTTGAATTACATTGTTGAGATTATTTCTCTTCAATTTCAGTGGACTTTGAATATGGTTAAAGTAATTAAACATTCATTGGTTCAAATCTATCTTTTAATGAATTGTTGAATTCATTTGAGGTGCTTTGAATTAGTGATATGTTTTCACACTTAAACTTATTAATTAAAAGTGTTTGAACTTGAAGATGAAAGGATCTTGAAAGTGTAATTCAATTTGGCTTTCTCTTCATCTATGTCTTTTTATTTTGATCGATGAAAGTCTTATGGATCTTAGAATTTCTTTGTTGAATTCTTGATCAAGACTAGATCGTTACCTATTTTCTTTTCGTGCGGTATTGCTTTCGGATGACGATTTACATATCGTTCATCTAGCACGCATTAACACAAAGATCTATTGACCGGCCTCATTGTAGGGTAATTACTCAGTAAATTACTCGGTGATTGCTTAACATAGCACAAAATTTGTCCCTCCTTATCCAATTCGGAATTTGAACTTTCGTGGTCTGGACCTTGATTGGTCGCGTCAACCCAATGGTGATTGATCTTTTGTATTAGGTTCAAAATCTTTGAAGCTTGTTGTTGTAGAGGCGTTGATTCTATCAATCTTCTAACAAGTCTTCATTAACCTTGACCTAAGTACATTGTTTAATCACTATACTTTAAGACGCGGAATGGAATAATCGGTGAAGGCTTATGGCACTAGAGCCTTGTGCTACTAACCACTAACTTCTAACTTCTTTACTTTTCCTTCTCGTTCCCTATCTCTCTTTATTTTTATGCTTTATGCCATTTATCATATCATATTTATGTTTATATCATTTTTCTTTTATCCAATTGGACCATATTATCTTGTGCTTTTGTTTTTCTTTGTCCATTTTGGACTCAAAAACATTAATAAAGGATTAAACCACTAAAAGACTTGTGCTCTTAATTGTTGGACTATGGCCACTATCCTTTGCATTGGAGGACCTATGCCCTTGATTATGGACTTAGAATTAGGATTCTTTCCCTTATGCTTTGGATCATTTTGGAGTTTGGTATTCTAGCCTTTATTTGGCTTGCTTATTGGCTCAAGAGGACGGAATTCTATTCTTATTATGCTTTGAAGAGTGCATCTATATGGTTAGATCTTTCTTATCCTTAGCTTTTATTTTATGCACTAGGATAGTCTCTTCTTCTCCACCCCTTTTTTAATTTTCAAAACTTCCTCTCTTTTCCAAAACCTTCTTGTTTCCAAACTTAAAACCGCTTTCATAATAAAACCTTGACTTCGGTCGAGCGATTTTTTTTAAACTTTGCTTTTCCTTAATAAATGTCAATCAATATTAATCATATATTGACCATTTCAAAAAGACATAAAAAATACAAAACTCATCAAACTCTTTTTGTGCTTTGTGCACTTTTTCCCTTTAAAACTTTTTGATAAGTTTAGACATGATTCATTTCTTTAAGCGGAATTACTCGCTTGTAAATGACAACTTGTCTTTACACTTAAAATCAACCAAAACAAACAAATTTTTGTTCTTTGTACCACGAACTATGAGGTTTTGATCCTACATTGCACTTCGTGGGTACGTAGGCATGAGGCGATAAGTCTCTCCAAACACAAAAATATTAAAAAATAATTCTCCTCTCATCTCCTCAATCTCTTTTTTCAAGCAAACCTTTTTCAGACCAAAAAGCATGAATACATCAAAGGGCTCCTATAGAGTACTATAGATGTATTGGGTGCGTAAAACCTTCCCTTTACATAACCAACCCCCCTTACCCATTTCTCTTTGTTTTTTTCCCTTTCCTTTGTGGAATAAATAAAAGCGCGGCGGCGGCTCTGTTTTCCTTGAGTTAAGTTAATCAATAGCTTACACTCACAAATTTCCTCGCTACAGAAAATTGGCGACTCTGCTGGGGATAACCTCCCTTGAGGGGTTTAGCGTACTTTGATTTATTTATTGCTTTTTTTCTGATTTGCTTGTTACTTGCTTGTTCTGTTAGGGAGTTTCTCTGTGTGTGAGATAGGTCCTATACTCGGACCAGAGTGTACTTTGAGATAGGAGGATAGTATAGTCAAGGGACCTTTGAGGGAGTCGAATCCCGAAAAAGCAGAACTTGAGAATCTATCCACTCGGTGGTTGCCTCTTTGGAATTACTGATGTCGATCGAGCGATTGTGAAGGCATTACTTTTTCCATAGAAGCCTATAACACTGAGGACCGTAGTAACCCTTAACCCATCTTAGCCCTTTTAGGATCGTGGCGCGGAAGCTATGAGGATGCAAATCTGACTTAGCTGTCACGTGATGCCACACTCAGGTTAGATTCTCTTGAGGATAACTACCAACCTCCGAGCAAATCGGTGCGCCGGTGTGTCTGATAGTCGATTGTGCACCCTGGGCACTCTGTTAGAACCACTGTTTTCTGCAGGTACAATGAAGAAAAAACCTTAAAACATACCTTTGTGGGATTGGTTCTTACCCTTGGCTTCATGCTCTTGACTTGAACCTTGACCCGTGTGCTTTGTGTGATCTTGTTTGTGGTTGTTGCATTCATGCACTCATGCATTCATGAGCATTCTTTTGGAAGGTTTCAAGGAACTTAAAGGTGTTATTGTAAACATTGCAGATACTTTTGTTATGGATTTTGGAAGGAGACGTACAAGGAAGTATACTTTCAAGAGTCCTAAGTTAGAGGGTTTGAGAGAGCTAGGATCTTTGGTTGTTGATACCAAGAAGTTCGAATCTAGATATGGAAGGCTTTTATCTCTCTTGAAGGTTGATACGGCTGAAGGATTGCTTGCTACTTTGGTTCAGTTCTATGACCCTTTGCTTCATTGTTTCACCTTTCCTGATTATCAGTTGGTACCTACGCTAGAGGAGTATTCTCACCTGCTTAGTTTGCCTGTTCATGGTCAGATTTTCTCCGGTTTGGATCCCGCTCCCGAGCATCACGTTATTGCAAAGGCTACTCACTTGAAGGTTTCTGAGATTAAGGCTCGCATGGATACCAAAGGAATGATTCTTTGGTTACCCGCTAAGTTCTTGATGGATAGAGCTTATCACTTTGCTAGTGTGAAGAACACAATTGCTTTTGAGGCTATTCTTTCCTTGCTTATTTATGGATTGTTCCTATTCCCGAATGTTGAGAACTTTGTCGACATCAACGCTATTCAGATCTTCTTGATTGGGAATCCAGTTCCCACTTTGCTTGCCGATGCTTACCATTCTATCCACCTCAGGACTTTCCATGGTGAAGGGATGATTATCTGTTGTGCGCCTTTGCTTTACAAGTGGTTTATTTCTCACTTGCCGAACTCTGCAGCTTGCTGGAATCTCAAGGATGGTTTATATTGGTCGCAGAAGATCATGTCTCTCACTCATTCTGATGTTAATTGGCATAGCTGTGTTCCTTCTAGAGCGATGATTATAGATAGTTGTGGTGATTTCCCCAACGTGCCTCTTCTTGGTACAAAGGGAGGGATCAGCTACAATCCGGTGTTGGCTCGTCGTCAGTTGGGATATCCTTTGCGAGAGGTACCGAAGAACATTCATTTGGCCGGTCTCTTTTTCAAGGAAGAAGAATCTCAAGTTGCTCTCAAGAGAGAAATTGTGGAAGCTTGGCGCAACATTCGTAGAAAAGGAAAGGAAAGTTTGGGAAATCCGAATTGTGTCTCTTCGGAACCTTACCTCCAGTGGGTTAAAAATAGAGCTATTACTTTGAATATGCATTATGCGCGTCAGGAGCCTTTGTCTCTAACCACTAAGAAGCCTATCCTCTACTTTATGGAAGACAAAGAGTAGTTTCAGATCGCTTTGGCCGAGATGCAACAAGAGAAAGATGCTTGGAAGAACAAGTCTCAGATTGTTGAGTTAGAGAATGCAAGACTTCAAGAGCACTTTAAGAAGAAGAGTGAATATGAAGTTTCCAACAAGAAGAGAAAGACGCAAGAGGATTTATTTTCCTCTCGCATGCAGCCAGTTTCCGATATTCCGAAGAGTTCTGAATCTCCTTGGAAGTTGATCGTTGATTAGTTGCTGATTGAGAAGACTCAGATGCAGGTCCACATCAAGAAGCTGGAAGATAGAGCTAGGACTTCTTCTCATAGAATTCTCTAGGGATCTAGTTTTCTTTATTCTCTATTGCTTTTGAATTCTTGAATCTGTACTTCCAAGATGTAATCTTTTCCATCATTAATGAATGAGATTTTGGTATTTCAAATAACAATGTTTGCAATATGCTTTATAATTCCTTGAAACTTTGCATTTGCATCTTGCACATCAAACATCATTCTGCATTGTTTCTTGCCTTTTCCAGGTGTCTTATGTTTCCTTTGGTCTTCATTCAGCCAAGCTGTCGCACCAGTATAATACTCGGGTTAATCTGAAGAAGAAGATGGATCATTTACAACAAGAGAACCGTGAGCTTCGTGAGGAAGTGACAAATTTGAAGGATAGTTTGGAGAGACTTGCTGCTATGATGGAAGCCCTGGTGGCTGTTCAGAATCAGCCACCACCACCACCTCCTCCTCCGCTTTCAACTCCTGAGCAAAGGACATTCATTTTTGAGATTGTCTCTACGCCCATCTTTGTGGCACCTGCTAGTGTTCCTCAATACTCCATGCCTTCTGGCTTCCCCTGGGGCATGCCTATTAACTTTGTTCCTGAAGGTTATCAACCACCACCGCCTCTTAAAGTTCCAGTTGTTCCTACCATTCAACCTGTGATGACTGTGCCACCGCCTGTGGTTCACACTGTTCCTTTTGGTGAAGAGCAAATTTTCCACACTGCCCCAAGTGAAAATGCCAGTGCATATGATAGAATAGAAGAGATTCAAGACCAGTTTGCTGAGATGCAGAAAGAAATCAAAGCTTTGAGGGGTAAAGAGCTATTTGGGAAGAATGCTCATGAGTTATGCTTGGTTCCTAATATGAAGATCCCGCATAAGTTCAAGGTCCCTGACTTTGAAAAGGCCACGGGGAAGAAAGAACTTTGAGATGCGTTGGCGGTACATGGATTTTGTCTGAGTATATCTGACACTTGTGACACCTCCTCATGTACTTGTAGCAGTCGCATTCCATGGTCAACCAGTAGTACCCTGCTCTCGAAATTTTCCTCGCCATTGTATGTCCGTTGGCATGAGTGCCAAAGGACCCTTCGTGAATTTCTTTTATCAGCATGTCTGCCTCTGGTCTGTCTACACATCGGAGCAAGACCATGTCGAAGTTCCTCTTATAGAGTGTATCACCGCTCAGAAAGAAGTTTCCAGCCAGCCTTCTAAGGGTCTTTCTATCTTTTCTTAGTGCCCCAGGTGGGTACTCTTGTTTCTGAAGGAAGCATTTGATATCGTGATACCAAGGTTTGTCGTCTATGACTGCTTCAATCGCGAAGATGTAAGCGGGCTGTTCAAGGCGCATTATGTCGATCTTAGGTAGGTCATTCCATTGACCTACACTAATCATGGAAGAGAGAGTGGCTAATGCATCAGCCATGTGATTCTCCTCACGAGGGATATGATGAAACTCGATTCTGTTGAAGAAGGTGAAATTCTGGTATCAGACGTGTGATGTTAAGGTGCGATGTCACAACAACACACTCTGCACAATGGACAAATTAAACAGCAGAAAAACACAAAGAATTGTTCACCCAGTTCGGTCTAACTACCTACGTCTGGGGGCTACCAAGCCAGGGATGAAATTCACTACTTGTAGAATTAATTTACAGACTCAACAACCCAGTTGACAATCTCCTAAACTTAATTCCTACTAGTGACTTTCTACCTAAGAAACCACTTAGATATGAGAACACTACTCACTCCCTAAAACACTTCAAAGATCACACACTTTGAATGTCACTACTTGATTCTGCTTCACAGCTTTGATCAAGAACAACTCAAAATCACAATACCAATTCACTCTAGAATGGTTTACAAAATATGCATGAAGACACAAAACGACTCTCAGTCTTTAGCTCACTTTCTTCGTTGCTTTTCTCTAGTACTGGTGCGCTTTATATAGCTCCTTGAATTGGTCTTGGACCTGCTCCAAAATCTTGCCAGATTTGTTATTTAAAACTGAATATTTTAAAACAGATTTTCTCCTAAAATCTTTTTAAATCTTCAACCTTTTAAATCTCCTACAAATCTGCACTAGATCTCCTTTGCAGCAGAAAATATCTATCCCAAGATATTCGCATCCAATGAGACAGCTTGCTCTCCACAATTCCAGCTAATAAGCAAACCCTAACAACATCACAACCTGTTGTTGTTAATTCTGCAGATCTGATGTTACAACATCGCCTATGTGACATCAGACATCCAACTTCAGTAATTACAAACTTAACACAGCCCAGTGTTAAGACTCAATGTTAGAACATCAACACCTTGACATCAACATTGAAAACACTTTATTTTACCAAAATTCCAACCAATCCAAGAACTAACAATCTCCCCCTTTGGCTAATTTTGGCTAAAACAATCTCTGCACTCTGCACCTTCAGAGACTTTAGCAGCGGATAAAAATATGATTTTTCCAACCTTTGCAGCAGCAGCACAGTCTTCACAAACAACTACACTTCACAATGCTTTCAGCATGCTGCACAAACACTCCAATACTCTACTGTACACAAACTTCTACATGGAATAAATCTCCCCCTCAAGGCAAGAACCAGCATACAACTGTTCAACAACTTCTCCCCCTTGTTCAACAACTTCTCCCCCTCAATATTTGCACTTCTGTCTGCATCACATCACTTTAGCAGCATTTGAAATTTGTACTCTTTGATACTCTTGGATCACTTGGCTATTTCTCCCCCTTTTTAGCCACAATTGGACAAACCTCAACATGTACATCTTCTGTCAGCTCCTCTATCATTAGTCATAGTCTTCATCCATCCAGTCAAGAAGGCTTCACACAATCATCCACAAGATCTGAAGCACACACACAATGCCTTCCACTGAACTCTAAATCAACTCCTCTTACTTAGAATAAATAACACACACCAAGACAAGAGTACAGTCTATTCAAGGCCATGATTCAATCTTGTCTTCAGACATCTCCTCAGAAGTATGTGCGCACAGGATTCAAACAAATAGCTTCAAATGACTAGAACCATTCAAGACCACACCAATTAATAGCCTAATGTCATAACATGCTATCTGACATTATATCCTCATAAGAGGCAACCAATCTCCACAAGCTTGATCAGTATGCAAGCTTCATAATATATGCACCTTGTAGCAAACACCATAGATAAGTACTCCCCCTAACAAGGATAACTAATGCTCTAGATGAATATGAACATTTGAGCACACTTGCCGAGCACATGCATTTTGGTACCACTTTGCCTTTCTCTAAAGGCTATCATACTCTTCATCTTCAGACTTCAGTCTTCTCTACATTCTCCAACCAAGGAAAACCTTCTACTTCATCATTCTCCCGTATGACTACGTAGACGCTCCTTAGGTATAATGTATGCACAAGGCTTCAGAACCAGAACAAAATCACCCTTTACCAAGGATATCCAACCCAGAAAATGTTCTAACATCTGTTAGGACACTCTTGACACCATGGTTCTTGAAATGCTCCACCACTAGACTTACTATCAGTATAGTAATCCAAACTCAACACTGTGTCACAAACTCCACAAATTCTCAGCTTACTTATAAGCTTTACTGAGATCCAGTATCTTCAAGAGATCACAATTCCTCTATCCTTACATCCACCAGTAGTTGTTGAAATTGGTGAAGTCTTCAAAGACAGTAGTCATGCTTTGCCAGAACAAACTACTAAACACAGGACCATAATCTCCACCTCTTATGACCAAAAATGCTAGAGCATCCAACTCCACATGTCCAATCTTAATCATCTTCCAGATATAACCACCAGCAACCATGATGTTATAACATCTTTTGGGACATCAGCTTCTCATCACCATTCAAAGGACTCATTGCACAAAGAAGTCCTTCAAGAAGCTCCCAATAAAACACAGTCGGAGCAACTTATTCATACACACCTGAATACCATAAGTTCCCATACCCTCTCTGAACCATATCCTAGCAAACTCAACTATATCCAGAGTATCTATACCAAATTCTTTTTCCAGAACATACTTCCACCATTTTATGAAAAGCACAGGAATGTTATCTAGTATGGCCTTTTAAATTTTCTCAGAAGTTCTAACAACAGCGACTTCCTTCATTTGAGAGATATCCTGGATATTATCATCATACATATCTCTGATCTTCCTATTTCTGGAAGAGATGAACACTTTACTCATGGATTTTGTAGTACCATCCACATAGATCTTCTGCTTATCAGTTCTCATCTTTGGAGGTGACTCAATAGCTTTCCTCTTTCTTGATTTCAGTCGTTTAGCAACCCCAGGAACCACTTTTGCAATTAGTTCATCATCACTCCTTTATTTTAAGGCTAGAAGTGCCTTTCTTGACTTGAGATGTTTTAACATCAGCTCTAGCATCTGCATCTTCCAACCTAAGGATTGTCAACTTGTGAAATTTTTCTTCTGAACTATAGGAGTCATTAGTCAGGTTGTCATCTTTCTTGGCCTTGCAAGTATTCAGCTCCCAACACTTCTTAAGGTCACAGCTTTTGATCTTTCCATCAGCATTGTTGACTCCTTCATCTTGCTCACCATAAGTCATTAACCCAGATTGACTTTTCACCATACTTTCACACTTGATGTCACCATCTGATGTTACAGTATCAACCTTAACATTACTAGATAAGCTGTCCACTTGAGGTATCCACTGATAGCAATTATCTTTGGATCTTACTCCCTTCATCACTACCTCATTCTGCTCATCAGCTACCACACATTCATCTTTGGTGTAGCTTACCTTGTAACCTTCATCACAAAGTTTACTTATGCTAATTAAATTAGCACTCAACCCTTGAACACGGAGCACATTATCAAGAGTAAGACCATCATGATTCTTCACTCTTCCAACTCCTTCTACTACTCCTTTTTCACCATTGCCAAAAATAACATCATTTGCATGGCAAGGATTGAACTCTACCAAATGCTTCTTGGATCCAGTCATGTGATTTGAACATCCACTGTCAAAGTACCATGCATCCATAGAAAAATGCCCATCTGATGTGTGAGCCAATAGACATGTGACCTGAGCTTTAGGAACCCATTATTTTACTACTTTGGGCCTGACCTCCTTTTGTCTGGGTTGAGGAGCAGAATTTGGATAACCATGAAGCTTGAAGCAAGAGAACTGCATATGTCCAAATCTGCCACAGTAGAAGCATCTGACTCTATCATCTCTAAAGTGGTTATTTCTTCTGCCACTTTGATGATGATACTGTTGGTGCTGCCACCCATAATTATGTCTCCTTCTACCATAGTTGGCCTGTCTTCTATGGTGCGGTTGTCTTCTCCTGTACTGATGATGCTGTCTCCTAGGCTGTCTCTTATGGTGATGAGGCTTCCTTCTTCCATAGTAATGAGGCACAACATTGTTGTATCCATATCCATATCCATACCAGTTTCCCTGATGTTGAGACATCTGATGAGACATGTTCTGTTTGAACCTGGCAGCATGCATGCTCTTGTGATATTGGGGAGGCATATACTGACTAGCTCCTTGGGGCTGCATCTTCCTCTGATGAGGACCATTCTTCTTCTCAACATTCTGAGGCTGTGAATAAGCACCCTTCTCAGGTGTAGGATCCCGTCTCTTTGTTTGATGTTGAGACATTGGTTGGGACACCTCCTTCTTTGTTCCTGAAATGCTTGCTTCTGTAGAACCCTTTTCCTCAACCATATATCCTATACCTGATTTATCTCCAGCAGCTTTCTCTGACTGAAGAATCTTATCAAGAGCAGCTGTACCACTGTTCCGCATCCTAACAGATTTTGTCATCTGATCAAGTTGAGATTTAACTATTACAACTTCATTTTCAAGATCAACTTTTACATTCTCAAGCTGAGCAATCTGTTGCTTGTGACACTTGTTTTCTTGACAAATCTCAGCACTTTTTAAACACAGCTCTTGATAAGTAGATGCTAACTCCTCATAAGTTATTTCTCCATCACTATCATCATCAGAAACAACAGTTCCTGTTAAGGCTCTAACATGCTTTGCTGACTCACCTTCACTTTCGCTATCAGATTCAGACCAGGAAACTGACATGCCCTTCTTCTGCTTCTTCAAGAACGTGGGACACTCTTTCTTGACATGTCCATACCCTTCACACTCAAAGCACTGAACTCCTTTATCTTGGGCAGTTTTCTCTTCATCCTTCTCTTTTGACTTGCTGATGTCAGAAGATATGTTCTTGACATTAGGCCTGGAGTTATTATTCATCCTTTTGAACACTTTGTTGAACTGTCTTCCCAACATAACTATGGCCTGAGATAGATCCTCCTGGGATTTAGAACTATTTCCTTTTTCTTCTTGAGCATTTGAAGTCAAGGCTATACTTTTTGGCTTCTTTTCAGGTTCTTCTTCATTTAACCCAAGCTCAAATGTTTGAAGAGATCCAATGAGCTCATCAACCCTCATCTGGCTGATGTCTTGTGCTTCTTCAATGGCAGTCACCTTCATCTTGTACCTCTTAGGAAGGGACCTAAGGATTTTCCTTACAAGCTTTTCTTCTGACATCTTTTCACCAAGAGCACTGGATGCATTAGCCAGCTCAAGAACACTCATATGTAAGTCATGGATAGTCTCATCTTCCTTCATCTTTAGACTTTCAAATTTCGATGTTAGAAGCTGAAGTCTTGACATCTTAACTCTAGATGTTCCTTCATGTGTAGCCTTCAAAATATCCCAAACTTCCTTAGCAACTTCACATGTATTGATCAACCTGAATATGTTTTTATCCACTCCATTGAAGATTGCATTCAGAGCTTTGGAATTACCAAGGGCAAGCTCATCTTCTTCCTTGGTCCATTCTTCTTCAGGCTTCGGCTTTGAGTTGCCCTCTTTATCTTTCCCAGCATCATCTTTTTCAAACACTACAGGTGCTTTCCATTCTTTAATAATAGCCTTCCAAGCCCTGCTGTCCAAGGATTTCAAAAACGTGATCATCCTTGGCTTCCAATAATCATAATTTGAGCCATCCAAAATAGGGGGTCTGTTGACAAATCCTCCAACCTCTTTGTCCATCTTTACACCAGAAAGTAACTTCCCTAGATCTCACCCAGAGACAGACAGAATGCCTGCTCTGATACCAATTGAAATTCTGGTATCAGACGTGTGATGTTAAGGTGCGATGTCACAACAACACACTCTGCACAATGGACAAATTAAATAGCAGAAAAACACAAAGAATTGTTCACCCAGTTCGGTCTAACTACCTACGTCTGGGGGCTACCAAGCCAGGGATGAAATTCACTACTTGTAGAATTAATTTACAGACTCAACAACCCAGTTGACAATCTCCTAAACTTAATTCCTACTAGTGACTTTCTACCTAAGAAACCACTTAGATATGAGAACACTACTCACTCCCTAAAACACTTCAAAGATCACACACTTTGAATGTCACTACTTGATTCTGCTTCAAAGCTTTGATCAAGAACAACTCAAAATCACAATACCAATTCACTCTAGAATGGTTTACAAAATATGCACGAAGACACAAAACGACTCTTGGTCTTTAGCTCACTTTCTTCGTTGCTTTTCTCTAGTACTGGTGCGCTTTATATAGCTCCTTGAATTGGTCTTGGACCTGCTCCAAAATCTCGCCAGATTTGTTATTTAAAACTGAATATTTTAAAACAGATTTTCTCCTAAAATCTTTTTAAATCTTCAACCTTTTAAATCTCCTACAAATCTGCACTAGATCTCCTTTGCAGCAGAAAATATCTATCCCAAGATATTCGCATCCAATGAGACAGCTTGCTCTCCACAATTTCAGCTAATACGCAAACCCTAACAACATCACAACCTGCTGTTGTTAATTCTGCAGATCTGATGTTACAACATCGCCTATGTGACATCAGACATCCAACTTCAGTAATTACAAACTTAACACAGCCCAGTGTTAAGACTCAATGTTACAACATCAGCACCTTGACATCAACATTGAAAACACTTTGTTTTACCAAAATTCCAGCCAATCCAAGAACTAACAGAAGGGTAACAACCTTCTTGCGTAGTCTTTGTAAAGAATCAATCCTGATTGGTATGTGTTCCAATCTCCTTTGATCTGATTGACGACCAAAGCTGAGTCGCCATACACATCCAAGTTCTTGATCCTCAAATCAATTGCTTCCTCGAGACCCATAATACAAGCTTCGTATTCGGCCTCGTTGTTCGTACACTTGAACGTAATTCTGGTGGTGAAAGGAATGTGGGTACCCTGAGGGGTAACAATGATTGCCCCAATTCCGTTTCCGTAATGATTGACAGCTCCGTCAAAGATAAGTCCCCATTGGGAACCTGGTTCTGGCCCTTCATTGGGTAGCGGTTCTTCGCAGTTTTTCATTTTCAAATACATGACATCTTCGTCTGGGAAGTCAAACCCGATTGATTCTTGGTCGTCAGTCAATTGGTTGATGAGCCAAATGAACGGCTAAAATACTTCCTTTAACGGCTTTTTGAGCATGGTACTCTACGTCATATTCTGATAGCAACATCTGCCAACGGGCAATCCTTCCCGTGAGAGCAGGTTTTTCAAAGACATACATGATCAGATCCATCTCGGAGACCAACCAAGTAGTGTGACGAATCATGTACTGGCGCAGACGTTTGGCTGCCCAAGCCAAAGCGCATCAAGTTTTTTCAAGCATAGTATACCGAGTCTCGCAGTCGGTGAACTTCTTGCCCATATAGTAGATGGCAGACTCTTTCCTTTTGGTTTTGTCTTGTTGGCCAAGTACACAGCCCATTTAGTCTTCCAAGACTGTTAGGTAAATGATCAGTGGTCTTCCCTCCACTGGTGGTGATAGAATCGGAGGATTCAACAGGTATTTCTTAATACTATCGAAGGCGGTTTGGCAATCTTTTGTCCAAAAGTAATCCTGATTCTTTTTTAGTAACTTGAAAATTGGCGCACATGTCGCGGTCATGAGGAATATAAATCTAGAAATGTAGCTTAAACGTCCCAGGAATCCTCTGACTTGCTTTTCGGTTTTCGGGGAAGGCATTTCTTGAATGGCCTTGACCTTGTCAGGATCAACCTCAATTCCTTTCTGGCTGACGATGAACCCTAAAAGTTACCCTGAACAGACACCGAAGGTACATTTATTGGGATTCAAGCGGAGTTTGTACTTTCTCAAACGCTCGAATAGTTTTGACAGGTGGGTCACATGCTCCTCTTATGTCTTAGATTGTGCAATCATGTCGTCGACATATACCTCGATTTCTTTGTGTATCATGTCATGAAACAGAGTAGTCATGGCCCTTTGATAGGTTGCCCCGGCGTTCTTCAAACCGAATAGCATCACCTTGTAACAAAAAGTACCCCATGGGGTGATGAACGAAGTTTTCTCCATGTCTTTCGGCGCTATTTTGATTTGATTATAGCCCGAGAATCCATCCATGAAGGAGAAGACTTTGAAATTCGCTGTACTGTCTACCAGCATGTCAATATGTGGTAAAGGAAAGTCGTCCTTTGGACTAGCCTTATTTAGATCTCTGTAATCAACACACATTCTGACCTTTCCATCCTTTTTGGGAACAGGTACGATGTTGGCTAACCATTGAGTATATTCTGACGTGGCGAGGAAACCCGCGTCAATCTATTTTTGTACTTCCTCTTTGATTTTGATGGCCATGTCCGGGTGAGTCCGTCTCAACCTCTGTTTTACTAGCAGACATTCCGATCTCAACTATAAATGATGTTCCACGATGCTGGTATCCAACCCTGGCGTATCCTGATACGATTAAGCGAATACATCGGGGAATTCTTTGAGAAGATTTACCAAACCCTCTCTGGCAGTTGGACTGAGCAGTGCCCCAATCCTGATTTCTTTTCTCTCTTTTTCCGAACCTAAGTTTACCGTTTCCAACGCCTCTTTGTGAGGTTCGATGGACCTTTCCTCTTGTCTGAGTAATCGGGAGATCTCTTCTGGAATTTCGTCGTCATTTTCTTCTTCAGCCTCAAATACCAGGAACTCAAAGTTGGGAGAAGGCATCAGATCGTATGTTTCAACGGGGTTTAAAACAAGCAATCTGCATGACGTGATGATTTGTTTTAGAAGAGATAGAGAGAATGTAAGAGTGTGTGCAGTGTATTTTTTGATAACTGCTTGTTTTTATTATTGAATTGTTTTTTAGGATTACCATTTTCTGAGAAAAGCGAAAAGAGAAAACAACAATTAATGCGGAAATTACAGAACTACGTTATTTTATTAATGAACAAATCGATTCTTGAAACTACAGCCCTATAAAACAAAACTCTGTCGCTTTGGGCGAAGCGAAGAGGGAAATTTACAGAAAGCGAGCCCTATCAAAACATCTGTTTCACCTGGGCAGGGTGAAAGGTTAAAGATGGCAATTACTTTGACTTATGAACGATCTTCAGAACATCGACAGCAAGCCATTGGCGGCGAACTCCTCGGTGAATCACAAAGTCTGGCACCTTCCTCGATTTGTCTTCAGAAATAACGCTGATTTCTGGTGGAGCAGGATCATTGGAATCTGTCTCCCAGGCAGAGTTGTCGTAGGAGGATTCCTCTGTTGTATTTTGCATTGTATTTGTGCTCTCAGGAAAATCTCCCCATCCAGTTGGCTGGATGTCTTCGAGCCTGATACGAGAGCTTTCAGGAGCGGTGTACTTGACCATGAAGTCAAATTTTCCACTTGGTTGTCCCAGGGTGTCCCACACTTCCTTGGAATTGGAGGAGTCATCTCTCTCGATGACGTTGACCTCGGGAAAAGCATAGTTGATGAATTCTAGTCCTGCAAACGTTGCGAATTCATCGTCGTGTTGGGTATTCTCAGGATAACCTGGATGTTGATCCTGCGGTATGGCGGGGACACAGGTATTCTGTTCAATGATGATCAGCTGATTTTCATTGTTCGGATGATTTCGTTGCCCCAAGTCTCCGGGATACGGCTGCCAGATAGGCAGGCCATCCATTGGGCCGTAATAGTCATGGTCAAAGTTGTCTTTTATCAGAGTGTCCTTCTCTAATGAGTTTGGCGGAGCACGGCATCCTTTCGGATCACAATCTCCATATATCATTTCGACGTCTGACCTGGGTATAAATCTCGGACTCTGTGTTGGAAAGCAAAAGGGAATCTGCATTTCATCCTGAGACATATAATCGTCCTTGTATAGATAGGACTCCCATTCTTCCTCCATATCAGAGGAATCATCTTTATTGATGGTATGCACTTCTTGCGGCACTGGGTGAAGGAAACCTCCACTGTGGAAAAAGTCTTGAATGGGATGAAGACTTTCATTGCTGGTAGTAGCTGTCTGGGTACAGGTTGCAGAAAAACCAAGACCCTTCTTTGTTTTATTGTCAGTAGGAATGACAAGCTGTCCCCATCCTTTTGTATTGGCACCCTCGACTGCTTTGATAGCATCCTTGTATGAGGAAATGGAAGTTCCCTCTTCGGATTAATTGTCCTTGCTCACCGACAGTGCTTGGAACTGAGTTCCAATAACCTCCTCGGGTTCTACACCAGTAGATGATGATAAGTTACTTACGAGCAAGGCCTGTTCTCCACAGACCGTGACGAGTTTGTCGTTCTGGACAAACTTTAACTTTTGGTGGAGGGTCGAGGTGACCGACCCAGCCTGATGTATCCAAGGTCTTCCTAATAAACAACTGTACATTGCCCGGATATCCATGACCTGGAAAGTGACTTGGAAAGTGTGAGGACCAATAGTTATGGGAAGGTCGACTTCGCCGATAACTGCTTTTCTGGATCCGTCAAATGCTTTGACGATGACCTTGCTGCCTCTCATCAGAGATCCTTGAAATGATAGTCGCATCAGAGTAGATTTTCGCATAACATTCAGGGCTGACCCTGTGTCTACCAGTACGCTGGCTAAAGCACCGCCCTGGCAGCTGACCGTGATATTGAGTGCCATGTTATGACGGCGACCCTCTTCAGGTAATTCCTCATCACTAAATCCCAAGTTATTGCAGGAAGTGATGTTAGAGACAATGCTATCGAACTGTCTGATTGGTACATCTTGTTCCACAAAGGCTTGCTCCAAGACTTTCTGTAGAGCCTCCCTGTACGCTTCTTAACGGAGTAAAAGTGATAATACCGAGATCTTTGAAGGAGTTTGTAACAGTTGATCAACAATGTTGTATTCACTCCTTTGGATGAGCTTCAGCATCTCATCATTGTTTTTCGAAAGGTCGGGATTACTGGATTGACTGACTGGTGGATTGGGAACTTCTGTCTGAGGTCCATTTTCTTTGTTAAGTTCTCCAACTCCTCGGTTGAAGATTCGACCACTCCGTGTTACTCGACTGATGTCTGCAATATTCACGACAGAGGGTAATGGAATTTCCTTTCCATTCTCAACTGTTGTTGCACCGTATTTGTAAGGGATATCCTTAGTTGATTTATACGGTAATGGTCCCGGTAGATAAATGACTATGGGAGCCTTCTGATTTTTCTGACCATCGTAAGCAATTTCGATTCGTTCCTGGTTGGGAACTCTCTATTCGTCAAGTAGAGGGATGATGGTACAAACATCCTTAGCCCTCTGATGATTAGAGATTATGATAACATCCTCAATTTGTTCAGTGAGGTAGTCCGGCGCCCAGTTGATTGGTCCGGAACCCGCACAGGGTAGCACCCTTGGTTATTTCCTGAGCAAACTCTACAATGTTCATAGTTGTGTGGTGGCATCTGGCCATGCTCGCTTTGAATACAATGTAACCTCACTAGGTCAGTTTCCCCAGATCGAACATCCCGACTTTGATGTCGCGTAGGGTTCCCGTTGGTAATACTAATTTGCTGGGTGTCTTCATCCATATAGATTGGAAGCCACCAGTGATTCAACAAGTGCTGAAGTGTTTTCTTGGACAGGGGCACAACCTTGATCATTTTCACAGCCCGCCTAAGAGCTCTAATAATCATGTGATACCAGGAACCCGAGCCGGACCTGTTTAGCATGTAACTCCACCAGGCTGGTATTCATCAAGCGAATGTCGAAGATTTAGATCATGTTGATCTGATAGGGATTCTTATCATGGTAGTCCCGGATCCACCCAAGATCCATCTGACGTTGGAGGGCCTCTTGTACAAAAGAGCATCCCTGTTTGTTTACCGAACAAGTCAAACAGGAACTGTAATCATACCGCGGTAGATTATAATACTGGCTTTGCCTGGAGTGCATCGCCACCAAATTGTCATTCTTTGCACGAATGTCGTGGTTTTGAATGATGTTAGAATTCGTGTAAACCATGTTAACTCCACGAACTCGGTGCTCTTGGATCCATCCGAGATCCATCTGTTCCTGTAGAGCTGATTGCACCACAGAACATCCCTAATTGTTCTTAGAGCAGATATCACACTGGTGATAGTTGTGAGGTGGCACATGGCCATATCCGCTCTGTCTACAATGCATCTTGACCAAATTGGCCCTTAATAAGAGTACATCGTGAATTTGATAGATGTTGTTAGTCTCTCCCTCTATCAGATTGACCGTAACCTTCTCGTGTTGAGGCAGCGGGTTCGTGAGAACATTCGGATTCGTATCTTTGAAAGATAAAACCCCGCTCCTAACAAGTTTTTGCACATCAGATTTGAAACTGAGACAACTTTCTATGTTATGCCCTGGTCCTCCTTGATGGTAAGGGAACTCTAATCCACCTTAAACCAAAAAGGCGGATTTTCCGGTACTGTAAGAGGGGACTTAGTCTGGACATGCCCCTTGGCCAATAGTAACGGAAATAGTTATGCGTACGATATGGGTATAGGATCAAATCCTGGTGGCCGCGTTGTACGGTTGTTATTGTATGGAGGACGAGCCTGCTGAAGAGGCTGTTGTGTCCTTTGTTGATTAGGTTGGCTCTGCGCAACCTGAGGTTGATACGTAGGAATAGGCGCAGGATTGATAGCAGAAGTTACAGCTGCTACTGGTTGATAACGCCACCTTTGCTTTCCGAGAGAGATATTCCCAATATCCTGCTCTTTTTTCTTAGGGAGAGCACTTCCGTATCGTTTTGTACTACTTGATGATCCAGCGTCTTTTACTAAACATCCTTCTCGGACGGCTTCCTCAAGACGAACTCCCATGCCCACCATCTCGGTGAAGTCACTGGGCGCACTGGCAACCATTCTGTCGTAGTAAACTGAGCTCAAGGTCTTTAAGAAAATCTTTGTCATTTATTTTTCCTCAAGAGGTGGACAAATTTGAGCGGCGATTTCACGCCATCTCTGGGCGTATTCCTTAAAGGTTTCCTTATCCTTTTGTGACATTGATCGGAGTTGATATCTGTCTGGTGCCATTTCCAAATTATATTTATTTTTTTGGACGAAGGCAGTGCCAAGATCTTTGAAAGTGCTAATCGTGGCGTGGTTTAAACCCATGTACCATTTTAATTCGGCACCAGTTAAACTATCCTGAAAGTAGTGAATCAGTAGGTCCTGATTTTCTGTTTGAGCTAACATTCGTCGAGCGTACATCACCAAGTGACTATGAGGGCAAGAGTTACCCTTGTATTTTTCAAAGTCAGGCACCTGGAATTTGTGTGGGACTTTCACATTTGGGACCAAGCAGAGATCTGCGGCGTCCTTTCCAAATAGATCCTGACCGTGAAGGGCCTACAGTTCTTTCTGCATTCCCAGGAAATGTTCCTGGAACTCATTCATTCTTTCGAACTTGTTGTGGTTTCCACCAGAAGGTATCTGGGGAATCTGTCCTTCTGGGACAGTGTGTACCACGGGCGGTGGTATATTCATTATGGCCGAGACTCTCGGTGCCTCCTGAAGTTTGTAACCTTCAGGAGTTGCTGTCATGCCCCTGGCATCTTCGCTTTCCCAAAGTTTGTAACCTTCAGGCCCAACGGTTCCTGCTGCGGTCCCCTGATCATCATTGATCAACGGGATATATCCTTCCGGGATATAGTTAAGTGGCATGCCCCAGGGACGATCTTTCGGAATTTTGTACCTAGGATCAAACTTTTCCACTATGGACGTTGAGGTGATCTCCGAGATCACAGTCCTTTGTAGCTGAGCTTCTTCCATGGCTTGCATGTCGTTATGAAGCTTTCTCAAATCCTCTCTCAGAGCGTCGATCTCTTCTCTCAACTCTCTGTTCTCTTCCTCGAGATCATCCATCTTTTTCTGACGATTGGCCCGAGTATTGTACGAATGAGACAGTTTGACTCTAGAACCGAGACACAAACGCGAGATTCATAGGTAAGAAGAATACGTGACGTGAGAATGATGAATGAAATGATTATTAATTATTTTTGTTTATTCAAAGTAAACTTCGACAAGTAGATTGCAAATATCAAACAGTGGGGAAACCCCGTTTTATTGAATTCAAAGGATTGCGAAAATAGAAATACAGTAGATTACAAGGTGCGGAAACAGAAACCTAAGCTAAGGGGTCCCGAATCCTCTCTGAGGAGAACCCGGGTGCTGATTCTGGTACTTTCCTTTTCTTGGACCGGGGCTCTTGGGCCGTTGTCGAGTTGTCATTCCTTTTCCAAGTGAAAGGAACGAGCAAATTCCTTCGGTCATCTTGATTATCCACAACATGTTGCTGTAAAATCTCGATCAGAGCATCCTTATCTTTCAGCAGTTGCTGTATTTTGGTACACCCCTACATTGAGGGTGTGGTATTTGTTCTTCCAAGACCTCCTCTCCTGTTGAACTTTGTTGAGAGTAACCCGAAGTTTTTCCGTTTCAGTCATGAAGTACATGACCGATTCCCTTGGGGGAAGAACTCCGTGATGAGGATAAGGCATCTTTAGCTTGAAAGCTCTAGTTTGTACCCAGTGGAGATAAGGCTCCACCGAGACACAGTCCGGTTTTCCTAGAGACTCTCGTCCTTTCTTATGAACATGTTTCCAAGCGTGCACTATTTCCATCTTTAGTGCCCTATCACTTTCTCCTTCTTTGAAGAAAAGACCTTCCAGATGAGCATCACGTGGGATATGCCTCATCGGGTATCCAAATTGACGACGAACTAATATTGGATGGTAATTGATTCCTCCCGTAGTTCCTATAAGGGGTACGTTGGGGAAGTTTCCACAACGGTCAATGATCCTGATCCCGTCATAAATCCTATTGCACCAATCTATGTCAGAGTTGGTGAGGGACATGATTTTCTGCGACCAACGTAAGGCGCTCTTATGATCCCAAAAAGCAGCAGACTTGGGCAAATGGAAGATAAACCATTTATACAGCAGGGGCACACAGCATGTGATCATTCCTCCGCTGTACAAATTCCCTAAGTGTACATAATGATATGCGTCCGCGAGCAAAGTTGGCATAGGGTTTCCAATGAGAAAAACCTTAATGGCGTTGATATCGACGAAGCTATTAATGTTGGGAAACAGAAATAACCCGTAGGTCAGTATGACAAAGATGCTTTCAAAAGAAGTCATGTTCCCTATGTTAGCAAAGTACAGAGCCTTCTTTGTCAGGAACTGGGCTGGAAAACCTAGGAGTCCACCCTTAGTGGTCATGTGAGTCTTGACTTCCGAATCATCCAAATAAATTGCTCTTGCACTGGTCTGATCCTTTGGAATTTCTTCCAGTACAGAAAATAGAGCTCGATCAGTAGTGTGTAAATTGGTCAGGTGAGAGTACTCCTCCAGCGTTGGTGCGAGCTGGTAATCCGGGAATGTGAAACAGTGATAAACCGGATCGTAAAACTGAATGAGTGCCTCCATGATTCCTTCAAACACATGGATTCTTAACAGAGGCAGCAGACCTCCGTATTTGGCTCTGAATGCTTCAGGGTTAGTGATCATCCTCGCTAATCCTCTCAAATCCTCTAGCTTTGGAACCCTGAAGGTATACTTATGATTTCTCCTTCTACCGAAATCCATGAGCGCAATCTTTTTCTCTGACATTTGCAATCATTGTCTTAGTTTAATTTGAAAAAGAGAGACTAAAAGAGAAGTTTTTTCTTTGCTTTAATGTTTTTTTAGATGAATGTATGAATGCAGCATACAAAAACATAGAAAAAACATGGGGTCAAAGGGTCGGTGTCATGAAGTAAAGGCTCTACCCATCCCAAAGGTTTATACTAGTGATTTTTGTACCTGTCTCTCAAAATCATCAGTTCTTGTTGAGAAAACACCAGCGGGCCGGGAACCGTGCTAGGTGATGTTTTTCGAAGAACCATCAGAAGAGGGTGGTATCGCGTGACAACCATTTCCAATAGTTTCCGCACCACTAAAAGAGGTTTTTCCTAGGTGTATACTCAATCTTTCCACATGCGGCATAACACGCATTCCCATTAGCAGAAAAATAAACACAGATATCAATTAGGAAAAGCAGTATATATATTTGTCCTAAAGTCCTAGACTTTAAATAGCTATGAATCCTATGTTCCTGACAGAAAATGGTTCCCCGGCAGAGTCGCCATCCTGTGGTACCTTCCCAACTTTAAAGGTTTTGACCTAAGATCCTAGTGTAGTCAACAAAAAGTCCTATCCCAGTGAAATCTCCAGAAAAGAAATCATTCTTTGGTTTCTACCTGAGAGATAAAAAAGAGGGCCCCACGGTGGGCGCCATTTTCTGTGGTGGCCACCGCCATTAAAATGACTCGTCCAAGGTTTTCACCTGAAATTGTAAGAAAAAAAGAAAGGCCCCACGGTGGGCGCCACTTTTCTGTAGCGAGCGATTTTGGACGTGGTTCTTAAGCACTGCCGCTCTTTGGGTTACTACAGGTCGATTCATTTTTTATCCTATTGAAGCTGATAAAGGAATGGAAATATATGTCTCCAATTAACCCTGCTTTGCAAACTGAGGTGAAACAGCCAAAACTATTGGTTTACAGATGCGGTCAATGTGGGGGGCCTCTCTTAGGTTATTTTGATTGAATGTAGACTTTTGGTGGGGAATACAGACTCGGATATTTTGGCGGATATGTGAGGATTTGTGACCTGAGGTTTTTGATGTGGTGTGCTCGCTAAGATTTTTCTTTCAATCTTATGCCTACGTATTCCCGTTTACCGAAACAGGGAAATCAGAGCGATCGTAGTTCCTCCTATTCTATGGGAGGAAATGGTGTTTTGGTGTCTTATTCAAAGCCCAAGACGTGAAGCTAAAGGGGTTTGTATCTTGTTCAAAGCCCAAGATCTGAAGCTGAAGGGTCTATTTATATCTTGTTCGAAGCCCAAGATATGAAGCTAAAGGGTTTTGACTTTAGAGAGAATTTGTCATCTCTAAAGAGGGGTATTTGATCTGTTTGTCACAGCTATTGGATGACTGATTATAAAGGAGGATTATTTTAACCGGGATATGTGAATCCGGCAATGCCATAATTTCCTTTATAGGGGATTTTCAACCTGAAGGAGAAAACTTTAACTCAGTTTAGAGCAATGCCATCTTTCCTTAGGAATTTCTCATGCTAAAAGAGGGACAATGGCGTGGATGTAAATAATCCAGAGGCTTGCCGCTTACAGCAATTAGATGGAGGGAAAAGGAGTTGTTGATGTTTGTGTACTATGAACGAGGCACAACTTTGATGCTAAAAGGTTGATTGAATCAACCGGGGTTTCCTTATACAAAGCCTAAGAGGAGGCTATTGACCCAACAAGAGGATGCTTTTATATGTCTCGTACGAAGCCCGAGAGAGAGGCTAAAAGGGTTGACTCAACAAGAGAGTGTTTTTATATGTGTCTTGTACGAAGCCTAAGACGGAGGCTGAAAAGGGTTTGACTCAACAAGAGAATATTTTATACTCACCAAGAGAGTGATTTGGTATCTCGTACGAAGCCCGAGATGGAGGCTAAAAAGGTTTAACTCAACAAGAGAGTCTTTTATACTCAACAAGAGAGTGTTTTTGTATCTCGTACGAAGCCCGAGATGGAGGCTGAAGGGTGGTTGACTCAACAAGAGAGCCTTTTCGTATTTTGTACGAAGCCCGAGATGGAGGCTGAAGGATGGCTGTTTCAGTTTAGTGACAAGTCCAGTATGTGGGTTAAAAGAGAAAATCAGTTCTTATAAAGAGGCTGATTAAAAGTAAGGCTATGCTTTGGATTTGATTAGAGGATCAGGGTTATTTCCTGTTCTTTAAGGAAATGGGGAATCCAGAGGGATGTTGAGATTGTCCAAGTCTGCGGGTGTTTTCCCTATTTTTGAAAGGGGCTTGAGAATGCCTTCGAGACTCAAGGAAGTTAGATTGTCCAAGCCTAGAGTTTTGTCTTTTGTACTATGCTTAAAGAAACAGTATTAGTACGTTCACGGTAGAAAGATCTAGACTCTTTGAAATACTGTTCTATTAAGATGACTAATTTCTGTTCCTATACCTCTAGGAGGTCGTCGGGACAATTTGTACGAAGCCCAAGAGGAGGCTGGAAACTTTTAAGAAGCCGTGGGACAATTTGTACGAAGCCTAAGAGGAGGCTCTCTTCCCGAAGGAAGAATCCTTATACGAAGCCTAAGAGGAGGCTGTGGATACTTCTAAGAAGCCGTAGGGTCCTTGTACAACGCCCAAGAGGAGGCGGGGATGCTTTTAGGAAGCCAGTGGGTCCCCAAACCCCGAGAAATTCAAGACAGGCTATTTACAGAGAATAGATCAAGCCAGGAAAGTCCGAGAATTTGGAAGAAACTCAAGAGATGCCATTCACGGAGAAAAGATCATCCCTGGGGAGTAGAGTTTCTTTGACATTGTCTAAGGGTGACAGTCTGTGAAAGGGTTCACCGAGAATGCTGCCTTTCACGTCTCCATATTGTTTAACCCCAAGAGGAGGGAAGACTGTATCTGGTAATCCTATGGGGATCTATTTTAGTCTATTTAAGAGTGATCAACAGGGCTTAGTGCTAGACGTAGTTGCCGGGGAAACTCTAAATATCTATACTAGTATTACATAGTTGATATGAGTTTATGAAAGAAGACTTACAGTGAAACAGCCCCACAATACGGTTATATGTATATGAAAGCGGTAAATGAAAGCGTATAAACACTTACTCGGTTATAGAGCTTCCATGTTGTTTGGTTAGTTGCTCAACAAAGAAAGATTGAAAACAACAGTATATTCAAAATCAAAGGAGAAGGTGCTTTGAAAAGATGTTGGGGCTTACAGCTCAAGGAGAGGCCCAAGGTTTATCAGTGATCGCACTGTCGTTTTGTACAGAGACTTTATACAAGGCACAAGAAAGGTTTCATGTACAAGGGGATGGATATTACACTCTCTCAAGAGGCCCAAGTGTTTAAAGAAAAAGAATGGGGCTTATAACACGAGGGTAGGCCCAGATGATTGGTTTTTGAATTGGCGATCGCGCCGAGGTTTTCTTTTAATGCAGAGGGACTTATACATTGTCTGAGGCCCAAAAATTGTTTTGGTTAAAAGGGGATTGGGTCTTACACTCCATTAGAGGCCCAAAGATTTATTTTTGTACAAGTGGTAGGGCTTACAGCTCAAGGAGAGACCCAGGGTCATTTGTTTGAAAACGGCGATCGCGCCGAGATTTTTGAAAATGCGATGGGTCTTATACAATGCTTTGAGGCCCAAAATGGTTTGGTTTTCAAAGGGGGTTGGGTCTTACACTCTAATAGAGGCCCAAAATATTTTGAATAGATCTTATAGCTCGAGGAGAGGCCCAAGGTTTGTTTTTCAACGAACGATGATCGCGTCGAACTTTTTGAAATACAACGGGACTTATACAATAAGTGAGGCCCAGAAATAGGTTGTATTTACAAAGGATTGGGTCTTACACTCTATTAGAGGCCCAAAAGTGTTTGAAATTGTTTGATGAGGGTGAAAATCAAAGAAACCCTAATTTGTTATTCTTTAAAAGTAAATATTTATAGAAAATCAAATAAAATACCAAATAAGTTTGAATAAACCATTTGTTATTTTTGTTTAGGGTTTGAAAAATGAGGGATTAATCACAAGGGATATTCAAACTCACTTGGTTTTGATTTTCAAAGTAAATATTCACTTTTAAAATGTTTAAAACACATTAAAAAGGAATTTATTCACAAAAATACTAATTATATTAAATAAATAATATAAACTTAATTTTTTGGTGGAATAAAATATTTCAATATTTTTGTGATTTTTTGCAAAAAGACCCAATAAAAAATAATTAAAATTGAAAGAGTTATTAATTTTCCAATTAATTAATAAAACATAAAATATTGGAAAAATAGCAAAAATGTGAATAAACACAAAATGGCATGGGTGGAGTTTGAACCCACGACCTCAAGGTTATAGGGTGCGCGCCTTACCACTGGGGTGGTGATACATCCATTGCTTGAAGTGAAACCACAAATATACAAGGCATGCCTTGTTTTCTAGGCCTGGCCAAGGCAAGGCAAGGCAAGTTTTGGCTCAGAAACGTGAAGTTCATAACTTTCTCATTTCTCCATGTTTGGGGACAAAATTTGTATGCATCTGGCCTAGAATTTCACAAGGAATCCAATGGTGGTAGTATTTTTTTCAGATCATACTCCCTCCTCAAAACCCGATAGTGGTTTTGAAAAAGGCCTATAATTGCATTTTCTATGCTACACTTTGATATAGGCATGAATTACATGATGAATTGGTTCAAACACAACATATACAACATGTATGAGGTGTGTATGATCAGTGGACTTCAAAGCAATGCATATTTTGGAAAGTTCAAGTCATGAGGCTTACCTCTTTTTGAGCTTTTGGAGTTTTCTGTGCAATCTACCAAGTTCTTTGTTCCAGAAATGGTTTGATGCTTTAGACACTCTCAAATGATCCCTTGGAAGCTTTTAGGATGCTTGGAATCAGCTGGAACCTGCAAAAACACAAATTGGCCCTTTCTTGCAAAAAGGGTTAAAATGACCAAAATAGCAACTCCCTCAAATGGTGTTCCAGATGGGGGGAACCATTTGGGACATTTCAAGGATGTTATTTGGAGTGTGTTTGAGGTTTTATCTGGTTTGGAAAGTGACTGATTCAAGACATGGCTTGAAAAATGCACAAAAAGCCTATTTTGAGGTTTTGAGAGGTGACTTTGTGATTTAAGGATTACAAGTCACTTGTGTGAGTTTGGATCACCTACATATGATGTTTATGAGGTGTTAGGATCATGAGCTACGATGGAAATGCTCTCTAACTCAAAAACTCAAAGTTACCTTGCTAAAGAAGGTATTTTTGCCTAAAGAACATGATTTTGAGGAAAGCATCTGTTTGATGGCTTTGGTGTACTCAAACTAAGCACAAATGAGCTCTATTTATAGTAGAGCAAGTTTTTTTTAGGATCAATAGTTAATGAAAACTGCAGTAGAGGTTTGGCCAATGGTTACACTTTGGAATCCAAGTCTCCTCTAGCCATTGACTAGAGGTTAGGCACATGGCTATGGTTCCCTTGGTCTTGGATAAGCCTTGACTGAATTCAGTTGGAAATGGCTCAGTCCATGCCACCTTGGTGTATGCATTGAATGCTCCAATCCAAAATTGGAGTCTTGTCCCTCTTTTAGGCAATTCTAGGTTTGGCATGCTACTTCTTGTTCCAAGGACTTTGGAGGCTTGGCTCAGTGTTTGTCCCCTTTAGATTTGATCCTCAGATGTGTCCAAGATGATGACAAGGCTTGGAATTATCTGATTTTTCCAAATCGAGCAAAAATGCAAAATTCTGCCTAGCCTTGGCAGTTTTCAGCAAGGCATATTGCCCTTGTCATATCTCATGGCTTAAGTGGAATTTGGTGATGTTCTCGGTCATTTTGGAAAGCCCTCATATGATACAACAACTGTTTGATCATATTTGGTCTTGATACCTTTTGGATCCAAGTGAAAAATCCCCCTACATTTGGAAAAAAGTGAAGGCAGATTCTGACTTAGTGTAAATTTCACTAAGTGTTGAAAAAAAGTGACATTTTCACTTTTTGTGATTTTGATCATTCCATAACTCAAAATCCATGAGGAATTTGGAGGGGGGTCAGTTCTAAGCTTTTGTAGAGGGTAATGAGATCTACAAATCAAGCTTTGGATGGGGAAAAATGGTTTTATGGTTTAGGAGTTATGATCCCCCAAAGTTGGTACCCTTGCCACTTTGTTCATAACTTAGAAAATTTTCTAAGTTTGTTATGGTTACCCCTTTTACAAGTTATCCCACTTTTCTTGATTTTTCTTGATGAATGATGATTCCAATCATACATTAACATCATTTTAGGGTTAAAAAACCATTTTTGTGAAAAATCTCAAAAAGTCAAAGTTGACTTTTGTGCACAGTTGACTTTTTATCAGATGAATTCCAAACTGTGCGATCCTCTATGAAATCAAGTCCTTGACCTAAATCAAACTTGATGGATTGATTTCATAGGTGTTATAGGGTGTATTGAATCATGTCCTAGGGTTTGGGAGCATGTCCTGGTCAAAAGTCAAAGCTACAGTTGACTTTTCTCGCGAAACCCTAATTATGGCTCTGATGAAATTGAGACTTATTGCTCAAGCTTCTTGGATTAATCCATTGTTGCAAATGGATCAATGTAGTTTATTTAAAACCCTCAAATCATGGCTTTAGGTCTTGGCTCATGATTGGTCCCAAAAGTCAACTTAGGGGTGAAATAGGTCAAGAAACCCTAATTCCTGATTTTTGATGAATGCTTCCCCAGAGGCTAAATTGACTTGATGATTGAGATTATGATGTCCCTTGGAGCATCAAAGGTTATGCCTTGAAGCATTGGCTCATGCCCAGAGGAGAATTTCCATCTGGAGGCCCAGGTCGACCAAACCCTAATTTGGTGACACTGGCGATCTTGAGGCTTGATCCACCTAGAAGGGAGCAACCTTGTGCTTAATCCTTGAAGTGGGAGTCCCCTTGATCCATTATAGATGTTTGGGAGGTTAGACAAGTTGAAGACCATGTCATTTCTTGATTGATCCTTTGTCTAAGAACTCTGAGAGGGCTTGAAACCCTAATTTTGACTGTAGTAAGTATTCACCCATCTTTGGGGAGACTGATGAGGCATAATGATTCATCCATATCGTGATGTTGATTTGCACAATGATGGGAAATCTTAGTGGTCAAAATTTGGGGTATGACAAGACCAAAAAGCATGAATACAGCAAAGGGCTCCTATAGAGTACTATAGATGTATTGGGTGCGTAAAACCTTCCCTTTACATAACCAACCCCCTTACCCATTTCTCTTTGTCTTTTTAGCTTTTGCTTTTTTAGACTTCTTAGGATTTATTCGCTCTTTTTTCCTTTTCCTTTGTGGAATAAATAAAAGCGCGGTGACGACTCTGTTTTCCTTGAGTTAAGTTAGTCAATAGCTTACACTCACAAATTTCCCCGCTACAGAAAAGTGGCGACTCTGCTGGGGATAACCTCCCTTGAGGGGTTTAGTCTACTTTGATTTATTTACTACTTTTTGTTTGATTTGCTTGTTACTTGCTTGTTCTGTTTGGGAATTTCTCTGTGTGTGAGATAGGTCCTATACCCGGACCAGAGTGTACTTTGACATAGGAGGATAGTATAGTCAAGGGAGCTTTGAGGGAGTCGAATCCCGAAAAAGTAGAACTTTAGAATCTATCCACTCGGTGGTTGCCTCTTTGGAATTACTGATGTCGATCGAGCGATCGTGAAGGCATTACTTTTTCCATAGAAGCCTATAACACTAAGGACCGTAGTAACCCTTAACCCATCTTAGCCCTTTTAGGATCGTGGCGCAGAAGCTATGAGGATGCAAATCCGACTTAGCTGTCAAGCGATGCCACACTCAGGTTAAATTCTCTTGAGGATAACTACCAACCTCTGAGCGAATCGATGCGCTGGTGTGTCTGATAGTGGATTGTGGACCCTGGGTACTCTATTAGAACCACTATTTTCTGCAGGAACAATGAAGACAAAACCTTAATACATACCTTTGTGGGATTGGTTCTTACCCTTGGCTTCATGCTTGTAACTTGAACCTTGACCCGTGTGCTTTGTGTGATCTTGTTTGTAGTTGTTTCATTCATGCACTCATGCATTCATGAGCATTCTTTTGGAAGGTTTCAAGGAACTTAAAGGTGTTATTGTAAACAATGCAGATACTTTTGTTATGGATTTTGGAAGGAGAAGTACAAGGAAGTATACTTTCATGAGTCCTAAGTTAGAGGGTTTGAGAGAGCTAGGATCTTTGGTTGTTGATACCAAGAAGTTTGAATCCAGATATGGAAGGATTTTATCTCTCTTGAAGGTTAATATGGCTGAAGGATTGCTTGCTACTTTGGTTCATTTCTATGACTCTTTGCTTCATTGTTTCACCTTTCCTGATTATCAGTTGGTACCTACGCTAGAGGAGTATTCTCTCCTGCTTAGTTTGCTTGTTCATGGTCAGATTTTCTCCAGTTTGGATCGCGCTCCCGAGCATCACGTTATTGCGAAGGCTAATCACTTGAAGGCTACCCGCTAAGTTCATGATGGATAGAGCTTATCACTTTGCTAGTGTGAAGAACATAATTACTTTGGAGGCTATTCTTGCCTTGCTTATTTATGGACTATTCCTCTTCCCACATGAGGAGATAAGTATCTCCAAACACAAAAATATTAAAAAATAATTCTGCTCTCATCTCCTCAATCTCTTTTTTCAAGCAAACCTTTTTTAGACCAAAAAGCATGAATACATCAAAGGGCTCCTATAGAGTATTATATATGTATTGGATGCGTAAAACCTTCCCTTTACATAACCAACCCCCTTACCCATTTCTCTTTGTCTTTTTTAGCTTTTGCTTTCTTAGACTTCTTAGGATTTATTCACTCTTTTCTACTTTTCCTTTGTGGAATAAATTAAAGCGCGGGTGGCGACTCTGTTTTCCTTGAGTTAAGTTAATCATTAGCTTACACTCACAAATTTCCCAGCTACAATGACGTGTAGGGTTTCTCCTACATTCCAACGTTCACAAGCCCACGTCCACCACCTCTTGTACACATGGCGGACGCCATGTCTAGATGGCGGACGCCATCTTTATAAAACGTGGATCAGTCAAGGACGGTTGGAGAAGTTTCCCATGACCAGAGATATTTCCTCCACACGAACTTCGAAGGTGCTATGTGTCATACCCCAAATTTTGACCACCAAGATTTCCCATCATTTGTGCAAATCATCATCAAAATATGGATGTACTTTCATGCCTCATCAATCTCCTCAAAGATGATTGAGCATTCACCATAATCAAGAATTAGGGTTTTTAGCCCGTTCAGAGCACTTAGACAAAGGATCAATCAAGGAATGACATAATTTTCAACTTGTCTAACCTCTCAAACACCTATAAAAGATCAAGAGGACTCCCACATCAAGAATTAAGCACAAAGTTGCAACATTCCAAGTGGATCAAGTCTCAAGATTGCCAGTGTCACCAAATTAGGATTTTGGTCGACTGAGGCCTCCAGATAAAAATTTTCATCTGGACATGAGCCAATGCTTCAAAGCACACCCTAAGATACTCCAAGGGACCTCATGGACCCAATCATCAAGTCAATTTTTCCTTAGGGGATGCATTCACAAAAAATCAGGAATTAAGGTTTCTTGACCTAATTCACCCCTAAGTTGACTTTTGGGACAAAGCATGAGCCAAGACCTCAAGACATGATTTGAGGGCCTCAAATACACCACATTGATACATTTACAACAATGAATTGATTCAAGAAACTTGGCTCACAAGTTTCAATTTCACCAGGACCACAGTTAGGGTTTTGAAGAAAAAGTCAACTGTATCTTTTGACTTTTGACCAAGACATGCTCCCAAACCTTGGGACATGATTCAATACATCCAATAACACCTATGGAATCCATATATTAGGTTTGATTTAGGTCAAGGACTTGATTTCATAAAGGATCGCACAGTTTGGATTTCATCCGATAAAAAGTCATTTGTGCACAAAATCAAGTTTGACTTTTTGGAAATTTTCACAAATATGGTTCCCCTAAGTAAAAAATAATGTTAATGTATGGTATTGATCATCATTCATTAAGAAAAATCAAGAAAAGTGAGGTTTCTTGCAAAAGGGGCAACCATAAGAAACTAAAATTTTTCTAAGTTATGGAACAAAAGTGATTTTGGTACCAACTTCTAAGGATCATAACTTGAGATCCAAGCAACCATTTTGGGTGATCCAAAGTTGGATTTGTAGGTCTTGCTACACTCTACAAAAGCTTCAACTACCTCAGACTCCAATTCTTCATGGATTTTGAGTTATGGATTGATCAAAATCACAAAAACATGAAAATGACACTTTTTCCAACACTTAGTGAAAGTCCGCCTAAGTTACCAGCCTTATGTCATACCCCAAATTTTGACCACTAAGATTTCCCATCATTTTGAAAATCATCACCACAATATGAATGCACCATCATTCCTCTTCAATTTCCTCAAGGATTATTGAGCATTCACTACAATCAAAGATTAGGGTTTTGAGCCCTCTCCGAGCACTTAGACAAAGGATCAATCATGGAATGACATGATATTCAACTTGTCTAACCTCTCAAACCTCTATAAGGAATCAAGAGGACTCCCACATCAAGAATCAAGCACAGGGTTGCAGCATTCCAAGTGGATCGAGCCTCAAGATCACCAGTGTCACCAAATTAGGGTTTTGGTCGACTGAGGCCTCCAGATAGAAATTTTCCTCTGGGCACGAGCCATTGCTTCAAAGCACCACTTAAGATACTCCAAGGGACCTCATGGACCCAATCATCAAGTAAATTTAGCCTCAGGGGATGCATTCACCAAAAATCAGGAATTAGGGTTTCTTGACCTAATTCACCCTTAAGTTGACTTTTGGGACAAAACATGAGCCAAGACCTCAAGAAATGATTTAAGAGTCTCTAATATACTACATTGATCCATTTGCAATAATGGATTGATCCAAGAAGCTTGATCCACAAGTTTCAATTTCATCTGGACCACAATTAGGGTTTCAATGGAAAAGTCAAATGTACCTTTGACTTTTGACCAAGACATGCTCCCAAACATTGGGACATGATTCAATACACCCTATAACACCTGTGTAATATGTCCATTAGGTTTGATTTAGGTCAATGACTTGATTTCACAAAGTATCGCACAGTTTGGATTTCATCCGATAAAAAGTCAACTGTGCACAAAATCAAGTTTGACTTTTTGGAATTTTTCACAATTATGGTACATTAACCCTAAAACAATGTTAATATGTGACTGGAATCATCATTCTTCAAGAAAAATCAAAGAAAGTGAGTTAACTTGTAAAAGGGGTAACCATAAAAAACATAGAATTTTTCTAAGTTATGGAACAAAGTGGTTAGGGTACCAATTTCCAAGGACCATAACTTGAGATCCAAGCAACCAATTTGGATGGTCCAAAGCTGGATTTGTAGCTCTCATGGCATACTTCAAAAGTTTCAACTACATCTCATTCTGATTCTCCATGGAATTTTAGTTATGGAGTGATCAAAATGGCAAAAAAACATGAAAGTGACATTTTTCCAACACTTAATGAAATTTTCACTAAGTCAGAATCAACCTTATTTTTTCCCAAATGTAGAGGCATTTTTCATTGTAATTCAAGTTGGTTCAAAACTAAAGTTGGACATCATGTTGAAATAGG
The DNA here is from genome assembly GCA_022829125.1 of Lathyrus tuberosus. NCBI lineage: Eukaryota > Viridiplantae > Streptophyta > Magnoliopsida > Fabales > Fabaceae > Lathyrus > Lathyrus tuberosus. The sequence continues at coordinate 7,208,264 of JALAZF010000217.1, forward strand.
ATATGTCGGCTTTCCAAAGTGACCAAGAACTCCCTAAAACTCCATCTGAGCTAGAAGTTATGACAACTGCAACATGCCTTTGTGCAAACTGTCTTGGCAAGGCAGATTTGTGCATAAGGGCTCGATTTGATCAAATTGTGCAAACAACAAGCATGGTTATCCATCTACACACCTCAAGGGCGAACAAACAACGGGCAAGCACTGATCTATCAGCCTCCAAAGTCCCAAAATCTACAAGTAGCATGCCAAACCTAAAAAGCCTAAAAGAGGCCAAGACTCCAATTTTGTTTCCAAGCATTCAATGGATGCACCAAGGTGGCATGAACTGAGCCTATTCCAACTGAATGAGTCAAGGATAAGCTCTGAATCAAAGAACCATAGGCATGTGCTCTAATCTCAAGTCAATGGCTAGAGGAGACTTGAGGTTCCATTTGATCCACATTGGCCAAAGGCCTGCTGCAGTTGCCATTCCCTATTGATGCCAAAAAAAACTTGACACACTATAAATAAACCTCATTTATGATCAGTTTGAGTACACCAAAGTCTTATAACACTTACCTTTCTCAAAATCACACTCTCACTTCCAAAAATGCCTTCTAATGCAAGCTACTATCGGGTTTTGAATTAGAATGTGTTTCCAACCAAACCAATCACACACACACACACCTCATAAACATCATATGTGAGCTGATCAAACACTAAACCAACAATTGGAACACCAAATTCATGAAACCATCATCCATTTGCTCAAGATTTCAACAAAGTTGCAGTTGAGGTGCCATAATCTGTTCCAGTTTATTTCAAATCAATCCAAGCTTTCAAACACACTCCATATGGTGTAGGGAAGCTGTTCAGATTATCACAACTCATCTGTAACACCTTTAACTCAAAAATCAAATTGCTCTCGCTGCCACGACCTTCAAGTAAGCCTAAACTTGGTCATCTCATAATTTATGCATATTTCTTCGCCCAAAACTTTTGCCAAATGTTCATAATCATGCATAGAATGTTTCCCCTCTATTGATTACTTTGTGTGAATCGTGTATCAAATTTCTCAGCCTTCATGTAGAAATTAGGGTTCTTGAGGTTTTGTTTTGATTTCTCATTCCATGCCTAAAATAAATAAAATTAAAGACCATAGACATGACCGTGAGTTGAAAACGAGCAGATTGATATGTAGATTGTATGATTCTATCAAGTATTCAGTGAGATTGATGAGAAAACGCAAATCTGGGCAAAACAGGGCACGCGGGCAAGAACAAGATGTTCTTGGCGCCCTTTTTCAAAAATTTGAATATTTGAAATTTTGTGATTTTATTTAATTGATTCAAAAATTAATTTCTCTCTGAATTTTAATGATTTTGAGTTGATTCTTTTTTTTAATAATTCACAAAAATGTTAAAATATTTTATTTTACAAAAATTCCCCAAAAATATTATTTATTTCACATATTTGATATTGTTGAAAAGAATTAATTTTTATTTGTTTTTCAACATTTTGAAAAATTTCTTTCTCTTGATTTTCCAAACTTAAATGGTTTTCAATCATTTTGTGGATAAAAACATGATTTTTGAAACATTGATCCAAGAACACCACTCATTTTTCACATGTTTTCAATGATTTTATTGATTTTTAAACAAAATTAATTCCATTTTTTAAACAAAATTAGGGTTTTGATTGATTTCACCCTCATCAATCTTTTTCAAAACACTCATGGGCCTCTAATAGAGTGTAAGACCCAATTATCTTTTAACCAGAACCATTTTTGTGCCTCAGACATTGTATAAGTCCCTCTGCGTTAAAAAAATCTCGGCGCGATCGCCATTTCAAAACAAAAATCATTTGGGCCTACCCTTGTGTTGTAAGTCCCATTTCTTTTCTCTTAAAACACTATGGGCCTATTCTTGAATTGTAAGACCTACCCCTTTTGTAAGTAAACCTCTTTGGGCCTCAGTCGTTGTATAAGTCCCGATGCGATCTTCAGAACAACAGTGCGATCACTGTTAAAACTTGGGCCTCTCCTTGAGCATAAGTCCCACAATCTTTTCAAAACAATTTCCCTTTTGATTTAGATTCAATATACATGATATTATCAAAACCTTCTTTAATTTCTTTGAACAACTAACAATACAGCATGGAAGCTTGCTCACCTGTAAGTTTTAACAGCTTTCATTTACTCGTTTTCATATATATATAACTGTATTGTGGGAAGTTGCGCATGGTTAGTCTTCTTTCATATCCTTTTAAATACTTGTCATATATCAAATGTATATATACTAGTATAGTTATTTAGAGTTTTCCCCGGTAACTAGGTCTAGAACTAGGTAAAGCCATGTTGATCACTCTTGACTACAATCAAAACTAGATCCCCATAGGATTTCCAGATACAGTCTTGCCTTCTCTTGGGCTTAAACAATACGGAACAAAGAGAAAGGCAGTATTCTTTGTGAACCTTTTCTCAGACTGTCACCCCTAGAAATTGTCAAAGAAATTCTACTCCCCGGAGTTGATCTATTCTCGGTGAATAGCATCTCTTGAGTTTCTTCAAATCACAGAACTTTCACTAAATGATCTATTCTCGGTGAATAGAATTTCTTGAACTTTTCTTGGTTTGGGACCCACAAGCTTCCTAAAAGCATCCCCGCCTCCTCTTGGGCTTTGTACAAGAACCCTTCGGCTTCTTAGAAGTTCTCATGCCTTCTCTTGGGCTTAATACAAGGACCCTAACGACCTCTTAAAGGTATAAGACAAAACTTAGTCAACCTTTGCTAGAGTAGTCTTTCCACTGTCAAAACTCAGACCAATTTAGGGTTGATACTCATCCCTTAATACCCATGCCTCCTCTTGGGCATCATACAAAAGATAAAACTCTTCCACACCAGTAGACTTGGACAGTCTAAAAACCCCTTGAGTCTCAAAGAAATTCTCAAGTTCCCTACGAACATAGGAAAAATCCCGGTCACTCTGGAAAAATCTCCAGCAGAGATAAAACTCGGTCTCTCTCCTAATAATTCCCCAACCAGGGTCAGTTTATCATACGATAACACTATCAGAACCTAAAGGCATCTGATATCTCAACTCTTCTAGAACCCTCAGCAAGAGTTAATCCCCCGACTTGGACTTGCTTCTAGATCTCAATAATCCTCAGCAGAGAGATAGCCTCCTCTTAGGATTTGTATAATGATCCTTCCTTAGCAAAGTTAGCCTCCTCTTGGGCTTTGTACAAATGATTCTCCCAAGCGGAGCTAACCTTTTCAGACTCTCTTGTTGAGTTAATCACTTTTCAGACTCTCTTGTTGAGTCAATCACTTTTCAGACTCTCTTGTTGAGTCAATCACTTTTCAGACTCTCTTGTTGAGTCAATCACCTTTTAGCACTCTCTTGTTGATTCAACCCTTTTAGCCTCAATCTTGGGCTTTGTACAAGACATATAAAGTCACTCTCTTGTTGACTCAATCTTTTCCAACCTCCTCGTAGGCCTGGTATATAGATTTCCCCTAGCAGAAGTCAGATGCCTTTTAGGTATGATGATCTCTCCAGCTTGTTCAGCCGCAATCCTGGGCTTTGTACAGGACAGATAAAAGCACTCTCTTATTGAGTCAAAACCTTTTAGCCTCAATCTTGGGCTTTGTACAAGACATAAATCTCCCTCTCTTAAACTGGGGACAAATATCTTCCCCAGCCGAGTCATTTCCTCCCAGCCTTCTTGTAGGCTTCAAGGAATGATTTCCCAAACAGAGTTAAACTCATTTCAGCCTCAATCTTGGGCTTTGTACGATACACATACAAACATCCCCGACGTAGTCAAAACCTCTTTAGCCTCAATCTTGGGCTTTGTACAAGACAGATAAAACATTTTCCCCGGAAAACTCAAACTTTTAGCCTCCTTTTAGGCTTTGTATAAGGATATCCCCAAAAAGCCAGTCTCTTTTTTGACTCAATCTTGGGCTTTGTACAAGACACCAATATATGCACTCTCTTGTTGAGTCAGTCTTATCCAGCCTCCTCTTAGGCTTTGGGTAAAAACTTCCCTAGTAGAGTCAATCAACCTCTTAGCTTCGACCTTGGGCTTTGATCAGGGTACACAAAAATCAACAATCCCTTTAGAGGAAGTCCAATCCCTCATTAGAGATGACAAGTTCTCTCTCAATCAAGCCTTTTAGCTTCAATCTTGGGCTTTGAACAAGACACAAATACACAACCTTTTATCTTCAATCTTGGGCTTTGAACAAGACACCAAAACATATTTTTCCTCCCTTAGAATCGGAGGAACTATGATTGCTCTGATTTCCCTGTTTCGTTTAAATGGGAATACGTAGGCATAAGATTGCAAAATCTTAGGGAGCATAATAATAAAAAACTTTAGGTCCAGTACCTTCACACATCAATCAAAACTTAGGTCTAGTACCTTACCAAAAACATCAGAAGAACACCGAACATCAACAAAAACTCACTCACTCACTCATACTTCCCAAGAAACTTTCCCAACCCATTAACGGATAAACACTATCAATTATAAAGCGAAACCTAAAGCTAATATCCTGTGGATAACCACATATAGGATGGGTAATTGACAACTCCCCATTGTATAACCTGACCCCGGACCCCCCAATCTCTTTAAAGCGTTTGTTCAGTTAAAACATTCGCGTGCAAGGTTAGTTTTAGATAGCTTCCATTTCCCTTCCAGCTTCACGGGATAAATAAGAAATCTGAAAGTAGCACCCCCTCCTCCTCATTGCGGTGAGGAAAACCCAACGATAAGGTGGTCGCGTCACCGACAAAAATCGCTCGCTACACCTTGAACATCAATGTTCATGCGGTTTTTTCAATGGGATCCAAATAGTTTCAAAACAAACTATGATCACACATGTTTTGTATCATACGAGGGCTTTCTAAAAAGCACAAGAGCCTCCCATAACTCAACCTGAGCAGGGAGATATGAACCCCTCAAAATCACTATTTCCAACTGCCTTATACAAGGCAGATTTAGTGCAGTTTACTCGATTTGGAAAAATTGGACAACTCCAAGCCTTGTCATCCAATTGGACACATCTGAGGATAAAACAAAAGGAGAATGATCTGATCCCCAAGCCTCTAAAGTCCAAGAATCTACACTTAGCCATAACAAACCTAAAAAGGCTAAAAAGGTGCCAAGACTCCAATTTTGTTTCCAAGCATTCAATGGACGCACCAAGGTGGCATGGACTGAAACATTCCTAACTAAATGAATCAAGAATCATCACTAAATCAAAGAACCACAGGCCTGTGCCCTAATGTAGCGCGATTTTTGTGGTTTCGAATCACTATCGCTTTGGTACTATAGTTCGATTCATTTTTTATCTTGTGAAGCTGATTAAGGAAGGGAAATTGAAGTATCCAATTAACCCTGCTTGCATACTGAGGTTAAACAATCAAAATTGTTGGTTTAAAGATTCTATCAAAATAGGGGGGTCTGTCTTTAGGGTATTTCGTTTAAGAACGGAGTGCCGTGACTGTACAGGAGGATTTTGGTAAGGTACTAGGTCTGATGTTTTTGATGGATGTGTGAAGGTACTGGACTTTGAGTTTTTTTATTAGTATGCTCGCTAAGATCTCGCAATCTTATGCCTACGTATTCCCGTTTGTAGCGCGAATTTTTGCGTGGTTGCGAAGCACTATCGCTTTGGGGTACTACAGTTCGATTCGTTTTTTATTCTATTGAAGCTGATGAAGGAAGGGAAATAGATGTCTCCAATTAACCTTGCTTGCAAACTGAGTTTAAATAGATGACTGCTGGTTTACAGATGCTATTTAAGATTGTGAGTCTCTCTTACGTTATTTTGCTTAAGAACAGTGTCTAGGCTATTGGTAGGATGTTAGGTCTGAGGATTTTCGATTGATGTATGGGATTTTGGATTTTTTGATTAGTATGCTCGCTAAGATTTTTCAATCTTATGCCTACGTATTCCCGTTTTCCGAAGCAGGGAAATCAGAGCGATCGTAGTTCCTCCTATTCTATGGGAGGAAAAAGTGTTTTGGTGTCTTGTTCAAAGCCCAAGACGTGAAGCTAAAGGGAGTATATGTATCTTGTTCAAAGCCCAAAATGTGAAGCTGAAGGGTCTATTTGTATCTTGTTCAAAGCCCAAGATGTGAAGCTAAAGAGTTTTGGTTTGATAGAGAATTTGTCATCTCTACAGAGTAGTTGTTGATGTTTGTATGCTGTGAGCAAGGCACAGATTTGATGATAAAAGGTTGATTGACTCAACCGGGGTTTTCCTTATATAAAGCCTAAGAGGAGGCTATTGACCCAATAATAGGGTGTTTGTTATATGTCTCGTACGAAGCTCGAGATAGAGGCTAAAAGGTTTGTGACCCAACAAGAGGGTCTTTTATACTCAACAAGATAGTGTTTTGCTATCTCGTACGAAGCCCGAGATGGAGACTAAAAAGGAAGTGACCCAACAAGAGGGTCTTTTATACTCAACAAGAGAGTGGTTTATATGTGTCTTATACAAAGCCTAAGACGGGGGCTAAAAAGGGGTTTGACTCAACAAGAGAGTCTTTTATACTCAATAAGAGAGTGATTTTCTATCTCGTACGAAGCCCGAGATGGAGGATAAAAGTGTTTGACTCAACAAGAGAGTCTTTTATACTCAACAAGAGAGTGATTTTCTATCTCGTACGAAGCCCGAGATGGAGGCTAAAAGTGTTTGACTCAACAAGAGAGTCTTTTATACTCAACAAGAGAGTGATTTGCTATCTCGTACGAAGCCCGAGATGGAGGCTAAAAGTGTTAGCTCTGCTGGAGAGGATCATTGTACAAAGCCCAAGAGGAGGCTATGATTATTGGTGACTGTTTCAGTTCAGTGACAGGTCCAGTATGTTGGATAAAAGAGAAAATCAGTTCTTATAAAGGGACGGATTAAAGGTAAGGCTGTGCTTTGGTATTGATCAGAAGATCGGGTTTATTTCCTGTTCTTTAAGGAAATGGGAAATCCAAAGGGGTATTGAGACTATCCAAGTCTGCTGGTGTTTTGAGAGATCAATTCTCAGATCGTGAATGATCTTTGTACGAAGCCCAAGAGAAGGCTGGTAAGTTAAGGGATGAAGGTCAACCCATTAACTGGTCTGACACTTGACTCAACAAGACAGCTCTAGCAAATTGATGACTAGGTTTTGTTCCTATACCTGTAGAGGTCTCTGGGTCCTTCTACTAAGCCCAAGAGAAGGCATGAGAGCTTTTAAGAAGCCGAAGGGTCCTTGTACAACGCCCAAGAGGAGGCGGGGATGCTTTTAGGAGGCCTGTGGGTCCCCTAACCCCGAGAAGTTCAAGACATTCCATTCACCGAGAATAGAACAAGCCAGGAAAGTCCGAGAATTTGGAAGAAACTCAAGAGATGCCATTCATGGAGAAAAG